>CM033730.1:29122702-30480202 GCA_019671005.1 Hibiscus mutabilis
CCATCATCCTCCCCCTTACCCGCCCAATCACTTATAGGTTCCATTGAAGAAGAGGGCATCAATGAGGACATGGTCATTGTTGATTGGCTAGTAGAGACTCGTGGCCCGGTTTGTTGGTTGAAATGATCATTACCTAGAGAATTTCCATTTGGTGCTGATGTAGGAGGTGGTAGACCCCCCACAACTCGATGTGCAGTGCTATCAATAAAGTTCAGCAATTTACCAACTAATTTTGCCGGAGCCAAATTTGTAGCATATCCCCCCTACAAAAGAAAGCCCAATATGAACAAAGAAAATATCAACGAGAACGCCTAAACTGAGAAGCTAAAACTTACCTGTTGATGGAATCTTATCCTCTCGTCAAGGGATAGAACTAATTGTTTCCAAGTTTCAACCTCAGGCACTCGACTAGTTTTCAGAGATTTTAATACAGCTTGACAATACCTGAACCAATATTTATTGTGTAAACAAACTGAACGAAAAATACCTTCAGAAATCAAATGCAAACAACTTAAATATGCTTACTTCAATGAATCTGAAACTTTTCCAACTTCAGCCAGCATGTGTGCATAAATAAGTTTATACGGCTGAAATGGTAGCAAGACAAACTGAGAGTTCCCCAGTACCTTCGAATATTCATATAATTCAGTCCTCTGAAAGAATAACAGACAGAAAATTTGAAAGGCATAAATGACAGGTTGGTGTCTTAAAGTTACACACTGAAGAATAGGAATATTGTCCATCCATGAACAGCTGGGATTTGGCATTAAATACATCCAGTTACAGAGACAACTTTTACCATTGAAATTACAAATTATAAAAATTTCACGGAGGTGTTCAGACGTACATGCATATATATGCAGGTGTCTGTATGTATGTGTCTATAACATGTGTTATATATAATATATATATATATACATAATACTAATATATGGTGAGAGAGAGCGATGATAGAATGCAGACTGTATTTCTTATTTAGGTTTCAACCTAAATCAATTTTGCTTGAAGATCGATTTTTCATTACATTTCCCCCAACTGAGAAAAAACATTCTCAACTACATACTGTAAATCAACCATAGAGCAGACAAACTCTAGTGAACATACTAAAGTACCAACACCATGCCTGACAAATAGTTAATAACACAATGATTAAGGACCAAATAAATTTGAATAGTACCTGGATAGCCTCTGGACATGCATAGGTTCGGGGAAACTTCCAGTGGTCTGCCCCAATAAGACAAAGTCTAGCACTATCTGAATATGACTCAAAGTTTGCTTCCGCGACTAAGTAACAGATGTGTGCTGCCGTTATCTGGATTTGAACTCTCAAGTAAGAGCCATTTTATAAACATTAAGAATACATAAATATGCTAAAGAGTGTGCCATCCAAAAGGGATAAAATGGAGCTAGAGAGGAGAATAATGTACCTCACTCCTTTCCTTCCACAAGCAATCTCCAAGATGAATAATTACAAGCTCGTCATCTTTGGTTCTATTTGCAGTTATTACTGCCAAATTCTCTTCCCAATCATCAAGCATGCAACTTTCCCTTAACTGCCCATAAAGAAAAAGAGGAAAAGGAAGAAGCAACGGTATTCAGCTTCTTATGGGTTGAGGCAAACATTTTCCTATTAATATGAATTCAAACATTATTGTATCTGAAATTGTGAGAAACAGAGTTTTTCTCTGTGTTTTTCTTATATTTCATTAGTGAAAGAGAGTCTATTATATAGACTTTTACAGAGGTGTTTAACACCAAGTGGTTAACCTATAGGATAAGACTTTTATCCTTTACAAAGATCAAATTTAAAATTCAAACTACTAGTTAAGATAAAGTAAAGATAACATACAACTTCTACTCTATCTAAAACTCTTTACAACACACGGTTATGCATACTAACTAACAGAAATGTAACAGGAAGTAGCTGAATGAAGCATCAGTTCTCCATAACAAAGGTACTCTTCTTCCATATAGTTAGCAAGATCATTCCAAAAAATTATACATAGAATAGAAGAATCAAAAGTACATGAAATACAATCCTTTTAACCTATGTCATTTTTCTAGGGGTTAACCACTTCACCACACAGGAATTTTGGTTCTTAAATCTCTTATTGAAGAATCAACGATCACGCCGGAAAAATACTGTGAGCATATTATGTCTTACTACCTTTTTGGTAGAAAATTTTCCTCCCTAAAAATCCCAATTAGTATTAAGTTCCATGCACCAATACATTATTACCTCTGCATTATGTTTCAACAAATCCATGCTATCAACTGTGGAGCCTGCGGAAAAAACTTCGGCTGGTTGCCCTGCAATTAGCAAGCATAATGTCCGTAAAGGAGACCCTGCTACCAGCTGATGAAGTGCCATTTTCCTAACAGTATCGATGTAGAACTACAATGATCCGAAGTCACCATCAGGAACCAATGGTAAAGGGAGAGAGATTGCAGCTTCAGTTAAATTCCCTCGAACGTGAAAAAAAAAGGAATAAACCACAGACAAATGAATTAAGTGAAAAGGCAAACCTGTTCACCAAGTTGCGATGCGAGAACTAATGCAGGTCCCCACAATTGACCTTCTTGTGCACGCTGTAGAGCCTCTCTTTTCCTACCAGCAACCAGAAGATTCTGCACCTCAAGAGCAGTTGCCTACACCATATATTAAAAATTGAGGAAAAAAACACAAAACAGTCTGTAATAATAAAAATAGTGAAGTATAGTCGATGGCATACCCGAACTTGTCCTTCAGAAGGCAATTGCTGCAAGCAGTGGCTAGGAGCACCGTAAGGCGTGTCCTTCTTCCTCTTTGCAGATGCAAAGAGTTTAGCAACTGCTGATTCTGGTGTACCAGTCTCCTAAAAATGGGTACATGCCATTAAGAATGAAATACAATATAACCAAGCAAAAGAAATCAGAGAAGAACGAAAACAATCTCATTTTACTTCATTGTACATGAAAAAACCCTCAGAATAGTAGCTATATCTTGAGTTGTATGCTAGAAAGCCTAAGAAGATTAGATTGAAAAAGAAAAATCATAGGACAAGCATCTTCACAAGATACAATTAAAGGTAGAAATGAAAACTTTTAAGGAAGAGCCTCATTATTAAAAAAAGGGGAAATTACAAAAGAAGTATTTACCTTCAATAGGGTGTCAGAGCCAAAAGGAGACCGTAGTTTTCCATAATGCTGACAAGCTATTTTAAGCAACGAGAGAATCATTCTTAAAAGTTCACCTTTTCCGTAGTCCATGTTAGGTGCCTCACAGCTGGAAATCCTGTCATCAATCCACTTGTTCAAGTCTTTGCTGCTTACATTTCCACCAACCAATGGACCAGGGAAGGATTGATGGCACAGAGTACTAAAATAATCAGAGGTTGGCGGTGCAGCACCAGAAATGCTAGTGTTTGAATTGACAACTTCCAACAAATTGAGTACAGTGATCGAGGCTCCTACAGAACCCTTCAAACAAACACAATCATAAAACATCAACATTTAGAAAAAAAATGAAAATTATAACAAGAGCATCATGTTTGGTACTTAAAACACAAAAAGGGTTCCCCTGCTAGAAAACCAGGCTTTAAATCCTCAATGAAGAAAGATATGTTATTTTCTGGAAATCAGGACAAGAGACGCAACTTCAAAGAATCCATTTCTTACTTCCATCAGCTTCTGAAAAATAAATTAGATTTATACTCTACTACATTATTTTGTTTATAAGTTGTCTAACCTGGGTACCAAATGACGAGTTTTGCAGAGGACTACTATCTTTCATTACTATGAGTTTTCCACCAAATCCAAAACGAACAAGTGCATGTGGAGGACGGCCAACAGACGATCGGCCGGTGTTAGAAGCATAAGGAAGTGGCTGGCTGGACTGAAGTGGCTGCCGGGCAACATTTATAGGCTTCTGGCCTCCATAGAAATCATTTGAGAAATGTGTTTCCTCATGCTGCTTTAAATTTGTCTGGGTAAACTGGTGATTGAAGTTTTCAGTCGGAAGAAAGCGTTGAAACCCAGTAACCCCATTGGCTTTAGTATGAACCTGATTAGCATTATTGACTGACTGAACTTCCGGCAGAGAATTATAGGATGACTTTAAGTGACGTACATGGTTGTTCACAGGCATATTCAAACCAAAAGATGTATCTGATTGCTGATTCCCAGTAAAACTTGAAACTGCCTGGGTTTTGGGAACAGTCCCAGGTTGCCACACATTCAAAGCTGGACTATGATAATTACCATAGGAATCTCCCCAAGTACTATGTTCACCAGGGCTTTCGAGACCTAGTGACCCATAATTATCACCTTGTTCATGTTCACCATACAAACTAGAACTGTTGATTTGAGTTGGAGAATTCTGAGCCGTAGAAGTAAATCCATTTTGCAGACCATCATCTTGAACAGTTGACTGAACAGAGGCATTATAACTCTCCAGTGCACACCATTGTTGAGTAATTAAGTCATAGTACCAACCAGGATATTGAGGGTCAAAAGCCATATGCTCTGGATACCCCTCGTTCACTTGGGAAACCTGATTCCAATTTACCACACTCTCCATTGCACTGCTCTCTACAGTTGTCATAGTCTCCGCAACAGATTGAAATGTCTGCTGCAAGTAAGAATCTCCTGCTTTCACATCTGTGTTACCAGTGCCATCACCACTTGAACCATCCACCCGATACCACTGCCCTGAATTTGCATCATACTTCCATCCTGGATACATATTCTCCCAGTACTGACTGTTATATAAATCAAGCTCATTTCCATTATCTGCAGTAGAAGCTTCGTAAACTTGATCACGGTTGCCATCATGATACTGCTCATAATTACTAACAGAATTCTGATCCGATAAACTCGTTTTTGCAACTACATCCACCTCAGAAGGGAAATCCGCTATGGAATTCTCCCCTATATTACTGAAAAACTCAGAATAAGAACCGAACCCTTGCACCCCATTCTCATTAGAATCAGCAAAAAGAGAATTCCATCCTATTTCCTTAACCTCATCGTTCTTAGATCCAATATCCTCATTTAAGTTCTGACTGAATACAGCCTCGGTCCATGCTCCTTCTTGGAGATGATTATTCGAGCCAACAACACTATTAGCTATCCCTAATGAATCATTAGGGCCATAATCTGTCGGTGCATTGGCGTGTGCAGGACCTGCATCTACGAGATCTTTTTCCTTTCCACCATGACTGTCAGCCTCTTCGCCGCTGGAATCTTCTCCTATCAATAAATCGGAAAAGGCTTTAGCATCATTGGAATCATTACCCTCCTTGAATTTTGGGACAGTGGGGCCCATGCTGTCGTCATCGTCCTCATTAACTAACTTGTCGAAGAAATCTTCATCCGTGTGATCCTCCACCAGGAATGGAGAATTCGAAGCCATCGACCAAATTGAAATGAAAAAGGCTAGCGAGCTAAAATGCCAAAGAAAACCCTAACAATCTAATAACAAAAACAAACGGAAAAAAGCCAGCTTTACTGTCGAAATTTTAACGAATAAAATAAAAATTAAGAAAGATCTTCAGAATTCGAGCTGAAACGATTAAGCAGACATCGAGATCCAACCACTAAACGCCTCAGTCAGATGAAATACATGAAACAAAGGAACAAGATCCAGAGCTTTAGAGATCTCTGCAATCCTAACACCATAAATTCAATTGGAAAAGAAATTAAAAGAAAGATGAAAAAACTGAGGCAAAAACTTAACGCATTAAATTTAAAGGAGTAAGAGAAATCTAATGGATATAGAGTTCATCATCAAATAAAAATAGAAAAAAACAAAAAAACAAAATACTTACAGATTCAGGTGAGTATATGACGAAATACAACAAAACTTGCAAGCGAGAGATGGAGAAGAAAAAAGAGGGAGAGAGCTTTGTTTTGTTATTTATGTTTGTTTGTTTGTTTTGTTCTTCTTTCCGATCCGGAAATGTGTTTACTTTTACCCTATTATTACTATCAAAAGGGTTAATTCATCAGAGTCTCCAAATTATCGACCAAATTACAAATTGATCCTCAATTTAAAATGTTTGGATTGAATTCTTAAACTACAATATTATTCCAATCACATTATTCATTATCGATTTCGATGTTAAATGCTAATGTGGATTTAACGTAGTTTCTTTTTTTTTTCAAAACGGTGTAGATTAATAAATATATGTAAACCTATCATAACTAATCTAACATTTAACCCGATTAAGGGAAGGATATGGTTTGAATGATATTTTTTGGTTGCCCTCTCGGTTTTTCAGGGCATTACCCTGACTAATCCGGATCGAATCGTGTTGTACACCTAGCTTTTATGAGTGAATTTATCAAAAAAGATTTTCTGCATACACAAGGTTTCAATCAAATTTAAGACCTGCTTAATTTCTATGCTTTTGAAATGTTACGATTGTAGTTGGAAGATAAGTTGCAGACATGGAATCCTAATGTTATTTAAAGAAATTGGTTGAGAATTGTTTGAATCATGTGATACTAGATTTGATTGTAGGTCAATTCATGTTAAGAGTGTTAGGAAACGCCGGTACATCCTATGGTGCAGGGAATAATTATCCGGCGTAATCCACCAGTAATCCATGTACAACAGACGAATTCGGAGTGATAAAAGATGAAACGTTATCTCAATAAATCTGGAAATCTGCAGTGAGTATAGGAGAATTCAAATCGAATCTGAGTCGTCACAATAGTGTTCCGACCTCTACGCAGTCCACCCAAATAAAACAAACAATATTTTCTCTTCTCTAACTGTTAGAGAGGTTTTCCGAAAAGCATATCATTGGTTGCTAGACCTCATGCCTTTATATAGCATTTAAAACCCTAATTCTAATTAAATTCAGATTCTTTAAATATACATTATATTTATCCGAATATAGTTAAATGTGTAGAATCTGATTCTACTTCTATCAGGTTTCTTTAGGAATATATATATATATATTAATAGTATCTGATAATTACATTAATTATCTAGTATTAAAATATATATAATAGAAATTATCTATAATTTCAATGATCATAATAATTTAGGTTTTTTACTTATTTCGTTCACAACAAGTTTGTACACATGCTATCTAGTCGATATTTGTTTGTTTTAATCATAGGGTGCGACCCTTGTAGGTTCATGTAGCGTTGGCAGTAATATCTATAACAATTCTAATATTACAAGCAATGAGTGGTATCTAGCAATACATCATTGCTACCTAAGTTATATGAAGTCGTGGTTCGATTTAACCTTTTCTGTGATTAACTTCTTTTATGTATTTCATTCTTTTGTCTTCATATCTAGATCGGACACAAGTCATGGGATAGTCACACTTGTATAGTCCATCTAATATTTCTTGATATCTTGAGTAGACTATTATAAACGAATAACTATGATATCCCATATCAATTTATTCGAGCATGACCATGCATTTTATAGTCCCACTCAATCAAGTGGCCTATGATGTTACTTTTATTATGTAGGAGGGATCAATCCTATCTTGATCAACCATATTCCGCTACATAGATTGTAACATATCCAATATTAATCTTTATAGTGTAGTCAGTTACAACACACATTTGATTGTATCAAAATATGCCAGTCACAATGTTAAAATAATGATGATCTCAAGTTTGAGAATCATACATGTAGTTATCACCATGAGCAATGTTGTGACTGTCACATAATAATCCAAGAAACATGCTCATAGTGGGTCAATCCAGTATGTCGTTCTCTAACACATACTTATGTATTGATTTTACATCTCCATGTCAATTACAACACTTTGTCATCAATCAACTACATATTAGTCTTAATATATTATTGTTGTCTATGCCCACGATAATACTCAACTAAGGACATTCAAGAATAACTATATTATTCTAAGGACTTTATTATAATTCAGTTTATTTATAGATGCATAAAATAAGACTGAAATAATAATAATGACTTTATATTAATAAACAAGATAAAATAAGTATGTTTTTTACAACCATCTCATGATTGGTCTCTGGGCATACTCCAACAAAGAGAATTCTATGAATTGTTTAAATGTGATGTTCGATAGATAGGTTGTTTTGAATAAATATAAATTTGTGAGGGGCTGGTTTTAATGTATAAAGGTGTGTGTAATTGCAAATACCCTGTTTTGTATATATATGACACTTGATGGTCTGTTTAAAAATGTATGGATAAGAAATATGTGAGTTGGGACTGTTTTGAGCTTATAGAAATTCTGTAGACTGTTTGGATTGATACAAAACAGGAGAAGGGCTATTATACAATAATTCGAGACTGTTTTGAAAATATAAGGACTGAATTGGAGATCTTAAAATATGGGAAATTGTTTTGCTAACTAGGTGGACTGTTTTGAGTATATTTATGTATATATATATATGAATTGTGGACTGCTTTAGCATATTAGAAAAGCATATGCACTGAGTGGACTTAATTATAACGTTTAAAATTTATGGACCAACTTAGAACTTAATTTATAATTTGTGACTGATGATGTAATTAATCCTTATAATTTGTGACCGATGCTGATTCAAAATTAATATAATTGTAATGATAAGACATTTTATTTTCCTGATACGAAAAAAACTATTCCCTAAATTGACATTAGAGTGTATACCGCTTATGATTTCTCTCTCGGAAAATACAGTTATTTTCCCCCAAAGATCGGAAAATACAATTATTCTAGTGTTTAAGGGTCATTTTAAAAGCTAAAATAAATTAATTTTGTTAAATATTCTAATTCAATTATAAAACGGTATCTTAGTCGAGTTTTAATTTTAAATAAACTCGCACTCACCTATATACTTTGTTGCTCAAACTTAGATCATATAATAAGAAGGTCATATTTTATTACCAGACCCACTTAATGAGTAAAATAAAAATATTTTTTATAATAACTAATATTAGATTTATTGTTCAATTGATATAGATCAGATATTATAAAGATCAATTATGAAGATTGCCCTCTTTACACAATTTATTTCATTAAAAATATTAGAATTTAAATTTTTAACGTTAAGAAATATAATGATTTATTTTATTATACCAAATTTTTTTTACCTACTTTTAACATTATTTTACATAAATTCATGGCAGTCCTTATTTACCGGAACACACATATTGAGACTCCATATTTAAATAACAAGCCAAACTTTCAAAGTTTACTTTTGAAAATTACAAAATAAAGTTTATCTTTGTTCCATTAAATAATAGAAATATCAATCAATGCTTAATTAATGAAAAAAAACTCGTTGAGTGGTTCCCGTAAAAAATGGAGTGTTATTTACTCTAAAAGACCCAAATTCAAATTCTTTGTTTATATCATATATATATATATATATATATATATATATTCAAAAGACTCAAAATAAAAAATATATAGTAATATATAATTATATCAGAATATTTTACTGGTATGTTATTAAAATATTTTCCTCGTTGTTTTTTTTATAAAGATTGCCTCATTAAATTCTAAAGTGATGGGTTAAAAGACAAAAAACAATATTTAAATAATCTTAAGAAAATATTTTGATATACGAGATTGTGTAAACTTTTAATTTTAGGGTTTAAATATTTAAGTTATGGTTTAGGGTTTAGAGGTTTAGTGTGTAGGGTGTAGAATTTAAGGTTTATGATTAACATTTAGAGTTTAGGGTTTAATGTTTAGGTTTTAGGGTGTTAGAGCTAGAGATTTAGGTTTTAAATTGTATAGCTTAAATATGAAGGATTGTGTAAATTTTTTTACACAACTTGTGTAACAAAATATAAAACATAATTTCAATGCACATTAGGGATGTCAATTTAATCTAAATTTGATTAGATCCAAAAAAATATTCAGTCCAAACCCGATTAAAAAAATTCGAATTCAAATTTAAAAAAAATGTCTAAGTCTTAATAGAAGGTGGATCAAATATAGATCTTATAGCGGTCCCATTCAAATCCGATCCATATCTGAGTCCAAATCAAAGCTTTTTAATTTTTTTATAAAAATATTATATGTATATTTACAAAAATACAATAAAAAACATATCATGTTTAGGGTTTCTTTTTCATTTCCATTATTCTTACTGTCGTTCACTCCATCATCTCCATTCTTTTCTTTGAAATGCCAATCCCAAATTCTCTTACTTCATCTTTACTTCAATTATTTTTTCTAATTTTAATCGCATTAAGGAAGCTTTAGTCCCTAAATAGTTTTTTTTTCTAATTTTAATCCCAAATCTCAATTTTTTGAAATATATATTTTATAATTTTAAATATTTTTAAAGATTTTTGTTGGGATAAAGATTTTGATATAACTTTTATGAAAAATATTTTTGGACTTAAACATATTTAAGAAATATTTCAAAGTCCACAAAACTTGAAAAATATGTTTAAAATGTTTTGATTTTGTTCCTATATCGAAAATATCTTTTAAAGTCAATTTTTAGCCAGTTTTACAAGTTTTTAATGCATGTTTCGAAACCCCCTATAAGTGGTTTCGACACCATAAAGGCAGTAAGGCCTGGAAACCAAACCTATGAAACAGGTTTCGTAACCCCTATCATGGTTTCGAAACCCCTTAGTTTCTAAACCAGACCCTTGTAACGGCTAATTTTTCATTTGAAAATCCCCAATTTCGAAACCCCTGTGTAGATGAGCATTTAATGCTCGATTTTAATGGCTTCCAACGGCTCCAAAACATCTCCAACGGCTAGAATATCATTCCACACTATAAAAAGCAAGCTTGGGACACTTGAAGATGGTTAGAGACAATATTCAAGCTTCATGATCAAGAAAAATAGTTTTTAAGTCTTTATTTATTTATTTCTCTTGTATATATTGTATAGAGAGTGCACTTCATTGTTTTTTTATTCTTTACACTTTTGTGATATTCAATCCTGTAAACACCCACCTTGTGAGGTTTTGTTGTTTACACAAACTTAACTTATAAAAGGGAGAGGTTCTAGTTTGGCCTAAGAAAAAACTAGAGTCGTTCTATCTTAGCCATTGAAAAGATAGGGTTGTAAATGTTACCCCATTGACCTGTAAAAAGGAAGAATTCATGGTAGTGAATTGAGAAATTCTTAGTGGTTTGCTAAAGTAGTGGATGTAGACTCAATTGAGTAGTCAAACCACTCTAAAATCATCGTGCAATATTGTCCACTATTTTTCGGTTTTAGCCAATTCATTTAGGAAGCAATTTCAACCCTCTTGGCGAATTCTGTTAATCGATTAGAGCCTAACAATTGGTATCAGGGCCTCATCTTCATCAAAGGACTAACATTTGAGAATAAAGAACGATTGCTCAAAGTTCACCAATTCAAGTTTTCAAATGGCAAGCTGTTCTACAATGATTTCATTCGAAGAAGGCCCCTCAATCATCTGCCCTCGTCTCTTCAAAGGGGAAGGTTACTTCCAATGGAGCAACGTCATGAAATATTTCATCCAAGGTTTTGACCTCGATATTTGGATGATTATCAAAGATGAACATTTGGAAGCCCCTAAGAAAAAGAAAAAAAGGAGTGTCAAAGACACAAAGAATGACCAACTCAATGCAAAGGCAATGCACATTCTTCTTTGTGCCCTAAATAAAGAGATTTCCAAGAAGGTCTCTCCATTAAAAAGTGCCAAAGAAATTTGAGAGAAACTTGAGAAATTCTATAGGAAAGAAGATAAGAAATATGGAGTCTCATCAAGTGCAAACCTCCTCTTAGCAAAGGTGAATTGTGTTATGGCTCTCAATAAGCCCAAGGTTTCTTATAACTCAAATGAATTAAACTCATATTTTTCTATGAGTTACAAGATGCATTTGATGAATTATTTTTTGAATTTGAGACCATGAATTCTAAATTTTAGAAAATGATTTCAAAACATGAATTTGACAATGATTTTCTTTTGAAAATAAAATTAGTTTTTGAAAACCAAAATGATATTTTGAAGAATAATTTAGAATTTCAAAAAATGAGCAATGGAGATTTGAAAAAAGAAAATCTTGATTTAAAGGTTAAGCTTAAAAGCTTAAAAAATAAAATGAAATTATTTCAAATAATTCATCTCATAACATAATGACAAAATGCTTACGTTATCATTATCATTATCATGATCATTCTTTGCATGCTCGTCCTATAAAGACAATAAAAACTTATAGGATTAGACAAGTATGGGTTCCTGAGGGAACTAGGGACATTAAAACTAATGTTCAATGATCTAAAGCAATTTGGATACCAAAAATCAAGTAAATGTCTTTTGTAGGTGTGTTGGAGCAATGATAAGAAAAGTAGGGATCTTGAGTGTTGTAGTCACACAAATGAAGAAAGATGCGTAACCTTTAATCTTAATGCTTCTGATTACATATATTTGGTTGCCTATTTTGTTTTTGAGTGTTTTATGCACATGAGTCATTGTTTCAGTCATATGTTTGCATAAAGTTTTTAAAAGTCTTGGATACATTGAATTTCATGTGCCATATAATCTTTTTAACCCTATGTTGAAATTCAATTTCTTAAATGTCAAGTATTTGAGTTAAAATTTCAAATGGAATGTATTTATTATGGGGGCTTTTGTTTTTTTAGATTTAACTTACTCTCTATTGTTATCATGCTTTAAAATGATTTCAAAAATTGTTTTGAATTATTTTTTATATAACAAAAAGATGAGAGATATGTTTAAAAAATTCAATTCCATAAAGGAAAAGGGAAGCTTAAAAATATTTTTCTAAAATTATTTTTCTAAGGGGGGTTTCACAAAAACAATTTTTCAAGTGATTTCGTTATATCAAAAATGGGAGATTGTTGAGATAAATATTTGATATAACTTTTATGAAAATATTTTTGGACTTAAATATACTTTAGAAATATTTCAAATTCCACAAAAAAAAATATGTTTAAAATGTTTTGACTTTGTTCCTATATTGAATATATCTTTTAAAGTCAATTTTTAGCCGGTTTTACAAGTTTTAATGCAGGTTTCGAAACCCTCATATAAATCTAAACCAGTAAGGCCTGAAAACCAAACCTAATAAATAGGTTTCGAAGCCCCTTTCATGGTTTCGAAACCCCTTTTTTAGTTTTGAAAACCCCAACCTGGTTTTTAAACTAGGTCCTTATAACGACTAGTTTTTCATTTGAAAACCCCTAATGGTTTCGAAACCCTTGCAATAGTTTCGAACTCTTGTGCAGGTGAGCATTTAATGCTCGATTTTAATGGCTTACAATGGCTCCAAAACATCCCCAATGTGTAACCCCCTCGACCCAGCCTAGATGACCGACTGAATCGAGTGAGCTACATTGGGTTTATCGAAACAAACCCAACCGATTAACTAAACTTAGGTCCATTTTTTTATTTTTATCTTATCTAAATGCAACATTATATCCTAAGGTGTGCATGCTAGCAGCGGGTGAAATCTTAACTGAATCAGGCTTGCATTGACATCCAATTACGCACATTTGCAATTTAAGGACTAAATTGCAAATCTGAAAAGTTACAAGGACTTAGTTAAAATTTGATTTACCAATCCTCAATTAGTTCAATTACATTTTTTCTTGCCAAAATTCAGCTCAAAACAATAATTCAAAATCATATTGCATTCCCAAATAACAGGGACCAAAATGAAAGAATCAGAAATCGCTTTATTACACAGGGTTGTACCGCTACAGTAACAAGGCATACTGGTACAAGGGCTCGATTACAAAATCCTAAATTCTAGAAGCTAAAGCTCGTACTGATACAACCCCCCCAGTGTACCAATCCTATACCATTTTCTAACCTAACTGTACCGATACGGGTCCTCGCGTATTAGTACGCCCCGACCTGAAATGTCTCATTTTGCTAGTTTTTCATACAATCATGGATTCAAATATGCTTTAACATGCCTCAAACATATACGCCATAAAACTAAAGATCAAACCATGCCAAATTATCAAGTAAACATGATCAAATCATAGCATCATGCTCCAATCAAAAGTCTAGAGGCATGCTTCCTAAAAAATAATCCGACCAACACACGAAACGTAAATCCACTTCAAAACTAAACATATAAAACCTCATATAACTCGAAAACAACAATATAAACTTGCACAAACCGGGAGTTTAGCAAATAACACTCCCAAACAATAATGAACCTCATTGCCTTTATTACTACTAATGCAGTTCAAAAACTATACTTTCAAGTAGATAAAGTCCTTGGATTTCCTCGCGCTTGCTCGCTGCCTTCAACCTTCAATTCTCTGTATTGATGGACAAAAAGAGCGTAAGCACACTAGGCTTAGTGAGGGATGCTAAAAACAAAACATCATCAATGCATTTAAAACCAATTTCCAACTCTCAATGAGTTCATCATTTAAAACATCATCAATACCTTTTAAACATGCACTTAACATTTTCAACTTATGCATATTAAACCATATGCAACATGTATCATGGATCAACAACAAAATCCTATTTGCTAACCCTCAATTTAACCTTTCCCATGCATAACAACCCATATGCAAGGCATAAAAAGTAAACATGTATAAATCAACATTATACTACATAATCCATCAATATGATACATTATCAATTATATTGGCTTTCAAGTGGTCATAAACAAGTTCCACTTTACAAAAATTTTACACTGGATACACGGATTCAACAAGTGTCCTCTCAACACTTCATATAATCTCAACCGGAATTAAAGTACAATCACAACTGGTACAATCACAACCGGCTAATATCAAAACCCAAATAATTGGTTAAATGTATAAGCCACTAATGGGAGTTTTCAGAACCATATAACCCATCAACCGTTAGGGTACTTGTAGTGGAGTATTAGGTACAAATAAACCCTTACCACCCTAGACGACTTTTTATAGTGCACTATCAATCCTATGGCTGGCCAACTATATCCGATAATATTTTAAACCATATCACATGCCAATATAATTCATTAATAACCATGTACCTCACTGTTTTTATATGCAACATCAAAACCATTTCCAATGCATTAAACCATGCATTACAAGTATTCCATAAACTTACATGGATCATTTTCCAAATGCATCCATCATCAATATATGATCAAAAATAGTATAAAACATACTCAAAACATGCTTAAACAATAGGTACCATATATATATATATAAAACAAGTGCTAAAAACAATTTCGCTAAAGCACGACTAAAGGAGAAATCTCATCATACTTACTTCTAAGTTTAAAACATCGTTTCAAACTTAATTTAAACTCCCATAATAACCTTTAAACCATTTCAAAGCTGAATTCAACGTTCTCACTCATCGACTTCGTAAAACCTCGTTCGTCGAAGCGGTCATCTCCTTCAAAGCTTCTGAAACGATGCCTCAAGCTTTAGGATCAACCTCCCCTGATTTAACCACACAAAAATAGAGGATTCAATGCATCAAAATGCATTCAAAGACTCGGCAACATTAATCCCCAACAACTCTATCCAAAAACCTTTCCACAACAATCGAAATCAACATCAAACACCTTCTAAACTTAGCCCAGCCAAAACCTAAAGGTTTAATCCTTTTAGCTTCAATTAACATCCAAGAACAACTAAATATTATCCTTACACTTCCAGCATTCATTAAACACCTATAACTCACCAAAAACACATCACTAGCAACCTAGGAATTTAGAGATTCACTTAGTTTCAAGATTACAATGTTAAAACCAACTTATTAACATTATTAATCATCAAAATCATGGTTAAAACCAATAAAGAACTCGGCAAAAATACATCACTAGCAACCTAGGAATTTAGAGATTCACTTAGTTTTAGGATTCCAATGTTAAAACCAACTTATTAACATTATTAATCATCAAAATCATGATTAAAACCAATCAAAAACTCAACAAAACAGACCCAACACGAAAATCACTCAATTTTATCAATTAAACATTGATTTAACCAATTTCTATAATTAAATCATTAATACTCATTAGAAAAAATTAAACAAGGATCAAATACTTGAGAATTTCAGTAAAGAACCATTCATTAGATGGGAAGAATGAACCATACCTCTAATGGGTGAATTTTCTCTCATATGGATGTTTTACTCTTGAAAAATAAAGGAAAACAATGAGATTTTGGAAAAACAAGATTGAAGAATCCATTAGAAATCAAGAGTTTGAGTAATCAAGATCATTACCTCAAATATTTGATGCAAAAGAGAGTGTTTGGCTGAAGAGACTTTGAGAGAAAAGTTTTAGAGAGAAGAGTTACGTCAAAAGTAGTTTTAGGAAAATAACCATCTTTCCTTAATTAAATCCCATTTAATTCACTAATTAAAACTCATTTAAAATAATCCAAATTAAGAGGAAAATCAGATTAAAACATTTGGTAAAATTTCTCCTTTAAAGATTCTAAGATTTGATCATTTTTCAAAATAGTCACTAAAAATAGTTTTTTTTTCATTCTTTACATTTTGGTCACTAGCCAAAATGTCCAATTTCCAAATTCCATTTTTCAAAATTGACTTTACCAAAAATATCTGTTTATTAAATAATGAATTTAAGATATTTCCCATATTTTTCACACTAAAAATAATTGTTTCAATTTTAATTCCTAATTAGACTCGAATCTCTAATTCCGATCTACCAGACCGTCTAATCAACCTAGCAACTCCTAGGCCCAAAACCAAGGTGTTACACAACGGCTAGAATATCATTCCACACTATAACAACAAGCTTGAGATACTTTAAGATGGTTAGAGGCAATATACAAGCTTCATGATCAAGAGAAATAGTTTTTAAGTATTTATTTATTTATTTCTCTTGTATATATTGATAGAGAGTACTCTTCATTGTTTTTATTCTTTACACTCTTGTGAGCTTCAATCCTGTAAACACCCACCTTGTGAGGTTTTATTGTTTACACAAACTTACCTTGTAAAAAGGAGAGGTTCTAGTTTAGCCTAAGGAAAATCTAGAGAGATTCTAGTTTAGCCTAAGGAAAATCTAGAGTGGTTCTATCTTAGCCATTGAAAAGATAGGGTTGTAAAGGTTACCCCTTTGACATGTAAAAAGGAAGAATTCATGGTAATGAATTGGGAAATCCTTAGTGGTTTGTTAAGGTAGTGGATGTAGACTCGATTGAGTAGTCAAATCACTCTAAAATCATTGTGCAATATTGTCTACTATTTTTCAGTTTTAGCCAATTCATTCGAGAAGCAATTTTAACCCTCTTGGCAAATTCGGTTGATCTATTCGAGCCTAACCATTTTTACAGTTATATGACATGGCATTTCTAGGGTGTGACACTTGTCACCATCTTAGCGATAGTTTATGAGTTAACGGTCAATGTTACGGGAGGACTAAATTGATCGTAATTTGAATTATAAAGGCATGATTGATTGTTATTTGAATATTGAGGTTTAAATTGAGTGAAAAAAATTATAAGGGTTTAATTGATTTTTTAATTTTTCGTTGAGAACTAATTTGACCTTTAAGCCATAAATAAATAAACGTGATAATAAAAAAACAGGCATTTCCGTCTAATATTGCTTATGGAGTATTACTATATTTTTGTTGATTAATGCTTATATTACTATGTTAGTTAATTTTAAAAATTAATTTAAACCAGGCCATATGTATTTCTATTTTGCAAGTTTTTTTTTTTTTGAAAGAGAACCAGCTAGTCTTTATTAATGGGGGTAAAAGAACTGAACAAAACCAAGGCAATAGGCTAAATGAAAACCCAACAACAAGAAAAACTCCCCAGAAAATTAAAGAAGCGACTAGACCAGCAACCCAAATCTGCCTTCAACCATTGAATAGACATCAAGATGGAAAGATAAAATACCAAGGCATGGGACAAGGATCTGATATGAAGCAGAAAGAGAAAAAAAATCCTTGATGAAGCAGCACCAGAGCCACCCAACTAAGGCGGATCCAACCACCTCCTATCTTCTGCAATGAGAGACTCAATCTGATCGGGGATATCTTCTACCTAAAAATGATCTTCAATTAATGAAAGACGGAGGTGCGCTAGCTCGTAGGCTACCGCATTCCCAGATCGAGGCTTGAACTGAAAATTGCAAGCTAGGAAATTCTTCGATAACCCTTTCGCCTCCGTAATTAGGGCACTAATGTCCGACCTATCTTCCGTTGCCGAACAAAGCTTGGAGAATATTGAACGCGAATCCCCTTCCACCTCAATCCGCCTGAAACCCAAATTGGAGGCCAAATGCATGCCCTGAATCACTGCCTGAGCCTCGGCCGCAAAGGAGGAGGAGACATGGTAAGATAACACACTACACGCCCCCACTACATATCCCTCTGTATCACGAATAACCACCTCAATCGATGCTGAGAGGCTAGTTTTTTTTTTTTAGCTCACGTCGTAGTTTACCTTGACGAATGGTTCTAGAGGAGCAGACCACCGGGTATGTGAACTCGGATTGGAAGAATGAAGTCAAGAAGAAACCAACTGAAGATCCACGAGATAGCTTTTGACAAAGGTACCAACATCCTCTGCCCTTTTAATTTCTCCCTCAAAATGAATCTATTGCGTGTAACCCATAGAGCCCAAATGGTTATGATAACTAGCTGAACCTTATCTTTCCCAATCTGCTGAAACAAATTAAAAAGCCAGATAGGGAAGCTTGAGTACTCATCGATTAGAGGTCTATGGATTCCTAAATTCGACCAAACTAGCTCCGCAAAAGGACAACTACGTATAACATGAGCCACATCTTCTGGTTCTTGCTGGCAACGAAAACAAATAGGGTCCATGGCCACTCTTTTTACACAAAGGTTGCATTTAGTAGGCACAAAGTTCCTAATAAACTTCTAGCATTGGATATTCATTTTAGTAGGGCATTGAGACTGCCAGATTGTCTTGTAAAGGTCACGATCATTGCTAGAGTTTGTAGGGCCATTTAAGAGTAGACGAAAGCCACTTCGAACCGAATATTCCCCTGTATGTTCTCCGTACCATACGAGGGAATCCTCTCGTGAAAAGGTTGAAAGAGGAATACAGAGAATTTCCTCTACTTCAATCGAGTTGAAAGTCTGTCAGACTAAAGCCTCATTCCACGATGATGTGTTGTTGTCAATCAGATCAGACACATGAGACAAAGATGCAACATGTGGAGAATGTATCTTTCGAGGGATCGAACCAGGGAGCTAAAAATTATTCCAGATAGAGATAGCTGCCCCATTCCCTACCTTGTATCGAGGGCCCTTTTCCAGCAAACCACGCGCGCACCAGATGCTCTTCCAAGTGTAAGATGGGTTCGAACCAAGTCTCGCATTAAGAAAATTAGTACTTGGATGGTATTTGGCCCTAAATAATCTTCCAACTAGGGATATTGGGTTTTTCACAAGTCTCCAACCTTGCTTTGCCAAAAGCAACGCATTAAATTTGGCCATATCCCGAAAGCCTAATCCTCCTTCATCCTTTAGGTGACAAAGATCAGACCATAGACACCAGTGGATTCCGCGTTTATCCTTGGAATTTTTCCACCAAAACCGAGCCATAATGCTTTCAAGATCTTTGCAGAATAGATTTAATAAAAACCTCCTCCCCTTGTGATAAAGAGCAAGGACTCCAAGAGGAAATACATGCTATTAATCTGTCACGTAAAGCCATAAACGCCTTTTTCCTATTACGTCCAACCACAGTGGGAAGTCCCAAATACTTCTCAGGACTAATAGAGCTGGTAATTTGCAAGATTCTATGGACATCCTTCTTGTTTTCGTCAACCACATTTGAACTGAAGAAAATCCTGATTTGTCAAAATTAGTAATCTGACCAGAACAACTCTCATAAAGAGATAGAATGCACCTTAAAGATGCAACACTGCGCTTCGTTGCCTCGCCAAAAATAAGGCTGTCATCGGCGAAAAGAGATGAGAAACACAAGGAGCACTACGTGTGATAGGGATGCCAATATCCAACTGCTCTTGTCGAAGGAGAAAAGAGAGCCCTTCACCACATATCAGAAATAAATAAGGGCTGAGCGGATCTCCTTGGCGAAGACCATGAGACAGACTAAAACACTCCCCAACCTTACCATTTAGCACCATCGAATAGGAAACCGGCAAAACACAAAGAATCACTAAGGAAACCCATTCAGCTGAAAAACCCATCCTCAGTAACATAGTTTCAATGAATTGCCACTCTACTCGGTCATAAGCCTTGGACATGTCCAACTTAAGTGCAAAATGTCCCCTTCTTCCCCACTCGCTTGGAACGCATCGAATGAAGAAGCTACGAGCACGATGTCCGTGATAAGACGACCCGACACAAAGGCACTCTGAGACTCATCAATGCAACGAGACAAGACTGTTTGAAAACGATTAACCAGCACTTTCGAGATAATTTTGTACAAGACATTACAAAGGCTTATGGGACGGAAGTGAGACATACCAGTTGGATTATCGATCTTTGGGATCAGGACTATACGAGTCTAATTCATTTGAGACATTGGAACTTCAGCTTTGAGAACCGAGATGCAGAAATGTACGACATCTTGCCCCAAAATATGCCAAAATCTTTGATAAAAGAGTGCACCAAGCCCATCTTCCCCAGTAGCCTTGAGAGGGTTCACAGACTTCACTGCCTCCCAAGTTTCAATTGGTGTAAAATTCCGAGTAAGGTCCTGATTCATTGCTTCGGTGATACAGGGGGTGACACCCTCAAGGATGCGACTGCAATCCCCAACCCCTTATGATTATTAATACTTCAATACATTATTTATTAATGTGCGAATATAATAATTGATGATTATGATTATAAGAGCGATATAATTGCAAAGTGTTTTTGTTTGTTTGCACCTAGCTCATATTGATTTAGCCATCCAATTTAAAGAAGAATGCAGTGATAAATTTCACCCACATCCTTGAAGTTTGATCCTAATTAATCTTAAGTTCACTAAGTTATTAAGCCATGTTAAATGAAATTATAAAATTATTAGTTAATTACACCACATGTTGTCAAACCGTGACCTTCATTCTAAACTGGCCTATAAACTTTTGAATATTTCAATTTCATCCTCAAATTATGATTCTTATTGCAAATTAGCCCACAAACTTTTGATCATTCCAATTTCACTCTCAAATTGTGATTCTCATTCTAAATTGGTCTTCAAACTTTTTAACATTCTAATGTCATCCCTCAATTTATCAATTTATGCTAATCATATTCTATGTTAATAAAATTGTTATAAAAACTATTAATTGTCATGTAAACACTGATGTGTAATATGCAATTTAATGATGATGCTTAAACGATAATTTTAGGATGAAATTGGAATGCCCAAAAGTATTGGAACCAATTTATAATGAGGGTCATAGTTTGGGATAAAATTGGAACATTCAAAAGTTTAATGACCAAATTAAAATTAGAGTCATAATTTAAGGATAAAATTAAAATATTAAAAATTTTAAATAACAATTTAGAATGAGTCATAGTTTGGAGTTTGGACATATGTTGTGCAATTAACTTAAACTATTATTAGGAAATACACGTGTCACCTCAAACCTAGCTTCCTAAGCTTTTTTTTTAATAGTCTAAAGGTGATTACAATGTAGTATCTGTTCATAGATATTCTTAACCATTTGACAACACATACGCCTTACAGACATTGTGATTGAACCCATGTCTCTTAGGATGAAGATCACCCGCTTTTCCGCTTTGGTGCAATATGAGCATTGGTAGCTAAAGGCAGAATGTATTTTTGTTCTTATTGGGAACGGTTGTTTATTATGTATTCGAAGGCTGTTGGGAGCCTTATTGTTCAAGCAATTATATTGTGCACTCTTTTTTCCTCCAACTAGGTTTAGGAGGTATTTTTTAATGAGGCCAGTGTTCTTGCTTCCCATCAGCTCAATAATAAAATTTTTTATATTTAAAAAAAAAAAGAAGCAAAGTTATAACTAATATAAATAAATTGTTTTCCAAACTTTTTTTTATCTCTTGCCTTTGAAGTGATTCAAGTTGATCTCAACCATTTTTTTAGCACAAGATCAGTTTTATAATTATGAATTTGCTCTGAATTAGATATCAATCGCCAATTGTCATTGGAGTATTTCATGGAATTGAGTTGTTGATTGTGAAGAGGTCCACATAATAAAAAACACAAATTAGTACTAATTGATTGCTTAATTTCATGGTTTGACCATGAAATCATGTTGTCAAAGTGCGATCTAAGCACGACGCCACGTATGTTAAAATACATTACCTTTTATCTACTTCCACTATAAATTCAAAATTTAAAATTTGTATTAAAAATATAAAGGAAAAATATTCAATATACTGACAATAAGAGTGCAAATTTAGATATTAGATTTAATCCGAACTAAAAATTTAAATCACTAAAATAGCGATCGGATTTGAATCCGAAAAAACTAAATCTGTTCCTGCTGAACTTGGGAATTCGGGGATTTCTCTTTTGCTTTTGCTGGATGAGATGTGATCAAAACTTTACCTTTTTATTTGTTTCTGTGCATCATTTGCTAAAAATAAGGATACTTGTTCTGGAACTGATTTATTTGGAAAATAAAGATTTTCAAAGTGGATTTTTTTAACTAGAAAAAGGGGATCTTTGAACTTTGTTTTCTCTTTTTTTGCATAATTTTTCAATTTGGTGGGTTGCATTATTTGTTGACGGTCTTCCTTCAAGTATATGGTTATACTGTAACCTAAAGTTTTTGGCCGTATAATTCAACTCCGACACCTTCCATTTTACTCTGCTTTTCTGTTCTTGTCAAAGATAAAGGCAGGCTGCAATATTGGGATTGAGTGTCAGGCTGTGGGCTGTGGAGAACTGGTGCAGGCTGCGATTCGGTCTTTGGGAAAGCTTCCCGTGAAAGATTGGACTAAGGCTAAAGGCCTATTTTTTTCTTTAAATTTTCGGATAATCCCAAATCAAGATTTGTCGGATTCGTATCAGATTCAGATTATTTGGAAAAAAATTTAGATTGGATATTTGAATATTCAGATCAGATCATCGGATAAACATATTAGATTATTCAAATGGGTTATTTTTGCACACCCCTAACTAGTGGTAAAAATGAAAATTTTCTAGAAGTGCTTTAATTTTAAGGTTTAGAGATTCAATTTAGGATTTAGGGATTTGAGTGTCGGGATTTAGAATTTAGGGTGATTTGAATTTAAAGTTTATAGTTAGAATTTAGGGTTTAAAGGTTAGGGATTAGTTTTTAGGATAATATGTTAGGGTTTTACCTACAAACTCTAAATTTAACCCTAAATTACACCCCCTAAATTTAAAACACGTCCACTAAAACCCCTAAATATTAAACCCTAAACAAAATCCTTAAACAACTAAAATGATTGTGCATAGAATAATTACCAAATATAAATGGATTTATATTCAATACATAGGCGGTAGAAACAAATTTCCATAAGCATGTTAGTTTTAGGGTTTAGAGTTAGACTTTATGGTTTAGAGGTTAGAGGGTTTAGGTTTAGGGTTTAAAATTTAGGGATTGTGGTTAGAGTTTATGGTTTAGGGTTTAGAGGTTATAATTTAGAGTTTAGGGTAATATGGTTAGAGATTTAAGTTTTAACCTATAAACCCAATTTCTAACCCTAAACCCTAAATTTAAATCACAAACTATCAATTGTAAACCACTAAACCTAAGCCCATAACCTTTAAACCCTAAAGTTTAACCATAAACCCCAAAACTAAAGTATTCATGGAAACTTTTTTCCCACAATCTGTGTATAGAATAATTATCCAATATAAATACCCTTCTATAATATAAAAGAGTAATTATTTGATGCCTCTTCAATGAAAAGTTTTTTTTCACAAACGAGCTTCTAAAGCTGCTACTTTTTTACACATTTCTTTTAGGTAGCTTAGAATTTTCTACATATAGTAACATACACAATGACTTGAACTTGGGACTTGCTTAAGCGATATCAAGCTGCTGCCACTTGGACCAACACATATTGGTAACATAAAGTTATATTTTGATACACAGTCCGTGTAAATATTTTTTACACAACCCTTCTTTAAAATCTAAAATCTAAAACCTTAACTCTAACATCATAAATTTTAAACCTTAAATTTTAAATTCTAAAACCTGCAACTCAAACTCCTAAACTTCACACACTAAATTAAACCCCTACCTCCTAAATTTGATAAGCACATGTAAAATTTAATTTACACTATCTGTATATTCAAAGTTTTTCTCATAAACATATCATATTATTTATATATAAATTAAGACTATTTAGTAAGCCCATCAACTGAATTGATCGATTTTAAATCTATTTGATTATATTGATTTAAGATATATATAGCATTTGACCAATTCAGTTTTTATATATTATGGTCGATTAAATCTGTTTAGTTGAAAAAACTCACCAAGACTGACTGGAAAACCAATTGCTCTCCCGTACACGAGACAACATCGAACAACACATTAGTGTTCTTCTGAATAATTCTGCAAATAATTTTCGGATATCCCCAGATCATACAACTGCAAATAATTCTGCATTAGCAAGATTGCCTCCGAAATTTCCAACTAAAACACATGTTGAAGTCCTTATTCAATTGATCTTCATCTGGCCTGTTGCCTCATTGGGTTTCCTGTTGAGATTCATTAACCCTACGTGATTTGAATGCTTTTATAACATTCATTGATAAGCTGCAAAGCTGGCAAGATTACACCCTTTGAGTTGGCTATGTCCTCTCCGAATATTACTTTATTTCGTTGGATCCAAATGACCCATAGAATGCAGGGAATAACAACTAAGAAGTCATGGAAATCATTTTGAGAGTTGCTTGACTGAAAGCTTCCCATGAGTGAAAGTTCATGCATTGAAAACAAAATTTAACTTCTTAAAACTTATTTTAATAAATCTTTGTATATTTTTTTGGCATAATACCAAAAAAATGTTTATAACGTTTGATTGAATAGTTACTTTGGTCCATATTCTTTTTTGAAAGCAATTTAACTCTCAACGTTTCATTTTGGGTTATAATGACCCCTCTACGAATGAAAACTGTTAGTCAACTAACAAAAAATGGCTTGAAATGACATTATTTTTTCAGCTGACATGTCATTATGTCAAGTCATTTGAAGCTGTTTACCGTTAGTTGACTAACAGTTCTCATTCGCAAATGAAATATTTTGACCTAAAATAAAACACTGAAGATTAAATTGCTTTAAAAAATAATAGAGACTAAAGTGACTATTCAGTCAAATGTTAGAGACATTTTTTGGCTTTATGACTATTTTTTTTTCTCAAAAATTCCTCATTTGAACCACATATTTGGCAGAGTTGTCGAAGTCCTGCAAATTAAAACTGATTTAGCTATACTAACGTGTAGTAATAGTGAGATCAGTCGAATTCCAAGAGAGCTGAAATTAGAATTTCAATGTTAAAACAATTAAACTAAAATTGGAGGGTGTTTGGATTGTTGAATTAAAGACAATGAAAAAATAACTAAAAGCCGAATGTTAAAATTAACAAAAATCAATCTTACCGAATTTCCAATTCAAAGGTTTGATTTTCATTCAACCGTAACTTTGATCATAAGCTTAAAGATGAATTTCTCGTATCCAAGAAATTAGTTTACTTGGGAACATCACAACAAGCAATAATCTCCTTTTGTAATCGATTAGTCTACTTGAGGAACATCACAACAAGCATCAAACTAAAACTTACCATTAAATAAAATCAATGATAGCACTAAGATTATTGAGAATGACCAAAACAAAATCAATCAAATTAATTTTGTATCGTTATTTCCCTAGGGACTATCATACGTGATGTGTAGTTTAACGAACACAAAACATGAGTCTTACCCTTTTGCTACTTGTGCCATGGATAGCGATAGAATATTCAATATCAAATTAAGGCGTCAATTTAATCAATATTAAACATTCATAAAAATAAGAACAAGAAATAAAGATTACTTGAATTAAAGGAGAAATACTAGTTTAATACAAGCTTCACAAAATTACAGCAGAATCACTTCACCCTCGAATCAGAAATAAAAGCTTAACCACACATGGTGGAATAAGAATACAAGAGAGAAGAGCCGTCGAAAGATCGATCCCTTTCTAAAGGGTTTAATGAGCTCTTTATATAGAGAACAAAACCCTAAACCTAAAAATAAATATCTTTTAATTAAGTTTTAATCCAACGAAGAAAGATATTATAATAGAAAATCTAAATAAATAAAGTCTTAATTAATAAAAGAGATTGATTCTTGGTCCAATACTTCCAAAATAATGAAAATATCAATAAAAGTGGGCTTTATCTCGGATTTGATTCAAAAAATCAGATTTTTCACGTCAAACACCAGCCTCATATCAGTCACAAGGCGTGGTCACGCCTTATCGAAGACGAGCTTCTACCTAGTTCTACTTTCTTCCAAACGGCTTGATTTTCACATGGGAAGTTAAAAACATACTTCTGAGTTGAATTTCACTATTGTAGCCATATTTCACCTCCTAAATCAAAACAAGCATAATTTTTACAATTAAGCTCAAAATATAATTAGAATATGAAAGAATTAATCACAACAAAGGGTATATAATTATAACCTATCACCTCGCATAGTTGTGTTTAGAGTGCATTTAACTCTCAAGATCAAAACATAGCACGATATTACTATAAACTTACAAATGAATCAAATCTCCACAACTACATATGAATCAATGCAAAAATCAAAGGGTCTTTAGAAGAGTTGTAACGAGACTTAGGTAAGGGTATGGTAAGAGGCAAAAATGAAGGTTTCTGAGCCAAGACAAGAGCTAATGATATGAATTTCACATAACAACATTTAACATACTACCAATATTCTCGAAAATTTATTCCTACATCTCATTTAAGCACTAAGAAAAATTAGTGGAGTGACATTTAATTGCTCTTACAAACCCATCTTCAAATATCTTTATTTGTTTAAGGAACAAACTTTAATTTCTCTTTGTTTTTTTTTTCTTTTTTGTGGAACAACATTTTCCTTTTGTCTTGACAAGGGTAGCAAAAAGAAGGGACAACAAACAAAAAAGGTTTGTATTAAAATGTGGTAAAAAAAGAAAAAGGAAAATAGGCTAACTAAAGGGAAAACATATAGGTAGGCTTTTTGAAAGTATAAAAAATGGGTTAAACCTAATTGCCCTTATCATCTTAAAGTATCAATTAAAAATGTGATCTCAAAATGCATTCATAAGCAAGTTCTAGAATAAAATGCTAAGTGCGACACACTCAGCAAAAAGGAAAATGAGCAAGATATGATAAATTGCTCTTAGGCTCAAAATCTCACCAAAGTATGTAATTTGCATCAAGTCCAAGCACAAGAACACAATATTAAAAAAGAAAGTGAAAATTTTGAAAAATTTTCACAAAATCAAATGAAAACAATCTAGAAAATGAAAACATGTATGAAATATCTCACCCATAACTAAACTCTACATTGTCCTCAATGTATATCAAAATAGATTGCTCACAAAAGAGTTTAAAAGAAAAGAAACTCCCCTAATGTGTGAGCAAGCTGGACGGAGATGGTTCAAGGTAATGGTGAAAAAGGAAGTGTGAATCTACAATGTTGCTCATGGTTCAAGGTGATGGTAGACAAGGAAGTGTGACTCCATTCATGAAATTCGGTGTTCTAATTTTTGCTCTTAGTTTCTCAAAATCTACACCTTGCAGTTTGTGGTGAAAAGTGAAGACGATGGGGTATATGTAAAAGAATGATGCAAATGAAAACATGTACCCCTTTTGTGTGGCATGGTTCTCTTAAATGGTCCTCAACAGAGTCGCCAAGCTGTCAACGATGTTCTTGTTTGGGCAGAAATTGGTTGGGGCCTTCAAACGCTGTTCTTGTCGTTTTGGGCTGGGTACGACTGAGAACCCTATAGAACTGTTCTATGTCTGCACTGAAGTCATGGTCGGGCTTGGGAGTCGGTTATGTGTGGGGAAAGTTATAGCACCCACAACGCCTAAAAATGGTATCAAAGGGGTTATGGTGTCTAAAAGGCTTCAAAGGTAGGGCTAATAGCACTAATATAAAAAGACGAAAAAAGAATATAAAATAATACAAAATTAAATTACATGCTTAAATAATAAATCATACAAATAAAAACATAAAAGATCATAATGGCAATCAAAGACCATAAACTTTAAGTCAATTTGTAATAAATCATAAATTATGCAAATTATTAGTTATATTCAATTTTAGGGTCGAATTCAAAAATATTCGCAAAAATTTAAGATTAATTTATAGTTGAGCTCCAAATTTAATAATCAATTTAAACAAATTAAAATTCCATTGAAATCAATTAATCTAAAAAGGAAAGAAAAATCCTATATTAATCACGGTTAAATTAAATATGTGAATTTTATGGGCTTATTAACTAACTAATTAATGAACCTAATAACAAAAGGATTAAAGGGGCAATTTACCCCTTAAAAACACGCGGGATAAACTCGCTAATTCAGTGTGCCGATTCACATTCATCAAGGAAATTTTTGATTCCTTTCCCATGTACTTCACTGTTCCCAATTTCTTTCTTTGTTCATTTTTATTTTAAAATGCAAGCAATGTTGTCTGGCAGTTCACTAAAAGAATTAAAAAATTCATTTTTTATTCATTTTGACATTTGCCTTCAAAACAAAGTCAGGTCATCTTTTTTACTCTTTCTCTGTAATTTCGGTCATTGCCGCCACCGTTGATCTAGCTCCGGTGACGGTAAAAATAAAAAAGACAATACTTTTCTCGCTCGTCTTACTCTCCTAAGTGTATATCCGACATTAGTTTTCTCATATAAGGAACAGATTTGAGTAGATCTAATAAAATAGTTTCGAAATTTCAAAAAATTTCACCTTCCGATTTTGCAAATCCACCGTGGGATGATGTCTATATTTGAGTATATCAGTCTTGTGGTCACCACGGGCTCATCCACCGTTTGAGTTTCGTTGTTGAAGCTCCGGCCGCCGTGAACCGTGGTAAAGACTCTTCAGCTTCTTCTTTTTCCCCCGATTCGCTCACTGCTTGATGTTTTTTTGCTTACTTTCTTTTGCTTGTAGATTTCGAATCCTCCCCAATTAACTGACGTTTTGTGTGTTATAGGAGAATAAGAAAGGTTCTGCAAGGCCGAATAACTCGAAAATCGTTTAGTGTGCGGCAAAATCCCGACAGTTGGGCGAGTAGCTTGCAAGCAAGAAGATTCTGGAATGTAGATTGTTGAAGGCGGCAGCTAGGGTTTGCAGATTAGATTAGGGCTTTTCTTTTTTTGGGCTCTTTTCTTTTATTATTTCTGTTTTTTTACTTTTGTAATTTTTTTTTTTATTTTTGTATTACTATGAGTTCAAGCTTTATATTGGCCCGAGCTTAAAAGTTAGTGTGTACACTTAATATACTAATAATGCGTCAAATAATCACTATCAATTATGATAGAATATTGACAATAAAATTGTGCCAATAAAATTTTGTCATGATTACTTTTACATTATATTTACCAAAAGAAAGTTGAACATTTGTTTATTATAATAAATAATAATAAGTTGTTTTTTGAAGCGACAAAATAAATATATATTTATATTTTAATTTTGAATTAGATTATTTTAATCAAATTTATTGTAAAGAATTATAAAGATTAGAAATTAAAAAAAGAAACAGTAAATGGATCTAACTTATTAAATTGTGACTATATTCACTATTATATTAAAATTTGATAGAGATGAAATTAGAACAGTAAAGTTTTTATTATTATTATTTGTTTATTTGAGCTCCACAAAAATCTGTCGATATTTCCGATTCAGTTTTTTTGTTCCTAAGAATAAATATCGACAAAAGTAAAAGTATTCCACAAGAAAATCATCACTATACGTTCATAATTGTGACAAAACATTTTCATTTTTTTAGTTTGCTACCAATTAAATGCTAATATTAACACAAAGTTCTTTTTTTTCATGGGAAATGTAATAGTAGCAACATATCAAGTCGTCACTATTATGATATAACTTTTATAATGATATAATTTGATAGTTTCAAAACTATCAAATATTCACTATTAATAATATTTATTTAGAATTTAATAAATTGTCATTTATTGCAATAATAATTTTTATTTATCAAAAAATTATTGTATTTTGTATTTATCAAAAAATTATTGTATTATGAAAGTTTTACAGAATTTTATTGAAAATTAATAAGATTACTTCAAACTCACAAAAAAATTAAGGGTCCGTTCGTTTCACTAAAAATTATTTTTGAAAAATAAATTTTAAAAAATAAATTGTATTTTCTAAAATTTAGAAAGCTTATTACAGAAACTATTTTTAGGTGTTTAGATGTAACTATGTAAATTATTTTATGTTGTTTGTTAAATTTTTATGAAAACAAATTTTAAAATCTGTTTTCAATGAATAAACACTCATTACAAATTTTATTGATTTTTTATTTTTTATTGAGAACTATAAAATTATATTTTACAAAGTTTTAAATATATATATTATAATGTTTTATTTTTATAAGCACATCAAATTAATTGTCTTTATATTTTAACTTGTGTATATTTTATTAGTATAATGTCTTTATATGTTATTCATTAGCATTTTTAACACTATCTTTATGTTTAAATTTGTATTATTCTTAGAGTATAATTTATATTATAATGATATTATAATTAAGTTCACTTGATGTAATCTTAATACTTTATTAAAAACAGGCGCTTCTTCTTTATCTACATTAAAAATAACATTAATAATATATAACATTAAAAAACAATATTACCTAACTACATAATTAGTACTTAACCACGTTAAAACAATATTGTTATCCGGTTAGTACTAAAAATATAAACAAGGGTGTAATAACCCATTTTTGACCTGGCTTAAACCCAATCTAAAATTAAAAATCAGATAAAAAAAGAATCACTTTTATTATTATTACCAAACTCATTTACAAATTAATTAAAATCAACGTTGAAACCGATTACACCTAACATGCCCAATTAAACCAATACCCAATATTATAAACTACCAGAGTACTCCTAATCGTAATTAACCTAAAAACCCTAACTTTTATTCTAAATTGCACCCGTCGCCGATGCTCATCTAAGCCGCCGACGCCGAGCCGACCGGTCACCGCTCAAGCTTCCTGCTCGACCGCCAAATCAATAATAAATAGAGAGCTCTTTTATATTTTTTATGTAATTAAAATGGGCATAAAACCCAGATTTTGTAATCAGTTATGGGTCTTTTTTTGGTCGAACACAAAAAAGAAAAAAAAAAGAAAAGTAAGGTTTTCAGATCTAATTTCAAGTATACGGAATAAAGAGAGGTATAATTTCATTTTTTTCTTTGTTTTTATTCGAATGTAAAATAAACACAAAAAAGTAAACTAAAGTTTACACGGCCTGTGTATCAAAGTTTTTTCTTATTAATATTACAGTATTATATTATATATAATATGTTTATAGTAATTCTAATATACCGTGTAATAATATATCATGTTAAATAATGTTTATATTTATGTTTACATTTTAATTTTATTTATAGTTTCGTTTACATATTATTTTTGTAATTTAATTTTTGTTTCAAATTAATTGATCATGCATATAACTGTTATATATAGTGTAGGCCTCATTGTTCCGATATTCTATTAGGAGTGACGTCCCCCTCTCCGGGTGTCATATCCTTTGATTGCCGTGAATATCAAGGCAAAATTAAAATTGTCATGCATACATGCATTTTAGGAATTAAAATTTAAATTAACTCAAAATTTTATTTTTCTTAATAAATACGATGCGAACCTTTAGATACCATTTTTTGGCGTTGTGGGGGTGCTAATCCTTCCCCATACGTAACCAACTCCTGAACCTAAATTTTTCTCTGGTTTTATTTTTTGGTGTCCGATCTGCCCCTTTAAAGTGATCGGTGTCATCTCCAAAATTTATTTTCTGTACAATCAAAAGCAGTAATGTTACAGCATGGGGATGGTCCGAGCAAATGCAGATGGAAAAAGGGGACAGCTTGTCGATAGACCATGTGTCAAAGGTCATCGAGTCCACTATGATTATTTCCAAGCAGAATAAACTTCATTAACTGAGGGAAATATGAGAGAGTTGGGATTTAGATATAAAAAAGTATTCCAACAGGAATTCGGTGACATAGCACTGTTGTTGAGTGTTTAGACTGATATGTATTTGTTCAAAGCCTTAACACAGTTCTGGAACCCAAGGTACTGTTGCTTTAATTTTGGCAAGGTAGATATGACTCCTACAATCGAGGAATATACGACCCTAATCCACTGTTTGAAATTCAAGGAAATAAAAGTCTACATCAAACCTAAAGACCCGCCGCCTTTCCTACAAAGTCTAACTGGCATCACGGGGATGAGCAATGAATGGTTTCGAGGAAAGATTACGAAAAAGGGAAAAATCGATTATATAGCCTGGGCGCATATTCGAGATTTAATCTTTCGCCATCTTGACCCGCCGAAGAAGAGGTATTTGTTTGCTTTCAGCATTTATGGGATGATTATCTTTCCAAAAGTTTTGGGGCACATAGACTACGCCACAGTAGACCTGTTTGACAAGCTAAAAAGGGTATAAATCTAGCACCGGCCATCCTAGCTGAGACTTTTCGGTCACTAAACGCATGCAGAAAAATAGGAGAAGGCAAATTCCTAGGATGTGTACCATTACTGGAGATCTAGATCCGAAGTCATCTCTGGGAATTGAAGTTTTCTTATCGGATGTGCCTCACCACCTTCTCTCTTATAAAAGTATTTTTGGAAGAATATCAAGCCGAAGCTATGACTGAAGATCAATGGATGGTTGGCTTTCGAGACCTCTGAGATGACACCGTTAGGTGGAAGGTACCATGGTTAATTTTGAGTGAGTTCATTTACCTTTGTGAAGAATATGACTGGGTACCCTTGCCCAGAATTTAGGGAGGAATTGTATATTGACACTTGCTTGTGTAACGCTAGTATGGCTTGATGCAGTTCATTCCTGTTACTCATGGTTTGAATACTTCTGATTTTAAACACGAAGGTGACGGTTACAAAGCAAAAGTCCAAAAATGAATCACTCTTGGAAAAATATGCATATGATCGATGTTTATGATTCGCCATTCACTTCAGGCTACGAGCAATGGAGACTTACCTAGGTCAATGATGTTATTCCTTCTACAAAACCAACGAAACGTTTGACCCATGAGAGAACATATGGAAAATGCTCTTTCAGATTTAGAGAAGGCTAAAAGAGCCCATGAAAAAGAGGTTCGCGCGTTGAAAAAATGTATCTCTGACATGGAAGCGGCAAATTATTTAGCCTCGGTGGATATGGAGAAATACATGCAACAAGAAAAAGATTCTTGAAACAAAAATAGGTACCGAAAAAGAAGCACGAAAAATTGTGGGAGGATTGATAGGAATTGAAGCAGAACTTGCAAAGGAATGGTTTAAGCGCTACTGCCAAAAAATTAACCACTAAGCTCATAAAAGAAAGAAAGAGGGTCGACAACTATGCCCAAAAGTATGAAGCTAGCTAAAAGTAGATAGGGAAGAAGACAAAGGAGTTAGAAATGATTGCTTAAGAGTTAGTTGCTAGTCAAGCTCGAAATCAGGGACAAGAGCTCAGAGTGAAGAATTTGAAACTCAAATCATGCAGTTGGAGGGACTTCTGCAAGATTACTACAACCAAAACAATGTTCGAGATGAAAATGAGTTACTAAAAGCAAGGGTGGCTGAACTCAAAAACGCTTTTCAGGAGTGCAAAGAGAGACTTGTCTCTTTTGAAAGAGCCTTGCAAGAAGATAATCGCCGGATAGTGTATGGACTTCAACAAGTCGACCAGCTGATTCGAGACCAGCATAGAGCAATGATAGACATCATGGTACAAGCATAGAGGGTTTCTTGACACGTCTAAGGTTTGGCAATAGAAGCACGTGAGCTGCGTACGCGCGTCAGTCCGGAGACACCATTAGTGTCTCGGGTACATGCTTTACTTCAAGAAGTAGTGGTCTTAAGAATAGAAGCTAGACGCTATCTGTAGCGCATTATGCTCGCTTTTTGTAATCAGACATCTTTATCTAATGAAAGTCTTTCTAAGGACTGTTTAAGAATCAATGCCTTCATTGCATTCATTCTGACATAACATAACATTTAACATTTATTTTTACATCATATCTTGCATACATTATTAAAAACAATTGAATTAATTGTGCAAATATCATGATAGAAAGCTTAGTTCAAACTGCAATCATTCTACATTGATACGATACTCGTTTGCAAATAAAGATAATGGAAGATAGAGTAGCCAATCTAGAACGAGGCTAGAAGGACCTTGAATCTCGTTTTGGTCAGGCCGAACAGAGCATTGGCGAAAAGATTGCAACCTACAATTTTGGCTCAAATAGCTTCAATGCTTAGTAAATATAAGATTTCAGATGACACCATTGAAGAACTAGAAGACACTGCGATTGCATCTCACGTTAGGGTTCAATCGGAGACACTAATACCCTAAAGAAGAATATACATTAATACTGCTAGTATGTTTGCCAATCAGCAAGAAGGAACAACTGTGAAACAATCGATTGATTCAGAGACATTCCACGAGGAAGAAGTAATGGGTTTGAACATAGTGGAAAAATTAGAGCTTAGTTGGAAAATAAAAATGAAAAAAGGTTCCGTCTCTTTGCAGAGCAATTTAGAGCTATGTTAGGAGTAAGCGAACAAAGGAATGATGTTAGCGACATGAGCCTCGTGTTAGATTCGGTTCTCCCACCGAATTTCAAAACACCAAATTTTGATAAATACTACGGAACCACTTGTCCATTCGCTCACATAACCATGTACTGCAGGAAAATAACACCCTTCATAAAAAATAAGAAGCTATTTATCCACTATTTTTAGGACAATTTAACTGGGTTGGTAATCCGTTGGTACGCACAGCTTAGTCGGGATAGTATTAAATCATGGAAAAACCTTTTCAGAGCCTTTATAGAACACTAAAAACATGTTTCCAACATGACCCCCAGTCGAGCTTTGTTGGAAGGAATGGAACAATGACCAAACAAAAATTTGCGCCAATATGCTCAAAGATGGCGTGATGCAACAACATAGATTCATCCGCATATTCCTGAACATGAGATAACACTGATGTTTGTAAATACTTTGAGGGGAGCATTTTTTGATCGTTTGATAAACAACACCACTAAGAACTTTGCTGATTTAATAAGAATTGGGGAGTCGATTGAAGTAGCTATAAAAATAGGGGGTTTGATATTGGGGAAAGTTCTCGAAAACATTAAAAAAAGAAGAATAATGTGGTGAATGTCACCAGCACCTACAATGCCCTGAAAACTTCACTATTTCTCAACCCTAGGCTTCTACTGGGAACACAAGGCTTAAAGAAGAAAAAAGATAGAGCCCCCAGGAAAGAAAATGAGAAGATATCTTTTACCCCATTGCCGATATCATACACTGAGTTGTATTCTTATTTGTATAAAGTCGACTTGGTTTGGCCCTATCCTGTTACGCAATTCAAGCCCTATTTTCATGCATGGTATGATGAAAAAGCTTACTGCGACTATCATGCTGGCGCCCCAAGACATACGATAGAGAATTGCATTGCTTTAAATTTTTTTTCTAGAATCTTATAAATACATGAATTTTAAAATTTAATAACCCAAACGTGGCTGCTAATCCCCTACCAAACCATAGAGGGTACAACGTGAACACTATTGAAGGTGGAAGTGACAGAAAGGCTAAGAAGAGTGTATCTGAGGTTAAGTCCCCTCTTAGATGGGTATTCTAGCAATTGTGCATGGCATATCTAATAGAAAGGGGGTATGGAAATAATACAAGAAAGATGTAAGCCCTACTGCGAGTATCACCAAGAAGAAGGGCATGGGATCCAAAGCTGTGAGCAGTTCAGGCAGTTGGGTCAAAAGATGATGGACAATAAAGAAATTGAGTTCTTTGAAAAAGTTGAAGGAATAAGACAGATGGATGTATGCGCATTAGACAAACCCAACATCAAATACAACGTTGACCGACCATTTATTATTTCATCTAAGCTAAAGGAGAATAGTTCACCTCGAGTGGAAAATGCAAAGCTAGTCCCCAAGCTTACCATCTTAGCCCCAAGCCCTTTCTCGTTCAAAAACACACAGAGAGTTCCTTGAAATCATGCCACGCAACCACAAAAAGAAAAAGCGATTAATGTTGAAAGAGAATTCACAAAAAAGGGAAGATAGAGCAATCAAGAGTCGAAGTTGTAAATGAGGTAGGGCATTTTACTAAAAATGGCCGATGTTACTCGCCAGGGAATTTGAAGGCCACAGAGACTGGGATGAACAAGGGTGTGAATACCGAGCCTGAAAAAATATTTGGTGAGGAGCCACCTTCAAGAATAAATGAACCGATGACTGAAGCATAAGTACAAGAATTGTTGAAGTTTTTGAGACATAGTGAGTACAACGTTGTTGAGCAACTTCGAAACAACAAGCCATAATCAAAATACTTGAGTTTCTTTTAAGCTTAGAAAAACGCCGTAATGCATCCATGAAGGTGTTAAATCAAACATTTTTTCTAGATGAAATTTATGTGGCCATGTTAAACCAGATTGTGGGCTATATCACTGCGAACAATTATATCACGTTCAACGACGGAGAAATCCAAGAATGAGGAATGGGGTCCACCAAGGCACTAAACATCATTACCCACTACAAAGGGTATGTTTTTCCTAGAGTGCTTATTGATAATGGTTCTGCACTAAATGTGTTACCGCTAGCCACTATACAAAAGTTACTAGTGGGCAACTCCCACATGAAACCGTGCCATAATTCAGTGAGGGCCTTTGATAGAACTCAAAGGGAGGTAGTGAGGAAGATTGAGATACCCTTACTAATTGGAACAATAGAATGTTGTTGACTTTGTGGTGATGGACATTAAGCAAACATACAACTGCTTACCAGAGAGACCCTGGATCCATTCCGCTGGTGCTGTCCCTTCATCGCTGTATCAAAAGCTGAAGTTTGTAATCGAAGGGAAATTGGTCAATGTTGGAGTAGAACTTGACATCATTGCTTTAGTGACGTTCGATTCCCCTTATATCCCACATGATGAAGACGCTGTAGAATGTTCCTTTTGAGCTCTAGAATTTGTAAATACAACTTTTGTTGTAGAAAAAAGTAGGATCTCACGCCCCAAGTTATCCAATTGTACCAAGATGACTGTTCGAGAGAAGTTGGGACGAGAGGCTAAGACTGGAAAAGGTCTTGGAAAGAACTTACAGGTAAGCCTACGTGCAAAAGATGTTATTTTCAAGAAAGATCGATATGGGCTTGGTCATAAGCCTAGTATGCTGGAAAGAAAAGAGAAATATAGAAAGATGGAGGAAATAATGTGAGTTGGGTTAAGGGAGAAGACATCCCATGGAAGTCGATGACTTTTCCTCACCTTCGAGATAACTTCGTGTTTGGTGGGATTGTCAATGCCGAGTAGAAGGTACATGAAGCCAACCAGGAGAACGACAAGCTTAACAATGAGGAGATGTTTAGCGAATCGCTAGAATGAATGCTTGTCAATATGATATCTGAGGGCGAAAACATCAACAAGATTTTAACTAGAATCTGCCCTTGCTTTTCGAGTAAGTCACTCAATAATTGGAGCAATATCGACCTGCTTGTAGTTTTTAGGACTAAATTAGAGTAATGCTCCAAACTAACCCTTTTGCTTTTGTACTGCGAGCATTAGAGATCTTTTGTAAAAAGGATACTATGTTAACCTACAGATGTAGTAAAAAGGATGTTTTCTATGTTTATCAAATGACAAATATTCCCAACATTTGTTTTTTTATATATACTCTATATTTTATACAAACAAAATTTATTCTTTGTACAAATAGATATCTACTTTTTTTACAGAGTGCTTACGTTTGTCTGTATAAATAATTCTGATTCTGAGATAGATTTCAAATAGCCTATATGTTCGGCGAAAATGGATGAAGAAGAGGAGGAAGTGGAATATAAAGTCCTTGATGAGTTAGCAAGGTTGATGGCAAGCGAGGAAAAATAAATCCTGCCTCATTAGGAGGAAATAGAGACTTTTAATTTAGGGACTGATGAAGACAAGAGGGAAGTAAAGATTGGTACCACCATCTCCTCAAAAACCAGACACGATTTGATAACTCCACTTCAAGAATTCAAAGATGTATTTTCTTGGACTTATCAAGATATGTCAGGGTTAAATACAAATATTGTGGTACATAAGTTACCAACAAGGCCTGAATGTAAGCTAGTTTAGCAGAAGATTAAAAGGATGAGGACTGATATGCTGTTGAAAATCAGGGAAGAAGTGAGGAAGCAATTTGATGCTGGTTTTCTAAAAGTCGTAAAGTACCCAGAATGGGCCACGAACATAGTCCTAGTACCAAAAAAAGACAAGAAGGTGCGCATGTTTGTTGATTATGGAGATCTCAATAAAGCAAGCCCGAAGGATAATTTTCTTTTGCCTCATATTGACACTTTGGTTGACAATACGACGGGGCATTCATGGTTCTTTTTCATGGATGGCCTTTCGGGGTACAATCAAATAAAGATACACTCGGAAGACATGGAGAAGACTACATTCATGATCAAATGGGGCACATTCTGTTACAAAGTAATGCCTTTCAGGATTAAAAATGCTAGAGCAACTTATCAAAGGGCCATGGTGATTCTCTTCCATGATTTGATGCACAGAGAAATTGAGGTGTACGTGAATGATATGATTGCTAAATCCCAAACTGAAGAAGAGCACATCCAAAGCCTGAGAAAGCTATTCTAAATATTAAGAAAGTATCAGTTGAAGCTCAACCCTGCCAAATGCACCTTTGCAGTGATGTTCAAAAAACCTTTTGGATTTATGGTTAGTAGAAGGGGAATCGAGATTAACCCTGACAAAGTGAAAGCTATTCAAAATCTTTCACCACCTCAGACACAAAAAGAAGTTTGAGGCTTTTTGGGAAGATTAAATTATGTATCTTGATACATGTACCACAAGGCAATTCCAAGGACAAGATGGACTTACTTTTCCACTTGGCCTAATAACCCGAGCCAAATCTAAGCTATTCAAGGACAAGCTGAATTCGACCGTCCAAGTATTCGTGAGTAAAGGATTACAAGCTGCCATGAAGAAATAAGAATTTCTTGAAGGAAGTCCCACTTAACATCCTTCAAGAATAATTGGGTCACAAAAACTCAACTTGCTGCACATTTGGAGATGGATATCCATGAGCCTTTAGATGTCCATTAATTAGCCCTTTTTATTGTAATTAGACCCAATACTTGTTACTATAAAAGATTGGGTCAGATTTTTATTTTTAGCCCATATTATGATTTACAAGTGTTTTTAGGCCTATTTATCTTTTAAAACAGCCCACACATGCCTCATTGCCTAAAAACCAATTTCTTATCATCTAAACCAGCCCAAATACCCTTAAATTCGTCCAAATAAAGGCCCTATCAACTTTTACTTGCTGCCTAATCAAAACAGCTCTTATCAGCCCATTACTTGATGCCCAAGCAAACCAGCCTTCATCAAGTTTACTTGCTGCCCAAGCAACCAGCCATTATCAGCTTATAACTTGCCTTATCACCCTATCCCTCGCCACACAAGCACAAGGAATTTAAAGGCTATTATTTTATTTATTTTTAATTAGATTAGGTTTTCCTTGTTTTAGTAGAAGTTAAATTACTTTGTCTATCCTTCGCTTATAAAAGGATGAAGCCTCCATCATTGTAAGGCAGATTTTCTTTGATTTATGAAATATTTAGTGAGTTTGTTTTTGCAAGTGCTGATTACTTGTGCCTTCGAAGTCTTCTTCAACATAAGTTTGACGAGTTCTTGTGAGGGAGATCATCTTCACACTCTTGCTTGCCTAGATAATCGCGTCTAGAAGGGTGGGTTAGAGCCGCTTGAGGTTGCTTGCTTAGATAATTGAGTCTAAGAGGGTGCCGAGGACAAAACAACATCAACAAATCGCAAGCCATCTTTATCTTCAACCTTCACACTATCTTCCATAATTCTATAAACAAAGCTGGAATTTTCAGATTTGTTTTACCCATCTTCTTCTTAATCTTTTCTCATCTTTTTATTTATATTCTTATTTCTTATCATCTAATCCTTCATCTTGTCTTTCTTTCTTTAAATTTCCAGCCTTGAATCTGAAAAATTTAAGAAAACTCCTTCTCTTTTCTCTTGAATTTTCAGATCTGCCTAAACTTCCTTGATTGAGTCTAGAGCTCCTAGTTCTTGAAACAACTTGATTGAAGGCTTCCAAATCCAATATTGCGCTACTCTATCATTTGGTATCAGATTTGGGACGATTCTTGGCAAGAATTTTTGCGTTTTTGGGAAAAAACTTGAAAATTAGGGAAAATTCGTCAAAACCAAACGAGTGAATTTTGAGCTGAAACTTTTGCAGATCAGATCTACACAATTGGTGGAGTCACCACACAAAATTTCAGAATTTTTGGACTTCGGAAACACCTTGAACGAAGTGGATAAAGTTTCAGCCAAATTAGGGTTTTCCCCTTCTTTAACCCTATTTTCATTATTTTTTTCATTCAATTTTCGTTATTTTCAGTTTATTTACCTTGTAAAAAGAAAAAAAAATAAAAAAATAAAAAAAAAAAGAAAAGAAAGAAAAGTGAAGAAAAGTGAGAAAACTTATACCTAGCCACCAACCACCATCAAGAATCATCAAGATCACCATCATCAACCACCACAAGCATCACATTGAAGTGGATTCAACATTGGATTTCTTCCTTCAAGTTGTTTCTGGGTTTTGGGTTATCATCTTTCTCTACTAATTTTTTTCTACTATTAGTTTCTTAAGTTCCTTTGTTTTGCTTTTTCTTTCTTCTGTTACGCAATTTAACACTTTCTCTTTTCTGGTGTGTGTAGGACTAAAAGTTGCATTCCAATCCTTCTTTCTTGCAACTATATTCAATTGGTGTCAAGCCTTTCATTGGACTCCTAGTACAATTAGGACTCATTATTAGGATTAAACTCCGATTGTAACTTGTTGATTTGTGGCATGAAGGTCTTTAAAGAGCACGAGATCGGTTTACTTGCCTTGCTAAATATTTATTCCTTGGAGTGTTTAGTGAGATTTCTAGTTTTCTTTTGCTTTTCACCCTTTTAATATATGAGTGTTTCAGGATGTCAGAAACGAGTAACGATGAAGAACCACATGAAGTGACTCTTCAAGAAGTTTCGAATACTCTCAATAAACTTGAACGGATTGTAACCTCTTTGGCAGCCAAGCTTGAGCACACCGATACAGTCGTAACCGCAAACACTCAAACAAACTCGAGAGATTGTATGCTTCAAGTGTAACGGTCATGGACACTATAAAAGAGACTGCCCGAATACAAGACTCTTTCTTATTCGAGAATATGGGAGCTACTTATCCGAGTCGGAGGAGGAATTGTCCAACAATGAATTCATTGCCGGCGGTTACTCTAGTGATGAACCTGATCCTAAAAGCTTGGTGATTCAACGTTCACTTAATATCCAAGCAATCGACGATACAGAGATGCAAAGAACAAATATTTTCCACACAAGATGTTTTATCAGAGGCAAACTATATTCTGTCATCATTGATAGCGGAAGTTGTGCAAATGTGGTGAGCAACTATCTAGTTGATACACTTGACCTACCTTGTCAACGCCATCCAAAGCCATATTATCTCCAATGGCTTCATGAAGGGTCAGAATTAAAGGTAAACAAACATGCCTTAATCACTTTTACTATGGGTAAATATTGTGATGACGTTTGTTGTGATGTTATCCCTATGCAAGCATCTCACTTACTTTTAGGACGACCGTGGCAGTATGACCATGATGTGACTCACCATGGTAAGTTAAATAAGTATTCCTTTGTATACCATGGAAAAAAGTATACCTTGTCTCCACTCGATCCAAAAGAGGTGTACAAATATCAGATGCGAATGAAGAAGTTTTGTGAGGAGGTGGGAATAAAAAAAGATGAAAAAGAATGAAAAACAAAAGGCAAATACAAAAGAGGCCAATAGTGATAAAAGCCAAATAAGTATAGGCCCGGGGGTGGTGAGTGATCCTAAATGTGAGAAAAAAAGAGTGTCTCAAAATATTTATGCGAGAGAAAAAGAAGTGAGGCAAGCCCCATTCCTTAAACAGCCTTGCATCCTCATCCGCTTTAGGGAACAAATTTTTCTATCACTAACAATAAAAAAAGTTTGCCTAGTGTGTTTGTTTCTCTTTTGCAGGACTTCAATGATGTTTTAGGTGATCCACCTGACGATTTGCCACCCTTAAGAGGAATTGAACATCAAATTGACCTAATTACGGGTTCTTCTATTCCAAATAGACCAGCATATAGATGTAATCTCGACGAAACCAATGAGTTAGAAAAGCAAATGGAAGAACTACTCAACAAAGGCTACATTCGTGAGAGTTTAAGCCCTTGTGCCATTCCAGTACTTTTGGTGCCAAAGAAAGATGGTTCATATAGAATGTGTGTCGATTGTCGACCGATCAACCGAATAACAATCAAGTATAGGCATCATATTCCACGATTAGATGACATGCTTGATGAACTCTATGGTGCATGCATCTTCACCAAGATTGATTTGAAGAGTGGTTATCATCAAATTCGAATGAAAAAAAGAGATGAATGGAAAACCGCTTTCAAGACCAAGTTCGGTTTATATGAATGGAAAATTATTCCATTTGGTTTGACCAATGCCCCTAGCACATTCATGAGATTGATGAACCATGTCCTTTGGGAGTTTAGAGGTAAGTTTGTTGTTTTTTATTTCGATGATATTCTTATCTACTCTTCTTCTTTTGATTTATATATCTTTCATGTGAGATCGGTCTTTGAAGTTCTCCGAAGAGAAAAATTATATGCTAACACGGAAAAGTGCGTGTTTTGTAGTGAAAGTCTTAGTTTTCTAGGCTTTATAGTAAGTGCACATGGTATCCATGTTGACAATGAAAAAGTCAAAGCAATTCAAGAATTGCCCACGCCATCATCCATAACCGAGGTGAGATCCTTCCATGGCCTAGCAAGCTTCTACCGTCGCTTTGTCAAGGATTTCTCTACTATTACCGCACCATTGACAGATATCATCAAAAAAACGGTAGGTTTTCATTGAGGTGTGGCACAAGAACAAGCCATCCAAACACTAAAAGGCATAGGCACAGTTCTTTTACAGGAAAAACAACCAATCGCTTACTTTAGCAAGAAGTTAAAAGGAGCACATTTGAACTACTCAACTTATGATAAAGAGCTCCTTGCATTAGATCGTGCACTTGAAGTTTGGAAACACTACCTTCTTCCAAAGGAGTTCATCATACACACCGACCATGAATCATTGAAGTGGCAAAACGGCCAAGGTAATTTGAGCAAGAAACATGCTCGGTGGGTGGAGTTTATTGAAACATTCCCTTATGTGATCAAGTACAAAAAAGGTAAGGATAATGTAGTAGCAGATGCACTATCTAGAAGGTATACCTTAATTACTCAAATGCATGCTACTATATTGGGATTCGAACATATAAAGCAATTGTATCCTAATGATCCAGATCTCAAGGAAATTTATACTCATTGTTTAAAAGGTGCTTTTAACAAGTTTTATCTTGTAGATGGGTTTCTTTTCCGAATAAACAGGTTGTGTATACCACAAGGCTCCATTAGAGAATTGATAGTCCATGAATCACACTCCGGAGGCTTAATGGGGTACTTTGGCATCTCCAAAACGTTAGACATGGTAATGAAGCATTTTTTGGCCACATATGAGGAAAATCGTGGTAAGGGTATGCGCATCTTGCATCGTATGTAAACAAGCAAAATCCAAGGTAAGTCCCAACGGTTTATATACACCCCTTCCTATCCCTTCTTTCCCTTGGGTCGATTTATCTATGGACTTTATTCTTGGATTACCTCGTACCAAAAAGGGTCGAGATAGTATTTTTGTTGTGGTCGACAGGTTTTCAAAGATGGCTCACTTCATACCATGCCATAAAACGGATGATGCAACACATGTACCTGATCTCTTCTTTAGAGAAGTAGTACGACTTTATGGAATTCCACGCACCATCGTTTCCGATAGAGATGTAAAGTTCATAAGCCATTTTTGGAAGGTTTTGTGGGGAAAGATAGGTACCAAATTTCTTTATTCTAATACTTATCACCCACAGACGGATGGACAAACCGAGGTAATAAATCGGATCTTAGGTGCATTACTCAGAACTGTTGTCGGTAAGAACAAAAAAACTTGGGAAGAATATCTACCTTTTGTAGAGTTTGCCTACAACCGTTCTATTCATTCATCCACCGGCTATTCTCCATTTGAAGTAGTTTATGGTTTTAACCCCTTAACTACATTAGACCTTGTTCCTTTACCGATTGATAATATTAACAGCTTAGATGTCGAAAAGAAAGCGAAGTTAGTTAAATCCATTCACACTAAGGCGAAGCAAAGGATGGAGAAAACATATGAAAACGTTGCTGCCAAAGTCAACAAAGGCCGACGCCAAGTCGTCTTTGAACCAGAAGATTGGGTTTGGTTTCACATGGGTAAAAAAAAATTTCTGAACCATAGGAAATCCAAATTGGATCCACGAGGAGATGGACCATTCCAAGTCCTTGAAAGGATCAACAACAATGCATACCGAATTGATCTACCAGGTGAGTATAATGTGAGTACAATTTTTAATGTTTATGATCTTTCTCCCTTTAATGTTACAGATTCGTGGATGAATCCTTTTGAGGGGGAGGGGATGACACATGTACCACAAGGCAATTCCAAGGACAAGATGGACTTACTTTTCTACTTGACCCAATAACCCGAGCCAAGTCTAAACTATTCAAGGACAAGCTGAATTCGACCGTCCAAGTATTCATGAGCAAAGGATTACAAGCTGCCATGAAGAAAGAAGAATTTCTTGAAGGAAGTCCACACTTAACATCCTTCAAGAATAATAGGGTCACAAAAACTCAACTTGCTGCACCTTTGGAGATGGATATCCATGAGCCTTTAGATGTCCATTAATTAGCCCTTTTTATTGTAATTAGACCCAATACTTGTTACTATAAAAGATTGGGTCAGATTTTTATTTTTAGCCCATATTATGATTTACAAGTGTTTTTAGGCCTAGTTAGCTTTTAAAACAGCCCATACATGCCTCATTGCCCAAGAACCAATTTCTTATCATCTAAACCAGCCCAAATACCCTTAATTTCGTCCAAATAAAGGCCTTATCAACTTTTACTTGCTGCCCAATCAAAACAGCTCTTATCAGCCCATTACTTGATGCCCAAGCAAACCAACTTTCATCAAGTTTACTTGCTACCCAAGCAACCAGCCCTTATCAGCTTAGAACTTGGCTTATCACCTTATCCCTTGCCACACAAGCACAAGGAATTTAAAGGCTGTTATTTTATTATTATTTTTAATTAGATTAGGTTTTCCTTGTTTTAGTAAAAGTTAAATTACTTTATCTATCCTTCGCCTATAAAAGGATGAAGCCTCCATCATTGTAAGGCAGGTTTTCTTTGACTTATGAAATATTTAGTGAGTTTGTTTTTGCAAGTGCTGATTACTTGTGCCTTCGAAGTCTTCTTCAACATAAGTTCGATGAGTTTGTTACTTGCCTAGATAATTGAGTCTAAGAGGGTGGGTTAGAGCCGCTTGAGGTTGCTTGCTTAGATAATTGAGTCTAAGAGGGTGCCGAGGACAAAACAACATCAACAATTCGCAAGTCATCTTCATCTTCAACCTTCACACCATCTTCCATAATTCCATAAACAAAGCTGGAATTTTCAGATTTGTTTTACCTATCTTCTTCTTAATCTTTTCTCATCTTTTTATTTATATTATTATTTCTTATCATCTAATCCTTCATCTTGTCTTTCTTTCTTTAAATTTCCAGCCTTGAATCTGAAAAATTCAAGAAAATCCCTTCTCTTTTCTCTTGAATTTTCAGATCTGCCCAAACTTCCTTGATTGAGTCTAGAGCTCCTAGTTCTTGCAACAACTTGATTGAAGGCTTCCAAATCCAAGATTGCGCTACTCTATCATATCTCGTTTCATTTCTTAATTAACCGACAAGTGCGATCCTATTTTTAGATTACTTCGAAAGAATAACCTAGGAGTATGGGATAAAGAATACCAAGAGGCTCTAGAAAGATCAAGAAGTATTTGACGAATCCCCCAATTCTAGTGGCACCAGTACTAGGTAGGCCGTTGATCTTATACTTGACAGTTTATAAGAATTCAGTGAGATGTGTATTAGGGTAGCATGATGAGTCTAGAAAGAGAGAAAGAGCCATCTACTACTTGAGCAAGAAGTTCACTGACTGTGAAACACGGTATCCACCAATTAAAAATTATGTTGTGTTTTAGTGTCGGCCACTAAAAGGTTCATGCAATATATGTTGTATCACACCACCTGGCTGATATGCAAGTTAGACCCGTTAAAGTTCATGACGGAATCACCGGCATTGACCGGGAAGATGACCCACTGGCAAATGTTGTTATCCAAGTTTGACATTATTTTTGTAAGTCAAAAAGTGGTAAAAGGGAGCATTATAGCTGATTTCTTAGCAAGCCGCGCCTCAGATGATTACCAGTCCTTGAACTTTAATTTTCCTGACGATGACCTGATGTGCATCACGACTAAAGAGAAAATTGCCCTAGAGGAGGAGTCATGGAAACTGTATTTCAATGGGGGCATCTAATGCCCTTGATCATGGAATATGTGCAATATTGATTTCTCCGAACGATGTCTACTATCCTTTCACGAGCAGATTAGGATTCTTCTACACAAATAACATCCCCGAGTATGAGGCTTGTGTTATGGGGCTACATGGGGCCACCGAAAGGAAGGTCAAGATACTCCAAGCTTTTGGAGATTCATCTCTAGTGATTTATCAGCTTCGTGGAGAATGGAAAACAAAAGATCCAAAGTTAGTTAAATATCAAGATTTAATCCAAGAACTAATTAAAGGATTCGAGAAGGTTAATTTTACCTACCTTCCAAGAGAAGACAACCAAATGGCTGACGGCCTGGTGACCTAAGCCACAATGTTTAAAGCAAGTACAAGGGAGGAAATGATACCAATACGAATGCAAACTTTTTAAATGCATGCTTACTGTTGCAGCCTGGAAGAAGAATTGGATGGCAACCCGTTGTACCATGATATCCTGCAGTATATCAAATTCCAAGCTCACCCTAAAGAATCGAGTGATAATGATAAAATGACTCTTAGAAGAATGGTAGCTGGGTCCGTCTTAGATGGTGAAGTCTTGTACAAAAAAGGCAAATACCAGATACTATTAAGATGTGCTGATTCTCAGGAAGCCAAGAATATTCTCGCAGAAGTGCATGATGGTTTGTGCGGGACACACGCCAATGGCTTTCGATGGCCTGAAAGATCATGAGAAACATATATTACTGGACAACCATGGAGAGAGATTGCATTGACTATGCCAAGAAGTGTCACAAATGCCAAATATATGCTGACAAGATTTATTCTTCGCCACTACCTTTGCATACCATGAACTCACCATGGCCTTTTGAAATGTGGGGTATGGATGTTATTGGAAAAATTCATCCAAAGCTTCCAATAGATATCTTTTCATCCTGGTGGCTATTGATTATTTCACTAAGTGGGTAGAAGCAGCCTCCTATGCCAATATCACAAGGAGAAAAGTTTGCAAGTTTATAAAGAAGGAGATCATTTATCGGTATGGCTTGCCAAAAAGGATCATCACTAACAATGCTTCCAATTTAAATAATAAAATGATGACTGGAGTGTGCGAGCAGTTTAAAATAATGTACCATAATTCCACCATTTATCGCCCTAAGATGAATGGGGCAGTTGAAGCAGAAAATAAGAACATTAAGAAGATCATAGCAAAAATTATAGACACTTTCAAAGACCGACATGAGAAGCTACTGTTTGCTCTGTTCACCTACATACATCGATAGGGGAAACACCCTATTCTTTGGTCTATGGGACCGAGGCAATATTACCCATTGAAGTAGAGATCTCGTCGCTTCTAATTTTGAGCAAAGTAAAGTTGGATGAAGCCGAATGGATACACGCTAGGTATGATCAACTGAATCTCATTGAAGAAAAGAGATTGAGAGCTATCTACCATGGTCAAATGTTGCAAAAGAGGATGATGCGGGCTCATGACAAGAAAGTTCTCCCAAGGGAATTTCAAGAGGGGTCTAGTGCTTAAGAAGATCCATCTAGTTCAAAGGGACTTTCGTGGGAAGTGGATGCCAAATTGGGAAGGGCCCTATGTCGTTAAGAAGACCTTTTTCGGAGGGGCGTTAATCCTAAAAAAGATGGATGAGGGCGAGCTGATCAACCCAATAAACTCAGACTCGGTCAAAAAGTATTACGCCTGAAGAGAAATAAAAAGAGAACAAAAAATAAAAAGTAAAAAATAAATAAAAAAGAAAAAAAAAGAAAGAGAAAAGAAATATGAAGGTTCAAGATGAAAACCCGAAAAGGGCTTCTTGAAACCAATAAATGATTTGAGTTGAAAACCTGTAAATGGCGACTCAAATGAATTTTGAGATGGGGCACCCAACAAGCAAACCCTCTCGGAAAATATCAATACTTTGTAGAAGAGCTTGAGGCAAAAATTCTACCTCTAATGATGAGCTCATGCATCATTCATACAGTGAATACTTGGGACTTTGTAGAAGAGCTTGAGGCAAAAATTCTACCTCATGTTTGCCATGACATTTTGAGCTATATCAGATTTACATCTTACTAATAAAATATTATTTTTCATCATCTTTTATTTTCTCAAACATCTTGCAAGTAAGTTAACATAGATTCATAGTAAGTAAAAGATTTCTTGGCATTATTTTGTTCTAGTTCTAGCCTACAAAGTGCAGGTGATTCAAGGGAAGAATTGACTTTGGTACTAAGGATCCTACATGCCAAAGAACACTCACAAGAGGATCTCAAGCGCCAAGTTCTCAGAATACGCCAAAATGAGGCAACGAGTGTCATCTAAACGCAAACTTGTCTAAGAAAAAGCAAGACGATGGCAACTACAAGGACATAAGGATTTCAAGGCGAGGATCTAAAAAAAAATAAAAAAAAGAGAAAAAAAATGAAAAGAAAAAGAGAAGAAAAAAGAAAGAGAAAAGAAGAAAAAGGTGAAGAGGAAAACCCGAATAGAGGCGCTTCGTGAAAATAAATTTAAAATGAAAACCTGAAAAGACACTTTAAAACGGACTCTCAAATTTAAAAGAAAAGGTCAAAAGGTTGAACCCGTATACGAGATGGGGTGTCGCAACCACGAGAAAAAGGAAAGAGAATAAAATAGCAAGAAAATCAACATCGCCCGATCAAAGCAAAAATTTCGGAACAATATCGAGATATCATTATCCATGCATCATATAAGATAGGTATCCCTAAGATTAGGAGCATGCTAACTCATATTATTTGGGATATCTTGGTTGCTTTCCTGATATGTACTCAAGAATCGAAATGAGATCAGGTTTGCGCAATTGAGGAAGCAGATCTTAACAAAGAAGCAATAGTCGAACCTAACCAAGATATTCGATTAAAGGCGCCAAGGTGATCAGAAATCGAGGCATCATTTTTGAATATTTCTGTTCTTTAGTCTACGAAAAGCGGTAGAAATTGCTGATACTTGCGACATCAGAGAACAAAGTGCTGTTGTTGAAAATGACTCTGTATAAAAAAAAAACTCATGACTACAAGACGAAAATTTTATATAGGAAGAACTAGTAGTCTTAAGATTTTGGAGTAAGAAGTTCTATATAGAGAGAACTCATGACTCAGATACTCCAAGGAGAAAAAGTTCTATGTAGAAAGAACTTGCAGCTTGAAAAATCCACTCTAAAGAGCGAAAGGTTCTATACATGAATAACCTATAGTTCAGAAGCTTTTGAAATAGAAAGTTTTATATAGGAAAAACATCTACTTCAAGATTTTGAGACGAAAAGTTCTATATAGGGAGAACTCTGAGTTTGAAGAAACCACCCAGGACATAGAAGGTTCTATATAGGGAGAACCTACAACATTGGTAATTGAAGGCGAAAAGTTCTATATAGGAAGGACTTGCAGCCTAAGGATTTTTTCAAAGACGAGCTGAATTCTATATAAAAAGGATTCATATCTCCAAGGCTCCAGACAAAAGAAGAGTGAACGGTTCTATTTAGGAAGGCCCTGTGATCTCGAGTTTTTAGTTTGAAGACCTTGTCTCCCCAACGATTATGTGATCTTGAAGATTTTGTCTCCAAGAGCGATCAGATGGACTAACTGAAGCCCAGGAAAGAGTGGTGGCCAAAGGAAGGAACCCAGACCCGCCTGGACAAAAAATGGTTATTTTTTTGTCTTTGCTCTATTCTTGTTACACAACAATGAGCAAAGAAGGGCAACTGTAATAACCCATTTTGACCGGGCTTAAACCCAAAATTGAACCCAATCTAAAATTAAAAATCATATCCAAAAAGAACCACTTTTATTATTATTACCAAACCCATTTACAAATTAATTAAAATCCACATTGAAACCCATTACACCTAACAAGCCCAATTAAACCGATACCCAATATTATAAACTACCAAAATACCCCTAACCCTAAATAACCTAAAAAACCCTAACTTTTATCCTAAACTGTTGTCGCCGCCGATGGGCCGATCGGCCACTGCCCAAGCTGTCTGCTCGACCACCCAAGGTCACGTCAGATCTGCAAAAGTAAAGAAAAGAATGGATTATTATCCCTAATATCATCATTCGAGCCAAATCAATAATAAATAGGGAACTCGTTTATATTTTTTATGTAATTAAAATGGGTATAAAACCCAGATTTTGTAATCAATTATGGGTTTTTTTTGGTCGAACACAAAAAAAGAAGAAGAAAAGAGAGAAAAACAAGATTTCCAGATCTAGTTTCAAGTATATAGAATAAAGAGAGGTATAATTTCGTTCTTTTTTTCATTCGAATGTAAAATAAACACAAAAAAAGAGAAAAAAAAGGACGACTAATCTCAGTTTGTTCTCGAACTACCGCCGTCGAACATGGCCAACTCTAAACCACCGTTATTCAAATAGAATATAAGGGGCTTTGAGTTCTAAGAAACATTCAATCTAATCCTTTAATTACTTTAAATTTGACTCTTCAATCTATTTTTTTAGTCACTAATGCATATTATTATTATTATTATTATTATTATTATATTTCTGTATACTATATTAATATTACAATATTATATTATATATAGTATGTTTATAGTAATTCTAATATACTGTGTAATAATATATCATGTTAAATAATGTTTATATTTATGTTTACATTTTAATTTTATATATAGTTTCGTTTAAATATTGTTTTCGTAATTTAAATTTTTTTATCATGCATATAACTGTTACATATAATGTGGGCCTTATTGTTTCGATATTCTATTGGGAGTGGAGTCCCCTCTTCGGGTGTCATTTCCATTGACTGCCGTGAATATCAAGACAAAATTAAAATTATCATGCATACATGCATTTTAGGAATTAAAATTTAAATTAACTCAAAATTTTATTTTTCTTAATAAATACAATGCGAACCTTTAGGTACCAATTTTGGGCATTGTAGGGTGCTAATCCTTCTCCACGTGTAACCAACTCTCGGACCCAAATTTTTTTCTGGTTTTATTTTTTGACATCCGGTCTACCCTTTAAAGTGATCAGTGGCGACTCCAAATTTTTGCGGGAAATTACTTTTTCACAAAAATAGTCGGTACAAAGGGATTCTTTCTCCTTTTATTAACGAAGTTTTTAGTTCACATAACTAGCTCTCGAGGCCTTTACATCTTTCAAACGTATCTATTTGTTTTCTGCTCACCATGGATGAGATTTTAGTATTGCAAACCAATAATACCTACAAAATTTACAATAAAAAGTTACGGCAATCGTTGGCATGCAACCGTTAGTTGTGTCCCCAAGAGCATGAACAAGCATATCTCCAAAGAACAGTTTCAATCCCAAATTTTCTTCTATCTCTGCATAGGCGAAGAAACATCACATCATTTTACTTGATAATATTAATACATCCACAATCTAATTATTAAAGCAAATTAAAAAACCTATAAAAGAAAGGTAGTACAAGATTGAGATATTATTAGCACAAGCACAATTTAGCTCATTATTGTTATAAATCAACAACGGGAGTTATTAATGCATTTTAGAAAATCAATCAGCAACTAATCTAACTGTTATTGTTTGCATATTTTATCTACTTGTTTAGTACCAAAATTAAAGGTATATATGTATTAGACAAGCTGATTTACAGCTGCTGATTTGTTACCATTTTAGACTCTATTTTAGAGTATAAACCGATTATAACTCAAGTCTAAGTTGAATAGCTCATCCAATTACTGTTTCACACAACCCTTGCTACTATTTTGTACATGTTTCTACTAACTATACATAAATCAAAAGATACTATCAGTTGTTTACTTTTTATACTTTTGGCTAGTAAAATCAAACAAAGACGAAAGCAAACAAGTAAGAACAAGGCATGTTCGCTGTCATTGTCACCATGACCACACATCGCACATACCAGTGGTGAATCGTCTAACGGCATACCCCGATTGCGGAGCATCGTTAAGGTCGGTAATCTACCTATCCGCAAGAAATATAAGAAGCATTGAACTTTAGGCGGAACCCCCACCTCCCAAACTTGAAATGCATCCATTGTGTCCCCGGATAAACCAAATGAATGCATCAATTTGAACAGCTCCTTCACCGAAAACTGCCCCTGTGTATTAGGCTCCCAATTTAATCGATCCCCTTCATGCGGCAGCAAACGAATTTGACCAATAGACGCTACTAACTTCTCCAATTGTCTCCCTTCCAAACCCCTCAAAGGACGGCCAAAACATTGCATCCAATTACCAAGCCTAAAATCCTCATTCCTTGCGTAATCACACACCATACCGTCTTATTTCGAGTTGCCATATGTAATCTAGGATATACTAAGCATAAAGGCTCATCACGTGTATTTATAATCTCATAATAAAATGTCAAGCAAATATTAATACTGGGAGCATTATTTTCATATAAAATTTGCAAATCATTTTCCAATAGCGTCAAATTCAAGTTCAAATTACACACAAAATTTGTAAATTTTGAGAGCTTAGATTCAAAAAATCATATAATCAAAAGCTAAGGTTGGATATGTCTAAACTCTAAAAGGTTAAAAGTTTATTTTTTTTAAAATCTTTGAATAATCCAAAACTACAATTTAGGTGATTTGTATTCGATTTTTTTCTCAAATATTTGATTGGATTACTCAGATTGGACTTTCTACACACCCCCTAGCGAGCACCTAAGCGTGAAGAAGAAAATATACAATTTTGGGTCGTTTTTACTATTCAATTTTATTCATTCTTTTGTTCTTGTAGTATGCTCGAAAGTAAAAACAATTATTTTAAATTATATATTTGTTAGTAAGATTATTTATTTTTGTGTGGAGAAAGATATTGAACATTCATCTACTTTTTAAAAAATGACATATATTTTGACACCAAGTGAAGTACATAAAGATGTGACAAAAGTTTAAATATCAATTTAGTCTAAAACTGTAAATACAATCAGAACTATGAAACTAAATTCATATAAAAATATTGTCCCTTCTATTTATTAATAGTATTTGAGATAAACACGTATACATGTGATGATCTACTTTAAAAAGAAAATCATATCTCATGGTAAAAATAAGTAGTGGTCACATGTATACGTGTTTATCTCAAAATTGTATATTTTCTTGTTGTTCCAGGTGGTGACCTGTTGCTCAACCCAAGTCGGTAATGTACCTGATATCCTAAAAAGCTTGCCTCGAAAGGCATTGTTCTTACTCGGCTTAGAATACACCCGATCCATATCAATCCTTTTGTAGTTTAAGAGATCCATGTATTCCTCAATTGTAGGAGTGAGATCAAAGTTACCAATTGTGAAACAACTGTAGGCGGAGTTCCAAAAACCCACCAAAGTTTGCAGTAGCGCTTGGTCCACTGGAACCTCCATCAGATATGCGATGTCACCGTACTCTTCTCTGGAAGTGCTTCTTGTTTCGAAATCCCAACTGTTCCATACTGACTTTAAATCAGATACATCATTAAATCGGGTGTTCATGAATGTCGTGGCTGACATGGCTGATCTGAATCCTTCGACAACACTATCTCCCTCATGTAATTGTTCCCCTTCTGACCATATCTGAACGTCGGAATTCTTCTCGTCACTGCTGCGAACTAAGTCCCCCATCGATCTAGTTTTTAATTTCAAACTATTTCCAGACTCGGTGCGTTCTTCATGATTATGACATAATATGCAAAATAAAGATAAAATGAACAGGAAACAAGAGAAAAGGTTAGTCCTAAGGTGAAAAATAAACTTGCAAACAAGAATAGGTAAAATTAAATAAATTAAGCGAAAGGCAAGCATATAAAAGAAAACCTAATCACAGGAAATCTAATTCACTATGGTTATCCACATGGCTCTAACGGGGTAGGCTTCCTAAATTCTCACACATGGGTTTGGTTCTAATTAGGGTACCCGAACCTATCTTATCACCTACTAAGGCAACAAGAACCCCAATTCTGGCCCATTACAAGCTTCCGAATTGGTTTCAGTTCGAGGGAAAGCACGACCTAATGATGTGGAGGGCTGCTCACATGTTAAGAGGCGTGGATTCCGGAAGTGAATCACCGACCCGTGGAGGACTACTCACGTGGGTATATGGTGTTTCACTCCCACTTAAGGGACAGAGCTTGGGTGTAGAGCTTGATGACATGGTGCAACATATGTCGGTATTCCTTATAAATTAAATGAAAAATTAATTCAAAGGCCATCAACTATCAAAGCCCGTTCAATTGCAGTCACATTTTCAAGAAAGGTTCAACCTTACTAAAATCTATTACAATTGCGACAATTTTCTATCATTAATAAGCAACAAATATTTTATTTGGCCTAACTCTCTTTTGTTTTATAAAACAAAAATCGGACCCCAATGGAGTCGCCAAGCTGTAACGACGTTTTTCTGTCTTTGAAAAATCTTTGTCTTAAAGGGATTTCTTTTGAAAATTCTTTTTAGGAAAATCGATAAAAACTTGGAGTCGCCATCGGCCACTTGGATAAGGTAGGCCGAACACCACAAAACCAGAGACTCTATTTGAAAGGGTTTGAGAGTTGGTTACGTGTGGGGAAGGATTAGCATCCCCATCACGCCCGATAACCGGTACCAAAATATTTGTTGCTTTCAATCGAAGAAAATTGCCGGAATTTGAAAAGAATTCAATTTGGTAACCTTAATTGAGAATTAACCTTAATTGAACAGGCTTTATCAGATTGGTGGGTTCAAATTAATTGGACATTTAATTAATAAGGTTGACGATACATCAGAACATAGATTAAACCGACATCGAATAAGCCGGACTATCGTGTTAATTTAGGGTTCGAATCATGTATGTCACCTTTATGCATGATGTAGGCAGTTAAGGAATGATGTAATGGCTTTGTTAAGTTTTAATTCTTTCATGAGTTGGTAAGGATTAATTCCAATATTTGGTCAACATCCTTTAAGCTCAGACTATCGTAGTCCAAATACCGCAACTAATGAATACCTCCCCTTTTTGTAATCCGAGTTAATTAATGTGTAATCAAACATTCGAGTCACATGAATGGCAAAAATAGGAGATGGAAAACAAAAGATATAAAAGACAAACACAAAAGGCCCACCCCGAGACCTAACCTAAAAAGCCCAAGATATTGAAAACCCAATTAATGATCTAATCATTAGCTAAGTGAATCTAGTATTTAATCCTAAATTAATTAATTAGCCTTAAAAGACCAAAAAGCTTAACAAATTATGAAAATTGAATTTAATATCGATCTAAACTTTATTGTTAATTTTATCCTAAAAGTTTATTGAATTTAATATTGATCTAAACTTGTTCAATTAATTTAATAAATTTAACATTCACTCATATAAGCCAAGAGCAAATTTAAATTTACTAAATTAGTTCGGAGCCTAATCTAACTAAGGCTCTAAAAAACTATTCCTAAATTAATCTAACTAATTTAAAGATTGTGTCCCTATGAGACGAGCACACGATTTTAAATTAATTAAATTAACGTTGCCTAAACTAATCAAAGGCTAACTTAATTAATTCTAAAGCCCACAGCCACTAAAAACTAAGCCCAAACTAAAACACTAGGCCTAAAAACTAAAAAACCAAAAACTAAACTAAGCCTACACTAAAACGTAGCCAAGCTCATAAGAACAACAACACACATAGGTCAAGGAAATATTATGTAGATTTTAAAACTAAATCAAGTATATTAAGAGAAAGTATATATATCACACAAATATTATGGAAAGACTTTTTAGCATATACATATATTAAAAACTATATGTTTATCATATATTATAAAAAAACCTTATAATATATACAAATGTTCACTACATCCTTTATAAACTATATATTATATAATTAAAGAAGGTTATATATATCAAAGAAAATTATATGTTATACCTCTTAATAGAGAATTATATTATATGAAAAATATGTGTATATTATAAAACAAACATCTAAAGCATTACACAAAGAACCATATACTAAAGCAAGCACTAGACAATAGCAAACTTAATCACATATAACAAATTTACAACCATAGATTTAACGAGCTAAGCAAGATTAACAACAGTGTAAAAGCCAGAAAATCAAATGCATGTAACAAGGCGTAAAAGGGGTTCTGGAATTTGGACTAAAAAGCAAGAAAACAAAATTTTAAGGCCAAATCAAAGAGATAAACAAACTTAATCCAAGACAAGGACCGAATTAAAAGACTCTGGAAAGTTTCAAGGACCCAGAGAGGCATTTAAAAAAGCGGAATGGCCTGTGGGTGCGATTATACCATGCAGGAGGACTATTTGCGTAATTATAAAAGGCGGAAGGGCTAAAGCTGGGATTAAATTGACACGGAGGCCCTTATTATGCTAATTCCCCTTTTTTAAAACGTGAAATTATTATAAAATCCCTTCTATTTCACTTCTTTTCCTCTTTCGGCAAAAACTCCCCCTGTTATAACACCCTCGCTGGTGTTCATCTGGGTTCTTGATGAACCCAGATTCTGGCGATCTTCTGCCGTCCAACCCAAAACCCGGCCGTATAACCCAGATTTCGGCGGCTTTGCCGCCTTGTTGACCGCCGTTCGACGGTGGCCGGCGACCCCAAAAATTACCAAAAACCCCATTCTTTTACTCTAAAACTCAGATCTGAGCCCCTTTATTTAAAATTTTGAAACTTTTCTTTTGAAAATCCCCCAAATCAGGACCGTGAAAAAACCTATTTTTTTATTCTCTTTATAGGAGGACCACTGGGGTAAATGGAGGGTTTCTCCGAGACCATCTCCACTCCGTTTTACCATTCAAGGCTTATCAACGGGTGAGGAAGACAGATCGACGCGCAAATAAGAGAGACTACGAGGGTGAGAAAATCAGAAACCCTAAACCTCTATGCATTTTTTATGTAAATACGCAAAGTAGAAATAGAAGTATAAGAGATTATACCTCTGAAATTTGAGGTCGGTTCCTTTTTGTTGATTTTCTGAGTATTCCCTTTTTTGCTTGCTTCGTTACAATCATTTTTGCTTCGGTTATATAGTACCCGAATTTACAATGTTTTTTAAAAATAGAAAAACCCTAGTAATTTCCTATTGGTTGGTCTGCCATCTCTGTTGATTTTGAAAATTTTGCGCCTCCTCTGTGATGCCGGTTTGTTCCCTGGCATTTGTTGGTGTATATCAGTCATTTCTGACATTTGTGTTCCTTGTTTGTTATGTCAGCGTGGCCGATTCTAAGGAGGACGGAAGGGACCAGCATTCTGTCAGTGTGGTGGTTGTCGCGGAGTGCAGCAGCTGCAGTGGCGTCGAGGTGGCACTGGTGTGGCCAAAATGTAGACGGTCACAGGACCTGAAGAGGCGTGGTTGAATTGCACGCGCGCGTGATGATATGAAGAGCCACGCGTGGCGATATGAAGAGCCGCGCGTACGGCGCATGGCGATATGAAGAGCATCTTCCTGCTTCATCATGGACCATTAGATCTGGCCAGATCTGACGGCTGTGGAGGAGCTGCGCAACAACAATGAGAAGTTAGGGGTTTTTAGTCATTATCATATTTGGGTTTTGGCTTTATTGGTCCATGTAAGATATGTATAATAAAATAGACTGAATTTTAATTATATGTGGGTTTTTATTTAGATTGGTAATTATATCTATATGGGCTGATGATAAAAACTAACTTGGGTTTTATTTATTAAATTGATTGGTTTATAGATATATATTTTCTGGTTTTAATTATAATGACATAACATAAGATAATAACATATTAACCTTAGTGATAAACATGATAATAATAAGAGGTAATAATAAGATAACATAAAGGACATGTTATACTAACGCGTATAATAACGATAACACATATGTATACGCATATGACTCCATAATTCTTTTTGGGACTTTAAAATAACATGTAATAAGGTAAAGCAATAAAACATACTTCTAGTAATGTTTCTTTTTCTCAAGGAGCAACACACTTACATATAGTTATAATTAAGACACACACTACTAGTAATATTTTTTGGATTTTAATAACAGTCTATATAAGCCCATTATTATAAAATGAAAATAAATGCGTGTTTACCCCGGACAAAATTAGTGATTACAGATCTTACTTATAAATATATAAACTTAAAATTGTTATTTTTACATTCGAGTTTACAAGACATAAATAAAGGAAGAAATAAAATCAAATAGTAAAAAACGATCCAAAATTTTATCTTTTCCTCTTTAGATAGAAGTGCTCACAATATATTACTCGTATTGTTTTCTTGCCTAAAATATAAATATTATTTCTAATTTTCACTCTTTTTTCTTCCTTGTTTTTGGAATAATAAAGTTTTCAATCATATTTAATTACTTTAGTTAATAAGAGAGATAATTAATTAATGAAGTAATAATTTTTGTCTTCTATATTAAATTCATACTTTTTCATTATTTATTTTAAAAAAATTTGCATCTAAAGTACCTTGTCAGTTGGGTAGATTACCCACTGGGTATATAAAGTTTTCTCCCCTGTTGAGTCGAGCTAAATTCCATGGCCGCCATATGCCATGCTTTGAACCTCAAGTAAGCCACGCTTAAGTTGTGGTCACTTATGTAGGAAAGTTGGTAACCACCCAAACCCCATCACTTTTATCTTGATTTTAATGGTTCAAATACCCATATTTGGACAGTTTAGAAAGTGGAATATAGTGGTTGTTGAAACTGAGCTAAACGGTTAAACTAAGATTTGGTTGCAGCAGATTAAAAAAATTATTAAATGAAAATATTTATATAATATATCTATATAAATCAGGACAGATAGTTATGGTAGCGATTATTAAGTAAAATCTATATTCAATGTATAGTTTAAATTTATTAAATCGATGATTAATAAGTGCTATTTTATACTAGTTAATGTAGGTGTGTGTCTTTCCTCCTAATTTTGTTTAAGCGGCTATTTTATCTGTTGAACGGTTATTTCAATGTTATGTTTGTGTGTGTTCTCCCTGTCTGCTCTTATTTAAAATTTCTGTGTCTACAATATTTTTGGTACTAGATTATTTAATTATATCGTGTGTTTTTCCTCCAATATTTTTGGTACTAGATTATTTAATTATAAAATATCTTGTGGTTGTTTGAGACTTCAAGGTATGTATGTCTCTTTTTGTTCTTCATTTAATTCTATGTGATCATTACATGTGTTGAGAATTGTGTATTGTGTTCCTTGGGTTGTGATTTACATGATAACATTTCCATGCACATTTATTAGATGGTGAAACTAATACATTTTTCGGATTGTCAAATTGTGAAAATTGAGACATATTTGAGACATCATTTCATTGTGAGCATGGGTATTGTACGACGAAAGTAGTGGTTTTATCATGTTTGACTGGTATATGTCACTTGTGACTTAGATATCAAGTAACAGTTCATTGAGTGATTTTAGTTGAGGCTCTTATTTCAACTGAAGCGTCAGTCTTCAGACGACGCTCTCGGCACAGTCTAAATGTCTGGAATAGCTTCAACCACACCTCTTTTGGATTGTACTCTAAGTGCATCCTGATCAGATATCGGTGGTGATGTAGTGAAGGGTTCTGAGGAACCTACCTCTTTTTTTGGCGGTTGTAGTTGGGTGCATTGCATTGTGCATGTGGCATTATATCATGTGTCATTGAGGCTTGATTGTGTGTTCCTCGAGATATTGTGTATGGCCTATGTTGTGATTTTGACTAATGACATGTACGTATGTGATTTGAGATTATTAGAATATCGTTTTTTAATGTTGTATTCATTAATATGTTGTTGTCTTGTATGTTTGTGTCTTCGGGCCTCACTGGGCTCATAGCTCACCCCCTCATTTGTCTTTCTTTTTCAAATATTTCTAGATGATAGTATCGGTTCGGCATTCGAAAGATCGAAGTCTTAGATTTTTCGCTTCAAGTGATTAAATGTTATTTTAAATTTATTTTCAATTGTGGCATGAATCTTGGTTTCCGTTATTTTCAAAAGAATTATTTAATTGTTATTTTATTTTGAATTACTTTTAAAAACATGTTTTCAGTTGTTTACAAGAGAGTAAAATTTTCAATTGTGACTTTTTAAAAGGCCAAACCGTCTAAGCCAAATTTAAGGGGTTACACTCAAATTACATAGAATAGGAATGAAAGGAATGTTGGATTTAAATCCGTAATAGTGGGCACATATGTATAATGTATGTTGCTATTTTAAAGTATGACACAAAATTAAGTGACCAATTATGTTAGGCGTGTCATGGGTATTAAAATGTCATGGAAATAAAAGTGTAGATACCATAAGATGTATTTATAATTCGATGAGGGGCAGAGTTATAAATACTTAATAGTTGATTATTAAATCAACTATATAAAGAGGTAGTGGTCCCCAAGAAATAGGTTAACTTGTTTTTCTCTCCTTCCCCGTCAGAGAGTTTTACGTCAAGAGAAAACCTATCTTCTTGGAAGATCAATACCAAAGATTTGGATTTCAACATCAAGATTCAAGGTTTTCAATCTATCGATTAATTCAGGTACGCTTCCGCAATTCAGTTCATTCAACTTATTGTTCTTGATGATTTGACATGATAGATCTTGGGTTTAGATTTCATATTTAGTTATGGTTTAATTCTACCAAGTGGCATCAGAGACCCGTCATGTTGAATCATTAAGAATTGATCAATTTTTATTATTAAAAATCAGAATAGTAAAATATTGAATTTATGCATCTGTTGCTTGCTTCTTTTTATGTTCGTTGGTTTCAATTGCTCTATCACAATCCAGGTTTTGAATTCGATTGATTAGGAATATTTTTTTCTTTTATTGCCGCATTAAAATAAATAAGTTATCAAGATTTTTGACATGTGCAATTAGCGGCAATTTTTGTTTAGCAAGCTATTAATGTTTGTCAAATTCAATGTTTTTTTGTGATGCTATTGGATTGAATTATCTTCTTGGGTTATTTCATTAATCAAGTTATTTGCCATTAAATTTTAAAGTCGGCAGATTATGTTTTCATTATGATTCGGTTTTTAGGGTTTTATGTATTAAAATAAGGCAAAGTAATTTGATTTGCTCTTAACCTTCTGTTGAATCATCAAATTCTATTTTAGGGTTTTATTTATGTTATTGGGTATTTAAATTTTTTAGTGGTAATATAATAATATGGTTTCGAATTATCTTTCAATTTTTTCCTTATGTTCGAATAGACTTAGAACTATATTGATAAACTTCTATCGGTTACAAAGTTGGTTTAATTCATTCACTGTAATTAGAAAATGAAAAGTTACAATATCTACCTTTAAAGTATGTTAGTATCATATATTACAATGGTTCAAGTATGTTGCTCTTATTGTAAGTAATTATTTGGGTTTGAATCAATATTTTTTTTTTCTATTTGAGTTTGATCACACACTATTATTGTTATGAATTATAGAACATATGTTTGGCAATGATATATATTCAATTCGGTTTGATCAAGAATTTTAATTTTGATCGTTAAGTTATTGCGAATATATATATATTAAAGTTTTATGTGATCATTATATGAATTACTCATTTGTATGATACTTCTGATTTTAGCTTTTAGTTAAAGATTGAATGTTTTGAATTTGACTTTGATTTGGCAAATGCATGTTTAAGGTTTAAGACATTTTTTTAAGAAACGGTCAAAATTTTTTTTTTAGGATTTTCGATTTCTAATAGCCCCATTTAGACAACCTTATTTTGGGTTATTTCGGAAACTTAAGTGTTATCAAAAATTTCAGTTTTGACTGTTACAAAATATTAAGTTTGAATATTGGTATATTTATGTTATATTTTTTAAGATAAATTAATTGAAGCAATAAGTCACCAAAGTGACCTCTATTGTAGAAATTATTTTATTTTAATATATAGAAAGTTTTGTGCATGTAAGTCGGATTATGTTAGTATTAATCGGCCCAAAGGAAGGTTAATAATTAACATTATTATATGTGCAACTGTGGTAATAAACATGTGATAATTATTCAGTTTTATATGTGAGCAATAAATCGGCCCTAAGGAAGATTTCTGTTTGACATGTTTTTATTATCAATGTTTGATTACTGTACCAAGATATCACTTACAAGTTAATATTTTGTCCAAAGATGAAATATTAATGGAGTGTCCGGTATCTTGATATGAGGTTTACCTTTATTCAAATTTATTATTATTTTGGTTATCTTTTAATTTGATTGAAAGATAAAATTAAGACAAATATTTTGAAACAATTAAATTCATATTTTGGTTTTGGGTGTCTAATATTTTAATGGATTAATTGAAACATAATGTCACCAAAGTGACCGTTTTTGTGTAGATTAGTTTATTTAAAATATTAAGATAATTATGGGTTTTTGTAATTCATGCGCTTTATTAATTGACCCAAAGGAAAGTTAATATTTGGCGAATTACAACGACAATAATGGCGATAAATGTGTGACAATTATAAGGTATTTTATGTAAGCAATACGTTAGTCCAAAGATTAATCTATTGTTTGACATAGTTTATTGTCAATGTTTGATTGCTACAACAAGAGTACCGCTTATGATTAATATTCTTGTCCAAAGTCTTGATATTAATGTTGTGCTTGGTATCTTGAGGGGAACTAGCCATTATTTTGAATTTATTTGTTTACTTATGAATATTTATGTGGGCTTGTTTTTATTTTATTTGCTTATTTTGTTCTATATTTAGGTAATTTATTTTTCTTTGTTACAATATCATTAAATACATTCTACACTCATGTTTAGTGAAACTAGTTTCAAGGAATAGAAAAGACACTTACATAAAGTATTTGGTTGTATGAACATAGACCTTGCACTAAGGAAGAACAGCTCGCACCTCTCATGGTGGTAAGCACCCATAAAAGGGATTTTGAGAGGTGAGTTCGTTCAAATTGCATGATTTTAATGATCATAAAGTACAACATTCTAGAATTCTTTAGGAGCACGAATCTAAAGATATTACTCATACTAAGGGTTTCCTTGATAAATTTGAGAAACATTTTATTAAAAAATGTTAAGGCTATGACATCACTTTTGACTTACTTGATGTCTATGAAGTATAAAGATCAAGGAAATGTGAGGGAGTATATTATGAAAATATTTAATATTGCTTCAAAACTTAAGGTACATAAGATCGAACTTTCTAACAATTGTTTGTTCTTATGATTTTGGTATCGCTTTCTATGCAGTTTAACCAATTCAAAATTAGTTACAACTGTCAAAAGGAGAAATAGACTATAAATGAGCTTATTTCTCATTGTGTTAAAGAGGAAGAAAAGTTGAAGCATTATAAGTGTAAAAGTACTCATTCGGTTAGTGCTCATTTAGTTAGTGTCTCTAAGAATAAGGGCAATAAAAAAAATATATTAGAATAAAGTTGCTAAAGGTCATAATCAAAAGAAACAATAATAAGTTACAAAGTATTGATTCTTTTGTATAAGTTAGGACACATGTGAAGAAATTAAACTTCAAAAGTGAGCAACTACTTCGGTTATTTTGAGTGATCCATGGGCTGTAAATTTTATGATCCCACAATAAGGATTATTTTAAGGAGAAGTTTAACATTTTTAGGATGTTGAGTTTGGAGGGAGAAATAAGGTTAGATACATTGCTATTGAGGGGAAGTTGAATAATAATTTAATTCATACTATCACTTTTAATGATGTTTATGTTTTTACACCTATCATTAATCAAGAAGTGAATCAAGTACCTCAGCAAAACAATGTTGAACAACTCTCATTCAAGATAAGGTAATTGTTTTCAGAAGAACAAACTCAACAACCTCAAAAACAAGTGTCATTAAAGATATCCAAGAGAGGAAGGAGAAATACTATTCCGGATTATTACTTTGTATTTCTTCAAGAAAATAAGGATAATAATGGAATGATAGAAAATGATTCAATCATTTTTATCAGATCATAAATGTTCTGACTCTCAAAAGTGGATTGATGTCATTCAAGAAGAGTATAATTTTATACAAGACAATAAAGTTTAGGAACTTGTCTCATTACATGAAGGTGCAAACCAATTGGTTGTAAATGGATATTTAAAACCAAGAGGGATGCAAATGATAATGCGGACAAGTATAAGGCATGTCTTGTATTTAAAGGATATACTCTAAAAGAAGACATTGATTTTGTGGAGACTTTCTCTCAAGTTTCATTGAAATACTCTTTCAAGATAATCATGAGGCTTGTTTCTTATTTTAATCTTGAGCTACATAAGATGGATGTTAGGCTTGTGTTTTTCAATGACGACATTGAAGAAATGAATTATATGGTACAATCATAGATTTGTGTCTAATGATACAAAATCAATGATATGTAAATTAAATAAATTCATCTATGAACTTAAGTAGGACTCTCATTAATGAAATTATAAATTTCATATTGATTATTTCATTCGGCTTTGAGATAAATTTGGTTGACAATTGTATATACTACAAGTTCAGTGGGAGTAAAACAAGTGATACTCAAATTGCTAAAGACGACAAATTTAGTCTTACTCAATGCCCTAAAAGTAACCTTGAAATTTAGAAAATACAAAAGATTCCATATGCATAAGCTATTGAGATTCTAATTTATGCTCAAGTATGTATGCGTTTGGATATTGCGTACATTGTTGGAATGTTAGACATATATTTAAGTAATCATATTATGGATCATTGAATAGCAGCCAATAGGGTTATGAAATACCTTTAGAGAACAAAAATTACATGCTCACATATCGGAGTTCTGGTAAGTTAGAGATCATCAAGTTTACAGACTTCGATTCTATTAGAATATTGATGCAAAAGAATTTTGTCACATGGGCTGCTAATTATAGATTGAATAGAAAGATCACTTCGGTTATTTTGTGACAATAAATATGCATTCATTTATTCTATAAACAATAGGAACACTTTAAATTTAAAGCACATAAATATTAAGTTCCTAGTTGTTAAAGAAAATTCAGAGTGATTGTGTGTCTATAGAGCATGTTGGTATAAACTCCATATTTGCGCGCTTATTAAGAAACTATCACCCTAGGTCTTTCATGAGCACACTACTCATGTGGGTGTAATGTTATATAAAGATATTCAGTTTTAGTGGGAGTTTGTAATTTTGAAAAATGCTCATTTGGTTTAGACACAATTTCGGTTACTTCAGTTTAAAGTTATTTTAAGATTATTTTCTGCAGAAATAAAGTTCTTTTGGTTTATGCACACTGAATTCAAGAAAGTTTGATCTCGCTAAGGTTTAGGAGGACCAGTTGGAAATAGACATGTTTGGTTCACATTTCATGTAATTTTCCATGCTACGCATCCATGATTGATCTATGTCATTTGACTATATTTGTATACGTGACCATTGATGGGTCTTGTCATGATTGATACGACAAAGGCTGCTTTGATCCTATATGAATATAGTTGATGGACGAGATTGTTACAGAATACCTATTATATAATAGCAAATTTTTGAGCTCATAAGGTTATACATTTGTCAGGAAACATATGTTGCCCAAGTGGGAGATTGTTGGATTTAAATCCGTAATAGTGGGCACATATGTATAATGTATGTTGCTATTTTAAAGTATGACACAAAATTAAGTGACCAATTATGTTAGGCGTGTCATGGGTATTAAAATGTCATGGAAATAAAAGTGTAGATACCATAAGATGTATTTATAATTCGATGAGGGGCAGAGTTATAAATACTTAATAGTTGATTATTAAATCAACTATATAAAGAGGTAGTGGTCCCCAAGAAATAGGTTAACTTGTTTTTCTCTCCTTCCCCGTCAGAGAGTTTTACGTCAAGAGAAAACCTATCTTCTTGGAAGATCAATACCAAAGATTTGGATTTCAACATCAAGATTCAAGGTTTTCAATCTATCGATTAATTCAGGTACGCTTCCGCAATTCAGTTCATTCAACTTATTGTTCTTGATGATTTGACATGATAGATCTTGGGTTTAGATTTCATATTTAGTTATGGTTTAATTCTACCAAGGAAAAGAAAGACAAAAACATAAGATTAACGGAACTTACCTGAGTTATTGTTGTCATTGCCGTCTTTGTGTTGTTGCCGTCGGAAGAGAGATATTGGTACGAATGCCGATAAGGAAGAGATGCCAACATGTGAAAGATTGTTTTGAGTTGAAGAGAGAAAAATGTTTTACGGAGAATGATTCGGTAAAACAAACTACAAAGATTGTAAATGAAAAAAAAGTTGACATGTAGTTTGAATTCCATTAACCAAGAAGTTTTATGGGAATCAAATACCGTAAAATACGAAAAATAAATTTTAAAATCACAATTACGCCTATCAAACACAACCTAATGGTATATAATTCAAAATATTTAAATAAAGTACTTCAAATTTTAAATATTTCAATAAACAAAAATATTGTCACAAAATATAAGTGACAAATTAAGACTAAAACTTAGAAATATACTTTTAAATAGTATATGTTCAATCATCATCATTATCATTTTCTGTTTTAGTATCACTATTTGAATCTAACTCATCATCCTCATTATTAGTAGAAGTAAGTAAACTCATCATTATCAAATTCATCGCTTTCATCCTCAAAACCTATGATAACATCAAGAATAACTGGATTTCCTTCAATAAGTGTACATCTAATTGAGGCCTACCCAAAGACACCTGTAACACCCCTTACCCGGCTTGGAAGAAAATCGGGGTCGGAGATGTCACTAGAATTTAAACAGAGAATCGAAGAAGCAAATTATAACAAATTATTCCAAAATAAACATGAAACAAACATGACATCAGAGTACATTATCAATCATCAGAATTTGAAAGTCAGACGATTTTGATTTTTGTCATTAGGACCAATTTGCAAAATTTTCAGAGTCTAGGGACTAAGGTGTAAAAATTTCAAAATTTAAGGACTTATTCAGAATCATCTTCTAGATTTTCTTTTACTCAATTTACAGATCTGATCATAACCTAATCAGGGTAATTATTGACATATGGGTCTTGACTAACCTTTAGGGATTAAACAATGAAATTTAAAAAGGTAATGACCTATTTGTAAATTTCTAAACTTTTTGAGGATCTTTCAAAATATTCAATTTAATGAGTAAATATACTCTTACAAAATTATGAACTTCAAAAGAAACAAAGATCAATTCTGACATCAATTGGTTAAGATACAACTTATGGACTAAATTGTAAACTTTTCAAACATCAAGGGATTGATCCCTTTTGACAAGGGATTGATCCTTAATGCCTGAAAACCTGAAACAGAACATTATGCATCAAAATTAACCAAATTGTTCCTAATCATCAAACACACCACCTTAGACATAATTCATCACCAAAATAAGCACCGAACATGCATTAATAACAAGTACGCCATACGTTTAATTACATTTCAATTCATCAAATATTTATCGTATCTGAACTCTTACCTTAACAATTAGACATATTCATAACAAGGATTACCCATCTATGTTTAATCATAATTAAATAACTTACTATTGCACCTTAACTTATTATTATTCACAATCCATCAAGAATACGATAGCATTGGTACTATACACAAGGTATTATAAACTTCTTCTTTACATTGCTTATCATTCAAGACCATTAAATATTTACTATTACACAAGGTATTATTCACATGTTAATTAATCGATTCATAGCATCATTTTAATAACACCATAGCTCAATACAAACAATCATGCATAGTTCATACACCACTAACTAGGAGTTTGGAAAAGGAGAACTTACTCAACACTTAAATATTTACTTGCAAATTCTAAATACGATCCCGAGCGATTATAGAGACTTAATACCTGTAATACATGTAAGTAAACATGGTAAACTTACATAGCTTAGTGAGGTAGTAACCATATGATGACATAGTATAATGTCAATGGTAATGAATGACACCATTCAAGGCAAACAAATCATAAAATACCAAAAGTATACTTAAGTATTAATCTTAATTTATACTTAGTTTGTTCTAGAGTCTTATTCAAAGAATTAGGGGTTTCATATCTTATTCAAAGTTTATCGAGGTTCCTTCAAAGTTCTTATATGAGTTTGTATCTGAGTTCATATCTTTTAGAACATTTTTCTTGGATCACATTTGGACATAGATAGCATTGGTCTGTGTTTAACCGTATAGGTCCGTGTTACACATAGCACAAAGCACAAAACAATGGCTAATGTTATAACATATCAGTCATTCTCCCTTTCTCCTCCATCTCCTCCCCCGTTATCTCCTATTGTCGCCAATATATTACAATATAGGGTCGTCACCTCTGAGTCGTAGCTCGTGGACCGTAGTCCCAATATACCAAGTATCATACCAAAGTGTCCAAGGGCTTCAATTGAATAGGCAACTTATACATTTTATTCTTTAACATTAGGAGAGCAATCTTATGGCATAAGTGAGCTATTAGCTCTAGAGGATATAAGTTCATAGGTTAACAAAGCATTTCTTAGTATTTATGGCATTAAAGATTGTAGTTTATTTCAAAGCTTCATAACAAAGTTTATGAGCTTTATTCATTCTTTTATTTCATATCATAGCATATCAATGTACCAATGCATATGCAATGCAAGCATAACCAAAGAACTTAACAAAGATGGCATGCCATAAAGTTAATCACCAAAGTGCTCTATGCGAGCATCATGCAAAATGATAATGTGCATCCCAAACTAAGCATTCCATTCATTAAACACATAAAAAATAAAGGTCAGAATGACACAGTGTCACCCGAGACAATCAACTACACTAACCTCAATCCAAGCTTAGAGACCCTTCTCTTTATTCTCCCAATTTTTAGTTTCCTTCATTTCCATTCTCTCTAACCAAACATTAAAAAAACATATCATTTAATATACTAAGCAACTTGTACTGTCCTCAAAGAAACATTTATATAATATGTTTTATAACTTGGAATTCGATTCCGCTTGTTTTAAACAAAACTAGACTGAATAAGCCTTTTAATCATATAAATTATGGCTTTGGAATCATCTTGTTGGGAAACGCTGGTACACCCCATGGAGTAGCGGAAAAATTATCCGGCGTAATCCATCAGTGATCCATATAGAAGGGACGAATATAGGGTGATAAAAGATGAAAAGTTACCTTAATAAATTTGGAATCTGGAAATCCGTAGGGAATTCGGAATAACCAAATTGAATCTGAGTCGTCATAATAGCGTTCTGACCTCTACGCAGTACACCCGAATGAAACAAACAATATTTTCTATTATCTAACTATTATAGAGGTTTTTCAAAAAACGAGAGATGAATTGCTGCTAGACCTTATGCCTTTATATAGCATTTAAAAACCTAATTCTAATTAAATTCAAATTCTTAAATATACAATATATTTAACCGAATATAATTAAATATGTAGAATTTGATTCTACTTTAATTAGGTTTCTTTTAGAGATATATATATATATACTTTAATAATATTTGATAATTACAATAAATTATCAAATATTAACATATATATATAAACGAAATTGTCCATAATTACAATAATTATAACAATTTCGGTTTCTCACTAATTATGTGTACAACAAGTTTGTACACATGCTATCTAATCGATATTTGTTCGTTTCAATCATAGGGTGTGACCCTTGTAGGTTCATGTAACATTAGCAGTAATATCCAGAACAATTCTAATATTACAAGAAATGAGTGGCATCTAGCAATACATCATTGCTACCTAAGTTACATGAAATCGTGGTTCGATTTAACCTTTTTCCATGATTAACTTCTTTTATGTATTTCATCCTTTTGTCCTCATATCTAGATCGGACACAAATCATGGATTAGTCACACTTGTAAAGTTTATCTAATGTTTCTTGATATCTTGAGTAGACTATTATAAACGAATAATTATGATATCCCATATCAATTTATTCGAGCATGGCCATGCATTTTCTAGTCTCACTCAATCAAGTGGCCTATGATATTTCTCCTATTATGTAGGAGGGACAAATCCTATCTTGATCAACCATATTTCGCTACATGGATTATGACATATCCAATATCAGTCTTTATAGTGTAGTCTGTTACGACACACGTTTGATCATATCAAAATATGTCACTCACGATGCTGAAATAATGATGATCTCAAGTCTGAGGATCATACACGTAGTTATCACCTTAAGCAATGTTGTGACTGTAACATAATAATCCAAGAAACATGCTCATAGCGGGTCAGTCCAGTATGTTGTTCCCTAACACATACTTATGTATTGATATTGACATCTCCATGTCAATGACAACACTTTGTCATCAATCAACTACATATTAGTCTTAGTACAATATTGTTGTCCAAGCCCACAATAATTCTTGACTAAGGACATTCAAGAATAACTATATTATTCTAAGGACTTTATTATAATTCAGTTTATTTATAGATACATAAAATAAGACTGAAATAATAATAATGGCTTATATTAATAAACAAGATAAAATAAGTATGTCTTTTACAACCATCTCATGATTGATCTTTAGGCATACTCCAACACATCTTATACGATTTATGGCAAATTTTTAAAGTCTATGCTATTTTTGTCCTGAAAGTAAACTGCTATCTAGATTTTCTGACCTCCACTTACTCAAAACTTCATAACTTTCGATTTACAAATCAAAATCAATTGACGTTTTTCGAAAATGAAAATAGATTCACACATGGTTCTGCACATATAAAGATCATTCTCTAATTTGACTTACATAATTTTTAGTGAATTTTAAAATTCACTGCCAATGTACCCGTTTTCGGGCAGATTTCACTAAATCAACACCAAGGCCACCAAAGTTCAATTTCATTCTTTAATATCATAAAATTTTCGTTTTATACTTCAAAGTATATTCACTAATCATCTTAATATCTTCTAATCATTCATTTAAGTCACAAGCTTTTTCACTTGCATTTCAAAATTGGTAATTAAACTACCAAGAGCTAGAATTGTGATCCTAGTCCATTTGATTCTTCAAATCATCGGATTCTAAACTCATTGAAAAACTTTCTCTTATTAGACCATTGAAATATCTCAATCAGCTAAACCTAGAGACAAGATTTTTAGAGCTTGGTTTCATGTAATTCAAAAACCCATGGATAGTTTACTAGCAAGAATTACTAAACAACTTAGTTTGAACATGTATTTATATATCTATCACTAAATTCCATCATAACCTCAATAATCTACTAATCACAACTCATTTATCCAAATGAAATTATAACATATTCACATTGCTAACAAGATGGGCTTACCAATTTATTGAAGAATTTACGAATTTTGATGGCCAAAATGCTAAAATTTCAAGCTTTCCAAGCTAAATCCTATAGCTCTCTTACAATGGTAAATTCGTGAAATTAGACAAAAGGGAGAAGATGAAGCTTGATGGATAATTTGGTATTCTCTTTCCTCCCCTCAACTACATGGCTATCTCAAAATTTTTACCAAATTTTTATTACACAAAAATGTCAATTATTCATCACCAATTTCATAAGACTTGGACACATGTATTCCACTAATTCTAGATAGTGAAATAGCCATGCAACCTTAGATCTTTTGCCTTTATCCCAATTTAGCCCTTTCTTTCGTTCTTATACTTCCTTAATTTGATCCTTAGACATTCAAAATTAATTCAATTCTTAACAATTTACTCCAAATCACTTTTAACTTGATCCAATAGTTATAATTTCTTTCTTAAAGGTTTAAGAAAATGTCCCAAATTATTAAAATCTCTGAAAAATACTATCCGGTTTTTGGGGTGTTACAATTCTCCCCTCTTTAAGAAAATTCATCCTTGATTTTCCCCAAATCACACTTATCACGAAAATTCAATATTACCAATTCCAAGAGTTAGATAAAACATATCACATCTTGGAAATGAAGCACAATATCAGGCGAAACTTATCACAACAATCAAATAGATCGTATCGGTTGCAAGTCACATATATCGTACAAATTCAAACTCCTAAGTTGCATATGCAGAATGTAAACATAGAATGAGCATAGATTTAGTCCTAAAATCGACTAAACTCTAGCTCTAATACCACAAATGTAACACCTATACCCAGCCTGAAAGAAAATCGGGATCGAAGATGTCACCAAAATTCTAATAGAGAATCGGAAATGCAAATTATAACAAATTATTCCAAAATAAACATGAAACAAACATGACATCAGAGTACATTATCAATCATCAGAATTCTTAAGTCAAATGATTTTGATTTTTGTCATTAGGAACCAATTTGCAAAATTTTCAGTCTAGGGACTAAGCTGTAAATATTACCAAATTCAAGGAATTATCCAGAATCATCTCCTAGCTTTTCTTTTACTCAATTTACATATCTTATTATAACATAATTAGGGTAATTATTGATATATGGGTCTTGATTAACCTTTAGGGATTAAACAAATGAAATTTAAAAAGGTAAGGACCTATTTGCAAATATCTAAAATTTTTGAGGATCTTACAAAATATTCAATTTACTGAGTAAATATACTCTTAAACATATATTCTTACAAAATTATGAACTTCAAAAGAAGCATAGATCAATTCTGACATCAATTGGTTAAGATACAGCTTACGGTCTAAATTGTAAACTTTTCAAACTTCAAAGGATCGATCCTTTTTGACAAGGGATCGATCCTTTATGCCTAAAAACCTAAAACAGAACATTATGCATCAAAATTTTAACCAAATTGTTCCTAAACATCAAATACACTACCTTAGACATAATTCATCACCAAAATAAGCACCGAACATGCATTAATAACAAGTACACCATATGTTTAATTACATTTTAATTCATCAAATATTTATCATATCTTAATTCTTATCTTAACAAGACATATTCATAACAAGGCTTACCCATCTATGCTTACTCATAATTAAATAACTTACTAGTGCACCTTAACTTATTCTTAATCACAATCCATCAAGAATAAGATAGCATTGGCTACTATAAACAAGGTACTATAAACTTCTTCTTTACATTGCTTATCATTCAAGACCATACCTCACTTGTTTAAGTCATATTATCAAACATATAAACATAGTATAAAACTACGTTATCATAATTATCATGTCAAACTAATCACATGTTAATTAATCGATTCATAGATCAATGCAAACAATCATGCTTAGTTCATATGACACAAACTAGGATTTTGGAAAATGAGAACTTACTCAATGCTTAAAGATTCACTTGCAACTTCTAAATACGATCATGAGCAATTATAGAGACTTAATACTTGTAATGCATATAAGGAAACATGGTAAGCTTACATAGCTTAGTGAGGTAGTGACCATATGATAACATAGTATAATGTCAATGGTAATGAATGACGCCATTCAAGGCAAACCAAGCATATAATACCAAAAGTATACTTAAGTATTAATCTTAATTTATACTTAGTTTATCCTATGAAAGTTTTATCCAAAGTCTTATTCAAAGAATTAGGGGTTTCATATCTTATTCAAAGTTTATTGGCGTTCTTTTAAAGTTCTTATATGAGTTTGTATATGAGTTAATATCTTTTAGAACATTTGCCTTGGATCACATTTGGACATAGATAGCATTGGTCCGTGTTTAACCGTATAGGTCTATGTTACACATAGCACAAAGCAGTGGCTAGTGTTATAACAAATCAATCAATCTCCTAATCTCCTCCACCACCTCCCTTGTTACCTCCTACTGTTGCCAATATATCAAAATATGGGGTCATCACCCCTAAGCCATAGCCCATGGACCGTAGTCCCAATATACCTAGTATCATGCCAAAGTGTCCATGGGCTTCCATTGAATAGGCAACTTATACATTTTATTCTTTAACATTATGAGAGTAATCTTATGACTTAAGTGAGCTATTAGCTCTAGAGGATATAAGTTCATCAGTTAACAAAGAATTTCATAGTATTTATGGCATTAAAGATTGTAGTTTATTTCAAAGCGTTATAACAAAGTTTATGATCTTACTTCATTCTATTATTTCATATCGTAGCATAGCAATGTACCAATGCATGTACAATGCAAGCATAACCAAAGAACTTACCAAAGATGTCACGCCATAAAGGTATTCACCAAAGTGCTCTATGTGAGCCTCAAGCAAAATAATAATGTGCATCCCAAACTAATCATTCCATTCATTAAACACATAAAAAATACAGGTCGGAATGACAGCGTGTCACCCGAGACAATCAACTACACTCACCTCAATCCAAGCTTAGATATCTTTCTCTTTATTCTCCCAATTTGTGGTTTCCTTCATTTCTATTCTCTCTAACCAAACATTAAAGAAACATATCATTTAATATACTAAACAGCTTGTACTATCCTCAAAGAAACATTTTATATAATATGTTTTATAACTCAAAATTCGATTCCGCTTGTTTTAAACAAAACTAGACTGAATAAGCTTTTTAATCATATAAATTATGACTTTTGAATCATCTTGTACGATTTATGGCAAGTTTTTAAAGTCTATGCTATTTTTGTCCTGAAAGTAAACTGCTATCTAGATTTTCTGACCTCCACTTACTCAAAACTTCATAACTTTCAATTTACAAATCGAAATCAATTGACGTTTGTTGGAAACGAAACTAGATTCACACATGGTTCTGGACATATAAGGATCATTCTCTAATTTGACTTACATAATTTTTAGTGACTTTTTAAATTCATTGTCAATGTACTCGTTTCCGGGCAAATTTTACTAAATCAACATCAAGACCACAAAAGTTCAATTTCATCCTTTAATCTCATATAAATTTCATTTTATTCTTCAAATTATATTCACTACTCATCTTAATAACTTCTAATTATTCAGTTAAATCACAAACTTGTTCACTTACGTTTCAAAATTGGTAATTAAACTACCAAGGGCTAGAATTTTGATCATAGTCCATTTGATTCTTCAACTCATCATATTCTAAACTCATTGAAAAAAATTTCTCCTATTAGACCATTCAAATATCTCAATCAACTAAACCTAGAGACAACGTTTTTAGAGCTTGGTTTCATGTAATTCAAAAACCCATGGATAGTTTACTAGCAAGAATTACTAAACAACTTAGTTTGAACATGTATTTATATATCTATCATTAAATTCCATCATAACCTCAATAATCTACTAATCACAACTCATTTATCCAAATGAAATTATAACATATTCACATTGCTAACAAGATGGGCTTACCAATTTGTCGAGACCATTTTTAAACCGAATGTGTGTGAAAATAGCATGATGATTGGTTTTGAAATTGGGGTTTTGCCTTTAATTCATTTTATCTAGAACATTAAGTTTTTATATTAAATCAGGCTTTTCACTTTATTAACCGTGCAAAAATATTTCCTTTTTTTATTCTTGAAAATCAATTTGGAGTCATCACCGGTCACTTTGGTAGACCGGACACCATAAAACAACCAGAGATTCATTTTCTTAAAATTTGGGTTCGGGAGTCGCTTACGTGTGGGGAAGGATTAGGAGCCCAAAAAACGCCCGTTATCGGTACCTTTTTAATTTCACGTGACATTTTGGCATTTGAATAGTAATTTAAATTTAATTTAACTATACTTATTAACATGGATTTAAATTTCGAATGGAAGTATCATTTTATAAGGAAATACATTTTAAACGAATATGAGTTTGGAAACATCCAGTTACAATAGGATACTTCGAATCATATTCGAAAATGTATTCCAACATAAAAGGTTTTTATGCATCTCCAGTTATTTTTCTTATTAATTTTAAGTTCTAACTTAATAGGGGCTCTAATTAATTGAACTTATTTTAAAAACCATGAATATTTTTAGACTTAGGGTATTTATGATAACACCCAATTGCTTGGGTACTATCCATATTTAACCCTAATTTAACAATATTCCTATTTATTTTATGATTCTAATTATTTAAATCGTAATCTTAATTAAACTTTAATTTAATCAAATGTATGTAGTTACATGTTATAAATTCAAATGAATACCAAATTTTCAATTAAAAAGACCCATTGAATAACATTTTATTACAATGAGACACTATCCAACTTAGGACCTTAAAATCTCACTTTTGATATTTATTTATTTGCTATAATTATCTCTCTATTTAATTATTGAATTTAATTAAAAACCTAGTATTTGAGGTTCTAACTATTTAAAGCTAAGTGAATTAATTATCTAAAATACTGTATATCATTTAAAATATGCATACAATCAAATAATTTAAAATTTTAATTAAATTAAAGAATTAAATTACAAAGAAAACAAACTTGAATTTCAATTTTATTTCACTAGTGACTTAATTGAGTGAATTACAAAGTAAGGGACAAAATCTGAAGGACCCGGATAAAGCAGCGCGAGTTATATGCCTGATCCGCGAATAGGCACGCGGATCTTTCTGACCCGGGACAAAATGGTCCCGGGTATATAAGATCCCTTTTAACAAAAAAACTCTTTTTTTCATTTTCCCCCATCTCTCTTCAACTTGTGTCTCTCTCTCACTCTAAGATTCTTTCTGCCCAAAAACACCCCATTCCCATATTTAACCCTTATTTCAAATCAAAACCATATTTCCTTCCGGTTTTCATCACAAATGCGATGAACACGATGAACTTTAGCTCAAATCGTCATCTACTCCGCCCTAATTTTCGCCATTTGATCTTCCTCGACTAAGCTTCGACCACTCTCAGCCATTCACCGACCACCACTCATAACATCGATCACTCTCTACCTTGATCCGGCAGCCGTGATGCGATTTCTAGTAGCCATCGATTCGAACCAAAACCCTAAAAAATTTCTAATTTCAACTCTGATTCCACTAGATCTAACCCTAATCCAATAGGATTCCCAACTTCCCCACTTACATCTACTTTACCCGCAACCCAAAATCCTCTTCAACTCCACCATTATCATTAAAAAAACTCTAGCCGTCGTCTTTATTTTCCAATCACCACCATTTCTTTATTTCTATTTTTTTTCTTCCGTATTTTCCTTCAATCTAACTTGTTTTCATGTTTTTTCAGAAATAAAAGATTTGTGAAAGATATACCTATGTGGCGGCGACTACAGTGATTCTGACAGCTTTCACGGTGACCGATCGTCCTCCTCAGCATCCTTTCGACTTCTTCAGCGGCGTTTGACTGTTCTAGCGACTATTCCTCTTCTCGATGGCGGTTCACCTTCCAAGGATGGTAAACTCTATCTTCTTTATTATTATTTAATTATGGTAATTATTCGTGAGTAATTAATTCTCCTAACATTCTCTCTCTTCCCCTTTTATAGGCTGATCAGAAATAACATCAAAAATGATGTCATGAAGATGATGTCACGGGCTAGCTGGCTCTAACAAAACCATAATACATGTGCTTATTTCTCCACCAATGGGTGTGCGCCACGTGGAGGGTTTTGAGCAGGAAAATGAGTTTTGGACTAAATTTATGTTTTTTTGGGTTATATAGAGGGTAAAATAAGTGGGAAACAACTATACATTGGGCTTTGTATTCATAATTGGGCCTTTGAATTATGTAATGGAGATTTAAGGGATTTTTGGATGCTTGGATTGATCTTGGGTTTATTTATGGTTTTATTTATTATTTATTTTTAGGTTTTATTTATAAAGAAAATATAGTATATATGGGTATACCCGGGTAAAATTAGGGTATTACAGTTGCCCCTTTTTGCTCATTGTTGTGGAACAAGAATAGGGAAAAGACTGAAAAGACACGAATTTAACCCAAACCATCTGACCACCGAAGGTTGAAGCTATTCTTCTTATTATGAAATTCTTTAATCTTTTGTCAAACTGTAGAGTCTGAAGCTGTTCTTCTCATTATGAAATTCTTCATCTTCCAAGGTTTGGAATTGTTCTTTTGAAATTCTTCATTTTCTATGGTTTGAATCTGTTCTTCTTATTACGAAATTCTTCATTCCTCACTCTTTTCTAATCCATTTTTTCTGTAAAGATGTCGAATAAGAAAGCTCTTTTCATTAGGAACTTCCTCATTCTTCAAACGGGTGAACTTTTCTCTATAGGAGTGCTAGGCGAGTTCTTCTCATTAAGAACTCTGGATTCTTTGTTGGGCGAGTTATTCTCATTAGGAACTTTGGATTCTTGACAAAATCTTCTCATTAGGAGCTCAGGGCGAGTTCTTCTCATTAGGAACTCTGGATTCTTTGTTGGGCAAGTTCTTCTTATTAGGAACTTTCGATTCTTGACGAACTCTTCTCATTAGGAGCTTAGGGCGAGTTCTTCTCATTAGGAACTCTATATTCTTTGCTAGGCAAGTTCTTCTCATTATGAACTCTAGATTCTTTGCTGGGCGAACTCTTCTCATTAGGAGTTCAGGGTGAGCTCTTCTCATTAGGAACTCTGTATTCTTTGCTGGGCGAGTTCTTCTTATTAGGAACTTTGTATTCTTTGCTTGACAAACTCTTCTCATTAGGAGTTATGTATTCTCTATTAGAAATATCGATTCACCTCCCCATCTAGGGAAAAAACTGAACCTGTAAAAAGAAATATCATCAATTAATAAGAATTCAAATTGAAGTGGTATAGAATATCCTCTATTTCAACTTGAATCCCTGAGATCTTTAGAGTCACTCTTTTTCTGCCTAAGGTGTCTTGATCTTTCAATCTGAAGCTCATATCAACTCTTTTGCCTTTTCTTCCTTTGTTGATCCATTTTTTTGCACTCAGAATAAATGTGACTGATGGAACCCATTTTTGAAGTCCATCTCTGTAAACGAAGTATTTGTTGTGACCCATCTCTATAAACAGAGCAACTTTTGAGATTCATCTCTGTCAACAAAAGATTTGTTGAAATCCACCTCTACAAATTGAATAACTTGAGATCCTCCTATGAAGACGAAATGTTTGAAGAAATTTGCCTTTGTAAATAGAATATCTTGAGATCCGCCTTTGTAAACAGAATATTTAAAGAAATCCGCCTCTATAAACGGAATGATTGAAGAAATCCACCTCTGCAAACAGAATATCTTGAGATCTGCCTCTGCAAACAGAATGTCTTGAGATCCGCCTCTGTAAACGGAATGGTATCTTTTCTGAAATCTGTCTCTATAAACAGAATAGTATCTTTGCTGAAATCCGCCTCTTCAAACGGATTGGTATCTTTGTTGAAATCTGCCTTTTCAAACGGATTGGTATCTTTGCTAAGATCCGCCTCTTCAAATGGATTGGTATCTTTGCTAAGACCCGCATCTTCTAACAGATTGGTATCTTTGCTAAGATCCGTCTCTTCAAATGGATTGTTACCTTTGCTAATCTTTGTTGGATCTACTTCTCCAATCTAGAAGAAGTAGATTGAAATCTTACTCGTTCCTTGTTGATTCATGTAAATTCTTGCAAAATGTACAAAATACTTTGAATGCATGCGTTAGTATGCTCCTATCTTAGAGACATGCCTAACTATGTATGATGCATGAATGATGTCGATTGAGGACCACTTGAGTGAGCTTTCATCTTCAGGGAAGCCCAAAACTTCTTTGCTCCATTTTTTAAACACTTATTTTGCTGCCAAAGTAACCTATCTGACACTCAGGTTCAATCTTTGGGATCTCTGCATCTTTTGCTCTAAAGCGCCTTTTCAGGTTTTCACTTTAGATTGCTTTTCTCAAAGCGCCCTTTCGGGTTTTCACTTTTTTCCTTTTTCTTTTTCTTAAGGCGCCCTTTTAGGTTTTCACCATGGTTTTTCTTTTTCTTTTTTTAAGGCACCCTTTTAGGTTTTCACCTTGGTTTTTCTTCTTTTCTTTTTTTTTTCTTTTGAGTGTCCTTGCGAGTTTTCACCTTGTTTCTTTCTTTTCTGCAATGATGTTTTTCCCTTGTTCCAAATAAGACAAATTTCAATTCTAATGGAAGCCAGACTTGATTTTTATAGATTCAACACATAAACTTGCACTTCATGTTGGAGAAACTCGAGTGTTGATGATAATTCCTTTCTTGTAAAGTTATTCTTGCCATGTCTTCATTCAACTTCTTTGGAAACATTATTTCTCATGATTCTAAAAGGGATCATCACTTCTGTTGTTCCAACTTGTAGACTTTATTCATTGGATTTGCAGCATATTCTTCTGTAATGTTCTTTGTAGCATTGCTCTGGTCTTCAACTATCATCTTGATTCACTTTATCATTCACAAAGCTTTCTTGTCTTACAATGCCTCAGAAGTAATGATCTTTTCTTTTGAATAGTATGAACATTTAATAGATCAACCTTGTTGTAGCTTTTGCCCCAAAAGATGGTTGATATTCTTTCTTTGCCCCAAGGTTGTCTATGTCACTTTCTTGCAGCTTTTGTTTGAATACTTCTAACACTCAGAATTGTGTCTTTTCCTCGACATACTTTTTATCATTAACCAAGTATCGAGGCCACCTCATGTTATGCTGCACTTAAAGGATTAGTCATCATAATAATACCCATGAAACCCTTTGATTTTCTTGTTTCTAATCGATTTATATTCAAGATGCTTGTTGAAATGATAAGTGAAAGACTCAAAATATTATTTTAATAAATTTGTGAAGATAGAACAATTAGATAAGTTATGACAAACATGAGAAAACAAAACCTATATTAGGCCCTTAAATATCAAATGCAACAGAGCCCTTGAACCAAACTAGTAGAGATCAACTCAAATGTTACCCCTTCCGAATTATTAGACTTTCAAGAGAAACAATTCCTATATGCCTAATTCTATCCTATTTAAGTGGCTCTCTTTTGCCTCACTAACTCACCAACCCAATCCTTCCCTCTTTTCTGATATCAATCAAGCATTAGAAGTTTGGAAATCCTTGAAGAAAGGTTAACCTTGATAAGCAGGGTGTATTCTGAAGACAAACTTCCCTTACTCCAATACTCGTATATGATCAAAATGGTCTTTTGAGGCTTGTAATGGGGCTATGGCTCACGACTATGAAAGAAATGATATATGGCTCAAAATAGAGTTTAAGGGTGATGAAACCAAGGATCGTTTTTCCAAGCGCAATTATATTTATGCACTCTTTGATCTGAATATGCTCGGATGAAACATTCTTTTCTTTTTTCTTTTGTTTGTGGATCGCTCTAGACTGCCCACTTCTGGGTTTTCATCCTAGAGTTCATTTCCCTTCCTCGAGTATAAGGATGAATAATCCTCCATGACACCTTCAGATAGAGATTCATTGGAATGGAAGATCTCACATATGTCTCATGCTTTTCCTTGCACTTTTTCTGACTTAGTGCTTTCTCTTTCATCTGCTTCAATCTTTTATGTCAGAAATTTCCAAACTAATTTAGTTGACTTTTTAACACAAACTTCCCTTTGCTTCTTTTTCTTATTTTCTTTTCTTTTTTATGTTTCTTCTCATTTTCTCTTTTGACTTAATTTTGAATATTCGTCTTCATTCAACTTGCCTTTCTTGCTATTGTACTCAAAGCATCAACTTTGTTTCTTGACCCTAATTCACAAGGCATCACTACCATAGCATGATCAACACTACACATTTTCACTTACAACTAAATTCACATCCTCTTTGCCCCCAGTGTGAGAGTGATCCTTAGTTTGGGTTGAATTGAAAGAAAACTATCAGGCTCGAAAGGGGACAACAAATGATATTTTTCTTATTTTCTTCCTTTGTGAAGGGAAATGGAGGAATGCCAAATGTCCTCCCATATACGAATATTTTCGAAGAAAAGTGATATTCAAGTGGTAGATGTTTTGGGTTATCACTTCATTCAAGGACCTTAGTCAATAATGCTTGAGAGGAAAATTCACTCAGAGTTTATATTTGGGATTTCCCTGTGATTCATGAATACTCGTTAATGTCTTCTCGTTGGCCTAAATAGCTTAGAAGAGGGTCACATTTCGGAATTGATCTTTGAATTTGATTATTGGTCTCTCTTGCAGCGGATATTCAAGGACCTGATAAAAACGATTATGAAGATATATATATATATATATATATATATATGTATGGGAGAAAAAAACTAACCTATAAAAATATTAAAAGAAGCAACAAATGCAAAATATTTGTCATTTGAGAAAAATTATGTAGGAAGCAAGCATCTACTACAAATAAACCGAATAACCTCCCTTACAAAGGACCCCAATGCTCGTGGGCAAAGGCAATTGGGATTATTTGGGGTACTACTCTATAATCTAACTATCAATCACTATTCAAGTAAGACTTGAGTGGATTCCATTTTCAACAATTCTTCATTTTCCTTTGTCAGCAAAAAGACATGCTTCATCTTGTTTGCTATGTTGTTCTCATCGAGCCTTGAATTAAGATCATCCTGTCAATAAGTTTCCTTGTTTCTTCAATCAATTGTTTGCTCTTTTCCGTAGAATATTTGATCATTTGCATGTGGAAATTGACAACTTCTTCTGGTCAACGCCTAAATGAACTCTGCTTTCCTACAATTGGTTGAATGTGTTCAGGCTTTCAATGGTCATGTCTATTCGAGGTTTCCTCATTGTCAATTGTTGATTCTCGATCGATTTCACCTTTCCTTTCTTTTTCTTTTCTTGATGCCTTTCGGCACTTGACTTTCAAGCATTCCAATTATATTGGCTCCAATCAGGTGAATACCTCTTGGGTTACAAATCTTAATGGACTGGCCCTCAATGTCGACCTCCAAAATCTCCTGGTTCAGAGAGTTTTGAACTTGTCACTTGAAAGTAAAACAGTCCTCAATGTCATGATCATGGACTCCAATATGATATTCACAATGATTCTCGATGTTGTAACAACTTGGATGATGAGGCTTTGAAAATTTGACATGATGCAACGAAGTTTCTCGCAACTTGAAGTACAACTCACGATAAGAGACGTGAATGAGATCCGATTTAGTCTTTGATTTTCCACTGACAAGAGTACCTTGACCATCTAACTTTGGGGTATTCTTTAGTAAAGGAAACTTTGATGAGGTAGATGTTCGAAACATTACTCTGATTCTGGTAAACCCCGAACTATAGCAGATTGCCCTTAAAGGCCCTCCGTAAATTCTGCCCCTTTTCTTTTATCTCGATTCTTCTAGAAAATACTGGTCTTTTATGGAATCGGGGTTCTCCGTTCTCGAAACATAAATGTTCATTCCTGGTGAGACCACTGACTTTGTGTTTCAAGAATATACAATCTTCCACAGAGTGATTAAAATCTCCCCAATAATAACCGCAAGCATTTTTGATGTCATAGAAAGACTTATAAAACTTCGGTAGAACCGTTATCAACAAGTGATTCTGCACAAGGTATGTCAACAGATCTGAATATGGCATTGGGACAGGAATAATCGTCTCTTTTGTCTTGCTAAACCATTCAACCTCATTGTCTTCTGTTTTTGTACTTTATGTCCCTCTTTTTTTTGACGAAAGCAATTCCACTATGAGAAAATTTATGGCATCAATTAAATCCTTGGCTTTCATCATTTCAAAGAAACATTCTAGAAAAGTATGCGGTTTTGTAACTCTGTTCGAATCATCTTGTTATTTGTCAGTCTTATAACTTTTGAACAATACAGGTCTGGAGTAATCATTAAAATTCTGGCTTTTACTCGGTCCTCATGTCTTTGTGTGTTTGATAACATCCAGTTTAGCCCTATCAAACCCTGTTAGAGTATCAAGGCTTGGGACGTTATCTCCAAAATTTGTTTCCAAATTCTCTGAATCAATGACTGATACTCTAACTATATTACTCATATCTGAACCTTCTTTAGAAATGATCCTTTAGGTTGAACCCTCGTGTAAGATAAGTTTTCATTTTTGTCATCAATGTTGGTATTTCCATCTGGAACTTTTCCTTTCTCGACCTTCCTGATTCCAAGCAATGTGGTTGCTCGAGTTACCACCTCATTATGGGACAGATCAATTCTTTGCTCTATGTTACCCAAGCGATCCTCAACTTCTTTTTGAGGTTGCCTCACCCTAACAAGTCTATTGCCCATGCTCCTCAAAATATTGATTTTCAACTTTCACACTATTATCTAAAAAATAATGCAATATTATTTAAACAAAAAGCAATGTTATTATTATTATGTTTTTTTTTCAAAAAAATGATGTTATTTGAAAAAAATGCGATGACTTTTCTAAAATGCAATATTTAAACAATGCAATGTATGAATGCACGAGGTATCGATTTTAAGGACTAGTCTTTATAGCAAAATCCATTAGCCAAAAGGTCGAATACAAGAAATAGACAATCTCATTACAACAAATGTCCAACCCTTGTTCCTGGATTAATCATTTCATTCAGCATCTGAGTCTGCGCCTGTCCTAGCTCGATATCAATAACAGGATGTTGTTGCATGTTCATGGTTTTATTGAAAAATTTGCACAAACTGGGCGATTCTCCGCTCTTGGCTTCTGAAATTAATCGTTTCATGATTCTGCCCTTAGATAGTCTGGGTGGCTGCTACAAGTTTACCTTTCAGTACCTAATCCTTCATTTATAGTGCCCCTTCTAAAACTTTAAAACTAGCCTTTCAAATGTTGTACGACACTTTTTAATTATGTTATCTTCTTTTCCAGCTCTTTATTTTCTAGCTAAAGGTCGACTTTATCTCGTTATTGCACCCTTTCTCTAGCTTTGAAACTTGTGATGACAATTCTGAATTCAAAGCTTGCTCTTCCTCTAATTTATATTTGGCCCGGCTGTCTGAATCAATTAATTCTCTAATCTCCTTCCTCGCTCTTTTAACATCTTCATACAACTTCTTGTAGCTACTAGCATCCTGGCACCTCTTTTCTCTAGATACTGCCCCTTTCTTGAACTAAATCTTCTCTGACCGAGTCCACACCGTCGTATGGTCTTCTCCTTGTTTATCAAACCCATTGGCCATTAAGAACACTGCCTAACTTGACTGATCCTCGAATCGATACCTTTTCTAAATGCAAAAATGATGCCGGGTAAAAAAGACAATAAAACAAAACAAACAAAAAAGAAACATGTGTGGTGGACGTTAACAAAGTTTGTGAGGGTGCAAAGGGTCTTGGAATTGGCAGCATCCTTAACCGATGCAAAGATGTATCCAAGACATGGGCTGCAAAATTGGAAGGTGCTGACTGCTGATGGTGAGTCGATCCAAGATTTAGAGAAAAAAAATGTTTTGATCTGAAATAACAATCCTAATTCGATTTCCGATTTGGCCATTTCTAGAGCTCAATTATGGAATCACATTAAAAGGGAAGAACGTGAGTGGCTCCAAAAATCTTGACTAAAATGGTTCCAATGCGGTGACAGAAATACAAGATTTTTTCACTCGTTTGCATCCAACATGAGTCGTATCAACTATCTTTCTATACTCAAAGTTGGGCATGTACAGCTTAGCAGCCTAGTTGAAATCAAGAAGGCTATTGAGAATTATTTCAAGCAATCTTATAGCCTCTCTAACACTATTCCAGTGAAGAATCTCGAATGCAACTTCAACAGATTGGGTTCTAGTGAAGCTTTGAATTTGGGAAAACCCTTCACGCTTGATGAAATTTGGTACGCTCTTTCCTTGATGGATGGATCTAGAGCCCCGAGTCCGGATGGCTTTAACATAGGCTTTCTAAACAAATTTTGGCCTCCGATGAAATATTTGGATTCTTTAGTAGATTCTATGAAGCTGAGAAGGTGGTTGCTGATATTAATCAATCCTTCATTGTTCTTATTTCGGAATGCCAAAATCCGGAATCCGTGGAGGAATATAGGCCAATCAGCTTGGTTGGGTGTATATACGAACTATGGGCAAAAGTTATAGCTATCAGACTTGGGTATGTATTGGAGAAAGTTATCGGACCTACCCAATTTGCCTTTTTCCATAGGAAACAGATATTGGATTGTTCACTCATAGCCAACGAAGTTATTGATTATTCGAGAAGGCGTGGTTTATCTACTGTGGTCTTTAATGCTGACTTCAAAAAAACATATGATACCGTTGATTGGAACTTTCTGATTTTCATCATGGAAAAAATGGGATTTGGATCCCGTTGGATATTCGCATGCATTTCTACGACTTCTATAGCTGTGTTGGTGAATGGTTCTCCTACAAACGCTTTCTCTATCAGGCGTGGGCTTCGTCAAGGATGCCTGTTGTCTCCCTTACTGTTTAACATTGTTGGGGAAGCACTTAGTGTGCTGTTATCAAAGTTTCTCATCTGCAGTTTGCCGATGACCTCATATTGTTCTGTGGAGCGAGTGAAATCAAGTCTGTTGGGTATTAATGTGGATTGTAAGTCTGTGTACGAATGGGCTTCCCTTCTTCATGTCTATGTGTTCTCTGATTTATCCTTATTAGATCTAAAATTGTAATCGATCATTTATTTCGGAAATAATATTTTTATTATTAAACTACTAAATGGCACACAAAAAATCATAGTAACATGATACGTTGGCTAAAAATTTCCTTTTATTTTTTGCCAAAATTGATTATCTTTTAAATTTATAAATAAGATAGTCCTAAAAATATATATAACTAAATATGAACCTAACATATAATAGAACTAATAATTAGTTTTACAAAATATTATTTAATATAACAGTTAAAATTGATATATTATTTATAAATTTATAATATCTATTCATCTTATTTTAAAATTTTAAAAATAGAATATAATCTTGTGATACATGTTTTCTTAAAGGGTTTCCAAGATACTGCAGCTCCACGAAGTGTAAAAATATATACACTTTTCGATTTTTGAATCTTTAGTATCTTATATACAATTTGCATAATTATAACCATATAATATTGACGGGTACCCAATATAGTGAAGTTCCTTATCCAAGTTATCTTCAATATTTAAGTACCCTTCTAATTTCTTTCCGATGATCTTTACTTGGATTATTAGTAAACACAATGACGGAGTTAGAATTTTCATATAATAGGGTCAGAGTAATGTACGAGGTATATGAGGTTCTCATACTACTGGAATAAGTATTGTTGACCCCGTATCTCAACAAATCAAGCGTTGTCAATTCTAGTATTTCCTGTGAAAAATTATATTTTAACTCTTAAAAACTTCATACCTAAACAAATCAATGGTGACAATTGCATCCTTAAAGTCTCATGTACATCCGCCCATGAGTAAACATACTCAATTTACTTATAAAGCAAACAATTTTTGGTCTTGTGTAGTTCATAATGCATATCAAGCTTCCAATTATTAAAGAATATTTCAATTGATGCAATCCCTCACCTTTATTTTTTGACAGATGTATACCTAAGCTTTGTATGCTTCCCTTAAATATATGCAAGAAATATAGCTTATTCATTTAAACATATTTTCAAAATAACTTAGTGCATGATACAATTAAAATCAAATATCATGTTTGAATTCATACATCAATCTCAGTTATTAATTAACTGTCAAATTAAAATCAATTAAAAGTTAAAATCTAACGTAACCCATGCACTATTAACACATTTAAAGAGAATATATCATTAATGCACAAAACAACATTTATGACACCCCAAAATTTCTGACCAAGACTAAAATTGAAATTCCTAAAAATAGTAGTGACCCAAGTATAAATAAGGAAAAGATTGAAAATTTAGAAAATTGAAATGTCAAGTCAAAACTTTTAGAAAAACATAATAAATCAAAGTATAAAGAAAAATATTGAGGTCAAAGTGAAAACAAAGGTGAAATATGGTCTTTATGACTAAATTATCCCTAAAGTTATGAAAATTTGTAGGGACAATTTTAATAGAAATTTAAAATAAAAATGGGAGGAGGAGGAGGAGGAGGAGATTTCTTCCATTCCTTTCATTTTATTTAAAAATCTAGAGTGAATTTTGTTAGTTAAGTTTAGCCATCTCTGGTGATCAATTTAAAGAAAAGTGTGATTTGAGGAAAACCCTAAAATTCTATATTTTCCTAAAAAGGATTTTTAGAGAATTAGGGGGTTAAGGTTGTGAGTAATGGAAAACTCACACATTTTAGTGAATTGTTGTTAAAATCTTATCACACTTTTTATTTGAACTTGTGTTGAAATAATGAATTGCTATGTTTTGCTCTTCTTTTTTGGTGTCTCATTAACTCCAAAGGAAGAATCAAGGATTGGAACTTTTAGAGGCAATGGGAAGGTTTTCTTAAATTTTCACTTGGTATTTTAAATATTTTAGTGAATTAGTGGATTGTGTTTTTTGTGTTATTTATATTCTGTGGAGCTATTGACTGAAGTTACTAAGGGTTTCAAGGTGGAACTCGTGCCAATGTATGTTATCCCAGTACACTTGATTTGGATATTATGTTTGTGATAATGTGAAATGATGTCACAACCTTGCCATGAGATTAGAAAAATAATTGTAAATGCATATAAAGTGACATATGATACTTTGCTAAGCATGTAACATGTCTAGAATAATTGAAAGATTGATAGTAATGTGTAAAATAAAGATGTACCGTGTAACATGTCAGGACAAAACCTTAAAGAACTGAAAAGACATTCAAAAAAAGAAATTTCTAGTCTAGTTGTTGAGTGGCAAATATTTTTCAACTTAACTTTATGATATGAAAAAGGCTAATTTATGGAAATATTGTGAAAAATTAAAAAAAAATTAATGAAATGAGGATATAAAATTATTTACGTAAATAGGTCAAAATCTATAATGCTTGCCAGTCTTCCTAAATGAATATGACCTTTTAAAGTCTTTCAAAGTCATCCTCCCCTGCGATTAGAAACATTTCCTGGGGAATCGGGAGAAGATCAAAAAAAGAAGAAATTTTTAGTCTAGTTGTTGATGTGGCAAATATTTTTTTAACATAAATTTATGATATAAAAAGATTAATTTAGGGAAATATTATAGAAAATTAAAAATATAATGAAATGATGATATAAAAAATTATTTATGGAAATAGATCAAAATCTGTAGTATTTGCCAAAGTCATCCCAAATGAATATGACTTTTTAAAGTCTTTCAAAGTCATCCTCTGTTGGGACTAGAAACATTTTGTTTTAGAAGTCGTCGACAGCCGTAGACGTTGTACGTAGTTGTTAATGAACTTGGGACAAACCTAGGGACGGAGCTACGTGTAAGGTTGGGGCAATTCCAAAAAAAATTAATGGGTTAATTTTATTTTAGGTCCAAATAGTTTTGGAAGCTATTGCAATTAAACCCTTGCCCCTCTCACAATTTTTTGGTTTATTATTCTTTTAGTACCCTATCATTTAGAATTAATAAAATTAAACTTTGACCCATTATTTTTTGGTTTAATTACTTTTTAAGACCTTTCAATTTTGAAGTTTGTAAAATTAAACCTAAATTCCTTTAATTTTCATGGTTTAATTACTTTTTAAGACCCTATTCGTTTCAAAGTTAATTGGTTTGTTCCCTCATTGTTTAATCCTGGCTCCATCCCTAGACAAATCAAGGGCTAAATTGAATGATAAAAAAACTTCAATTGAAATAAAATATGTTTATTGTGCCCAAAAAGAAACACATACATTTACATGTTGTAGACATGTGTTAACACAGGAACATGATCTTGGTCATGCGACAACGACCATGCAAATGTGAGAGCCTCGACTTTAATTATTCATTGAGAATAGGTTTAAAATGTTATATTTAAAGAAAAAAATTGATATACAAGTTGTTATATTTACACAAGCTTACTAATCTTAGTGTGTTAGTTTAGGGTTTAGAAGTTTAGGTTGTAGGGTTTAAGACTTATGTTTTAGGGTTTTAGGTTTAGAAATTTAGATTTTAAATTTTAAAGAAGTTGTATAATATTTTTTTACACAACTTGTATATCGAAATATAAACATATATTTAAACACTGAAAACTAATATCTAACCAACATAGGATATTGCTTCTTTACAATCTCACCTTAGTTGAATATTGTTTTTTCCCCTTCAAATGTTTAAATATAACATATTTAACTTACCTTCATGGAGTGACTAGAGTTAAGGCCCTAAGATGCGTGTTATTGCTACTACTCAACATTAGTTCGTGTTGACACGTAATGCGCAATATATCTTTTTGAATAATGGCGGAACTCAACATAATAGGTTGAATAAATCATTTAAAAAGTTTAAGCTTATGAAGGACAGCAATAACTTACGTAATTTTTAGAGGGGAAAAAGCTATTTCCCAATATTTGAACATAGAATTTTTCCAACTTTTTAATATTTTTGAGGAGACCATAGCACCAAAGGTTTCTTCTATCTTCCACCCTTGTTTTTGGATACTGTCCCTTAAGGTTGAAAGAATCGCAATTTGGGTGTTTTTTACTTTTTTTTTTCATTTTAATTCTTAATCTAACCCGCCGAAATTGTCGACAATTACACACCACTCTCGCAACCAAATGTTTTTTTAACTCCGTAGAAGACCATTTTACAAAAGTCATTAATTGTTAGGACAACTTTGGTAATTACTTTTCAAAATGATCTATGTCCCTAATTAATTTCTTCAGATTCCATTTCTTCTTCTTTCTCTTTTACTTTCTTATTATTTTCCAAAATAAGCCTATAAAATCCATTTAACAAATACAAATTTGTGAAATCAGAGGGTAGCCCTATGGAGGGCTGGTAGAGGCCTGACCTTTTTTTATATGTATATTTTAATTTGACTCACGTAAAATTTTAAATTTTATTTTATTTTATTTATTTTGATATTATTAAAGAGTTCTTACCTTAGTAGTATAATGTGTAAGTGAAAATAAACTTATTTCACTTAAATTAAACAGATGAAATCCTACTATTAACATTTAGTATTTTTTTTTTCTTCAAATTTCTTCATAACTCTTACCGTAACATTTTATTTTCGACCTTTGACTTTTAATTTCTGACTTTGCCCTTGTGTGAATTGCACTTGTGTTTAGCATTATATTTAATATTAGCCGTTATGTCTCTTAAATAAGGTTAATGGTTTGAATCTTAATGTTGTGTGAATGGTTTACTAAAAAATAATGTTGTGAATATGAGATCCATTAATTGGCCTAGTGGCTAAAGATGCTCATATTGTCCCATCTTGTATGGGTTCAAATCTATTTAATAAAAGAAATAACATTGTGAATGATTTACTCAAAAAAAAAACGTAATGAATGAAGTAAATTGGGTTGAAAAAACTGTCTCACAATGAATATCTACAATACACAATCCTAATTAATCAACAAATAAATTAGATATCGATAGATATAAATAGATGAAACAATACGATACACGTCATATATCAAATTGAAAGTCTTTGATTACTAGATAAAAACAATAAACTAGAAAATCCACAAACTTGCTAATTATGCCTTGGCGAGTCGGTAAAACTGAGTTTCAAAGATTTTAAAGATATTAAATTCGAGTCCTACATTATGTAAATTTACCCGTGATGTTTTTAATCGGTTTGAGTTCAGTTAATATGAAAATTATTGCATCAATTAATCGAACATCAACAAGTGGAAAAGAATATTAGGTGAAGCAATACTTAAACTCGGCCATAAACAAAATTTCAATTCCTAAAGACATCACTACAAACATAAAATAATTTTTTTTTTTAAAAATATTTAAAGCAGCTTTCTCAAAGAACTTTTGAAACCTATCCACATTTTATTTTATTAATACACCACTATGACGACTTTGTATTAATTTCTAATTCTTTCATCAATCCCAAGATAACTAATCAACTAAATTATTCAGTATTGTGGTGTCATTCATTTAAATTAGAGTAAACTACTTGATTAGTGACTTAATTACGAGAGGTTTTAATTTGATCTCCAATCTATTAATTTTGTCAATAAAGTTATTTAACTACTAAAACGATATCAATTAAGTCATTTGTTGTTAACAATCAACAAAATGTCATTGTGGTGGTTAAGTAAATTTGTATAATTACACATTTGGTCATCATTAATTACATATTCTATTAATTTGATCTTAATTTTAATTTAATTATTATTTTAATAATATATAATAAACTATTAATATAATAATATATTATATTAAATTTAAAATTATTTTGAATTTAGGACCAAATTGATAGAGTATGTAAGCAATTAGGATCATATGTGTAAGTATATAAATTTTCTCAATTATCACATAAACAATTATGCTAACTTTTAACTGTTAACATGTGACTTAATTGATATCATTTCAATAGTGAAATGACTTGATTGACAAAACTAATAGATTAGTGGTCAAATTAAAACCTTATCACAATTAAGTGACTATTCAAATAAGTTATCCTTAAATTAAAAACATTACATCAATGGATGTCAGAGTTAAGGCTATTATATAATTAATGAAGCTATTTTTCTACATTTTAATAATAGATTTTTATATTTTTATAAGTCTGGGTTGAATCTCTAATAATCGATTGATATTGTTTTGAGGTCAAATTTTTATCTTTTAAACTCGGTTAAAGGTGTAAAGGGTTGTCTCGGATGCTTGAAATGGTGAATACACTAAAAATTTAAAGAGTTTTCGTTTTATTGGAATGGAAAAATCCTTCGACAAAACTTCTTCCATAAATAATTAAGAGAATAAAATTACACTAACAAAAAACAATCAATCAAATTGATTTCACATTTTTTTTTAAAATAATATCAAAGCGATAAAATTGAACAATTATGAAACTAATAAATATTTAACCTTTTATGGTTTATATTTTCAAATATAATTGGGCTATATACAATCTTATTAATTTTATTATTTTTTAAGGTTAAGTAGTTTCATTATTTTTAAAAGTGAATGCCACTGTAAACTTGTCACGGAATTTTTATAGCAATATTGTAATGATTTTTTTTCTAAATTATTGCATTGGGCAGATTAATTCCAGAACTATTGCACGTTGAACAGTGCACCCTAAAGTCGGTATCTGATGAAGCTGAGTTTAAAAAAAAATACTAAAGGCGTGTCCAGCTGAATCCGACTTTGGAGAAAAAAATTTTCTGAAGTCTCCCACATTTGAGTCCGACATCAAGCCAAAGTCGATTCCATTTGAATCCAACTTTGGGGAATTTCTCTGTCAGGAGGTAGCCTCTGCAGGCAGAGGAAAAGAGACTGCATGCACTGCATGTTGTGTATGCATGAAACGGGAAAGGAGAAAGGGTATAATTGGGATTGGTTGGATGAATGGTGGAATTTAATTGGGTAGATGGTATGAGTGGTTGAGATTTAATTTTTGTGAGGTTAAATAGGGGTGGGTTGAAGGTAGATAGTGTAGAGGGAAAGAAAATATTTTGAAGAAGAAGATTTGGAGATTTGAAGAATTTTATTAGAGTAAGTATTTTATTTTTGTAATTTATCATTATTATTTTGAAAATTATAGTAAGTAGTATTTTTTGTAATTTATTTATTTTTGTATATTTTATTTTATAGTAATTACGAAAGTCAAATTTTTGTGTTTTTAAGTTAAAATTTGTGATTTTTTGTGTTAAATAGGTGGTTGAAGAGAAGAATGAACTTTGAAGAGAATATAGTTAGTAAGTTAAGTTATTTGTTTGATTAATTTTAAAGTTGTTGTTTGAATATTTTGTGTTAAATAGGTGGGAATTTGAGAAATACTTTGTTGCATTTTATTGTTCAATTTAAGTTCGTTAATTTTTTAATTTTTATTTTGATGTTTGAATTTTTGATGTTATTTGCAGAGAATATAGTTTGAAAATTTTGTGTTAAATAGGTGAAGATTTGAGAAGAAATTATAGTAATTAAATTAATATTTTATTTTTTAATTTAAGTTCGTAATTTGTTTTTAATTTTTATTTGATGTTTGAATTTTCGATGTTATTTGGAGAGAATATAGTTTAAATATTTTGTGTTAAATAAGTGGAGAGTTTTTGAGAATATAGAAAAATTGTTTGAATATAAGAGAAAAATGTTTATTTTAATTTATGGTTGAAGAAGATATTTGAGTAGAAAATATAGTAAGTTGATTTGATTTGTATTTTATTATTTTTTTTAAGTTCGTTAATTTATTTAGATTTATTTATAGGTGGTTGAATAAAAAACGACGTTAAATTGATGATTGAATAGAAAATAAGCAAATACGCAATTAAATTTCAAGTATTGAAATCTTTTCCCTTTGATATGGTAGTTTAAAGTAAGATTATCCGAGTTATTTTTTATTTTATTATAATTGTTTTTTTAATGTGGTAGATTTAGTCTCAGTTTACTAATATTTTCTTACTTGTCATGTATGATGGCTGAACAAGCTCCATTGTTGCATTTACAGAATCGACACATTACTAGCCTTAGAGTTGATAAGGTGGTACAATTTTTTTAAAATTATTTCATTACGAAATAGGCCACTTCTGTGTTTTTTTGTTAATAAATATGTTTAAATAATGTGCTATTTACATGATGCAGAGAGAATATTTAAACATCATTTGTGCATGGTAGACAAACCCCTAGACCACAGAATCGAGAATTTCTTAGATATGATAGGATTTTATCATGCCACGTTCCTTCGTGGGTACAAGTTGGTGCCCGGATTGATTACCGCTCTAATTGGGCGTTGAAGACCTGAAATGCATACCTTCTATATGCCTTGAAAATGCACGATCATCTTAGAGGACGTGGTTTATCTTATTGGGGTCCCAGTAAACGGGAAGCTAGTGGTCGAGCGTACCGAGGGCTCAACTGTTGAAATTTGTGAAAGGTACCTTGGGAATGTACCCTATGGAAGTAACGTGAGAGGGGCTCGTGTGAAATAAATTGGCTAGAGAGTGAATTTCAACTCGCTGAGTATAATACAATTGATGAAATTTATATGGTCAGTCAGGCATATATTCTACAGATGATTGGAGGGATATTGATGCCAGATAAATATGACAATATGGTCAGTGTAAGGTATCTTCGTTTTTTGGATACTCCTTAGAAACCTGGTTGTCAATATAGTTGGGGATCAGCTATATTAGCGTGCTTGTATCACGAGTTGTGCAAGGGCTCTTTACTGCAAAAGGGTAAGAAGGTAGGTGGCATTGGTGGTTATCTGTTATTGTTACAAGCGTGGGCTTGGCAACGACTTCCCTTTTTTACACCGCTTACTCGAACACATGTGCAGTTTCCTCTTGTTGCAAGGTAAATATATATCCTTATTCTTAGTTGAATCTTTAAATTAATTAAATTAACTTGTTCTTTAAATATATTGTAATTTGTATGCAGATGGTGCGAGGAGAAGCATGAGACGGGGTTCGCGCACAACAACGTTAGAGTTTGTAGATCTCTTATTGATTCTCATTATCAATAGCAGGTATACGAATGGAAATTAATTTTTGACGTTAAATGTGTTTTTCACATCTTAGTTAGTTAGATGTATTATTTTAAACCATCTTTTTTTTGCAGTTTATTTGGAAGGCCTGCGATGATGACCAAATATTTATACTAGAATATTTGATGAAAAAATCACTTTTATGGTGTAGTGTTACACCATTGATCCATTTCTTTACTGTCGAGTTCCACTTTGCGGATAGAGTGTTGAGGCAATTTGGCTTCCACCAGCCTATTCTGCGCATTCCATGTGACCATTACCATCTTCATGCCTATGATGGGCGTGGCAGGCCAGATACGGATTGGAAAGTCGAACATAGAGACTATATTGCTTTGTGGAACGACAGAGTCGAAACGCCATCCAATGGATGTTGCTGATTTTGATTTTGAGAGTTCAGAGTACATGATCTACTATCGTAGTCATAGAATGTCGTACTTAACAGATCAGCCTGAACGGGAGGAATACGAAAGGTTCCGAAAAAATATGGAAGCAAAAGTAAATCATCGAAGGCTACAACGGGCTCATCACAAGGGCAACAAATTTATAGTAGAGACCCTGCGGGTTGGCCAATGATATGGGAGGCAGATATAAGCAAAGTAACGCCGATGGCTATATGGGAAAAAGAATTGGCTCCTACTTATGTACAACCGAAATCGGCTCCTACTTGTGTACAACCGGAACCGACTTCTACCATATTTTTTCACCCTGCTACATTTGTATATCCACTAGTGGGCTCGAGCTCTTCAAGTAATGTGAGAGGGAGCTCTTCAGGTAATGTAGGGTTTGATGATCCTAATTTATATAGACCCGAGTTTATTTCGCCACAGACACCAAGTTACTCAAACTTGGGCAAGAACATAGATTTTTTGCCAATGATGACTGCTCGTCTATGATGACTGCCTCGTCGAGTGTTTCTCCAGGCTACATCCCTCTGTATCCGTATCAACCCAATTTTGGGACCCCTATGTTCAGCAAACACCACCGCAGTCATTGTTCTTCACAGGTGGGCCAATTGGAACTAGTGGTACTACTGTAGATGGAACTGAGAATGGGGACGGTGATGATGGCGATGAAGAGTAGCAACTTCAGCCCCGTGGTTGACGCAGTCCCGATCGGTCTCGTCGTGCACCGGGGTGTGGTACCGGTGGACATAGGCATTATTAGCTTATTTATTTCAAGTACTTGATAACTTTAATGGACTATGTCAAAATGCAATGTTTGAATAAGCTTTTTATTTTTATTTTGTATCTAATTGAAAAATCTAAATTTAGCAATTGTTGAACTAATATTTTGATATAACAATTTAAAAGAATTTTTTTCGACTTAATCGAGTATATTAGATCAAAAAGAATTTAAAGTACAAACAAACTTGAAAATTTTGTTTCGAATGATTTCTAATAGATTCGATTATGGTTCATGGTTTTAAGCAAAATTAAGTTATTAAATTGAATTGTTTCACAACATAAAATAAAATACCATAACATTAATAATATTTTAAAATACAAACTGAGGAAATCACAAAGGCATTGACATGAATCTTGGTTCATTTGGACAGTTTGATCTGGAATGTCCTTCGGCCCTACATATGGTACATCTCTTTCGTTGTCCACTCTCTCTATCATAAAGATCCATACTGGTATAGATACGAGTCGATCTAGGTCGGCTATTTGGTAATCTACGGAGTGTAAGATTTGGTAACCATTTTTCATGATCTACCGACGGCCAATAAATTGAATTTGCAATCAGTGGGAACTCACTTATGTAAATATTGACCATCATGTGGAGATTGAAGCATTCATCAACAAAAATGTATGGGTCAACCCCTACATGCATACACGCTGCAATTGCATGAATACATGGATATCACCATGCTTGGAATGCTCCACAATCACACCACATATGTCTAAAATCGACTCGAAATACATTTGAGTGTGCTACTTTGTTGTTGTGTCTGGCATCAACAACATCAAATGTCTGGTTAATTCGGTCGAAGCTGTGAACCTTCAGTGATATTGCTTTCGTCATGTTCTCTTTCATTTTCGTCACAAGATTGGGAGCCCAACTTTGCCCCTATTTAATAAGGCCTCAATTTCTTTCCCTTTAACTACCCAAACTTTCGCCAACCTATAGTACGTCTTTTTCACCAGGTTTGCTATTATGAGATGACGTGATCCTTTCAATACTCCATTTATGCACTCCACAAGGTTGGTAGTCATTTGCCCGTATCGTCTACCACCTTCGTCATATGATTGGGCCCATCTTTCTCTCTCGATTTCGTTTGCCCAACTCCAAACCTACTCGTCGTACTTCATTAAGTTCGCCATCTTGCTCTCAAAATGTGGTCGCGTTAGTAAATATCATGTGTCATAATATTATTAGTATCAACACAAATAAAAAAAACAAACATTAATAAATAAATATATATGCAAATTATGGAAAATTTAGTTTGAAAAAAAGATGCTTACCCATGCTTACAATCTCATTGCCAAGATATTTATTTTTGAACCGCTCGTAGCTGTTTTTACTGATATGACGAATACAATAGGCATGGTATGCGTACGATGGTGTCCAATGACTTCCGTCTTGATTAATTGCTGCCTTGATACCCGTACCTCGATCAGATATAATGAAGACCCAATCTTCTTGGATGACATGCTCACGTAAATTCGTCAAAAAGAAATTCCAAGCATCCGCCGTCTCCTGCTCAACAATTGCGAATGTAATCGGGAAGACGTTGTTGTCACCATCTTGCGCAACAGCAACCAACAGTATATGAGAGTATCTCTCATACAACCATGTGCCATCGACTTGGATCGTACGTTTGCAATAGGGAAAGCCTTCGATGGCAGGCTTGAACGCCCAGAAAAGTCAATGAAAAAATTTATGGCCTTCTCGGTTTAACGCATCTTTGGTTTGATACCTCACTATGGTGCCCGGGATAAAATGCGTCAATGCTACTAATAAAGTCGGTAGCTCGTTGTACGACTTATCGTAATCATCGTACACCAAGTTCATTACCTTATCCCTTGCATGCCACGCCTTCTTGTATTTTATTTGGTATTTGAATTGTTGCACAATGCTTGCCTGAATCGTTGAAACGGGAACCCGTGGATTTGGTTCAACCAACTTCATTACGTGATGGCTTATTACGCTAGAGTCTAGTTTCCGGTGGTCCTGGTCGATGGAAGTTCGTAAACATGTGTGAACACCATTATACTTTGTGACCTTCCAACGATTTGACCTCTAAAGCTTCGTCACTCGGATCTTCCAATTGCACTCTTGTCCGTATTTTACACATTTGGCAAAGAAAGTCATCTGACTGGATTTTGCGACAATGTAGTCCACGTGGTTCTTAATGTTGTACTCTTTCACTACCAATATAACTTTATTCTTGTCATCAAATTAAAGCTTAACATATAATTCACCATACTGACTCGAGGTTAATCGGGGCAAATCCAGGAATTCAGGCGCCCTCATTGCATCGAAATCCATGGAACTCATGTGAGAATGAGGTTCATAGAATGTAATGTCGCCCCCGGTCGAAATGAATTCTCCAATACCAAAATCAGGGGCTGTACCGATGTCATCAAGGAATAAATCGGGATCCCCAATATCTTCATCTTCTCTAGAATCGTCAAGTGTTTCTCCCCATCAACCTCGTAAGGGTTCCACATCATCTTCAACAGTCAGATCAACACTCGGCCCGTGTGATGAAGCATATGTTGAAGGCCCGGTTTGATGAAATGCATTTGATGTCCCACTTGTCAATATTGCAACAAAACTGCCTTCGGGCATATCAATCTCATCACCAAAATTCATTTGAGTTGATTCTCCAACTACGTTTCTAGATAGGTCGGGAACATCACACACCTCGACAAACAACTCGATATATCGAATTCCCATAGAATCATGCTCTGCGATCATCATTGCAACATCGTCATCATCTTGGAGAGTGATTGCACAATATTTGACCGAAGTGTCACATGTCATCCATCGGTAACGTAAACCATGAATCTATCTCCTAATTTTCTGTGATATTTTCTCCTTCATTTCTTGAAGTGTGATTTTCTTCTCGAATATCATATTCGTGCTGCTTTCAAAATCAAATACAAACTCGACATCAGTTTTCACCATTTGTCCATTGTAATGAACAATCGCCATAAATTTGTTGTTGCTCATTTTCTCTGCATGATCGAAATAAAACATACTAAATCAAAATGCTCATAATAAAATAAAAAAACTGACGTTACTAACATCGTGGATGAGTTTTTTTTGAATATATATCTTTTCATAAATATGTTATATTAATTTTCTAAAATATATAGTTCGAATATATTTCCTAATATATTATATTAATTTTCTAAAATATATTATATTAATTTTCTAAAATATATAGTTCGAATATATTTCCTAATAATATATTTATCCTATCAAAATGAACATAATAATTTTTTCTAACATAGTAAATCAACTTTACAAATAAATTTTAAAAATATCCAAATCCAATCCAAATTCGAACTAACTCAAATTATAAACTACATGAAAAAAAATAAAAATATATGATACATACAAAATAACAAAATAAAATTACCAAACTCAAAAAAATTCGAATCTACTTACAAAATAAATTTACCAAACTAAAAAAAAATAAAACTCTAAAAAAAATTCGAATCTACTTACAATCTTTTCTCCATTATTTTCTTTATCTTCTTCTTCTTCTTCTTCTTCTTAACTTCCTTCCAACCTTAACTTAATTATTTAACAAAAAAATAAATTGTTTTTATCCCTAATACTACCCATATCTCTACCTAACTAACAACTATAAATTTTTAACTTCTGCCCCTATACATTTTAAAATATCATAAACCCATTACGATTCAAAAATCACATCCACCACTCCTAAAAAATAAATCTGCTACTCACCCTTTCCCAAAAATAAACTGTAAACCAGCCTAAACCTATATTTGAATTAGAACCCTCTTTTTCATGCATAAACCTATAACTATATTCGAATCAGAACTCTTCCTCAAAAATAGACTACAGTCTATTCTCCTAAAAAATCAAAACCTTACTAACCCTAATTACACCCAATTCGAGGCCTACATTTTTTCTTTCACAATTTTGGTTTCATGCAGGCACCAATCTTTTCATGAATGGCTGTGCATGGCGGACGTGATACCCCAAAGTCAGATCCAAATGGGATTGACTTTGGCTCGAAGTCGGACTCAAATGAGGAAGACTTCAGGGAATTTTTTTCTCAAAGTCGAATTCAGCTGGACACACCTTTGGTGTTTTTTTTAGAAATTCGGCAACATCAAATACCAACTTTAGAGTGGCACTATTAAAAGAGCAATAAATCTAGAATTAATCTGCCCAGTACAATAAGTTAGAAAAAAAATTTCCATCACAATATTACTGTAAAATTTCCAACTTGTCACATAGTAAATACTTAGTAGAAAAAATCACGTGAACCAAAATTATTAATAAACATATTGATAAAGAACAGGTTTTTCTTTTGGATAAAGGCCTACTAATTTTATTAAATAGGGTAAAAAAAGAAGAAAAAAAAAAAACAAAACAAGATAGACCCACACAAAACACAAGAGCTTGATCTTGAAAAACAAACAGTCACCTGATGAAAGAAAGCAAAAACACACAACATAAAAGAAAAGCTAAAAGCAAACACCCCAAAACAACAACAAGAGTTAGGCCAACAACAAAACCCTCCTGAAAGATCGCATGTGAAGGTAAAAAAATCAGAGACGATGAAGATCAAGGATTAACAGCAAATGAGGAATAAGGGATCGATTGTAAAGAGCAACAAAGAGATCAAACTCCGAATGCAGAAACCAGAAAACCCCAACTAAGGAGGGTCTATATGTCGTCTATCCGCCACGGCTAAGGATTCAACAATAGCAGGAGCTTCCTCCACCCAAATCTGGTCATCATTAAGGTTTAGCCTTTTTAAGCCATGGTATGTGCAACTCTATATCCTTCTCTGAAAGTGAAATTAAAACGGCAAGCTGCAAAAAGCAGAGAAAACCGTATTCCAGATAATAGCAATAATCAATGATTTGTCCTCCGACAGGGAGCCCAATTTGTTGATGATGGTTCTGGAATCACTCTGAAGAACTACATGTGTAAGACCCAAATCTCTCGCTAAATGTAATCCCTGAAAAGCTATTGTTGCTTCAGCCGCGAAGCTTGTTGCTATATGGTAAGTTTTCGAGCAACTTGAACCCAGAACAAAACCTGCATTATCTCGAATTACAATCCCGATCATTGAACTATTGTCTGCAGAACAAAACTGGCGTCAACATTTATCTTGACAAACGGATCCAAAAGGGGAAGCCAGTGCAGCTCACCACATTGCAGCCCTGGCGGAACTCTAGAGTGAAAAATTTAAAGCTCCAAGTTGTAACTTCGAACATAGGTAACAACTTCATTTGGGCGTTGCATTTGACTTTCAAAGATAAACTTGTTTTTGAAGATCCATATTGCATAGATTGTAACTATAATCTCCTCTAGCTTACAACTAGCATTATTCTGGATAATAAAGATAAACCAACTAGTAAAGTCATGGAGAGTTGCCATAGATTATTGATATGCAGTAGTTACCAAACCTGCTTGGCAAATGGGCAAGCACTGATGACCTGAGTGACATCTTTTGGTTCCTGACCACATCTGTTACACGTTGGATCAATAGCTACTCTCTTAACACGTAGATTACATTTTGTAGGTACAAAGTTACAGATAAACTTCTAACATTGAATACTCATCTTTGTTGGGCACTTTGCTTGCCAAACTCTTATATACATGTCACGCTACACACTATTCACTGGAAATCTGGTAACAGGAGCCGATAGCCATTACGCACAGTATAATTACATGTGTGCTCACCACTCCAAATAAGCTTATCTAAGCAAATCCCTTGAGGAAGGGGTATGCTAAGAATTTTCAAAGCTTCACTGGGCAGAAAAATACTCTGTACTAGCTCGATCTAAATCAATCAATTATGAGACCTTACTCACCATAGGATTAATCCCCGACATAATCCGCTTCAAAACCTTTAAAGGTAGCCAAAAATCATTTCATATGAAAACGAGTTTCCATTTCTAACCTGCTAGCAAAGCCCCTTCTTTAAAAGACCCCTTGCACTCCAGATACTTCTCCAAACAAGAGACGGAATTGAGCCCAAACTAGCATGAAGAAAATTCGAAGAGGGGTAGACGTGGAAAATTTTGCCGACGGTGGTTGATGGATTCGGAACAAGCCTCCAGCCTTGTTTAGCAAGGAGAGCCACATTAAATTTGGCCAAATCTCTAAACTCGAGTCCCCAAGCTCATTTAATTGACATTGATCGGACCAAACACACCAATGTATTTCTCTCTTATCTTTTGAATTCTTCCACCAAAAATGAGCCAAAATAGATTCCAACTCTTTACAGAATGTTTTCGGCAACAGGAAGACACTCATAAAAAACAGGTCAAACTATGTATTAAATTTTAATCTAATATAGCTGGGCAATTTTTTCTGTTTCTATTGTTTTGATTGTTCTTTGGAATAATCATTTTATGAAAAAGTTTTTTAACGAGATTTTATTTTTTTTAAAGAAAATTACGATTAGTACCTATACTATGTATAAATTGTGAATTTAATCTTTGTATTTAAATTTGGTTAGTTATAGTTCCATACTTCTCAAATTTTAAAATTTTAATCCTAGCTCAAATAATATAGAGAAAATATTATTAAATTATATGACTTAGAATTATCAATTGAACAACATTAACCAGATCTACAACTAGCGTGTATAGGGACTAATGGTAGAATATAAAGAAGCCCTTAAACTTTTGAAAAAAAATCAATGAAGTCTTTGAACTTTTTTGCCCCCAATTAAGTCTTTGAACCAAGAAATTTAATCAATTAAGCCCTTGAACCAAGAAAGTAAATCAATTAAGCCCTTTGACCAATTTTGACCATTAAATTTGAACAATTTTTTTGATCCACTATTGCAGTGCCGCTTAAAAAATTCTTTAAATGTTCTAAAAATTCTAAAAAACTTATAAAATTTATAAAAAATACTTTTTATTTTTTTGTAAATACAATATGATAAAACTGTAGTGTATCATGTGTCGGTAATATCTAGAGAAAAAACTGTCAAGATTTTATTGTCAAAATTGGTCAAAGGGCTTAATTGATTTAATTTCTTGGTTCAAGAGCTTAGTTGATTAATTTTTTTGGTTCAAGAGTTTGATTGAGTGCAAAAAAAAGTTCAGAGGCTTAATTGATTTTTCCCAAAAGTTTAGGCTTCTTATCCCCTAAGCCAATATAATCTAACAGATTTTACAGCTACTAATTAAATCAAGATTGAAATTTTAAAATCTGAAATGTATAGACTAAAAATAAACAAATTAAAATACATGGACTAACAAGTTATACATAATACAATTACCGAGTATGGTACAAGTACATGGTTGAATTAATACATAAAATAATAAATCCCCACCCCGACACCTCGACCTCTTCTTTTAAAATACTATAATAATCATTGGCATTACTGTTCCAACAACGTCATTTTCATTTAAAAACCTTTTTATGAAAATGACATCAAACCTCTAAACAATAATGCAATGGAGCTGGAGCATACCCTCATAATATTCCATCACATACATACTTATCCTTTAGAGTATTTTTAAAAAGCAAAAACCATTGTCCATTTCCTCATAAACTACTAGTTAATTCAGTTGTCTTATATGCTTATACATTCATATAAATTATCATAAGGCGGTTGGTCGGCTGCCAATCATGTGGTGCCAGTTAAGCCATGTAGGCCCATGGTCGGTGCCGGCGATGGCTCTTTTTTCTTAACCTACTATGCATTGAGCTTAATATAAACAGCTTGTTTCTACAATGTAAACTCGCCCAAAGAAAGTTGTAGATATCTTTTGAGTACTTTCTCTTTGATTTCCGGAGCCAAAAATGGTTAAGATAGCTTTCGGTAGCATCGGTGATTCTTTCAGTGTTGGGTCTCTCAAGGCTTATTTGGCTGAGTTTATTGCCACCTTGCTTTTTGTCTTTGCTGGTGTTGGCTCGGCTATTGCCTATGGTGAGTGTCCCGAGTTCATTTCCCTACCACTTTCAAATTAACTAGGGGTTAATATTAATCATTGGTTTTAATTTTTTATAGGGAAGCTCACGGCGGATGCAGCGCTAGACCCGCCAGGCCTGGTGGCTGTAGCGGTGGCCCATGCATTTGCACTCTTTGTTGGGGTAGCCATTGCAGCCAACATCTCAGGTGGACATTTGAATCCCGCCGTCACCTTTGGGTTGGCCGTTGGAGGAAACATCACCATCTTAACTGGCCTTTTCTACTGGATTGCCCAATGCCTTGGCTCCATCGTCGCATGCCTCCTTCTCCAGTTTGTTACCAACGGACTGGTATGGGATAACTATGTCACTTTTAGACATGTCAACTCTTTTTTACCAAAATCCGACCTCAAGATGATCCAATCAAAAAAATTCAAAATACCCGACCGGAAAACTCAAACATAAAACTAGTTAGAGGTGGATATAGTTCGGTTTGGTTCAATTCGATAAGCCTTTTTAATAGCCCATTGAGTTTCGGTTCGGTTAATAGATTTTTCATATTAACTTTGTGTTTTGAAATTTTATATTTTATTTTAGTAAAACAACTTTATTTTATAATTTTTAAATAATAATTGATAAAATTTTAAAGTATTTTTCATAAATATTTCTTAAAATTAAATTTTCAAATAAATAAAAAAAACAATAACTGGTAAAGATTATTTTAAGTCAAATTGAGTAACCAGTAACTACGGTTTACTGAACCAAAAACCGTCAAAACCCCATAATTTAAGTCAGATTTCGGTTTATCGATTTTTATTGCTCAATCCTAAAACTAGTATAAATTGAATTCAAAATGACTCAAACCTAAAATTAACCAAACTAAAATAATATTAAAATCAAATATTAACTCCATTTAAAATATATTGGACTTGTACAATCTGTGTAGATCACCAACAATTTATTAAATGTTTATATTACAACTAAGAACCTAAAGTATATCATTTTTTTCATTTAGGTATTTAAAGTAGTTTTGGTCTAAATAAGTACTTAAAGTATATTTTTTAGTCAAAATAAGTAACTAAAATATTTTTTTTAAATAGATACCTAAAATATATATATTCTTCTAGGTTCCTAAAAGTTGTTATGTGACATTAATTAAAAAAATACATTACGTACCTTTTTGACAAAATATGATATACTTTAGATACTTACTTTGACGAAAAAAATACTTTAAATAATTATTTTAACTAAAAAATGTTTTAGTACCTTAATAAAAAGTTGATATACTTTAAATACTTATTTGTGATATAAACTTTAGTTAAACTAGAAACGTTCCCTAAGGTCCAAGCCCAAAGGTGTATGGAACTAATATTTGGGCCCTATTATTAACCTTGAATGGATTGAATCTTTTGCAGAGCGTACCAACCCACGGCGTTGCTGCAGGAATGAACGCGGTCGAAGGCCTTGTAATGGAGATTGTGATCACATTTGCCCTCGTCTACACAGTGTATGCCACGGCAGCTGACCCCAAAAAGGGTTCTCTTGGAATCATTGCACCCATTGCAATTGGTTTCATCGTGGGTGCCAACATCTTAGCCGCCGGTCCATTCAGCGGTGGTTCAATGAACCCAGCACGTTCTTTTGGACCCGCCGTGGTCAGCGGGAACTTTGCTGATAACTGGATCTATTGGGTTGGCCCGTTGATCGGTGGAGGATTAGCTGGGCTGATTTACGGTGACATTTTCATTGGCTCATATTCCGCAGCACCAGCTTCCGAGGACTATGCTTAAAGTTGAAAGTTGAAAAGTGTTGTTTTATGGTTTTTGTTTGGTCTTTAAATGCTTTAATTTCTTTTGCTTGTGGGACTTGGCTTGATGCTGTGGGTGTTTTTCATGAATGGGAACCGAAAAAGCGTGCACTTGTTAATAAGGAAATGTAAATAAACCTAGTTGGCTTATGCATATTTCCTTTCATTATCCTATCATCTTTGTTTTAATTTGGATTATAATTTTTTTTAATAATCTTAAGGCGATTGATTACAAGGTAGTATATGTTCATATTTTTTCTTAACTATTTGATAAAGCATACACATTGCAGATAAAGCTGTTCGAATATGGACTTCCTAAGATATACATTATCTTCTTTTTCACTGAGACTACTTGTTAACTACGATTATAAAATCTTGATATATAATTAGGGATCGACCTAGAGGGACTGGAGAGGGTGGTCGCCTAAAAATTTAAAATTTCTATATTATTTAGAATTTTTTAAGAAATTTTTTATGTATTTTTTATTAAAAATTTATGTTCTCTCTAAAATTTTATAAATTCACCCCTTTAAAATTTTATAAGTTCACTTTCGTAACATAAAATTCTGTCTCTGTGCCTAATATATTTAAGTTTGGGAATTGAGTTGGATGTTGTTAGAAACTTTATATAAGCCCAAGTCGCGTGCGCATGGAGGGCAGAATTACTCTTAGTTGCATTTTTACTTTTCAAACGATTTTGGGATTTGATTGCTTTACATAACGTGTGAAGTGACTGAGTTAGATCTGTTTTCAGAGTGAAGTTGAGCTGACACTTGGTGCTTGGTGTGGGCACATAAATTTTAAAAAAGGTTATACTTAGTGGATCTCTTTTTCAGAAAGGAAAGCAAGCGGTGGAACATGACATGCTTGTTTGCACCCAACTACTCCTGGGCAGAACATGATTTGTAATTTAATCTTAATCCTCTTACACTAATATAAACCCTTGTAATTTCATATCAATATTATTAGGGGTTAATTGCACCACACGTCTCCAAATCACAATTCTCATTCTAAATCACTCTTAAATTTTTTAACATTTTGATTTCATCCTCAAACTATGATCTACATTCTAAATCACTCCCTAAACTTTTAAATGTTCCATTTTCATCACCAAAACTATGACTCTCATTATAAATTGGTTTCCAAAATTTTTAGACGTTCCAATTTTATCCTCAAATGATCGTTTTTATCACATCATATTATTACATAATACACATGAGTGTTCTATGACAATTAACAACTTTTATAACGATTTTATTAACATAAGATAAGCACATATTGATAATTTGGCGATGAAATTAGAACACTCAATAAATTTGAGGATCAATTTAGAGTGAGAGTCATAGTTTGAGGATGAAAGTAGAATGCTCAAAAGTTTGGGATCAATTTAAAATAAAGATCATAGTTTGAGGATGAAATTAAAATGTTTAAAAATTTGAGGACCAATTAAAAATGAATGTCATGGTTTGGGGATACATAATACAATTAACTCTTATTAGGGGGGTTAAATACAAGTATCGAAATGATGGAATTTGATAAAAGAGTTTAGAGGGCCGCTAAATCTTTTTAGTTTCATATCAATATTATTAGGGGTTAAATGAAGCTTTCAAAGTGGTAAAATACCACCCCAAGAAATCCTCTCCTCTCAATCATATTGATGCGTCCATATCTAAGGACTCTCCAAGTGAAAGGAAAAGGGATATAGATGTGATGACAACAGACTACATTTATTGATTCAAATCTAATCCCATGACCCTTTCAAAAACGCATTGCTGTTAATGGATAGACCCACTTCATTTTAATGTTCGGGCTCCATAAATATCCTTATAATACACATATTTCTCATACGTAATTTTCAGCAGACCTGCAGCTATACACAAACGGCGGTAGCTCACGGATATAATAAAAATAATGCATATTAAATTTCCAACATTTAAATTTATTGAATAATTATAAAAAATATAATTTCTCTTTATTTCCATTTTCTCTAAAAAATCACTTTAAATTTTTTTCTTAAATTCTTTTTCTTCGTTGAAATCGTTTTCGGTGATAGTTTTCATTTCGTTGACTGATTTTTAAATAAAATTCTTTTCTTTTGACGAAGAATCATTTGTTTTATTTTTTAATTTTGTTGTTTTTCTTTCGTTTTATTTTACCAGAGTCATTCTGCCCTTTTTTTTTACTTTTTTCGTATGCTTGTATGACAATATTTTGTTTGTATTTTTACAGATTTTTCTATCTTTGTGACAATATTGTTTGCTATTATAATAGTTTAGCGTTCATATAACAAGAACTATCAAGCATTTCTAGTCATAAGATAATCGATACTCTAGTATTTTTCTAATTCTTTTATGGGAGATTTTCGACGTGCCAAGAACTCGCAGCGGAAGAATGCTTGATTCATAGAGCTTTTTGGTCAAAGTATATCATTGCTAGATTTCATTTAGAAGACTGCAAATTTTTATGCAAAGTGATGAGTTTTTCTTTTCATTCCTTTCACACCTTTTGAAGTTTACTGTATTTATATTTCACATTGGATTTTCAATAACTGTAGTGTGATCCTTTTGTAATACTTTTCACTTTGAATTTAATATAATATATATTTTTTATTCAATTTTTATCAAATACTTACAATTAATAAATAATATTACTATCATATTACCATACCATAGTATTAAAAAATTATAACTTTCAAATTTATCGAATGTCAAGTTTTTTTTATAGAAATGATCGTATAAATTTTAGATTTGAATCATTATACTTCTTTTCATTATTGACATTCAGTTGTATATACAGTGGTTAAAAATATAGAACTAAAAGTCAAATCGGTTGGAGTTGGACCTTGATTCTTATTCAATAGGATAATGCAATTATTTGGAAAACAAATCAATAAGAATTAATTTTGAAAATAAAATTAAGAATTATTAAAAAATATCTATAAAAAACTAGAAATTAAAGTAACCGGAGCATGAAAGGCTCAGTTCTCTGTTAAAAACTTCCAAAATAATAATAATAATAATAAAAGAAAACAGGTGTTTACCATTTTAACCGATTTTTCTAGGTTCTTGATTTCTACTTTTCTATTGGGTTCTGTAGATCCTCTAATTTTTTATTCAATGTATTTAGTTCAACTGTTGACCAATCGATTTATGTTCAACTGTGGGAACAATTAATGTAAGCCTTATTCTAAGAGTGTTACATTTCTACTCGAATGATTTTTTTTTTTTATTCTGAAGAAGTCTTCAAATACATTAATAGCTAAGGTATACAATACTCATATTGCATATACTAGTGAAGGAGTCACTTAGACTTATATGATGTGAGCTAAGATGATATGTAATTAAGTTTTGATTTTTCATCTATTAATTGCATAATTATTTAAGTTATTGAGTCATTCCACTTAAGGGAAGAGAAATGTGTCAAATGGGAGCTTTAACCACCTACACTAGAGATTGTTGACTGGTATTACATATTTTTAAAAGTAAAATTTTGTAAAATGGGAAATATCCACCTCTTTTTTGAAGAAAAGACGAGCCTCGTTAAAAAACCCTCTAAAGTCACACGTGGCTCGGAGGCCCCGAGTAAGCACCAAAGGGGAAAAGAGTACCAAATGTATTAACGTGGATGAGAATGAGTTCCATTAGTTACAAGAGAACACAAATAATCGGGATAATCCGAAGTGAAGGAAACAGACGACAAAGTCCGAAGAGCCCTAGAAGCAAGAGTGTGGGCAACAATGTTTACCACTGTAGGAACAAAACGAACAGAAAAAGTATCTGCATCAGCAAGCAGAAGACGAGCATGCTCAATAAGAGAGCTTAGAATAGACAAATCATTACATCGCCGATTTAATTTATTAGCCACAATGGCAAAATCCATCTCAATGACTAAACTAGACCAGCCTCGAGCACGGCCGAACTGACTACTAGTAAGAACCGCTTGTGCTTCGGCCGATGCAGCATCCGTGCATTCGCCCAAATGATGAGCAAGCCCACCAATGACTGCAACGCTAGCATCACACTCAACAAGACCTATGACAACAGCCTTGGTGAGAGGATCAAAGGCCCTATCAGTGTTGATCTTGATAGTCTCGACCTGAGGGGGCTGCCAAAGCGGGTGCACAATGGTCGGTTCGTCCGTTAGCCGCGGGGTGGAGCTGGTTGTTGTAGTTGCTGCGTAGTCGCGAAGAGTGCACTGGGAATTGAGAACCGTGAGCCAAGGGGGGTGGAGACGATTATTATGGACCCAATCATTGCACCTATTCCACAGGTTCCAAAGTACCGTTAGCAACAATGCAAATGATTGAAACAATAAACAAGAAGCCCCTTCTTTAAGCTAAGATAATATAGATGTTGTATTACGGGAGATAAGAGAATTAGACGTGCAAGCCAAATAGAGGGCCTCAGTAGCAACCAGGCAGTCACGTAAAGCATGAATCATTGTTTCTAGGGCCCTGCAGCAAATGGGGCAAGTTCTAGGGGCGAGGGCCGCTGCTTGAAGCTTATAGCTTGTTGGTAGAGCATCATTGCCCACACGCCAACCAAAGGACATAATCTTCACAAGAACTGACAACTTAGATATAATTTTACAAATACACGAAGGCCTGTTGATGGAGGCAGACAACCGCTGTAAGCACAAGTAAACTGATCTAACAGAATAGACACCCGAGTCATGGTTTCTCCAAAGAATCGTGTCGCATCAGTCATTGATAATCGAAATGCTAAGGACAACGTTGGCATCATCCAGTTCAAAGTAATTGCGTACTTTGGACTCATCCTATCTAGGTTGCCCAGGTAACATAAATTCGTGACAGTGAATAGATAATTCATTGTTATCCATGTACTCACTGTACAAGTTGATGGCAGATGCACCACCCCAATTATTCATGTACACCCGGCCTCCAAAAGAAACTAGAGAGGAGTTTTCGTATGGCTTGGTGAATACCTTTCTAGGAAAAAGAATCTCTCCTATTAGTCTAGGCGTCCAAAACATTCCCAAAAGAAAAGTATCGCGCCCTGTAGACACGAGAAAGTAACGAATTAGGCTCAGTGATTATGCACCAAATTTGTTTGCCTAGTAAGGCAACATTAAAGAGATGCAAATCACGAAAGCCAACGCCCTTTTGCAGACTTAGAGGAACAAATAGTGTCCCAAACAATCAGAGGCCATCCCCATTTATTATTCCTTCTCGACCACCAATAACACCGTACAAACTTAGTCATGCCGTCAATAAGATTCAGGGGTAGAAGGTAGCATGACATCATATATTAGGGCAACAACTGAACCACAGACTTAATAAAAACCTTTCACCCGCTGAAGAAGATGAAATGTTTGTCCCAATTAGACATATGTGAATTCACCTTATTTTGAGTAAACCCCAGGGATGCAGTTTTATTTTGCTCGATTAAGAGGGGAATGCCGAGATAAAACCCTGGGTCGTCCACCTCTCTAACCCCAAGAATGCCATGTACAACTTGCTTATGATCAGGAGAAGTGCGAGGACTAAAAAAGATGGTAGATTTCTCAAAGTTAACCGCTTGACCTGAGGAAGAGGCATAGAAAGGAAAGATTTCTTTAGATGTGATTCTTCCGCAACAGTGTTCTGGATGAAAACCATACTATCATCAGTGAAAAGTAGGTGATTTACTCGGGGCCCATGGCGACTGGCGCAAAGTCTTTGGAGACAACCCACATGTTGCTCAGTAATAAGAGTAGACAAAAGTCCTTGGGTGCATATGAGAAATAAGAAGGGGAGAGAGAGTCTCCTTGCCTTAAACCTCATTGAGGGATATAAAACAAGTGATAGTGAACCATTGACTCGAGCAGTAAATGAAACTGATGATTTGCATTGCATAAGAATATCAACCCATGAATCAACAAACCTCATTTTTAGCATAACACACTGTAGGAAAGACCACTCCGCACGATCAAACGCCTTTTCCATGTCTAATTTTAGCGCGACACCCTGAAAAGGACATGTCCCACTTAAATTGAGAGAGTGCACCAACTCGTGGGCGACAAGAATATTGTTCGTGATATTCTTCCCCTTTACAAAAGCAACTTAGGTACCGCTAATGCAGGAGGGAAGTACGAGTTTTATACGGTTGACAACTACTTTAGCGACTATTTTATAAATCAATGTGCATAGACTAATGGGCCACAATTGTCTCATAGAGGTAGGCTCAACAACCTTTATAAATCATTGTACATCCCCAAATAGCAGATCCAAACATAGATTAATAACATCCTAGCCTACCGTTTCCCACTGCTGACGGTAAAAACCGCTGGGAAGGCCATCAATATCGAGAGCTTTTTTTGGATTAATGTCCTGAAAGGCATAAATGATTTCATCTATAGTCAAGGCCTTGTCAAAGCCTCGTTCATCTTAGGTGTAACAAAAAGGACCACATTATCAAGGATCATAGGGGGAATAGTCGGGTCGGAAGAGGTGAATAGTCCCTGAAAATAGTCAGTGACAATTCCTATAATATCTTTTGTGCCCTCTCGTCACATATTAGATTGGTCGAACAAACCTTTAATTTTTATTTTTCTTACGCCTACCATTCACGCAGGGTTGGAAGAAGAAGGTGTTCTTATTGACCTAAGAGAGCCAATAGACTCGAGATCATTGAGCCCAATACGCCTCCTGAACATCAAGAAGGTGGCAAAGCTCAGATTTAGCTGCAAGAAAAACCTCCATATTGATAGTAGAAAGACAATGAAGGCAGGAATTAATTTGTTTGTTCAGTTCAGCGATGCGTTTTATGGAGTTGCTACATTGTTGTTCTTGCCAAACTTTGAGGCAGGCTCCAACATCGTGAATTTTATCAATGGCCAAACAATGAGTGGCTAACCAAGCAGCTTGAACTACGGACACACAATCAAGATCATGTGTCCAACAGTTCTCAAATCGAAAATGATCTTCTCGAGCAACATATGGTTCACCATAGTCTAGAACCATTTCCATTAAAATGATACAGTAATCCGAGTCCGCGTTAAAAACTGAAATTGCTCGACAATCATTATGCGCATTAAGCCAAGCAGGATTGGCAAAAAAAATGGTCGAGCTGCTTATATACAGGCGAGATACGAGGGCCTGATTTGGTCCAAGTGAACCAACCCTTGGCGAGCTTACAATCAAATAAGTTGTTACGTGATAAGCAATCCCTAAAGTTGTCAATTTGTGAATGAGTGCGACAACAACCTCTTTATTTTTCATTATTAGACAAGATTTCATGCAGATCCCCCCAATTAGCCAAGCAAGAGGCAAAGATGAGCTTCAAGTATTGAGAAGATCCTAAGTTTTATATTTCAAGTTCGTTTCGGCATAGCCATAGATACTAGAGAAATGAAACTGATCGGAACCAGAATGAACAACTACATCAATATGGTGATTAGAGTACGAAAGCAAATCAACGATAATTTTATTATTCCACAAAAGCATAAGACCCAGACGATCATGACTGTTATCCACAGTGATACAGTGGGACATATTAAAAGCAAATTTCAATATATCACTACTAAATTTATTTAAACGAGTTTCGCTAAGAAAGATAAGATCAAGATAAAACCTAGTAACAACATGTCCTAAGGACTAAAATGCTCGAGGCTTATCGAGACCCCAATAGTTCCAACACATGAGCTTCATTTTTCTCAGCAGGGTTGAACATCAACCTTTGCCGAAGAGTTTTTGACGCTGCTCATCCCAGCTTTAGAGTTTTTGGAGCTTTTAATAGTGGAAGGGGGTGAACGACGCTGCCTCTTAGCCGTGACAGCTTCTGCAAGTAAGGAACTTCACTTTGAGCCATGAGTTACCATCTACGGCTTACTTTGATTGGCAGGCACGACGAAAGATGGTTGCTTAGCTAACCAAGCATTGAAATCTGACAGCATGGAGAGTTGGTCTTTCTTAGAGCAGTCTTACCTTTTGTAACCTCAATAGTGGAGACAACAATGGCTATCGTACCAGCAGTAACCACTAGATCAGCCATTAAAACACAATTTCGGAAGTAGTTTCGGCTATCGCAGCAGCAGAAGCAAGAGATGTTGCAACTGTTTGTGTGGCAACAGCAAGAAAATTGTAGCTGTTAGTGCAGAAGTAAAGGTCTCGACCGACTCAGTTGTAACCCTAGAATCCAATCCAGGTCCGTCCCTAAAACCTTTAGTTCCCGTGTTCAGCGGCTCACGAGCAACATGCATAGAAACTGTTGCAGTGGAAGCAGTCGCAGCCAGACTACCTGCCTCATACTCGTCATTGACCAAATCAACATCCACCAAGTCTTCATCAACTTTATCCACTAAAGAATTCTCTCCCACATCTACATAAAAGGAGAGTCCATATTATCCGTATTTAAAGTAGTAGAAAAAACAAATAAATCAATATCCTTACCAGTGTCTTTACTTGGCACATTTGAAGGTGACTCAACAACATGGTAACGAATTCTACCTCGCGGCCGAGAGGCCCCCCTTAAGGCTTCGGAGGAGAGACACGAAGCCAATCCCCATATTGCAACTTACATGAGCATTAACCTTAACCGTTGGGCAAGATAAAACCATGTGACCAATGATGCCGCAACCATGGCAAAGCAAGGGAAGCCATTCATACTGAAGAGGGCATAATTTTGGCGTGGTCCTAGAACCACTCAGCACCACACATCGGTGGATTGGTTTGGAAGTATCCATGATTATCCAAACCAGAGAAAGTCCCTCATGTTACCTTCCATAATTTGAGTATTCGTCCCAACGACAGATCCAATGCAAGATCCGAGAGAGCGGCCAATATCATCAGCCATCTGATCATACACCTTCAAAACAATCGGGATGCGATGAATACGGACCCAAATACGCATATGAGTAAAGGAATACTCATCAATTGAGCATTTAAGATCCAAAGGGAGAAGGGCAAGCCAATCTTTACTAAAGGTCCAAGGTCCTCGCTTGAGAGCATCATTACGCTTCACTGCTGATGAGAACTTTATTAGAAAAAAGTTGGGTTTCAACTCAAAGATAGAGAGAATCTTATCATTTTTCTACACTACACAGAAGACACGGATCAAAGTCGTGTCGTCTATTATCTTAGGTGTGATAACCTTCCCGATGAGTGACAGTTCACAATCCTCCGAAGGGGATTCCCAGTTGACTGAAGGAGTGAAAACCACCCCTTGCTCCTCAGAGGTGAAGTTAAGATCACCCAGTTGTTGAAGGATAGAATCAGTAGCCATTGGTAGAAGAGAAGAAGAAGCCGAAAATAGCAAGGATAAATTGTAGATGTATAGATCACTTGGAGAGTAACCCGCAAGAATATAATATCTCTGGGGAAGAGCCTTGTGTCCACACGTGACGATAGGGGAAAGAGAAGAGCCAATAAATTGAAACACCTTATAGATAAAGGTAAGAGATAAGACTGATGAGTATAAATTCAAATTGAATTGTAGCCAGAGAAAGTTGTAATGAAAATTTAAGATGTTGGCATCGGATTTCAAACTGGAGTTAACTCTAGCCAAGGCTAAATCCAAAAGACAAGGGATAAGGTGATAAGAGTTCAAACTAGAGTTAAAATATTTTGAATTCGAATTTGAAGGTGATCGGTTGAGCGATAAATCCCAATTATTTTGGCTTTAATGATACACTTAAAACATCTTCAAAAAGTCTAAAACTGTTCAAATTTTAAAAAAGACCTAGAAGAAAGTTTTGTTACTTTCTATGAAGTTACAAAACTCCTTTAAGAGTTTCGATACTTCAATTAAAGTTTTAATACTACGATTTCAGAGAGCTTTAAAGTTTTAATACTTCTATATAGTTTCAAATATTTTACAAGAGTTTCAAAATTCTTGCTTAAGTTTCTACACTCTAGACTCTAACGATCAAATTTTTGATTCCCTGCTCGACGAGTTTCAACACTTTTTGAGAAATTTCAAAACTTCTATACATGTGAAAATTAAATGCATAAATTTATGGCTTCCAACGACTCCAAAATTTTTCCAACGGATCGAAATGACTAGAAATTAAGTAGAAGGTATAAAATGGACCTCCAAACAGTAGAAAACAATTAAGAAAGCTTTACGAAACTCCAAGTGCACAAAATCCAACTTTGTATTCATTAGTATCTTTCTTTCATTGAACAGCAGTTTGCTATTCATTGTAATTTTTCTTCTAGTGTTCTTGGCTGAGTGAACTTAAATTGAGCAAACAAATTTCCTTGTGAGGTGTTTCATATTTTGCAAATTTGTACATATTTAAGAAAGAGTGTTCTCAAGATTTTGGGTATAAATATTGAGGGTTTCTTGTAAGGTTACACTTTGTCCTTAAAGGTTGAACAAATTAGTAAATTTATCAAATTCTTAGTGTGGATAGCTAGGCTAGGTGATGTAGACTTCATTGAGAAAGTTAAATCACTATAAATAATTTGTGCAAAACTTTTTCAATTCTTGAAAAATATTTGGTACACATCAATTGTTTTGTATCATGTTGATTTTTTGGTTTTCAAAGAAACAAAAAATAATGTTGCATTATTAACGACCGAGTCAAAATATATTTTGGTCATTAGTTGTTGTGCACAAGTTGTATGGATGAAACAATTTTTTTTATTATGGAATTGATTTTGGTACAATTCCTATTAAGTGTGACAATGTAAGTGTCAATTTGTCTCACTAAAAATCTCATCCAATATTCTAGAACCAAATATATTGAAATTATGGATCATTTAAATAGAGATCATGTCCTCAAAGATGATATAGTTATAGAATATGTAAATATTTTATATTAACCAGATGGCATTTTTACTAAACAATTAGATGAAGAGAGGTTTTGGACATTTAGGAGAGACTTAGGTCTTACCAACCTACCTTAATGTAGCATGTAATAATTGATGCACAATTATGCAAGTATACACGTAGAACGAGTAATAAAGAGATGAGTAAGATCGTCTCTACAGAGATTGATTGAGAAAATTGTTCAAGATATTGTACGTAAAAGTAACAAATAATTGTGGGTGTAGTGAAAAGAAATTAAAGTAAGGAACTAAATAAAAGTAATTTAAAAGGAAGAAAAGTTACTTCAAATATGTCACAACATAGAAAGTAGTACCGAGAACAAGGGAATTATGAGATATATGATCAAACATGCTAGGTTCACCCAGGAAGTTGGTTCCTAAATTCTATGAATTCCATGAAAAATGACGATATTCAAATACCCAAGATGGTATTCTATGCTATCACACTACTATGTCTAGAAAAGGACCTAATGACAACATGACATGGCAATACATGCTTGCGTAAACCTAGAAAATGTCATATCTTATGTCTAAGAAGAGTTAGGTTAAACAACTCGTTGGTTGAAAACTCATTACCCATTTTAGTTCTACACTTAACTCTTTCGATATTAAGCTAACAAGAAGGCATAAGTCTAGTTTTCAAAAGCATAAATAAACCTTTAATAAAGAAAAAAATGGATAAAGCAAATGAGCAACAAAATACTAAGCATCCATAGAATAAAAGGTAACCAAATCCAAAGTAAATCAAAGCGAAATGATTTAGCTCATGGCTGAGCTAAAACCATCCAAAAATCATTCTTACAAACTAGAAAAACTATAAAGAACATAAAGAATAAAGTCTTCAAAGAACTCCCTTGCTTGTTTCTTGGAAGAGCAATGAGCTTTCTTCACCTTCTTCAAGCTTATGTCGAGAGCTTGAGCTGCAAAAAGCTTTCTTTCTTCACAAAAATGGTGGCCACAAAGAGAGAATAAAGGAGATACATTTTTTTCTTTTTTCCCTTTCACTTTAATGACCCCTCACTTGCCTTTTATACTAGGGTGTCACCCTAAGGTTTGCTCCCACAAGCCCATTAGTTTTTTGCCCTAGAAAATAATAGAATATACCCTTCCACGTGCTCCCATGGAGAAGGAGAACCATTGTACTGCTCTAGCTATCCTTGTTTTTTTTTTCTTTTAGTATTTCCATGAAAATAACTTGGTCAGTTCTCCCACAATTTTGCCTCGACAATCTTCACTTGTTAGCCAAACCCTTAAAACCTACAATTTACCGCCAAAAAGCACATCCTTCCCCAAAAATTATAACATTCATTAATGTATTTGTTAAGCACAATAATAAGCTCCTAAAATGTATGCGAAATCCAACTAAATGTGCTTAATTTCATAGTAATAATCAAATCCAAAGACATTAAGCATAACTTTTTTTATGAGTTAACACTTACGCCTTGTTTCCAACTCTTATGCATTTTGTGTTTAAATGATGCTTATAGCTTACATTTGATTGAAATACATGCTTGAGTGAATTTATATGACTTCTACATGCAATTAGTTAAGGGAGGGTTGTATGCCAAATCTTGTCTATTTTGACTTTTTAATATGCTCATCGATATTTTCCATGGAGTTAGCATCAATTTTCATAAAAAAAAATTATATAGAAATCTTGTTTGATTTTGCATCATAGGTCATAAACATTGTAAAAAAATACAACGATTGAAATCACAGTTTGCAGAAGCATGTCAATAACAAAATTAAGGTTATTCAATCGATGATATCCATGCTATAGAAGACGAAAATCATCCAATAGAAGAAGAATAAGTCACAAATGGTAGTGGTACAACAAATCCAAGGGCATCTTCCTCACCCCATAATAGTAAGGTTTTACTTGATGAAGTAACAATCACAATGAAAGGGACAAGAAAAAATCCAGGATGAACAAAGAGGTGGATTTGTAAACATTGTAAAAAATCTTACAATTGTTGGGTCGAGCTGATACACCTCATGGCGCATCGAAAAAATTATTCGATGATCACCTATAGCGATCTATGTACGAGGAGCAAATCGGGGTGGATAATGGAGAAGAATTACTTATTTAAAATCCGAAATTCTGAAATTGAAGAAGTCATATATCCAATCATGATGTGTAATACCTATATTTGATTTTGATATAGCAAAGAGTTTGAGGACCAATTTGTAAAATTGAATAAATTTTTAAGTATTCAAAAGTCTCACAAAATGAAAAGCATTTGAACCTAAAATTGTTTCTAAGTTAAAAACTTTAAACTCCAAAATTTCCTAAGTGTTCTCATACTTAAATAACCAAAAACGTCCAGGTGTATCGATACACTACTTAGCGTTTCGATACGACTTTTGACTACTAGAAATTTAATCGCAAAAACTTACAGATACGATTGTCCCCGTATCGATACACCCTCATCTGGGTTTGTGATCTTGGTTACGAGTATTGATACAACCTTCACCGTATCGATGCGGGGTGTTGAGATTTTCAAATCTTTGCATTTAATTTTATTGCCTTCGCCTTGTCAGTTCTTGGAATCACCAATCTTTAAATTTTAATTAACCCATATTGATACGCCCCTTAGGCGTACCGATGCATTTTTCACTAGACTTTTTCCTTAGATTCTAGTGAGCAAACACAGTAACGATACGATCTATCCATAGCAATACGCTCATGTATTTACACTATGTCCATTTCAAAACGGCTTCAAGCGTATCGATATGCTTTTGTACAACGACTCTTTTTTCTTTTGACAGGTATCGATACAGATGTTCGTGTACCAATACGGTTGGTCACCAAATAGCATTTATTGTGGGAAAAATGGTCTCCAACGACTCTATTGATGATCTCAACCACCTAAATGGTTAAAAATCAATGAGGGGATATAAAATCAAGTCTCCAAAGCTGCAACAATAATTGAACACCCTTTGAACAAGTCTAAAGCTTTCAAGTACAAATCCAACACTTTGAGCCTATTATAGTCAAATCCTTTGTAACCCACTTGAGTGAGCATATTTGTAATTCTTTCTTTCAAGTTTGGTTGAGTGAAATTGTAATTGGGGCAAATTATTCACCTTTGAGAGGTCTTTGTTTATTTGTCATTCTTTCTTGTAAAGTGAGTGAACTTGATCAAGCTTTGTGTAGAAAGTTTTGGTCTTTGTAACGGTTTCCTCCTAAGCCTAGAAAAGAAGAAGAATTTCTTAGTGAAATTGTTTGAAATCCTTAGTGGGGAGCTAAGGTAGTGGATGTAGAGCTTGTTAGAAGCTTGAACCACTATAAATTCCTTGTGTCAAGTTTTTCATTTATCCTTTTGCTTCCCTTCAATTTTTTAATTGCCAATTCACCCCCTCATGGGCAAACCAAGTTGATTAATCATCACAACACGATGTCAATTCCTAAACCGTAACGATAACACTCTGACCTTTACTTAATTCACCCAATTGAAATGACCAAATAAAACTCTATAAACTATTTATAGGGTTTTGCAAAAAGCATTAATGAATGCTAGATCTCTCATGCCTTTATATAACATTTGTAATCCTAATTCAATTTGTATTAGGATTTTAATATATATATATATATATATGTAATACAATTCAACTTTCCTTAGGATTTCCAATATATATATATATATATAATCCTAATTGAATTAATTGGGATTTCATTATATATTAATTTAAATCAAATTATATTATTTATATATTAAAAGAGTTATAATTACAATAATTATTTTCTTTTAATATTTACTTAATAGTTAAATTATATGTATATATCAAATATATTTTAATTTAACTAAATTCATGTACAACAAATTTGTACATATATAATTCATTTAATATTTGCCTGTTTCAACCGTGGGTGTGACCCTATAGGTTATTGTAATGTTAGTAGTAAATATTAGAATAATTCTATCATTACAAACAATTAGTGACATTTTGCAATGTGTCATTTTCATCTAAGTTACAAGAAGTCATGATTCGACATAACCTCTTCATGATTAACTCTTTTCATGTATTACATCCTTTTGTCCTTTATATCTAGATTAGACACAAGTCATGAAATAGTCACACTTGTATAGTCTATATAATATTTATTGATATCTTGAGTAGAATATTATAAACGAATAATTTATGATATCTTATATCAACTTATTCGAGCATGGCTATGCATTTCTAGTCTTACTCAATAAAGTGGTCTTAGACATTGCTCGTATTATGTAGGAATGAAAAATACTATCTTGATCAACCATATCCCACTACATAAATTGTGACATTCAATATCAATCTTTACAGTGTAGTCAATTACGACACACATTTGACTATATCAAAACATGTGACTCACGATGTTGAAATAATGATGATTTCAAGTATGAGGATCATACATGTAGTTATCACTATGAGCAATGTTGTGTCTGTCACATAATAATCCAAGAAACATGCTCACAGTGAGTCAATCCAATATGTCGTTCTCTAACACATATATATATATATTGATTTTGACATCTTCATCTCAATGACAACACTTTGTCATTAATCAACTACATATTAGTCTTAATGCATTATTGTTATCCATGCCTACAGTAATACTTGTCTAAGGACATTTAAAAATAACTATATTATTCTAAGGACTTTATTATAGTTTAGTTTTTTTATACGCGTATAATAGTAACCAAAAATAATAATGGCAATGCCTCTATATTAATAAACAAGGTAAAACAAATGTGTCATTTGCAATCATCTTATGATTGGTCTTTGCACATACTATAACAATCTCCCACGAGCACTAAGACCAATCACTCATGTATCTAATGCCAAGTGACTTACTGTGATGATTATACTTTTGATGCGTTAGAGGCTTCGTTAATGGATCAAAAATGTTATAATCTATTGGTACATTGTATATTTCCACATCTCCTCGATCAATGATTTCTCGAATGAGATATAATGCCTAAGTATATGTTTGGATCATTTGTGAGATCTGGGTTCTTTTGCTTGTGCGATGGATTCATTGTCATCACAACGTAGATCTATATCATTTAATATGCTTCGTTTTTTATACACATAGAATAGTAAACGAAAATAATGACAATGTATATATATATATATATATATATTAATAAACAAGGTAAAACAAATGTGTCATTTACAATCATCTTATGTTTATATTTGGGCATACTATAACAACAATAACTCATATTCCAGAATCGATCAACAATTTTTTAGTCTTGGGGTGGAAAAAAATCATAGTTGCTTGCTGTCAAGCTCAATTAGCCAACCAAGCAGAATTTCAAAGAATAAGGAAAAAGTTGAAGAAGCTAAGAAGGTTGGTATTTCACCATCCCTTTTTAAAACCAAATCTCAACAATAGCCACAGTAGACCAACAACAACTACTTATCCCATCGCAAAATCTTTTGGGACAGTGAAGGAGCATCAAATTTATATTTTAATTGTCAGATATCTTTATGCAAATGGTATCCCATTCAACATTCTCAAAATCCAAGTTTTCTTGCCATGTTGAAAGGAGTTTAATCAAGCTCCAAAAGACTAAAAACTTTCATCATTTGATCGAGCAAGAACAACTTTGGTGGATGAAAAAAAATTGACTATGGTGAAGGATACATAGATCACTCAATGAACTTCTATAGTCTCTGATGGTTGGACAAATGTGAAGCGACAACCATGAATAAACGTTATGGCATTCAATAGTCTTGGTTCTATGTTCATGTACTCTAAGGATTTTACTTGGCAGGAGAAAACAAGGGAAAATGTTGCAGAGTTTATTTTGGAATCCATTGAGGAAGTCGGTCCTTCAAACATGCTTTAAGTTGTCACTTATAATGCAACAAATTGTAAAATAATGGAAAAAAGAAATTGAAAAGGTACACAAACATATATTTTACTCTTCTTGTGTAGTTCATGCATTAAATCCCATATGTAAAGATTTTGCTGCAATGTTTTTATGGATGGGTGAAACATATAAAAGAGGAAAAAACATTGTTAAATACTTTTTGAATCATGAAAAGGCCAACGCAATTTTTAAAAGTCAATTTGATCTTGAGTTGCTTAAGGTAGCGAAAACTAGGTTTGCTTCTCGTTACCTCCTATTGAAAAGATTTTCACATTATAGAGAAGTTCTAGCTACTGTTACTGTTCTTAGGTCTTGGAATGAATGAGTCAATTCCAGGGATAAGCACACTAAGACTTTAGGTAATGAAGTTCTAACAATCATAATTGATGATGAATTTGGGAAAAAGTAAATAACACTTTGGTAATAACACAACCAATTTAATCATTGATAAGATTTGCAAATTGAGAAGGAGAAAAAAATATGAGAAGTCTATGAGAAAATGGATTGTATGATTGGAGAAATTAGAGACCTAATTACTAATAAAAAAACATGTGACCGATCATGTGAAAATGGAAGAAATACTAGTATCTTGATGGAAGATAATGAACATCACAATGCACTACTTGGGATTTGCCCTTTACCCTCTCTTTTATGACTCTAAATATCTAAATGTTGAAGCTTCCGGTGGAGTACCTAGGAGTGCTCCAAATCAAGAGAGGAAATTGGTTGCTGGATTACTAAAAGATTTTGATATAATAGGTGAAGATAAAAATAAAAAGGCTGAGTTGCATTGACAATTAGCTAAGTCCTAAAACAATGAAGGGATTTTTAGGACAACACATGCTAGGATTGATGCTACAACGATGAGTCCTATTTATTAGTGGTCCACTTATGGTTTGGAAACTCTAGAACATGTAGAGAGAGTGTGGAGCACTTACTCTTATATTAACAATATCAAAAGAAATTAGTTGAATGCTAAGCTTTCCTGACAAGTTTGTGTTTGTTCATTCAAATATAAGATTTTTATGCCGCTTCACATCTTACAAGGAACATCCTTGTAAGAAGTGGGATATGAACCCCGAAAGTACTTACTTTGATGATTTAATAGTGAGATTGGAGGATTTGAGATGGGATAATTGAATGTTTAATCTTGCTTGGGGGTATAAAATTCCATCACTTATGCATCATATTCAATCAATTGGAAGCTCTAATGTTATTGGCTGAGACTTTAATTGAATGAAGCATTTGTTACCGTCCAGAATAAAATGTTAATGTGAAGACATGATTTATGACTTGAAACGATCTCTAATGTTTATGTGATTTGGTAGTCATTCTAAGCCATTAATGATAATTAATCAATTTTAATATATATTTTAAATTTTATGTTAAACTTTTTATTTGAAATTGTCTTATTTTTATGAAAAATTCTATGATAGATTTTTCAGATTTAAAATCGAATTGATATAATAAATAAATGTAAGATTGGAAGAGCTAGGCTTGATCATGGAATTAATTTTGTACCCTATCCCCAGTCGTATTGGATTCGATATGATACCGTTCCATGTTCCCATTTTCGTTCCCTATTTCGTTCGTATCGCGTTACCAATAACTTTGTTCAACACCTAAAAAATTATTTCGATTTTTTGATAAAAAATTTATTTTCATTGGTTTTGATTGCAAACTTTTGATGTTATTTGATTCTAAGAACACATGTTAATATTTTTTCAAATCTTAGTTTCATTAAAAAAATTCAAAAAAAATATTTCAAAATTGTATTCAAAATTACTAAATTGGATTGTTTTTGCTGCAATAAGGATGATAATATATGTTCTATATTCATTTTTTATTGTAGGAGGTTTTCCCTTTCATCCTTAACACCCAAATCTCTATTTTTTACTCCATGTATTCTATGTGTTTGTGAAAATTCCAAACCAAATTTTTGAGTCTCAAACACTTTTTTTATCCAAATGGCTCACAAAAGTCCTCATAATTTTGACTCCAATTGTTTTAGAACCAAGAAAGAACGATCTTATTATCATCTTTATTTTTTCAAACAAGCCATTCTTCAAGAACAGACAATTGACCTTGAGGTTTTCTATTTCCTGTTACTTTCATCAATTGGGGTCGGTTGAATTTCATTGACATAAAGCCTAGTATCCACCAAAACTTATTTGAGTTCTCTATAGCAATGTTACTCTATTTCATGATGAAGAAGAAAAGTTGTAGGTATTGAGTCCTACTTTGTGGATCGTACTATCCATGTCTCCATTGAACCCATAGCTAACAACTTAAATGTCTCGTGTTGTGGTCCTTCTATTGGGAATCAAGTTGTAGCCATTCGGTCCGTGCTTGAACATAATTTGACCACCCTTGATTTTGAGGAAATTATGATCCATCTAATAATCAAGTGGTTTATTCGGCCATCGAATGGTAAAGTCACCTAGATGCACGATATTGATTATTGGTGGATTAATCATTTTCGTACTCAAACTCATTCTTTATTTGGTTAATTAATACATTCACCAACGGATATAGTTCAAAACCACTTTTACCTTATACATGTGTTCTTGGCCACATCTTTAGGAAGCATGACCTTGACTTTTCCTTTGATCTGGCCATTCCATTGACTATCAAGATCGATCTTATCACATATCACAAATTATTTTAAGAATGATGAATGGGTACAACATCATCTCAATGACAATGATGATGATACTAGCGATGATGATATTTTGACTCAAGGTTTTGGTCATATTGTTCCACTTGGTGATGCACCACATGCTCCACGATAAGAAGAAGTTACGATGAAGTTCATCTTTGAATACGTGATTATTCAATTTAGGGTTATGGAAACTTGACAACAATCTATAGAAGCTTAGATGATATCCATAGAAGGTGACATTCATGTTAGACGACAACATCTCATGCCACCTTTGCTTCAAGACATGAATGTTTAGGCTGGATTTAGCATCTCTTATTTGTTTTGTATATTCTATCATGTTTTATTATCTACTTATTATATTGGATTGTACTTTATGGTTTTTATATTGCACTTTATGTTGTTTTTTTTTTCATTTGAGTAAACTATATAGCTAGTCGTTTTTGTTTTTGTGTTGTTTGATTTTAATCACAAGTTTCGAAAAAGTAATAATTTGGTCACGTACGTTATCGATTTGACTTATTTTAGTCACTGAGACATTAACTGACATTAGTTTAATGACGTGACATGTTAACAAAAAATGGTTAATTTTAAATTTAACCTTTAAACTTTCAAAAGTTCATTTTTGCCATTTTCAACAAAAAACCCTAAATCCCATCTTTTCTCTAAAAAAAATTCCTTAACCCTATCCTCATTTGGTCAAGTGATTGCAAATTCTTACCCTTCTAAGTTTTCCATGATAGACGATCAAAATTTTCAAGAAGTCTTACACTATGTTAGCGCCCATAGAGGCTAGATTTTTATGGAATACTTCATCTGTACCAATATTTTCCTGACGTCAAACTTCATTTGCCAACATTGGTAGATGATGTTTCTTATACATTTTAATACAAATCAGTTTGTATAAGATCTTGCAAGAAATTCATAAATATTTATTAAAGAAAAAAATTGTTGCACATTTCGAAGCTTCATCATATTGTTGAATTGAAAAGTTTGTTTAACTTAATTACAAAAAAAGACTTGCTTTGGTTTTGTCTGAAAAGTTGTTCATAAATTCGTGTTTGTAATCATGCCTGGAATATGAATAAATCCGATCAAATGTTGACAAATGCCAACCAGACTAAGAGGATGAACAAGATAAATTATATACAAATTCAAGATATAAACATATAATTGGATGTGTTGTTGTAGAAATTTGAGGTATCATTGACCAAGAATTACATGGGCTAGGTGGGAGCATGGGATGGACTATAGTGGATTTATTATCTTTCCGACTAATAGTTTATTGGTCATCACCTAAATTGTTTTTCTGATTTAAAGACTGCACTACACAATCTCCTGTATTTGGAGATGGCAAAACATGAAAATATGACCAAAAATTAATTAAAGTCGAAAAGAAACTTTAAAATGGATAATGCAACTATTGTTTCTTTACCAAGATGGAATAGTAAATTAAATACTACAAAAAGAAGATTTAAAACATTTTTATGAATATGAATTTATTAAAGGTTAAGTTTTAAAAATTACTAATGAAAATGAAATATCACACGAACATGATAAGTGATAGAAACATTTTACTCATCTCCAAAAGCTTACCTTGTCAATTCTTCTAAACCAAAAATGCCTTACATGCTAATATGTACTTACATTGGAGTTCTCCATCAAAACAAGGTGATCTTGAAGCTTAGCTGGTCTCATTAACCTAGTACCATAAGAGGCATTATAGGCAAAGTAGATGGACTCCAAAGGAAGGAAATAACATTTGACGCTTGAAATTTGACTATAAAAGAATATTCCAGTATGGACTCTAGTCTAACTATAAGTTTCACAATCCTTGAGAGACATTATTTGAGATTTCAAGAACCTTGTTTTCGGTAACAAAAAATCACAATGCGTGAGAGAAGATGGATTTTTTTGGAGAGAAAAATGAATTGTAGGTTTTGTCTAAAAATGGTGAAAAATGAACTTTTGAAAGGGTATGAGTTAAATTTAAAATTAACCCTATTTGTTAACGTGCTATGTCATCGAACTAATGGGGATTAACGACTTAGTGACTAAAATATGACAAACCGATAATGTAAGTGACCAAATCGTTACTTTTTCAACACTAATAACCAAAATCAAACAACCTAAAGACAAAAAGGACCAACCATGTAGTTTACCCTTTCTATTTCCTATGACTATCTTATGAACTTCATGTTGGGTTTTATATATGCTTTAGATGTTTTAATATCTCTCATCTTTTGTAGCTTTATAAATTCTTTTAATCTAACAAAAAAGGGAAAAACAAGTTTAAAAATTTTCCAAACACTTAAACATATTAGGAATGAGAGATTTTCTTAACATGAAACAAATTTTTGCCTTAAGTTAAATTCTAAAAAATAATTTAGTTAGATCAAGAAAGGGAAGATTGATATATTTATATATGTTTTTGATATAACATATTCTTAAAATTAATTTTTTGTAAAATGAGAAACATCCAACTATAAATAAAAAAATATGTTCAAGTACTTAAAATAAATTCCTCAAACAATTTTTTCCAATGCAGAAGTATTTTTGGTTTTAACGATACACTTAAAACATCTTAAAAAAATCAAAAAATGGTGGACTTTTAGAAAACCTGGAAGAAAGTTTTGATACTTCAATTAAAATTTCGGTAACACAATTCCAAAGAGCTTTAAAATTTCGATACTTTGAGCTCCAAAGGTCAAAATTTTTATTCCTCGTTCGAAAATTTTTGATACTCTTTGAGAAATTACGATACTTTTGTGCAGGTGAATATTAAATGCTTGAAATTTATAGCTTCCAACGGCTCCAAAGTCCCTTTAGCCGATCCAAACAACTAGAAATCAATTAGATGATAGAAAATGGACCTTTAAATAGTAGAAAACAATTAAGAAGGCTTTACCAATCATCCAAGTTTTCAAAAATTCAAATATGTATTCATTTATATCTTTCTTTCATTGAGCACTAGCTTGTTATTCATTGTAATTTTTATTATAATATTTTGGGTGAGTGTGAACTTAAATTGAGCAAAAAAAATCCTTATGAGGTGTTTCATAGTTTGTAAATTTGTATTACATCTTTAGGAAAGAGTTTTCTCAAGGTTTTGTGATATAAATATTGAGGGCTTGCATAAGGTTACACCTTGTCCTTAAGGTTGAACAAATGGATGAATTTGTGAAATCCTTAATGTGGATAGTTATGATAGTGGATGTAGACTTCATTGAGAAAGTTGAACTACTCTAAAACTTTTGTGCATTTTTTATCAATTGCTTGCAAAAGCTTCCACCATTTTTTATTATTGATTCACCCCTACTCTTGGACACATTTGTGACTGATTGACTCAACATCCATCCTAGAAGATTAACACATGATCATGTCCTATCTTCATAAACCATACAATGTCATTTGATATGATATCTTTTATTATTTAATTGAGAAATGATTTCATATTCATAAATGCAACTATATCAAGTATGAATTACACATTAAGCATCAACATTTTTTTGCTCAGCCAAAGTAATTTATTAATTTTTTTATTAAAACCAAAATTGGACGTCTCGTTAAAAACCTCCCTAAGCCTAAATGGAGGAAAAGAGTACGATCCAATTTGGTAACCGATACAAATGGGGTCCCATCTTGTATAAAGCATAAGGTCCAGTGTAGTTACAAAGAAAAATAAAAAACAATGACCATTACAAGGACTCACCACCATGCTTTAAATAACACCGATCTGGAAATCCCTTCTTTCGCCAAATGATCAGCCAAACATGGTTTTAAATTTAAGCATCAACTTATTACCTTGAGATACAACAATTCTTGATATATTAAAGCATGCAAGTCACGCAAACATGGTTTTAAATTTACTAAGTGTTAAGGTAAATATACTTTGAAATTCAATGATTTTGATCTATAAAAGAATTTAAGATGAATTCATCTTGGGTTTAGTCTAACATGTTTTCTAACTCAATCATATACATTTATACCTCTATTGGGGTGCCAACCTGCTGTGATGGTTACGACAAGCTATCTCCTATTTAGACTTTTGACAATATAATATTCCTAACATGATTATTTTGTAAACAATGAGTCTCTATTTTATTTCTTTTGGTGAAGTAGGTATGATTGGATTAACTGAGAAATCATACTGACAGCTCTTTAAAGAGCATGCATTTCCCTTAATTTATAAGTCTAGTTGTCCTCACATTTGTGTCCCTGTATAGGAAGTTTTCACCACTGCAGCTAGTTCGACATTGCAGCTAGTTCGACACTACATCTGCTAGCTATCCAGTCTGCTTAAGGATAAAGTGACTCTTCCAACTATCCAGTTTGTTACAACAAATTATGTACGGTTCTGGGCACGCAATTAACATGCAGGACATGTGTCATTCCTTGGGTGTCTTATAAAATGACTAATTTGAAGGAGGGAGAGAGTCACGTTTTTCCCATTTTTTCATATCATCTTCAACCTTCAAGCTTTCTCCCTCCTTCCATGGCGGCTTCAGCTTGTTTCTGGAGATTTAAGGTGAAGTGAGGCAGATTTATCTAAGGAAAAGAGGAATCAAGTGCGGAATCGAGGAAATACATTGTTATCTTCTTAAACTTTTCTCTATTTTGATGTTTGCGAAGATTTATTTTGTATTTTGTGCTCAACTTGACGATGGTTTAATTTTCTGGAGCTTTATAAACTTGTTGGAACTATTTCTTCAATTTAATATATATTTGTGTTAGCTTTTTCTTAAGCTTTAATTGTTAGACCTGATTTACGTTTTGCATGAGAGTATTAAACTAGCCACTACATCAACGGATGTAGTGACAAGTCATATTAACAAGTTTTACAACGAAAGATGATCCACTTGTTCGAAGAGCTATAGTCTCGACTTATGACGAAAGTTGAAGTCGATCTACATCCCTGAGTCAATGGTGAAGGTTAAATGGAAGCTAATACTCAAGATGACCATCTCATCGCTGATTAAACCATCATTTCCCTTGAAGTGTACTTGATCTTTCTGCCGAGCTGAACCAAGGAGATCTAGGCTTTATTCTTATATTTCTCTATCTTTTATACACTCTGTTATTGCTACCAAAATTAATCATTTATTCACTTTTTTATCTTTTTATTGCAACCACCAGTGCACACCCTTAATTACCACTCTTACAGTATTATATTGTAGTTACATAAGTATAAGCTTAATACACCATTCTCGTGGGATTGATATTCAAATAGGGTTTCCTTGTTTCTATTCTTGCATCGACAGTGTAGCTTGCGCTAATAGTGTGATGTTTTGACACCAATAACATACATGGAAAATATTATCACATGCTTCATCTAAACCTAATTGGAGGAAAAGAGTACATGTGATAATCCCTAATTAAATAGACAACGAGATAGGCCCAGAACAAGAACTACATTAAACCATTTGAACCATCCATACCTATGTTACAAGAAACCCTCAAGATCTCCACGAACAAGAGATAATACTTTATCTGGAGAAAATTGGTATCTTGAAATTTCCAAATCTGAATTATATGCAAGCCTCTCATATCCATCAACAATTGTATTCCATAACGTCAAATATGTTGAAATTTAACCGACCATGCACGTTGTTTTATCTTTGCAATATACAGAAGAATTGTTGGAGAACAACCCAACCCATCGCGTACCAACCGTAGTGCCTTAATGCAATCTGACTTAATAATCACTTGTTGAATACCCAACTCCCATGCACATAACAAGCCAACATAAATCCATTATAATCCAGCTTCTAAGCTCTAACATGAACCAATAAGTTTAGAAAAAACCCAGCACCTAGTGCCCGTTATGATCTTGAATACGCGGTTTTTAGGTCCACAAGCTAGATTAAATAGTTGATTCCAATTCACTTTGATCATCATACAATTAAAAATGTGTTTGTTACAACCAATAATCATTAAATTTATAAAAAATATATATTAAAAATCAAATAAAATGTATATAATACTTACATGTTTTTTAAACCACAGATGAAATTCTTCGGTGTGTCTTTTATCTATATTTCTAGCATCCCCCCTCTTAAGCTTTTCCTTGTGCATGATACACAATTCATAAGAAATCAAATGTAAGAAAAATTAATTATACATAACATGTTGAACAAATTGTATAAACATACAATGTTACATCACTTACTCAACAAAGATTCTGGTTTCTTCACAATTTTTTGAAACGTACATCCTAGCTTGAGCTCATTCTGTGAAACTCAATTCTTCGTATTGTTTTCCAAGTAATGGCCTACCAAATTGAGAGAAAACAAATAGCCTTGGATGTGAATGGCTTTCACTTCCTTTAAAATTTCTTCCAACCCGATTCAAACTAGTTTCAGTTTCACATAAATACCTAAAACAAAAATGGATCGCTTCTTGCATGATATATGCTTCAACAATTGAACCTTTTGGTCGAGCTTTGTTTGTCACAAAAGATTTTAACTTACTTAAGAATCGGTAAATATGATACATCCACCGAAAGTGTACTAGTCCTGCAAGTTTCGCCTCACTTGCTAAATGAATTATTAAATGTACCATTATATAAAAATGAGTAAATATCTTCTCTGACTTACACATGGTTAAAGGAATTGATTGTTCAAGTCAGAGATGATGTGCATCTAAAGAATTATATAGGGATGATGTGATTGAGCAATAGAAACGATGATGAGCTAAATAGCATGTTTTATGCCCATGTCGAAGCCTATAAGATGATGTATCCAGATTACAAGTGGGATATACTAACTTTCCTTTTGTGCTTCATCCTGATAAGTTAGCATATGAAGGAAAATCATTTATTGTCTATAAAAGAGCTACATGCAACTGTAAGTTACTCTTTGAAGATGCATCATATGTCCTCACTTCTTTCTCCCACAATTCTTTCAACTCGTCAATCAAAGGTTCTAAAAACACATCAATATCATTTTTAGGAGCTTTTGGACTGGGAACGATGAGTGACGTCATAAAATAAAGGTCTTTCATGTACATCCATATGGATAAGTTATAAGGAATTAATACCACTAGCCATACACTATAGGAGGTACTCATATTGTTGAATGGATTAAAACCGTCACTTGCTAAACCAAGTTGAATATTGCGTGGATCTGTTGCAAAAGAAGGATACAATAAATCAAAATTTTCCCAAACCTTAGAATCTGCAGGATGTCTCATATACTCACCACTATAAGATTTTTTGTGCCATCTCATCTCTTTAGCAATCTTCAATGACATGTATAATCTTTTCAAGTGTGAAGTTACTGGAAAAATACCGTAAAATTTTTTGGGCAACCATTTTCTTACGACCTTGTTGATTAGTCATATTTTCATCATTCTTCCATCTTGATTCACCACAAGTTGGGCAAGATTGAGCATTATCATATTTGTTCCTATAAAGGATGCAATATGTTAACTCCTCAAAAATACTACTTTTCACGTATATGTTTCCATGCTTTTGCATGACTTTTAGTACATAATTGTGCATTTGGTTAGTAAAATCATGCATTTGCATCTAAGAGTTGAGGGATGTTTTTTTGCCATACTAAAGGTGTATTTCTTTGCTTTTGTATGCAGAAGCATGATGACAGGAGCAGTTGGCAGAGCAAACCCCAAAATCAGTAGAGAAATGCCAGGTCTAGTTGGCAATGCAGGACAAAGATTGCCATACTTGGTTGGCAAAAGAATGGAGGCCGATGACATCAACCTTAGTCAAAACCTGATTAGCTCAAATTCAAAAGAGGATAATGAGATAAACACGCTTATCCTATCGCACAATCAGATTTCAAATTTAAACTCAATCTAGGGTTTCCACGTATGCCTATTTAAAGCCCGATGATGAGCCAAGGAGAAGGATAAAGAAGAGGCTACACCGTGGTGAAGAGGGCGACTTGTGGTTCAACCAGGCTAGATCGAGAGCTTTTCTATTGAAGAGTTGTATCGACGAACCCCTTTCTTTGCCCATTTCTCTTTATTTTAGATCTGATTTTATGGTGATGTTCTTTGAAAACGATTTGTTGTTGATGGTTCCCCCAACCATGAACTAATTTCCTTTAGTTGGTTGGGGATGTTTTTGCGATGAAATGCTCAACCATTTTTAACTTTTAATAATTGATTGCTTTGGCATTTTTTTATCTTGCAAGTGCTTATTTTCTTAAATTGTTTTCCAAACAACACTTGGCATTGCATGCATATTATCCTTTAATATCTTAACAGACTTGGGGGATAACGATTAATTACCAAGGTACTAAGGTGAGAAGCTTCGACAAAAGATGTTCCAGTAGATAAGCTTACATCGGAAGTAAGTCTACCCCTTGGGAGTAAAAGATTGAAACTTAATCAAGTTAGTTAATGAGAACATCACTATAGACATATAAGGGTTAGTAATAATTAACTTAGGGTATAACTATCGACAGAGGCAATACTACTTAAAATCTACTTGGCAATAAAATCAAAGCTGAAGTTATTAATCGCTGGCATAGCTAGTGTGAAATCCAAACATCCCTTGCCAACGCTCATTGATACAAGCATTTGTTTCAAATCACAAGTAAAGATCGTGGCATTTAATTCCTGGACAATCCTAGTGGAGACGATACTCAACTCATTATTATATTACTTGTTGATCGTGTATACTTGCACGTAAAAGACATATTCTTGGCATTATTTGCTTGTATATTTACAATGAATACTTAATCTTTTGCCATGCAATATTTCGTCGACAAAATCATTGATACAAGCATCTATCTTCACATATGTAACCCTAAATCTTGTGTAATTTTTTGACTCTCAGCAAAAGATGAAGGAAATTTGTTACCTTTAGGAAATGCTTTGGCCAATATATTTAATAAAGTATCAATTGCTTTCGCACTAACACTATAAAGAAAATTAAAGTTTAATATTTGAACAATAAAGGATAATTTGGAAAAAAAATTCACAACCAGGATATAGATTTTTTCTACTTCTTGCAATAATATATAAAACTTAGTAACTTCATTATTTGGATCACTGGTACTTACATTGATAGCTTCATTAACTTATTTTCTATCATTAGGACTTGCTTTGATGGGATCATCATTTGTTTGAGCATCATCAAAATGTCAGGTAAAATTATCAGCAACACGTCCAAAGTCAAACACCATATCATGTATTCTATCTTGATCATCACCATCCTCGTTCCTATAAGCAAGCCATCATCACTACCTTCACTAGAATCAAACATAATCTCTTCATGGTGGAACCATTTTTTGTACTCTTTATTTATCCCATGTACGACCAAATGCTCATAAATAGATTTTCGTGTCCTAAATAAATTATTTACACTTTTTACATGGACAAAATGCTTCCATTCCTTCATAAATTTTACCGAATGCAAATTCAAGAAATTCATTAATTTCTTTTTCATACTGAGGCAATCGTCTATAAATAATTTCTATCCAACTTTTATCGATAGCCATTATCCTACAGTAAGAAAGATTTGTTAATAAAGAAATTTTACTTAAAGTTTTTATATAAAATTTAGAAAATATAAGTAATGATAAATTATACTATAAGAATATAATTTAGAAATGTATGAAACAACTTTGAATCTCTACTAACTAAAAGGCTTAATTGAGTTAATGTTATGGACCGCTTTTGCATCATACCCAAAATAGAAAATCTGTTGTTTAAATTATACGCTGACTTGACCCTAAAACATTAACCCGATGTTTTTGGCCAACCAACAGTAGTAGCCAAGAAGCTTGGGCTAGGGCATGTGACAACAACAAGATGTAGCAATACATTTGGAGGCAACATACAATTCAACACAAACCATCGCCGTTGACTATGCAAATCTACTTTGCTAGCCACAAAAGTCAGAGTTATATTACTAGCGTATGCTAGGAAGACATGGTTAATTAACGACCCCACGTCCGCAAGCCAAAATGCTCGCCAAAAATCAGTATACCTTCCTACCCAACATTTCATTTAACGTAGCATTGAACATCCTCCCAAACAACTCTGAGGCCCTTCCAAAGTCTAGAGCAATTCTGATTACATAAAGTAATGGGAACTCCATGAGAACATTTGTATTTGGTTCGTAAAAATCTCACCCATAATGCATCTTTACGAGCCAGAAGGTTAAAGGCTAGCTTCACCAAAAAGGCTTCACTCAGAGACACCAATTTACGGAAAACAAGGCTCTTATTGAGCGATGGTCTAAATTCCTCATCCCAACGTATCAAATGTACACCACCACCATCAAACCTAGCACCCAAAATGAATGTCTGAATGATGTTTTCCAATTATGTACATATCCTCTTCGGAATAATCAAAGTTTGCATTGTATATGTAGGAATAACAAATAAAACAAATTTGGCTAGTGTGATTCTTCCTACCAAGGACAAAGTTTTTGCTTGCCAACAACTCAACTTCTTCTGAACCAAATATTTATACGATTCGATTGTCACCCTTTTGTGTAACAGAGGGACACCAAAATACCTTCCAAGTCTTCCACTTCCAAAATCCCAAGAGTCGAGATGATATTCCCTCTTAAATCATTTAGAACGTTCTTATAAAAGAACAAAGTAGTTTTAACAATATTAAACTTATGGCCGGATACACAATGGAATCGGTGAAGAAGTCGTTAAATAACCTTAAACTATTCTATAGATGCTTCCGCAAAAAGAATTATATCATCGACAAAAAAGAGATGAGAGATCCGTAGGCCTTGTGTTGACGTTCGGAATGGTTTCCATGCCCCTGCGCAACTTTCTACTGTATGGCATGCACTAACCGTTTCATACATAGTAAAAATAAGTAAGAGGACAAAGGATCATATTGGCAGATATCTCAAGTCAACTTAAAGGGTTCCATGATGCCCCATTCCACAAAATTTGTGTTGAAACAGAAGACACGGAACACATAATAGTACGTCAGAGAGCCACAAGAATCCCAACATCCTCTAAATTATCATCAATGAAAGACTATTCAAGACGATCATATGCTTTTCTGAGATCTATCTTGATGGTTATCCACCCTTTCCATCCCTTCTTCGCACGCATATAATGTATTATATCTTGTGTGATGATGATGTTATCCATAATAGATGGACCTGGTACAAAGCTAGTTTTGTTCTCCGATATCCATGAAGAGAGCATAGGCTTCAGTATATTAACAATGACTTTCGTTATAGCCTTGTATATCACAGTACATAAACTAAATGGTCGGAATTTACTAATTAGTTCTGGTAAAGGAACTTTCGGCAACAGAACCATAAAAGTGTGATTCCATTCCTCCTACAATCACTACCCTCAAATACAGCCTGAATACTCTTACAGATTGCACCCCCCATGATTTTCCAATTCTTTTGGTAGAAAATTGCATGGAAGCCACCAATTCTAGGAGTTTTAAAGAGCCCCGTGACAAAGATAGGACTTTGTATTTCATCATCAGTAACTGGGCTTACTAAATAGCGAAGATCAGTAGGATTAAGATACGGAAAATGACCCCTCACATCATACCCGCAACCAGCCGAATCGTTGCTTGTAAAAAGATCTATAAAAGTCAATAGCCATTTGTTGAAGTTTATCTTGATCAGTACACAACTGATTGTCCTCCTGCTGAAATGCCAAAATATGATTCGCCTTCCTCCTGGCAAAGATGGATGCATAGAAACATTTTGTGTTATGATTACCCAAAAGAAACTAATTGGAACAAATTTTTTGTTTCCACAAACTTTTTTCGTGTCCTAGCACCTCATCAAGATCTATGCATAACTTACTCGCAAGGTTCATCGGGAATTCAGAATGTGATAGCATTAGCTCTTTGTCAATTCTTCTAAGTCGAGCCATGAGTCTCTTCATCTTTTGTTCAATGTGATCGAAAACATCTTTATTCTATATCTGAGACTTCGACTAGAAAGATTTAATTTTTTTCATTCAGCTCCAAATCCCTTTGCCAAACATCACTCAAGAAGTCATGGAACTGATCATGATCTTGCTATGTAGAGATGAACCGGAAGGTACGGCATTGTGGTTCACGATTCTGCTCCCCTAGCGTAAGCAATACCGGCAGATGGTTCGAACCGAAGCTATTAAGATAAAGGGTAGATGAATCCGAGAAATATGTTAAGCATTGAGAATTAACAAAAAATCAATCTAACCTCTGATGAAGATTGGCTCATGACCAAGTGATAGACGGTCCTTGAAAGCCTAAATGCACTAGACCAGAATCAAGGAAAAATTCTCAAAGAGTTTACAGCCTCCCACATGGTGGTCCAAACCACCCATACACTCCTCATAATGTAGTATAGCATTAAAGTCCCCACCAAGTACCCAAGGTACATCAACCTTAGGATTAAGTGCTATAAGCTTGTCCTACACATACTTCTTCCTCAAGCCATGAGGACTACAATAAACTACCGTAAAATAGATCCAACACTTATTATCTGTCTTAAAAATCTACCATGAATAAATTGGTTGGAATTAGTCAAAATTTCCATGTCAGCCGAATCATCCCATAATAACCACACACACCTCGCCAAAACCATGAGCTTCAACATGAAAAGAATGCATGAACCCCAGCTTCAAGATAACTTAATCCACATCCCACCTAGTTTCCAGAGGTTCAAACAGAGCCACAATTTTTGATCTATATTCTCGTAGAAAGGATTTATGATGTCTTCTAAAGATCAGGCTAGCAGCACCCTAACATTTCTAAACCATTAAAATAGTCATCATAAAAATAAGAAAGAAAATAGAACAACTTAGTTTGTTCCATGCTCGATCCATCATGGATAGTCACGTCCACCATACCATCCCTTACAGCATGCAAATAATCATTTCCTCGAGATATATCAGTGCCCGACTAATTAATCCTTGCATCATCACAAGCACACCGAGTAACCAAACCATCTAAAATATTTTTAACTAATTTAGCCATCACAGGCCACACAACAACACGATTATCCACGAGTTTGTGAATCTTCACCCCTCGCTTATTGTTTTCTTTTAGAACTTTGTTGGTTCCCCCAGGATTCCTTGTATTACGCAGCTCGGGTTGATCACACTCCCTAGGGGAGTGTTCCACAATCAAAACTGACTTGTGATTACCATGCTTGCCCGATACTACTTGTGGCACAACCATCACCTGTTGCTCATTGATAGTTGCCACTGCACTAGTTCCCGAAAAATCCTTCTTCGCTGACTTAGTTTTCTTGTCAGGATTTGATGCCATATATGTGGTATTACGGTGTACAGGACAAGATAGAATCGATGGTGCGATTTGAGTTACAACCGTTTTCCCACGATCAATAGTGTACAATTTTGGATCCCACTTGCCCCCTCCTTGACTCTCATGCTCTTTGATGCTTTAAAACCTGTTATAGTGAGTTGACTTTTATTTTTTACGACCATCCATCGTCCTTAGAAATCTAGCCCATATGCATCTATCGCAGAACCAGCTCTATGGCACGAGCTTTTATTATCCCTAATCTAGACATCCATATTATTTTCACTGAGAGATCTACATACAGCTTGAGAAAGTCCATATACCCACAAGAAAAATAGACTTGCTGCAACCCTTCATACTAAAATTTTTGTATGAACTGATCAATGCCTAAGCATGGTACAAGTGGTTTTTTCAGATCTACCATGATAGCGAGTCGAGCAAAACGGCCTCGCTCTCCAGCATGCGTGTAGTAATCAATCTTAATTAGTTTACCAATAACCATTGTTATTTCTATGAATAATTTTTTAGAATAGTAGCGGTATGGGAGTCCCGACAATCTTACCCATATTATAACATGAGATGAATACTTCTCCGATGTCGAACGATCTACTCCATGGCTGGACAGTGAGGCAGCTGCGATAGATCATCCATGGTCCATCTGTTAGAACATTAGAGTAATCCCTCGGGTTTTCAAAACGGACAATGAAATAATTAATTTCAAGATCGACCAATTGAAGTTCACCAAACGATTTCCACATCGTGTGAATTCTAGATAAAAAAGTATGATACCCAAATGATCAACCGAGCATTCAGACAATGATGGCATTCTTCATGTTCTGATCAATTTGGTCATACACCCTCTCAGAGAATTTAATCGTCGGGTAAGATCCCAAACAATCCACAACAAAATCCTCTTGTAAAAACTCAACATCATCTTCGTTGTTATATCAATCAAAGTTCTTACTAAAACCTTGTCTAGATGATTGTGTGACCTTACTTTGATAAGAAGCTTTGCCAAAGTCTTATTCTCCATGATCGGTACATTCTATTCCTTCTGACCCTCCTTACTAGATTCCACGTTATCCGAGTGGTCAGCATCGTTCTTGCTCTTCTTAGGGATACGCTGATCATCCATCGGTTTTGGACGACTCAGGCTCTGCAGCACAACATGTACCTGTATATGCAAAGTCAACTTTGGTGGCCGACCACCATGACTTTTATACAAACTAAGAGAAGGGTTTTCTCTAGGATTTTTTCCCATTAGGGTTTTGATAATTACTAGAATCATAGAATTGTACAAAATTTTAATCATTGCTTTACATGCAATTTTATAGATAATGACATATTTTGCACAAAAGATAAATGAATAAATATATAAAAAATAATGAATATGTTTGGATGAATACAACAATTAAGTGAAATAATTACTACATTAAGGAAAAAATCCTTATAATATCATTCTCACACAAATTGAACATACCTCTTGAGCTTATGTATAGTGAGATCGAGATTTTTTATAAGAAGGGTGTGTTGTGCTATGGGGAGCTTTTACTAAGGTAAATAAATATAAAAAAATATTAAATATGTTTAACTTGTTCTTTTTGATTTATTGTCCAAAATGAGAAGTAATAGGCTGAGTGAACAAATGGGAAAAGACATCTTTCAACGACTCTTCGATACACCATGGATCCCACCAAAACATCACCTTCAAACCTCTCCCACCTTCCAGAGGAAACTAGACATATCCACGGCCGAGCCTACCTCTACACTTGATGCAGATTGTACTATCTGTTTTCATACTACGAACATTGTACTCAAACGCAAAGTTTCGAAAAACCACCAAGGGATGGCTTCCCCATACTTAGAGACAATCAGCTCGCGCCACAAACAATTAGGATTTTGAGCTTATCGTCATGCCCACTTAGATAACATGAAAATATTCCAAACCCGTAGGTCAACGATCCTAATACCCCTAGCTGCCGAGGTCGAAAAACATTACTCCAACATACCTGACTCATTTTTCTTTGCAAAGACATGCCTCCCCACAAGAATGCCCTACAGATCTGATCAATCTTCACTATCACTCCCTTTGGCACCACATATAAACCCATATAATAAATAGGCAACGAAGATAAAACGGAATTGACTAAAACCACTCTTGCTGCAAAAGACATTGACGTTCTCTTCCACCCAACCAACTTCGTTTGAAAATTCACAATTATCGGATCCCACATTTCTTTTCGACGCGGATTCGCTCCTAAAGGCAATCCAAGATATATCATCGGCAACACCCCCTATTGACAACCCAAAACCATGGCTACCTCCGAGAAGCAAAGATCATTCACCCCTAAAACAAATAAAAAAAACTTCTAAAAGTTTATTTTTTAGCCCTAAACAAACTTGGAAAGCTATCAACAAGTCCTTAACAACACTGACACAATCCATCGACGCCTCGGCGTCGTCTGCAAACTGTAAATATGAGATGCAACAAGAAGGAGCGATGAAAATGCCACGAAAAAAACCCTCCCTAGTTGTATTGTCTAGAAATTGGTGTAACGCCTTCGCAACAATAACAAACAAAAGAGGCGATAAAGGATCCCCTGTCTAAGGCCGCGAAACATACTGAATTCCTTCGTGGCTTTACCATTCAACAACACTGAAAGACGAGACGAGCTATAGCAAGCTCGTATCCAATCACACCATCTCAAGCCGAAACCTATCTGCATCATTACACTCTCCAAAAAAATCCCAACACACACAATCGTACGCCTTTTCAAAATCCAATTTCAAGAAAAAACCTCCCGAATATGATTTGTGCATCGAGTGTATCACCTCATTAGCCAACAAAACCCCATCCACTATCTGATGACCCCGAATGAACGTCGATTGTATATCACTAATCACTTGGTCCAGAGTGCCTTGTAAACGACCGACTACAGTTTTTGCAAGAATTTTATAAACCGAATTGATCAAGGTAATTACTCTATAATCCCCTAACAATTTAGGCTCGGACTTCTACAGAATAAGCACAAGGAAAGCTGAATTTAACCCTTTCAGAAACTGTCCCGTCTCATAGAAATTTCGCATAAAATCCGTCACATCCTCCTGAACACAGTCTCAACTCTTTCGAAAAAATTCAAAATTAAAGCCATCCGGTCATGGTGCCTTCGAGCCATCATAGCTCCAAACCGTTGCTTTAACTTCCTCAACAGTGAACAACACTAATAACGCATTCAGATCCCCTTCCTGCAAATGCACAAAATTTGCCTCGGTCTCCCAAAGACAAAAGCAAGCTTCCTTCAAAAAATGCCGTCGAAATTCCCTCGCAACATAATTGTACAAACGACACGGATCCGATTCCCACTCCATTCTCCCGAAAACCAAAAATATTATTTCTAGAAGCTCGCAACTTTGTCGTTCTATAAAAATACACTATATTTTTATCACCTTCCCGAAGCCATGTAGCCCGAGACTTTTGATGCTAAAGAGATTCTTTGCGTCGCATAGCCTTCCACAACGCCTGCATCCATAGAAGCCTCTCTCCCAACAACTCCCCTCCCATACCACTAGGAGTCGATGCCATATCCAACTCTACAATCTTGGATTGAATATCCAAAATATGCTTTTCAACATCGCCAAAGGCTGAAGCATTCCAATCCCGCAAGAAACCTTTGAGTGACCTCAACTTTAGCATGATTTTCTCCTTACCAATACCAACCATAAAAAGCATGTTCCATTCCTACTTAATTTTCCTCACATTACTACGGCTATCAACCCACATATTCAAAAAAATGAAAGGGCGTCAGCCCCTAATCCTGCTCATCGTTTAACAACATAATCGGACAATGATCATATATTGAATGAGGCCACATTACATGTCGTAATTGCGCGAATTTATCCATCCATTCTCCTGAAACCATGAAGCGATCTAACCGGCTGCAGTGATTTCCAGGTCCAAACCACATGAATAATTTCCCCGACACTGGAACATCAAAAAAACCAACTTCATCAATAAACCGACCAAAATCCTCCAAACCTTGTGTGGTGTCGAAGAACATCATGATCTCTCAGCCGCAAACCCCACCACATTGAAATCCTATCCCACACACCACGGCCCATCAAATTCCCGCATCACACTTACAATCTCTCCCCAAAGCACCATTTGATCTATCACATTCCACGGTGCATACACCGAAATCATACAACAATCAAAACCTCTATGAATCCAATAACCTTTCACCAAAACATAGTGCCTAGCGACCACAACCAACTCCAATCTGAAACAGCTCGTCTCCCATACAATTAGGATACCACCACTGGCTCCAACCAAAGGTAAAAATTCAAAAGAAAATTGATCCGAAGGCTATAATCAACTTACCACTTCCCCCGAGACAGCTTCCAACTTACTTTCCTAAAACAGGACCATATCACACCTCTGCTTACGTAACAAATGACGCACCCCGCTTTGCTTCGAGGAACCCCCCAAATCGTGGATATTCCACGATAAGATCTTCATGATTCAAATCGCCTTTCGGTGATCCGCAATTACCCTGGATATATCTTTTATCACGTTTTTTTCACGACCTATTGTGGAAATCTCGACCAATTTACACAGTCTACTAGTTGACTTCGCGTCCTTCAGAAGCATGTCATGTTTTTCCTAAGCCTCTGTATCCACAATATTTTCTTTTACAATAACTCCCTCCTTTCGAGGTCTTCCCTGGCCTCGTTTAGTTTTTGAATCCGACATGTTACAATCAACCTTATCCTTAGCAACCTGATCGCAATTAGATTCCAACCCCTTATCCGTATGGGCTTCCAATTCAAATTGATCATTCCCTAACAAACTGGTATTTGAAAGTAACTCCAACTCTTTGTCTAAAGACTTCTTTTTAGACTCAACAACATCACTCCCCTAAATTATCGAAATACCTTTAACACTACCGATTTCCTGAGGACAGAAACTTCCGTGGCTGCAACAACAACGTCATTCCCCTCCGTTCCATCAGTAGCCAAAGTACAAGGTGAGTCAATCCATAACTTACTTGTTTGCCACCCCGATGATAGACTCTGCTCCCGCACCCTCTCATCTTTCCCCTGGCACGAATAGGCATAACAAAACGCTTTGTCTCTTGCTTCCTCTCTTCCGTGGATCTAACATCGTCATCCTCACTCGTAGAAGAAGTTATATAGAGCTCATCTTTCTTATCCCTTAAACACTAGTCTACCTCTCGCACCCTCAAGTGGAACTATTTATCTTGCACTACCAAAACCACACTATCATCGATCCACTCTAACGATCTTGTAGCAATCTCAATATGTGCACACTCAAACGCGTTTGGAATTGCTGTGCTGTCATATTCCGAAAACTGGCCTAGTTAAAATTAGGATCCGGTAATCGGAAATTTTGAAAGTGATGTGATAATGTATGTAATGATTGACTTTTGTATCCCTCGTGATAAATGGAATTACATTTTGGCCCTATGTGAGTAAATGGACCCTTGGAATGGAATTGGAAGCCCAAAGTGCAAATCTGAGCTAGTCGTATCGATACGGCCATGTGAGTATCGATACGGTCTAACCGTCAATAACTAACTTTCTTATTTTAGCGTGGGCGTACCGATACGAACAGAAGAGTATCGATACGAGTCCCCTATTTTGAGCCAAAATGATGTCGTTTTGTAAAGAAATGATGATAGGTGATGAGTCACCTCTATGCTTGTCTAATCTCACGTGAAATTCATCAGAATTCACAAGCAAATGAGATCATAAGCCAACTTGGGGAGTTGTTAACCCTTGGGCTTAGGATACCTTCAAGTGAGGGAAATGATCCTATTGGTTATTGGACTGGTGAAGGAACGATTAAGGTCTTAATTATTTAAAGTAAATAGAAAATGGAGAAGCTTCCTCATTTGTTCACCCCTTCCGAAAGAAAAAACACTCAATCTTGTCCTTCACCAAGCAAGCATCACCATCTTCATCTTCTACCTTGAGCTAAGCTAGCACCTCGGTGCAATCTTCGATTTTTGTTCGAGTTCAATATACCGTTTGAAAGCCCGCGTTACGGTGAGTAAAACCCCTATATTGATTTTATGATTTTACCTTCCATTGAAGTTTGATTTTGAAATTGGGTCTTCTATGTTCAAAGGAAGGCCTATAGTTGGGGTGGTGATTTCATCAATTTGATGTTGTCTTTAAAGCTTTGGTAAGCTTGAAATACGTTTCCGAGCTTTAAATTAAATTCTAAATTCAAACCCTTAATTTTGTGCTAGTTCAAGAAGTGGAGAAGGATTCATCGTCATCTTCGAAGAAAGCTATGCACAACGGGATTGTGATTCGAGAGCCTCGTAATCAAGGTGAGTGTAGTTGTGTCAAGGGATAGGCTCGGTGCCATCCCGTTGCATTATTTGATGAATATGAGTGCATTTGAATAAGGGATCATGTAGAGCAAACTATGTTGGATTCGATTGGTGGTTTCGGTAAGTGTCTTGCATTGCTTGATATGTGTAAATTTGGATATGACATGCTTGATATATGATATATGGAGCTAAGGCTCAACTTTGATATATGATATGTTATGATCCGAAAGATATGAAATATGTTACTTATGTGATCTTTGTGTATAAGTGGACATTGGATACAATTGGCATGCCATAGGATTATTTGAGCTCGTACAAGTAAGGGTGGACTATGGTCCGAGGCTATATGTGGGGGAAATAATGATGGTTTGTGTAAGGGATTTCTCTCCGGAGCTACGGCTCAAGGCTACGGCCTATCTTCCTATATGAACGGTGTAAAGGGGAATCCGTGTATCCAATGGTACCAATTCAAGAAATAATGTATGCATATGAAGTATAACTTGATGATTATGAATTTGTATGATTTGTGGATTAAGCATGATATTATATGCTTCCAATTATGCATATGTTATCTAAATGATCATTATGTTATTCATGACACTAGCTATTATTTGTACTTAATTACATCACTAGGCTATGTAAGCCTAACATGTGTGTCTCATGCATTTTTAGGACCTTGAAAGAATTCTGGCTTCCGATCGTGTGCTTCCGTTGCAAGTCACCTCCTCATAAGTTATATGTATGCATATCCTTGCTTAAATCTCCTAGTGGAGTGGCATATGGTTTAGACATGTTTTGTATAAGTTCCTTAATGGTTGTGTAAAAGTCCTATAATTAGTTAAAAAGAGCCCAAAATGAGCCTAGAGTAAAAGCTAGGTATATGGATTCGAAATGCTATAAATTTTGGTATGGCATTAGAATAATGGATTTTAGACTTGTTAGTAAAATTTGGTAATAATTCGACAACATTTGGAGGGGTTAAATTAGGTAAAAACCAGATAAAACCTGTCATTACAGGACAGGCGTATCGATACGAGGCCAGCTGTATCGATACGGCCTTACATAATTGGACTTGATGAAGAAGGGAGTATCGATACACTAGGGAGTGTACCGATACAGACTTTGGCAGTAAGGTCTGAGAAAATAATTGCATCGGTACGACATCAGGCGTAACGAAACGAGTCAACCCAAGTCAAAGTGTATCGATACAGGCTTAGACGTATCAGTACGGGGTCGTTGACCTTGATCTTGGAAATTGTGAAATTCAACATGGCGTACCGATATGGCCTAAAGTGTATCGGTACAATGTCAGTTAATTCCATTAAAAGGTTTGGGAAACAGTTTTAAAAGATTACAAATTAGTCACTAATAATTATATGGCTCAAATGGATAGGTTAAAAATATCCGATAACAACGAAATTTCTCACGATAATAATTGGCGAGTCTAATTACAAGATGGTAATCAAGAATTCGGATTAGGGTTGTTAAATTGTAACATTTGCAATTTAGTCTCTTTAATTTGAAAAGTTTCAAGATTAACCCCAACTTCGATTCCGACCTCTGGTTCCGCTTTTCGTTAACACCTTCCGACCCAACTCTCTACCAGAATGGGAAGGGGGTGTTACATGTGTCGTAACCAATATTCACCAGAGACCCCTACAGAGCTACAAATTGAAAAAAAAAAATTGGTGAGACCAAGCATGTATTGGCATTCCTGTTACAGACAGCCACGCTCTCCGGCTATGAAAAACTATAAATTCTGGCGACCAGAGCTCAATACGATTAAAACAACCCAACAACACATCCTTCATATCCGTACCCGTGTCCCTCGCTTCAATGGATTCAAACATGATCACCATCACGAAGCCAGAGACACTCGCATCACTAAAAATTCCTTCAACCCTGCCTTTTCCAGAGCTTCAGACAGAAGAAGAACATCAAAACACTTATTGCACCAACCAATCAAACTCTTGTCTAAAATCTCTAAAGAATTCAGATCCACATCACCTAAAACCTGCTTGGGTTCCACCACCACATACAGGTTTTCCTCTTTCAAAATATCCTTTGCCCCCCTGAACTTCATACTCGTTAGCAACACAACCTCCCTTCTCTTGTTGGATTCCTCTCGACACATCAGATGGACTCAAACGCTTTTACCAGAAAGCCAATCTCCCACATCTTTTGTTTCGAAAACTGAGATCACTGACCCACACAGGCAAAAATCATGAAATCTCTCAATTGTCTTCCTCGTTGTGATTCTGGAAAACATCCTAACAAAACCAAAATGTCGACCATTATGTGCCCTTCTCCGTGGTATGAACACATCCGCTACCTCTCCACAACAATCAAACGCCAGTCTCAGACCTTGCTAATGTATCCCCTCAGAAAGATTCCCCACGTACAACGTTACACAGTCTCTAAGCCGGCCGCCAACGCCAACAGGCTTCATTCTTTAAACTTTTTAGAAAATAATCCTAAAACAATTGGATATCTCCCCTTCGAAAATTATTGAACCGCTCCAGCGATGTTGATAAATCGAGCTTGAATAAATGTATTTTTGTTTGTGTTTTTTTAAAGTTTGTTTGTGCTTGATTTTTGTTCTCAAGGGAATCCAAAACACATTATATATATTATATTACATTTGATGTATTGTGCTAGATGATACATAATTAAAAGTTTTTCGAAAAATAAATACAAGTGTCTAGTTTTTTTTTATTGGCTTAATACCTATTTTGACTCTTTTATTATAGTGAAATTATTACTTTCGTATTTTTACTATTTTCGATAAGTTTGGTCTATGAACTTTCATTTCTTCTACCATATTAGTCTCTTGATCATTTCTGTAAAAATATTTCACATGACCTAATCATATTAAAAATTCTCAAAATACAAAAATTATAAAAAAAAACATATTTTGTGAGTTTATAATTGTTTTAAAGAAATTGTAATAATAATTAATTATTTTAATCTTAACGTTTACTTTCATCTACATCGCAAACATTTACTTTAATCAAATTACATCATTTAACTTTTATTATTTATAAATTAAGTCTTTTATATTGAAACCATTAAATATTTTGAATGAAAAAAATTAAAATTGACATTTTTAACATATTTTTCACATAGTATCATCAAATTATGTTTAATTGATAATTTAATAATTTTTTGTAAGTATTTTCTTGAACATTTCATTTAAATAAATTCAAATAAAAATAAGTAGATTTCCTATAATCCTAACAAAAATATTTAAATTATAAATTTGACATTATTTATTGATGATATGTGAAAATATATTAAATAAAAGTGTTAATTTCAGTTTTTTTATTAGTATTATTTAATAGAAGTGACTTTATTTATAAATAATTAAAGTTGAATGATATAATTTGATTAAATTAAAGGTTTGTGATGTAAATAAAAGTGAATGTTAAGTTTAATGATTTAAAATGTAAATTACCTGATGATGGATCAAAAGTTTCGCAGGAAAAAAATTAAAAAATGACTAAAGTGAAAATTTTATTATAATACATAGATCAAAACAAATATTTATTAAATTTATTAATCACTATATGTTAAGTTTGATAATACATTAGAATTATTTGGAGAGTGTACGCGAGTACAGCTATGCATCTGTATGACTACCTAATACCGAACATCAAAAGCTGCTGAATTTGACTACATTAATTTGTTAGGTAGCTCTAAGAAGTTGATTGATGTTCTGGGTGATCCTCAGAAATAGCTTGGAAATGACACCTCGCCGACGTTAATTTAGTCTCTTAAATCAAACAGTACATAACATCGAAATATCACAACTCATTAGCCAAATGAAAACGAAATTTGAACCCAAAAGAGGCTAATCTAATCTAATCTAATCTTTGATTGATTGTTAATTTAAAACCCATTAGCATGAAGCAAACGAATGAAGAGTCAACCACAAAGACAAAGGTTTGGGTCCCGACCAGACCACACCAGAGCCATGGACTTAAATGATTGGAGCTGGTTATAGTAAGAGAAACAGACGTGAACCTACCCATGTATAATCCACGTGAACATCGTTTATCTGTCTGGGAACTACCGGATAAGCTTTGGGACAAGAAATAATCAAGTCCATACGGCATTTCTTTATTTTGATTTATCAACTTTCATAATTCCAAAAACCCTAATTTAAAATAGATATTCCCTCACCAACAAATTTTAAGTCGATTGGTAAAGCACGTTATACTTTTAAAGAGAAGACGCAAGTTCAAACTTTAAAAACGATATTGTTGGGAGATACAACCTTGTACCCCGAACATGGATGTTACCCAATAAAAAATAGATCTTCCCTCCAAAATAATTAATCTGTTAGGTTTCAGACAGCTGACAGAAAAAAACTTGCATTCATAACGAGGAAGAAATCTAAAGTTTTCTGTCATCAAGACTAGTGTTATGGCTTCAACAGTTCAACCACACATATAGCTAATTAGCTTACCATATGCATATATTAAAGTTTCATAACGATGATAAGATATAGCTATATAAATTTACTGTTATTTTATTTGCTAACCAACTAATTAAAAGCCCTCCTCTTGGGTTAAATACATAAATAAAAGTCTAACCTTTTAGATACTGCTCGTATAAAGGTTTACCCTTTTAAAACAATCAAATAAAGCGTTATATTTCTGAACATGTACATTTATATGCATCTAATATTTCAAAATAAAGGTCTAACGTTTTCAAATATGCTCAAATAAATGCCTAATATTTTCAAAAACAGTTTATTTTCCTTTCTTATTTGAGTAGATACAAAAATGTTAGCCCTTATATGAGCATATTCGAAAATACTAGGCCCAAGGACTTAACTAGGATAAAACATAAAGGGGTAAATTGTCAAACTTTGAACTTGATAGGGACCTAAGAAGTATTTAAACCAAATAAAATGGGGGCTTAATGTGTTTGATTTCAAAATTTACAAGGACCTAATAAGTATTTAACCAAAAAATAGGAGTTGCGGCTTAACTTTAGTTACAAAAATGGTAGGGACCTTAGAAGTAATTAAATAAGAAAATATGGGGCAAAGCTCAATTTAACTAACTTCAAAAGTGTTTTAGGGCTTAAAAAGTAATAACAGTTCCCACTTGCTTAGTAGTTCTGTCCTTAGTCAGACCCTTATTTGATATTTTGAAACGTTAAACCCTTATTTTGAGTATATTTGAAAAAAAAGTTAGATCATTATTTAACTGTTTTGTAAAATTAGATATGGTTAAGTGTAACAATCACATGGTTAATATTTCTCTTTATATTAAATCAATGAATAATACATCTTTATATACAAATTCAATGAACTGTAAAACTAACTAACCAACAAGATAACAAAGTAATTGCTTTCCTAACCATCCACTAACTTCTAACTACACTTTACATTCCCCATTAAGTTGGAGGTTGAAAAATGTTCTTCGCCCCCAACTTGGATATTAAATTGTTTTGTTGTTGAACTCCAAATGCTTTGGTTAATACATCTGTAAGTTGCTCATCCGAGCTAACATATTCAGTTCTAATCAAACCCTCTTGAATCTTTTCTCTAATAAAATGGCAGTCTATCTCTATGTGTTTTGTTCGTTCGTGAAAAAATGCTGGTAATTCAACATTTACACCAAGCTCTTGTAGTAGTCCTTTAAACCATACTATTTCCGCTGTCGTGAACGCCATACTTCTATATTCAACCTCTCCTGAAGACCTTGCAACAGTGCTATGTTTTTTAGACTTCCAAAAACCTAAAGATTCTCCCAATTTGACACAGAAATCAGTTATTGATCTTCTCGATATTGGACAGGATGCCCAATTAGAGTCACAAAAGGCAATCAACTGGTACTGTTAAGTAATAAACCTTGTCCAGGATCCTTCTTCAAGTACCTTACAATTCTCAATGCAGCTTCCATATGAGTACCATTGGCGTGTTGCATAAATTGTCTAAGGTATTGAACCACATACGTTATGTCCGGCCTAGCATGAGTTAAATACAAGAGCTGCCCAATTAGTCTTTCGAATCTTGTTTTATCTTCAAGTAAACCATCTTCATAGGGTTGCTGCAATGTTGCATCATACTCAATAATAGTAAGACGCAAGTTTTGTTCCAAGGGAGTCAAAGCTGGTTTAGCTCCCCCTAAAATATTGTTTTCTATTATCTCCAAAGTGTATTTCCTTTGGTTCAACAATATGCCTTCTTTGGATCTTAAGACTTCTAACCCTAGAAAGAATTTTAATTCTCCTAGGTCCTTTATTTTAAATTTCTAATTCAAGAGAGCCTTTAACTCACCAATCAAGCCCTAGTCATCTCCTGTTATGAGCAAGTCGTCCACATAGATAAGCATAACAACCATCTTGTCATTTTGTCTCTTTGCAAACAAGGAATAGTCAAATTTGCTTATTTGTATCCAGCTGCTATAAGGGCTTCTGTGAGCTTCAGGTTCCACTGTCTCGAAGCTTGCTTAAGCCCATAAAGTGACTGTTGTAGTCAACATACCAGCTACTGCCCCCTGACTACAAAAGCCCTCAGGAAGTTGTAGACTTCCTCGAACAAATCCCCTTAAAGGAAAGCATTGTGTACATCCATCTGGAATAAAGGCCATGCACAAGCAGCATCAAGGGCTAATACTACTATGACAGTTACCAGTTTGGCCATTGGTGAAAACGTGTCCACATAGTCAATTCCTTCTTGTTGGCTATAGCCCTTGCCAACAAGGCGAGCTTTATATCTCTCAACCGAGCCATCAACCTTGAATTTGATTCTGTAAACCCATTTGCGGCCAATAGGTGTTTTCCTTGAGGTAAAGGAACAACAGTTCATGGTTTATTAGCTTCCAGAGCATGCATACACTTCTTCTACCATGGCTTTAACCTAGACATGGTGTTTAATGGCTTGGGAATAGGTATTTGGTTCATGAAAGGATGAAGTAGAAGTAATAAAAGAATAAGTATGGGAAAGAAGATGATTATAAGAAATATGATTAGTAATAGAATACAGACCTTGAGCAGTCGAGGATTGGTATGTGCAAACAAAATCTTGTAACCAATTAGGAGTTTTTTTTCTAGCAGATTGCCTAGGTGGGGTGGGGGTAGTGGAGGTGGTGAAGAAGAAGAATCTGATAAAGTAGGAGGGAACATTTACTGAGACAATCAAAATGAAGAGGTGTAGCTGAAAATTCAGAATCTGGAATAGAAGTAGAAGGAAAAAAAATAGGAGGATAGAGAATCAAAATGGAGAAATATATTTTCATGGAATACAACATCACAATTGACAAAGAAAGATTTACTTTCAAGATAGAATAACAAATAACCTTTTCGACTGGTAGTGTAACCCATGAAAACAAAAGGAATGGATTTGGATGAAAATTTATCTTGGTAATTGGATTTAGTATCATAAGCTAAGCAACAAAATGTTCTACCAATCCCCTGAATTTGCCCACTTGAGAGGTCTTGTAGAAGAAAAAAATCAGGGAAAAAATGATAACACAATGAAGGTCACAGGTCAACTTTGAGACTGATAGTAAATTGTGCTTAAATTCTAGAACAAGTAAGACATCATGAATAATATGAACTGAATTTAAGCAAATGAACTAGTACGAGTGATAGGTTTTTTTACCAATTGGAAGAGAAACAAATCAAGGTAAAACACAAGGAATAGGATTTAGCAGCATAGTAGAATCAAATATAATATGATTTGTGGCACCCCTATCCAAGATCCAAGAATCATTACTTGCAAGAAAGGATAGGCAAACAGAGTTACCTACAGTAGAAGCCAAATTTACCATCTGTTCAAAAGAGGCCATCTTTTGGAGAAGCTCAATGATCTGATTATACTAAGCTTGAGTGAACACCGATGCATAAGATGTAGGTAAAGAGACTGGCAGATTGGCTTCAGGAAGAACAAAGTTAGAATCATTAGTTGCAACGGTAAAGGTAGCACGAGGATCCTTTTGTTTGGTGAACTTGAAGTAAGAAGGGAAGTCATTCAATCGATAATACTGCTTACGCTTATGACCTCGAACCTTGAAATGAGAGTAGATGCCATTGAATCGTCGCTTGCCAGAACCACTAGTAGCCAAATCACCACTAGAATAAAACACAAAGGGCTCCAAAATATGAAAAAAGGGAAAAACGTGAAACTACTATGACTCCTCTTGAACCACCATGGAATACGCTTGATTGACAGAGGGTAAGGGTGACATGAGAAGAATTTGACTACGAACGGAGGCATAAGTACCGTTCAAGCCCATCAAAAATTGAAACAAGCGTTGTTGTAAAGCGTGAGCTACAATGTCTTGAGATTGCTCACATTCATAGGAAGGAAGAGGAACAAGAACGACATACTCATCCCACAATAATCACAATCGAGTATAGTAAACGGAAAGAGAAGCGTCACCTTGAACCAAAGAAGAAATTTCATGATGGAAAAAGTAGATTCGCGAGCCGTCGACCTTGTTGAAGCACTCTTTCAAGTCCTTCCAAACCAACGCCGCACTAGAAGCGAAAACGATACTGGTGGAAAATTCTCTATTTATAGTATTGAGAATCCAAGAGAGAACCAAGGCGTTGTAACATTCCCATTGCGATCGAAGAGCAACGACAACATCTTCTTTGCGACAAGTGCGATCAAAAAATCCCAATTTGCTTTTGGCGAGAAGAGAGATTCGCATCGATCGGCTCTAGAGGCTATAATTTTCAATACTAGAGAGCTGATGAGAGACAAGCAAAGCTCCTAGCATGTCAGACGGATGAAGATAAAGTGGATGATTGGTGTCTAGGGTATCCACGAGAATCGAAAAAGAAGAAACATCGATTTTGGGGGAAAAGAGAAAAACCCTAGAAATCAAGATTTAGGGAAAAAGAGAAATTAGGAAAAAAGATAAGGCCAATAAGAACGTCTAGTCTAATACTATGTTAAGTGTAACAATCACGTGATTAATATTTCTCCTCCTTCTATTAAATCAATGAATAATACATCTTTATATACAAACTTAATGAACTGTAAAATTAACTAACCAACAAGATAACAAAGTAACTGCCTTCCTAACTACATTTTACAAATATTTATGTTTGCAACCTCTACAATATTATACCCTTATTTGAGCATTTAACCTTCTATTTCTACTACACATATAATATTAATTAATGACTAAACTACTAAAAGAACCCTTAATCTAATTTACTTTTGTCAAATAAGCTTACTTTTGATGCACGCAAAGAAGTCATTATACTTTGTTTTGTAGGAGTATTCATATCAACCTTATTTCAAATGAAATATTGATTTATAGGAAGAGTTTTATTTAAGTATAAATTAAAGGTTGGAGGCTTATTTGGGTGAGTTAAAGATCAAGTGATTGTCACTTAAAATTTACGAGTTTATTTGAGTGTGATAAAAGTACTAAGGTTTGCCTTAATAGTAAAGGTGTTCACAGGAGGTTAACTGTATCAGAACAAATTATCGGTATGGTTACCGAAAGTCTTGATTTCGCATTTTGGTGAATTACTACTGTCAAATTTAAATTGATTACCGCTTAAATGGTTAACCGATTTATTCAATATGGTTAGAGATGTTAATTGGGTAGGGTGGTTGCGAAGGGTATTCTTCCCCCAACTATCTTGTCAAGAATTTCCATCTTCATCTCCGTCCCACGACCCGCTGCGAATTCAAAACCTAAAATCATTCATGTCCCGCTAACTGCAAGACTAAAACCATCGTTGCCTCATCACACATGTAGATACTAAGACCCCCTAAAAACCTCTTTACCTGCTCGTGAGCCATTCATATAATATATTTATAAATATTAGTTAAATAAATATTAATCAGATTCGTTATGAAAAAAGGTATAAAATACTTGTCATTCTAACTCTCACCATATATGTAACAATATGTCAACATTCATTATTTTAAAAATAATAATAATATACAAAATTAGATTTTGTATAATACAAAAGTTTGACTAAAAATATTAAAATCTATTATAAAGGTCCAGAAATAACATAAATAACATGTAAAATAATATCTCAACTGTCGTAACAAACAAATAATACAGAAAGAGCTAAAAGGAAAATAATAATGAAAAACAAGCTTTAGAAAAAAAAGGCTTAACCGTCAGAAAAGTGCCCAACTTATACACTTTTTTTCAGCTTGGTGTCTAACATTTATTCTGGGTCACATTGGTGCCCAACGTTTCATTCCGTAACTCAAATTAAGTTTTTTCGTGACAGACGTTAAAAATTTTCCATTATTCAATAAAAACAAGACACGTTACATATTTCTAGTATTTTCTTTAATTTTTATTTTTAAAAATCATATAATCTTTAATTTTATAAAATATACTCAAACTTTAATTTCTCTAAAACCCCCAAACCCTAACTCTAAATCTCTAAATTCCTTCATTCCCACCACCAATTCAACTACCGTCGGCCGCCCTTTCTTTCATCGGACCTCTACGACTGAAAACCTCATCATCTCGTCCTCGAAAACTAATGAATGACTTGTCAATTGCTTCGGCAGCGAACATACATCATTCAAGAAAAAAAATAGACCGATTGGGCTTCTGACCGACGGCTAGAGGGTGAGGGATGTTGAACGGTGAGGTACGCGACGCCTGGGTGGTGAATGGTGAACCACCAACGTGTGAGGATGTCGGACGGTAAGATAGATGTGATTTGAGGGTTTGATTGAAAGAAATTAAAACTTTGAGGGTTTGAAGAAATCCATATTTTTAAAGATATTCAAAAATTAAATAAATAAGAAAATCAGGCCATGTGTCATGTTATAATTGGATGACTGTATTTTTTTAATGTACGTCGACGAAAAAACCCATTTTGGGTCACAAAAGAAAATGTTAGACACCAAAGTGGCCCGAAAAAAACGTTAGGCCTCAAACTGAAAAAAGGGTATTATTGGGCACTTTTTTACGGTTAAGCTAGAAAATAAAAACAAATACCAATAGAATATAATAACATACAATATTAGGAAAATAATAAAGAGTAAAAGAATAAAATACATATGGTGAGGACTGAGGAGAAGAAAAGAAAATTTAGAAAGAAGGTTTGCCGACAAATAGTAGTAAAGAAGAAATTAAAAAGTTAATCATAATCCATTTACGCTTAGAATTATATATAATATAATTTTTATTTCCATCCCCACCCCGCAAAATTTGTAACCATCAATTTCTAATTAGATGTGAAGTGTAGCGAATCTCCGCAAGACCCGCCCCATTGACATCCTTAAGTTTGGTTATTCAGTTAATCATAAACTATTTACACCAAGCATTGTATATAATATATTTATTACTACTAATTTTAATAGCTTAAAAATATCAACCAAATAAATTCAAATAAAGTCTTCAACATTTATAATAAAAAGATCATTTGTGTGTCGTATAAATTTTGTCATATTAGTAATAACCAGAAATTCAATATCATATAAAATTAATTTTTAATTTCCTTATCGGTTTTTTCAGTGAACCGTTTAACCAAAAATCGTAAACGCAATGTTTTCGTTTAACCGTTACTTTTACCGATATAATTACCTATCATTTACTGCGATTTTTTAGATTTTTCAGTATAGTACATCGGTTCAGATTTTTATGAACACCCTACTTAATAGGGATAAAAATCATAACAATAAATGAACTTTTTTTTGGTAATATGCACGTTCGTCTTATGATCCATGTTCGGGGTGCGAGGTTATCCCTCTCAACAATATTATCTCCAAGTTTTAGCAACAATGTAATGTGTCTTATCAACACTTATTGGTAACAATATATGAAGTTTGATTATATGTATCCTATGATAATATGGATTTTGATTTTAGCTCAATTTTCTCAAGCCAAAAGCGTGACCACCGATGTGTCCTCATTTAAAGTTTAGTATTATTTATTAATAACTAATTGGTCTAATAAAATGAGACACTAAATTTCTTAAATAATATTTAAAATTCAAATCATAATATTGTGTAATAAAATCATAAGTTGGAAGAGCAACTCTCGTTATAAGTATCTATGCTACTCGATCCAAATGATAAGACAATGAATTAAATACAAAACTGTGATTATACCAAAAATTAAATTCAAATTTTTGTGTATAATTGCAATTAAATTTAATATTTGAGAGTAATTATATGTTTTTATTTAATGTATATGAAAACTAAAATCAATATTTTATGTATAAATTACGTATCAATTTCATATCAAATTAAAGTTTTACATAAATAATTATATCAAAATCAAAATTTGTACATTATATTATAAAGTGACTAAGTTTAAGTGCTGATTTTATTTAATATCACCTAATTTATCCATAATGTTAATCAGATAGGTTAGCCAACACTAGCAGACAGTGGATTCCTGGATATACAAAAAGCATGGTAGATTCAATCCTTGGGGTAAACATTTTGAAAATGAAAATGAAAATGAAAATGGTGATTTGCGGCAACTATTAATCTCAATCAACGCAAAAACCAGTCAAAGAGCTTCATGGCCATTGGTTAGCACAGTTTTATTTCGAAACATCCAACAACCGAAAGCGACATTGGCGCTAAACTCACCATAAAAGATGATGAACTCTTTATTCTCTTTTTGGTTCTAAAATACTAATTAGACACTATTAATTAAAAGTTTCAACCTAATTGAATGAATCTTAAGAAACAATCACCCCTTTATCCAGGGCACATGCCTCCCTTTAAGCTAATACTTTGATATACGGTCGGATTTATAGATTTTTGGTCCTTTAACTATACCCAAATCTCACATTAAATCCCTATACTTTAAATAATTAAACAGAAGTTAACTATTTGGATTTATTTATTGTTGTACCTTCATCTTTGAAGTCCTATGTTATTACTTTTTCGTGGTTATTGTTTTGCGTGCTGGGCCCGAAATTTTCAGTTTTTTTTTAAAGAAAATTTTGTTATATCTCAACTACAGTCTTTCGACATGATCATTGTCAAATCTACTTTAATTCAAGAGTTTATTCTACTATCTAACAATTATATTTATCTTGTCAACCCACCAATAACCATAACCTTAAGATTGACACCATCCACAAATCTATGGTGTCAAGAGATATAAATACTCGCACAAGCAAAATTAGATGGAGGAATTTGGAACCGAAGACTACTGTTTCTGATCTTCTTATATTTTGACTTCTCTCACTCTTTTTTTACTCTTTTTTAAAAATCACCATTGATTGCGACTCTTCTTCTGCTCAGAAAAAATATCCGTCTAAAAATTCCACCCTTCCAAGTTGTCCATAACACTGATGAAATTTCAAATTGATCAGAGGGATCAAAATCAAAATTTGACCGTATACGCATGTATATAAAACTTTGGGGTTTCGTGAATTCTGTCTTGACCACGAGTACGGCTCAGGGTATTCAGCAAACCATACCTGAATTCATGGGCGGTTTAAAGTACTAGGCGTCGATGTCTGTTGCAGTTTAATTATTTTGTCAGTCACTGTTTCAAGTTGTGTTTCTTTAATACCTTCTCTATATAGTTCTGCAAGTTTGCTTCGACCAGACGCAGACAGTAACTTCCGTTGTTAGTATACAAATACAACTCTTTTTCGGTTTCAAAAGGCAACAACTTTATTTCCGTTGTTAGCATACGAATACAACGCCAGAAGTTTTAAAAAAAGAAAGTGTATCCCATAATCTGAAGAAAGTCCAAAGATGGAAATGGAAAGTGGGTTTTACTCAGCTTGGGAGAGTGGTTCTTTGTCGGAAGATGGCGACGATCAACTGAAAGCAGCAGCAGCATTGCCATTAATCCCTCAGCCACAAATACCCAAGGAGCCTATGGAGTTTTTGTCGAGATCCTGCTGTTTATCTGCATCAGAAATCTCAAAAGCTCTTGCCCAGAAACACAAACTGTTTGAATCTGATCATGTTTATCAAACTTCATTTCCAGATTCCTTTGTTGCACCACAGATTGTAAGTAATCTTATTCTTAGCATTTTTAAACTTTACTTCCAGGAAAATCCCATCGTTTATTTATTTATTTATTTATTTCTGTGTCTATAGGCAGGGAAAGTGATGAACTCAATTAATGCTCGAAGAACCGGAACAATTGGGAAATGGTTCCATCACCACAAGGAATTAGGAACCAGCACAGTGAAGAAGAAAGATAAATTGCGTGCAGAAAATGCTCGGCTGCACTCGGCTGTTACCATTGCAGGACTAGCCGCAGGCTTGGCCGCAGTAGCCGCCTCCGGGAACTCCAGTAGCACCGCCTCCGCCACGGGATCAAAAATGAGCATGGCATTGGCATCCGCCACGGAACTTCTGGCATCCCATTGTATCGAATTAGCCGAGCTAGCCGGGTCTGACCATGACCGAGTTGCTTCAGTTGTTAAATCAGCCGTGGATATTCAAAGTGCAGGCGATTTGATGACTCTCACTGCAGCAGCTGCAACAGGTAATTTGCTTGTGTGCAAGTTCTTGAACAATTCCAAAATAAAACTCTATATGAATTCAACAGTTATTTTGTAATTCGATGATATGGACAGTGAATCATAATTTGTTAAATGTTTTTCCTTGATTGAGATTAGCCTTGAGAGGAGAAGCAGCTTTGAAAGCAAGATTCCCCAAAGAAGCTAAGAAAAATGCAGCTATAAGTCCTTATGAAAGGAGTTTGACAGAAACTCATTGGGCTGCTGGTTTTCATGCTCAAATGAAGGACCAGAATCCTCCTTGCCAGGGTGAACTATTGCAACACACCCGAAAAGGTAATTCCGATTGTTTAGGATTTAGATTGTTTCGAGTTTGAGTCATTTCAGATTCCAATTTCACCTCTGAATCACTTTTTACTGCTATTTTCAGGTGTGTTGAGATGGAAACGGGTCAATGTATACATCAACAAGAAATCTCAGGTACTAAAAACAAGAAAAAACTAAATTGATGGGGGAAAGCAAGAAACCAATTTCAATTTCACGTTTGCATATTGCATGTTGCAAGCTCTCACAAATGCTCCTTTGTCAGGTCATGATTAAGCTCAAAAGCAAACACGTTGGGGGAGCATTCTCCAAGAACAATAAGTGTAAGCACTTTGACCACAGCTTTAGAAAAAAGCGACTTTCCGGCACATAAACATCATGTATATTTAATATATCCACTTGCAAGCTCTTTTTTTCTCTAATATTTGAATATCCTGTTACTGATTTACTTGTATACTATCAGGTATTGTTTATGGAGTGTGTGATGAAACTTCTGCATGGCCATATCGAAAAGAAAGGGAAACTTCAGATTCAGAGGAACTCTATTTTGGCCTCAAGACAGGGCAAGGTCTTTTAGAGTTCAAGTGTAAAAGCAAGATCCATAAGCAGAAATGGGTTGATGGGATTCAAAATCTGCTGCGACAGGTCTGCTGTGCCGAAGCAGCCGAGCTTTCTACGGAGTCTTTGAGTATTAACCACAGTATATAATAACAGTTTCATAGTATATAGTTTGTGTATATACAATGAAATATGGGTTTTTAAAACTCTGGATTTTATACATAAACGAGAAGAACTTTCAATCTGTGAGCAATGAAACAAGTTCTTGAGGGTTGCAGAGGAAGAATAAATGAAATTTATGTGAAATTAATAATAGTAAGATGGCCGAATTATGTCACAATCATTGCACCAGAACTTAGAGCAATAATGTACCTTGTTAGTTTTCATTTTTCTTATCATCAGAAACTAACAATGAAAAAATCTGTAATTACAGTAATGTGGTTTCTACTTTCTTGCTCAGAGCTTGTCCACCAACCATTTAGCTTTGATATTCGACATGGAAAAGGATGTTAAGGGAAACAAACAAGATAATGAAAGAAGAGGGTCCAGGGCTATGAAATCGCAAGCATTCTGAACCACAAAAATGCAGGATTTTGAAAGCTGGTTGCATGCAGTTAGAGGTTCTGTTTATCTTCTAAGTTTTCTCTCTTAGAATACGACGGTCCTGTTGTCCTCGTATGGTAACACTCGCAGATCACAGTGCCATCTCAAAGCCTTTGCAAGACATCTGCTTCTCAAGGTTCTCGGATTTTTGCACAAAACTCTGCAAATTGTCTCTATGAGAAACTCTTTCAACCTGTCAAAAAATGGATGCATGTAGAGATGAACATCATTAGGAACATTGAAATTTAGTTAAATCTTGCGCTAAAGAATCGCCAATTCAAGATTTTAGATGCGGTATGTTCTATCATTCAAGAATATTTCCTATGATTGGCATGATCAGAAGTCATTAGCCAAATAATTTGTAGAATTTGAAGGAACTACAACCATAAAAAACCCCTTCATCTAAGTCAAGAGAAGTTAACTTCACAATTCTAATCAGACCACTAGAAATTGCATTCTCAGCAATTACTTATTTTTCAAGAACCAATGTTTACAGCAGCGGTAAACAAATAGAACAATACCACCTGTTCGATAATAGGCCCTGAATCGAGTTCTTCGGTTACGAAGTGGCTCGTTGCACCAATTAACTTCACACCAGCATCAAAAGCCTGCCAACATAACATAGAAAATTCAACATGCATCTAGAGTTAAGGAAAAAACATGATGTGGTCTATAATTTTCAATTACTAATGGATAAGCACAAAATACTCACCTGTTTAGAAGGATTCCCACCTTTAAATGATGGTAAAAGGCCATGGTGAATGTTCATTACATCCTTCCCATATTTCCTCAAAATTTGACCAGATAAAACCTGCTAAATAGAGTATATAGTTATTTTCTAGCTTCCAAACATATAGCAATAGTTGATTCATTCAAATACACACGAAATCTGTATAAGATACATAATTGTTCAGTATAGACACTGCAGGATGCAGCTAAATGTTCAGTATACATATACATTTGCTTCTTGTTAATATTGTAGACTCCCATAATAAAATGAATCCCGTATATATATAATATGTGTATATATATATATATATATAGTTGCTTGGAAATGAAAGAGATTATAGATAACCCAGTAACCTCATTTACCTGCATGTACCTGGCAAGTATCAAAAAATCAGTATTTAGAACCAACTCTAGGATTTCCCTCTCCTTTATTCTCTTTAGTTGTTTGCAAATAGTGATACGGAATATTATCCCTTTCAAGAAACCGCATCACATGAGTGTTTGGACCTCTATGATGATTGCTGCCATACAGTTGATGAACACCGGAATCAGTATTCTGAAACATGAACACAAATTCGATTATAGGGCTAAAAGAGCTTCGAAGAAAAGACGAAAAGAACGATGGTTTAAATATCACCTTATCACACAAGTAATATCAACAGGTAGTCTTCCTTCTTGCCAACCATAGAGCAAATCTACCAGGCAATGGTCCTAGAACAAGATAAATATGGTTCAATCATGCAAGACCTCAAACAAAATCAGGTGAAAAGAAACAAGTATTCCTTTTCGAAGCAAGGATGGTGATTTTAAACTTGGGGTCTATAGCAGGGACCCTGACAACTGATTTTATAGCATTGAACATCTTTGAAAGCTTTAGGAAATCCTCATCCATTTGCTTTCGAGGCCATTTAACGGGGTCGAAAACGAACTCACTGCAATTTTGCACACAAGAAGATCCAGGTCTAATTATGGTTGACTCAATAACCTGCTGCCATAAAGTACAGTTACCCCTGGACATATAACATCATTCTTGGACATTCACACACAGGCAAGGTGTAATTGAGAAAACAATTTCGATAATGATATCTCTGAGTCCTATAACTGATGTACTCAGCCTAGTTTTCCTTCAAGCTTCAGCCAAAAGAACAAGAATTCGACATCAACAACACAGATTGTGCAATAATCATTCAACAATTCATAGCATGTTTCATAATGATAAACTAAGCTAGATGACTGACATGAACTGATGGCTACCCAAACTCAGACTGTCTCTAAAATGAAAGACAAGTAGCATTAATTAGAAGAAAATTTAGACCATTGAACTTTTAAATAACCTTACCTTCTGGAATAGAAAACATTCTTTTTCTGAGGGACAAACACATCAGCCCCAAGTATGTTTCCTCCTCTTGAAGCTATACATTCTGATAGCTTTGCAACTATCCCAACTGCATCCTATCACCCCACCCAAAAAGAAGCAGAATTCAATTACAAATAATTAGACAAAATAATCCAGATTTAATTAAAAGCTTGTTTTCTTATGTCATCAACTAAGTGGCAATGATATTCAACAAAGGAAAACTTGGAATGTGTGAAGACCAGAGAGGGGGGAGCATACAGGGCAGTGGAAGACGTGGATGCCATAGGTAAGAGAAGGAGAAGAAGAAGGATCCCCCGGTAATTTATAAGAATTGAATGACCTCTTTGCAAATCCAAGAAATTGGGAGAAAGTTGATGAGACTCGTCTTGGGAAGTCATATCCTAGAATCCCACCTCTGTATGCATACCCACCAAAACAAATTTTTTTCTACAAGGTGTATGCGCATTGTCAAAGAAAATAGATTCACGACCACATCAACACATTAACCGTCAACGTTAGTCAAAGGGCTAAATAGATATAAATCACAAGTTCAAAGGCCTAATTGGATGTGATTTTAGTGAGGAGCTAAATTGATTGTTTGGTAAAAACCCATAGGCAAAAATACCCCCTTTAAACCTTAAAAAATTAAAGGTTTAAACTAAAATTTTAAAAAATTTAAACAGTTTAATTTGCATTTTTTCTCAAAAATTTAGGGTCTAACTAAATTTTTTGAAATTTTAAGATACTTAATGAGAACTTTTAAAAATTGTGGGAGGGTTTTTATTAAAAATATTCAAAATTTTTAAAACTTAATATGAATTTTAAAAAATTTGCGAGGGACAAACTATTTTTTTAAATTTAAGAGACTAAATTAAAAATTCTCAAAATATTGGGACCCCTATTATGTTCCGTCCCGGTTGATATCTCACCTATTTTTGTGCTTCTATTTTAGTTACCCAACTTTTTTTTGACAAAATCATGCATAACATCACATTTTGTTTTTATTTTGGTAAGTAGTTTTATGTTTCCATTAAAGTTTCACGAAAAATTATAACATGAGATAGTATAATCAAAGTTTTAGTCTCAAAATAATCGATCAAATTTAATCATCTAAAAACTTTGGACCAAACCCCAAATGTTTACTTTTATGTATTTCCATCTCAATGTTTTTTAGATTATAATCTCCATATAAGCACCATGGACTATGAATTTGACACTGTATGAAACTGCAATAACGATTGTTGTATTATGATTTTGACACTGTATGAAACTGTGATATTCGTAACTGTTATGTTCGTAAGAATATCTTTTCTCTAAAAAATACTCGACCGTGATTGTAACACCCCGACCCATATGTCACAAATGGGCCTTAAGCCCAAACCAAAAACCATAAAATTTTTCAAACTGGTTTAGCCCAAACAATGTATTTCCAAAATATTTAGATCCAAAAGTTGAAAACATATATAAACAATTTAAATCGTTACAAAGGAGCTCTACTTTAATTTAAAAACATTTAAACTTTGGCTTGATTAATAAAATTTCAAAAAGTAGGAATTACAGACTCGACCACGTAAGGTCCTATGAATACATAGCCCCACTAAACACAAGTACCATACTCTGGAGATCACCATATGCTGGAATCATGTACTGATAGTGCTCCTCGAACCCACAATCCGACGATCAACTTACGCACGAAAACAACGATTATGAGCGTTGAGCTTACAAAACTTAGTGGTACACATCTACTTTACTATACTTCATGTTAATCATAAACATAAGCATGCAAGCTAGTACGAGCAAAAAAATAGATAAACTAACACATGGCAGTACTACTAGTCGCCTAAACACATGCTCTCAACATAGTAATCATCATACATAGCCCACAAGGCCTAACCATACTCCGGATAACACCAGAGCATCCAAGCTAAAACACATAACGTCAAAACCACAAACCTAGAATGAGGCCTAGTGCCACACAGCTTTGGGAACGTACACTCTTTAGGTGAGACCTGGTGCCACACAGCTTCGGGAACGTACACCCATGCTCAAAATCTCTCATCGAGTATATTCGAATAAGACCTGGTGCCACACAGCATCAGAAACGTACATTCAGCATCTCTAACCACGATGTTGCAACACTTCCTCATTGGGTATCCGGATCCCATCAACCAAGGAGACTCAACCAATTAAATGCCTTTCTGGCATACAAGCAATGCAATCCCAAAGATCTATTATTGTGTTAATCGTCAACACATCATTTATTTTACATTACCGAACTGTTAATACATCATGCAGAAGTATATAATTAATCTCATTTATTGCCTCCATTAATCTCGTTATCTTATTTATCAAAACATAATTCAATCATTAATATGCACATCAATTTCCTCCATTAATTTACATTGATTGATTACTCGCATGCGTACCGATACAGAAACTACTTACTAAAAACCCTAAATTCCTACAAGTACTGGTACGGGTTAACCCGTACTAATACGACACCCAAACGCGTACCGATACGGCCAAAGCTCGTACTGATACCCTATACACGAGTTTGTGTCATTTCCTTAAATTACGGTATTACAACACTTTATTCGGTCCCTAAAGCTTATAAAAGTCATTAGGTTTTTTTTACTAACGCATCCACTCGATTAATGCTAATTATCATTTTTATAATCATTTAATATAAAATATCAACTTTATAATCAATTACTCGAATATTACCAATTATTAGTCCATTTAGTAAAATTTCCATCAAATTGCATCAATCTATTCAAACAAGCATACAAGGCATCACAAATTTTCAACCAATCAATTAATAATAAATTAATCATACGGGTATCTCAAACAACCCTAAATGGTATCTAAAGCCTCCTCGAGTCTTATTTTATTCGAAACGTTATCATGTATCTCATAAATAACCAGTCTCATACTAGCAGTCCCAAATATGTATATTCATCATCTACCTATTTTACGGATACTAACACGCAAATCAATCACATTTATGATGCTCATGAAGCAATAGGAGTTCGAGGTGTACTAACCTTAGGTCGATATCACTAAAATCCTCAACCGAGCTTCCCAAATATTCCCTTTGATATGATATCTGATCCTGAAAATCCTTGTATATCAATTAATACCATAAGCACCACTTAATCCCATACTTTACTGAGTTTGAAAGGTCAAATGCGTAAAAATAGCTTACGAAGTTTGAATTTGGCAAAACAGAGTACGCCAATAGATTCAGAACGTCAAGAAACCCCATGGTAGGATCCCCTAGAAAAAGTCAATTATTGGTCAACACCGATCAGACCTCTGGTTAACTCCTTGGTGATCTGGTACGATGCAGTGCAAGGAGCATATGGTGCACCCAGGAACAAGATCTAGTGTGCCTAAGTGCATGGAAGCCTTGATACACCTTAGGGAGCTAGATCTAGTGTGGCGCGATGCACTACAGTAGTGTGCACCCGCTTGCTGCTACGCACGTCCACTCTTGCTGGCGGCTCGTGCGGTGTCTTTCGGCAGTTAGATAGCAGCGGCGGCGAGCTTCAATCCAACTCTTCTCCAGTCAGTGAGCATGCTGGTGGCCTCAGTTTACAATGGTAATGGTCGAAACACGGTGCTTTCAACAAGGCCACACATTTCTTTCCCTTACCTCGGCGTACAACGATGACTCCAGCAATACGAGGATTACCATCGGACTTCTCTTATAGAGATGGAGCTGATGGCGCTGGCGGTGAGAGCCATTGCGACTTTGGTGGCGGTTGATTGTGATCCAAACTCCCCCACCCTTGCTTTCTCATGTTTTCTCTCTCTCCCTTACAAAATATCTTATCCTCCCACTTTTCTTTCTCCCCATCAATCACTAACCACCCCTTTTTAAATAATCTTATCCACTCATTTCTTTTCTTCTTTTATTTTATTTATTTTTATTATAAGGCCCAAACCCACTATCCTAGATTTGGGCTCCAAACCATAAGGCCCACATAAATTGGGTCTGAAGCCCAATTTTGTAAACCCATAATTTGGGTCATTAAAATGATACTAGTAGTGACTGCAATAATATTCATTATATCTACAATCACAATAAACAAAAATTTATCGAAAACATGACTGCAATCGCAATTTAAATCCTAGCTATGGACACTATTGCATGATTGTTCGAGTATTTTGTCTTTGGCGTCACTTGAAACTTTTTTTGATTATTTTATTTTGATAGTGTGTTCAGATAAAAAACATTTAACCAATGGAAATGGCTACTTTATACAAAATGGTTTTTGGCTCAATAGTCTTTGCAATCTTCTAGATTTTAGCAGGTTTGCCTGCTGTCCCATTTCTACAAGTTGGTAGAACAAAAGGGTCCTTGCTCAGACCTGTGTTTATTGTTTTATTTAGAGTGACAGCCTCAGATGATTTCTTATATAAAAACTACATCGATACGGTATATTCGTATCGGTACGACCGTACAGATATTAATGAGCGTACCAGTACACGTAGGCAAGGGAATATATGTCACACCCCGAAAACTAATCTAGTCGGGGTTAAGTTCTGGTGATCGAATATTTTGTACTAGTTAAATAATTAGCTCGATCTTGTACCTATTTTGGAGCAATAAAGGTTATTCAGGCTAACCGTATGAGTTTATTACTATTATATTTATTAGTAAAAAAGATATATATGCCGTGAGTGGAGGGACCCACGGTAATTCCTTCAATTGAAGGAAATTACCGTGAATCACCCCACAATTGGGGATGATTCGTCATGGCAAGGTGGCACCACGTGGCCCAAGCCAAGGGCATTATGCCCCAAATGAGTGTCACGGCTCCAACAAACATGAAGCATGGAAAACGTAATTGAAGGTCGACCAATTTAGTATAATTAGGGGGTTATGCACAAGAGGGAGAGAAAATAAGGAATAAACAAACAATTCAGTGATAGGTTGGTAAGCCCGAGTTTTTCAGTTTGATAAATTTGAGTCCTTGCTATCGATTGGCTCAAGGGGTTGATACAGAAGAACCGTCATCTATTTTGAAAGCCAATAATAAAGGCGCTGTTATCCGAAAGTCTTAAAAATGTCAGGTTGTCGAGGTGAGTGTAGTTGTGTTAAGGGATAGGCTCGGTGCCATCCTGTTGCATTATTTTGTGGTTATGTTTGTATTTGTTTAAGGGCTCATGTAGAGTGACTATGTCGAATTTGATTGGAAAATCTGGTAAGTGCCTTACATTACTTTGATATGTGCAAACATGACTATGATATGCTACATGTATGTGATATATGAAAATGATATGAAATGTTACATGATATGGAGCTAAGGCTCATTTTGATATTTGATATGATATGACTTGAAAAATATAGACTATGTGAATTTGTGTAATTATGGACATTAGATACAATTGGCATGCCATAGGATTATTGAGCTTAGTTAAGTAAGGGAGGACTACGGTCCAGGGCTACGACCTATATGTGGGGGAAATAAGGTCGGCTGTGTAAGGGATATATCTCCGGAGCTACAGCTCAAGGGTACAACCCACTCTCTGTTATATGTGTTGGCGTACATGGGAATCTACGTATCCAATGGTACCTAATATGATATGTGCTTATAAATTATGCTACGACATTATGATTTATGAATTATGCTACGACGTTATGATTTATGAATTATGCCATGACAATATGATTATGATATGAATGTGTGAAATGTATATATGAATATGAAAGCATGAAAATAAGTGAAATAAGCATGAATTGTGTATAGTGTAATCCGACTACTTGTATATTTGATTTTCATGCATTTCATAATATTGATCATCCATTGTAATTGTTATAACTACCTCACTAGGCTATGTAAGCCTAACATGTGTCTCATGTATTTTCAGGACTTTAAACAATTCCGAGCTTTGATTGTGTTGTTGTAGTTGCAAGTCACGTCTCTACCATATATGTATGTTATCCTTTGCTATAAACTTCTAGTAAAGTGGAATATGGTCCAACTTGTTTTGTATAATCCTTTCTAGATATATATGATAACTTGTAAAATGGTTTTGTTGTATGCTTAGATTTGGATAGGTTAAAATGGTTAAAAGGTGCTTAAAACGAGCCTAAGGTGAAAACTTGGTAAATGGATTCCGAACGCCCTAAAAATGTGACGTACCAGTAGGAACTTGATTTTTAAGTGTACTGGTAAAATTTGGTAAGGTTTGGAAATCACCCGATAGGTTAATCTGAATAACAAAACAATTTTGAACATTTTACAAAATGGTCACTAAATATTGTATCGTGTAATCAGATAGGTGAATGACCTTCGTTAGTGATGAAATTTCATAGGCTAATAATTAGTAAGATTAATTTTATAATGTAACCTGAATTTTGGTTAAGGACCTTTAAATTATAAAATTTACAATTTAATCCCTAAGGTTAAGAAAAGTTTAAAATTGACCCCAACTTCGATTAAGTTTGGTAATAAACAAAATGGATAAAGTCCTAAGAATAATCAATATGATACTTAGATTAGGTTTTGAACTCTGAACCCTTTTTCGAACCTTCGATTATTCTTCTAATAACACTATCCAACCCGGATCCCTACTAGATCAGGAAGAGGGTGTTACAATTATGGTATCAGAGCCTAGATTTAGTCGATTCTAAGACTAACCTGGCATCCATTATGAGTCTATGTTTACATATTCCACCTAGGAGTTTATCTGTATATGTTATCTGTGACTTACAACTTACACGATTTAAATTCTTTCTGTATGATTAGTTTAAGAATGTCTGCACCTAATGATAGACGTGTTGCAATAGAACCACATCCAGGCTCTACGCGTTCCTTTATCAGCGAACCATTGATTAAGAAGTATACGCTAGAACCTGAACCAGTCACTTCTGAGATTGTTGTCTCTAACCTACTAGGAGATAGTGCGGTTATACGGTGAATCCGTAAAGCTTGACCTTTAAGGATCCAAGGGTCCTATTTTCGCCAATTTGATGGTCTTTCCCTTCCACGAGTTCGATCTCATTCTAGGCCTCAATTGGCTAGCTAAACATCAAAGCGTGGGTGGATTGTTCAAAGAAGAAATTATATCTCTGTGGACTCGGTAAGGAGAACATAACCTTGATGAAGTCTAAACCCGAGCCTAAAAAGACTATCATGAATGCCATTGAGTCTAAGAAATATTTGAAAGTCAAAATGTACCTGTAGTAAAAGAATATCTCGATGCGTTTCCCGATGAACTTCAGGGACTCCCTCCCACCCGTAAAGTAAAATTAGGAAAGAAGTACAACCTGAAACTACTCCGTTCTCCACTACTCCGTATAGAATGGCTCCGGAGGAGTTGAAGGAGTTAAAAGCTCAAATTCAAGAACTTTAAGATAAGGGATTCATTCGACCGAGTTCCTCACCCAGGGGAGTATCGATTTTGTTCGTCAAAAAGAAAGATGGATCGATGCGTTTAAGCATTGACCATCGTCAATTGAATAAAGTGACGATCAAGAACAAGTACCCACTTTTGAGGATAAGTGACCTCTTTGATCAGTTGAAGAATGCTTTAGTCTTTTCCAAGACAGATCTTCGGTCCGAATACTACCAAAAGCTGCTAAAGGAGTATGATGTTCCAAAGATTGCTTTTTGAACTAGATATGGTCACTACAAATTTCTGGTGATGCCTTTTGGGCTCACGAATACACATGCAGCCTTCATGGACATGATGAATCGTGTATTCCAGCCCTATCTCGATAAGTTTGTGGTTGTCTTTATAGTTGACATTCTGATCTATTCTAATGACTCTATTTCTCATGAAGAACATCTCTGGATCATGTTTCAGACCCTTCGGGAGAAACAACTCTACGCCAAGTTCAGTAAATGTGGATTTTGGTTGTTTGAAGTATCCTTCCTTGGCCATGTGATTTATTCTGTGGGAATCCAGGTAGACCCAAAGAAGTTCCAAGCAATCCTTAATTGGACTCCTTCGAAGAATACGAGAGAAGTTCGTAGTTTTCTGGGCCTTGTAGGCTATTACCGTAGATTCGTTGAGGGATTCTCATTGCTTGCAACACCCTTAACCAAGCTTCTCCGCAAGGATACCTTTTTTTTGTGGTGTTGATCAGCAAAGAAGTTTTGACCAACTCAAGCAAGTCTTTACCCATGCCCCTGTCTTGGTACAACCCGAGTCGAGGCAAAGATTTCACCGTGTATAGTGATGCATCCCACCTGGGATTAGGCTGTGTTTTGATGTAAGAAAGAAAAGTCATAGCTTATGCCTCACGTCAACTCAAGCCTCACGAGTTGAACTATCCGACTCATGATCTAAAACTTGCCGCAGTTGTGTTTGCTTTGAAGATTTGGCGGCATTATCTCTATGATGAAAAGTATTACCTATACACTGATCACAAAAACCTGAAGTACCTCATGACTCAGAAAGAGTTAAATCTTAGTCAGTGTCGATTGATGGAATTGTTGAGAGATTATGATTTAGTCATTGACCACTATCCCGGTAAAGCCAATTGGTGGCTGACGCTCTTAGCTGGAAGCCCACTTCTTCTTTGAGATGCTTGAATGTTCACTTCTGACTCAGAAAACATGGCAAATTGTTAGCTGAGTTAAGAGGTCACTCCACCATTGTATCCCGAATTAAGGCACTCCAAGAAATTGATGAGGAGTTGCAACCCATTATTGCTAAGGTCAATGATAGCTCATATTCTGACTTTGCTTTGAATTCTGAAGGGTTACTGTGTTTTCGCAACCGCATTTTTGTTCCTGATGATGGTGATCTTCGGAACCAAATCCTAAGTGAAGCTCATTCTAGCCCTTTCTTTGTTCATCTTGGAGCTATCAAAATGTACAAAGATATGAATGAGATCTATTGGTGGTCCGGTATGAAGAATAAAATTACGGACTACGTAGCTAGGTGTTTGACTTGCCAACGGGTCAAATCCGAGCATAAAGTGCCTACTGGCCTCCTTCAGCCTATCGAGCTTCTACAATGGAAATGAGAGCGTGTCACGATGGACTTCATAAGTGGTCTACCTTTGACTCCAAAGAAAAATGATGCCATTTGGGTCATTGTGGACCAATTCGCCAAGTCTGCTTACTTCCTTCCAGTAAGAATAAATTTCAGCTTGCCTAAGCTTGCAGAGTTGTACATCCGTGAAGTTATTCGTTTATACGGCATTCTGGTATCTATCATCTTGGATTGTAACCCACGATTTATGTCTCAGTTTTGGAGGACCTTACACGAGGCCTTGGAAACGCAAGTGCATCTTAGTACTATTTTCCATCCTCAAACTGATGGCCAATCTGAAAGAGTTATTCAGGTAATTCTAAACCCTTCTCTAAGTTATGTGAATAAATGTTTGTACCAATCATGATTCTTCCGTGTAGATTCTGGAAGATATGCTCCGAGCCTATGTCATCGACTTCAGGAACACATGAGAGAAATCCCTACCCTTGGTTGAGTTTGCTTACAACAATAGATACCAGGCTTTAATTTAAATGGCTCCGTATGAAGCTCTCTATGGAAGAATGCGTAGAACTCCTCTTTGTTGGACTGAACTCGGTAAAGGCAAGATGCTAGGTCCTTACTTACTTTGGGAAACCGAAGAAAGGACTACCATTATTCATGATCGGCTTAAGGCTACCTCGGCCGACACAAGTCCTATACCGATCTGGGCAGGAGAGATATTTAGCACGAGGTTGGTGAGAAGACCTTCCTCAAAGTATCTCCGTGGAAGAAGATTCTTCATTTCGAAAAAAAGGGAAGCTAAGTCCCCGCTTCATTGGTCCATTCAAGGTGATTGAAAAGATTGGACCCGTCGCCTACCGATTAGCCCTCCTCGAGGAGTTAAGTCAGATTCAAAATGTTTTCGATGTGTCTATGCTGCGCAAGTACCAGTTAGATATTTCCCATGTGATTGAACCAAAATTTGTGGAGATTCAATCTAATCTGACGTACGAGGAAGAACCTATTCAGATCCTCGCACGAGAGACCATGAGGTTTCGTAACAAGACTGTGCCCTTAGTGAAAGTTTTGTGGTGAAGTCATTCCGTTGAAGAGGCAACATGAGAACCCGATGAGACTATGCAAAAACAATATCCTCATCTGTTCGCCTGAAATGAAAATTCGAGGACGAATTTTCTTAAGGGGGAAGAGTTGTCACACCCTGAAAACTGGTCTAGTCGGGGTTAAGTTTCGGTGATCGAATATTTTGTACTGGTTAAATAATTAGCTCGATCTTGTACCTAATTTGGAGAAATAAAGGTTATTCGGGCTAACCATATCGGTTTATTATTATTATTATTATATTTATTAGTAAAAAACAAAAAGATATATATGCCATGAGTGGGGGACCCACGGAAATTTCTTCAATTGAAGGAAATTACTGTGAATCAACCCATAATTGGGGATGATTCGGCATGGCAATGTGGTATGTTGGCACCATGCGGCCCAAGCCAAGGGCATTATGCCCCAAATGAGTGTCACGGCTCCAACAAACATGGAGCATGGAAAACATAATTGAAGGCCACCAATTTAGTATAAATAGGGGTTATGCACAAGAGTGAGAGAAAATAAGGAATAAAAAAACAATTTAGTGATAGGTTGGTAAGCCCGAGTTTTTTGAGTTTCAATAAATTTGAGTCCTTGCTATTGATTGGCTCAAGGGGTTGATCTGAACAAACCGTCATCTATTTTCAAAAGCCAAGAATAAAGGCACCATTATCCAGAAAAGTCTTAAAAATGTCGGGTTGTCGAGGTGAGTGTAGTTGTATCAAGGGATAGGCTTGGTGCCATCCCGTTGCATTATTTTGTGGTTATGTTTTTATTTGTTTAAGGGTTCACGTAGAGTGACTATGTCAAATTTGATTGGAAAATCTGGTAAGTGCCTTACATTACTTTGATATGTGCAAACATGACTATGATATGCTACATGTATGTGATATATGAAAACAATATGAAATGTTACATGATATGGAGCTAAGGCTCATTTTGATATTTGATATGATATGACTTGAAAAAATATGGACTATGTGAATTTGTGTAATTATGGACATTAGATACAATTGGCATGCCATAGGATTATTGAGCTTAGTTAAGTAAGGGAGGACTACGGTCCAGGGCTACGACCTATATGTGGGGAAATAAGGTCGGCTTTGTAAGGGATATATCTCCCGAGCTATGGCTCAAGGGCTACAACCCACTCTCTTTTATATGTGTTGGTGTACAAGGGAATCTACGTATCCAATGGTACCTAATATGATATGTGCTTATAAATTATGCTACGACATTATGATTTATGAATTATGCTACGACGTTATGATTTATGAATTATGCCATGACAATATGATTATGATATGAATGTGTGAAATGTATATATGAATATGAAAGCATGAAAATAAGTGAAATAAGCATGAATTGTGTATAGTGTAATCCGACTACTTGTATATTTGATTTTCATGCATTTCATAATATTGATCATCCATTGTAATTGTTATAACTACCTCACTAGGCTATGTAAGCCTAACATGTGTCTCATGTATTTTCAGGACTTTAAACAATTCCGAGCTTTGATTGTGTTGTTGTAGTTGCAAGTCACGTCTCTACCATATATGTATGTTATCCTTTGCTATAAACTTCTAGTAAAGTGGAATATGGTCCAACTTGTTTTGTATAATCCTTTCTAGATATATATGATAACTTGTAAAATGGTTTTGTTGTATGCTTAGATTTGGATAGGTTAAAATGGTTAAAAGGTGCTTAAAATGAGCCTAAGGTGAAAACTTGGTAAATGGATTCGAACACCCTAAAAATGTGACGTACCAGTAGGAACTTGATTTTTAAGTGTACTGGTAAAATTTGGTAAGGTTTGGAAATCACCCGATAGGTTAATCTGAATAACAAAACAATTTTGAACATTTTACAAAATGGTCACTAAATATTGTATCGTGTAATCAGATAGGTGAATGACCTTCGTTAGTGATGAAATTTCATAGGCTAATAATTAGTAAGATTAATTTTATAATGTAACCTGAATTTTGGTTAAGGACCTTTAAATTATAAAATTTACAATTTAATCCCTAAGGTTAAGAAAAGTTTAAAATTGACCCCAACTTCGATTAAGTTTGGTAATAAACAAAATGGATAAAGTCCTAAGAATAATCAATATGATACTTAGATTAGGTTTTGAACTCTGAACCCTTTTTCGAACCTTCGATTATTCTTCTAATAACACTATCCAACCCGGATCCCTACTAGATCGGGAAAGAGGTGTTACAATTATGGTATCGAGCCTAGATTTAGTCGATTCTAAGACTAACCTGGCATCCATTATGAGTCTATGTTTACATATTCCACCTAGGAGTTTATCTGTATATGTTATCTGTGACTTACAACTTACACGATTTAAATTCTTTCTGTATGATTAGTTTAAGAATGTCTGCACCTAATGATAGACGTGTTGCAATAGAACCACATCCAGGCTCTACGCGTTCCTTTATCAGCGAACCATTGATTAAGAAGTATACGCTAGAACCTGAACCAGTCACTTCTGAGATTGTTGTCTCTAACCTACTAGGAGATAGTGCGGTTATACGGTGAATCCGTAAAGCTTGACCTTTAAGGATCCAAGGGTCCTATTTCTGGCCAATTTGATGGTCTTTCCCTTCCACGAGTTCGATCTCATTCTAGGCCTCAATTGGCTAGCTAAACATCAAAGCGTGGGTGGATTGTTCAAAGAAGAAATTATATCTCTGTGGACTCGGTAAGGAGAACATAACCTTGATGAAGTCTAAACCCGAGCCTAAAAAGACTATCATGAATGCCATTGAGTCTAAGAAATATTTGAAAGTCAAAATGTACCTGTAGTAAAAGAATATCTCGATGCGTTTCCCGATGAACTTCCGGGACTCCCTCCCACCCGTAAAGTAAAATTAGGAAAGAAGTACAACCTGAAACTACTCCGTTCTCCACTACTCCGTATAGAATGGCTCCGGAGGAGTTGAAGGAGTTAAAAGCTCAAATTCAAGAACTTTAAGATAAGGGATTCATTCGACCGAGTTCCTCACCCAGGGGAGTATCGATTTTGTTCGTCAAAAAGAAAGATGGATCGATGCGTTTAAGCATTGACCATCGTCAATTGAATAAAGTGACGATCAAGAACAAGTACCCACTTTTGAGGATAAGTGACCTCTTTGATCAGTTGAAGAATGCTTTAGTCTTTTCCAAGACAGATCTTCGGTCCGAATACTACCAAAAGCTGCTAAAGGAGTATGATGTTCCAAAGATTGCTTTTTGAACTAGATATGGTCACTACAAATTTCTTGGTGATGCCTTTTGGGCTCACGAATACACATGCAGCCTTCATGGACATGATGAATCGTGTATTCCAGCCCTATCTCGATAAGTTTGTGGTTGTCTTTATAGTTGACATTCTGATCTATTCTAATGACTCTATTTCTCATGAAGAACATCTCTGGATCATGTTTCAGACCCTTCGGGAGAAACAACTCTACGCCAAGTTCAGTAAATGTGGATTTTGGTTGTTTGAAGTATCCTTCCTTGGCCATGTGATTTATTCTGTGGGAATCCAGGTAGACCCAAAGAAGTTCCAAGCAATCCTTAATTGGACTCCTTCGAAGAATACGAGAGAAGTTCGTAGTTTTCTGGGCCTTGTAGGCTATTACCGTAGATTCGTTGAGGGATTCTCATTGCTTGCAACACCCTTAACCAAGCTTCTCCGCAAGGATACCCTTTTTTTGTGGACTGTTGATCAGCAAAGAAGTTTTGACCAACTCAAGCAAGTCTTTACCCATGCCCCTGTCTTGGTACAACCCGAGTCAGGCAAAGATTTCACCGTGTATAGTGATGCATCCCACCTGGGATTAGGCTGTGTTTTGATGTAAGAAAGAAAAGTCATAGCTTATGCCTCACGTCAACTCAAGCCTCACGAGTTGAACTATCCGACTCATGATCTAAAACTTGCCGCAGTTGTGTTTGCTTTGAAGATTTGGCGGCATTATCTCTATGATGAAAAGTATTACCTATACACTGATCACAAAAACCTGAAGTACCTCATGACTCAGAAAGAGTTAAATCTTAGTCAGTGCCGATTGATGGAATTGTTGAGAGATTATGATTTAGTCATTGACCACTATCCCGGTAAAGCCAATTGGTGGCTGACGCTCTTAGCTGGAAGCCCACTTCTTCTTTGAGATGCTTGAATGTTCACTTCTGACTCAGAAAACATGGCAAATTGTTAGCTGAGTTAAGAGGTCACTCCACCATTGTATCCCGAATTAAGGCACTCCAAGAAATTGATGAGGAGTTGCAACCCATTATTGCTAAGGTCAATGATAGCTCATATTCTGACTTTGCTTTGAATTCTGAAGGGTTACTGTGTTTTCGCAACCGCATTTTTGTTCCTGATGATGGTGATCTTCCGGAACCAAATCCTAAGTGAAGCTCATTCTAGCCCTTTCTTTGTTCATCTTGGAGCTATCAAAATGTACAAAGATATGAATGAGATCTATTGGTGGTCCGGTATGAAGAATAAAATTACGGACTACGTAGCTAGGTGTTTGACTTGCCAACGGGTCAAATCCGAGCATAAAGTGCCTACTGGCCTCCTTCAGCCTATCGAGCTTCTACAATGGAAATGAGAGCGTGTCACGATGGACTTCATAAGTGGTCTACCTTTGACTCCAAAGAAAAATGATGCCATTTGGGTCATTGTGGACCAATTCGCCAAGTCTGCTTACTTCCTTCCAGTAAGAATAAATTTCAGCTTGCCTAAGCTTGCAGAGTTGTACATCCGTGAAGTTATTCGTTTATACGGCATTCTGGTATCTATCATCTTGGATTGTAACCCACGATTTATGTCTCAGTTTTGGAGGACCTTACACGAGGCCTTGGAAACGCAAGTGCATCTTAGTACTATTTTCCATCCTCAAACCGATGGCCAATCTGAAAAAGAGTTATTCTGTAATTCTAAACCCTTCTCTAAGTTATGTGAATAAATGTTTGTACCAATCATGATTCTTCCGTGTAGATTCTGGAAGATATGCTCCGAGCCTATGTCATCGACTTCAGGAACACATGAGAGAAATCCCTACCCTTGGTTGAGTTTGCTTACAACAATAGATACCAGGCTTTAATTTAAATGGCTCCGTATGAAGCTCTCTATGGAAGAATGCGTAGAACTCCTCTTTGTTGGACTGAACTCGGTAAAGGCAAGATGCTAGGTCCTTACTTACTTTGGGAAACCGAAGAAAGGACTACCATTATTCATGATCGGCTTAAGGCTACCTCGGCCGACACAAGTCCTATACCGATCTGGGCAGGAGAGATATTTAGCACGAGGTTGGTGAGAAGACCTTCCTCAAAGTATCTCCGTGGAAGAAGATTCTTCATTTCGAAAAAAAGGGAAGCTAAGTCCCCGCTTCATTGGTCCATTCAAGGTGATTGAAAAGATTGGACCCGTCGCCTACCGATTAGCCCTCCTCGAGGAGTTAAGTCAGATTCAAAATGTTTTCGATGTGTCTATCTTTGCGCAAGTACCAGTTAGATATTTCCCATGTGATTGAACCAGAATCTGTAGAGATTCAATCTAATATGACGTACGAGGAAGAACCTGTTCAAATCCTCGCACGAGAGACCAAGAGGCTTCGTAACAAGACTGTGCCCTTAGTGAAAGTTTTATGGCGAAGTCATTCCATTGAAGAGGCAACATGGGAACCGGAGGAGACTATACAAAAACAATATCCTCATCTGTTTGCCTGAAATGAAAATTCGATGACGAATTTTCTTAAGGGGGAGAGTTGTCACACCCTAAAAACTGGTCTAGTCGGGGTTGAGTTTCGGTGATCGAATATTTTGTACCGGTTAAATAATTAGCTCGATCTTGTACCTAATTTGGAGAAATAAAGGTTATTCGGGCTAACCATATCGGTTTATTATTATTATTATTATATTTATTAGTAAAAAACAAAAAGATATATATGCCATGAGTGGGGGACCCACGGAAATTTCTTCAATTGAAGGAAATTACTGTGAATCAACCCATAATTGGGGATGATTCGGCATGGCAATGTGGTATGTTGGCACCATGCGGCCCAAGCCAAGGGCATTATGCCCCAAATGAGTGCCACGTCTCCAACAAACGTGGAGCATGGAAAACATAATTGAAGGCCAGCGAATTTAGTATAAATAGGGGGTTATGCGCAAGAGTGAGAGAAAATAAGGAAGAAAAAAACAATTTAGTGATAGGTTGGTAAGCCCGAGTTTTTTGGTTCAATATATTTGAGTCCTTGCTATTGATTGGCTCAAGGGGTTGATACAGAACAACTGTCATCTCTTTCAAAAGCCAAGAATAAAGGCACCATTATCCGAAAGTCTTAAAAACGTCAGGTTGTCGAGGTGAGTGTAGTTGTATCAAGGGATAGGCTTGGTGCCATCCCGTTGCATTATTTTGTGGTTATGTTTTTATTTGTTTAAGGGTTCACGTAGAACGACTATGTCAAATTTGATTGGCAAATCTGGTAAGTGCCTTACATTACTTTGATATGTGCAAACATGACTATGATATGCTACATGTATGTGATATATGAAAACAATATGAAATGTTACATGATATGGAGCTAAGGCTCAGTTTGATATTTGATATGATATGACTTAAAAAATATGGACTATGTGAATTTGTGTAATTATGGACATTGGATACAATTGGCATGCGATCGGATTATTGAGCTCAGTTAAGTAAGGGAGGACTACGGTCCAGGGTTACGGCCTATATGTGGGGGAAATAAGGTCGGCTTTGAAAGGGATATATCTCCAAAGCTATGGCTCAAGGGCTACGTCCCACTCTCTTTTATATGTGTTGGTGTACAAGGGAATCTGCGTATCCAATGGTACCTAATATGATATGTGCTTATAAATTATGCTACGACATTATGATTTACGAATTATGCTACGACGTTATGATTTATGAATTACGCCATGAAAATATTATTATGATATGAATGTGTGAAATGTATATGTGAATATGAAAGCATGAAAATAAGTGAAATAAGCACGAATTGTGTATAGTGTAATACGGCTACTTGTATATTTGATTTTCATGCATTTCATAATATTGATCATCCATTGTAATTGTTATAACTACCTCACTAGGCTATGTAAGCCTAACATGTGTGTCTCATGCATTTTCAGGACCTCGAACAATTCCGAGCTTTGATCGTGTTGTTGCAGTTGCAAGTCACGTCTCTGCCATATATGTATGTTATCCTTTGCTAAACTCCTAGTAAAGTGGCATATGGTCCAACTTGTTTTGTATAAGCCTTTCTAGATATATATAAAGTTGGTAAAATGGTTTTGTTGTATGCTTAGATTTGGATAGGTTAAAATGGTTAAAAGGTGCATAAAATGAGCCTAAGGTGAAAACTTGGTAAATGGATTCCGAACACCCTAAAAATGTGACGTGCCAATAGGAACATGATTTGTAAATGTACTGGTAAACTTTGGTAAGGTTTGGAAATCACCCGATAGGTTAATCTGAATAACAAAATAGTTTTGAATAGTTTACAAAATGGTCACTAAATATTGTATCGTCTAATCAGATAGGTAAATGACCTTCGTTAGTGATGAAATTTCACAGGATAATAATTAGTAAGATTAATTTTATAATGATAACCTGAATTTTGGCTAAGTACCTTTAAATTATAATGTTTACAATTTAGTCCCTAAGGTTAAGAAAAGTTTAAAATTGACCCCAACTCCGATTAAGTTTGGTAATAAACAAAGTGGATAAAGTCCTAAGGATAATCAATATGATACTTAAATTAGGTTTTGAACTCTGAACCCTTTTTCGAACCTTCGATTAGTCTTCCGATAACACTATTCGACTTGGATCCCTACTAGACTGGAATGGGGTGTTACAATATAAATAGGCCTCTTTATTTATTTTTGCCCAAAATTTTCCAAACCCTAACCCTAAGAGCACAAATTTCCCTAAAACCTCTTATTTTCACTCAAAATATATCAAACTTCATGGGTTTTACAAGGATTTCATCTCCAATCAATGAATCATGCATACCCATCACTTCTTTCATCTATTTTTTTTGTGTTTTTTGAGGTATTATTATAATATCCTATACTTTATTCGAATATCATTCTTATGTTTTAGGTTTTTGCATCTAGATTGAAAGTTTTAGAACAAAATGATAGTTTAAATACTAAAAACTATGAGTACATTTGATAGTTTAAATACAAAGTTTTAGGTTTTTGCATCTAGGTTTTTAGGTACTATTACAACTTGTAGACACTGTTTTTTAAATACCATCCTAAGTTTTATTGGCATTGAAATTTTTAGTACATTTGATTCATTTTGTTCATTATTTGAATAATTAATGGACTAAAATTGATGGACTTTGTACATTTGATTCATGATAATTTAAATTTACATTTGATTGATAGACACATTTTTAGCACATTTGAACAATTCATGGACTGAAATTGATGGACACGTTTTTAATACATTTGATTCATGATAGTTTAAATTGTATTGCATCTAATTTTTTAGCTATTATTTCCTTATGGACTGAAATTGATGAATTTTGTATACAGTGTGCTTATTGTTTTTGCAGGAGTTTGATTTTTCCTTAGTGTGTCTAGAACCTTAAATCCTTTTCAATTTTTTAAATAGCACCAAAATCAAAATTTACGACAAAACATCATCGCACGAGTTTTCCTTTTATGAATCAGCCCGCACTCAAACGTGAACCTCAACCCTTTTTACTTACATCATTTGATACATGTTTTGATGAACATGGAGTACAAAATCAAAGGCTAAACTTTGATATGTTAAATTTTTTTTGCTATTCGTGATGACCGTGTTGTAAATTTTGAATTTATGTCTGATCCCGCTTTTAAGTTTCCTTATCTTAGTCTTATGATGAGATGAAAATTTCTTAACATGCTTCATCTCAGTCCCGAATATTTAGCTACTTTAACCTGAATTTTTTTTCCAACGGTCGTTGTCTTTTTTATGATTCAGGTAACACTATTATTGTCATAGATTCTTATCTTACGGGGAATATCTTTTAGCTAGACACCAAAATAATTGCCACCAATCTAGGTTTAGAAAATAGTAGTCTTGATGATGAGGATCAACCTATTCCTGATTCTCCAGCCCTTGGCTCTATTGCTGCCCTAACCGCCCATGACCGCTTTCTCCATCTCATTATCATTTAGTGGTTTCGGCCATTCAAAGGTAAGTATTTTACCATTAGTACTATCGATGCTTAGTGGGTTCAATGCTTTTGCACCGGCAAAAGCATCAATCTTGCTCAGATTATTTTTGTTGACCTAATTGACATCATCAACAATCCTCGCACCTCTATGGCCACCTCCTTTTACTGCAGTTGCGTCATCAACCATGTCTTTCGTAACGAGGGCATAAATTTCTCTATAGATATTTCCTTCCCTCAGGGAAATAAGATTGATGCTTCATCTCTTTGAAAGGCTCATTTCGATCTCATTACCGGTGAGTGGATTCCTCGCGCTCCACGACCAGCTCTAACACTTCGAGCGGCTCACCAACTAGTTGCTTTGGTACCTGAAGGAGATGTCTCTCTGGCATCACTTTTGGAGTTGATCACTTAGATGGAGGGTCGCATTATGTTGGTTTGATTCAGTTGATGAGTGGTTTGATTCAGTTAATGAGCATCTTGGGATCTTAGAGTATTCAGTTCAGCTTCTTTAGGATGATGTAGAGGATCATGTTGATGTCGGCGATGATGCACTGGAGGCTTAGCTTTATTTCATGTCACTTTGGATTATGTTGGATTATTTTGTTGTGGCTATGACTTTTTGGATTACTTTATATTTATGGATTATGTTGGATTATTTTGTTGGATTATTATATATGATTTGCTTAATATTTATGGATATGTTTACTATGTTTATTTTGCTTGGTTTATGTTTATCTTGCTTCTCATTATTTTTTATCAAACAAAAAGAGAGACAATTCGAATATTACCTAAGTTGAAAAAAGAGCTAAGTGTTCAAATAACGTTGAAAAAGATCTAAGTGTTCAAATAAATTTTGAAGTATTGAACTAACTCACAAATTCAAAGTTGAAAAAGAGCTAAGTGTTCAAATTACTTTGAAAAAGAGCTAAGTGTTCAAATAACATTTTTGAAAGATTCAATATTATCTAAGTTATTTGAAGCAAATTCGAAATTTACAAGGTTAGAAGTACTAAAACTACCAATTTCTCCTAGGTGTATCAGTACCAGTACGCCTACAAGGGCGTACTGATACACTTTAGTTATACCAAAATCCAGTGAGCTGTTTTCATACCAATACTGACCCCATATTGGTACGTTTCATATGATAGTACCGATATGATATCTTCAAGTACCGGTACGCCCTTTTGAACCAAATTCCCAACTCTAGTTTCGATTTTAGATCAATTCAACAAAGTAGGAAACATTGATTATTCGAAATTTACATGAAATATATTGCTTGCAGCTGCTACGATTTGTCAAAGTAGGAAACATTGATTGCTCAGTGGTGATTGTGTTTCACATGAAGCAACATTGTAATGTTTGACTATTTTCTTGTTCTTATCCATTTTTAGAATCAACACACATTATGGTGAATTAAATGTATTTTTTTAAAATTCAATATTTAAAGTTTACCTTGTTAAAAATATATCATAAGGACTATAATAACCATAATACTCATATGCATGTCATGCTCTGAAAATCCCAAGTCACCATCTTTATTCATCACATGAAGAAAATAAATGAAAAGTGAAAAAAGAGGGAAGGTTGTGAACCATCCACAAACTGGTACAATAGCATTCAACATTTTTGTAAATAATGAAACCCCATATATATAATCTCATCCATTTATTTTGATCATGGTATGATACAATTATAACGTAAAAAAGAGAAAAACATGATTTAAATAGAAATTTCAGCGAATTATTGCAAACTTCCATATGCTATTTTAGCTCTCTTTACCACATTTCTTTTCTCAACTTTTGAATCATGTATGGGTAGTTTATGACGATTGAAAAGATAAATTTCATTGCAGTTGCTTGTAACAACTTTTGCCAAAAATTTCATTTGTTCAACTCTCATTTGTTGCGTCTACACAATAAATACATCACGTTATTCAATATCACACAATAGCTAAACGAAACTACATGGTATACTTTACCGTGAAAGTAATCTTTGACCAATCACTTTTTTATCGATTTTTATATACTTCAATATGTACATGCCACAATCATTACTGAATCCAATATAAAATATTAAAGAAATTCATAGGCATAAGAAATAAAATTTTATTTTAAATTTAAGTTACGTACGAATTTGGCTACTTCAGTAATTCAAGAAAAAAGATTAGAAATTTTGCAACATCTTCCAATATTCTACCCAAATGAGCATGAGACCGATACATAAGTGGAGCTTTACTCAACTGTTATAATAAGTCAAAACAAAATTAAGAATTAAGAAATTGATAATTAAAAAACTATACTAATTCTATTAGTTCTCATAAATGATTAAGAACTTACTAAATATTGTGCAATGTTTTTACACACTTCATTGACGCCAAGAGAGTCCAAAACGTAATTATGTTCTTCCACAACATCAACAACTAATAAAAACCAATGTTTGCCTTTTGCATCATGTAAAGGCATGTATACCTGCTAAATCATGTGAGTGAAAAATCACTCTCATCTACATATAAGCAAACAACAAATTATAAATATACATGTTCAACATTACTACTATCAATAGGTATAAAGTTCTGTATCCATTAGGAATGAAATTTGAAAATGCTAGTCATTTTTCCCGCCTTCTGAGCATGTGTGAAATATTCGTCAATGATACTCTGAGACAAACATTAAATTTGAAAATTTCATGAAATAATAAACTAAAAATAATATGGTCCCTAGCCCATAAATCATTTTTTACCTGAAAGGACAGAGACATATATAACTTCTTTGGCAAAGGTTATTGTATCAAGTGCAAATCGTACACATAGATATCGATAAAGTATTAAATATTTAAAAACAATAAAAACACTTATATTAATAACATACAAAAGAACAAATATTGATCATGTAAAAGACTTAATAATTTAATCTATAATACCCAATTAGATAACAATTTTCCTAGAAAAACAATACGAGCATTGCAATGTCCAAAATAACATTTTTTGCCATGTAAAAAGTGTTGGATGTATTATTCCAAGTAGCACCATTCATACAAATTGTGCATTCGTCAGGCGTTAGATACTCCAAATATTGCTTGTACACATCAATTATCATACTAGTTTATTTGGAATTTTCTGATAATAAATTACATGCCTTATATTTATCTTGCATAAAAAACATTTAACTCTTTAAAAAGATAATAACATGAAAATTAAATGTAAATATTAAAAAAATGTGTTTACAATTTACACCTTTCTTATTTTACATTTGATTTGAGCTTCTGCGAATAAATCTTGCAATCTTGGTTCAATCTCAAAATTACAAAGCTTGTCTTCTTTTCCAACCTGCACAATTGAAAACTAATTAGTCATATATTCAACTCAAATGAAATTTTGTGAATTTTTCCTCTATCTACATATCAATGGTAAAAGTTAGTTTTAAGCAAACAAATAATATTAAAGTATAAAATGAAATATAACCAAAAATAATGATTTATACATACCATTGTATTCACTTTAGAAGTTCAAACTTTTTTTTTCGATGGCATATCTTTCGACTCCGGGTCATCAGTAAAATCAGAACGTACAGTAGAACATCTCACCCTCTTTTTCTGTTAAGAGTCTTTACTCTTTGATTAAGCCTTAGGACCATTTGAAATTTTAGGCAGCATTTTTTTAATCATTGGACTTTCCTTCAACATAACTAATTGACTAGGAAACCGTTGGTGACTAAATTGAAAGTTAAAAACCTAGCTAGGAATTTTTGGGAGACCATTAGTTTTAACCTTGATGTTGTGTTCATAATTAACTTCAAGTTTTCTTTTACCAATAGGTTCTAATGAGGGAGAAGAATAATCAAGATCACAATTCATAAATGGAGACAAACTCGGTTTTTTAATACGACTCTTGGTTTCTTCCTTCAATGATGCAGCCCTTAATCCTTCTTCCTTGTGTGATTTAGTTTCTAAACCCTTATCTTTTCAATGGTCCGCTATGTAAACTAGTCTATTCTAATCTATTATTTAAAGCACCCTCCTTTAATGATCAACTATGTATACCTTCCCCTTTTTAATGAATCACCATCTTGTATTGAGCTTTTAACATTACTCGGTGTTAATATGGTCACTAATTTTTTAAATTGGCCATTTAATTTTTCAAATTGAGCATTTAATTTTTCAAATTAAGCATTCATTTTAACAAATTCCCTTTTAATATTTTTCACCATATGAATGAGTGCCTCGGACTTGTGATCACTCTGATAAGGAGTTCTTATCTTTTCCTCATGCAGAACTTTAACTTTTTCCTATATGTACCAATAATTTTAAATAAAATATACCAAAAAAAATAAATTCAACACAATTATTAAAATTTTAGTTAATTATAATGAATGTACCGCTTTGTTTGTCTTCTCTGAATTCATGTTGATATGACGCTTACATTCCATCATCTTAACTTGTTTTGAAGGCGTTAAGTTTAGACCCATCATCTATGTTAAAAAGATAAAATCTAAGCCTGTATGCATTTAAAAATAACATTTTATACTCACAAGAAAGTGCAATTCCAAAATTCAAACACTATGTGCCGGTATGGTACATTATAGTATCGATACGCAATTTGGAAATAATTTCCAGTGAGAAATTTTTGTACCGGTACACTTCCAGTACTAGTACTTAATTAACTGCGTACTAATTCGCATAAAATAACATATCAGTATAGAACGAGGGTTTTAATTTGGGAATTCAGAATTGGTTTTGGGAATTAGGGTTCCAATATAGAAATTAGGGTTCTATTGTGGGAATTAAGGTACTCAATTTAGGAATTAAGGTTCTACATTTGGCCTATTTTGAAAATTTGGGTTAGGGTGGTGGTTAGGGTTTGGGAATTAAGGGATTAGGGGATGTCGAAATTGGATGTTGGTCGCCACATACATGTAGCCACAACCATTGCCGGTGAAGGCGACGATTGCTGGTGAGGTAGCACCCACCGATGACGGCTTAGACGATCGCCGAAGTCCGAATTAAGATAAAACTATAGAAACCTTACCTTATCGGATTGGCTGTGTGAATGGCGGGGAACGATGGCCAGGCTCAAACGACGACCATGTAGGGACGAAGGCACGGCGGCGACTATATCATTGGTGGAAGAAGGTGATGAATGATTTAAATAGTTATTATTTTGTTACTAATTACTCATTGTTTGTAGGTTTATGTTGCTAATTTGGGCATTTTCTCTTATTTTGTGTGCATGACATTGGATTCCAGAAACTGTGCTAAAAAGGGCGAAATATTGCAGCTTTTATTTTTCTAGAGTCAAGGCTGGGCTACTGGGCATGAAAGGCTAACTGGATGCCACATCAGCAGTTCTAGAAGATGTTGTCAGCAGTGGTGATACTTATTAGTTGCAAACTGCCAGGCAACAGTGTCCTGGGCAGTTTGGGACTGTTTTTGCACCTAGTAGCAAACTGTTTCCAAAACAGCTTTGGGACATTGTAACCTGTCTAGTTATGTCTTAAAATGAAGTAATAACAAAATGGAAATGAACTAGTAAGAAATGCTTAAAAGGAAGCATAAAAACAATAGCTAAATGTTAGGTACAAATGTGGTAGCATTGCTAATATGATTGTGTGATATTATGAGCTTGTTTTTATGATTTGTATATGTGCTATGCTTGCTAGACCAAGGACAACAAGTTGGGGAAGAAGATGATAGGAGTGGACATCCCAAAGCTAGAGGCAAGGGGATTTGGATTCAAGATAATTGAATTGCTAGGAGTATTGTGAGTGTAACTATCCTTAGGGTTGGGACTAGGTCCTAACCAACCTTGTTATTGTCTTAATTCAATGTTATTGCCATATAACATGACCTAATGCATATTTGGCTAATTAAGGGAAGAATGACATGTATGATAACATGTTTGATGCCATGATCTATGTGTTACTTGGGTGTTAAGCAAATTTAATGAAATGTTTGTCATGTTGGATTGCTTATGCCTAAGGTAAGAAATGGCATGCTTGCTTGGAGAATAAGGTACGCACATTACATATATATGCATGTATTTGTGATTGTTATACATGGCTGATTGAAATGAATTGAACAATGGTACCACTTTGTATTTATGCTATTCGAACGACATAGATAGTTTTGTATTGGGAGTTAAGACTCCATAAGCCTAAGGGCTTGTCCTTTAAATGGCATAACCTTGTATTGGATCATTAAATGTATAAAGCTTAAATGAATTGGATAATCAACAACCTTGGTAGCTAGTCTGATAGATAGAAGGGCATGCCTTAGAATTTGAGCTCATATTGGCACTACGGTGCATATTGGTACGATGATACATATTGGCACGACGATGCATATTGGCACTACGGTGCATATTGGCACTTTGGTGTATATTGTTAAGATTTGATTATCTTGTAAGCTACTTACCAAGGGTGTTATGAGATGACTTAATAAATCAAATGAACATTGTTTGCTTAGATGTGTGATATGAACACTTATTGTATTGTAAGATACTTGAATAAACTTCCTTGCCTTGAACGATGACACATGAATGGTTGTTTAACTAGTTACTTCTCATGAAAGAAATGTATAAATAATGACTTTGTGTATGAATGCCTACTTGGTGATTAGAGTTTTTTTATTTCTTGTCACCTAAGTAACAAGTTGAATGGCATATTGTATGTAAACATGATGGATGTTGCTATGTTGATTGTGTGATATGTGAAGCTTGCCTATGTTTACCTATGCAATTCGAATAAGTATATGTCATGTAGAGATGTTCTTGATTCCTTGAATTACATGTAAACTTGGAAATGTATGCTTGGAAAATTGGTAGACTTAGTGTTACCTCGCTAAGTACATAGCTTGTACTTACCACTCTACTCTTCATTCTTCACATAACAGATTAAAGATACTTCAAGAGGATATCTTGGGTTAGAAGCAACACTTGAAGCAAGCTTGAAAGTATGATTTCATACTCTTTGTATACTCCTAGTTTGGTGGCACTAGATCTTGTAATAGGTAGTCTTGATCATGCATTTTGTGGTGTTGTTAAGACTCGTATATGTAATGTTTTGAATGGGCCTACCAGGTAATCAATTCGGATGACTTAAACTATGTATATGACTTGGTTGACATATATATAAGTTGGTATGATGTTGCGCATAAAAATGACAGAATTTCAATGTTTGTTGAACATGTTTAAATCGAATGCTAGACCAATATGTATGATCATGCATTTGTTCCTATGGCTATTGGCAATATTCAGCAATGACAAGATTGAGGCTAAGGTATGTTTAAACATGCATTAACAATGTACTAACTAGGTATGTTATGAAATTGTATAACTTGATTGTAAGGAATCAAATGAAATGTGATTAGGGATCACCGTAGGAATTCGAGTAAGGCATGAATGTGTAATAAGATGTAAGTTAGATGCCTTGTATTGATCATGTTAATTGGTTGAATAAGTAAATTCTTGAGATGCAAGTAAGCTAGTTAAAGTATGTTTAGTGGTCACCTAGTGTTATTCAAATATGGCACTTGGAATTGTAGTAAGAATGAAAGTTGAACCATGTTTAATAGTAACCTATTGTGAAGTATGCCACATTGATTATTGTTAAATGATGCATGTGAATTGAATGGATTGGTAACATGATATTGGTAACTTAGGATATAAGTATGAAATGGAATAAATTTGTACCTAAATTAGTATGCTATGTATGTTGGGTTTGTTTAATGTGGATTGCTTAAATGTATTGTATGTCTTGAAAGGTTTAGTTTGGGTTACTTGCACCAGAAGTTAAGTATACCAAGGTTACTTGTTCGACAAGTAACCTATCTATTGCTTTGTTTTTTTTTTGGTAACGCTCCTGAACCGGGTTACGGCTAACCCAGGGATGAGGTGTTACATTTATTGGTATCAGAGCTTTTTGGTCGATTCCATAAGCTCACTTGCATATATAGGATATTGCGCCACCTAGGAGATTTGATAGAAGCTTGTGTTGTTGCATAAATGTATAAATGTGATAACTAAAACTCTTATTGTTCTGATTGAACTAGAATGTCAGAAAAAAGATTGGGTCGGGATAATGAAAGTCCCGTAGGCTCCTCGAACGAAGGAGACAATGTGAGGATGGAACAGAATCCTCATCAATAACAAACTCAACATCGAGCTCAAGCTGCTGCTCAACAGGAAGCTCCTGCTATCAATCATGTGCAGCAAGACTGTCTTACAAGTATAAAGAAGATGTTCAATCATCTCGTAACTGCCTTAAAACAAGATCACCCTATTGCTCGTACTGTTGTTGTGCAAAACCGAGCCCCTATTTACAAGCTAGCTTAGCATCGGTCATATAACTTCACTGGCACCGATAAGGCTAATCCTAAAGTAGCTGAGTATTGGTTAGAGGCCACTAATCGTATTCTGACTAAAAATTGCCATGTCATGATGAGCATAAACTTGAGTGTGCCATTGTTCTATTGGCAGACAAAGCATTAAGCTGGTGGGAAACCACTACTCTGACTGCTCTTGTAGAGTCTATCACTTGGAAGTTCTTCATTGATGAGTTCAGGAAGAATACATCAGCGAACAATATCTGGCCAAGTGCCAAAAGTGATTCCTGTATCTTAAACAAGCTGGCGACCTATCGAGTAACATGTGAGTGACTTTTGTAAGTATGGGTCTGAATAAATAAAAAACGAGGCCGACAAGTGCCAAATGTTTATCGATAAGTTATATGATGAATTAAGCCCTATATTTACTGCTCTGGGTATTATCGACTTCCAAAATTTGGTAAACCGAGCCAATGCTACTGAGGCAAAGATGAAAGCCTTAGAAAGACGCAAGAGCGGACACTCCTTGAAAGACAAATTGACCCAGGAACGATGATAGGCCACACTGGCAATCAAAAAAGTCCAAACAGTCCAAGGGACATCTTTAAACTATACCCCTAATCAGAAGAGTAGTTACATCCCGAAACCTCAAACGGTTATAAAGACTTCAGCCTCTGTTGTTTCTGTTGATAGCATGGGGAATCAGGCTAAAGCTAATCAATACCCTCTATGCAAGTTCTGCTTGAAACATCATTCTGGTCAGTGTAGAGTTCAACAAAATTTATGCTTCTCATGTGGAGCCTCTAATCATTGTATCCAAGACTGTCCCCAGAATCCCAACAAGGCTTTGAATCGAACCTCTGCAATTGCTATTTCAACTTCTCCTAACCGAAACAAAGCACCCAAAAAAGCTCAGTCCGGGAATAAGAATGCTCCAACTCATCAGGAGTCTCGAGGAACTTCCTGCTAGTAACCTTTGCTAAGATGATTCTCTAAGATGAAATTGAATTCGGTTTGCCTAGAATGCATGTTGTTTCTAAATTCACTGATGTTTTTCTCGAGGAACTTCCTGGTGTCTCTCCGACCAGAGAAGTAGAGTTCGGGATTGAAGTTCAGCCTAGAACAGCTCTGGTGTCCATTGCACCCTATAGAATGGCACCTGTCGAGTTGAAAGAATTAAAGAAGCAACTTCAGGAGTTGCAAGATAAAGGTTTCATACGGCCTACCACTTCTCCATGGGGTGCTCCAGTCCTGTTCGTGAAGAAGAAAGATGGGACTATGCGGCTTTGTATTAACTATCGTCAGTTAAACAAGCTCACTATCAAGAATCAGTATCCCCTGCCTAGAATTGAAGATCATTTTTTTATCAACTTAGGGATGCTATTGTATTCTCTATGATCGGCTCGGGGTACTATTAAATGAAAGTGAAAGAACAACACATGCCCAAGACAACCTTTCGTACTCGATATGGCCACTTTGAATTCCTCGTAATGCCATTTGGGTTAACGAATGCTCCGGATGCTTTCATGGATCTTATGAATCGGGTATTCAAGCCCTATCTCGATAAATTCGTAGTTGTCTTCATCGACGACATTCTGGTGTACTCTCGAAATAAGGAGGAACATGCTGAACACCTCTGAATTGTCTTACAAACACTCAGAGAACATAAATTTTTTGCCAAGTTCTCCAAATGTGAATTATGGTTACCAAAACTTTCTTTCCTCGACCACATTATCTCGGCTGAAGGAATCAAAGTCGATTCAAGCAAAATTTAGTCTATTCTGAACTAGAGACATCCGAAGAATGTAAGTGAGGTCTGAAGCTTTCTCAATTTAGCCGGGTATTACAGAAGATTTGTTAAAGGTTTTTCCTCTATTGCTACAAGTCTTACTAAGCTTACCCGCAAAGATACACCTTTTGTTTGGTCAGAAAGCCAACAACGAAGCTTCGACCAACTTAAGCAAGCTCTGACTCATGCCCTAGTACTCATCCAACCAAAATCAGGCAAAGAATTCACTATTTACAGTGATGCTTCTCATATAGGACTCGGTTGTGTCCTGATGCAAGATGGGAAAGTAATTGCTTACGCTTTAAGGCAACTGAAGCCCCACGAGTCTAATTATCCAACACATGATCTGGAACTAGCAGCTATCGTATTTGCTCTCAAGATATGGAGACACTATCTATACGGAGAGAAATGTAATCTATTTACTGATCACAAAAGTCTCAAATACCTCCTAACTTAGAAGGACTTGAATCTGGGACAAAGGAGTGGCTCGAATTACTTAAATATTACGATTTGGTTATCGACTACCATCCAGGGAAAGCAAATGTAGTTGCTGACACCCTTAGTCGTAGACCATACTCGGGTAACTCCTAAATCTAGAATTCTGATTAAATTCATTTGAATCATGCCTTTTCTTGTTTTGCAAACAACAAATTTAGAGTTTCCTTAAGCTATAAGATACTATTCGAACATTCCTTGAGATACAAGTAAACCATTCGAATAATAATTGTGTCTAAAATACTTGTAACCATTGAAATTGAGTCTTTCTTAGATTGTAAGAAAGAATTCGAACAATGCCTTTTGATACAAGAAACAATTCGAACAATGCCTTGCATTGCAAGAAATCTATTAAAAATAATTGTAATGACCTTGTTAATTCTTTCGTAGCTAATACGGCTATCAATGCTCATTTTCGACTATCCAAGGGCTGGAATTTTTTTTCTAAACTTCAAGTTCAATCCGATTTTATCTCGAGGATTAAAGAACTTCAACAAGTTGATCCAGATCTTCAGAAGATCATGTCTAAGCTTACTTCTGAGTTTAGCTCTAACTTCTCCCTCAACTCATTGAACTCCTCTATTTCAAGGATAGAGTGTGTGTTCCTAACAATGAGTAACTAAGACAAGAAATGATGCAGGAAGCACATCAAAGTTCTTTTTTATCCACCCTACCTAAAGCCATTATATTGGTGGCCAGGCATGATATATGCAATTATGGACTTCGTATCCAAGTGCTTAACTTGTCAAAGAGTCAAAGCCGAGCATCAAGTCCCTACTGGATTGCTTCAAGCTATTGAACTTCCCCAGTGGAAGTGAGATCGAATTACTATGGACTTTGTCACCAGACTTCATTTTATTTCAAGAAAAAATGATGTTGTATGGGTGATTGTTGATAGATTCACTAAATCTACTCACTTCATCCCTGTTCGTATGAACATGAGCTTGGAAACCCTTACTGAGTTGTACTCTGTAAAGTGATTCGGTTACATGGTGTACCTACAACAATTATCTCCGATCGTGACCCTCGATTCGCATCTCAATTATGGAATTCTCTACAGAAAGCTCTAGGAGCTAAAGTACATCTTAGTACGGCCTTTCATCCTCAATCGGATGGCCAATCTGAGAGAATCATTCAAGTGTTAGAAGATATGCTACGAGCTTGTGTTATTGACTTCGGGAAGAATTGGGAGAAATCCCTACCTATTGTAGAGTTTGCCTACAACAATAGCTATCAATCGTCTATTCAAATGGCACCATTTGAAGCTCTATATGGCAGAAGATGTAGAACTCCTCTATGTTAGTCGGAATTGGGAGAAAACAAGGTATTGTGATACGAGCATGAGAGAGGTCAAAATAATCATCTTGGAAAAGAAGTTGAAACATGCTCGTATCATATTGGGACCTCAATTGCTTTGGGAAATCGAAGAAGAAGTCAAGATCATTCACGATCGATCGAAGGCATCTTTCGATAGACAGAAAACGTATGCTGATTTGAAAAGAAGAGATATTCAGTATGCTATTAGAGACAAAGTCTTCCTAAAGGTCTCACATTGGAAGAAAGTGCTTAGATTTGGAAGAAAATGGAAACTCAGTCCCCGATACATCGGACCATTTGAAGTTATTGAAAGAATTGGTCTAGTGGCCTATCGACTAGCTCTTCCTAGAGAGTTGGATAGAATACACAATGTTTTCCATGTTTCAATGCTCAGAATGCATCGATCTGATCTTTACACATTCTCGAACCCGAAGAAGTAGAATTGAATCATGATTTGTCCTACGAAGAAGAACCTATTCAGATTCTTGACCGGGAAGTAAGGAAGTTTCAGAACAATATTGTTCCCCTTGTTAAGATATTGTGGAGAAGTCATAAGGTGGAAGAAGCAATCTGGGAATCTGAAGAAGTCATGAGGAAGCAGTATCCTCACCTATTCGATTCAGGTAAATTCGATGACGAATTTAATTTAAGGAGGGAGAATTGTAGCACCCCAAATCCTAGCCTAGAAATATTGAAGTCAATTGCATAAGTTGATAGCTTAATTGAATTTAGAATTAAGCTAAATTGATTAGTTAAGGGTCTAATTGAAAGAAAGAATGAAATAAGTGATCAAATTACAAAGGACCAACTTGAATTAAGTAAGAAAGATGAGGCTTGCATGATAAATTTCACGATTCTCTCAATTGTCCTTGACTAATTATATGATTAATAACTAAGGTTAGTTTAGTAAATTCCTAATTCCCTAATGTGGATATCCACATTGTCATCATCTCTTTCATTTTCATTACCAGCCGAAAAAAAGAGAAAGGAAAGCGAGAGAGAAACTTTGAGAAAAACACCATTGAAGCACGAATTAAGTTTGCATGTGTGGAAAATTTCCATTGAAATTGAGCTAGGAAGCAAAGTAAGTATGATTCTACTTGTGTTCAATTGAATAGGCAATTATGCTTTTGGAATTGGCCTGTTTTGATGATGTTAGATGAAATTAGCTATTGAATATGTGATTATATGATTAAATGGTTGTAGAATCATGCAAATTTGAAGAATGAACACTAGGTACTATGCTGGAAATTATGTGTTTATGATAGTGTAACAAAGCTAGGTTGCTGGAAAATTGAAATGTGGTGTGGAAGTGAGAATTGAATGATTAGAACTTAAAATTGAGTTATGAAATTAATGAATTGATTATGATCATGATTAGATATTGTAAAGAAGGTGTTAAACAAATTGAATTGTTAGCAAACAATGCTGGAAATGAAGGATAAAAGTATGAACATAGTCTTGTAACATAGAAACTGTTTTGTTGAATTGAAATTGAGTAAACATGCAAAATTAGGCATTATAACCAAGTTTCTCTATTTTGGCTGCCTTTATTAATGGATTAAAATTGACCCAACATGTTTATGATATCATATGAAATGAATTATAGGGCCAAAACATTGGTTAAAATGAATTTAAGGCATTAAAATGTGAATGGGTACAATCTGCCCAGAATTGCTCTGTTCTGGGCAGTCACTTTGAAAATTCACCAAATATTGTATAGATCAAATTCAGGGCTGAAATTTTAATGACATGATCCTTAGTATGTCTACTTTCATTAGGTGAAAACAGAACTAAAAACTGGGTCCTATGCTGGAAAATGTAAATAGGAATTGCTGGCAGCGCAAACTGTCCAGGCAGTGTAAAAGCCCTGTCTTTGAACAATAAAATGTATTAATTGGATAAGAAATAAAATTCAAGTCTTACATTTTCTTATATAAAATTTTGTTATCTTTCCAACGATGTATAGTAATTGAAATTCCGACGTACGGATTAAAAGATATGGCCATTTAAAGGGACAGTGTGCAAACTGCCAGGCAGCAGTGTCCTGGGCAGTTTGGGATTGTTTTTGCACCTAGTAGCAAACTGTTTCCAAAACAGTTTTGGGACATTGTAACCTGTCTAGTTATGTCTAAAAATGAAGTAATAACAATATGGAGATGAACTAGTAAGAAATGCTTAAAAGGAAGCATAAAAATAGTTGCTAAAATGTTAGGTTCAAATGTGGCACCATTGCTACTATGATTGTGTGATATTATGTGCTTGTTTTGATGATATGTATATGTGCTATGCTTGCTAGACCAAGGACAGCAAGTTGGGGAAGAAGAGGATAAGAGTGGACATCCCAAAGCTAGAGGCAAAGGGATTTGGATTAAAAACAATTGAATTGCTAGGAGTATTGTGAGTGTAACTATCCTTAGGGTTGGGACTAGGTCCTAACCAACCTTGTTATTGTCTTAATTCAATGTTATTGCCATGTAACAAGACCTAATGCATATTTGGCTAGTTAAGGGAAGAATGACATGTATGATAACTTGTTTGATGCCATGATCTATGTGTTACTTGGGTGTTAAGCAAATGTAATGAAATGTTTGTCATGTTGCATTGCTTATGCCTAAGGTAAGAAATGGCATGCTTGCTTGGAGAATAAGGTACACACATTGCATACATATGCATGTGTTTGTGATTGTTATACATGGCTGATTGAAATGAATTGAACAATGGTACCACTTTGTATTCATGCTATTCGAATGGCATGAATAGTTTTGTATTGGGAGTTAAGACTCCATAAGCCTAAGGGCTTGGCCTTTAAATGACATAACCTTGTATTTGATCATGAAATGTATAAAGCTTAAATGAAATGGATAATCAACAACCTTGGTAGCTAGTTTGATAGATAGGAGGGCATGCCTTAGAATCTTGAGCTCATATTGGCACTGCAGTGCATATTGGCACTACGATACATATTGGCACGACGATACATATTGGCACTTCGGTGCATATTGTTAAGATTTGATTATCTAGTAAGCTACTTACCAAGGGTGTTATAAGATGACTTAATAAATCAAATGAAAATTATTTGCTTAGATGTGTGATATGAACATTTATTGTACTGTAAGATACTTGAATGAACTTTCGTGCCTTGAAAGATGACACATGAATGGTTGTTTAACTAGTTACCTCTCATGAAAGAAATGTATAAATGATGACTTTGTGTATGAATTCCTACTTGGTGATTAGAGTTTTTGATTGCTTGTCACCTAAGCAACAAATCGAATGGCATATTATATGTAAACATGATGGATGTTGCTATGTTGATTGTGTGATATATGAAGCTTGCCTATGTTTACCTATGCAATTCGAATAAGTATATGTCTTGTAGAGATGTTCTTGATTCCTTGAATTACATGTAAACTTGGAAATGTATGCTTGGAAAATTTGCTAGACTTAGTGTTACCTCACTAAGTACATAGCTTGTACTTACCACTCTACTCTTCATTCTTCCCATAACAGATTAAAGATACTTCAAGAGGATATCTTGGGTTAGAAGCAACACTTGAAGCAAGCTTGAAAGTATGATTTCATACTCTCTGTATACTCCTAGTTTGGTGGCACTAGATCTTGTAATAGGTAGTCTTGATCATGCATTTTGTGGTGTTGTTAAGACTAGTATATGTAATGTTTTGAATGGGCCTATCAGGTAATCAATTTGGATGACTTAAACTATGTATCTGACTTGGTTGACATGTATATAAGTTGGTATGATGTTGCGCATAATATGATAGAATTTAAATGTTTGTTGAACTTGTTTAAATCGAATGCTAGACCAATGTGTATGATCATGCATTTGTTCCTATGGCTATTGACAATATTCGACAATGACAAGATTGAGGCTAAGGTATGTTTAAGCATGCATTAACAATGTACTAACTAGGTATGTTATGAAATTGTATGACTTGATTGTAAAGAATCAAATGAAATGTGATTAGGGATCACCATAGGAATTCGAATAAGGCATAAATGTGTAATAAGATTGTAAGTTAGATGCCTTGTATTGATCATGTTAATTTGTTGAATATGTAATTTCCTGAGATGCAAGTAAGCTAATTAAAGTATGTTTAGTGGTCACCTAGTGTTATTCGAATATGGCACTTGGAATTGTAGTAAGAATGAAAGTTGAACCATGTTTAATAGTAACCTATTGTGAATGCCACACTTGTTGATTGTTGTTGAATGATGCATGTTAATTGAATGGATTGGTAACATGATATTGGTAACTTAGGATATAAGTATGAAATGGAATAAATTTGTACCTAAATTAGTATGCTATGTATATTGGGTTTGTTTAATGTGGATTGCTTAAATGTATTGTATGTCTTGAAATGTTTAGTTTGGGTTACTTGCGCCGCAAGTTAAGTATACCGAGGTTACTTTGTAGACTGTAACCTATCTATTGCTTTGTTTTCATTCTGGTAACGCTCCTGAACTGGGTTACGGCTAACCCAGGGATGGGGTGTTACAGGTTGGGCCTTGTAGACTGTAACCGACATGTTTTTGGAGTAAAAATTCTTTTCGATGATCATTTTGAATTGAAACGGAGCAAAAGCTCGAGGCTAATTAATTTAATCGATTTAATTTACTTAATTTATTCTCGCATTCTTTTTACATTTATTCTCTAGTTATCTCGATCAGAAACCCCTCATTCACTAAATTACCTTGCAACAGTCAGAATCGGAACCACCCTATATCAGAAACTCCTTAGTCTCTGTGGACCGACACCTTTTTCTCTATACTATGCCTTATATTTATTTGTTTATTTAATTTGAGATTAAGGATAATTTATTTGACAATTACGACGCTTGTCAAATTGGCACCGTTGCCGGGGAATTCAGCAAAGTTACTAATATAGTTATTTTTTATTTATGACCAGGAAGAATTCGGGTGAAGTAGCAAATTTTAACCTGGAAGTCGAAGCACTAGCCTGAAGATTACACGAAAAACACTCTGGCAAAAGAAGAAAAGACTACGACAACAACAACTCAAACATGACCTAAAATTATCCTCCAAAACTGAAACACATTTCGATCACACCAACGATGAACATACTTCAATGGCGAACGACGACCAAACCATTCGCAAACTTGTCACGGCACCGGACGATCAACAACCTTTATGCATTACATTCCCGAATGGTACAACAACATTCACACTCAAGACATGTTTGCTACATCTTCACCCAACTTATCATGGCTTGCCCAGTGAAAATCTTCACAAACACCTCAAGGAATTCCATATGGTTTGCTTAAGCACAAAACCACAGAGAGTATCTGAAGACCAAATTAAACATCGTGCTTTTCCTTTTACTTTAGCTGATATTGCCAAAGATTGGTTATTTGATTTACCGTCCAACTCGGTTACAACTTGGATTGACATGACTCGGCTTTTTCTTGACAGGTTCTTCCCTGCGGTCAAGGCGAGCGAACTAAGGCAGAGTATCTTGAGTATCCGACAAAAGGATACCGAGTTGTTATACGACTAGTGGGAGCGATTCAAGAAGTTGTGCACAAATTGTCCACAAGACGGACTATCGGAACAAACGCTTCTTCAGTACTTCTACAAAGGCTTAACCCCAATGGAGATGACGATGATCGATGCAACAAGTGGAGGGGCACTTGTGAACATGACTCCAACTGCAGCAAAAACTTTAATTTCTACGATGGCCGCTAATTCCCAACAATTTTACCCTCCAAGTAAACCCCCTCGACGGGTTAACGAGGTAAGTATTGTTTCATTAGAAAATAAAATTGACAAACTAGCTGACATAGTTCAATCCCTTGTTGCAGACAAAAGAAGCGCAGCTAGACTTTGCAGGATATGCACGAGTCCAGAACATCCAACAGATTGTTGTCCGATGATACAAGAGGAGAATGCTACACAAGTAAATGCCATGGGTAATTTTCCTGGACCTTTAGAGACCATACAATCCCAACGCTAACACATACAACCCGGGATGGAAGGGTCATCCGAACTTCAATTATGCGTAAAACCAAAGACCAAATCAAGCATACTAGAAGAGACAACCTTATCAGTAGCCGAAGTCATCTTTAGAATCCATTGTTGAACGTTTGGCGATATCACAGGAAAAGTTTCAACTAAAGACCAAAGCACACTTTTAGGAAATTGACAAGCAGATGAGTCAACTGACGTTAGCAGTGAGTCATTTAGAATCTAGAGGGAAGTTGCCATCATAAATCGAGGTGAATCCATGAGAAAATGTTAGTTCAATCACCCTACGGAGCGGTACTGTTGTCACACTACCAATCCCTGATGTTGTAGCCTCAGAATCCTAGAAAAAAGATGAGTCGAAGTTCTAGAAGGGGAAAGAGGAAGTTGACACAAGATCCCAGAAGAAGAAGAAAGATTAATCGAAAATTCCCTCTACGCCATCTCCCTACGCTACTCTACCTCATTTTCTTTCGAGGTTGGTGAAACGCGATAAGCAAATCGAGGAACAAGAAATTCTTGATATGTTCAGTAAAGTGGAGGTAAACATACCACTCCTTGATATGATTAAAAAGGTTCCACAGTATGCCAGATTCTTGAAGGACCTTTGCACAAACAAAAGACGGCTTACTGGAATTGAAAAGGTGAATTTGGGAGAACACGTCTCAAACGTTTTTCAACGAAAGCTTCCACCAAAGTTAAAGGACCAAGGTATGTTTGCTATTCCTTGTAAAATCGATAAGATTGAGATTAAACGTGCTATGTGTGATTTAATAGCTTCTATAAATGTTATGCCTCTTTCTTTGTACAACTCACTTTCTGCTGAGCCTTTGAAGGATATAAAAGTGACTATACAACTGGCAGACCGATTCGTGATATACCTAGAAGGACTCCTCAAGAACGTCTTAGTAAAGGAAAATGAACTATTTTTTCTGGCAGATTTTTACGTCATCGACATAGAAAATGATCGATTAAACACTTCTTCAAAAATTATTCTCGGTCGTTCGTTCTTTAGTACGACAAATACAAAAGTTGATGTAAGAAGCGAAATTCTTACAATGGATTTCGACGGTGAGGTTGTTAAGTTTGGCGTTTACAAAGCAATGCGACATCTAGATAATGTTGCTAGTATTAATTTTATCGATGTCATTGAACCTGCCGTTGAAGAGTTTATAGAATCTAACTTATCTGATAATTTGTGCAGGAAATTGGAAGGCCACGACAAAGAAATTAGGGAGTTGGAAAATATTTTTTTGTTCATTCTTATTTGTGCCTAACTCCTTCGAAAACTAAAATGTTTCCTTCCATTTTGCAGGCACCAAATTTGGAGTTAAAATTACCGCCGGATAAATTGAAGAGTAGAAAAGATATTTTTTTAGAAAGAAATGAAGGAGCACCATGATTGTAAAATTTCTCATAGGGAAATTCTCAGTTGGACAAAGCGCATGAATCAGAGGAAGTATTTGTCGTTGTACCCATAGCTAAATCTGGTCGTTAAGCTAAACGACGTTAAATAAAATGCTAAATGGGAGGCAACCCATTTTATTTTATTTTTAATTTCTATTCGTTTCCAATTTTATTTTATTTATTTTTGTCTTAGATTTATTTTATTTCAATTTTCAAGTACCCAACTATTTTGAATTGAACGTTAATGGTGTTCGTTGCGGTACTTTTGGTCGAATTGTACAGCCCCTAGGAACATCACACGCATAGATCAGTAGTGGAGACACCATTTTTACCAAATTGGTGGTTCACATTAGCAAAACCCTTACCTATTTGTTGTACGCGTTAGCCAAACCTAAATATCAATCCTCTACCACCATCTTACTAGCCCATTTCCCATTATTATATTTATCCCACTTTTACTTTTAAAATTTTAATCCCATGGACCCACTCCATTTGATAAACCATGTTCCCTTTTCCAAAATAAACCATTTTCCTTTCTTTTTATCATTCACCATGTGCTAAAATTAAACCCAATTCACCCAAAACCCATTCCCTTACTGCCGCCATTCTTTCCCTTCTTGCTAATTTAAAATAATCTTTACCTACCCCACTTTCAACCAAACATTTTTCCCCAAACACACAGCCGCATCAAACTTTTCCCCAAGCTCTAGACTACCATCGCAACCCCTCAACGATCGTAACCCCTTCGCACCCCCTAAAGCACCACGACCATCACTTCTTTCTCCCGACTCGCACCAACTATGTCCCCCTTCAGTTTGCACACCAATCGATCCATCAACATCCTTTGCAGCACATGAAAAACAAGAACCAGTGTTCTCCTCTGTTCGAGCCCGAGCCGTCACCCATCTATGGTCGTGGCCGTCATTAGAATGGGGAGTATCTCTATTCCCTCTCTATGCTTCCTTTTCCATATTGGGACAATATGACTTAAGTGAGGGGTGGAAATTGCATCAAATTTACCTTTCTTATTTGGTTGATTGGAATCGGGTTTTTCTTGAATTGGTGTGTTGAAATTGATTGTTGCATGTCTCATTTTTCACCTTGTTTCTTTGTTTTTTCTTGTGAATTTCGATCTCGCTTTTGTTGGAATTTAGGTTGTATGATAGCACTTGGCTTGACTAATTGGCTTTTCTTAAACTTTTCAATTGACATTCCATGCATTTGTTAGTTGAATTGATAGCATGACTTAGTACAATTTGAACCTTTCATGTGAGTTTTTGAGCCTAATGAGCATACATTTGCATTCATGCTCTTTATTTACTTGAGTGTGCCGACTAATTCTTGGCATTCTAGAACTTGCGGGGAAATGCTTTTCGAGACTACACGATTGTATATGTTGCTTTAATATGATAGGGGCATTACGATTTAACCCTTTTCTTTTCCCAAAAAAATAGAATACCCTTGTTTATCTTCCCCTTAGTTTTGAGCTTTATATCATTTTCTTTGTTTACCACATCATTAAACAAAGCCTATTTTTTTGTTTTTCCATTTTTGTCACCCTTTTTCAAGACAAAGTTAAGATTGTTCCATGGACACACGAAAAAATACATTGTTTGAACAATGTAAAAAAATAGTGCAGTACAGAGAAAAAAATAGTGCAAAAAATTTGAAATGATTCGAACATCAAAAGATATACAGTTTAGTTCAAACAACAGTATAAAAAAATAGAAAAGTTCGACGAAAAAAAGAGTGAATAAAGCTTTGATTGTTTGATTTTTTTCCTTTCTTCCATTTTTACTTCCTTTTGAATAATCCTTTGGAATGATCTTCTTTTTTGTCTTGAAGTTTTAATCCGATCTTTGGCCTTTATCCTACCCAAACCTTAGCCCCATTACAACCCTTTTAAAGACCTCTTGATTATTACATCATGTTCATACTTGGTAGTGGAGATTGGATTTAGTTACAAGCTTATGGTAATGTTTTGATTAGTTAGGCTAGAGCGATTTTTTCACCCGAAACACTTTGAGTGGAATGAGTGAGCCACTGTGAGGTACTAAGTCTTGCTTCTTTAAGATCAACGGATAATTGGAATGTCATGCTTTGCTTATACTCTCTTTTAGTTAAGTCTTTGCTTGATTACTCTTGGATTTCATCATTTGCTTTGATTTTGATTTACTTGAAGAACTTGGAAATTTTGTGAAATAGAGAGGGCAACTTTAGGTTTTTAATACATTGATTGAGGAATGCTTGAGGACAAGCATTGAATAAGTGAGGGGGAATTTGATGAGTGATTTAAATAGTTATTATTTTGTTATTAATTACTCATTGTTTGTCGGTTTATGTTGCTAATTTGGGTGTTTTCTCTTATTTTCTGTGCAGGACATTGGATTCCAGAAACTGTGCTAAAAAGGGCAACATTCTGCAGCTTTTATTTTTTTGGAGTCAAGGCTGGTCTAGTGGGCATGAATCTGGGCATGAAAGGCTGACTGGACGCCACATGAGCAATTCTAGAAGATGACGTAAGCAGTGGTGATAGCTTATCAGCAGCATTTTGATAGCTTATCAGACATATTTAAAATTTAAACTTTGGATTATATTTTGTATTTAATTTAAATATTTTTAAGATTTATCTTTTATCATTTTAGGGTTTTAAGATACTATAAATACCCTCTTGGGGTAAGCTAAAAAGATCATCCTCCATTCTTAGTTTGTTCTAGCTTTTAAAAGTTCTATAAATTTCCTTTTCTTCCGTTCTTATTTTTTAAAAGCTTTTATTTACTTTCTTTAAAATGCTAAGTATGATTTTTACCATAGTCATGCTTAGCTAAATTTTTTGATTAGCCAAAGGCTAAAAGCAAAGCTTCGATTCACTTTGTGAGAATTAAAAAGCACTTACCAACTTCGTTTTACATTCTTAATTTTTTGAAAACCTAGATCGGCAATCGACCTTTCTATTAAAATATTTTCGCTTTCACTTCAAAAAGCTAGCGTTGACTTGATTGTTGTTGAGATTTACAGTTGGGAGGAAGGATCGACGATAGTCGTGGTTTTAACTTCCTATAAACACACTTAGCGACGGATTCGCTAAGGAAAATTGAGACCGGATTCGATTCTCATCGAGACAACATAGTCCTGGTTGGGTTTTTCCAAGTTTGAAAATTGTTTTATTCTAACAGCGATAGTCGTGATTATTCTCGACAGAAAACTGAAATCTAAAAATTGATTTTTATCAGTTTACCAGAGAGAAGAACAACTTACAAGGGTTGGGCCTTGTATACTGTAACCGACATGTTTCTGGAGTAAAAATTCTTTTTGATGATCATTTTGAATTGAAGCGAAGCTAAAGCTTGGGGCTAATTAATTCAATCTATTTAATTTACTTAATTTATTCTCACATTCATTTTACATTTATTCTCTAGTTTTCTCGATCAAAAACCCCTCATTCACTAAATTACCTTGAAATAGTCAGAATCAAAACCAGCCTATATCATAAACTCCTTAGTCCCTATGGATCAACACCTTTTTCTCTATACTACGCTTTATATTTATTTATTTATTTATTTTAAGATTAAGGATAATTTATTTGACAATTACGACGCTTGTCAGGAGGCTAACAACGGCGACGTCTTGAATGTCAAAGGAAAAAGTATTTAGGGTTTTTAATTTAGGGGTTTGTATTTGGTCTAATTATTTTTAAAAAAGATTAAAAATATTTTATATGGAAAATAATTTAATTAAAATTTTATTTCAAATAATTTATAATTATTTGTTGAATCCTAGAGATTTTTAATCATTATTAATCAATTTAATGGTGTTCAGCAGTGTTCGTCGAGCGTTGTAGAATTTTTCTATAAATTACTGCAACTTTTGTTGTGTTATAGTGATCCGGAAGGTAGTGTCTATTTTGCATAGCTTGAGATCTATATAGTCATTTCTAACATAATGACACCATTCATAATTTGATCTCATATTTAAAAAAAAAAATCAAGACAATTTTATCTTGTTACGTTAATTTAATGAGGTTGTGTACAAAATTTATGGATTGTGACATTTAATTTTTTCTAAGAAAAATATGCTTCACAAAAACTGCATTCATTCAGAAGGACACATTTTAAACTGGAATTCACATTCACAATATAAAAAACTATGAAAACACGTGATTTTTAAAAAGGTACCACTTTCCGGCATTGTGGTGTTGGTTTAACCTTTTCTATACGTATCCGAATCTTGAACCCAACTTTTACTCCGGTTTTAAACGCGAGCCACCAAAACCATCTTCTTCAAAAAGCACATTCAAAAACCTTTTTAAGAGGGTGATTTTATAGGTATTCGGTTGTACGTTGTCCGAAACGAATGTGTCGACTCCATTTTCTTAAACACTCATTTTTCATTCCAAATATTTTTAGCCTAAAAATGGTTTCAACACTTACTTTTATATAATATTTAAATTAAAGATTTAAAATGCATTATTTAAGAATAAAACATGAGATTGATGCATACTTATAAACAAATCCTTTATCACTCCACACATGATCATTTCTTAAAAAAATAATAAATAATATTTTATATAAACTTTTTCTTTCAACCATATGCGCAAAAAACCTATCCTATAAAAAAATATATATTAAAGAAAGTTTTAGCTCTTTAGATCACGTTAACCATTGTGACATGTTGTAGAACTCTATAAAATACGAGATAAAAAATGCGAAACGAAGTACAATGAATTGTACCATAAAATATTCTTATACACCTTATTGTGTTTAATTTAATTAAAATATAAACATGGATGTATAAATTAAAAATAAAATTATTATAAGTTTAATGATAGAAATTTCTAAAAAACAATAATTAAAAAGCATACAGAATTTCGGAGACAAGTTGAAATTGAATAAATTACTTTAATATTTAATTACAATGATTTTCAAATATTTTAATCATTTTTAATTAGTAAGTCCTACTGAATTACACATAAACAATAAAAAAGTTTCTATGGACTCATATTAACTTATTTTCAGATTTAACGTTACAATAACTTGATTGTTACAATTGATTAATCAAGTGACTCAATTGTAAATTTCTAAAATACGATGACCTATTTGAAAATTTTGAAATAATAAATTGACTTGAGGTGTAATTTACACTAAAATTCAATGCTTATTTAGTTTAAATGATATGATTAATCTATTTATTCAAAATGTAATTTATTAACATTTCAGATCATTTCTAAATTATTGTTCGAAAATTAAATCTTGAACAAACATTTTTAGTTATTCAAATATGATCCGAGAGGGGGCCTTTAAGATTGGCTTAATGAAGGTATTGGCGTGGAACATTCGTAGTTTGAATTCAAGATCAAAGAAGAAAGCTGTGTTTGATCGGTTGTGTCAATGCAAAGGAGAGATGGTATGTATTCAGAAAACAAAATTAGAGTCAGTTTCGTCAGTAGCTGTGAGTTCTTTATGGCCTTCTAATTGTTTCGATTTTATTTTTGTCCCCTTGATCAGTCGGTCGGTGTTTTCATGGTGTGGGAAGAGTCACACTTCAGGGTGGATTCAAACGAACTCTGGATCATTGCGTTGTCATTACTGGAACTTGGATATCAGATTCATGGCGTTGTGGCTTTATTGGAATTTATGCTCCTTGTTTGGTAAAGGAAAATAAGAGTTATGGAGATAATTATGTTCAACTATGCAAGAGTTTGATGTGCCACGGTGCTTATGTGGTGACTTTAAGGTTGCTCAATCTGAAACTGAAAGAAGGGGGTTGTAGGGGTAGCGTAATTGGTATGTAGAATTTTGTGAACTTCATGAATGAGTCAAATTTGATAGACATTCCGATGCAAGGAAAACGGTTGACGATTGATGGTGTCTGTTCCCCAAGCATTTCTTGGTGATACTTTCTTCCCATGCATACAACGGTGGCTTTTATTTCCATGCATATCTTGGCTTTTTTCCCACGTTGATTTTGTTATTGTTGCCTTTTAGTTACACCTTGTCTTTCAGTGTATTTTCCTTGTGGATGTTTTCTACATCTGATTCATTACCATAAATACTCTTTTCCTCAATTAGGTCTAAGGAGGTTTTTAACGGGGCTTATGGTAATGTGGGCTTGTATGATTGTCATCTCAATAAAATCACACCTTTGCTGATAAAAAAAGGATTCATAATATACAACATTTTATATACCATGTTCAATAGTCTTTGATAAATATAAGATTTAAACGTTGGTAGAATGAAGTATAATGAAGGCCATTCAATTGCCTTAACACCATTTTATTCAATCATTTATGAACCAAATTTTATCGTTTAATTGAAAGCATTATTGAAAGTCCTAAATTTGATTTCCTTCAATTGAGAACAATGTTTTTCAGGCACGAGAATGGAAGACTCAAATGCCATGATGACAATTATAGGCTCCACAATGTGGTGGTCAAACCGAAGCACAATGTGCATTGTCATTGCATTTAGCACCTACAATCGGTACGTCATTAGAGGTTTGTTGGTCTGGCATCAGATTGCATGCGCATTTGTGAGCTACCATGTTACAAAAGCCGCTATGTGGACACGTGAATTGACACTCCATGCCACTTTGACATGTTTTCGTATTTGATACACCTGCAAATTAAACAACAAATTTCCATCGTTTAAACGTTTTTATTTTGTGAGAAATTTAAATGTATATGTACGTATTGATAATTAAAATTTTAAAATAGAGAAATGATGCATATACTAACAAAAAGTTACAAGCAGAACGATGAGCAGAGAAGTGACACCCCAAGAAGCCATTTTGTAGTTGTTGAGAGATGATAGTAAAGTTTGATTATATAAATATTATAATATGATGATGTTCAAAGTGTGATGTGTTTTGGGCATTTTAACCTACTATTGCATTAATATTATACACTTGTTAGTAGGTAGGGATTTACTTACCAATTGTGTAGCAAAACAAAATAGAAATAATGAAATAATAGATTTTGTATTTTACTTTAAATATCACATATAGCAATAAGTTTAAAGCATGTGTAAGTCAGTTATATAGGTTAGATATAGTTACTATATATATTTAGATTTTATGTTTTGCAATTAGTTGAATGTAATATATTAACCGGTAATTTGCAGGCAATAAAAATATTTATCATAGATATTTATAAAATGTTAATGAGAATAATCTTTTTTTAGAGAAGAAAAGAGTAATGAATATTTTTTATTTTAAACTTATATATTAGGAGTAGAGCGAGTCAGATTAACCCGAGAATGGTTCGTTCCTGAACCCATGGGAGACCCGACCCTTGCTGCAATTTCATTTTCTTTATTTATTTTTGTTTACATTTTGGGTAAATTGTGTGTTTGAGCCTTTTGCTTTACTAGCTATTAAAAAGTAGTTCCTTTTGCATAATAATTCGTTATTGTCACCAACAAATTTTTAATATTTAACAATTTAGCCACATCATGTTTATTTTTTATTATTAATATCCTTTTTATTTCTTATTAAGATTTTTCTCTTTTATATTTTTAAACCATCATGTAGGGATGTCAATAGGGCGGGTTTTGCGGGATTCGCCCCACTTCACATTCAATTGGGCAGGGATGCTTACAAATTTCACGGGTTGTGGGGCGATGATGAAGATAAAAATTAGATTCATCGTGGGTGGTGGGGAAGGCGTGAATATGTCTTTGTACCCGCCCCATCCCCACCCGCCTCATCCCCACCCCCCAACAGATCTTATAAAATGTTATTAAAAATACAATACCGGTTTGGATCATAGTCAAATTTAAGATAATTTATATTGACTTTTCTTGGGATATTAATGAAAATTCAATATATATATGTATATAATTGAGTTTGAAATTGATCATATCAAATTTATAAATATTTTTTAATACATCAATTTGAATTAGAGTCAAATTTAAAATAATTTACATTGACTTATCTTGAAATATTTATGAAAATATATATATATATATAATATTTATTATGTTTATTGGTTTATTCTTTATTGTTGTCTGTCGTTATGCCTTCTTTTAAGGTTTTTTTCTTCTCTTCAGTCCTCACCATATATATATGTTATTCTTCTACTATTTTTAATTTTATTTTCCTAATATTGTATGTTATTTAGATTCTATCGGTATTTGGTCTTATTTTTTAAGGTTGTTTTTTAATTGTTATGTTTTTAGTTCTTTCTGTAATGCTTATTTGTTAAGCAGTTGAAATATTATTTTACATGTTATTTGTGTTATTTTCGATCATTTACAATAGACTTTAGTATCTGTTTAGTCCAAACTTTTTTGTTGTATAATTTTAATTTCGTATATTATTATTTTAAAAAAATTGTGACAATTAGAAAAATTTCACTATTTGGTGGGAGTCCGAATGACGTGTACTTTATACTTTTTTATAACAATTTTGATTTATATTTTTAACTAATAGTTATAAAAATAGTATATGAAAGGGTTATGAGATGAGTAAAGAGGGGATTAGGTTGGTCTCATGACCCACGTGGGTAATGGGGCGGGGATGATTTTAGTCTTGCGGGTTGTGGGGCAGAGATGGTTTTAGATTTTGTATTCGCAATGGGTCATGGGGCGGGGATAAAGATGAAAATTCTTTAAGGGATAGATGTGGGAAGAGTACCCTTCGCACCTTTCCCGCTCAATTGATAGCCCTACCATCATGCATTATCAAACAAAGTTTCTTCAGCATTATAAATTATGCCAACTTTTGTTGTGTTACAGTGATCCGGAAGGTAGTGTTCATTTTGCATAGATGATCTTTATACTCATTTCTAACTTAATGACATCATTCATAATTTGATCCTAGATTTCAAAAAAATACCAAGGTAATTTTAGCTTGTTACGTAAATTTAATGAAGTTGTGTACTAAATTTTTGGATTGTGACTTTCGTAATTTTTTTAAGAAAAATATGCTTCACAAAAATTATATTCATTCAGGAGGACACATTTTAAACTGGAATTTATATTCACAACATAAAAAAATTGTGAAAACACGTGATTTTTAAAAAGGTACCAATTTTCGGCATCCTGGTGTTGGTTTAACCTTTCCCATACGTATCCGAATCTTGAACCCAACTTTTACTCAGGTTTTAAATGCGGGGCCACCAAAATTATCTTCTTCAAAAAGCTCTTTTAAAATCTTTTTAATAAGGTGATTTTATAGGTATTCAGGTGTACGTTGTCTGAAACGACCGATGTCGACTCTATTTTCTTAAACACTCATTTTTCAGTCCAAATATTGTTTAGCCTAAAAATGGTTTCAACACGTACTTTTATATAATATTTAAATTAAAGATTTAAAATACATTATCTAAGAATAAAACATGAGATTGGTGCATACTTATAAACAAATCCTTTATCAATCCACACATGACCATTTCTTAAAAAAATTTAATAAATAATGTTTTATATAAACTTTTACTTTCAACCATACGCGCAAAAAGCTTATCCTATCAAAAATATATATTAAAGAAATAACTCTTTAGACTATGTTAATCATTGCGAAATGTTGTAGAACTTTATAAAATACGATTTAAAAAAACGAAACGAAGTACAAGGAATTGTACTATAAATTATTCTTATACAACTTATTATGTTTAATTTAATTAAAATATAAATATAGATGTATAAATTAAAAATAAAATTATTTTTTCATTCGAAGTTTAATGATAGAATTTTCTAAAAACAATAATTAAAAAGCAAACAAATTTCAGAGACGAGTTGAAATTGAATAAATTAATTTGATATTTAATTAAAATGATTTTCAAACATTTTAATCATTTTTAATTAGTAGGACCTACAGAATTACACAAACAATAAAAAAATTCTATCGACTCATATTATCTTGTTTTCAGATTTAACGTTACAATAACTTGATTGTTACAATTGATTAATCAAGTGACTCGTTTGCGAAATTTTAAAATACGATGACCTATTTGTAAATTTTGAAGTAATAAATTGACTTGGGGTGTAATTAACACTAAAATTCAATGCTTATTTAGTTTAAATGATATGATTAATCTATTTATTCAAAATATTTTATTAACATTTAGGATCATTTCTAAATTATTGTTTGAAAATTTAATCTTGAAAAAACAATTTTAGTTATTCAAATATGATCCGACTTTTGAAAAGTTCTAGCACATATAAAAGGATTCATAATATATAACATTTTATATACTATCCTCAATAGTCATTGATAAATATATGATTTAAATGTTGGTAGAATGAAGTATAACGAAGGCCAATCAATTGCCTTAACACCATTTTATTCACTCATTTATTAACCAAATTATATCTTTTAATTGAAGGCATTATTGAAAGTCCTAAATTTGATTTCCTTATATTGAGAGCGATGCTTTTCGAGCACGAAAATGGTAGACACAAATGCCACGATGACAATTACAGGCTCCACAACGTGGTGGTCAAACCGGAGCACAATGTGCATCGTCATTGCATTTAGAATTGGCAATTGATACGTTGTTAGAGGTTTGTTGCTCTAGCATCAGATTGCATGCACATTTGTGAGTTACCATGTTACAAAAGCCGCTATGTGGACACGTGAATTGCCACTCCATGTCACTTTAACATGCTTTCGTGTTTGATACACCTGCAAATTAAAAAACAAATTTCCATTATTTAAACGTTTTAATTTTTGAGAAATTTAAATGTATATGTACATAATGATTATTAAGATTTCAAAATAGAGAAATGATGCATATACTAAAAAAATTTACAAGCAGAGCGACGAGAAGAGAACTGGCACCATAAGAAGCCATTTTGTAGTTGTTGAGAGATGAAAGTAATGTTTGATTATATGAATATTATAATATGATAATGTTTAAAGTGTGATGTGTTTTGGGCATTTTATAGATTAATTTTTGGTTATTTTAATCTATTATGGCATTAATATTATGCACTTGGTAGTAGGTAGGGATTTACTTACCAAAATCATCAAAATAGAGTTTGAGTCTTTGGCCATTGACTCTCAATGGAATTCTCTCCTTCATATCTTTGATCGTGACTGCACCATGTGGAAATACTTCCACAACTTCGAAAGGTCCAGACCAGCGTGACCGCAATTTTCCTTGGTGCAATTTCAGTCTAGAATTGAATAGCAAAAACAACTATCCAACTTCAAATTGTTGCTGTAAAATAATCTTGTCATGCCAAAAATTTCTTATAATTCAGTAATATCCAGTAATCGTTTCTTCCATGCAGCCTCATAATCAAGATTAACATGCTTTAGAGCCCACAAGGCCTTATGTTCGAGCTCCACATGCAAATGACAAGATTTTCCAAAAGCAAGTTGATTCAGCGACATTCCCAATGAAGTTTTGTATGCAGTTCGAATAGCCCACAACGCATCATATGCGGGAGGACCAATACCACATTTTCCAAGATGTTTTTAATGGTCCGATTAGAAATCTCTACTTGTTCATTGAACTGGGGATGGTACGTTTCAACGCAGCAACCACCTGTCTACAATGGAAATTCTTTCCCTGATCGCTGATCAATGCTCTTGGTGTTCCAAGGTGAGTGTGTATATGCTTGTGAAAGAACTTCAAAAACCTTTTTTGCGTCATCTTTAGGCACTGCCACAACTTCTATCCACTTTGAAACATAGTTCACAATGACCAAAATGTATAGATTTCGAAAAGAATTAGGGAAATGACCCATGAAATCCAATTCCAAACATCGAATAGCTCGATTTCCAAATTTGGATGTTGTGGCATCTTATTTCTCCTAGTTATGACTTCGTGCATTGACATTAGTCACAACATTAGGCAAACTCGTGAGCATCTTTGAATTGTGACGGCCAGTAAAATTAGAATAGGAGGACTTTTGAATACATTCTCATACCACTAAAATGCCCTATATAAGGAGTATTATGACAATGCTGTAATTCGATGTTATTTCTTCCTTAGGGTCGCAACGGCGAATTATATTGTCATTACAAACTTTAAAAAAATAAGGTTCATTCCAATGATATCTCATCGCCTCTCTAATAAATCTTACCTTATTGTGTCTAGTTACACCCAAGAGAGTCTTTTCACACACCAAGTAATTTACAAAATCAACATACCACGGTGTTGCATCCATAACAAAAAGATTTTCATCAAGGAATGCGTCGATAGTTTGCAACTTATTTCCATCTTCGTTGCCTGCTTCCAACCTCGAAAGATGATCAAAAAATTGATTTTCTGACCCTTTACGATCTTTTATCTCAATATCAAACTCTTGCAGCAGTAAAATCCAACGGATCAGTCCTTGTTTTGCATATTTTTTTCACAAATAAGTATCTCAATGCAAAATGGTCATAAAAATTGTAATTTTTGCACCCACAAGATAAGAACGAAACTTATGAAAAACAAAAATTTACCGCTAATAACTCTTTCCCAGTAGTAGTCTAATTGATTTAAGCTTCAGTTAGAGTCTTACTGGCATCGCACATTAGTTCAAATGGTTGCTCCCAATTAGGTGCAATGACGATTATTGTGTTCACAAGCTGTGTTTTAATTTTATTGAATACATCCAGACATGCATCATCAAAAATAAATTTTCTAATTTGCTCTAACAATAGGCATAGAAGTTTTAAGATCTTTGATAAATCCCGAATGAATCTTTTATAGAACCCAGCAAGACCTAGAAAGCTTCGAATTCCTTTTACATTTGTCGATGTCGGCAATTTTTCAATCACATCAACTTTCGCTTTATCAACCTCAATTCCAGCTTTAGATATTCTATGGCCCAACACAATCCCCTCAGTGACCATGAAATGAAATTTCCCAATTTAGAACCAGATTAATATTCTCACATTCCTACAATACTTTCTCCAAATTGTCGATGCAATGGTCGAAGTTAATCCCATACATCAAAAAATCATCCATAAATATTTCAAGGGAATTATCAATCATATCTGAAAATATTGTCACCATGCACATTTGAAATGTGGTTGGTGCATTACAAAGACCAAAAGGCATGCGAAGAAAGGCAAAGTCCCCAATGGTATGTAAAAGTAGTCTTATACTGGTCCTTGGGTGCAATAGCAATTTGATTGTATCAATAATACACGTCTAGAAAGCAGTAATACTCCTTGCCCGCAAGTTGATCGAGAATTTGATCAATGAAAGGAAGAGGGAAATGATCTTTCCTTGTGGCTGCATTGAGTCCCATGTAGTTCATGCAAATACGCCAACCCTTAGGAATACGAGTAGGGATCAACTCATCAGCATCATTACGTACTATAATGAAGCCATTTTTCTTTGTAACAAAGTGGCCTGGACTAACCCATGCACTATTAGAAATTGCATAAATAATTCTTGCACCCAACCACTTGAGGATTTCCTTCTTGACTACTTCCTTTATCTTTTCATTCAGTCTGCGTTACAGCTAAATAGACTGTTTGTTCTCATCATCCAGCTTGATCTTGTGCATGCAAAAAGGTGGAATAATGCCCTTTATATTCGCAATGGTCCAAGCAATAACACGTTTATGCTGCTTTATAATATTTATCAACTTAGCTTCTTGCATTGCATCTATAGTTGCAGAGACAATGACTAGGAGTGTTTTCGCATCCCCAAGGAATACATATTTGAGATTAGCTGGCAATGGCTTGAGTTCCACAGTAGGAGCTTCTTCAATAGATGGTTTAAAAGTAGGAATTGTTCGGTGGGCAAGATCTAAAGATTCAACTTGCCATTTGCGGTGAACTATTGTAGTGAGTAATTCAATAATGTGGTCACAATTCAGAAGATCATCTTCTACCATTATCAGCGCAGTGTCTTCAACAATTAGCATACTATGATGATTCAAGTCTTCTTAAATGATATTGTCAAGAATATCAATATGATTACGTGCCAAACTTGTCTACACAAACAAGCACATCTTTGATTTAACTATTCGAATGAGTTAGAGATCAGTTTGCCAGTGGTAATGTGACTGCAGCGGGTTTAATTTCTCTAATGCCTAACTTTTGAAAAGTTTATAATAGCATTAAGTTGATGTTAGCCTCCAAATCACAAATAGTTTTGCTAAAGTATTGATTACCAATAGAGAAAGGAATGATGAAGTACCTGAATCTTTTATATTTCTTGGTAGATGGGTAGACATTAGCGCACTACACTCCTAAATGAGAGCAATGGTTTTAATTGCACTGAGCTTCTTCTTCTTGGACAAGATTTCCTTCATGAATTTTGCATAATTCAAAATTTGTGTACGGGAATCAATCAAAGGTATTTTCACTATAACAATTTCAAAGTATCATGAATGAATTGAAATTGATTGCCAAACTCAGTGTTCTTAAATCTATGGGGAAAAGGTGGAGAAGGATTGTCTGCTGGTTGCGCTGACATTGGGCATTGTGTCGACAAATTAGATTGTAAAACTAATGCAAATAGAGTAATAACTAGAGGAACATTACTTGTCTTGCCATCATTTACTTCATCCTCTACAGTATGATCAGGTTTAGAGGACTCTCCTCGTTCATGAGTAGATATGGGAATTGGTTACGTCAAGTTAGCAATTTGTTTGCCACTGAGAAGAGTAATAGCCTTGCAATGCTCCTTACCCTCGTAAACCGGACTCTCAGTAGCTAACTGCGCTAACTAAGCTTCCAAAGTATGTATTGCAGAAGAGTGACCTTGCACTATAACTTCTATGCGAGAAAAATGGCCTTGCATGATTTCCTCAAAAAGAGCAAATGGATCAGATATAGTTGATAGAGCATAATGACTAATTTGAAATTGTGTCTGAGGTGGTGCTCCATATTGTGATTGCACACCATACTGCGATTGTTGAGATTGTGAAGCATGATGTTATGGCCGCATCCTATTTTGTTGTGTCTGCAATGGGGCTTGTGGTGTAAACTATTATTGCGGATAACTTAAATTTCCTTGGTGCACACTAGAATTCCCTTTAAAGTAATTGTTCGTAGAGCAAAATACTCCTGAATTATGCGCATAAGATCTACCCTAAGTTTGTTGATTATCTGTGTTGTAAGATGTACCCATGTTATTGCCTAACATGTTTGCTGACATAGCTAGCATTTTCTGCATGTTGTGGGTAATACTCATAGTTATGGTTCTCGCCAAAAATCTCATAAGAAAATAAAGGAGTGGATATTTCTTGAGCTAGTTGGATAAGAGAAACTTCACTTGTACCCTATATATTCTTGATCTTGTTCTCCAAAGAAGAAATCTAGTCCTTTAGATAAGAAAGATCATCAAGCTCGAACACTCCCGGTGCAGCTTTGCATGAAGTAGCCCTTGAAATAGGATATTGAGAATTATTCTGAGCAAATTGCTCCAACACACCAACCACAGCGATGTAAGTGCATTCAAGTAAAGGTCCATTATATGATCCTTTGAAAAGATGTCTTGTGGCTACATTCAACCCATTGTAGAAAATTTCAATTTGAGTTTCTTGTTGAATGCCATGGTAGGGACATCATCGGAATAAAGACTTATATCTTTCCAATGTAGTGTGGAGAGTCTCATCATCTAATTAATAGTAGACTGTAATATCATTCCTCAAACACGAGTTCATTGTCGATAAATTAAAGCGCAAAACAAATTGCATTGTAAGATCATTCCATGATGTAATAGAACCAGTAGGGAGTCCTTGGAACCATGTGCGAGCTCTACTATATAAAGAATATGGAAGTAATTGCATTTGTAAGGCATTATCAGAAATGCCTTGCTAGCTAAACAAAGCACAAATTAAAATGAAGCATTGAAGATGTTCTCGAGCGTCTTCATGTAGTAACCCCGCATACTGTAACACCCCTCACCCGAGTTAGGAGTAACCCGGTCAAGAAGTGTTAGAACAAGCAAACAAGCAAGCACACAAGAATACAAGCCATTTAAAACTTTTGAAACTCATCCTATTAGATAAGTTACTTGCCTAACAAGAAAGCCAAACAATCTTCAAGATCATGCTTTACAAACATTATGGCTTACAAAATATAGATATAGTCCCATGTACATGTAGGCAATCGAATAAACACAAAGCAAGACTCAAAATTCACTTCAATTTTATTCAAGTATGCGTAATTTTGATCCATTTCAAGACAATGTCAAACATGGTTTCAATGTCATGTTTGATAAGTGTTCAAAAGTACTATTTTTCTTACCCTTTTTACTCATATTATTGTTAGACTTAGGCTCATATTAGTTACATAATTAGTCATTCATGCATTAATCAATGTTTCCTTCCATCGTTGAGCTTGATTGCATAACTTGGTTGTTTTTGTGGGAAAAGATGATGCTTTCGTGTGTTTTGTGTGTATGTGCAGGATCACTTGCCAAAGCAAGGCTAGAGCTAGTTTCCAGGGCAATGCATGAAGGAGATGCCGAGCTAGTTGTCAGGGCAATGCATGAAGGAGATGCCGAGGCAGTTGCCAGGGAAATTGTCGACAAAGAATAAGGTGATATGATAGTCGAAATTGATGACTAGACAAGCCCAAGATGACGTGGAGCAAAGCTAAATCCCAAAGGAGTTTGATTTCCATGAAGAGATTAAAGAAGAATTAAATTCCAAGAAGATAGGAGAAGTTCTAGAAGGAATATAATTATAATAAAAAATTATATTCTTTAAAGATAATTTAATTCCAGCTTAACTTCCTCCTCAAAGAAGGACTTTGACCTAGCCCTATAAATTAGAGGCCATGCCGTCAACTCCAAAGAGGGAGAGAGAAGAGAATTTTCGACAAGCATCAAGGGCAAGGAGGATTTCGACAAGCTTCATCCTTCATCTTTTTCTTTCTTGTTCAATTAGGTTCATGCTAGGGATTCTTTATTTTGTGTTTATTTGGAACCTAGCCATGAACTAAATCTATTTGGCTAAGGTTATTGTGTCTTGTGGTTGTGAGATACTATTGGATTTTGTTTAGGTAATAAGAGTTTGCACTTTTCTATTCAAGGTTTATTCATTCTTGGTTCTTATTCTTGTTTGCGAGTGAATTGGGAGAGGATCTCGTAACTTCATCTATTTATCTAATTTCGTGAGAGTTAGATTCAAGAAATGAATGAATATGATCTTTGTTCAATCTATTAATGGTGAATATTAATTCGGCTTAGGGATAAGTTAAGGATTTCAACGGCTAAGAGGAGCGCAAGATTGGTTGTTGTTCACCCTTGATTCACGCATGGATGTATTATCAAGGCATGCACAAGTAGCTAGAGTTTTGACTTAGGGATAAGAAGAAACCATTGAAGAACGCTATGCCGAACCTTGAAGGTTGTTGCCCAGACGGCCAAGTAGTTTCCCAACTAGTCGCCCAGGCAACCATCGATTAGTTGCCAAGGCAACCCCGTTGTGCAAGTTGCCACGACAACTGAGTTGCCCTTGCACTCTTTTGCCAAGATGATCCAATCGGCTATCACACCTCAACTCACGATAACTTGGCCTATCTCTCTCATTCGATCTCATTTATTCTTTTAATTTACTGCCTTCTAGTTTAGTTATTAGTTTAAACTCCTATAATATTCTATTTGTGTTTTTACTTTTTATAGTGCAAGAGATTAGATTCTTGAAGTGGCACCAATCCCTGTGGAGACGATATCTTTCATATTATAACTTGCAACATGTATACTTGCACAATTGCGTAGCACTTATTACGCTCAACAAGTTTTTGGCGCCGTTGTCGGGGATTGGCAATAGCGACTTTGTTTTTATTTTCTTGCACTTTATTTTTACTTTTCTTGTTTAAGATTCAAAGGGCTAACAAACTTTGGTTTTGCATTGGTATATGACCAGGGCGAGACCGATTACACCAGAATATCCCTTTGATCCAGAAATCGAACGAACCTTACAAAGACTTAGATGAAGGATAAGAGTAGCAATGGCTAATCAAGACGGCAATATGAATCAAGATGTTCCAGCAGGAGTAGGAGTGATTTGATAAGTGTTCAAAAGTACTATTTTTCTTACCCTTTTTACTCATATTATTGTTAGACTTAGGCTCATATTAGTTGCATAGTTAGCCATTCATGCATTAATCCATGTTTCCTTCAATCGTTGAGCTTGATTACATAACTTGGTGAATTTTTGTGGAAATAGATGCTGCTTTGGTGTGTTTTTGTGTGTGTATGTGCAGGATCACTTGCTAAAGCAATGCCGAGCTAGTTGCCAGGGCAATGCATGAAGGATATGCCGAGCTAGTTGCCATGGAATTTGTCGACAAAGACCAAAAGCAATATGGATGTCGAAAACTCATGACTTTACAAGCCCAAGATGACATGGAGCAAGGCCCAAGCCCAAAGGAATTTGATTGCCATGCAGAGATTAAAGAAGAATTAAATTCCAAGAAGATAGGAGAAGTTCTAATAGGAATAAAATTATAATAAAGAATTATATTCTTCCAAGATAATTTAATTCCAACTCAAACTCCTCCTCAAAGAAGGACTTTGGCCTAGCCCTATAAATAGCAAGGAAATTCGACAAATCAAGAAAAGGGGGAGAGCAATAGTTAATTTCGACAACTCCAAGAGAGAAAGATAGAGAAATTTCGACAAGAGAGCATTAGGGGAAATTTCGACTTCTTCTTCTTCTTTGCTTCCATTAGATTCATGGTTTGGGGATTATTCTTTGTATATCTTTTGAACCCAACCATGAACTAACTTGATCGGTTGGGGTTATTGTGTTTTGTTGTTGTGAGAAACAATTGGATTTTGTTTAGGTAATAAGAGTTTGCACTTTTCTATTCAAGGTTTACTCATTCTTGGCTTTTATTCTTGTTTGCGAGTGAATTGGGAGAGGATCTCGTAACTTCATCTATTTATCTAATATCGGGAGAGTTAGATTCAAGAAACGAATGAGTATGGTCTTTATTCAATCTATTGATGGTGAAGATTAATCCGGCTTAGGAATAAGTTAAGGATTTCAACAGCTAAGAGGAGCGCAAGATTGGTTGTTGTTCACCCTTGATTCACGCAGGGATGTATTATCAAGGCATGCACAAGTAGCTAGAGTTTCGACTTCGGGATAAGAAGAAACCATTGAAGAACGCTCTGCCGAACCTTGAAGTTGCTGCCCAGACGCCCAAGTAGTTGCCCAACTAGTTGCCCAGGCAACCATCGATTAGTTTCCAAGGCAACCCCGCTGTGCAAGTTGCCACGGCAACTGAGTTGCCCGTGCACTCTTTTACCAAAACGATCCAATCGGCTATCACACCTCAATTCACGATAACCTGACCTATCTCTCTCTTTTTCTCTCATATTTTCTTTTACTTTATTGCTTTCTAGTTTAGTTATTAGTTAAACTCCCATAATCCTTTAATTGTGTTTTTACTTTTCACAGTGCAGTAACTTAAGCAAAGTGGCCCAAACCAATCCCTGTGGAGACGATACTCGATACTCATATCACTTTATTACTTACGACGTGTATACTTGCACATTTGCGTAGCACTTATCACACGCAACATGATTCTTGCACGAAACAGAACTATTCGAGACTATCTTGAAGAAGATCTTGATGGACTTAATCCAGGAGTGGTCACACCTGAAATTGAAGCCGACCACTTTGAGTTGAAACCGGTAATGTTTAATATGATCAACACAATTTGTCAATTTGGCGGCTCAGAAACTGAAGATGCATGACAACATCTTAAATCTTTCCTCGAGATTTGCAACTCGTTCAAAATACAAGGAGTCACCCCGGATATTTTACGATTGAGATTATTCCCCTATTCACTGAGGTATAGGGCGAAAGCATGGTTGAATAGCATTCCTGCCGGATCAATAGGATCTTGGACCGATCTTTGTCGTGATTTCCTTGCTCGATTTAATCCTACAAATTTGACTGATAAGCTTCGTAACGACATTAGTTCTTTTAGGCAGGCAGATGATGAATCCATGTACGAGGCTTGGGAGCGATACAGAGAACTTCTACACAAATGCCCCATACACGGATTCCCGGTATGAACTCAAGTAATAATGTTTTACAACGCCGTGAATACACCAACAAGGATGATGCTAGATGCCTCGGCAAACGGCATACTCCTAGATAAGTCGCCGGAAGAAGCAATGCATATTCTAAACAGGCTGGCCAAGAATGATTATCAATTCCCCTCTACTAGAAGAGGAGGAGTTAGATGCCAAGCCACAATACATGAACTAGGATCATCAGATTCAATTTCGGCACAGTTGGCCACTTTAACCAAGATGGTCCAGAACATGCAAAAACCAAACAACACACATGAGAATCTAGAATCCAGCTTCTATGTGAGGAATTACAATTGGAACAACAATGTGATGTCCAATACATACAATCCAGCTTGGAAGAAGCACTCAAATTTTTCATGGAGTAATCCCAACAATGCTCTAAACCAGAACAATCAGAATGCACAAGCATCGGGATTCCAGCAGAATATGCCACGACAATAGTTGCCGTAGCAACAACTGACAACATCTAGTTCTTTGGAAAATTCTCTAAATGCTTTTATGATGAAAAGTGAATCTTATATGGCTGAGAATAGTAACTTTATAAAAAGAACTGATCCTTTTATTAACAGGACCGAGATGAGATTGCAAAACCAAGAGGCGACAATCAAATCATTGGAAAATCAAGTCGGACAGTTTGCTCAGAACCTGAATACTAGACCGAAAGGAGGTTTTCCTAGCGATATTGAAGTCGCAAGAGGAACTGGCTATGAGCAATGTAAGGCGATCACCACTAGAAGTGGCCAACAACTTAAAGAGGCTCAAGCCCGCTCATCAAACAAAACTCCACAAAAGATCAAGACGAACCTAGCGGCAAAGCCCCAGATGCTGAACCATGAATTACCGCGGCAACCGGCAATAAGCTTGCCTCGGCAACCGACGATAAGGATGGTTCGGCAACTTGTGATAAGCATGCCTCGGCAACCCCAGTTGATAATGCCTCGGCAACTCCAGTTGTCCCAGAAATGCCGTCAATCAGGTTCCAAACCAATGAAAGGTTCAAAGATATCTGACTTCCACCACCATTCCCATAAAGGTTGAAGCGACAAAAGCAAGAATATCAATTCAAGAAGTTTCTTGATATTCTAAAGCAAGTCCACATCAACTTGCCATTGGTGGAAGCAATTGAACAAATGTCGAACTATGCCAAGTTTCTTAAAGACATTGTGTCCAAGAGAACAAGGCTAGGAGAGTTGGAAACAGTTGTTGCAACAGAGGGTTGCATGGCCATGTTGCACAATTGTATGCCACCTAAGTTGAAGGATCTCAGAAGTTTCACAATACCCTGTTCTATTAGAAACCACTATGTCGGGAAAGCATTATGCGACCTTGGGGCTAGCATAAATTTGATGCCTAAATCGGTTTTCCAGAAACTAGGAATCGGGAAGGCAAGGCCTACAATAGTTATGCTACAGCTAGCCGACAGATCCTGTGTGCATCCAGAGGGAAAAATCGAAGACATACTGGTAAAAGTTGATAAATTTATTTTTCCCGCTGACTTTATTGTTTTGGATTGTAAAGCAGATGAACATGCACCTATCATTCTCGGGAGACCATTCCTAGCAACAGGGAGAACCTTGATCGATGTTGAAAAAGGAGAACTCACAATGAAGGTGAATGACCAGCAAGTTAAATTAAATGTGTTCCAAACACTAAGGTATGCCGATGATCCAGATGAATGCCAACTTCTTCATGTCACGGCAGAGTTTAACTTCGATAAGGAATTTAGTTGCCTCGGCAACTACATTGCCGATCAAGAGGAACCTGAGGAGTATGAAGAACCGGTCGATGAGGAACAACAAGAAGAGGCAAATTATCTAGTCAATCGACCAGGTACATACTTTGAACCACTGGATTACTCAGGTAAGGAAGGTAAGCTCGAAAAACCCTCTATTGAACAACCACCAATTATTGAGTTGAAACAATTGCAGAGCAACTAAAATATGCATACTTAGGAACCGATAATACATTGCCTGTAATTATTTCTTCTAAGTTACAGCCTGAGCAGGAAAAGAAGCTGATCAAAATGTTGAAGCTACACAAAAAGGCAATAGGATGGACAATTGCCGACTTGAAGGGAATTAGTCCGACAGTGTGCATGCACAAGATTTTGTTGGAAGATAATCACAAACCTTCAATTGAGGCCTAGAGGAGACTGAATCATGCAATGAAAGGGGTTGTAATGAAAGAAATCATCAAGTGGCTTGACGCCGTCATTATATACCCTATATCTGATAGTACATGGGTAAGTCCGGTACAATGTGTACCGAAAAAGGGAGGTATAACGGTGGTAAGTAATGAAAAAAAATGAACTCATTCCAACCAGAACTGTGACCGGTTGGAGGGTTTGTATGGATTATCGAAAGCTAAACAAAGCCACTAGGAAATATTACTTCCCATTACCCTTTATTGATCAAATGCTTGACTGTCTTGCAGGTAAACCCTTTTATTGTTTTATTGATGGTTATTCAGGCTACAATCAAATTACCATAGCACAAGAAGATCAAGAAAAGACAACCTTTACATACCCATACGGTACTTATGCTTTCCGAAGGATGCCGTTCGAATTGTGTAACGCCCCAACAACCTTCCAAAGATGCATGATGGCACTCTTTTCAGACATGGTCGAAGACTTCCATGAGATCTTCATGGATGATTTTTCTATTTTTGGTAATGGCTTCGACAGTTGTCTCGGCAATTTAGAGAAGGGTTGGCAAGATGTGAAGAAACTGATTTAGTCCTCAATTGGGAGAAGTGCCATTTTATGGTAGATGAAGGAGTAGTACTCGGCCACAAGATTTCATCCAAGGGAATTGAAGTAGACAAAGCCAAGGTGGACTTGATCGAGAGATTACCCCCACCAAGTTCGGTTAAAGGAATTCAAAGCTTTCTTGGACATGTAGGTTTCTACAGGAGGTTCATTCATAATTTTTCTAAAATCACTAAACCCTTGTGCAATTTGCTTGAACAAGATAAAGTCTTCAATTTTGATGATTCTTGCACCCAAGCATTCGAAACCCTAAAGGAAAAGCTTGCCTCGGCACCCATTGTCGTTCCACCTGATTGGACGCTACCTTTTGAGCTCATGTGTGATGCAAGTGATTTCGCGGTAGGAGTAGTCCTAGGCCAACGCACAGGTAAGACCTTCCATGTGATATACTATGCTAGTAAAACTCTTAATAGTGCTCAAGTGAATTACACAACAACGGAGAAAGAGTTACTAGCTGTAGTTTTCGCATTTGACAAGTTCCGATCCTATTTGATTGGTACAAAGGTAATTGTTCATACGGACCATTCGGCAATCAAATATCTATTTGCTAAAAAGGATGCCAAACCTCGTTTGATTCGTTGGATATTACTTTTACAAGAATTTGATATTGAAATTAAGGATAGGAAAGGAACAGAAAATCAAGTGGCCGATCACTTATCACGTTTAGAACGCAATAGGGAGGAGGACGCGGATCTAGAGATATGCGATGCATTCCCATATGAACAACTTTTAGTTGCCTCGGCAACCATAGACGTGCATGCCTTGGCAACCCTCGAAGCTGCAGCACCCTTTAACGCACACGCCTCGGCAATTTTGGGAGCAGTCGCCACGACAGCACATGCCTCGGCAATACCCTGGTATGCAGATTTAGTTAATTTCCTTGTGTGTGGTATTTTACCTTATGGCCTTACCAACAAGGGAGGAAGCAGTTCCGCCATGATGCTAAGCATTACTTTTGGGACGAGCCTCTTTTGTTTAAACAATGTGCAGATCAGGTTATACGCCGATGTGTCCCTGAAGAAGAGCAACATAATGTACTCCGGCAATGCCATTCTTCACCCTATGGAGGACATTTTAGAGGAACTCGTACCGCGGCCAAAGTTTTGCAATCCGGGTTGTATTGGCCAACATTGTACAAAGATGCCCAAAACTTTTACAAGCAATGTGATCGTTGCCAGAGGACGGGCAATATCTCTAGACGACATGAGATGCCGTTCCAGAACATCATCGAGGTGGAATTGTTCGATGTATGGGGGATCGATTTTATGGGACCTTTCCCATCTTCATTCGGCAACCTCTACATTCTACTTGCCGTCGACTACGTGTCTAAATGGGTTGAGGCAGCTGCAGTTCCCAACAATGATTCCAAGACCGTACAACGATTTTTGCAGAAAAACATATTTACACGGTTTGGGATGCCGAGAGCAATTATCAGTGACGAAAGCTAGCATTTTGAAAACAAACTTATTGCCAAGATGTTGCAACGCTTCGACATATCACACAAGATCGCCACGGCATATCACCCACAAACCAACGGGAAAGCAGAAATTTCCAACCGGGAATTGAAAGGTATACTCGAGAAAGTTGTAAATCCCTCTAGGAAGGATTGGTCATTAAGATTAGATGACGCACTTTGGGCATATCGCACTGCATTCAAAACACCTTTAGGTATGTCCCCCTTCCGACTTGTCTATAGAAAAATATGCCATCTACCGGTGGAAATCGAACACAAGGCATATTGGGCAATCAAGACCTTGAATATGGATTGGGAAAGTGCCGGACAAAAGCGTTTGTTGGACCTCAACGAGATAGAAGAATTCCGTGCACTCTCCTATAACAATGCACGAATCTATAAGGAGAAAACAAAGCAATGGCATGACAAGAAACTATTGTCGCGGTAATTCATGCCAGGGCAACTAGTTCTCTTATTCAATTCTCAGCTAAAACTTTTCCCGGGAAAGCTGAAATCAAGATGGTCGGGACCATTCGAAGTTGTCAAACCATTCTCCCATAGTGCCGTGATAATCAAGTCCATCACTGACAAACATGAATTCAAAGTTAATGAACAAAGATTGAAGCACTACAATGGTGCCCATGTGGAACGTAACAAAGAAGTGGTCACCTTAGGAGATGCATGAGCATGCTCTCCTTTCGATATATTTTTTATTTTTTTTAATTTTTTCGAACTATTTATTTTTTATTTTTTTATTACTTTCGATTATTTGCTCTTGTAGGATAGATTTTCTTCTTTTTATTTTTTATTTTTTATTTTTTTAAGTTTAAGAATCCCTTTACACATCTTTATTTATTTTCTTTTATTAGTTTACCTTTAATTTTAATCCTTATTTGATTTGTCTTTGAGTTGTAGGAAAAGAGTTCAAGATAAAGAGGAATTTTGATCCAATAAGGAAAACATCTTCAACAAGGAAATTAATGGGCTGAATCTAAGGCTTATATAAAGCCTCCAACTTACCCTAATTAAACCCCCTAGCTGTCACCCTTCCCCTAAACCGAAACCCTCTTTCATCATTCCAAAATTAATCCCACCCACCATATTTACTACCTATCTTTTCTATAAAACCCATCACCCTTAACTTCCAAGAAACCTATTCCTACTTTTCATCTTGCAACTCTTTAGTTTTTTTTCTTTGTTTTTTCAAATCTCACAACCAAGATCATCCATGGCATCCAAAATTAATTTTTTGGTTCATCCAAGTTCCTCCAAAGAACCAAGATACAAGAAGTTTGCTACACCGGTGGTTCAAGAAAGATTTCACTCCAAGTTCAAAAGCTAGAAGATTTACGAAGAACAAGGCTTTGAATACTCCAACTCTCATCAAGATTTCAGCCGTGAACTATTCATCTTTGAGAGGATTGCACATCAAAAGTGGCAAATCTTTTGCCATCAATCGGAACCGGGTAACATCTCATGGGTAAGAGAATTCTATGCTCACTCACCTAACCCGGATAATCCTTATGTTTTTGTTCGTGACAAGGCCATACTCATAAGCCACGAAAATGTCAACACCTTTTACGGGATCTACATTGAGAAGGACGAGCATCAAGCCTTTGTTGATCAAATCACGCCCAAGCAACTCGACAAGGTGCTTCAAGAACTCACTCGACCGGGAACTCATTGGAACAACGGTAAATACAAGGGCACGATAAATCGCCTTCGGCTTAAACCTGAGGCAAAACTATGGAATAAGTTTGTTAAAACTTCTTTAATGCCCACCACACACAATACTACCGTTGATATACCACGTCTTTTGCTCATACATTCTATTTTGCATAATCGCATCATTAACATTGGAAAAATTATTTGTGGTGAGATTTTTGTATGTAGCTCAAAAGATAAGGGTTCTATTTTCTTCCCTTGCTTAATTTCTAATCTTTGCAAGGAGATGCATGTTCCAAGTGAGTCAACCGATGAAAAGGCCCTACCAAAGACCGGTTGGAATCAAGCACAAATCTAAAAACTAATGGAGAGGCACCGAAAAAATCCTCAAGGCCTCCAATTGCCGCAGCAACTCCTGCCGCCCCTGCAATCCCTAATGCCCAAGCACCTAACGACCGGGAAACCCGGCCATCAACCCCGGGACACTTTGAAGCACTCTTGCAATCATTGGCGAGCCACCTAAGGCAAATTGAAGACCGGCAACTAATGTTCATGCGGTACATGAAGGAGCACAACAATGCCATCACCCAAGTCATCCAAAAAAAATATCCAGACAATCGTGTGTCGTTCCCAATATTTCCTGCCGAGATCTTTGCCCCGACAACCAATGAAGCAGTCGCCACGGTAACCGCAACAGATGATGCTGTGGCAACCTACATCTTGCCTGCACAAGCAGATGCCACGACAACCAATCCTGAAGATGTCACGACAACCAAAGCTAAAGACATCCCGGCAACCACTGCAAAAGCCAAAGGTAAAGCACCTATGCCCGAATCAACTCCTACGGAATCATTGTCTGATTTTTCAAATTCGGACGAGTCTTCCATTGCACCAACAAAGACCACACCAATTGAATCCTCCAAGCGAAAAGCCAATGGCATTGATGAAGAGGACGATGAGGACAACCCCGTACGAGGATCGATTCCACCACCAGCAACAAGGAAACAACCATCGCAGTCAAGCAAGAGAATCAAGACACCGACCAAAAGGAAACTAATCATCCACGACGACGAACTCTCGGAGTAAGTCCTCGTCTGCATTTTATTTTTCTTTATTTTTATTTAATACATGCATTGAGGACAATGCCTCACTTGAGTTTGGGGGTGATTGTTATTAGTAGTTTAGTTACATTCATCTTAAGTATTACATTTAGGATACATAAATTGCTTGCCATGCCTTTAGTTGGAACAAGAATTGCCTAGATTTGATGAATATCCGATGATGACTTTGCCAATGCACTTAATTGATAGAGTTTTTATTTTAGGAAAACCATGAAAAAACTTAGAATTTTAATATGATGCTAAATTTGATAAAACACTATTGTGGTTTGATTGATTTAAGGAATTCTAGTGAACTTAGGTTGATAATTAAACAAATTGGGGGATTTGAATAAAAATTGGATGAATGCTAGAGGTGCCCGAAATTGTCTCTAACATGTGCTAAAGAAATGGATTGCTAGAGGTGCCCGAAACCGGCTCTAGTATGTGCTAAAAATTGATCGCTAGAGGTGCCAAAAACTGGCTCTAGTCGAATAAATTAATTAACTTAAGTAAACTAAAAACAAAACACTAGAGGTGCCCGAAACCAGCTCTAGTTAAAACATGTTAAAAAGAACCCAATGAAGTAATTTGAAAACCTCTTGTTTGCATAGAATCCAAAAAATTAACTTGCACACAACTCCGCACACACTCACAAGCATTATATTTTGATTCCGAGTAACTCCTAAGTTTTCCAAAAAATGAAAAGCCAATCATACTTTGTGCCCCGGTTCTGAGAGTTGAAATCAAGTTCAAAGCTAAGTTTGTGAAAATTGAAGTCTTGGCAGGTAATTATTAGTTTGCATTGCTTGAGGACAAGCAATAGTTCGAGTTTGGGGGTGTGATAAGTGTTCAAAAGCACTATTTTTCTTACCCTTTTTACTCATATTATTGTTAGACTTAGGCTCATATAGTTACATAATTAGTCATTCATGCATTAATCAATGTTTCCTTCCATCGTTGAGCTTGATTGCATAACTTGGTTGTTTTTGTGGGAAAATATGCTGCTTTGGTGTGTTTTGTGTGTATGTGCAAGATCGCTTACCAAAGCAAGGCTAGAGCTAGTTGCCAGGGCAATGTATGAAGGAGATGCCGAACTAGTTGTCAGGGCAATGCATGAAGGAGACGTCGAGCCAGTTGCCAGGGCAATTGTCGACAAAGAATAAGGTGATATGGTAGTCGAAATTGATGACTAGACAAGCCCAAGATGACGTGGAGCAAAACTAAATCGCAAAGGAGTTTGATTTCCATGTAGAGATTAAAGAAGAATTAAATTCCAAGAAGATAGGAGAAGTTCTGGAAGGAATATAATTATAATAAAGAATTATATTCTTTAAAGATAATTTAATTCCAACTTAACTTCCTCCTCAAAGAAGGACTTTGACCTAGCCCTATAAATTAGAGGCCATGCCGTTAACTCCAAAGAGGAGAGAATTTTCGACAAGCATCAAGGGCAAGGAGGATTTCGACAAGCTTCATCCTTCATCTTTTTATCTCTTGTTCAATTAGGTTCATGCTAGGGATTTTTTATCTTGTGTTTCTTTGGAACCTAGCCATGAACTAAATCTATTTGGCTAAGGTTATTGTGTCTTGTGGTTGTGAGATACTATTGGATTTTGTTTAGGTAATAAGAGTTTGCACTTTTCTATTCAAGGTTTATTCATTCTTGGTTCTTATTCTTGTTTGCGAGTGAATTGGGAGATAATCTCGTAACTTCATCTATTTATCTAATATCGGGAGAGTTAGATTCAAGAAACGAATGAATATGATCTTTATTCAATCTATTGATGGTGAAGATTAATCCAGCTTAGGAATAAGTTAAGGATTTCAACGCCTAAGAGGAGCGCAAGATTGGTTGTTGTTCACCCTTGATTCACGCAGGGATGTATTATCAAGGCATGCACAAGTAGCTAGAGTTTCGACTTAGGGATAAGAAGAAACTATTGAATAACGCTTTGCCGAACCTTCAAGGTTGCTGCCCAAACGCCCAAGTAGTTGCCCAACTAGTCGCCCAGGTAACCATCGATTAGTTGCCAAGGTGACCCCGTTGTGCAAGTTGCCACGGCAATGAGTTTCCCTTGCACTCTTTTGCCAAGACGATCCAATCGGCTATCAAACCTCAACTCATGATAACCTGGCCTATCTCTCTCATTTGATCTCATTTATTCTTTTACTTTACTGCCTTCTAGTTTAGTTATTAGTTTAAACTCCTATAATATTCTATTTGTGTTTTTACTTTTTATAGTGCAAGAGATTAGATTCTTGAAGTGGCACCAATCCCTGTGGAGACGATATCTTTTATACTATAACTTGCAACGTGTATACTTGCACAATTGTGTAGCACTTATTACGCGCAACAATGTTCAAGTTAAGTTAACTAAGCATAATCTTCTAGAAAATTTACATTCAAGACAAAGTTACATATAATGTTGGTTACTAGACATGGTCACCATTGTACTCATTTGAATCTTAACACCATGAACATGCCTTCAAGCAAGCTTAACATCAACTAGCAATCATGTCTAATTTATCATGACCTTAATTACTTAAACTAGAAACAACTTAATCATCCAAGTGATCAATTCGAGTAGTACATACAAGAGTTAAGCACATAGTGTCCCATTGTTAAACACATTCAAATATAACTAGATCATGTAACCAAGTTCCATTCACCACATTCAAAAAGTCATGCTTAATTCATTCACATAGCATCTAGATATCATGGCATCAAAAATTGCCAACCAAGTCTTTACAAGCTTCTAAAGGTCAATGCTATATATATACAAACTTCAACATGAACAAAATGCATGTTCTAGCTTAATTAGGTACATATCTAAGTGCCACCAACTAGGAGAGTTACAAAATAGATTTGAAGTCATACTTCTAACTCTGCTTGTATCTTGCTTCAAGCTCAAGGAAGATAGTTTTAAGATCTCTTTAAACCTGTGGTTTGGGAAAGATGGAAATATGAGTGATAAGTACATAATGTACTTAGTGAGGTAGCAGCTATTACTAGCCAATTATCAAGTTTAGGTAGTCTTAGATCAAGTACAACCTAGCTAAGGTTTAAGCATGTGAAGTTAAGTCTAACTTAAGATTTCAAGTGTTCCAAGACAAGTAAGGAGTCAAGTAATCATGTATAGCTATTGTCGTTAATATATATATATATATATATATCATCACAAGCACAAGAACATATAATTAGGCCTCAATCTCAAGTAATATACACTAATATATATATACAAACTTCAACATGAACAAAATGCATGTTCTAGCTTAATTATGTACATATCTAAGTGCCACAAACTAGGAGAGTTACAAAATAGATTCAAAGTCATACTTCTAGCTCTGCTTGTATCTTGCTTCAAGCTCAAGGAAGATAGGTTTAAGATCTTTTTAAACTTGTGGTTTGGGAAGGATGGAAACAAGAGTGATAAGTACATAATGTACTTAGTGAGGTAGCAGCTATTACTAGCCAATTATCAAGTTTAGGTAGTCTTAGATCAAGTACAACCTAGCTAAGGTTTAAGCATGTGAAGTTAAGTCTAACTTAAGGTTTCAAGTGTTTCAAGACAAGTAAGAAGTCAAGTAATCATGTATAGCTATTGCCTTTATTATATATATATCATCACAAGCACAAGAACATATAATTATGCCTCAATCTCAAGTAATATACACTAATTCATGCTTCAATACCATTCGAACAACAATTAACAAGAATGTTGTTTCCATTTCAAGTTGGATCGAGTACTATATCAAGACAATATGCATGTTTAAGCATATTAATTCGAGTATGATCACTTTTCAAGTATCATGTAATCAAGCAATTTCAAGGTATCAAGTCAAGTATCATTCAAGCTTTAAGCCATGCATTTCTTTCTTGCTCATTCATTTTAGATTAGGCCTTGGTACATAGTTATGTCTAGGTAATCGAGTCATCAACCAAACTGTCTCCTAAACAAAAAAATGGCCATATCACCCTCCTGCTGTCGCCAGTGACCATAACACACATCCCTCCTACTGCTGCCAAATTAGGGCCATGGCCCAGGACCGTAGTCCACCCAATCACGATGAGCTCTAGACTCTATGGCATGGCATCCTACCTATGACCAACTAGCAACCAAGGCTTTGTTTGATTTACTTGTCAATTAAGTAAGCTTCAAGATTTCAAGTCAAGGCAAGTACACAACAAGATCATGGCAAGTTAGTAGCTTATTCAAGCATCCCTTTCAAGTGTTTATCTATCAAGATCAAGATAGCCCTTAGGCCATTCGAGCCTTAGCTCAATATATCATGCATTCATTATAATTCAAATAAGCTTGCATTTCAAGTTACCATAGCATCAAGCAAGATTATGTCTAAGCATATTTGATTCATTTGATTAGGTCTATACAAGGACCATAGAAGATCAATCCATTGTTACATGATCTATTTGCATTACAGAATCATATATCAAGCATATCTTAATACAATTTTCCATTAAATCCATTCTTTCCTTAATTCATTTCCAAGCATAGTTTAGATTCATTTCATAACATAAACATATTAATGGAATAAAAATTGTGCATAATTGGTTAGGACCGAAGTCCTAACCCTATGTAAAAGCTACACTCACAATACTCCAAGCTAGTTTTGATCCTTGATCCAAATCCCTTTTTTCTTGTTACTAGGTTGCCCAACTCTATCTTCTTCCACAAGATCCACTCCTTTTCCTAACATACATCCAATATAATGGAAATCAAAATCAACAACCAACAATACATTTCAAGCAATTCAAGTAGAGTCAAGCATTGTATTCCAACAATCTAACAATTTATCCTTTCAATCAATTAAAACAGTTTTTCCCTGTTCTTAAATTGTCCAAAATAGTCTTATTTTAATATATTTACGATGCTATACAAAACAGTCCCTATCAGTCCTAATTTTTGCTAAAACAGTCCACTAAAATAATTTGCAATTTCACCATTCTCTTTGTTCTACAAAACAGTCCAATTTGTGATTATCTTATACAATTCATGTTAACAAACTTTTAATCAACTTCCCCTATTTTTAAGTTCATAAATTCCAGCCCTCAATTCTGTCAAAACAATTCATCATTTATCAATTCTTTCAAATCAGTCCCTAGTTAGCCATTTAACAATCAAATGTGACTAGTTTCATCTTTAAGCTCAATTTTCACTATCCAATCATGATTTTCAATTGATTAACATCTCAATTTAAAATGTTCTAAATTTTCAGCAAGCTTCTTACTCAATTCAAGTCCTAATTCATACAATTTGAATCACATTTTCAACTTACATGATCCATCAAGCAATGGTTTCGTTCATGTACATATTCCATTCGATCAAGCATAATTTCATCCTAATTTCAATAGCATTTCAACCACATTCAAGCTACAATTCAAGGTAGTTTCAAGCATAACATCTAACATACAATTCTATGAATTCAAGTTCAATTTCAATCATCAAATATCCATTCGAACAAGTTGCTAGGGAGGAAGGACTTAGAATTCACTTACAATCTTCCTAGCTTATCCAAGTACATTAAAATATGATCACATGCAAGCTTCTATCATCTACAATGGCGGCTTTCTTTTCCTAGATGGTTGAGAGAGTTTCGGCCAAGGTAGGAGAAAGGTTGAGTGGAGAAGATGATAGGTAGATGGACACCTATCCAAGTTGTTATCACTTGGCTTGGCCGAATGCCTCCAGATGGCAACTAAGGGTCTAATTGCTTCATAACTCCTTAATTACACATCCTAGTTGCATGCAAATCAACATTTACATATTTTTACTATTTGATCCTTCATGATTCAGCTATTTAGTTATCAAATCCATCTAATTTGGTCGCTTGATTTAATCAATTCTTCTAATTTGGAGAATGTTTGTACAATTAAGTTCTAATTAGTTTGTGACATGTTACTAGGCCATGATTTGGGGTATTACACATACTGCCCATTAGAATTGGGCATTTGAAACAAAACCAATTTCAACTCAAAATTCCCAACATGAATAGGTGTTCTAACAACTCCCGGATGCAAATCGTCCAATTGAGCGCAGATTGTTCTATTCTCAGCTGGTGCTTGGTTTTTAAGATCTTGAGGGATAGCCTCGTTGTTGTTTGTCTTCATTGCCATCCCACTACGTTCTTGAATTGTTCGTCTAAAAGTTATCTCAACTTTTAGATCTGGTACAAAGAGTGGTGTAGTAGTATTTCTAGTCATACAACACCTACAAAACTTAGTAAAAGGAAAATGAAATAACAAAAATAAAGCTATTAGAAACAACTACAATCTACATTCAGAAAACAAAATTGCAAGTAGAAACATAAAAACCAAAAAGTGCCATCCCCGTAAAAATGTCACACTCTAAGTGCAAGAAAACACTGCCGATGCAAGAATAGAAACATGAGAATCCTATTTGAATGTTGATCCCATGTGGATGATGTATTCAACTTAAGTATTATGTAGCCATAAGCAATTCTGTAAAAAGGAACATTGTGAGTGTAATGGTAGTTGCAATAAAGGAATAAAGTAATGAGTAATGGATTAATTGTGGTAGCAAAAACAAAATATATAAAGAGTAGAGAAATAATGAGATAAAGCTTGTATCTCTTCGGCTTAGCTCTGTAGAAAATCAAGTACACTCAAGGAAGTAGGATGGCTCAATCAGTGAGTGAAAAGTAAGCTCGATTATTAACATTCATTCAATAATCAACTGTTGACGCAAAGATGTAGGTTGGCAACAACTCTCGTTATAAGTCGAAACTAAAATTCTTTGAACAACTGGTTCAACTCTCGATGTATCCTCATTCAAGTCTCATTGTGATGGCTTGTTAACCTAATTTGTCACTACATCCGTCGATTTCAGTAGTTATGTTTCACATTCTCATGCAAACAATAATCAGATCCAACAATTGAAGTATGAGAAAAAACTAATAAAAATATATTAAATTAAAAGATAAGATTTCCAAGAGTTCATACAGAGCTTGAAAGATGTAAACCATCGTCATTAAAGCACAAAATATAATATAAATCTTCAACAAACATCTAATTAAAAGAAATTTGAAGATTAAAAAAATATTCTCCTTCATATTGCACTTGAATCCTCTCCTCCTCGGATATTTTCGCCTTGCTTAACCTTGGATCTCTAGAAATGAGCTTAAGATGCCATGGAACGATAGAAAAAGCTTGGAGGTTGAAGATGATATGAAAATAGAAAACGCATGACCGTCTCTCTTCCCAGGTTTGTCCTTTTATAAGTTGCCCAAGAAAGGACACCTGTCCTTTAGGTGTTTTGCGTGACCCAAAGCTGTATCAAATCTGTTATAACAAATAATACAGCTGGTAGGGTCATCTATATCCTTTAGCAGACTGGACAACCAGTTGTTGCAGTGGTGAAACTTCCTATGTAGGGACATTAGAAATGAAATGACAACAAAGCAAAATAGGTAGAAATATGTGAAATAAGAGCAACTTAGACTAAGTTAGATAAAATGCAGGAAATATACATGAAAAATGAAAAAAATGAATGCAATAAACACTGATGTGGGGACAATTAAATCTATAAATCTTGGGGAAATACATTCTCTTTAAAGAGCTATCAGTTGTCCAAAACGACTGATGTAGACTCCATTTTCTTAAAACACTCATTTTTCTGTCTAAATATTTTTTAGCCTAGAAACGATTTCAACATATAATTTTATATAATATTTAAATTAAAGAATTTAAATACATTATCTAAGAATAAAATATGAGATTAGTGCATATTTATAAACAAATCATTTATCAATCCACACATGATCATCTCTTAAAAAAATTATAATATGACGATGTTCAAAGTGTGATGTGTTTTGCGTATTTTATAGATTATAATATGTTGATGTTCAAAGTGTGATGTGTTTTGAGCATTTTATAGATTAATTTTAGGTCATTTTAACCTATTACTGCATTAATATTATACATTTGGTAGTAGGTAGGGATACATTTACCAATTGGGTAGAAAAATAAAATAAAAAGAATGAAATAATAGATTTCGTATTTTACTTTAAATATCACATATGTTAATAAGTTTAAAGCACATATAAGTCACTTATATAGGTTAGATATAGTTACTATAACTATTTATATTTTTATGTTTTGCAATTAGTTGAAAGCAATATATTAAATGGTAATTTTTAGACAATAAAAAATATTTATCATAATTTTTTATAAAAATTTAATGAGAATAATAATTTTTTAGAGAAGAAAGAGAAACAAATATTTTTTATTTTTAACTTATATATTAGGAGTTGAGCGAGTCGAATCAACCAGGGCATGGTTCGTTCTTAAACTCGTGGGCAACCCGACCCATGCCACATTTTCATTTTCTTTATTTATTTTTATTTATATTTTGGGTAAATTGTATGTTTGAGCCTTTTGCTTTACTAGTTATTACAAGTTAATTCCTTTTGCATAATGATTCTCTATTGTCACCTACAAATTTTAAATATTTAGCAATTTAGCCACATCATGTTTATCTTTTATTATTAATATCTTATTATTTCTTATTAACATTTTTCTCTTTTATATTTTTAAACCATCATGCATTACCAAAAAAGTTTTTTCAGAATTATAAATTTTGGCACCATTTGTTGTGTTACGGTGATCCGGAAGGTAGTGTCTATTATGCATAGATTGAGATATTTATAGTCATTTCTAACATAATGGCATCATTCATAATTTGATCTCATATTTCAAAAAAATATCAAGACAATTTTTATCTTGTTACGTTAATTTAATGAGGTTGTGTACAACATTTTGGATTGTAACATTCGTAATATTTTCTAAGAAAAATATGCTTCACAAAAATTGCATTCATTAGGAGGTCACATTTTAAACTGAAATTCATATTTACAACATCAAAAAAGCTGAGAAAACACATAATTTTTAGAAAGGTACTAATTTCTGGCATCATGGTGTTGGTTTAACCTTTTCCACACGTATCTGAATTTTAAACCCAAATTTTACTCCAATTTTAAACGTGGGCCACCAAAATTATCTTCTTCAAAAAGCACATTCAAAAACCTTTTTAAGTGGGTGATTTTATGGGTATTCATTTGTATGTTGTCCGAAACGACTGATGTCGACTCCATTTTCTTAAAACACTTATTTTTCAGTCTAAATATTTTTTAGCCTAAAAAGGTTTTAATACATACTTTTATATAATATTTAAATTAAAGAATTAAAATGCATTATTTAATAATAAAACATGATATTGGTGCATATTTATAAACAAATCCTTTATCAATCCAGACATGATCATTTCCTTAAAAAATGGAATAATTTTTTATATAAACTTTTTCTTTCAACCATACGCGCACAAAACCTATCCTATCAAAAATAAATATTAAAGAAAGTTTTAGCTCTTTAGATCTTGCTAACCATTGTGAAATGTTGCATAATGCTATAAATTACGAGATAAAAAATACGGAATGAAGTACAAGGAATTGTACTATAAAATATTTTTATACAAATTATTGTGTTTATTTTATTAAAATATAGATATGGATTTATAAATAAAAAATAAAATTAATTTTTCATTATAAGTTTAATGATAGAATTTTCTAAAAACAATAATTAAAAAGCATACAAAATTTCAGATATGGGTTAAAATTGAATAAATTACTTTCATATTTAATTACAATGATTTTCAAATATTTTAATCATTTTTAATTAGTAGCTCCTACTGAATTACACTATTTTCATCTTACAATTCGATCCACATTCGGTTACTAACAAACAACGTAACCATGTCCATAAAATTCATCAAAACAATCCCTATTTCTTTGCAAAACAGCCCCCCTTGATTTGTAAAATAGTCCCATATTTCCAGTTTACAAAACAATACATTAGATTCATCAAAACAGTCCCTATTTCTTTGCAAAGCAGTCCTCCTTAATTTGCAAAACAGTCCCCTAATTCCAGTTTACAAAATAGTCCATTAAATTCATATTTTTAACCTTGTAAAACAATCTATTTTCAGCTTACAATTCAATCCACATTCGGCTACTAACAAACAATGTAACCATGTACAAATTAAGATTACCTCAAAATACCTAAATCATATCATAATCACAACAACCATAGATTACATAGCCAAACTCAATCTAACCTAATACTTTAAACCATCAAGCAATTTCACAATAGAGCATAACATTTCAATCATACTATTCGAATAGCCTAAAGATCCATAGCATAAGATCATTTCTCCAACAAATCTAGTAACAACAATGTTCATAAGATAATCTAAATTGAAATCACAAATTAAATCTTAGCTCTAAGGAAAGGAAGAGAATTTCTTACCCTTTTCCCCAAGCTATTCGAGTGAAGGTTCTAAAATTGGACTAGATTGAAGCTTCCATAGCCAAAATCTCCTAGCAAGATCTCCACTCTCTCTCAACCATGATGGTCCGGTTGTCTTGGGAAGAAGATGATAATATTTTCTTTATCCTTCCCAAGGACGAACCCCTTACACACATGGCTCCCTCTTTGCTTGACATGTGTATGAGTCTTCATGATAATTTTTATTTTTCATGCAATCCTTTAGTTTGCCATAGCATTCGGTTTAGTCCTTAATTAAATAGCCATCCACTTTTTCTTTACTTTAATTTGGTCCTAAGTTCATATAACAATACTTCTACCTTTATTATAAAATGAATCAAACAATTAAGGTAGCATTCAAAATCTTAACATACTTCTAAACCGGTATTTAGGGCATTACAATTCTCCTTCCCTCAATAAAAATTCATCCTCAAATTTTACCTGAGATAAACAGATGAGGATATTGATCTTTTATGATTGCTTCAGGTTCCCAAGTAGCCTCCTAAAACTTGTGATTCGTCCATAACACTTTCACTAGAGGAACATATTTGTTACGAAGTCTTTTATCTTCACGATCAAGGATTTGTATAGGTTCTTCTTCATAAGTCAAATATAGATTAAGTTCCACATCCTTGGGTTCTAACACATGGGAGGGATCTGATCAGTACTTACGAATCAGGAAGACATGAAATACGTTATGAATCTTGTTGAATTCACTAAGAAGAGCTAAACGATATGCAACAGGGCCAATTTTCTCAGTGATCTCCAAAGGTTCAATGAAACGAGGGCTAAGCTTTTCTTTCTTTTTGAATCTGAATACCTTTTTCCATGGTGAGACCTTTAAAAACACTCAATCTCCCACAGAATACTGAATATCTCTTCTTCTAAGGTCAACATATGCTTTTTTGTCTATCAAAGACCTCTTTTAATCTACCGTGGATGATATTTATTTGATCCTTTATCCTCCCAGGAGTTCAGGCCCTAAAGCCTTGTTCTCACCCAACTCTAACCAACACAAGGGAATCCTGCACCTTCTTCCATATAAAGCTTTAAATGGGGCCATTTGAATGGATACTTGATAGTTGTTGTTGTATGCAAATTCTGCCAATGGTAAAGATTTCTCCCAGTTTATTCCAAAATCAATCACACAAGCACGAAGCATATCTTCTAGAATATGGATTGCCCTTTCTGATTAACCATCAGATTGAGTGAAAATCTGTACTGAGGTTGGTCTTAGTCCTTAAAGCCTTTTGCTATGAACTCCAAAATATTAAGGTGAACCGAGGATCTCGATCCAAAATTATGGAGGTAGGAACACCGTACAAACATATCACTTCTCGAATATACAATTCGGCTAATTGATCCAAACTCAAGTTTATTCGAATAGGTATGAAGTGTGCTGACTTAGAAAATCTATCGGTTATCACCTAAATTGCATCATTCTTCCTTGGGGATAAAGGTAAACCACTTACAAAGTCTATAGTTATCGATCCCATTTCCATTAGGGTTGTTCGATAGGTTGGAAAAGTCCCATAGGGACTTGGTGTTCAGCTTTAACCTTGTGACAAGTTAAACACTTGGATACAAACTTTGTAATAGAAGATTTCCTTCCTGGCCACCAATATAACTCCTTCAAATCCTTATACATCTTGACAGATCCGGGGTGGATCGAAAAGGGAATACAATGAGTTTCTTGACGTATTTCCTTCTTCAGGGTTTTATCTTTTGGTACACAAACTCTATTTTGAAAATAGAGTAAGCCATAAGATTCAGAGAAAAATCTAAATTATGTTCATCTTTTAGCTTAAGCAAAAATTCTCTAAAGCTTAGGGCCTAATTGTTGAAGAGTCTTGATCCTCGAAATCAAGTCAGATTTAACATGAAGTTCAGCCAAAAGCTTTCGATTCTTTTGTAGCCTAAAATGAGCATTGATTGCAGAAGGAGCTGCAATAAAATGAAACATCTTTAGATAACAAGGTCAAAATTTGGTTAAGGTTGAGATATAGTTTGTTTAAAATATTACCAATAGAATGTTTGCGACTAAGTGCATAAGCTACCACATTTGCTTTTCTCGAATGATAGTCAATGACTATATCATAATCTTTAAGTAATTCTATCCACCTTCTTTGCCTCAAGTTTAGTTCTTTTTGAGTTAGGAGCTGTTTAACACTTTTATGATCTGTGAACAGATAACATTTCTCTCCAAAGAGATAATACCTCCAAATCTTAAGGGCAAAAATGATAGCAACAATTTCAAGATCATGAGTCAGATAGTTCAATTCGCGAGACTTTAATTATCGGGAAGTATAAGCCACCATTTTCCCTTCTTGCATGAGTACACATCCTAATCCAAGATGATATGCATCACTAGAAACTGTGAAATTCCCCCCCAATTCAAGTTGTGTTAAAACTGGAGCATGAGTAAGAACTTGCTTTAATTGATCAAAGCTTTGTTGTTGACTTTCTGACCAAAAAAGGGTACATCCTTTCGAATGAGTTTGGTTAAAAGAGTGGCCAAAATGGAAAACCCTTTAAAAAATCTTTGATAATAACCAACTAACCCCAAAAAGCTTTTAACTTCACCAACATTCATCAAAGGTCTCTAATCAACAATTGAATGAATCTTCTTTGGTTCGAATTTAATCCTTTCTACAGATATAACATGTCCAAGGAATGACACTTCAGACAACCAAAATTTAAAATTGTTGAACTTTGCATATAGTTGATTGTCTCGAAGAGTTTGCAGAATAATTCGAAGGTGTTTTGAATGTTCGTTCTCATCTCTAGAGTAAACAAGAATATCGTCAATGAAGACTACTACAAACTTGTCCAAATACAGTTTAAAGACTTGGTTCATGAGGTCCATAAATGTAGTTGGAGCATTTGTTAAGCCAAATGGCATCATAAGAAATTCTTAATGACCATATTGAGTCCTGAATGTGGTCTTTGGGACGTCGGTTTCCTTAACTTTCATATGGTAGTATCCTGATCAAAGATCGATCTTAGAAAACACCGTAGCATCATTAAGTTTATCAAACAAGTCTTCAATTCTTGGTAATGGATACTTCTTTTTCATGGTGAGCTTATTCAGTTGCCGATAGTCGATGCAAAGCCTCATCGATCCATCTTTCTTCTTTAAAAACAAAATTGTAGCTCCCTAAGGAGATAAACTAGGCCTTATGAAACCTTTATCCCGAAGGTCTTCCAACTGACTCTTAAGTTCCTTAAATTCAATTGGAGCCATTCGATAAGGAGTGATGGAACCTAGATTATATCCTGATTGAACTTCAATTCCAAATTCCAATGGTAATCTCGAAAGTTCCTCAGGAAATACATCAGGAAATTCAAAAACAATTAAGATAGATTCAAGGGTAAGTTTGGTCTCATTAACTTTAGGTATAGCATCAAACACAAAAATTGATTCATTTGGTTTCTTATCTAATAAAAGTATAGATTCTTTTCCTAACCCATGAAGGAAAAGTCTTTTCCTACAACAATCTACCCAAGCATGATGTTTTCCTAACCAATCTAACCCCAAAATAAGATCGAACTCATGGAAGAGTAGGGCTAAAAGGTCAGCAGGAAAAGGAATTCCTTGGATCAACAATGGTCAATTTTTACATACTCGATTTACTACCACACTATCTCCTAAAGGATTTGTTGCAATAAGATTACAATCAGTAGGTTCAATATTTAGTTTAAATTTCTCAATAAGGGTAGAGCAAATAAAGGAATGAGTTGATCCAGAATCGAATAAAGCATATACATGATTTGAGTACAATTGGATTGTACTTGTAATGAAATCAGGGGAATCCTCCTCTTCCTGACCTCAAACATGATACACCCTAGCAGGAGCTTGAGATTCCTAATGTGTAGCATTAGAGGCTTGACCCCGGTTCTTCCCCGAATTACAGACTGAGATTGTTTTGGTTCTTTGCCTCGAGGTGACTGAACAACATTTATATTCTTTGAAACATGAGTTAGGAGCTTGTTCGAGTTCTGATGGCAATCCTTGATATAATGGTTTGATTCTCCACACATGAAGTAGGCATTTGCTTGCCTTCTACACTGCCCGAATATTTTTTTCTGACATAAATTACAAGTAGGAACTTGTGAATCTCTTCCCAAATTCCCTGTGCTATTGATAGAGACCGAAGGCACAAAAGACTTAACCATAGACTGAGGCTTAGATAAGAAATTACTCCTCGGAGAGGAATTAAAATTCGAAGAGTTTCCTTCTTGATTCTTTGGCTTCTTGGATGGCCAATGATGTTTATTATCATTTCTTGATCTTTTTTCTATTCTGGGAGTAATTCCCTTTTCTCTTCTCTAACGTTTTCATCTTGGCTTCAATGGCGATTGCCTGATTCACCAAATCTTGGAAGTCAGTAATCCCCAGAGCTGTGAATATAAGGCTTAGTTCATCGTTGAGCCTATCAATAAACATCCAATATTTGTCTTCTTCCTTCTTAATATACTCTGACCCGTATTTACAATACTTGCAAAAATCACTAACATACTAGTCTATCGGTCTACCTTCTTGCTTCAGATACATGAAGCATTTTCTGCGCTCAGCTAGATATTTCTCGCTTATATACTTTTCCCAAAATTCTAAGAAAGAATTCCCATGTGACAACATTTGCAGGAGCAGTGAGGGTTGTAGTTTCCCACCAACTTAGTGCTTCATCACCTAAAAAGGCTAGAGCACACTCGAGCTTGTGTTCATCCGAACATTGTAATTGCTTGATCAAGATCTTGATTATAGTCTCCAACAAGTATTCGACCACTTCTGGGCTTTCATCGTTAGCTCCCGTGAATTGTAGGCTCGATGTTGGGCTAACTTGTATATCGGTGCCCTTGTTGACACAACTACAGGAGGAGTGAAAGGAGTTGGAAGATTTTGCTTCAAAGAGGTAACCAATTGATTAAACATCTTCGTCATACAAAGGAGACATTCTCATTGTACGAGATGAATTTGAGGAGCTTCCTGTTTTGGTTCAACAATGTTCTTGGGATTTTCCTGCTCCTGGTTTATCCTCACACTTCCTCCTTCATTGAAGGAGCCAACCGGGCTCTCATTATCCCAGCCCAAATGTGTCTCAAACATTTCTAAATACTAGTAACACATAAAAGGGAGCTCTTATCAAACATAAATCACAAGTACTTATCAAATTTAATTCCTATGTGACACTTGCATCAAATGATTATACAATGAAGCTCACTTTATTCCTAGAGTCAACTAAACTCTAGCTCTGATATCAATAAATGTAACACCTCTTAACCGGTTTAGGTAATAAACCGAATTAAGACATGTTACTAAGAAAACATATAAAATAGCATTAAAGTTCTAGTGGATAAAGCACGTAGTTACTTGAAGAAGAACTAGATCCATTCACAAGATAATGTACCTATCCTTTTTCTCAAACTAATCTCAAGGTTAACCTCTTTAATTCGATGCTTATTAACTACTTCATACTTATTCTTTCGATTTAAACATATTTTAAAGTTTAAGATTTGGGTCCTAACAAACAAATATTTAAGTATGATAAGTACACGTCTTACAAAACTTATGACTTTAGCTACCAAACATTTTTTCATAACTAAGAGGCAAGATGGCGATATAGAATTACTTGAATCCTTGTGACAATACTTGAGTTACTTAGATTGTTTGAAACAAAAGTGGATCTAATTGGAAAACAAACATGTCATAGGCATAAGAGAGTTTGACCATATCCTTAGATTGTTTGTTTAATAAATCACATTGACCAAGTATATCTAATTCATATATTTGACATCACAATCAAGATCAAGACATGCTTATTAATTAAACTACTAAAACTACTTTAAGCATAGAACTACATCATGGCTAATTAGTTATAGACCTCAATGCAACTGATTTAAACAACATTTTCGAACAACTAACAGCCACACATATTTGGCTAGAAAGGGATATTCAAACTAATAACATACCAGAGTACCTTAAAGTTAACTAATCGACTACTCAAGCATATAACACGCATGGTCATTCATCAAAATCCACAATAACATCTTCAAGATATGCATAAAACACAAATATAAACACAAGCAACCACCAAGTTATCCAAAAGACCTTTACATCACTTGCAATGCTTTTAAGCATTGCCTTCACTTATAAAGAAAACCTAGATGCAATATACACAAGCATTGTGCCACCAAAACAAGAATTATACAAAAGGTTGACAAAACATACTCTTTGGCTTGTGATCTTGGCCGAGCTCTACTTACAATGCTATTGAACTTCACCCTGACACATGATACAAAGATACGAGTAAGCATACACTTAGTGAGTTAGTAAAAGAGTACTTTATAAACATAATAATACAAAGTACATGGAATTAACGAGGCTAAACATTCTCATTACATGTTAAACAGTGCATGATAAATTCATTTAAAACAAGACATTTCTATCAATCCTAAGCATTATATCTCATCTTTTATAGGAGTGATTTAATTAATGCTTAAGTGAATCTTACTTATCATACAAGAAAAACAAGTAGCTTATTAATTTACAAAGTATTTTCAACTTGTTCGAATTTTATAAACTTGGTAATCAAGTAGCCTAGGTACTCGAATCCCCAACTAAACTGTCGCCAACAAAAATAGTACACAAGGTATTGGTCAATCCATCCTACTGTCACCAAATGACCAAAATACATCCCTCATATTGTCTCCTTGTAATACCCCAAAACTAGCATAGAAATATATGCTACTAATTCGAATGTTATCTCAAATGATTGTTAAGTTCCTTGAACCAATTGAATGATTTGGGACTTAATAATGAGTAAAGGAAAACACCTAGCCAACTTTATTATGACCAAATCGGGCAGAATATCGAACAAGAGATTTGCATGCTAAAATTTAGAAATTTTGAGGATTTGAAAACATGTCAAACAAAAGTCAATGCAAGGTGTTGGGGGCAAAGGGTGACTCATAGCATTTTGAGGAGAAATGTGAGATGAACAAAAAGGTATTCATTATCTTTCTCCTTCTTTCTTTCCCAACTAAAACTAGAGAGAGATTGGAGAGAAATCTTATGTTAGAATCATCCTAGATCAAGATTTGGGTCTTATTCGAAGAGAGTTGTGTTAGGAAGGTAATTGTTTTATTTTTTCTTCTATTTCAAGTAAAACGTTTTCCCAACTATAGGGATGTATGTAAGTAGGTATCATGAGAAAGTGTAGGATTGCTAGAATATTTGATTGAGATTATACAATTTGGTGTATAATGTTAAGTAATTATAATGTTTAAAGGAAAAGTTGGATAAAATATTAGGGGGAATTCGAATGGTATTTGGTGGTATAATATATGTGTGAACTGGAATCCTATTGTTGTTAAGGCATATAGAACTTTCGATTAGATCTTTAATGCTTGTATTGTTGTGTTTACATTACTTAATAGGAGAATTAGAGGGGACTGTTCAAATGTTAGATATATACATATATATGTGTGTGTGTGTGTGTGTGTGTAAATGTTCTATTTTAAGGTATGAAAATAAGAATGCAAATGCTGGGGACTCATCTGGAAGCATAGGATCATAAGCAGGACTGTTCCGTATGCCTAATTATAAATACATGTATAACTTCCCTGTTTTGGTGCATACATGAACAATTATAAATTGTTTTACATATAATGGGGGTTGTATTTACAATTATATGAGAGTGTTTTATGCATATATACGTGCACAAGTAAGCTGTGCAGTTTTGGGTAATTATAGGTACATGTTGGACTGTTTGAAATGTATATATATGTGTCTATAAGAAAATTGGACTGTTTTGATGAACTTAGGGGCTGGTTTGAATAAACTAAATATTAAGGGACCGATGAAGACTGGAAATGAACTGAATTTATAATCATAGGGGCTGCTTTGTAGAAATTAAGAAATTGTTTTTAAATAAAGTGGGAAATTATTCGAATGGCACACATGTTTAATTGCTATTCTCTTTGTGTTTGTATATCATAATTTAGAATGTTAAATTACTAAATAATGAACTTTAAGTCGATTAAGTCAGTCCAAGTGTACGAATGGATCCTTGGTAGTTATGAATTTAATACTTGAGCTTGAACTAGGTAACATAACTTGTTTAAAATTTACAATAAGACTGTTTTGTGCACATGTATGTGTATGTATGATCATTGGACTGTTTTAGTGTAAATAAGTATATGTATAAGTATTTGATGAACTGCCTTGCAAATATAAGAACATTAAAGACTACTTTGTACACATACACAAGTATATACAAGAGCTTGGACTATTTTGAAATATATATAAAATTGTTAGAGATTGTTTTGTACATATGTATATATGTAAACAAATGTATATTGGATTGCTTTGGTGCATATAAAAATATGTACATGAGTTTGGGACTGTTTTGCTTAATTATAAATGCATATTGGACTATTTTTTTATGTGTATTTGTGTATATACATGAAAGTAAGGGCTGATTGATGAGTATGTAAATGGATACATATGAATGTGAAGTGTTTTGAATGGAAAATGAAGGGTGTGGACTGTTTTAAGTAGATTAAAAAACAAGGGAAATTACTTCTTGAAAATACAAGGGTTAAATGATAAGTTTGAGGACTGTTTTGGGTATTTGTGATTGTTGTGGACTGTTTTGTATGTTTATGTGTTACAAAATATATGATAAAGGTTGTATTGCATGGTTATGAACATTAGTAGTCTGTTTTGAATAACCAAAATAATAGGAATGCATTCAGAATGAATATAAGGACTGATTTACAAGTTAGGGACTGATTTGCCATTAAAATGATGTTTGTTGGACTGATTTTGTTGTGTATTTGTGTATACATGTAATTGAGACTGTTTTAATGATTTGTTAATTGGTTGGAGGTACATGTCATGATAAAGAAGAGTAGCTAGATATGATTGAGGATTCACGTATCCCGTAACTTCGGAATAAGAGGTGAGTGTAGTTTAAAGTCTCGGGATAGGTTGAAACTATTTCGAGCATCTTTACTTTTTTTGATATACATTGCTTGTTGTTAAATTAAATGGTGTTGCGCGTATAAGCTTGGATTCGAGGTAAGTACTTTTATGAAAGTCCTTGACAATATGAAATGCTTGATGTACGCTTGATAAATGAATTTAGGCTTGTCTATACTATAAACGAGATGTGATATGAAATGTTCGTTCGGAAGCTGCACGTGATTGAAAATATTTGATATGTTATGAAATAAAACTTGGTGACAATGTTGATAAGATAAGATAAATGTGAAAGCCTTGGTTTCGAGTCAGTCTTAGGTATAGTTGGCATGCCATAGAGTCTATAGAGCTCCTTAATAGAATGGACTTTGGTCCCTTGTTTGGACTTCGGTCCCTTGTTTGGACTACGGTCCCTTGTTTGGTACTCCGAGTACCCTTGTTTAACGCCAGACGTCATAAGATTCTTGCACCTAGGCTGTTATTCGATTCTCAAGGCTATGATAAAAGATAATAAGGGATCGTGCTTATCAAATTAAGAAGTAACTTAACGTCTTATATGCTATGAAGGGGATAACTTTTATATCAAGTAACCTGTGTTTGTACATGATATGTTTTTATATATCCTAATTCGAATGCCCAATGTTGCACATAAGAATATGTGATAATGCTGCCTAGTTATGTGTGTGAAAATAGGCTACAAAGCTGTCCAGATCTGTATACACATGTGTTGCTGCCCTGATTAACATGAACATGTTTTAAAGACTGTTTTGACATGTTTACTAAAGATAGTGGACTGTTTTGGATGTATTAAGTGTATACATGTTTTAAAGGACTGTTTTGACATGTTTAGTAATGATAATGGACTGTTTTGGATGTATTAAGTGTATACATGTTTTAAAGGACTGTTTTGACATGTTTACTAAAGATAGTGGACTGTTTTGGATGTATTAAACGTATACATGTTTTAAAGGACTGTTTTGACATGTTTACTAAAGATAGTGGACTTTTTTGGATGTATGTTTTAAAGGACTGTTTTGACATGTTTACTTTATAGTGGATTGTTTTGGATGTATTAAGTGTATACATGTTTTAAAGGAATGTTTTGACATGTTTACTAAAGATAGTGGACTGTTTTGGATGTATTAAGTGTATACATGTTTTAAATGGATTGTTTTATGTATAAACAATATATTGGAGTTTTATTAATATGTATGAGTACGTTATGGATAGAATCTAATATGTTTGTTAAGTACATGCCATTATCGAATGATGTGAATATATGCTATGTTTGATATGTACATGTCTTGATCGAACGATGTGTATACATGATATGTTGTTATGTATTCAAATATATATATATATGCTTGATTGAGTGACATGTTATATGATATATATTAAGTTGGTAACCTAGGTGATAGGTGGTACATGTCTGTGAGAATACGTGTTTGATGACTTGAGCCTCAAGAAACTAATGCTTAAATGATACTTGATCCTAATTAGCTATAATGAGTTGTATACGATCAAACCTGCCATTTGTTTGAATCTAGAAAACCTTGAAACAAAGCTTAATATGAACACCTTAACTTATATAGCTACCTCACTAAGTATGATAATACTTATTAAATCCATTCTCTACCTTTCAGGTTATATCTTGGTTGAGTTGCCTTCGAGCTTTAGTCAGGTCACAAGTTCAAGATGTATGGTTGAAAATTTCTCTTTTGTACTCCTAGTTGGTGGTTGCACATAGTCTTTAAGTACGCATGAGTATTCAATTTCTATGTTGAGCTTAATATGTATATAAGCTTCATTTCAATCAAGTCTTGTAAATGGCCTGTATAATTATTTCTTAAATTGTGTGGCTTGTGTGTTATTTAGCTAATATGATTGCTCAAGTTATTTGATTATTTAAGTGAGCCATAAAGCTTAGACCGCCTAATCTTGTGGTAGAACTGTTATGTTAAGTGTATATACGACTAGTTGCCATAATAGTTCCTATTTAGTTATGCTTTGTATGTTTGAAAGTTGTTAAGCTGGGAAATACTGTTAACCTATATGAATGTGTTCTTAGATAGTAAAGTTTTAAAAGTGGTTGAATTCTTGTAGGCTAAACTGATCTAAGATTAACTAGATGACTGAATAAGAGAAGCCTTGTATGACAGTATGATTTTTTGGTAGTATCGGGATTTGAGGTTTTTACATAGATCTGTTTGAGTTCCATGAATAGGTGTACATGTTGTTCGATTACTACCACTAAGTTCACACACACACACATATATATATATACACGTAATTGGTTGATAGATATAATTATGTTATTATATATGTATTTATTTGGGGAGTTGCAAATAAGATGTATATATATGTGTGATCATGTTCCAAGTTAAAGCTCAAGAGTTCTTGCTTTTTATGTATAGATTGTATTTGTTGAATGTCAAGAAAAGTTAAAACGGATAATTCTGACCTTGTATGAGAACTTTATAGAATGTGTTGACTTAAGTTGGTGACTTCTTGTTTAAGATTGCAACTTATATAAGTGTATAATTTAAGCATGTAATCTTGTTGTTCATAAATTGAGATATGAAGTTTGACTCACGATTAGATCAAGAAAAAGTTTTAAATTACTCTGTTGTCCCAAGACATTGATAAGCTGACTAGTCGACGACAATCATTTTTGCTTTTGAATCCTTGAAGTTCTTGCTTTTGCTAAAAGAATGCATGTTTGTTCGTTTGTTTGATTTTATAACACCACCTAGTTTGGCATATCTTCTAAGCTAGGTTAGGGGGTGTTATACGCCTCTCAAGGACCATAGTCATCCCCAAACATGAGCTCTATGGACTCTATGGCATGCCAACTATACCTATGACTGACTCGAAACCAAGGTTTTTTAATTAATCATATCATATCAGAATCATGATTGGGCATAGCTCCATATTCACTTATTTAATGAAAGCATATCTTGTTGTTCATCTTAACAAGTACATAAACCACGGATGGGGTTCTTAAAATTTAGTATATATCTTAGTCAAACATTGTATACTCATACAGTACCTAACATTTAGGTACTTACCTAGAATCCAAGCTTTAGTTTAAGCACAACTTAATTCAATAATAAAGGTAATGTAATTAAAGCAATTAAGAATGCTTGGAAGGTCCTAAGCCCATCCCGAGACTTAAACTACACTCACAGGTTATCCAAGCTAGTTGTGATCCTTAATTACGATTCCAGGTTGTATTTTTGTAGCCTTGTCCTTCCTAGCTCTATTCTCCTCCACTTTATCTTGCTCTAAGGAAAAAATTATATGAGAATTCTTATTTTAAAGCCTACTTAATCAAGAATCTCATTGAAACAATTCATATACACATGCATTCACTTGGTTCATGGAAGTACATAAATTTGACATATCATTTCATGCTAAACAAAGAGCTTTAATTTCAATTCACTCAACTCCACACAAAAATCCATCTAAATCACCAAAAACAATCCTAATTTCTTTGCAAAACTGTCCCCTTAATTTGCAAAAGAGTCCCCTATTTTTAGTTTACAAAACAATCCATAAAATTCATCAAAACAGTCCATATTCCTTTGCAAAACAGTGCCCTTAATTTGCAAAACAGTCCCCTATTTCCAATTTACAAAACAGTCCATAAAATTCATCAAAACAATCCATATTTCTTTGCAAAACAGCCTCCCTTAATTTGCAAAATAGTCCCTTATTTCCAGTTTACAAAACAATTAATTAGATTCATCAAAACAATCCCTATTTCTTTGCAAAGCAGTCCTCCTTAATTTGCAAAATAGTCCCCTATTTCCAGTTTACAAAACAGTACATTAAATTCATATTTTTAACCTTGTAAAACAATCTATTTTCAGCTTACAATTCAATCCACATTCGGTTACTAACAAACAATGTAACCATGTACAAATTAAGATTACCTCAAATTCCCTAAATCATATCATAATCACAAAAACCATAGATTACATAGCCAAAATCAATCTAACCTAATACTTTAAACCATCAAGCAATTTCATAAGAGAGCATAACATTTCAATCATACTATTCGAATAGCCTAAAGATCCATAGCATAAGATCATTTCTCCAACAAATCTAGTAACAACAATGTTCATAAGATAATCCAAATTGAAACCACAAATTAAATCTTAGCTCTAAGTAAAGGAAGAGAATTTCTTACCCTTTTTCCTAAGCTATTCGAATGAAGGTTCTAAAATTGGACTAGATTGAAGCTTCCATAGCCAAAATCTCCTAGCAAGATATCCACTCTCTCTCAACCATGATGGTTCGGTTGTCTTGGGAAGAAGATGATAATATTTTCTTTATCCTTCCCAAGGTCGAACCCCTTACACACATGCCTCCCTCTTTGCTTGACATGTGTATGATTCATTATGATAATTTTTATTTTGTATGCAATCCCTTAGTTTGCCATAGCATTCAGTTTAGTCCTTAATTAAATATCCATCCACTTTTTCTTTACTTTAATTTGGTCCTAAGTTCATATAACAATACTTCTAGCTTTATTCTAAAATGAATCAAACAATTAAGCTAGCATTCAAAATCCTAACATACTTCTAAACTGGTATTTGGGGCATTACATTATCTCCCATCGACCATTTACATGTAGACCCTAAATGGAGTTCCGCATTGCTCAGATTTTAGCTACACGATGAACGAAATTCGTATTTCGATCTCATTCTTTCAACACTTCACCTTGATTTTGCCTCCATATCGAATCACGATATCTAGTTAACCTCCATAATTCAGCTTGTAGCTTTTCACTTCTCTACCAAAATTAATTTTAAGTAATTTAGCCACATCACGTTTATTTTTTATTATTGATATCCTTATTATTTCTTATTAAGATTTTTATCTTTTATATTTTTAAACCATCATGCATTACCAAACAAAGTTTTTTGAACTTTATAAATTATGACAACTTTTGTTGTGTTATAGTGACCTGGAAGGTAGTGTCTATTCTGCATAGATTGAGATCTTTATAGTCATTTCTAACACAATGACATCATTCATAATTTGATCCCATATTTCAAAAATATCAATGCAATTTTATCTTGTTATGTTAATTTAATGAGGTTGTGTAAAAACTTTCTGGATTGTGATATTCATAACTTTTTCTAAGAAAAATATAATTAACAAAATTGCATTCATTCAGGAGGTCACATTTTAAACTAGAATTCATATTCACAACATCAAAAAATGAGAAAACACATGTTTTTTAAAAAGGTACCAATTTTAGTTATCGCGGGGTTTGTTTAACCTTTCCCATACGTATCCAAATCTTGAAACCAACTTTTACCCTGTTTTTAAACGCGGACCACCAAAATTATCTTCTTCAAAAGGAACATTCAAAAATGTTTTTAAGAGGGTGATCAGTGTGAAAATGTCACACTATTTAGTGCAAGCTACACTATCGATGCAAGAATAGAAACAAGGAAATCTTGTTTGAATATCAATCCCACGAGGATGATGAATTACATTTATACTTATGTGACTACAATACAATACTGTAAGAGTGGTAGTTGTTGGTGCAATGGTGGTTGCAATAGTAATAAAAAAAAGAATAAATGGTTTAATGTGGTAGCAATAACAAAGACTAATAAAAGAAGAGGAATAATGAGAATAAAGCCTGAATCTCCTTGGCTTATCTTGGCAGAAAGATCAAGTGCATTTCGAGGATTAAAGATTGGTTTAATCAACGATGGAGTGGTCAAATTGAGTATTAACTTCCATTTAACCATCAACTATTGACTCAGGTATGAAGATCGGCTTCAACTTTTGTTGTAAGTTGAGTCTAAGGCCCCTTAAACAAGTGGACCAACTTTCGTTGCATCCAGACAACTTACGCTGCAAGAACTCGTTAATTTGACTCGTCACTACATTCATCGATGTTAGAGGCTTATTTTAGCACTCTCATGCAAAACATAAATCATATCCAACAATTAAAGCTTAAGAAAAAGTTAACACTTAAATATATGAAACTAAGAAAATAGTTTAAATAAGTTCAACAAGCTCCATAAAATTAAACCATAGTCAATACGAGCACGAATACAAGTAAATCTCCATAAAACCATCAAAATAAAGAGAAGTTCAAGAATATAACAAGATGTTTCCTCAATTCAACACTCGACTCCTCATTTCCTTAGATAGATCTACCTTACTTCACCTCAGATCTCTAGATAAGCTTAAGCCGCCATGGGAGGAGGATAAAAGCTCAGAGGTTAGAGTTGATAAGAAAAATAAGAATGGCGTGACTCTCTCTCCTCTAAAATAATCCTTTTATACACCACCAGAGGAGGGACACATGTCCTGCAGGTTATTTGCGTACCCAGCATCATACAAAATTTTTTGTAACAGATTGGACAATTGGCATATTAGTCCTTATCCTCAAGTGGACTAGACAGCTGGCAAATGTAGTGTGAACTGCCTGCAGTGGTGAAAACTTCCTCTGTAGGGACATTAGTAATCAACGATAACAAGTCAGAAATATACAAACAGATGATTGATGTAGTGTCCCCACATTGAAGTTCATTGCATCCATTTCTACATTTTCATGTATGAAATTTTTTTTCTCACATTGAATATGCAATTAGTAATCTATTCTCTTAGATGCAACTAAACCTTTCTCAAAAATCTTTTCTACAGTAGTCATCTTAGCTTCAAAATCAATATCATCTTCATCTATGTCCTCTACAAAGAGTTCATCATCTTCGGCAACAGATATTGCATTAACATCCGTAGGGATGTTCAAGTCAAACAAATAATCCCTAATGGCCTTACTTGATCCCTCCTCTTGTGGTGGGTCACCAGCTTCACGCACATTGTTAAGAGGGTTCACCAATTTACTAGGGCAACTAGTAGCAGCATCAGAGGAGAAGTCACAACTCTGGATAATGGGATAAAAGATTGGAAATTCTAGCAGGTCGACTAGAGTAAGTTTGCTTATTGCAACCAATGCAGATTTGTGCCATGTCTTCACATAGGCAAAGAACAGGTTATGTGCCAAATCCATTTTCTGTCCTTATCCTCCATGCAGTACCCAAATGAGATATAGTAACTTCAGATGTACAAATCATCCTGTAACGCCCCAATTTTGGGCCTAGGAGTTTCTAAGTTGATTAGAAGGTCCAGTGGACCAAGATTAGAGATTCGAGTTAGGATTGGGGATTTAAATCGGAATAAATATTTTTGGTGTAAGAAAAATATCTAAAAATCATTATTTAATATATGGATATTTTTGGTGAAGTCAATTTTGGAAAATGAAATTTGAAAATTAGACATTTTGGCTAGTAACCAAAATGTAAAGAATGAAAAACTATTTTTAGTGACTATTTTGAAAAATGGTGAAATCTTAGAATCCTTAAGGATCTATTTTACCTAATGTTTTTAATATGATTTTCCTATTAATTGTGATTATTTTAATGAGTTTAATCAAGGAAAGTAAAAGGGAATTAATTAAAGGAGGTAGTTATTTCCTAAAAACATATTTAACGTAACTTCTTTTTTCAAACTTTTCTCTCAACTTCTCTTTAGCCAAACACTTTATTTTGCATCAAAAATTTGAGGTAATGATCTTGATTTCTTAAAATTTTGACTTCTAATGGATTCTTCAATCATGTTTTCCAAAATCTCACTATCTTTGTTTTTCAAGAGAAAACATCCAATTGAGAGGAAATTCACTCATTATAGGTAAGGTTCATTATTCTCATCTAATGAATGGTTCTTTATTGAAATTCCCAAGTATTTTATTATTGTTTAATGTTTTCTAACGAGTTTTAATGATTTAATTATAGAAATTGGGTAAATCAAGGATAATTGATGAGATTAACCGATTTTCATTTCAGATCTGTTTTGTTGAGTTCTTGACTGTTTATAGTCATGATTTTGATGTTTTATAATGTTAATAAGTTGGTTTTAACATTCGAATCCTAAAACTAAGTGAATCTCTAATTTCTTAGGTTGTTAGTGTTGTGTTTTTGGCGAGTTAAGGGTGTTTATTGGATACTGGAAGTATAAGGATGATATTAGGTTGTTTTTGGATATTAATTGAAGTTCATTGATGGATTGAACCTTTAGGTTTTGGTTGAGTTAAGTTTGGAAGGTGTTTGATGTTGTTTTCGGTTGTTGTGGAGGGGTTTAGGTTAGAGTTTGAAAGAGGGTTGTTCTAAATTGTTGTTGCTGGGTTTGTGAATGCATTTTGACTCATTGAATCCTCCTTTTTTGTGGTGAAACTAGGAGAAGTTGATCCTCAATCTTGTGGCACCGTTTCAGAAGCTTTGGAGGAGTAGTTCGCATCAGTGAACGAGGTTTTGCGAAGTCAGTGAATGAGAATGTGGATTTCAGCTTTGAAATGATTTAAATGTTATTTTGGGAGTTTAAATTAAGCTTAAATACTGGTTTAATCTTGAAAGTAAGTATGATGTGATTTATCCTTCAGCAATGCTTTGGCGAAATTGTTTTTATGCACTTGTTTTTTATTCCATGGTACCTATTGTTTAACCATTTTTTAAGATATGTTTTATAATATTTTTGATCATATTTTGATGATGGATGCATTGGGAAAATGATTCATATAAGTACGTAGAATACTTGTTAATGCATGTTTTAATGTATTGAAAATAACTTTGATTGTTGCTTATAGAAACAATGAGGTACATGGTTAATAATGAATTGTATTGGCAAGTGATGTCTTTTAAAATGTTATTGGATGTTGGCCGACCATAGGATTGATAGTGCACTATAAAAAGTCGTCTCGGGTGTTGAAGGGTTTATGTGTACCGAATACTCCACCATGAGTACCATAACGGTTGAGGGTTTATATGGTACCGAAAAATCCCATTAGTGGATTATGCATCTAGCCGATGATATGGTTGTGATTGTACCTTGAAATTTAGTTTAGATTGCATGAAGTGTTGAGAGGACACTTGTTGAATCCGTGTATCCGATGTAATATTTTGTAAAGTGAAACTTGTTTTATGATCACTTGAAAGCCAATATAATTGATAATGTATCATGTTGATGAATTATGTTGTATAATGTTGATTTATACATGTTTACTCTTCAAGGCTTGCATATGGGTTGTTACCCATGGGAAAGCTTAAATTGAGGGTTAGCAAATGGGATTTGACTGTTGATCCATGATACATGTTGCATATGGTTTAATATGCATGTTTTGAAAATGTTAAGTGCATAGTTTGAAAGGCATGATGTTTTGAAAAGAGGTTTTGAAATGTTGAACTCATGAGAGTTGGAAACCAATTTTAATTGCATTGATTGTGTTGTGTTTTGAGCACTCCGCACCAAGCCTTGTGTACTTACGCTCTCTTTGTCCATTAATACAGAGAATTAAATGTTTGAGGCAGTGAGCAAGTGAGGGGAATTCTAAGGAATTGAATAACTCAAAAGTAAGGTTTTTGAACTAGACTATTAGTAATAAAGGCAATGGGGTTCATTGTTGTTGTTTGGGAGGGTTATTTGTTAAACTCCCTATTTGTGTAAGTTTATAATGTTGTTCTGGAGTTGTATGAGGCTTTATATGATTGGTTTTTTTAGTAACCTATTTTGGTCCGAGCCATTCAAGCCTAATAAAATATATATACATAACCCATTATCCAGGCCTAATAGCCAAACTTAACCCATGCCCATTTAAAATACAACTCGGGCCTAACTACCCTAAAATCTGACCCATTACCAAAAACCTTAATCTAAACTTAAACTAACCTTAACCCTAATCCTTGAGCCATCGCCACCGCCAAGCTGCCATCGCCGTCAAGGTGAGCTGCACCGCCCTACTTTCCTTTCACCACCGCCTTGGTCACATCTGCCGCTCATCCCATGCCTCGTCACCCTCTCCACATGGCCAGTTGAAAGCTGCTCTCAACCCCTTTAAATTCATCACCTGTAGATCCGAGAAATGGGGATTAGAGACCATTTTCCAAACAAAAATAGAGAGAGGTGGTTCGAACCAAACAAAACCTAAAAACAGAATAAAAAAGGTAAAAAAATATATAAAAATCTTTCAGTTTTCTCAAGATCTAAGAGATTTAAGAAAACCCGACCTTAGATTCAGATTTAGGGACTGAAATGGAACCAAACTGCCTTTTGCATGAACTTTGACCACCGTTCGTGATGGTTCTTCGTCGCCGATGAACGACAGCCTTCGGGCTACGACCAGGCTAGGCACAGTTGAAGGGGAGAGAGTTGAGAGAATTGGTTTTTTATTTTCACATTAGATGATAACGTGAGCCTTTTTTGGGTAAATGTTGTATTAATATATATATATATATACATATTCGTATAGTTTCGCATTCCTTCGGGCTAACCAATGCACCAACAACCTTTATGGATCTAATGAATCAGGTTTTTAGGCCCTATCTTGACAAGTTCCTGGTGGTATTCATTGAAGATATCCTGATCTACTCCAAGAATATGGATGAGCATCGTGATCACCTTCTCATTGTGCTTCAAACCCTTCGAGAGAAACAATTGTTTGCCAAGTTCTCTAAGTGAGAGTTTTGGCTCACTGAAGTTGCCTTCCCTGTGCATATCGTATCAGTTTTGGGTATCCTGGTAGACCCGGAAAAAATTTAGGCTATTCTTGATTGGCATCCACCAAAGAATATTGGTGAAGTGAGAATCTTTCTTGGTCTTGCTAGTTATTATAGAAGATTTGTCAAGGGATTTTCTATGATATCAGCCCCATTGACTAAATTATTGAGAAAAGAAGCACTATTTGTCTGGACCGAGGTACAAAAAAGGAGTTTTGACCAATTGAAACAAGTCTTGACTCAAACACCGGTTCTAACCTAACCAGAGTTCAGAAAGTACTACACAGACTATAGCGATGCTTCGTATCTCGGGTTAGGATGTGTATTGACGCAAGAAGGCAAGTTTATAGCTTATTGTCATGACCCAAATATTTTGGTCCAAGATAGTGGTGCGAGTATCCGACAAAGAGATTCCATGAGGGACATCATGCTTGCCAAGACCACCAGACTTGGCCCAACACTTGGAGATTGCTATAGATCCCGATCACAATGGTTTTTTTTTGAAAAGGCAAGAGATAACAAGTCAAAAGAGATTGTGGAGGAATCTTTCCATATCCAGCGTGATCAGCTATCTGAGGAAAGATACCTTCTAATTTATGTGATTAGATAGGATTTGATATTCTTTCGTAGAATAGGGAATCTTGTAAATATTTGGGCTAATCTTGGCCATCCATGAAAAATCGATCTAGACCATTGATTGTGTGGGAGCTCAACTATAAATAGAGATCCTCTCACCCTCATTTGTATCATCTCATTCCATCCATTCTCTCATTTGAGAAGAGTAATACAACTCTTACCATTTACTCCAGTTTTTCTCTTGTCCCTTTTAGTTGTTCTTGTTCTTTATTATAGTTGCCTCTCGAGTGGCTAAGAGTAGCCACCTTAGTGCTTAAAGCTTCTGCATCCATTGAAGCCTTGAGGGCTTGTCTGAGCCTTTCGCAAGAAGGAGTACTCGCAAGGTGTGGTTAAGGCTGACTTAGGCGCGAGAATCGACCAAGTAGCGTCTAAGGCCGCACAAATCAGCTAGGGTTGAGCTCTACCCCCGTGACAAGTGGTATCCGAGTGAGTCGAGGGGACTTGCGTTCGAGCCAACCTGTAGTTGCAGTCAAGTGATCGAGCTAGCCAGAGTGACCGAGCTAGTTCGTGGCAAAGAAATGATCGAGATGACGAAAGAAAGAGATGGTGCTTCCACACATAGTGGAAACTATTAGAGAACATTGACGAGGAACGAGGTAAGAGGTTATATTAAAGATTTTAACTATAGGACATTCACTCTCAAGTCTTAGGTGGAGGACTTGTTCGAGAAGGTGGATTCCCTCAAAAAGGAAATCACTAAAGAGATCTAAGAATGTCTTGACTCGATTGAGAAGATAAACTAGCAAGACAATTTCATTCAAGATGCAATGGAGGCAGAATTGAAGCCGTTGGTAAAGAGGGTCCTTAGACTTGAACAATCTGAAAGCAGACACAAGGTGTTTTCAAGTCATGCCTTGATGAAGTGGAGTCCATGGAGGACTAGTTCAAGGATGACACACGACGAGTTCTCAACGAGTTGGTGACTGTTCAAGGGAGTAATGCTTGTGAAGCCGAGGTGAAGGCTTTGTGGATCGAGGTGGATGAGCACAAGAGGAAGCTACTTAGTTGCATGGGTGCAATGAGTTAATGGGGTGCGCTTGCCACATTCTTAGAGAGAGCTAGGCCTGGGGCAAAGCTTGCATTGCAACAAGGAGGTACCCAAGTTTGAGAGGTCAAAGATGGGCCAAGTTGCTAACCGAGGTTGCAAGAAACAAGTAAGTCATTGTCGAGACGTCCAAGCCCACGACGAGTGATAGTGGGAATGGCGAGGCTAAATCTGTGCTAGAAAAGAAGGTGAGCAAGAAGTTAAAGTGCTACTTCTGTGATGGTTCTTATGTGATAAGGAGTTGTCCCAAGAAGAATCGCCTTGCTGCTATCATTAAGGGAGTTTATGAGCCAGAAAGAGGAGTAGCGAGACTTGGTACAATTGCGAGTATCAATGAGCCAAAGGAGATCTATCGTACGACTACAAGTGCCAAAGTAGTCAAGTGAAAGATAAGCCTCGGTGCGATAGCGAATGGGAAAGACGTCAAGCCTAGGGTGAAGAGGAAGCAATTGGAGTGCTACCAGTGTAAGGGGCCTCACAAGTTGCGAAGGTGCCTAGTTCAAGCCAAAGGGTCAAAGATGAGGGACAAGCTTGAAGGGAGCAAGGCACCAAAGCTTGGTTTGACGTCGTTGAGTTCTGTCACGACCAAAGGAGATCGAAAACAGAAAGGGTTAAACATGTCCGAGAAGGCTACGAGGGAGCTTGCCAAGGATGTTCGGGGAAAGGGCATTGCTTTTGAGACTAGTTGAGTGTTGAAGAGGACCAAGCCGAAGAGGGACATAGGAAACATAGAGACACCACCCATGGGCAAGGTGGGAAAGAAGGGAATGACTTCAGGGAAGAAGTGTCGATGCAAGAGGAAGCACCAAACTTCGAGGAAGAATGATTGATGTAAGAGAGCACCAAACTTCAAGTCAGAAGGTCATATGCAACAAGGGGCAATGGACTTCGTGGCAGAAGGGTCGATGCATGCAAAGAACTTCGATGAGGAAGGTTCAATGTAAAGGGGGCCAGACTTCATGGAAAAGTAAAGACTGTCCCATTTAGAGTAAATGCAACCGAGACGAAGGTACATCTCAAACACAACTCTACTATTTTTGAGTTTGATTTGCCATCACTGATGAGTGTAGGTCGAGTGAAACCTAGCCTTCAGTACGGGGAGACGAAGCTTAGAGGGGACCTTTCAGAGTTCTAAGGAGACAAACTGATGGGCTAACAAGTCTGAGAGTTCGTCTGGTGTTCAATGTGGTGACGCCCAAGACTTTTCCGGGGGACCAAGGTAAATCAAGACTAGTAGGAGAAAGTTCCTGCGATAGAGATATATCCGAAGGTGTCTTAGCATACGACATTACTTGGCAGAAACAGTCAGAGCGAGTAGTCCTTATGGGGGACATGAGCAAGCCGAGACGTCGAGAAGCAACCAAGATAATGTGAGGAATGGTGCTGAGGTAAGAAGTTCATATGGGGGAACCACACCAAGCCGAGGCAACAAGTACTAACATCCAAGGTGGCCTTACCAAGGATCGTTCTAGTGGAGCAACGAAGGCGTCACTAAGTTTGATGGGGGAGAATGTCACAACCCAAATATTTTGGTCTGAGACAGTGGCGCAAGTATCCAACGGAAAGGCTCCATGCAGGACATCGGACTTGCCAAGACCACCAAACTTGGCCTAACACTCGGAGAATACTATAAAGCCCGATCACATTGGCTTTTCAGAAAAGGTAAGAGAAAACAATTCAAAAGAGATTGTGGAGGAATCTTTCCATATCCAACGTGATCAACTATTTGAGGAAAGATACCTTCTACTTGATGTGATTAGATAGGATTTGAAATTGTTTCCCAAAATAGGGAATCTTGTAAAGATTTGGGCTAATCCTGGCCATCCATGTAAATCGATCTGGACCATTGATTGTATGGGAGCTCAACTATAAATAGAGAGCCCCCACCCTCATTTGTATCATCTCATTCCACCCATTCTCTCATTTGAGAAGAGTAATACAACTCTTGACATTTATTCTAGTTTCTCTCTTTTCCATTTCAGTTGTTCTTGTTCTTTGTTCTAGTTGCCTCTCAAGTGGCTAAGATTAGCCACATTAATGCTTAAAGCTTCTGTATCCATCAAAGCCTTGAGGGCTTTTCTGAGCCTTTGGTGAGCAGGAGCACTCGCAAGGAGTGGTTAAGGCTGACTTAGGCGCGAGAATCGACCAAGTAGCATCAAAGGCGTCTAAGGTCGTACAGATCAGCTAGGGTTCAGCTTTAGCCCCGTGACATTATGCTTCGAGACAACTTAAGCCACATGAGATGAATTACCCCACTCATGATTTAGAATTGGTTGTAGTTGTCTTTGCATTGAAAATCTGGAGACATTATCTCTACAGAGAGAAATGTTACCTTTTTACCAATCATAAAATCCTCAAATATTTATTGACTCAAAAGGAGTTGAATCTTCAGCAACGGAGATGGATAGAACTCCTCAAAGATTATGATCTTGTTATTGATTACCATCCGGACAAGGCTAACGTTGTAGCTGATGCAGTCAGCCGCAAACCTCTACCTAGTGAGTATCGTTAATGATCATTGAAATCTTATGTATTGCATAGTATATCGACTCATTGTAAAGTCATTCTATTATAGCTCCTTGAGCCATTAATGCTCATTTCTGACTTCGGAAGCATCATTGTCTTGTTGCTGAACTTTAGGTTCAGTCTACTATTGTTTCAAAAATCAAAGCATTGCAAGATCAAGACTCCAAATTCCTATCTATTGTTTCTAAGTTACAAGATAATCCTGATTTTAGAACTAGTTCTGATGGACTCCTTTGTTTTTACAATCGGGTTTGTGTACCCAATAATGAGTCTCTTCGTACCGACATTCTCAAGGAAGCATATTCAAGTTCTTTTTTTGTTCACCCGGGTTTTGTAAATATGTACAAGGACCTTAGGGAACTCTTTTGGTTGTCGAGCATGAAGCAAGCCATAATTGACTTTGTATCCAAGTGCCTTACGTGACAACGTGTTAAGGCTGAGCACCGTGTTCCTACTAGATTATTACAACCTATTGAATTACCGCAATGGAAGTGGGAGAAGATCATTATGGACATTGTTAGTGGTCTACCCTTAACTCTTGCTAAGCAAGATGCTATTTGGGTCATTGTGGACCATTTCACCAATTTAGCACATTTATTATTAGTTAAAATGGACTACAGTCTTCCTAGGTTAGCTGACTTGTACATCAAGAAGGTTATTCGACTCCACAGAGTGGAAATCCATCATCTCTGATCGAGATCCACGGTTTGTTTCTCGATTCTAGAGAACATTGCAAGGAGCTCTAGGCACCAAAGTTAACCTTAGTACTGCTTTCCACCCTTAGTTTGACGGCCAGTCAGAAAGGGTAATTCGGGTAATCATCGAAAATCCCTTCCTTAAAATCATCGAAAATGTGTAATGTTATTGAACCCTTCCGTACAGATTTTTGAAGACATGCTACATGCATGTATCATTGATTTTGGTGGATCTTGGGAGAAGTCCCTACCCCTCATCGAGTTTGCCTATAACAATAGCTATCACGCTTCCATTAAGATGGCATCGTATGAAGGTTGTATGGCAGACGTTGCAGAACTTCATTGTGTTGGTCTGAGCTCGGTGAAGGCAAGGTGTTGGGCCCTGACCTACTTCAAGAAACCAAAGAACGGGTTACCATCGTCCATGACCGCTTAAAAGCTGCATTTGACCGACAAAAGGCCTATGCAGATTTAAAGGGAAGAGACATTCAGTATGAAGTTGGTGAGAAAGCATTTCTCAAGGTTTCACCTTTGAAGAAAGTCGTGAGGTTTGGAAAAAAGGGGAAGTTAAGTCCCCGTTTCATTGGACCCTTTGAAGTCACCGAGAAAGTTGGCCCCATAGCTTATCGATTTTCATTGCCCTCAGAACTAAGCAAGATTCACGATGTATTCCATGTATTGATGCTTCGAAAGTATCGCTCCAACCCTTTGCATATTATTGAGCCTAGATCTGTAGAGATCCAACCCAATTTATCCTATTAGGAGGAACTAGTCCAGATTCTTGCAAAAGAAGTTAAAAGGCTTTGCAATAAATCTATTCCATTAGTTAAAGTGCTATGAAGGAGTCATACTATTGAAGAAGCAACATAGGAACTGGAGGAGACAATGAAGAAACAATACACTCATCTCTTCAGTTCAGGTAAAATTCAAGGACGAATTTTTCTTAAAGGGGGAGAGTTGTAACATCCCGAAAACCGGTCTAGTCGGAATTGAGTTACAGCGATCAGAAACCCTACACCAAAAAGGTATAAATATTGCATTGACTTTGACCATATGGTCAACTAAATTGGTATTGGACTCTAATTGAGTCAATTTATTGTTTAAGGACCATCTCGAATTTATTGAAAAACTGTTTGGTGCCTAAATTATGAAAATTAAAAGTATGGGGGTAAAAGTATAGGAAGTTGAGGGACTAACCTTGCAATTAGCCCCTCCCCAAGTTTAATCACCACAAACGTGGTTGAAAGGAATTAGCTTCCTTCATTCAAAGGTAAACATTAAGCTATAGAGAATATAGAATAAGGAAAATGGGGGATAAGTTCACTAGTTAACATTTTGTTCGAAGCAAAATCCATCTTTTATCCCTTGTCTTCTTCCAAGCAAGCACCACCATTGGTTGGTGGAAGATTGAAACCTTGCTTTATCTTAAAAGTATTGATTCCAATAAATCTTCATAGCTTGAATAAGGTAAGCCCAATCATTGGTTATTCGAATTATGTAAATTCCAAACCCTAGCTTGGTACTATGGGAATACCAAGCTTAATTCCTCATTGATTTTATAGCTCAATGTTGCTATTGAAACTATTGGAAATATTGTAACCTTTGTTCCATCTTGTTTTGAATAGTTCAAAACATCCAAGGTGAACAATCACCTTCACCATCGGATTCCATCAAGCACCAATGTCACGGCTGCTGCAAAGGATTTTTGAGTCAGTTTAGCACAATGAGGGACCCCGACTCAATACATAACCCCTCCTTTCCTGCAAAACCAGCTATCAATGAAATATCAAACGCAGATTAATTACTAGAAGTTCTGCAAAAAGAACACCGGAATTAGGCAAGGGACCCAAGAACACAGCTCAAATAGGATCCTTTTCTGAAAATAACACACCCGCACAGCCCGCTATACGAAACTGTGTAACTACAACTACACAAAACTTCACCGAATCCACTACTAGTGATTTTCGTTTGAGGAACTGGGATATCCCACCAACCAACAAGGTCGCCAAAAGACCCAACCTTCAACGCCTTAACACCGGAGGATTTTCCATTGAACACCATATTGTTTCTAGCAAGCAAAATGCTCCACAAAGCCGCTACAAAAGTGATCTGCCAGATGTGTTTATTCAGAACATTACAAGGACACAAAAATAGAAGTTAAACAGGTCTGGAACATTTGAAATCTCTTCCTAACACACAGGACGGAATCAGGATTGAACATTTACAGAGGCCGAAATATTGAATTTAAAAATATAAGGGTTTATTAAGTATTTAAAACTCAAAATTCATGGGTCAATGCCTTATTTGTCGAATATTTAAACTTATAAAGACTTAAATTAATATTAGACAAAAAAATTGATTATTTGTCGAATATTTAAACTTATAAAGACTTAAATTAATATTAGACAAAAAAAATTGATAATACGAACTCATTATTTTTTATTCAATCCATATTTGATCATATATTTAATAAATTCTTCTACTTTTTAATTTGAATATTACTTTTACAGAAACTAAATAATAATTAGACCAAAATCAATCGAACATATTAATTTTATAACAGGGGCCCTGGCCGAAGGAGCTCTGTCCCTGCTAACACACTTTCCACCATTGGCAGAACGACTTCCGACAGAAATAAATATATCTGCAGTTCACAACTAAATAGTTACTATCTTCAAAACCTGTCTTGCACCAGTAGCAAGCAAATTGGTTGGAAATCCTTGGTTGGAAATCGATCTAGCTTCAGCATACAAAATAAATTTCACTTTAGGGGATACTTTCAATTTCCACAGCCTACCAAATTCAAACTATGGTTCCTCCACCTCTGCGTTACCCAATAGTTGAGTTAACTTTTTCTCCTATAATTGACCCGCTTTATCGTGTAGCCAACAAATTCTTTCTAACCACCCCAGAAATCAGTTTACACCAACAGTTAGCCTGTTGGCATCCTCCACCGTACACTTTTCCCGGTCTGGCAATGCTCGATAAAATATGATTCCCCAATCAATCTTACACAGGTCATTGTTGACTGTCAAGTCTACCACTGCAGCACCTTTACCACATATAGTCGAGAGAATAGTACCCTCTATATTTTGATCCCACACCAAACGCCTTCTGAAAACAATATAGATTTGCCATCACCTACGACCCATTTAAAAGCATCATTATTCAACCATCTTTCCACTTCTACTGCCAATTATTAACGACTCCTCGCCTCGGGAGTCAAACAGGTTAGAACAACCTTTCTCATTGGAGGAGATTGATGAGGCCATTTTGTGATGGGATGAAAATATGGCCCCTGCTGATACCTAACATAGAACTTTTGCATCCACTTCCAATCACTTCTTCTTCGATCGGCAATGAAGTCTTCTACTAACCAAACTGGATTCCATCTTTTCAATTGCACTATTTCCTCCTAAAAAACAGCTCGAGCCTGTGGCTCGCCTGCTTCAAGGCCCTAATCAATCCATTTTCCCGGTACAAGAAAGAGCCTGGAGCTAAAAAAAATTCTCTCCATTATGAACTCTTATCCCAGTGTAATTAGTCCTCCTGAATGCCCCATTTCGTTTGGTACAACAAATTTCATCAAAACGTGGCAGCCCTAAGGTTAAGCCGTGTTGGTTTGATCGGCTACCTCTAGAGTTGCTGTTGGAAAGATGGATGCATAACTTAAAAATAAAATTAATATTTCATTATAAGTTTGATGATAAAATTTTCTAAAAACAATAATTAAAAAGCATACAGAATTTCAGAGACGGGTTAAAATTGAATAAATTACTTTCATATTTAATTACAATGATTTTTAAATATTTTAATTATTTTTTGATCAGCTAATATGATTTTTATTTATGGTGAAAATCATACAAATAAAATGTTATTACGTGCCTCATTAAAAATATTCCTACACTTAGGTTGGAGGAAAAGAGTTCACTATGACAACATGTAAGAAACAAACACCGAACCGACAAAAACAAAACTCGACACCAAGTACCATAGATGAAAAATGAACCATTTAAACTAAGAACAAAACAGTACACTCACATAGGGATGTAAAAAGCAGTCTCGACCCGAAAACTCGACTGAAACCTGCTCGAGTCATAACTTGTTTTGACGCGAGAAAGTGATGATCCGAAACTGATCTGTAATCGACTATTGTTGACCCGAACCCGAGTTGGACATGATATAGTAGTAACCGAACCTGACTTGCACCCGATTGATACGAACCCGAACTCGAATCTAACCTAGAAAATAATCGATATAACCCGACTGAACAACCTGATATCCAATTTTACCCGACCTGTTAATTGACCTGATTTGTTTTGAAACGGACCTGTTGTTGACCTGAACTGATATTGACATCGCTTGATATTTACCTGACATGTAATTGAGGAAGTTTATGATTTAATGATTTTCAAAAGAAAAATGAAAGTATTAGAGAAATTATGAATTTATTATATTATATAGGGGTGAGCAACAAAACCGGGAAAATTGAAAAATCGACTCGAACCAGGCTATGCGGTCCGGTCCAGGTTTGCATATTGAGGTTTGGTTTTCAATTTGGTTTAAAAATCAATCTTCTCATTCGGTTTAGTTTCGGGTTTTCTATATCGAACCCGTTTATTCCATATCAACCCGAATTAAAAATAAAACACTATGGCCTATATGGCCATATTAAATATATTTTAAAGACAGTCTCTTGAAATATTTGAATTTGTTTTCTAAGTTGGTCTCTTGAAATATTTGGATATGTTTTTATAATATTAAGTTGATTGGATATTGTGTTTCAAATTATAATATGTTTTATAATATTTACTATTAAGTGATTGTTTTATGACGATGAATATTTAATTTTGGCTTTAATCAAACAATATATTACGCTAGATATTTGTGTTCTAACTTGGTGATGTGGAATCATTGAGTGGATATTAATTAAATCAATATTTTCTATAATTTTTTTAGATAGGTAATCTATTTTGTAATCATTGTTATTTTTTAGTTTATTCTTCTTTGAAATCTTAGATTTTTCAAGAGCTCAAGACGTGCGTTTTGTTGTTCTTAATTTTAAAATAAATCAATATTTGAGAGTCTAATGGTAAATTAAAATATGTTATGTGTATTGTTTACATTTTTTGAATTTGAAAAAAAATGTTAAAACAATAATTTTTAATTGAACCAAACCGCAAAATTCAGTTTATGGTATTTCGGTTTTTCCCATTCGGTTTCGATTTTCTTTTTTAAAAATTGCAGACTGCAGTTCAATTCATATTTTGTTAGAAAACCAAACCGAACCGAATACACCTCTAATATTATAATGTGTGAAATTAAATGACCCATATGATGATATTTTGATATGATGACATTTTTGTCTATTCTAGTCCCTAAAACTTTATTTTTAGTCAAAATTGACCTATATATATTTCTATTTTTGATAATTTAGTCGAATGCTATTTTTAATTATTCTAGTCTCTATAATTTAATTTTTAGTCAAAATTACCCATATTTATTTATATTTTTGGTAATTTAGTCCAATAATATTTTTGTTTATTCTAGTACCTAAAATTGAATTTTTAGTCGAAATTAACCCTTATTCATTTTTTAATTTAGTCAAATATTTTTAATATGATGATATTTTTGTTCATGTTAGTCCCCGAAATTTTTATTTTTAACCAAAATTAACCCCTATTTATTTTATATTTTGTAATTTAGTCCAATATCTTTAATATGTTGATATTTTTATTCACTCTAGTCCTAATATTCTATTTTTAGCCGAAATTGAGCCTTATTTATTTCTAATTTTTGTGATTTAGTCTAATATTTTAAATATAATTATATTTTTGTACATTCTAACCCCTAATATTTATTTTTAATGCGATTCATGTTCGTGAAATGCGTTAACCAATTCAATCCAAATGACTCAACCCAAAGTCTATCGACTATTTGTACCTAACTCAAACTTAATACGAATTTGAAACCCGAATTAACCTGACATGAAATGAAACTGACCTGAAATGAACCCAGCCTAAAATTAAACGACCTAAAATGAACCCGACCTAGTTCACCCGAACCCGAATTTGTTGGAAAAATGTGATAAATTGGTAACTTTGAGCCATATTTTGAATGGGTAAAGGTGGAGATCCAAATAAGGATTCGATTGGATCTTATTCTACTATGTGAGACCTTTACAACGGTATCTCATATGCTCAAAATGGTTGAGTAATGAATGAGAAATTGATGCTCAAAGTAAGGAGGTTGCAAATTGAGTAAAGGAAATGAAACCCTCATATCCCACATGGATGGGATAAATGGAATGGGAAGTGTTTATATACACTTACCCTCTTTGTGGTCATTGAATGTGTTGAATGGAAATTGTGCCTCCCGCGCAGGGGGTACGAATCCAATCCCATTCGTGTTAGGGCGCACCTACACGACGTAGGCGACGCGAATGTCTGGACTGGTCGAGCCCTACGTAGACCTGCGGACATTTTACCACTTCGAATTATTTTTGCTTTTGAGATAGCATATTATCTCAAAATTAAAGGGATAATTTCGGATTGAAATTTGAATTTTGCTTGCAGCCCACTCATATATCCGATCAAGGACAAAATCGAAATATTTTTGATTCACGTTTGACCTAATTCTCGTGTATAAATACATGAACCTTTTCAGTTGTTTAACACACAATTAAAAATCATTTTCCTTCTCCCAAATTGCATTAGTTTTTCTAGTGATAGTCTAAGGCTCGAGTTCATTCGTGATTACTCAGTCATGCTACTAAAGATAATAATATGTTGTTATATCATGGGAGACCGACGACCGAAGATCTCTAGCACCGAAGAGTGGTCGAATCTGTCTTAAGGAAACTAAGTCTATAGTAGGCCTCAACAACCATGTCTAGTTATTTCAAATTTGTATTTCGTTTATTTCTTTTTTGATTACTGTAATCTCATTACTTTAATTTATTTTATTGATTATTTCGAATTTAACCTTTTTTCGTCCAACAATCTTAAGACAGCCTTTATCCAAGACGATTCTGTAAAACCTATGATGATTTTTATATAACAAATATTTTTCAAGGACTTAATTGTAAAGAAAACAAATTTTTAAAGTGTCCCAAACCGACAAATATTTTAAAGCATATTTGATTCTAAGTCAAAAACTTAAAGCCCTAAAAATTTTCTAAGTGTCTTAAAGGTCAAACTATAGAAATACGCCCAGCGTAACTATACGCCTCTAAGCGTCTCGATACAATTTTTGAAACATTGGCCACTGTAAATGGGCTAAGTATTTTCCTCAGGCGTTTTGATACGACTCTTTCCATATCGATACGATATTCAAATGGGTAAGTATTTTCCTCAGGTGTTTCGATACGATTACATTCGTTTCAAAACGGCCTTCATACTGGTTTAAGTTTTAAGCATTGCGTACCGATACGCCACTAGGTGTTTCGATACGCTTCAAAGATTTTCTCAAATATCAACACTTAATGACTTACTGTTAGAGTCAATTATTGGGAAAGACCAATTTTAAAATGTTATTGGACCCATTTTGATACACCCTAAAGATGCACCGATACAGGTTCAGGCAGTATCTCAAGTGAGCAAAATTGCATCGATACGACGTGAAGGAGACCAATATCGAGATTCTCAATCTAAGCTATGAGAACTTCAAGATAGAGCCAGATGAAAGCGTCTCCAAGATGTTTGACCGGTTCTCAGTTATTGTAAATGGTCTCAAGGGCTTCAGTGAGATCATCCCCGAAGTCAAACTTATCCGGAAGCTACTATACTCTCTTCCCGAATAATGGAATGGGAAGAGAACTGCAATCATCGAGGCGAAGAACTTAAAGACGTTGAAGCTTGATGAATTAGTAGGATCTCTCCTTACTCATGAGATCATGAAGCAAGGAAGGGAACAAGAAAATAAGAGAGAAGAGAAAAGAGTAGAGAAGAAGGAGGTGAACAAGAAGAAGCTTGGTATTGCTCTCAAAGCTTCCTTTGAGGAGAGCGATTCAAGCAAGGAGAAAGACGAAGAGAATCCATGTTGGCCAACGGTTTACCCGGTTCATGAAGTCCAACCGTGGAAGAAAATTCAATAGAATATGGGACTTCAAGAACAAGAGCAAAGAAGAAGAGAATGACCAACTCATTTTCTATGAGTGCAAGAAGCCCGACCATATTCGTACCGATTGCCCTCAAGTAAAGAAGAAAAGCGTTGGGAAGAAAAAGAAGCTCAAAGCTCAAATGGCAACTTGGAGTGACGAGGAGTCATCCGAGGATGAGGAGCATGAAGTGGCCAACCTTTACCTCATGGCCCTTAAGGAGGAACCAATGGTAAACTCTAACTCATCATCTTTTACTTATGAAGAATTATATGATGCTTATGATGAGTTACAAGATGTTTACGATGAATTGGTAGAAAAATACAAATAGTCTATTTTGTAAAACAAGAAAAACATTTTCGATTTGAAATTTCAAATAAAGTATCTTTCAAAAATCAATTCCGAATTAGAAAAGAAATTTTTATATTTGATAAACCTTTCAAATGAACTCAAAAAGAAAAATCTCGATTTAGAAAAACTTCTTTTCAATTTCAAAGATTATTACACAAAGGAGGTGGATAATCTTAAAACTTATCTTACTGTTGGGAAAAATATTTTTGAAAATGGTAGTTCTTCAAAAACCCAATATGTAAAGAGAAAAACTTTTAACCCCAAACAAAGAAGTTTTCAAAAGCAATCTAAAACTAAAAGAGTTAGGAGTGTGTGGGTTCCTAAGGAACTTATAGTTTTTAACAATATGAATGTTATTGCTTCTTGGATTCCTAAGGGAACCAAGATTTTGGGAACTAATACCCATGGACTCAAAATGAATTGGGTACAAAAATTCAAAACTTGATCTTTGTTTGTAGGGGGGGCAATGCTACAAGGTCAAAACCACAAGTCAAGATCTTGGTACCTTGATAGTGGTTGCTCAAGACACATGACCGGAGATAAGAGTGGATTCTTGGAGCTCAAACCAAAGAGTTGAGGAGTAGTAACATTTGGTGACAACTCCAAAGGCCACATTGAAGGAATTGGCTCCATTGGTAATCTCTCAACTACTTTTATTGAAAATGTTCTTTATGTCAACGGTCTTAAACGTAATTTGTTGAGCATTAGTAAATTGTGCGATAAGAGTTTTAATGTTCTTTTTGATGTTAATGGGTGTAAAATCATGAACATTAAAACAAATCAAATAAGATCATAGGTCATCATATATGTAATATTTATATGGTACATTTAGATGACATACATACACTCGTGCATGCTTTATGGCACATAATAAAAATGATACATGGTTGTGGAATAGGAAACTAGGACGTGCTAGCATTAGTGTTTTAGAGAAATTGGTTTCCCTTGATCTAGTAAGAGGTTTACCTAAGCTAAAGTTCTCTAAAGATAAAATTTGTGATGCATGTGCTAAGAGTAAACAATAAAGAATCTCATTTAAATCCATTAATGATGTTTCTACTAATAAATGTTTACAATTGATTCATATGGATCTATTTGGGCCTATTAGGACTATGAGCTTGGGTGGTAAGTCATATGCATATGTGTTAGTAGATGACTATTCTAGATACATTTGGGTTCTCTTCTTAAGTACTAAGGATGAGGCTTTAGAAAAATTCATCACGTTTTCAAAAATCACCCAAAATGATCTTGATCTTAAAATTTCACATGTTAGAAGTGATCATGGAACTGAATTTCAAAATATAGGTTTTGAAGATTTTTGTAATGAAAATGGTATTAGCCACAATTTTCCGGCTCCTCGTACTCCTCAACAAAATATGGTAGTTGAGAGGAAAAATAGAACTTTAGAAGAAATGGCTAGGACCATGCTTTGTGAAAATAATTTACCTAAATATTTTTGGGCGGAAGCTTCTAATACGGCTTGTTACATAATTAATAGAGTAATAATTAATCCTATTTTGTAGAAAACATCTTATGAGATTTTAAAATCTAAAAAGCTTAACATTAGTTATTTACATCCTTTTGGTTGTAAATGTTTTGTTTTAAACAATGGAAAAGATAATGTAGGTAAATTTGATGCAAAAAGTGATGAAGCTATTTTTCTATGTTACTCTTCAAACTCTAAAGCCTATCGAGTATTTAATAAAAGAAATTTTGTTGTAGAAGAGTTTATACATGTTGTTTTCGATGATAACCTCCTTCCGAGGAAGGAATCTTGTGATGATGATGATGCACGGATCATTGAAGCCATTGGTGGAGGACAAACATCAAAGGTAGATGAGATTCCATGCAAAGAAGAGGAAACACAATATCCACCTCTTGAAGACTTGAAGGACTTGGCTCTAGAGAAAAAGGTGGTCACCTACCCAAGGGAGTTCAACTATGTCAAAGGTGGTAAAATTTTGGGTGATCCATCCAAAGGGGTAACCACTAGATCCTCTCTCAAATTTATAAATAATGTTGCATTTATTTCATGCATTGAGCCTAAAAATATCAAAGAACCATTAAAAGATGATTTTGGATATTGGCCATGCAAGAATAACTTAATCAATTTGAGAGGAGTCAAGTATGGACATTAGTTGATAGGCCTAGTAATCAATCTACAATAGGAACTATGCAAGTCTTCATAAACAAACTAGATGAGAGTGGTAACATAGTGAGAAACAAGGCTAGACTTGTTGATCAAGGTTACACTCAAGAAAAAGGAATAGATTTCGATGAAACATATGCTCCCGTAGCTAGAATGGAAGATATTAGGATGCTTCTTACATTTGCATGCTATCATGATTTCAAGCTTTTTCAAATGGATGTAAAAATTGTTTTTCTAAACGGTTTATAAATGAAGAAGTGTATGTAGAACAACCACCGAGTTTTGAAGATCTGAACTTTCCAAACCATGTTTTTAAATTAACTAAAGCCTTATATGGTTTAAAACAAGCTTCTAGAGCTTGGTTTGACATGCTTTCAAACTTTTTAAATGAAAAAGGTTTTGAAAAAGGTAAGGTGGATACTACACTTTTCATTAAAAGATATGGCAATGACATCTTAGTAGTTCAAATTTACGTTGATGATATTATCTTTGGTTCTACTAATGAGTTTTATTGCCAAGAATTTTATAAGCTAATGCAAGGTGAGTTTGAGATGAGCATGATGGGGGAGCTCTCATTTTTCTTGGGGCTCCAAATCAAACAAAGAAAAGATGGAACCTTCATCAATCAAGCCAAGTACATCAACGATATACTCAAGAAGTTTGGCTTGGAGAACGTAAAGCCTTAAGCCACTCCAATTAGCTCGTCTATCAAGCTTGAAAAAGATGAAGGAGGTAAGTGTGTCGATTCTAAGCTTTATCATTCAATGATTGGCTCTTTGCTTTACCTTACCACAAGTAGACACGATATCATGTTTAGTGTTTGCTTGTGTGCTAGGTTTCAAGCTAGCCCTAGAGAATCGCACCTAGTAGCCATTGAGAATCTTTAGATACCTTGGAGATACACCTAGTTTAGGTCTTTGGTATCCTAGAGACTCATCCTCCAACCTTCATGCTTATTCGGATGCGGATTATAAGGGATGTAAGATAGATAGGAAAAGTACCTCTGAAACATGTCAATTCCTAAGTAGTATGCTCGTATCTTGGTTCTTTAAGAAAAAAATAGCATAGCCTTATCTACCACCAAAGCGGAGTACATATCCTTAGGGAGTTGTCGTGCTCAAGTCCTTTAGATGAAGCAACAACTCCTAGACTATGGTGTTGAAGTAGATATCATACCCCTTAAGTGTGACACTACTAGTGCCATTCGCCTCACTAAGAATCCCATCCAATACTATAGAACCAAGCACATAGAAATAAGACATCATTTCATTAGAGATCATGTCTTGAAAAATGATGTAGTTCTAGAGTATGTCGATACCTTGAACCAATTAGCGGATATATTTACCAAACCATTAGATAAAAAACGTTTTTGGACCCTTAGGAGAGAGTTAGGTTTAACAAGCCTTCCTTGATCCTTTAGCGTCCCAAAATACCAAAAATTTGTTTGAATTGATTTGATTGCCAAGTTTATGTAAATTTTTCCTCTTGATGCATCTATGCCTTTAGTTAGGGGGAGTTTGTCTCTATTCTTAACCTTCATATTGTTCATACATCATATACATGCATTTTGGTTCAAGTAAAATTGAACTTTTGAGCAACTTGTGTCCCAAAATGCATTTTTTGGGTTATTCGTATCGAAACGGGTTAAAGTGTATCGATACACCATTCTTGAGTCAACCTAGATTGCATTTCTCAGCACAAGTGTATCGATATGCGTCCAAACGTATCGATACAGGCTTAAGAACATGTTTCAATACATGTAAGTTCGTATCGTATCGAAACGATCGTTACGTTTCGACACACCTGTATCGATACGCCATGTGGCGTATCGGTACGCGCAGGCGCTGAGTCTTTAAATAAGCCTTTAATGAGAATCCAACTTTAAATCAATCTCTTTAAACCCTTTTTCATCCAAAACCCTAACTTTTCCAACTATAAATACCCTTCAAATCCTTTTGTTTTCACACAAATTTTTGAGGGTTTTTGTTCGACAAACCAAGTCTAATATCTCTCATTAAATTGGTGCATTATCATCCATCCATTATTCCAATTTCCTCAAAGCAAGGTATAAACTCTTTCTTTTTTTCTTTTTATTTTCGTTTCGTTTAATATACTGTTTTTAACAATTTTTTTATACAGAAAGTATACTAATAGTATGGGTTTTAAAGTATTTGCAAAAATTCTTTCAAAATCCGAATTTTTTTATTTGAATATATAAATATATATACTATATATTTTTTAATCTATTTTCTACATTTTTTTAAATCTTTCTAAAATTATATTGTATACCTTTTCATTAATAACTTGAATTTTGGATTTCATATTGGATTGAATTTGATGATTTATGCTTACATTTGTTTTGTGCCTTACATTATTTTTAGATTCGATATGGCACCACAGAAAAGAGGTCGAACAAACGAGGTTGGGGAGTCTTCAACTGAAGATAATTCGGCACATCCTAATCTCAGTGTCATTTATCAAAAAAGTTTTCCAACCCCGGCGGCTCTAAACAACTTCAACCAATACCAAAATTATAAAATTTGTCGTGAAGGAATCGAAGATAAAGACTCGTTTGGGACATGTTCTTGGTGGTTCTGTTATGATTCTAGATGCTCATGATCGTTTCTTGCATCTCATGATCACTTGGTGGTTTCGGCCATCTAGTGGAAAGTTTTCCACTATTCACCAAATGGATGACTTTTGGATTCGATGCTTTCGCTAAGAGAAGCATCCCAATCTTGCTCTAATTATGTTTGCGGAGCTAGTCTACCTTATCCAACATCATCACAGCTCTCTTGTTGCATCATTCACTTATGGGACAGCTTTGAGTTACCTGTTCACTCAGTTGGAGATTGATTGCTCGACAGATCTCTCCGAGCCTCTTATCGATCTCATTGATGAGCGATCTCTTATTCTTTCAAAGTTCCACTATTTTAATGGTGAGTGGTTACGTCTCACCAAGCTTCCATACGATGCGATTCTTGAAGTACCATAAGTTCTTCCCCAAGCCGCCCCTCAAGCTCTGATTGCTCCACTGGCTATGGACACTCTCATGGCTTATCTCAATGAGCACTTCGCTTTATTGAGGACAACCATGACCGAAGGGTTTGCGGCTATTGATACTCGATTTACTTCCTTAGAGGAACGAGTTCAAGCCATAGAAAGCCAACAAGGTTCGATGGACATATCACTTACGGCTTTCCATGGAGAATGGAGACAATCTCAAGCTACTCAAACCCATGATGAAGATAAAGATCAAGACGAGGATGCTCCATAGACATTCATTTCATTGCATGTTATATTAGACTTTTCTTTTTATGCACATATGTTATTTACTCTATGAACCTATGCTTGTATTTTACTTTTGTTTGGAATTGGATTATGTTGCCTTAATGATATTTGTGTTGCTTAGATTATGCTTTGAATTATGATAAGCATGTTGCTTTGAATTATCCTTTACTATCATTGATCTTGATCTAACAAAAAGGGGAGAATGTGTATAAGCTAAATTCTTTTTATACTATTTCAAAACCTACCTTACTCTAAGGGGGAGTAATTTCAAAACACTAAAATATTTGCTTTGGGTTTTGTTATATCAAAAAGAGGGAGTTTGTAAAACCTATGATGATTTTGATATAACAAATATTTTCAAGGACTTAATTGTAAAGCAAACAAATTTTTAAAGTGTCCCAAACTGACAAATATTTTAAAGCATATTTGATTCTAAGTCAAAAACTTAAAGCCCTAAAAATTTTATAAGTGTTTTAAAGGTCAAACTATAGAAATACGCCCATGCGTATCGATACGCCTCTAAACGTATCGATACAATTTTTGAAACATCGGCCACTGTAAACATCCGTTTCGATACCACTCTTTTCTTATCGATACGGCCTTCAAATGGGATAAGTATTTTCCTCAGGCGTTTCGGTACGATTACATTCGTTTTGATACGGCCTTCATACTGGGTTTAAGTTTTAAGCATTGCATACCGATATACCACTAGGTGTTTCGATAGGCTTCAAAGATTTTCTCAAATATCAGTATTTAATGACTTAGCCGTTGGAGTCAGTTATTGTGAAAGACCAATTTTAAAATGTCGTTGGACCCATTTTGATACACCCTCTATATGTACCGTTATAGGTTTAGGCAGTAGCTCAAGCGAGCAAAATTGCATCGATACGGCTTTTCTCGTATTGATAAGCCCCTTTAGTTACACTGAGATCGTACCGATATGCTTTCCCTCGTATCGATACGCCCCTGATATTTTGTAGACAACGGTTCTTTCTTCTTATAGATAGTAATTGATACGGGCCTTCGTGTACCGATACAGATGGTTGATGAAGAGCATTAATTTCGCGGAAAATGCAGCCCAACAGCTACAATAATAATCTCAACCACCCAAATGGCTAGAAATCAATGCAAGGGTATAAAAGTAAGCCTCCAAAGCACCAGCAACAACTATTGAACCTTCAAGCAACATCCAAGCATTAGTTCAAACCTTTGTGCCTTATAGAGTCATATCTTTGTACCCAACTCATTGGAGTTCTTCATTGTAAATCTTTATTTATAGTTTAGGGAGTGTTCTGATTGGAATTGGGCAATATCCTTCTTGTGAGAGATACTTTTAGATTGCCAACTTCTTCTTTGTATTGAGAGATTTCTTGGGTCAATCTTTGGGTAGAAAGATTAACCGATTGTAAAAGTTACCCCTAAGCCTAGAAAAGGGGAAGAAAATCTATTGGATTTTGTTGAAAATCCTTAGTGAGAGCTAAGGTAGTGGATGTAGAGCTTGTTAGAAGCTTGAACCACTAGAATTGCCTTTGTCCTTCATTTTTCAATTTCCAATTTGCTCCCTCCAGTTTTAAATAGCCAATTCACCCCATCTTGGTCAAATCACTATCAATTGATCCACTCAACAGATTCGAATCAGAGCTTAACTCTTTGAAGGCTTAACATCCACAAGAGGCGATAATTGAAGAGTGTTGATCATCTATCCATTCATTGCCATGACATATACCTCCGGTCAAAATCTATACGAGTCACAACCGATCACAAAGCCATCTTACTTCACTGGGGATAACTATCACTATTGGAAGAACCGGAGAAGACTCTTCATCAAATCCACCAACTATGTCCTTTGGGGTGTAGTAGAATATGGACCGACCATTCTGATGAAAAGAGATGATGAAGGAAGACTTGTTCCGAAGACAAGGGTGGAGATGACCGATGAAGATTAGAGAAGACTCCAAATCAACGATGTATGCCAAGATGTCTTCGTGCACAAGTGCACTCGGTCCCGACATGTATGCCAAGATGTCTTCGTGAACATATACAAAGAAGGTTTGGGACAAGCTAGAGACCACTTGTGAGGGCACCAACAACGTGAAGGAGACCAATATCAGGATCATCAATCTAAGCTATGAGAACTTCAAGATGGAGCCAAATGAAAGCGTCTCTAAGATGTTCGACCGGTTCTCGATTATTATAAATGGTCACAAGGGCTTCAGTAAGATCATACCTGAAGACAAACTTGTCTGGAAGCTACTCTAATCTCTTCCCGAATAATGGGACGGGAAGAGAACCACAATCATCGAGGCGAAGAACTTGAAGACGTTGAAGCTCGATAAATTAGTAAGATCTCTCCTTACTCACGAGATCATGAAGCAAGGAAGTGAAGAAGAAAAGAAGATATAATAAAAAAGAGTAGAGAAGAAAGAGGCGGACAAGAAGAAGCTTGGTATTGCTCTCAAAGCTTCATTTGAGGAGAGAGATTCAAGCGAGGAGGAAGACGAAGAGATGGCCATGTTGGCCAAGCGGTTTACCCAGTTCATGAAGTCTATCCATGGAAAAAAATTCAATAAAAGAGGGGACTTCAAGAACAAGAGCAAAGAAGAAAAGGAGGACCAACTCATTTGTTATGAGTGCAAGAAGTCCGACCACATTCACACCGATTGCCCTCAACTAAAGAAGAAGAGCGTCGGGAAGAAGAAGAAGCTCAAAGCTTAAATGGCATCTTGGAGTGACGAGGAGTCATCCAAGGATGAGGAGCATGAAGTGGCCAACCTTTACCTCATGGCCCTTAAGGAGGAACCAATGGTAAACTCTAACTCATCATCTTTTACTTATAATGAATTATATGATGCTTATGATGAGTTACAAGATGTTTACGACGAATTGGTAGAAAAATACAAAGTTTCTATTGTGAAAAACAAGAAAAACATTTTTGATTTGAAATTTCAATTTAAGTCTCTTTCAAAAACCAATTCCGAATTGGAAAAGAAAGTTTTATATTTGATAAACCTTTCAAATGAGCTTAAAAAGAAAAATCTCTATGTAGAAAAACTTCTTTCCAATTTCCAAGATTATCACACAAAGGAGGTGGATAATCTTAAAACTTCTCTTATTATTGGGAAAAATATTTTTGAAAAGGGCAGTTCTTCAAAAACTCAATATGTAAAGAGAAAGACTTTTAACCCCAAACAAAGAAGTTTTCAAAAGCAATCTAAAACTAAAAGAGTTAGGAGTCTATGGGTTCCTAAGGAAATTATAGTTTCTAACAATATGAATGCTATTGCTTCTTGGATTCCTAAGGGAACCAAGATTTTGGGAACTAATACTCATGGACCCAAAATGACTTGGGTACCAAAATTCAAAACTTGATCTTTGTTTGTAGGGGGAGCAATGCTACAAGATCAAAACCACAAGTCAAGATTCTTGGTACCTTGATAGTGGTTGCTCAAGACACATGACCGGAGACAAGAGTAGATTCTTGGAGCTCAAACTAAAGAGTGGAGGAGTAGTGACATTTGGTGACAACTCCAAAGGCCACATTGAAGTAATTGGCTCCATTGGTAATCTCTCAACTACTCTTATTGAAAATTTTCTTTATGTCAACGGTCTTAAACGTAATTTGTTGAACATTAGTAAACTGTGCGATAAGAGTTTTAATGTTCTTTTTTATGCTAATGGGTGTAAAATCATGAACATTGAAACAAATCAAATAATGCTCATAGATCATTGCATATGTAATATTTATATAATGCATTTAGATGACATACACACATCCAATGCATACTTTGTGGCACATTATGAAAATGATACATGGTCGTGGCATAGGAAACTAGTACATGCTAGCATTAGTGTTTTAGAGAAATTGGATTCGCTTGATCTAGTAAGAGATTTACCTAAGCTAAAGTTCTCTAATGATAAAATTTGTGATGCATGTGCTAAGGGTAAACAACAAAGAACCTCATTTAAATCCATTAATGATGTTTCTACTAATAGATGTTTACAATTGATTCATATGGATCTCTTTGGGCCTATTAGGACTATGAGCTCGGGTGGTAAGTCATATGCATATATGTTAGTAGATGATTATTCTAGATGCACTTGGGTTCTCTTCTTAAGTACTAAGGATGAGGCTTTAGAAAATTCATCACGTTTTCAAAATTCACCCAAAATGATCTTGATCTTAAAATTTCACATGTTAGAAGTGATCATGCAACCGAATTTCAAAATAAAGGTTTGAAGATTTTTGTAATGAAAATGGTATTAGCCACAATTTTTCGACTCCTCGTACTCCTCAATAAAATAGGGTAGTTGAGAGGAAAAATAGAACTTTAGAAGAATGTCTACGACCATGCTTTGTGAAAATAATTTACCTATATATTTTTTGGCCGAAGCCACTAATACGACTTGCTACATAATTAATGAGAAAGCAAACAAATTTGTTTCAAGAATTATCATGTCATTTTAACGGGTTTGCTTACATCTCAGAAATAAACATGACAAATCTGTTTTACAAAAAAATTCGTTGAGAGTAACTGAGTTTTCAGATTCTGTGAAAAAACCGAAATCAAAAATAAACAAAATTATTTCAGTTTATTGGAATTATTATTAATTCCAGTTCTTGTCTTTGTGAACAAGAGCAATGACTACAAAGGGAGATTTTATCAAATCACCTAAGTCGTCCGCACAAACGGTAGGACAGGGACAAACGTTGGAAAAGACAAGTCAACACATGAATCTGAAGAAAACGGGGTTGGAAATGAGCCACAATGAGAAGCCATCGAAATTTTGCAGACAGAATTTCAAGACACGGCAACAGAAGATGTTTTTCTATCTAACCATGCTAAACCTGGTAAAGTATCTGAAGGAAGATCCTCTAGTTCTCACGATAGGAGACGAAGAATGAGAAGTGGATGAGCTCACCGCCTTCAGCATCACCTGGGATTGGGAAAATGGTGACTACTTTTGTCGGAATTACATCTTCAATGGAATACAAGGCTCGTTGTATCCGATATATGATGTATACAAAACAACATTAGAACTATGGGCTGCATTGGACATAAAATACAAATAAGAAGATGCTGGGGCTAAGAAATTCTTAGTCGCGAAATTCTTGAATTTTACTATGGTTAATTCAAAGCTAGTATTAAGTCAAGTGGAACAACTCCAACTGATTATTCAAGGACTTATTGTTGAAGGAATGATGATAAGTGGGTCCTTTCAAGTACCTGCCATCACGGAAAAACTGCCTCACGTATGGAATGGCTTCAAAAATTACTTGAAGCACAAAAGAAAGGAGATGTCAGTGGAGAAACTGATTGTCAGACTTCGTATTGAAGAAGACAACAAAGGCAATGCCAGAAAGCTCAATAGAGAAACCTTTTAGGAGGCTAAGGCAAATATTGTCGAAGTCAAAAGGGAAGGCAACCCCAACAACACCAAGCTAGGACAAAGTTGGGACCCAATGGTGGAATTTCCAAAAAGGAGAAATTCAAGGGAGCCTACTTCAACTGTGGTAAGGTGGGGCACAGATCTTCTGAATGTAGACATGCAAAGAAAGCCAAGGAGGCTAATATTCTATAAGAGGAAGATCTATATGCCGAACAAAAGGGGATGGTTGTGGGTTGGGGATATATTCTAATATCTGTAAAACCCACAATTATGAATAAGAATATTGTTTCTTTTGGTTACATAATTTTTTGCATGGATATGTTAATTATGACTCTTTGCATAGACTAATTAACATGGAACACATCCCTTTTGTTTCAAATGTGAAACATACGAAGAAGTACGGAACCGATTGATCTAAATCATATCGATGTTTATTCAAACAATAGAACAAACTAATTTTGCTTAAAAGCAAAGATGGTATAGATAAATTATTCTCTATAAGTAAGATGTTGAAACCCAAACTTAATAAATTGATTAATTTGGAGAAACTCTATGTGAGTAACGTTGCAACATCAAAAGGTACAATGATTTTGAAGATAAGAATTGAAACTTCAAAATGTGCCTAACATGTGGGGGAGTTGTTCTATCAACTATTTACTTCTTGTCAATGAGACAAGACACCATATGAGTTATGGAAGGAAATAAAACCTTTCTGCAACTACATAAAATGTGGAGGTGTCTTGCAAAGTAAAACATAGTAACGAATATCAGTTCCTTGTGTACAAATAGATTCACAAGAATGTGATAATGAAAACAAAAAATGACTCATTCTTCGAAAATATATTTCCTATATAATTAGGGAAGTTAATCCAAGGAACAAACTTTGGATAAAAAATAGTCCATACGTTCAACAAAAGGTTGAAACGAAAACATTGTCATGATGACAAATAAAAGTGTGGCAAAAGTGTGCATTAGGATACATGATCTTATGTTGATGACATGCTCATTGTTATATGTAACAATGAAATGGTATAATGTACCAATGTCATTTTAAATATGAGACTAGATGATATGGGCATCCAAATCAAATGGTCACTTGAAGGTCTCATATTAACTCAGTCACACTATATGGACGAATTCTTGAGAAATTTGACAATGGTGATTCTGGTATAGCCATAACTCAATTAGACAACTGATCTCAAATAGAGTTATCTCTATTGATTTTGTAAACTCAAAAGATAACATTGCGGATCCACTAACCAAAGGGTTAAATCGAGATCAAGTTGAGAAAACATTGAAAGGAATGAGACTAAAGCCTAGAAAAATTTAAGGCGCTATGTGAAGGAAAACCCTACCTAGTTGATTGGAGATCCCAAAATCTAGGATCAAAGGGACAACCTAATTGCATAGACCTTGTGCGGTCACTGTGGGGGTTACTCTCCCAAGTCTATTCCTATGATGTAAACAGTGACAAAAAGTGGAACAAGCTAAGCAATGTTTTTAATGACCATTGTGTGCATCGGTGAATCCGAGCAACATACGTCACCTATGTAAGAGTGAAGTGAGGCCGCTTCAAGGAGACTATTAGGGCATAGTTCTCTCAAACTCTCGCAGAACCAGGCGATGCCCCGACCATATGGACATAACCATAAGAACGGAACTTGTGCTAGAAAGGTAGTTGCGTGAGGTATATCATCGTTTACACAAATGGATGAATAGTTCAAGGACATCACGTCTACTAGATAGCCAGTAAAGTAAATATACTTTCACAAGGGAAGGTTCAAAGGAGGAAACCAACCTATCCTATGCATCTATCAATCGTAGAAACTATCACCACATCGAGTCAAAATATTTTGATAAAATGCATCAATTTCATTCATGTAGGGGATTGTTGAAAAAACGTGAAAAATTGGTAACTTTGAGCCATATTTCAAATAGGTAAAGATGGAGATTCGAATAAGGATTCGATTGGATCTTATTCTACTCCGTGAGACCTTTACAACAGTATCTCATATACTCAAAATGGTTGAGTAATGAATGAGAAATTAATGCTCAAAGTAAGGAGGTTGCAAATTGAGTAAAGGAAATGAAACCCCCATGTCCCACATGGATGGAATAAATGGACTGAGAAGTGTTATATACACTTACCCTCTTTGTGGTTATTGAATGACTTGAATGGAAATTGTGCCTCTCGCGCAGGGAGATGCGAATCCAATCCCATTCAGGTTAGGGCGTACCCGCACGACGTGGGCGACGCTAATGTTAGGACTGGTCGGGATGTGCAGACATTTTGCCACTTCAAATTATTTTTCCTTTTGAGATAGCACATTATCCCGAAATTAAAGGGATAATTTTGGATTGAAATCCGAATTTTGCTTGCAGCCCACTCATATATCCGATCAAGGGCAAAATCAGAATATTTTTTATTCATGTTTGACCTAATTCTCCCCTATAAATACATGATCCTTTTCAGTTGTTTAACACACAATTAAAAATCGTTTTCCTTCTCCCAAATTGCATTAGTTTTTCTAGTGATAGTCGATGGCTCGAGTTCGTTCGTGATTACTCAGTCGTGCTGTTGAAGATAATCATCTGTTGTTGTATCCTGTGAGATCGACAGCCGAAGATCTCTAGCACCGAAGAGCGGTCGAATTTGTCTTAAGGAAACTGTGTTTCTAGCAGGCCTCAGCAATCGTGTCTGGTTATTTCAAATCTGTATTTCATTTATTTCTTTTTTATTACTGTAATCTCATTACTTTAATTTATTTTATTGATTATTTTGAATTTAACCTTGTTTTGTCCAACAGAATTAACCCGTCAGTTAACTAATTCGGACCCACACCATTTTAACTTGATCTGAAATGAACTCGTACTTGACCGAGTCGAGTTGAAACATCAAATCAACCTAAAATGACATATATTTAATTTGACTCGACTTGACATGACCCAACCTGAAACTTCCTATTACCTGTGTTTACATCCCTACACTCACAGACAATCCCCAAGACACCGTATCATTATGTTATTGCCCCACTCTAACCAGCAACTCCCAAAGTGTTTACTTACGGCACCCCAAGTACAAACCCTCCGACTCATAACAGTGCACCTTGTCCCTAAATTCCATAAAACCAAGCCAAATGACCACAAAGTAAGAAAGTGATACATCCACACCACATAACTTTAATGCACCTTTTGTCGGAGGACATCACACAATCCCCATACGCACAAGATACACCTCCAAATTCGGTAAGCATTGCCACGGGCTAAAAAACCATTGTGTTTTCAGTGGGAAACATGTATCACTACTCGCCTTCACCCAATAAGGAGTTCGCAGATTCACCATTTCAACAGTACATGAAATTTAAATTGTTGGAACAAATGTTGAACTGTCTTTTTCTTCGACGCCGAACCTAACCCACTCATGATATACACCAGTAGCTTCATCTACCCTTTCTATTGGGTCTTTTTTCGACTCGCAATGATTCGAGCAATATCCTTGACTAAGTCATCTTTGTTACCATTCGTAATTGCCCTGAGTAATTTTTCTAAGTCTAGTATCGCTCTCGCCTCCTTATAATTGCTTGTTGTTTACACCTAAAATCTAAGGATGACAATGATCCATTCGCCAATTCTTGATCCCCTCTCAGATTCTTCGTGAACGGCCCCTTCCTCGCTTACTCAATCTCTCCTCTGCAGCTATTCCCTCCTTAGGTTGTAATTCGCTCAGTATAATATCTGATACCTTTCGAACTTTTTTTGTTCCCCATTAAACAATATCACTTCAGCCTTAGAGGCCCTAATTAAATCCGTCTGTGGCACACTGTCTCCAATCTCAATTGGCATGCCTGTAGCTAATTGTTCACTCGGACAATAAACCTCCCTATCCACCAAACCCACATCCTGTGGTGGTATAACCAAACGCCCAGCCTCTTGTTCCCTTGCTTCCCATATGCTATTAGTTATCCACCAAACCCACCTCTTCCTCCCTAGACCATGGCCCCACATCCTGTGGTGGTAACCAAACGCCCAACCTCTTGTTCCCTTGCATCCCATATGCTATTAGTTATCTACCAATTTGAAAAAAAATAGAAATAAAAAATTGACTTGGGGTGTAATTCACACTAAAATTCAATGCTTATTTAGTTTAAATGATATGATTAATCTATTTATTCAAAATGTATTTTATTAACATTTCTAAATTATTGTTCAAAAATTAAGTCTTGAACAAAAATTTAGTTAATCAAATATGATCCGACTTTTAAAAAGTTCTAAAATATATAAAAGAATTCATAATATAAATCAGTTTGTATACCATCTTCAATAGTCCTTGATAAATATATGATATAAATGTTGGTAGAATGAAGTATAACAAAGGCCAATCAATTGTCTTAACACCATTTTATTCACTCATTTATTAACAAAATTTTATTTTTTTAATTGAAGGCATAGAAAGTCTTAAAATTAATTTCTTTCAATTGAGAATAATGTTTTTTGGGCACGAGAATGGCATACATAAACACCACGATGACAGTTATAGGCTCCACAACCTGGTGGTCAAACCAGAGCACAATGTGCATCATCAATGCATTTAGCATTGGCAATCGGTACGTCGTTGGAAGTCTGTTGCTCTAGATTCGAATTGCAAGCGCATTTTTGAGTTACCATGTTACAAAAGCCGCTATATGGACACGTGAGTTGCACTCCATGTCACTTTGACATGTTTTCGTGTTTGATACACTTGCAAATTAAACAACAAATTTCCATCATTTACACGTTTTTATTTTGTGAGAAGTTTAAATATATATTTACGTAATGATTATTAAGATAATACAATAGAGAAATGATACATATACTAATAAAAAGATACAAGTAGAACGATGAGCAGAGAAGTGACACCATAAAAAGCCATTTTGTAATTGTTGAGAGATGAAAATAAAGTTCGATTATATGAAGATTATAATACGATGATGTTCAAAGTGTGATGTGTTTAAGGCATTTTATAGATTAATTTTAGGTCATTTTAACCTATTATTGCATTAATATTATGCACTTAGTAGTAGGTAGGGATTTACTTACCAATTGTGTAGCAAAATAAAATTAGAAAGAATTAAATAATAGATTTTGCATTTTACTTTAAATATCACATATGGGAATAAATTTAAAGCATATGTAAGTCAATTATATAGGTTAGATATAGTTACTATATATATTTTGATTTTTATGCTTTGCAATCAGTTGAATGTAATATATTAAATGGTAATTTGTGGGCAATAAAAAATATTTATCATAGATGCTTACAAAATGTTAATGAGAATAATCTTTTTAGAGAAGAAAAGAGTAATGAATTTTTTTAACATATATATTAGGAGTAGAGCAAGTTATATTAACAACGGCATGGTTCGTACCTAAACCCGTGGGTGACCCGACCCATGCCGCATATTTTTATTTATTTATTTTTATTTACATTTTGGATAAATTTTGTGTTTGAGCCTTTTGCTTTACTAGTTATTACAAATTAGATCTTTTTGCATAATGATTTGTTATTGTCACCTACTAACTTTTAATATTTAGCAATTTAGCCACATCATGTTTATTTTTACTATTAACATCCTTATTATTTCTTATTAATATTTTCACTTTTATATTTTTAAACCATCATGCATTACCAAACAAAGTTTCTTCAGCGTTAAAATTATGGCAATTTTTGTTGTGTTACAGTGCTCTGGAAGGTAGAGTGTATTTTGCATAGATTCAAATCTTTATAGTCATTTCTAACATAATGACATCATTCATATTTTGATCCCATATTTCAAAAAATATAAAGGTAATTTTATCTTGTTATGTTAATTTAAGGAGGTTGTGTACAAACTTTATGAAATGTGACATTTGTAATTTTTTTTAAGAAAAATATGCTTCACAAAAATTGCATTCATTCAGGTGGTCACATTTTAAAATTGAACTCATATTCACAAAATAAAAAAAAGACTAGAAACACGTGATTTTTAAAATGCTACCAATTTTCAGCATTGTGGTGTTGGTTTAACCTTTCCCGTGTATATTAGAATCTTGAACCCAACTTTTACTCTAGTTATAAACGCAGCCCACCCAAATTATCTTCTTTAAAAAGCACATTCAAAAACCTTTTAAGAGGGTGATTTTATAAGTATTCGGTTGTACGTTATCTAAAACTACCGATGTAGACTCTATTTTCTTAAAATACTCATTTTTCGGTCCAAATATTTTTTAGCTTAAAAATAGTCTATACACATACTTTTATGTAATATTTAAATTAAAGATTTAAGATGAATTATCTAAGAATGAAGCGTGAGATTGGTGCATATTTATAAACATAACCTTTATCAATCCACACAAGATCATTTCATTAAAAAATTAAAAAATAATATTTTATATAGATAAAAGGAATTTATAGAATGTTGGGATCATAGAGCGAGGGTAATCGACGTCGGGTGTGGACGTTGTTCATAAGAAATCTCTCCGATCGCCTCCATTGGCAAGGGGTTTGGCAGTTCTTTGATCAACATGGTGAGGTGTTGGATGTGTTTATTTCGGCAAAGAGATCCCGGGATGGTGTACGTTTTGGTTTTGTAAGGATGACACATCGTGCTGATGCACTGCGTGTTATAGAGAGATTAAATGGGTCGTGGCTGTATGGGACTCTGGTGTTTGTGTCAATGGCTCAGCGGGGTGGAAGAGAATCCTTTTGGCAGCGGATAACGGATGGGGGAAGGAAACTAAGGAGGATATACGAAAGAAGCCTTTGGAGAAGGTGGTGCAATCAGGGAAGAGTCAAACGGGTCGGAAAGCCAGGAAGTATAAGCAATTTTGTGGAATCCCAGACGCAGACAAAGTGGATGTGTTGAGGATGTGTTCGGTGGCTTGGTGTCATAGGCCTATGAGTGGGGCGATGTTATTATCGAAAATGAATAAGATGAATCTGTATAATTGTTCTATGGTGCGTATTTCTGGGATAGTGTTCTTGCTCATGTTGATCAGTAGGCTATCTTATCTAATGAGGGTCTTGAGCAATGGTTTGCTCCGGTGGTGGCTTGGTCACCAGAATATTGTAGTGGTTACCTGATTGTTTGGCTTTCAATTGTGGGGATGCTGATCCATTTAGGATCGGTGATATCTTTTCGGAATGTGGCGAATGGTTGAGGTACATTTGTGCGTATGGATTAAGGTACAGAGGAACTAAAATCCTTTGAAAGAGCTAAATTTTAATTGTGACTGATAAATTGGATCCAATTGATGAAGTGGTCGAAATTGTTTACGAGAACAAGGTGAGTTTATTTTAGGTCCATGAAGTTGAGGTTATACATGCTCATGATATTGTGTGTGATTGTGAGGAGGAGGAGGATAGTTGTGATAATACAAATCAGGGGGAGCGACAACAGCCAGAAATTGGGATGCATAAGTAGGTCTGGTCATACGAGCAACAAGATGAGGTGGATGGTTAACGAGTGGTATGGCAATCGAATGAGCTTTGGGAGGGTACTGAGGGGCAATCGCAGCCTGTACTTGAGTATTTTGTGCCATGTGAGGGAGTGGTGCCGGATGAGTTGGTGGATTGGTAGGGAGAGTATTACCGGTGGTGAGTAATGGCTTTGGGGAGGCAGATTGTTATTTCTAGAAGGGGCTGTAGTGAGGGGTAAAATCGGGATCGGCGCAAATAGAAGGTGAGGTTGGGACAATGAGAGTGTTTGAGTTATGCTTGAAGTCTCCCAATGGTAGGGAACTTGTGGAAGTTGGATTAGGACCATCTTCTTTAAGGGATAAGGATTTGGTTGAAGTTGAATTAGGACCATCTCAGATTATCCATTAAATGACGATTTGTCTGTGATCACACCTTATCCGATTGATTTGAATCTAGAAATTGAATTGTGTCAGGGTGTTGCAATTGAAGTGGTAATTTCGAAGGGTATTGGGCATAAGGTGCAATCAGCAAACACTTTGGTGGAAAGTTCGCTGCCGCCTGAAAGACGTCATGTGGTGGAAGCTACGCAAAGTAAAAAACAACAGGGTAGACCTCGTAAGGGACCGGTGAAGGAGGCTGATTTTGCAAACGAATCCTTATCAGATTCTGATTTCTTGTCACAACAATAAGCTATTACAAGGGAAGCGAAGCCAACGATTCAATTGGATCAGTTGGTGAGGGTAGTGACTATTGGGTGGGTGGAGGACATTGTTTAAGACGTTTCTTGGGTGATTGGCAACTGGAGAAAATCTTTGCCTTAATGAGGATTATAACTTGGAACGTCCGCGGGCTTGGTAGGGTTGCAAAAAGGAGAGGGGTGCGAGACGTTCTACGTAAGCAACATTGTGAATTGGCTTTGATAAAAAAGACTAAATTGGATGAGGTGTCTGTTGGTTGGCGAGAAAGGTTTGGTTTACGGATGACTGCGGATTTGCTTTTGCAGCCTCAGTTGATGCTACGCGAGGAATTCTTGTTGTTTAGAAGGCGTCGTGGTTTCGTGTAGATGCAACCTTGTCTTTTCATAGTTTTGTGCTTTTAAAAGGGTGTTGGGTGCAGTGCAATTTTGATTGTGGCATCATAGCGGTGTATGCGCTATGTGCGGTTGTGGAGAAGTTGTCTCTGTGGAGTGAAATTGCTGCGTATGTGTTGGCTGATGATGTGCCTTGGTGCGTTGTTGGAGACTTTAACACAGTTCGTTGGGTATAAAAAAGAATGGGTAGTTGCACACAGCCTTTAGGAATAGAGGAGTTTGGTGCTTTTATCGATGAAGCTGTGTTGGTTGATGTGCCTTTATGTGGGAAGCATTTCACGTGGTTTGGTTCTAGCAATAGTTATAGTTGGATTGATCGAATCTTGGTTTCGCTGTCTTGGTTGGATTGCTTTTAGAAAATTCAACAGATAAGTTTATCGCTTTCAATTTCGGACCATTCTCCTTTAATTTTGATTAGTGATGATAGTGATGAGAGCCCTAGGTCATTCCAATGTCTAAATTTTTGGTTAGATTATGCAAAGAATGTTAGATGTTTTGCACAAGAATGGTTGCGGTTTTAAGAGAAAGGCATTGGGCATGACAATGTTCTAGTGAAATTATGACATTTGAAGAAATTCCTGAGGTCGTGGAACTGGCCGGTCTTTGGGGATTTGGATAAGGCAATTGAGCCTTTACAGCTTGATATTGATGGAGTTGATGAAGCCATGGCCGCAAGGACGGTGTCTGGGGATGTGTTGGTGCAACGTCGAGCTTGGCTGCAGGCGTTGTGGCGGGCAACTCAGCGTAAGGAGTTGGTGTGGAGGCAAAAGGCTCAGGTTTCGTGGTTGCGGTTGGGTGATCGCAAAATGACATTTTTCCACTGCACTGTGAAGTTTCATGCAGCTAGAAACTGTACTTTGAGGCTGGTTATCAATGGCCGTTAGGAGTCTGATTCTGGTCGTCTTTAGGGTTTTATGGTGCAGGAGTTTCAGAAACATTTTGCAGCAGTCTCTAGACTAGCTGAGTGGTCGGTGTCGGGGGATTTTAAATCTATCGCTGAGGGGGAGCCAACAAGGATGGTTGTGCCTTTTTCCGAGGAGGAAGTGAAGCCTGCAGTGATGAACTATGATGGGTCGAAGGCACCAGGTCTGGATGGTTTTAGTTTTGACTTTTTCAAGAAGTGTTGGGACTTTGTGTACGGATGTGCTTGGTTTTATGAATCAATTTTATGTTTCGGATTCGAATGCTTCATTCTTAGTTTTGTTACCTAATAAGGATGTGCCACGAGTTTTAGCAGATTATGGGCCTATAAGCCTTTTAAATTTAGTGTGTAAAGTATTGGCTAAGGTGCTGATTGGGCAGTTCCAACCTGTGTTGGGTGAGGTTATTAGTGATACACAATCAGCTTTTGTTAAAGGCCGTCAAATTGTGGATGGTGTGTTACTTGCAAATGAAGTGATACATTCGTTGCGGACAAGTAATTTGTCAGAAGGAGGGTTTATTTTGAAATTGGATTTTACAAAGGCGTATGATTGTGTCTGATGGTCGTTTTTAGATGATGTGATGTCTTGAATGGGTTTCGATTCAGTTTGGCGTGTGTGGATTCAAGAATGTGTTAGTACAAAACGGATGTTGGTCTTGTTCAATGGTTCGGCTACTAAGGAGTTTGGTGTCGGATATGTTGTTTGTTATTGTGACTAAAGCCCTTCATGTTTTGCTGGAGAATGCGAAGGCGAGTGGCGTGTTTAAAGGAGTTGTTGTGGATGATGGTGTGTATGTCTCACATCTTTAATTTGTGGATGACACTGCGCTTTTTTGAGGCTTAGATTGAGGTGGCACGGAGTATTCAACGAATATTGAATTGCTTTGAGGTTTGTTCGTGTTTAACAATAAATTTTCATAAATCATCGCTATTTGCGTTTGGTGCTGCAGAGGACATTTTTGATGAGATTGTTTTGGTGTTTAATTGTGAGTTGGGAAAGTTACCATTTAATTATTTGGGTTTGCCATTGGGTGTAAACCCAAGAAGTAGTGAGATGTGGGATCTTGTGATTGCACAACTTCGAATTCAATTGGCCGAGTGGAAGCGTTCTCCCCTTTTGTTTGCTGCTTGAGTTATGTTGGTTAATTCAGTGTTGTCTGCGTTTTCAATGTATTATATGGGCTTGCTCGAGGTGTCAAAGGGGGTGATTGCGAAGATTGATACAATACGACGGAGATTTCTTTGGGGAGGTGTTGACTTGCAGCGGAAGATGAGTTATTTCAGTTGGGATGTAGTTTTCCTGTAATACTCCTAAAATTAATCTAGAAAGAATTATGTTATCAAATGTGTAATTCTTGAACACTTTGTTCCTTGTGCAACCTAGGTTAATCAATAGCTTAGGACCTTATTGAAAGAAAGGAGGAAATGAGAGCCTTAAGTAGGTGACTAAACTAAACATGTTTTGAAACTCAAGACTTGTATGTTTAATAAAAGAATGTAGGAGGGTTTGTACACATGGCTTATTGAAGGGATCCATGTAGGGGGGGTTCGGCCATTTGGATTCCACTTCCAAAATGCTCATCCCCTTCCCCTTGAGAAGAGCCGAATGCTAGAGAGAGTGAGAGCTTATGTCCTTAGCCATGGAAGCATGAAATTTGAGCCCTCAAGCTTGTGATCTTAGGCATATATCGGTTCATAGAGAAGGAGAGTAAGTATCCTTACTACTTCCTTGTGTTTAAACTTAGGAGTGAAGATTATATAAATTGTTATGAGAATATTGATTGAATTGAATGTTAATCTCTTGATATTTTCCTTCCATTAGAATAGCTATATGTTTCATGCAATATGTGTAAACCATGATTAATGCATGCTTGTAAAGATTCAGGCAGCTTAATCCAAATGTAAAATCGATGGTTGCTTTAAACACTAAGCTTGTTTGAGTCGAATAGTTGCTATTGTGGATGAATTTAGGAAATGTATCCTGAACTAGGGCTGTTCAATGAATTGAGTGTAACCAATGAATTAAATTTAGTCTCTAAAATAGGGGAATAGGTCTCGTGCAAGCTTAGGAAAAACATTTTATGAGTTGGGATTGAAATTCATGTGTATAACGATTTAAGGAACTGTTGTGGATATCCATGGTTGTATGTGCGGTTGTTTCGGATACAATTTAAGGGATTGTGACTATTTCTACATTAACATAACAAGTTTGAATGTGTATTAATACCTTAAGAGTTGTTTGATGAGTATACATGTTGCTATAACATTTTCGAAGTGCTGGAAATACATGGGCAGAATTGGTGGACTGCTTGTATGTTTAATTTGAAATGTTCTATAGTGAGACATATATATATATATATAAATATAAACTTGCATGCTAGATAGTAAGTTGGGCAGCTTGGTTGATGTATATATATATGTCTATTTATTGATTAAGTAATTAGGTGATAAATTTAATTCTAATGCATAGTTATATCCTTGTTATGATTAGACATTAAAGGGATCGAACAAATTGAAGAAAAGCAAAAAAAAATCCTGATTCGGGGAAAAGAGTAGCCCGGTTTAATCTGTGAGTGTAGTTTAGAATCTCAGGATAGCTTAAAACTATCCTGAGCAATATATTCAATTTTATTACGTCTCGTTTACATGCTATTTAAATTATGCATGTGCTTAAGCTTGGAAGGGAGGTAAGTGCTTCTAAAAGACTATTTTATGATGTGTAAAGGGAGTATGCTTATAATGTATCAAGTTCAATCAAATGATGTATGTTATGTGGAAATTTCAAATGATTGAGAGATGAATCTCTAAACGTGGAGCTATGCTCATCTTGTTATGAAAATGACATGTTATGATAAAGGAATAAGCCTTGGTTTCGGTCAGTCTTAGGTACAATTGCCATGCCATGAGTCAATAGAGCTCATTGATAGAATGGACTACGGTCACTTGTTTGACGATTGGCGTCATATAATTCGAGTACCTAGATTGTTTAAAATCAAGGCTACTTCACTTAAAGAAATGCATGATACTTATAATATCACCAAGGATGTTATTTAATATATACGATGCTAGTATTAATCTTGCTTATATGATCATGAAACTCAAATCTGTTACTTGTTTCATAAGTTGTGTTGGTTATAATAGACCTTATATCTCTATTGTTTTGTGATAGGTATAGCAAAGAGAAACCTTATACTATTAATTCATGCCTTTTCACAACTTTTAGACAATGGATGACCATTTATCATCTTTTCCGAGCTATCTCACGTGAAGGGTGGACCGTACCGATACCCCTATGGTTGTTTTGATATGGCTAGCTCAAGTTCAGTAAGTTAGGAAACAGTTGGACCGTACCAATACAGGTTCCACTATATCGATACCCTTAGCTAATTTTTAGAATTTAAACATTCCAATAAGGTCCCTACTGAACATTAGACTTAATTAAGGACCATTATCGATGAAACTAATCCAAATAATCAATAACGATGAACATTTAGGCTTCTCGGTGTAGGGTTTCTGATCGCCGAAACCCAATTCTGACTAGATCGATTTTTGGGGTGTTACACGCGTTGAGCCATCCATATTAAATTTTTATACGCCCAAACTTGACGGAATCCAAACAATCCCCAACCTAGGCAAACTCGATAATGCACGTGCCTTAAATGCCCATGGGCAATCCCACCACATAGACTCTGATACGATACATTCCTTTGTCGAAGCTTTGATCCAATATAACGTACGAAGCTTTACAAGGAAGAATAATTCACCAGACGTCATTAGTTTCTTATTGAACATACTGTTGAGATATAGATTTTGATATAATATATTGAAAAATGTTTTGGACTAAATTGAAAAGAATTTAAAACATGCCTTAAGTCAAAACAACTTGAAAATAAGTTTGAGGAAGTTTAAAAAGGTTTTGAAGTGTTTTGAAACGTTTTTAAGTAGCCAAACCTATGATTTTAATGAACTCGTTTCAATACAGGTATACCTGTTTCGATACAGCTAAAGGTTTTTGCTACGAGTTTTTGAAACTATCAAAATGTGTTTCAATACAGGCCTTATCCGTATCGAAGCAGTAAGGGGTCGTTTCAATACACCCCTTTGGCGTTTCGATACGCCTACGTGGCATATATCCCAATGACCAAAACCCCCCAACGATCATATTTCCAACAGTCTTTTAAATTGCAGACCGTACTGATACGCCTATACGCGTATCGATACGCATCATCTAACTAGAGCTCAATGGCTAGTTCTAAAGAAGGTCGTACCGATACAGTTACCCGCATACCGATACGGATAGCCCCTGAACTGCAATTAATGTGGAAAATAAAAACCCAAACATCTCCAATTCAATCCCAATGGTTGCCAACAACTATGAACTCCTTTGGGAGTATAAAAAGGACCTCCAAGCATCTTTGTATGACTAATGCTTCAATTTTCAACAACAATATTATAAAAAATTAGTCTTAGAGCTTAATTGTATATTTCTTTGTATAGACAACACTTCTAAGCTTTGATTGTAATATTATGCTCAAGTGTTTTTAGGTTTTGGGTGAGTGCTTAGTGTGAAAACATCTACTTATTAAGAGGGATTTCAGTTTGCTAGGATTCTCTTTGTTAGAGAGTGTTCCCAAGACTCAGGGTGTGAGTTCTTGGATGCTAGATCACAGGTTGTGATTCTAGTATTGTAACGATTGCCTCCTTAGCCTAGAAAAGGGGAAGAATTCTTAGTGAATTGTTGAAATCCTAAGGTGGAAAGCCTAGGTAGTGGACGTAGACTCTATTGGGGGAGTTGAACCACTCTAAATCCTTGTGTCTTTTTTGTTTATCTTTTGCTTCCACCTTTTCCACCCAAAAATCAACCTTCTCCACCACTTGGCTAATTAGTCGGTTGTGTACATCGAGCTCAACAATTGGTATCAGAGCAAGGCTCAATTGAGAAGGTTTAACCACCTATTGAGACAATTCAAAAGCTCGATCAACAAATAAGTCAATCGGTGATAAATGGCACAATCCATCGACCGACCACCATTCTTTGACGGGACAAACTATGTTTATTGGAATACCCGAATGATATTCTTCATGAAGACAAAAGATTACAAGCTTTGGGACGTTGTTGAAGATGGTTCATACGTACCACAAAGATGCAAGGCAAAATGGAATGCGGATGATCGCAAGAAAATGGAGCTAAATTGTAAGGCTTTGCACATTCTCTTTTGTGCATTTAGCCTCAATATCTACGAGAATATGTCTTCTTGTGGGAGTGCCAAGGATTTATGGGATAAGCTTGAAGTCACAAACGAAGGAATCAATAAAGTAAAGGAGACTAAGATCGGTCTTCTCAATCTAGAGTATAAAAACTTCAAGATGGATCCGGAAGAAGACATCGAGAAGATGTTCAATCATTTCTCCACCATAGTGAATAGACTCAAAGGCTATGGAGAAGTTATTCTGGAAGAAAAGCTTGTCCGAAATCTTATCTACTCCCTTCCCGAGTCATGGGACTCAAAGAATACCACCATCATCGAGGCCAAGAATCTAAATACCTTGAAGCTTGATGAACTCATGGGGTCTCTTCTCACTCATCAAATAATGAAGAAGGACAATGAATAAGAGAAGAATAAGGAAGAGATAAGAAAGATGGGGGAGAAGGAAATAAAAAATCTAGGCATCAATATGAATGTCGTAGTCCTCAAATCCTCCACATGCCAACATAAATAATCAAGTGGGGAGGAAAGTGAAGATGAAGAGATGGTTCATCTCTTCAAGAAGTTCACCCGATTCATGAAGACCGAAATGACCAAATCGAACCTTGAACCGAAGAAGAAGAAGATTAAGGATCCCCAAGAGAACCATAAAGGATTCAACAAAAGGGGTCATCTTCAAAGAAGACGTATGCGGCTAAATAGAGTGATGAAAACTCCACCAATGAAGATGAAGTAGCCCACCTATGCTTCATGGCCCTCAATGAAGGGGAGGTAGCTTCTAACTCATCTTGTTCAAATTCTTATACTTTTGATGAGCTACAAGAAGCATATGACCAATTGGTTTTTGAGTTTAAAGCTTCTTTTTTGAAAAACAAGAAATTGATTTCAAAGTTAAAAATAAAAAATGATTTGCTTTCCAAAACCAATTTGGAGTTTGAAGCAAATATGAAGGATTTTGAGCAAAAAGTTTTAGATTTGCAAAATTTGCTTCAAACAATGGAAAAAGATCATCAAAAGGAAATTGATGATCTTAAGAAGGAAAAATATTTGATTTCCAATGAACTTCAAGAGAAAAATAATTTGAGAAAATCAAATTTTTACGTTAGACAATCTAGTACCCCTAGATTTTTAAACGGTAAATGTTTTAGATGTATTTGGGTCCCAAAAGGACTAAGTACTTCAACTAAAAAGGATGAAATTGAAAAATGGATTCCAAAGGGGACAAAATTATGTGCTTCTAACGTTTATGGACCCAAAGCAATTTGGATACCAAAAATTACATGATTCTCTTGTTTAGGTGTGATGGAGAGTGATCAACAAGTCCAATTTTGAAGAGGAGCTCCATACACACAAGAAGGAGAACTCTTGAAGAAGGAATACTTCACATCCTCCCTTGAAGTTCAAGTATTGGTAAATTTCTAGTTGTTTTTGTTTTTTGTTTCTATTAGATTTATTTTCTATGACAACTAGATAATCATATTGTTGGACTAACAATATTTGATGCTTTAAGTAAAAGGGGCCAATTTTAAAACCAAAGTTTTTAATAGAGTCAAAATTTTTAAACCTCTATTGTTATTCTTGAGCTTAATGTCTTTTAAATTCTTTTTGATATAACAAAAAAGGGGAGAGTTGGTTTGAAAATTTGTCTTTTCAAAAAGAATAAGGGGAGCTTTAAATTCTTTGAAAATATATAAAAAATCTCATATTCAAATTTTTAATCTTAAAGGGGAGAAGCCCAAACAATTTTTCAAGATGGTTTTATTATATCAAAAAAGGGGAGATTGTAGAGATATAGATTTTGATATAATAAATTGAAAAATGTTTTGGGCTAAATTGAAAAGACTTTAAAACATGCCTTAAGTCAAAACAACTTGAAAATAAGTTTGATGAAGTTTAAAAAGGTTTTGAAGTGTTTTGAAACGCTTTTAAGTAGCCAAACCTGTGATTTTAATGTACCTGTTTCGATATAGGTATACCTATTTCGATACGACTAAAGTTTTTTTCTACGAGCTTTTGAAACTGACAAAATATGTTTCAATACAGGCCTTATCCGTATCGAAACAGTAAGGGTTCATTTCGATACACCTTTTTGGCGTTTCGATACGCCTACGTGGCATATATCTCAACAAACAAAACCCCTTAACGGTCATATTTCCAGCGGTCTTTTAAATTGCAGGCCATACCGATACGCTTATACACGTATCAATACGCATCATCTAACCAGAGCTCAACGGCTAGTTCTAAAGAAGGTCGTACCGATACAGTTACCCGCGTACCGATACAGATAGTCCCTGTACTGCAATTAATATGGAAAATAAAGACCCAAACGGCTCCAATTCAATCCCAATGGTTGCCAAGGGCTATGAACTTATTTGGGAGTATAAAAGGGACCTCCAAGCATCTTTGGATGACTAATGCTTCAATTGTCAAGAACATTATGATCAAAGATTTGTCTTAGAGCTTAATTTTATATTTCTTTGTATAGACAACACTTGTGAGCTTTAATTGTAATACTATGTCTAAGTGTTTTTAGGTTTTGGGTGAGTGCTTAGTGTGCAAACATCTACCTATTAAGAGGGATTTCATTTTGCTAGGATTCTCTTTGTTAGAGAGTGTTCCCAAGACTCGAGGTGTGAGTTCTTGGATGCTAGATCACAGGTTATGATTCTAGGATTGTAACGGTTGCCTCATTAGCCTAGAAAAGGGGAAGAATTCTTAGTGAATTTCTGAAGTCCTAAGGTGGGAAGCCTAGATAGTGGACATAGACTCCATTGGGGAGTTGAACCACTCTAAATCCTTGTGTCTTTTTGTTTATCTTTTGCTTCCACCTAAAAATCAACCTTCTCGGCTACTTCGCTAATTAGTCAGTTGTGTACATCGAGCTCAACACATACCTTCATAACACGCTAACCACAACTTTTGCATCACCGCGGCACACCTGGCCAACCACCATTGTCATCGTACACCTGAGAAGCATCCATAGAAACCTTGTACCAAGAACTCATGTAATGATCGCGACAATACCAACACAATCTGCCACCACTGAAAAAATAGAAACTAGATGCCTTATGCCTGAATACAATGATAAAGGACATGCTCCAGTTCACCCTTTCCCTCCCCACATAGAACACAATACAATGCCACACCCTCTAACGACACTCCTTGAGATTGAAGCATATGTAACGTAGGCATCCTTTGAACCATTACAAACCATAGAAAACACTAAATTTTACGCGGAACCCCAATATTCCATACTTTGAAGGCCTCGACACCATCATCCCTAGCCCCCATGAGCTCATTAAATATGTTAATTCTTTGACAGAAATTGTCCTTGCACATTAGGCTCCCATATCAAAACATCACAAGTCCCTAAACGAACAATGTAAGGTCGAACCATAGCCTACAACTCACCAATATGGCATATTTCAAATGCACGTAATTCACGACTAAAAAATAGCCCCAAGAATCGTGGTTGGAAGATCCATTCACAACATATTGTGACACCAAAGCAACTTTATCCCATGCCAAGCGAAACAGTCTTGGAAACATAATACTCAAAGCTTCATCCGAACACCATCTATCATACCAAAATAATATCCGACTCCCATCACCTATTCGCCATGAGAAATGATTAACCCCCATAAACCTCTCAACATGCTCATCTTCTTGAACCTTAACTATTTGATGCCACATCATTGACATTTGATTTTGTCTCCCTGAACTAGAACGCCAAGTCATGACTTGCACTCTATTTTCGCAGCAATTAAACTCTTCCATAATGACTCTCCCTCATTTTCATACTACCATGCCCATTTAGCCAATAACACCAAATTCAAGATGTGTAAATCTACGACCCTATGACCACCTAATCTCTTCAAAGTGACACTTTATTCCAATTCCCCATACTCATTTTCTTCCTCAAATCTGCATAGCCCCAAAGAAATGCGAGACACATACGATCAATCTTTTTTATAATTCCTTTAGGAATCAAAAATACCCCCATATAATATACCGCCAAAGAGGATAACACCGAATTAACTAGAGTTAAATGTGCAGCAAAAGACAATGATTGTCTCTTCCAACAAGCGAATTTCACATGAAATCATTTTAGAAGAGGTCCCCACATTTCTTGACTTCGCGGATTAACCCCAGCCGGTCAGCCAAGATAAACGAAATGTAATTCTCCCTTAGAACAACCCGAAACCATTGCCATCGCATCCACAATCTCATTATATACTCCCACGGCATGTAAACATGATTTACCAAAATTAATCTTCAACCCGAACAATGTTGGAAACATAGAAGAATCCTTTTCAAATTACGTGCCAACTCGAACTCTCCTTGTATGAATTATCCCATAATCACTTTTGAAATCTTAGCTTAAAGGGATTTCTTTTAAAAAAATCGTAATCTTTTGAAAATTGATCAAAAACTTGGAGTCGCCATCGGCCACTTGGATAAGGTAGGTCGGACACCATAAGAAACCAGAGATTTGTTTTGAAAGAGTCCGGGAGTTGGTTATGTGTGGGGAAGGATTAGCACCCCCATCATGCCCGGAAATCGGTACCAAAATACTTGTTGCTTTTAATCAATGGAAATTGTCAGAATCTGAAAGGAATTTTCGGTGACCTTAATTGAAAATTAACTTTAATTGAACAGGCTTTATCAAACTTGTGGATTCAAATTAATTGGAAATTTAATTAATAACGTCGACGATACATCAGACCATAGATTAAATCGACATCGAATAAGCCTGACTGTCATGTTAATTTATGGCTCAAATCCCACATGTCACCTTTATGCATGATGCAAGCATTTTAAAATATGATGTAATGATTTGGTTAAGTTTTAATTAAAGCATTTGAAAATTGATTCAAACATTTGGTCAACATCATTTAAGCTCGGACTATTACGACACAAATATTAGAACTAATGAATACCTCCTTTTTATGATTTGAATTAATTAACATGTAAATAAAATGGCCCAAATGATAACAAATAAAATGAATGTCAAACAAAGACTTGAAAATTAAACACACAAAGACCCACTAAAAGTTCTAACCTAGAAGACCCAAATTATGGAAATTTAATTAGTGATCTAGTTACTAATTAGGTGTTTCTGGTATTAACCCTAAATTAATTAATCCTAAAAAGGCTAGAGAACCCTAATAAATTATGAGTTATCTTGTGATATGATAATTAATTTGATTAATTTTAAACTAGTATTCCAATAAGCCAAGAATACTATTTAAAATAAACCAAATTAATTAATCATAGCTTTAAATTAAAATGTTAGTCTAATTTCCATGTCAATTTTATCTTAAAAGATAATTAAGAGTTGTTCAACCAATTTTAATGAATTTAACATTTACCCCAATAAGCCAAAGGCAAATTTAAATTTAATAAACTGATTCGAACCTTAAGACTAAACGTCTCTAAAACTAATCCTAGAATTAACTAAATTAATTTAATGGTTGTGCCCCTATTAGACGAGCACACGACCTAAATTAATTTCTAAACTAATCTAAGGCTAACTTAACAACCCAAAGCCAAAAAAACCAAGTGGCCCAAGCTTCTAAATTAAACCCAAATGAAAACCACATGTATATACTTTTAAAAAATATACTTTAATTATATATTATATACCATATACAAGAAAATATATTATAAAAGGGATAATATGAAATCATGATAATAAAGTAAACAAGCTAATAATAAATTAAACAAAATTCAACAAGTGAAATAACATACATATCACAAGCAATAAAATAAAATAAAATAAAACACATAAAAAGAGAATAAAATAAACAACAAAAGTTACCAATAAAATCATCCACAGTTTCATTGAACTATAAAAAAGATTATACATAAATAAAAAGAAAAGGGAAGAATGTACCCAAAACCCAAATATTTAGGCTCGATCAACCAAATCCCACATGTTGTTGTTAGGGTTGAGAAGTTTGATTCAAAGGTTTAAAAATGATTTCGATAAGGGAAAATTATAGTGGATAAGGGAATCGAATGGTCTAAAAAATAAAATAAAAAAGAAAACGACAGTGGGGGGTCTTTAAAACAATGGAAAAATGGCATGGGTGTTTGTGGTTTTAAGAAAGATGAAAAAAGGCAGGGGTGCCGAATGATGTGAGAAAAAATAGGGTAGTGGTTCTTTTTTAGGGTAGAAATATATATATATATATATATATATATATATATATATATATATATATATGATGAAGGGTATTTTTGGTTTATCCCCTTAAAAATGAGAACCAATAAAAATCAAGACCTTGGTCACCAAGTAGTTTTTTTAACCAATGGGAATGAGGCATTGATTCATCCAATGAGAACCAAGCCTTGGTGAGTAAGGAGTTAGGATTTTTATTATTTTTTGTATATATTTTTTTACTATATAAAATTATATATAATAGGCCACGAAATTTTGGGCTTAAGGTATAAGATAACTACACCAACTGTTGAACAATTGGGTTGCCGTTAGAGCGCCTCCATAGTTTTGAAGGAGTTAAGTTTCGTGGGTTGGCACCTGAGGTATCTGAGGAGAGGATGGCCAATACTGATTGGATTTTGACCAAATGGGGTGTAATGATGCCCGTAAGTTGAACATGTGATGTGTCTCTATTGCAAAGAGATGCATATAGTTGGTGGAAAACTGTGGTTGTGGGCATGGAAGCCGATGATGTAACCTGGGAGTTCTTTTGAATTGTTTTTATAGGAAAAATTTTCTGGAAGTTAGATACTTGGATGAAAAGAAGCACGAGTATATGGTTTTGATTTAGGGAAGTATGTTTGTGGCTGTGTTTACGGTACAATTTATTCGGTTGAGTTGGTATACTCCTCATCTGCTATCGAATGGGAAGCATCATTGTGACCAATTCCATTATGGATTGGTACAAGATGTTATGATATACATGTTGGATTCTAAGTACACCATTTCCGATGTGTTGCTTACACAGGAGAAGGACATTGAGCATGACCTGGGTTTATTGGTTCACGTGGGAGGTTCTGGCTCTGGTAAGAGGGTTGCAAACTCTGGTTCCGATGGTGGTCAGTTTAGGAAGCAGCGAGATAAGAGCTTTCATCCTCGGTTGAGATGGGTCAGAGTAGTGTTGGGCGAGAACCGCGAGGTTAATGTATCCAATACTTGTTGGGTTTGTGGATCGCGTGATCACATGAGGTAAGACTACCCACGTTTGGTTCGTGACGGATAGGCTCTTGCGCCTATTGTTGCTAATTCTTGTTAGAATTGTGGATCGAGCGATCATTTGAGACGTGATTGTCTGTTGTTGGAAGGTGGATAGGCCAGGGCACCTACGGTTGCACCATGGAGAGGTCATGGTGGTGGTTGTTACCTCTCCAAAAGTATTGTTTCTAATACCAATTTTACAATGATTTTTCTTGTTTTTGGTACATTTAGTTGCATTAGGTTGTTAGAATCATGCATTTGCATAAAGAGTTTAGTATTATGTCTATGCTTGTGTGAAGAGTTGTTTGTGGCTATTTTGCAGGTTTGGCATAGGATTTGGCAAAGGAATGCAGCGCAATAAAGAATGCCAAGTGTTTTTGACATAGATGGACCAAACAATGCCAAGCATTGGTTGGCAGAGAATGACCCTTGGCAATACTAGCCCGAAAAAAATATGACTAGATCAAATCGCAGAAAAATAGCACTTGATCAAGCTCCAAAAAAATAGGATTGTGAAAAAATCGGATGCCAAGCTGGTCTAGCACAGATGGACCGAACGATGCCAAGCTCGGCTAGGGAAAGATTGAAGACTGATTATGTCAATCCTAGACTAATGACATCAGCCCTAGTCAAGATGATGTCAGCCCTAGGATGCAAAGTGAGGCTAAGATGATCACAAGCCTTAGCCCACCCAAATTAAAGCCCTAAGGCTTATCCTAGGGTTTCCCATGCATACCTATATAAAGGATATCAAGCAAGCACATAAGAGGTGGCACATTGGATATCAAATTGAGAAAATGTTACCTTCTTACACACTCTCTTAGTTTATTTGGTTTTTATTTGATGATGTTAAATGATTTTGGTTTTTGGATGGAAACCCCAACCATGAACTAATTTTCTTAAGTTGGTTGGGGGATGTTTGGTTTGAACGTTGATTTTATGCTTTAGTTTCTTTAATGATAAATTTGTTTCAGCAAAAATTTTCTATTTGGCATACTTGAATTTTTTCTAAATACTCTGCCAAGCGAGAGCTGGCCCTGTTGGCCTATTGCTCCTCAATATCTTAACAGACTTGGGGTGGCAACGATTGAGTTGTTGAATACTAAGAAGAGAAGTCGTTCAAGTAGATAAACTTACTTCGGAAGTGTTATCTACCCCTTAGGAGTATAGATTGTTTCTTAATCAAATTGGTTTATTTGAAAACATAAACTATAGAGATATAGGGGTTTTTATATGACCGACTTAGGGTAATGACCATCGAGAGGGGCTTTGCTAATTTTGAATCTGCTCGGCAAACAATGCCAAGACAGGTTAACATTAAAGGCTGACACGACATGAAAAGCGTAGAAACCAAGTATTCCCTACCAACGCTCATCACTCATTAAAAGACCTTCCTTGCCAACGTTTTTACTTCACTTTTATTTTTTTTCTTTTTAAAGTATTTTCAAAACAAACATATTTTCTTCCAAGGCAAGTAACAATCAAACAATCGAATTCCAGGTCAATCTCTATGGGATTGATACTCAGCTGAACTGTTGTATTACTTGCAGACGATGTATACTTGTACGCAAAAGACTCTTGGCACTAATTTACTAATACATACATTTTGCCCCTTTTCCCAGCATTCACTTACACATCTTCTACCAAGGCATGTAACAATCAAACAATCGAATTCCAGGTCAATCTCTATGGGATTGATACTCAGCTTAAATGTTGTATTACTTGCAGACGATGTATACTTGCACGCAAAAGACTCTTGGCACTAATTTACTAATACATACATTTTGCCCATTTTCCCAGCATTCACTTACACATCTTCTACTGAGTCTACAAGTTTTTAAGTTTTTACTGTCTTTCTTTTACTTTTATTTTACTTTTGTTTTTTTTTTTACTCGTTGTTTGACCAGAAGCCATCCTGTGGTGGACGAGTGGCCATACAATCCGAAAACTGAAAGAACCTTGAGGAGGTTAAAGAGAAGATTATGAGAGATGAATAATCAAGGTAATCGAGGAAGTGGTATGGCAAAAAATGAAGGCAATTGTCGATGAAGAGAGACTATTGAGAACATTCGACACCAAACATTAACAATTTAATATCAGAACTTGTTGGCATAGAGGTAAATGAACCAAATTTTGAACTTAAGCCGGTAATGATTCAAACTCTTTTGAATATAGGTCAATTTGATGCAGCACTTACTGGAGATCCTATGCAACATTTGACGCAATTCATGGAGATTTGCCAATTATTCCAACAAACTGAAGCATATAGAGACACTGTGAAGTTGAGGTTATTCACTTTTTCCTTGAGAGATAGAGCCAAGGCTTGGCTCAATTTTTTGCCACCTGGCTCAATCACTTCATGGGCAAACCTATGCCATAAGTTCTTGACACGATTTCAGCCGCCAACACTCACTGCCAAGCAACAGGGTGAGATTATTACATTCAGGCAGGCTGATGATGAAACATTATATGATGCCTATGAGAGATTTAAAGATATATTGAGAAGGTTTCCTATGCACGAATTCCCGAATTGGACCCAAATTCAAACCTTCTACAACAGATTAAATTCACAAACAAGGAATGTTGTTGATGCTTCAGCAACCGGTTCCTTGCTAGATAAGAAGTATTTAGAGGCCGTCAATATTCTTGAAAAAATTGTAATTAATGACTTTGAATATCTATTGCCAGCCTCGAGACCGAAACCAAAGCCAGTGGGATATTGAAGGTTGATGAAATAATATCAATTCATGTTGGGAGAGATTTAAAAATCTATTGAGAATGTGTCCTATGCAGTAATTCCCAAATTCAAACCTTCTTCAACGGATTGAATGCACAAACATGACTGTTGTTGATGCTTCAGCAGCTTGTTCCTTACTAGACAAGAAGTATTTAGAGATCATTGATATTCTTGAAAAAATTACAATTAATGACTTTGAATATCCTATTGCCAGATTCTGGACCGAAACCAAAGCCAGTGGGAAATTGAAGGTTAATGAACTAACATCCATTTATGCCGAGATTTTGAACCTCACCATCATGGTGAGATCGTTGCAAAAGAACAATGAGTCCCAATAACTTAAAACATTACACCCCTTCTGTACAATCTGTGGAGATTTTTACTTCACTTTTATTTCTTTTCTTTTTAAAGTATTTCCAAAACAAACTTTCAAAACAAGCATCTTTTCTTCCAAGGCAAGTGACAATCAAAAAATCAAACTCCAAGTCAATCTCTGTAGGATCGATACTTAGCTTAACTGTTGTATTACTTGCAGACCGTATATACTTGCACACAAAAGACTCTTGGCACTGATTTACTAATACATACATTTGCCCCTTTTGCCAGCATTTACTTACACATCTTCTACAGTGGCTGAAGGCAGTTACAACATAGAGATGTGGGTATGCAAGTAACTGGTTCTTTCGTTGAGACAATCATTACGAGAAAGTTGTTCAGTAGATGTCCTTGGACTGTTAAGGTCATTTGTTTTTGGTTGATTTAATGGAGTTGTCATTTCATGGTTTTGATGTAATTCTGGGTATGGATTGATTGACCGAGCATAAGGTTGTGGTTGATTTTGAAACTAAGTGAGTTTCCTTGAGCTTGTTGTTGATTATAAGGTGGTAATCATGGGTGAGAATGCTAAGTTTTTGTCTAATGTTGTTTCAGCTTTGGAAGCGAGTCATTTGATGGATTTTAGATGTCAGGAATTCCTAGCCTATGTTATAAAATCGGGATCGAGGGAGGCGTGTGTATAGGACATCCGTACTGTATGTGAGTTTCGAGGTGATTTTCTAAATGAGTTGAAAGAGTTAAAGGCACAACTTTAGGAGTTGCTTGATCAAGGGTTTATTGGGCCTAGTGTTTCACCATGGAGTGCACCGGTGTTGTTTGTGAAAAATAAGGATGGCATGATGTGGGTATACATTAATTATCGACAACTAAACAAGTTGACGATTAAGAATAAGTATCTTTTTCCACGGATTGATGATTTGTTTGACCAATATAGAGGTACTCCGGTGTTTTCTGAAATTTATTTAATGGTTTGGATATTTTTAGTTGAAGGATGTGTTTGTGCCAATAGTGGGTTTTCGTACGATTTACTAGTATTGTGAGTTCTTGGTGATACTGTTTGGTTTGACCAATGCGCTGATTGAGTTCATGGATGTGTTGAACCGAGTATTCCTTGAGTTTTTGGATCAGTTTGTTGTTGTGTTCATTGATGGCCTTGTCTTGTGCAAAGGTAACGAGAAGGATTTTGATCGGCATGTATGAATGGTTTAGAAGAATTTTGTGGAGGAGCGAATGTTTGCTCTTTATTTGGGAAAGTGCGAGTTTTGGGTATGTTGGAAGGAATTCTGGTTCTGAGAACATTTTTGGTAAGTGTGAACAGTTAAACATGAACAGTGCAAAAACACTTATATGTATATATAAATATGTCAGCACATGCATACATTTAGGCATGACATTAAAGGTTTTGCATACATACATATAGACATGTATGAGGGCATATAAGTAATCATGCATACATCTGTTCACACTTACGGATAACTGTTCAGAGGTTGATGGAGTGATGGTGTAAGTAAGGTAGCTTATGTAAATAGCTCCGATAATATGGTCCTTGGAGTTCTCAAGATTTGAAGAGGGTGTTAAAGATTGGTTATCGAAAGTTTGATTTGTGATGGTTTTTAAACAATCGAGGTTGGAGTTAGAAGTTTGTGGGTTATCTAAATCTAGTTGATTGACATCGAGGTTTGTTAAGAATTCCTCTAAGATTGTCGCATAGCTAGCAAGGTTGTGGCTTATGCATCTAGATAGTCGAGGGTGCACGAGTGCAATTATCGTATGCGTGCTTTTGAGTTTGCCGCGGTTGTGTTGCATTGAAAATTTGGAGGCATTATTTCTATGGTAAGAAGTGTGTTATGTACACATATCACAAAAGTTTGAAATTTTTTAACGCAAAAGGGCTTGAATCTTAAGCAACGTAGACAATTGGAGTTGCTTAAGGATTATCATTTGATGATTGAATATCATTCGGGGAAGGATAATGTTGTAGCCGATGCTTTGAGTAGGGAAGTTGTGGTAGAGTTTAGGGGGATGTTTGCGCGGTTAAGTGTGACACGGGATGGAGGTTGTTGGCCAAGCTACAAGCAAAGCTATCTTTGTCACAGTTGATTAGTAAAAAGCAACCTTATGATGATGCGTTAGTACTGCATGTTAAGGGTGTCGTGTATGGAAATTCGATGAATTTCAATTTAATGATGAGTTAAGGCATACCATTTTGTTTGAGGCGCATGCTAGTCCTTTTGCTATGAATCCCGATAGTACTAAGATGTATCAGGGGTTGAAGGAAGAGTACTATTGGATTGGTTTAAAGAAAGGTTGTGGTTGATTTTGTTGCTAGATGCATGGCATGTTAGCATGTTAAGGTTGAGCTTCAGTTCCCTTCTGGGCTGTTGCAACCGTTAGGGATACAGGAATGGAAGTGGGAAAGAATCACCATGGATTTTGTATATGAGCTGTCATTAACGCCCACTAAAAATGACTCCATTTCAGTGATTGTTGATCAGTTTATAAAGTGTGCACATTTTGTGCCTGTGCATACCACGTATTCTTTGGATAAGTTGGCAGAGTTGTATATTGTCGGGATTGTGCATTTCCACGGAGTGCCAAAGTCCATAGTTTCAGATAGCGATCTGTGGTTTACAGTAAGGTTTTGAGAGTGTTTGCATCGAGCTTTAGATACACAGTTGAATTTTAGTACTTCGTATCATCCTCAACGGATGGTCAGTCTGAACGTGTGATCCAAGTCTTAGAGGATATGTTGAGGTGTTGTATCATTGGGTTCCAAGGAACTTGGGAGAGTTAGTTGCCTTTGGTGGAGATTGTTTGTAACAATAGTTATCAAGTTGGTATACAGATGGAACCTTATGAGGCCTTGTATGGTAGGAAGTGTCGTATGCCCTTGTGTTTGGGCTGGGGTTGGGAAAAAGCATGTTTCTTTCTGGATGTGTTGTAAGACACGGATGAGAAAGGAAATCTTGTTTTTGATTGCTTGGAAGTGGCTTCGGATCATCAGAAATCCTATGCGGATTTAATGCGTAGGGGGAGTGAGTATGATGATGGTGGTTGTGTGTTTTTGAAAGTGTTACCTTGGAAGAAAGTGATGTGGTTCGGACGTAAAGGTAAGCTTAGTCCAAGGTTTATTAGACCGCGTGAGGTTGAGAAATGTGTAGGTCTTGTGGCTTATCATTTAAGTTTGCCTCCTAATTTGGAGAAGGTTCATGATGTGTTTCATGTGTTGATGTTGCGGAGATATCGGTTGGATCTATCATATGTTACGTTGGTGGAGGATATGGAGTTGTGTCCGAGGTTGTCCTTTTATAAGGAACCCGTTGAGATCCTTGGTTTGAGTAGTAAGTTCTTCGTGGAAAAATGATTGAGCTTGTGTGGTTGTTGTGATGACACCATAGAGTTGAGGAGGCCACGTGAAAGAGTAAGGCGAACATGATGAGATAGTTTCTGCACTTGTTTTCTTTGGATGAAATTTCAAGGGCAAAATTTCCTAAGTGGAGGAGAGTTGTAACGCCCTGGTTTTGGGAGTGGTTTATAGGCTGATTAGACGGTTCGATGGATTGGATTAGAGATTCGAGTCAAATTCTAGATTAAAATCAGATAAAATATTTTTGAGTGAGAAAATATTTGAAAAATATCAAAAACTCATTATTTAGTATATGGATATTTTTGGTAAAGTCAATTTTGAAAAATGGAATTTAGAAATGTGACATTTTGGCTAGTGACCAAAATGTAAAGAATGAAAACCGTTTTTAGTGATTGTTTTGTAAAGGGTCAAAACTTTGAATCTTTAAGGAGATATTTGCCCAAAGTCTAATATCATACTTTTCTCCTTAATTGGCTATTTTAAAAAAAATTGGGAAAAGTATAAATATATTTTGGGAATTAATTTTATAATTAATTTCCTAAGCAAACTTTGCATAACTAACTTTTCTGTAAAAGATTTTCTCTCAAATTCTCTTCAACCAAACACTCTTTTTTCTTCAAAATCTTCAGGTAACTTCTTGATTTCTTCAATCTTTTAATTTCGAATGAGTTCTTAATTGTTTCCTATCAAAACCTTATTATTTTAGTCTTGTTATTCATGTAAATCAATACAATTAAGGAGGAAAGTCAACATTATAGGTGAGCTTTGTCCTTCTCCTCTAATGTATGGTTCTTTACTAAAATTCCCAAGTTATTGATGCTTTATACATGTTTCTAATGAGTTTTGATGAATTAATTATGGAAAATTGGTTTAATCAATGTTTAATTGATGAGATTATATGATTTTCAAATTGGATCAATTTTACTGAGTTCTTGATTGATTTTAATCAATTTGTTGATGTTTTATAATGTTAATAAGTTGGATTTAACTTTGGAATCCCGAAACTATGTTAATCTATAATTTCCTAGGTTCCTAGTGTTGTGTTTTTGGCGAATTTTGGTTGTTTAATGAGTGCTGGGAGTATAAGGATGATAATAGGTTGCTTTTTAGATGTAAATTGAAGTTAATTGGTGGATCAAACCTTTAGGTTTTGGCTGGGTTAAGTATGAAAGATGTTTGATGTTGATTTCGGTAGTTTTGGAAAGGTTTCGGCTAGAGTTGGTAGAGGTTTGTTCTGGATTGATGTTGCTGGGTTTGTGAATGCATTTTGATGCATTGAATCCTCTGTTTTTGTATGGTGAAATCACATGTGGTTGATCCTCAAGCTTGAAGTTTCGCTTCGGAAGCTTTGGAAGAGTAATTCGTGTTGGCGAATGAGGATTTGCATTGTCGATGAGTGAGAATGTGGATTTTAGCTTTCGAATAATTTAAAGGTTATATTGGAGTTTAAACTTAGCTTGAAACGCTAGTTAAACTTGGAAGTAAGTATAAAGAGATTTCTCCCTCGGTCGTGCTTTTATGAAATGGATTTTGTGCACTTCTTTTGAATGACACATTACCCACTGTTTAAGCATATCTTAAAGTATGTTTAATACTATTTTTGATCATATAATGATGATGGATGCATTTGGTAAATGATCCATGTAAGTATGTGAGATACTTGTTTTAAAGCATGGTTTGTTGCTTTGAAAATGGCTTTGAATTGATGCATATAAAAATAGTGAGGTACATGTTAATACTGAAATATATTAGCAAATGATGTGGTTTAAAATGTTATCAGATATAGTTAGTCGACCGTAGGATTGATAGTGAACTATAAAAAGTTGCCTCAGATGTTGAGGGGTTATAAGGTACTAAATACTCCACTTGAGTACTCTAATGCTAGAGGGATTATACGGTACCAAAAACTCCCGTTTGTGGATTATCCACCTAACCATTTTGGGTTGTGACTGTACCCGATTGTGATTGTACCATAATTCTGGTTGAGGTTGTATGAAGTATTGAGAGGACACTTGTTGAATCTATGTACTTGATGTAATATTTAGTAAAGTGGAACTTGGTTTATGATCACTTGAAATGCAATATAATTGTTAATGTATCATGTGATGAATGTTCATGTATAATGTTGGTTTATACATGTTAACTCTTTAAGCTTTGCATATGGATTGTTATGTATCGGAAGGCTTAAATTGAGGGTTAGCAATGGGATTTGTTGTTGATCCATGTTACATGTTGCATATGGTTTAATATGCTGGCTTTTGAAAGTGTTAAGTGCATGGTTTTCATGGCATGATGTTTTATGAGATGATTGAAATGGTGATTTCAATGTTGTTTTGGGAAATGGTTTTAAATGCATTGATGGTGTTGTGATCTGAGCACTCCTCACAAAGCCTTGTGTGCTTACGCTTTCTTTGTTTATCAATGCAGAGTATTAAAATTTGGAAGAAGCGAGCAAGCGAGGGGAAAATCCAAGGACTTGAATAACGAGAAAGTATGGTTTCAAACTAGACTTGTAGTAATAAAGGCAATGGGGTTCGTTGTTGATTTTTGGAATGGTTTTGGGTTAAACCCCGTGCTTTGAGAAAGTTGTTGTATTGTTTTGGAGTTCTAGTTGGCTTCATATGTTTATTTGATGCTTCAGATTTGTGTTTCATGCGTTGGATGGCTTGATTCTATGAAGCATGCCTCATGATTTTTTGTTGAAGTATGATGTTATGTTTTGGTCATGTTTCTATGATGTTTTAACATGGTTGATCTTTAGAATTGTTGTGCATATGTTTGGGGTTAGATAGAAAATGTTTGGACCCTTGATTATATGAAAAACCAACACAATTGAGCATTTCAGGCCCAGGTGTATTGGTAGGGTAGAGGTGTATCGATACGGGTAAGTGTATTTTTGTCATGTGTATTAGTATGGGTAGAAGTGTATCGATGCAGTTTTCAGCTACTAGAATTCTAGGAATATGATTTGCAACCATGTACCAATACGCCTAGGGACCATATCGATACGCCCCCGCATATCTGTACACTTTGAGAACGTATATGTACGCCTGGTTGTTATGTTAGTTGTTTTGATATTAATTTTTTTTATTCTTCTGTTTTGGTCCCTGATTGTTATGCATGCAATTAAATAAGCTCGAATGGTTGTTTTAATCTAAAATTTGATAAGTGAGTATGAAACCTAACTAATTATGGATTTGTAACTTCAAAATGGAATAAGTCCCTATAAATTTTTGAGAATTACAATTTGGTCCCTAAATTGCAATTGAGTGCAATTGGATGTCAATTTGACACCCAATTAAGTTGAGTTTTCACCCGATGCTAGTATGCACACCATAAGTTATAAAGTTGCATCTATATAAGATAAAAGAAAAAATGGGTGCGTTTCGAGTTAAATCTTTTTGGGTTTGTTTCGACAAACCCAATATAGCTTGCTCAGTTTGGTCTTGTGTCTAGACCAGGTCAAGTGGCTTACAAGTGTATTCAAATGGTGATGAGCGTTGGTAGGGGATGCTTGGATTTCACACTAGTTATGCCATCGATTAATAACTTCAGCTTTGGTTTAATTGTCGAGCAGATTTTAAGTAGTATTGTCTCTGTCGATAGCAATACCCTAAATTAATTATGATTAACCTCTATATGTCTATAGTGATGTTACTCATTAATCAACTTGATTAAGTTTTAATCTTTTAATCCTAAGGGGTAGACTCACTTCCGAAGTAAGCTCATCTACTTCAACATCTTCTGTCGAAGCTTCTGACCTTAGTACCATGGCAATCAATCGTTATCCCCCAAGTCTATTAAGATATTAAGGGATAATATGCATGCAATGTCAACTGTCGTTCGGCAAAAAATTAGGAAATTAAGCACTTGCAAGGTAAACAAAATTGTCAAAGCATTCAATTATTAAAAGCTAAAAATAACTACGTGTCTTATCGCAAAAACAACCCCAACAAACTTAAAGAAATTAGTTCATGGTTTGGGGAACCATCAACATCAAATCTTTTTTAACAAACACCATCGTAAAAATAGAATTAAAACGAAAGAGAAATGGGCATAGAAGGAGGTCTGTCGATGTAGCCCTTCAATGGATCCATAGCTCTTGGTCCTAGCATGGTCGAACCACAACTCACCTTTTTCCTCACCGCGGTGTAGCTGTTCTGATCTCTCTTCGATCAATCTCCTCACCGGTCTTTAAATAGGCACGCGTGGAAACCCTAGATTAGGTTTTAAGTTTGAAAGTTTGTTACGCTCTTGAGATAAGCGTGTTATCCTCTTATCTCTTCATTTGAATTTTAGGGTTGATTGGATGTTTGACCAATGGCTAGTAGACCTAGCATCAGCATCCATCTTTGTCAACCAAGTCTGGCAATCTTCGTCCTACATTGCCAACTACACCTGGCATTTCTCTACTGTTTCTCTAGTTCTGAGCTGCCAACTGCTCCTGGCCTACCCTGCACACCAAAGCAAAGAAATACACCTTTACTCTAGCAAAAGAAACGTTTCCTAACTCCTTAATGCGAATGCATGATTTTACTAACTAAATGCATGAATCTATACTCAAAGTCAAGCAAAAACATAGCAATATATGTTTGAAAAATAGTACTTTTGAGGAGTTAACACCCATACAGAAAATTATATGCCAAACACTCTCAAAATAATTGTCTATTTTAGATGTCATTTTTCTTCTTATTGTAGTATTTTCAGTATGGTATCTTTCGCCATTTGACCCTAAGATCTCTCTATTTCCGCTTCATTGATTTGTCTCGTCTTCTTTGATCATAAGTTTTTCGGAGAATATTTTTGACGATTAGACTATTGATGCTGTGATTCTTCCACGAGCTTCTGAGTCTTCAAATCAAGTCTTTGTCAATAAACATGTTAGTATCAGACTTGATGACTCCAACTTTTTACTTTGAAAACAACAAGTATTTTTGCTGATTCGTGGCCACGATTTGGAGTATTTTCTTGACGACTCAACTCTGATTCCATCAAAAATCATTGAATCTGATGGAGAACGAGTTGTTAACCCTGCCCGGAGGCGATTTATGAAACAAGATTGCTCACTTGTATCCCGGCTCTTGTCAACTATTAGTCTGAGCCTTCTGCCTCAATTGGTTGGAGCTAAAATAACTGCCTCCATTTGGAAGATTGTAGTGAGTCATTATTCTAAGCTCTCCACAACAAAGATTATGCATCTTCACTGTCGTCTTAGGGTAATGAAGAAGGGTACACTTTTGATGCGAGAATATACAATGCAGATCAAGAGATATGTGATCTTTTGGATTCTTGTGGAAGTCCAGTCTCTGACATCGAGCATGTCGCCACTATTCTCAATGGCCTTAATCCTAAATATGAGCCTTTTGTGGCGGTTATAACTGCCAGTCGTGGGCCATACACGTTGGATTCTATGAAGCCAGTTCTTATGGATTCTGAATTGTGTCTCATAGATCCTATGAGACTCCCAGTAAGCATCAACGTTGCTCAATACAACCATTCTAGTGACTCGAGGTTCTCTGATGTGAGGCATGATTTCTCACCAGCCGATGACAGGCCTCAATCTCGTGATTCTGGCGGGAATCGATCTCATGGTAAACAACGGCCACAATGTCAACTGTGTGGTAAGCTTGGACACCTTGTGGATTAGTGCTGGCATCATTTTGAAAAAGCATATAAAGGAGTCACTGTGTAACACTCTCCTCCAAACAATAATTCTTAGGTGCATGCCAGTCAGATTCTGTGGATTCTTTTTATAATCCTTTTGTTCCAACAACTGCAGGCACTAGTGATGTTCATGATGAATGATCCTTGGGAGGTGCTCAAGTCAACTTGCTTGCAACAACCTCTATGACTACTAGTGATAGGAGTTGGTTCCCCGATTCATGTGCAACTCACCATGTTACTCGAGAAAATCAGTTTGTCCAGCAAGTTCAGCCCTATTCAGGTAAGGCTAAGGTAACTCTTGGTGATGGATCATCATTATGTATATCTCATATAGGACAATATGTTATACGAACCATTTTACATACTTTAGAGCTGCATGATTTGTTCCATGTTCCTCAAATTACAAAAAATCTTATGTCAGTCTCTCAATTTGCTCAAGATAATTGTGTGTACTTTGAGTTTCATCCTGATGGTTGTCTTGTTAAGGATGAGTGCACATAAAAGGTGTTGCTGAAAGGGGTGCTGGAAAATGGTCTATACTGCTTCAATCTACTAGTAGGTCTGGTTGTTCATCACATCAATAAGACTTTTGCTTGTCATCTAACCTCTTCAACTGTGCATAACAACTACTAGTTATGGCACAATCGCTTGGGTCATTCTTCCTCTAGTAGTTAGTTTGGTGTTGAATAAGAATGTTTCAAGTGACAAATCCTCTATATGTATTGCTTTTCAACTTGGTAAAAGTCACAATTTACCTTTTTCTTTGTCAAGTACAATTTATAGTAAACCTTTTGAATTGGTAGAAGCTGATGTATGGGGTCTTGCTTTTGTTAAATCATCTGAGTTTCAGTATTATGTCTCCTTTATAGACATATATAGCATGAATTGTTTGTTGTACTTGTTGAGAAATAAATCGGATGTTTCAAGTGTTTTTTCTATGTTTCAAGCTTTGGTTTCCAATCAATTCTCTTCCACCACTGGTGCTCTACAAACACATGGAGGTGGTGTGTTTATAACCTTGGAATCTGTGTTACTAAATGTAGGAATTCAACATAGATATAATTACCCTAGTACATCCCAACAAAATGGGGTTGTGGAGCGTAAGCATAGGCATATTATCGAGACTGCTCTTACCTTGTTAGCCCAAGCCTCATTACCATTACAGTACTTGTCTCATGCAACTTCAAGTGTTGTTTATTTAATCAATTGTTTACCTAGTGAAGTTTTAGAAGGGGTTTCTTAAGATATTTGGCTATAAATTCTTCTCATGTCTCAGGTCATACAACAAACACAAGCTCGATTTCAGATCAGCGGTGTGTACTTTTCTGGGTTATTCTCCACAGCATCATGGTTATAAATGCATGGACAGTAAAGGTAGGATTTTTATATCGCGCCATGTTAAATTTGATGAGACCAGTTTTCCTTTTGTAGGAAAAAGTACTACTTCTACTACTCATTCAAAAGTGTTTCAGTAATCACTTCTTGTTATTTCAGATCTAAATTCACCTGTTGTAAGAGTAGTTGCAAGTGGCTCCGTGCATTCTGCACCAGCACCTGTGCCACGTCTCGTTGCGGATATGTCAAGCCTTGTTGTGCACAAGATTTTTCAATTCCTAATGTGCATATATATGTGCCCAGTCTTGTTACGTCTACATATGCCCCAAGCATTGCAGATGTTTCAATTAATCAACCACCTAAAGTTGTTCATCACTCCAATGCAGATGTTTCACCAAAAGTGCATTCAGAATTTGAGGCAGATGGTTTCATATGTGTTATAGGTAAGGATCGCACAACTGTGTCTTCCGAGTAAGTTATTCCACACTCGAACACTAATCAACATGGCATGATAACCAGAAGCAAAGCTAGTATCTTCAAACCAAAGGTATATCAAGTAACTCACTCTATTATTCCCTCTATTGTTCTTGAGGCATTACAACAACCTCAAAGGCATGCAGCTGTGCATGATGAGTATAATGCCTTAATGGAAAATAAGACATTGGATCTTGTAACGCTTCCATCTGATCGAAAAGTTGTAGGATGTAAATGGTTATTTCGAATAAAGCACATTTTTGATGGCTCCATCAGTAGATATAAGGCATGTTTAGTTGCTAAAGGATATTCTCAAGTTTGTGGGTATGATTTTCAGAAACTTTCAACCCTATTGTCAGATTTTTTTTCAGTAAATGTGTTATTGTCCTTAGTTGTGACTAACAAGTGGCAGGTTCGCCAAGTGGATGTTAATAACGCATTCCTGAAGGGAGACTTGTTAGAGGATGTTTATATGCTCTAACCACCTTGGTTTGAAAAGAGGGGTGCTGATGGTACTCCCTTGGTGTGCAAATTGAAGAAAGCATTATACGGTTTAAGGCAAGAACCCGTAATTGGTTTCAAAAATTGAGAGATTTCTTGTGTCAGCAAGGTTTTTCATCCTCCAGCGCTGGCAGTTCTTTGTTAATTCGAAAGCATGATGGTGATGTTACTTACATAACAGTGTATGTTGATGACATACTTGTTACTGGTTCCTCGGATAGTATGGTGGCTCAAATTATATAAGCTCTTCACACTAGATTTTCTTTGAAAGACCTTGGGCATATACATTATATTCTTGGCCTTGAAACTACTAGAACAAATCACGGTCTATTTTTAACTCAACAAAAGTATGTTCAGGAACTTCTCGCTAAGCACAATATGAACAACACAAGGGCCATGGAATCACCTATGAGAGTGACTCCCAAACTGAGCAAGTTCGGTGGTACTGATTTTGTGGATGCTCAACTATACAGAAGTGTGGTAGATGCTCTCCTCTACATCTGCCACATCATACCTGATATATCATATGTTGTCAGCAAGAAAATTCAATTCATGCAACTATTGTCACTAGATTTTCACCTTTGTTTTAATTGTTATGTTAATTTAGAATTAGTGTATTGTAGTTATATAATGTTGATAACATAGTTAATGTGTTTAGTAGTAAATATTAATGTTACTGGTAATATAGTTAGGTCACATAGTATATAGTAATATGGTTGTGTAACTTAGCATATTTTAGTTAATAGTTTAGGTCTCGTATAATATAAGTGTTAGTTTTGTGATAGTTAGAATTATTTAGGTAATATGTGACATGTTATAATAATTGGTATGTTAGATAGAATTAACATAGGATATTAAAAATAAAAACATAGAATACATAGCCCTATTGAAATAAATAAAAGGTCCATTTAATTCAATCCATTCATAATAAAATAAAAGAGTACAATATACAAAAGGTCGGCAGGCCCGTTTATAACCCAAAAAAACCCTAACTCCCGTCTTCTTCTTTATGCGCAGTTGAAGCAGGACCATTAGATCAATGGGCAGATCCAACGATGTAGATCATGCCAGCTGGTGATGATATGGCGCTTCAGCTCCTCAGCCGTTTGATCAAGATGTCATCCAATGGCCCAGATTGCTTCCGGTTGTTTACGCGGATCACCACTCTCGCGTGGCAGCCACGTGCACAACAATTTAGCTCCGGCCGTCTGCTTCATCTTCTCCGACACATCACTCGCTCCAATCGTTCCACACCGGCGCCGTTAGAATCATCGAAAACATGTAAATAGAGGAACAAAAGGGTTAAACCTTAGATAAGAGCCCGGAAATTCAAAGGGGAATTAAATCCCTAAATTGGTGCCCTAGCCAAAATTAAGTTGCAATCGGATATGGAAAAATATGCAAAAGGCAATTCAGAAAACCAGAATCCCCAAATCAGTGACATGGCAAGATTCAAGCAATCAAAGGGGAAGAAATCAGGGATTTAGGCTTAGGATTTAGGCAATTCTTGTACTATAAATAGCACTGTAAATCATTTTAAACAAAACAACATTTGACAAAAAAAACAATTCTAGAGAGAAATCAAACATACTAGCATTCGGAAGTTATAAGAGCAAACAATTGTAATCGGCATTCAAAAACAATAAAAGGAGCAAGTTCTAGTAATTTTCCTATCCATTTAGTTTCAATCTCAGTTTAAATAAGGAAGAAAGGCATTATTTTACCTTTTTTGGTTCGAAGTGTCGCCGGAATCTGGAAAATTCATCGAAATCTGGGAATTTCGCCGCCGACAACGGCGGCCGGCACGACAAATGTTCATCGTGTTCTTCATTTTATGAAGAACACGATGAACAGGACAGAGAAAAATATAAAGGCCGGCTTTGATCTGTTTTTAATAAAAAAGGGAAAATGAAATATGTTTATTATAATTGATATATATACTAACCTGTTTGACCCGACCCGAATCCGAGTATAGCCCATGCCCTTCTTTCCCGGATCTCACGCCGCAGCTCTCCAGTTTTTAATTGTTTCAATATCGTCCCTTTTCCTTTCAATTCGGCACCAAACTTTTAATTACTTTCGAATTAACCCTCACATTTTGGTTTTCTTTCAAATTAGTCCTTAATTCATATTTTTCTTTAAAAACTATATAAAAATCCGTATTTATTTTTAAGTAAATGTTTAGTTATTTAATTAATTATTTCTTTTCTGCTTTTTTTGTATATATTTGTATGTATGTTAAACCTTAGGATTAGGGACTTAAAACTTAGAGTAGTGACATGTATGTTGTAAAATATTCTTCATTTCAATAAAATACACTTAACTATATTTAAACCTTAATAATTAGAAGAAATATAGACATTTCTTAGGGATTATTCACCATTTAAACTTTAATTAAAATTCGATAACACATTTAATTTTCTTGTTTATTTGTTAAAAAAGTGAAAACTTAATTATTGAAGTGTCTTATCAAACAGGAATGACGGGTTAGCGCCAGAAGTGTTGGCGGTGATTAAAGTTCATTTCCCGGGCGATAAGGCCGTTAAAATAGATTTACATTCATTTTGCGGACAAATAAATCAAAATTTTGTGAACTTGCAAATTCTATTTTTTTTAATGCCTTTTGAAATCAATTAAGGTACCATTTTTGGGCGTTGTGGGGGTGCTAATCCTTCCCCACACGTAATCGACCCCCGAACCTGCTTCCTCTTGTTTTCGTGGACCAAAATGTAATTTTCATAAGTAAAATATTTTATCAAAATACCCTTGTTTTAAAAGTGATCTAATCACACTTTTGTTTAAAAAGATTGGTGGCAACTCTGTGATTTTATTAAGTTTTCCAAAACGTCAAAACATCTTCCTAAAAAAGGGTTGCGACAGCAACAACATTGTGATGATCATTAGGTAGTAGTCAAGCGAATCCTTCGATACTTAAAGGGCATTGTCAACTATGGACTATGGTTTCCAAATCAAACTCAACTTGTGGAGTTACAAGCCTTTTTTGATATAGATTGGGGCAGCGACATAGATGATCTCTAGCTAGTGTGTGTACCTTGGAACACGTTCTAGCGACCTTTTTCGGAAAAAAAAATGAAATTTAAAAGGATGTTTCGCAAGGTTCGATGCTACAATTTTATCCCCTAAATCATCTTTTTGAAATCTTGTTTTTAAAAACAGGGATCTCTTATGAAATCTTTCTTTCTTTTAAAATTATTATTAAAAAACTTGGAGTCACCACCGGCCACTTGGATAAGGTAGGCCGAACACCAAATAAAACTAGAGATTCACGGTGAAAGGGCCCGGGAATTGGCTACGCGTGAGGAAGGATTAGCACCCTCATCACGCCCGGATATCGGTACCATAATATTAAATTGATGGAATTTGTTGGAAGTTGAATAAACTTTAATTTGGCGTTCTTAATTAGAAATTGACCTTAATTGTACGGGCTTATTCAAATTGGTGGGTTCAAATTGATTAGGCATTTAATTAGTAAGGGTGACGATACACCGGACCATAGACTAAACTGACATCAAATAAGGCAGACTGTCATGTTAGTTTACGGTTCGGATTACGTGCGTCACCTTTATGCATGATGCAAACAGTTAAAATATGATGTAATGATCTTGCTAATTTTAATTGACCTTTACCCGGATCGGTAAGAATTAATCCGAATATTCAGTCATCATCCATTGAGATAAGACTGTTACATGAATATCATAACTAATAAATACCTTATGTTCCATGATTTAGATTAATTAATGCAAGATTAATAGGCCGCATGTATGACAATTAAGGGATGACAAACAAAGGCTTGAAAATAAACACACAAGGCTCACCCCTAGGAGGCCCAAATTATGGAAAGCTCAATTAGTGATATAATTATTGATTAAATTATTCTAATATTTAATCCTATATTTTTTTAGCCTTAAAAACCTAGAAATCCTAACAAATTATGAGAATTAATCTATGATTTAATGTCAATCTAAACTTGAAATTTATTTTATCCTAAAATTAATTAAGAAATGTTCGTTTAATTTAATGAATTTGACATTTACTCGAAAGAGCTCGGAGAAAATTTAAATTCACTAAATTAGTTCGAACCCTAATCTAAATAAGGCTCTAAAGAAACTAATCCTAAAATTAACTCAATTAATTTAGAGATCGTGCCCATATGAGACGAGCACACGATCTAATTAACTGAATTAACTTGCCTAATCTAATCTAAAGGCTTAAGGCCCACCCAAGCAGTGCAAGCACAAAAACATCAAAGGCCCAAACTAAACCAAGATTAAACAAAACAAACCTAAAGCAACTAGGCCCAAAACACATTTATACAAATATTACAAAAATATGATATAAAATTATATTACAAACTTTAAAACTACAAATATTATAGCCTTTTAAAAACTATATATATTATATACCTTCAAAAACTATATATTATATTAAAAGAAAATTATATATATATTATAATCTTTTTATAAAATTATATAAAATTTTCGTTTAAAGAAAAACCTTGTTTATAATAATATAAATATTTTTATTTCAAAATCATATGCTATACTAAAAGTACATTATCTATATTTGTAGAAAACCATATATTTAGGAACTTTATATGACATATACTATATAAATGGAATTCATATTATATAAGACATATATTATATTTTATAAAAAATCTATGTATATTTTATAAATATTATATACATATACATCGTATATTATGTTAATAAGCTGTACATTATATATTATAAATGCTTCATATTATATATGTACAAACCTTATAATACATACACTATAGTTTTTATAAAATATATATTAATATTAAAAGGGTCACATATTTGAATGAAAAATATATATATTAATAGTATATGTTATATAAACTATGTATTATGTTTTTGTATAATCTAGATGCTACGTAATATGTAAGGAACATATATTATACTATATTTAATAAATAAATATCGTATAACAAAGAAGGTATGAAACAAAATATACCAACAACTAAAAAAATACCAGATTTGGGCTAATATATTAACAAGGGGAAAGGGAAATACCAAGCCCATTGGTTTAGGCTGATTAAACTGGATCTGGGCTGGATCAGCAGGTTAAGGGGAGAATCCGAGTGGGTCAAATCGGAAGGCAAACCGGTTAACCAGTTTTAACCGATTCTACTAAATAAAAAGAAGGGGTTTAACCCTAATTTTATATCTGTTTCATTTTTCTTCTTTAGCCACAAAAATAGAGAGGTTAAGAGCTCTTAAAACTCGGCCGTCGTTCGTCCACCGTTTGGCGCGTCTCCACCACTAGTCGAACCCTCTCAACCCCCTTTTCCTTTCTATCGGCGCTGATTTCAGAAAGTCGGCCGTTCTTCACAAAATTGGCCAGTAATCTTTTGGCTTCCTCTCACCAAATCTCCACCGATAGCCGTTGGATCGCCACCAAGCTTAAGTATGTTGTCCTTGATGTCAAAGGCCAGCTCTCCACCATTCGAATTTGGACGGAGACGCTCCGATCGCCGGTGATGAGCCCCAAAAAAATGATAAAACCCTTATTTCCTTTTCTTTTCTTTGCTATTTGATTGAAAAAAAAGAAACAAAAAATGAGAAACAAGAGTTCGGAAAATGCCCTGTCTATTGTTCAAGTTTTACTTGCTTTTGTTGCGGTTGTTTGATTCGAAGAAAGGAGAAAGTAAAATGTAGAACTGGGTTTCTCTGAAAATTTTTCTATTCGTCTTCCAAACCGAATCTACTTATTACAATAGATGGTTACATGGCTTATATCTTTCCAGAACACTCATTGCCCTATTGCCTATTGTTTACATTTGCAAATAAAATTAAATGTTGAAACTGTTGATGATGCCTATGATTTGCTTTCTGATATATATTTTTATTGCTTCTCTGCATGGTGGTTGGGGGCTTGAATGAGACTGATCATGGCACGAGCGTGAAAGCTGACAGCCGACGCGTGGAGGATGAATGGATGACGCATGGGAATCAAACAGACGGCGCGTGAGGGGACTGAAGAGATGCACGCGTGAGTTGGAAAGTCACGATTTGGACCGTCTGATCAGTTTTGATCCAATGTCCCATATTTGGCTGAACAAGATCATAAGGGGCATTAGGGATTTTTGTATTGCGCTGAGAATGTTGTATTTAAGATTTTTTGGCTTTTATAATTGTAAATAAACTTGGACTACTTGGGCCTTTATTTATTTATATATGGGCTGATTAATAAAGTGGATTTTCATTTAAATTATATAGGCATCCATGCATGGTCGAAATGGCCTTCCAAGGCTTGTAATGTAGGCTATGGACCATGGTTATGAAAAAAAGATATATAGGCCCAAACAAGTGTTTAAGGGTGGTGAAACCAAGGATCATTTCTTATGGCTGAAGATCTCAATTACATACTGTCTGATTTGGATATGCTCAGATGAAATACTATTTTCACTTTTCTTCCTTATTTGGATCGCTCTAGACTGTCAGTTTTCGGGTTTTCACTCTAGAGTTCATTTCCTTTCATCTAGTGCAGCTTCGGATCAACTTGCATCTTCACACTATACTGACGCATGCTTCCATTCAAAGGTGATCAATCTTTCAAGGCTGATTCATTTGGATGGGGAATTCCTGTAGCCCTTTCACTATTTATCTCTCCCTCTTTCTTTTTCTTTTTCTTTTTCTCTCTCTCTCATTTTTTTACAACTGCACTCTTCAACTTAGTGCTTTCACTTTCAGCTTCTTCAACTTTTGTGTTGGTGACTTTCAACTTGATTTGCATTGGCTTTTTTAGCACTAACTTTTCTTTCTCGGTTTCCTTTCAATATTTTTGTTTCTCAAACGCGTTTATTCTCCTTCAATGCCCCCTAATTCATGAGGCATCATCCTCATAGCACAACTGGAATTCGTTGTCATTCATTTATCCACAAACTTTTATCTCTTGTGCCCCAAGTGTAGGGGTGATCCTCGGTTTGGGTTGAATCAGAAAAAACATTATCGAGATCAAAATGGACAATAATGGATATTTTCTCATTATTTTTTCTTTGTGAAATGAAATGAAGGAATGCCAAATGTCATCCCATACATGGATATCAAACAGTCTTCAGGTGGTAGATGTTTTAGGGTTATCACTTCATTCAAGGACCTTAAACAAAAATGCCTGAGATGAAAATTCACTCAATGGGATCGGCCCATTATTCCAGAACATTAATTGTTGTTCCTCCCTTGGCCCAAATAGCATAGAAAGTGTTCTCATTTGTAGTGTCTTCATAACATTTGATTTTTTTGAATTAAAGTCGGCTTTGTAAAAGATATGTACATATATCTTTAGGAAAGCAAAAGTAAGTTCATAATAATAAATGAAATGTTTAAAAGGAATCAAAGAATATAAAATGCTTGCCAAATGAATTGTACATGAACGCCTCTTTCATTGAAATTGAACAAGGAAACATAACATAAGCCCTTAAAAGGTATTTGCTACTCCCGAGCAAACAGTGGCAAAGCTAGCTACACACCTCACAGAAGAAAAAGGTAAGACTTAACAACATGAACAGGATGCAACAGAAATCCTTGACCATCACAGCACTGATTATTCATCCCGACCCTTCAAACTTCCCAAAAGCTTAACCTCTTTTTTGGAACTTAGGTCTTTCGTTCTCAAAGGAAAGCATTCCTTTCTTAATAAGCTCATATATTTTGCCCTTCAGAAACGTGCATTCCTCTATTGCATGGTTGAAGTCTCAATGGTGGTATTCGCAGTGATCTTTCTCATTGAACCAACTTGGATATAGAGGTGATAGGGCTTTGAAAAGCAAGGCGCCACCAATTGAGCGTGTAGAAGCTTGGAGTACAAATCTCGGTAGGTGAGAGGAATGGGGGTGAATTGGAAGTCCTTCGATTCTTTCTTCTTTTCTTGAACCTTGAAATCCTGGCTAACTGACAGCTGATGAGGTTTTGGATTCACAGACATCAAAGGTTGATCAAGTGATTGCAAGGATGAAAATTCAGAGGATAGTGTATTCGACATCCTCATCCTCTTGTTGCATATTGTACCTTTCTCATCTTGTGGCTCTGACTTTTTTGGTTCTTCGTTCACTGGCGGGGACAAGATTTTCGAGCATTAGTCTTCGACTTTATCCAACACCAAGTCAGTTGGGCAGTCAGAAGCGAGGCGTGCTATCTCATATTGGCTAAGGATAGCTTGGTCTTCAGCTAATAAAATATGCTTCGCTATGCAGTCGCAGTCCCAATTCTCCTCTTCTACAAAAGAGTCTTATTTCATACCCTCTTCTTTGGTAACGGTGGCCATCGTACCTATCATTTTATCGATTTTCCCCTTGTTTCCTCTTGGAACTTCTTCACAAATGATATTATCTCTCTTTGGTTCCAAACCAATTGTTCTTGAAGCTGTTCGAATTTAGCCATTCTAGCTACTGAGTCATCCATGCTTCTGGAGCTGTACTGGCCGGAAGTCATTCCTTTTTTCTTCTACTTTTTAAGGCGAATATTTTCCCGGTTAGTGATGCATATGATGTATGTACAAGAATGCATTATTTGGACAAAAATAATAACGCATCACAAGATAATGCTACTATGAGAAAATGAATAAAAATTACTTGGTCAAAAATAATGCGTGAAAATAGTACTATTATGAAAACATGAAAGAATGCATGCAATGTGTCATATGCACGACAGAAATATATCATTAAAGGTAATCAATCAAGAAATGTACAGTTGAAATGCAAAGATGCATTGATGTAGTGTGTCGTGTGCACAACAGAGAAAGGTAATCAATTAAAAGGTATAATTGAAATGCAAAGAGCATTGATTCGACGAACATTCTCATTAAGCAACTTTTTATAAAGAAGATTAAGTCATGTTACAACGAGTAAAGGGTAAGAACTTCCACATAGGGTACGAATGAAACCTGAGTTCGTTCATAATAACTGGGTTGGCCTTGTTCATCTTGCAATCAGCCTTAATCTTCGAGGTTCTTTAGCTCATCATTACAGACTCTTTCCCTTGTTATGGAAATCTTAAATTTCAAACTGTTCTCGAATCAACATTTCACGAGAAAAGTGCTATGAATATGCACAAAGAGAAAAATAAATCACAAAATAATGCTACTGAGAAAATGTGAATGAATGCAAAGAGCAACACTAATTTCGAAAAATATCCTCATTAAACAACTTGCATTAACGGGAACATTGGTTTGTTACAATGATCAAAGGAAACCCACTACATGTGTGGTTCTTAAGCTAGCATCTAGGTCGACAGTTTCTCCTAAGATCCAAACAATCCCTTCTTCTTTCTTGGAAGCTTGACAGCATCTTTCGTTAGGAATTGTAATCTTAGGCAATTTCTTGTATCAGAGTCATCAATGTTCCAATTCTTGGTCTTGCCCCCAAGTGGTGTAGGCAGCAAACTGTAATTACTCTAATGTCGGTATTTGGAATCATTCAAGGTGTACGAAAGCTGAGGTCAAAATTCCTCTTGAATTGAAATATTCTTTCTTGTCCTAATTTGAGACTGAATTGTCGTCCCAAGATGGCAAAGAGCCCAAAAAACTTTTAATCTTACCCCAGAAGGCTTTGTTCTTGTTCGGCACGTTTCATGCTAATCTTCTTGCAAGAGCTTGGTATTCTATAACTGTTGTAGTCAGAACCAAATTGTCAATCGTCAAACAACTGTGGGTTGAACTTCAAGGCCCTGCCGAAGCTTGAAGTAGTGATTGCTTGATTGGAACATTTAACAAATATGGGAGGTCGCTATTCTCGCCTTTGAAAGCATTTCTTGCCTCGGAATCCCAACCATCATCAAATGAGGGTTTCGGCTGACATTCTTTACCTAAATCTGAAAGGAATGTTGATCCCGCTGTATATTTGTTCTTCTTCTGATCATGTTTGTACGTCATGATTCTTTACATCATCGTTACAGACCAAATTTCCCATTAATCTAGTCTTTAATTTCATACTATTTCCAACTCAGAGTGCTCTTCATGATATGACAAGAAATGCATAACAAAAAGGTAAGAACAAAGACAAAAAGAAGGTTGTTAATCATAAGATGAGATGAACACAAACAAATTAAGCAAAAGGCAAGCAATTAGAGCAAGAACCATAACCGCATGAATTCTAGTTCCCTAGGGTTATCTGCATGGCTCTAACGGGGTAGGCTTCTTAGATTCTCACGCATGGGTTCGGTTCTATACAAGGGTATCCAAACTTATATTATCACCTACTAAGGCAACAAGAACCCTAATTCTGGCCCTTTAAAATCTTGCAAATTGGTTTCGGTTCAAGGGAAAGCACGACCTAGTGTCGTGGAGGGCTGCTCACATGTTAAAAGACGTAGATTTTAGAAGTGAATTATCAACCCGTGGAGGGCTACTCGCGTGGGTATGGGCGTTTCACTTCCATTTAAAGGACGGAGATCGGGTATAGAGCTTGATGATACGATGCAGCACATGTCGGTGATTCCTTAGAAATTAAATGAGAAATTAATCCAAAGTCCATCCATTATCAAATCCGTGCAATATTAGTCACATTTTCAAGAAAGGATCGACATTGTTAGAGTTAATTGAAATTCCAATATCTTCCATCATTTAAAGGCAACAAATATTTTTCTTGGCCTAAATCTCTTTTTGTTTTGTAAGAAATAAAAATTTTGTCCGCAGCGGAGTCGCTAAGTTGCAACGACCTTTTTCGAAAAACAAAAAATGAAATTTAAAAGGATGTTTTGCAAGGTTCGATGCTACGATTTTATCCCCTAAATTGTCTCTTTGAAATCTTGTTTTTAAAAACGGGGATCTCTTATGAAATTTTTCTTTCTTTTAAAACTATTATTAAAAAACTTAGAGTCGCCACCAATCACTTGGATAAGGTAGGCCGGACACCAAAGAAAACCAAAGATTCACGGTGAAAGGGTTTGGGAGTTGGTTATGCGTGGGGAAGGATTAGCACCCCCGTCACGCCCGGATATCGGTACCATAATATTCGTTGCCTTTAAAATTGATGGAAGTTGTTGGAAGTTGAATAAACTTTAATTTGGCGTTCTTAATTAGAATTTGACCTTAATTGTACGGACTTATTCAAATTGGTGGGTTCAAATTGATTACACATTAAATTAGTAAGGGTGATGATACACCGTATCATAGACTAAACCGACATCAAATAAGCTTGACTATCGTGTTAGTTTAGGGTTCGAATTACGTACGTCGCCTTTATGCATGATGCAAACAGTAAAAATATGATGCAATGATCTTGCTAATTTTAATTGACATTTACCCGGATCGGTAAGAATTAATCTGAATATTCGGTCAACATCCATTGAGATAAGGCTGTTACGACACGAATATCAGAACTAATAAATACCTTATGTTCCATGATTTTGATCAATTAATGCAAGATTAATAGGCCGCGTGTATGACAATTAAGGGATGACAAACAAAGGCTTGAAAATAAACACACAAGGCCTACCCCAAGGTCCTAACCCAAAAGACCCAAATTATGGAAAGCCCAATTAGTGATCTAATTATTGATTAAGTGATTCTAATATTTAATCCTATATTTTTTTAGCCTTAAAAACCTAGAAATCCTAACAAATTAGGAGAATTAATATGTGATTTAATGTCAATCTAAACTTGAAATTTATTTTATCCTAAAATTAATTAAGAAATGTTCGTTTAATTTAATGAATTTGGCATTTACTCGAATAATCTCGGAGAAAATTTAAATTCACTAAATTAATTCGAACTCTAATCTAACTAAGGATCTAAAGAAACTAATCCTAAATTTAACTCAATTAATTTGGAGATCGTGCCCGTATGAGACGAGCACACGATCTAATTAATTGAATTAACTTGCCTAATCTAATCTAAAGGCTTAACGCCCACCCAATCTATGCAAGCTCAAAAACATCAAAGGCCCAAACTAAACCAAAATTAAACAAAACAAACCTAAACAACTAGGCCCAAAACACATCTATACAAATATTACAAAAATATGATATAAAATTATATTACAAACTTTAAAACTACAAATATTATAGCCTTTTAAAAACTATATATATTATATACCTTCAAAAACTATATATTATATTAAAAGAAAATTATATATATATTATAATCTTTTTATAAAATTATATAAAATTTGCATTTAAAGAAAATCCTTGTTTATAATAATATAAATATTTTTATTTCAAAACCATATGCTATACTAAAAGTACAGTATCTATATTTGTAGAAAACCATGTATTTAGCAACTTTATATGACATATACTATATAAAAGGAATTCATATTATATAAGACATGTATTATATTTTATAAAAAAACTATGTATAGTATATTATAAATATTATATACATATACATCGTATATTATGTTAATAAGTTGTATATTATATATTATAAATGTTTCGTATTATATATATACAAACCTTATAATACATACATTATAGTTTTTATAAATATATATTAATATTAAAAGGGTCACATATTTGAATGAAAATATATATTAATAGTCTATGTTATATAAACTATGTATTATGTTTTTATATAATCTAGATGCTACGTAATATGTAAGGAACATATATTATACTATATTTAATAAATAAATATTGTATAACAAATAAGGTATGAAACAAAATATACCAACAACTAAAAAAATACCAGATTTGCACTAATATATTAACAAGGGGAAAGAGAAATACCAAGCCCATTGGTTTAGGCCAATTAAACTGGATCTGGGCTGGACCAGGGGGTTAAGGGGCAGATCCGAGTGGGTCGAATCGGAAGGAAAATCAGTTAACTAGTTTTAACCGGTTCTGCTGAATAAAAAAAGGGTTTAACCCTAATTTCATATATGTTTCGTCTTTCTCTTTAGCCACAAAAATAGAGAGGTTGAGAGCTCTTAAAACTCAGCCACCGTTGAGCTGTCGTACGTCCTCCGTTTGGCGCATCGCGATCGCCAGCCGAACCCTCTCAACCCCCGCTTCCTTTTTATCGGCACTGATTCTCCAGAAGACGACTGATCTTCACAAAATTGGCCGAAAACCTTTCAGCTTCCTCTCACCAAATCTCCACCAAAAGCCGTTGGATCGCCACCAAACTGAAGTATGTTGTCCCCGACGTCAAAGGCTAGTTCCCCACCGTACGAATTTGGATGGCGACGCTCCGATCGCTGGTGATGAGCCCTGACAGAAATGGTAAAACCCTTATTTCCTTTTTTCTTCTTTTCTATTTGATTGAAAAAAAAAGAAACAAAAAAATGATAAACAAGAGTTCTGAAAACGCCCCATCTATTGTTCAATTTTTACTTGCTTTTGTTGTGGTTGTTTGATTCGAAGAAAGGAGAAAGTAAAATGTAGAACTGGGTTTCTCTGAAAAATTTTCTATTCATCCTCCAAACCGAATCTGTCGATTACAATAGATGGTTACATGGCTTATATCTTTCCAAAACACTCATTGCCCTATTGCTTATTGTTTACATTTGCAAGTTAAATTAAATGTTGAAACTGTTGATGATGCCTATGATTTGTTTTCTGTTATATAGTTTTTATTGCTTCTCTGCATAGTGGTTGGGGGCTTAATTGAGACTGGTCATGGCACGGGCGAGAAAGCTAGCAGCCAGCGCGTGGACACGTGGGAGTCGAACGGCCGGCGTGTGAGAGGACTAAAGAGTCGGTGCATGCATCACACGCGCGAGTTGGAAAGTCACAATCTGGACCGTCCGATCAGTTTTGATCCAATGGCCCATATTTGACTGCACAAGATCATAAAGGGTATTATGGTTTTTTGTATTGGGCTGAGAATGTTGTATGTAAGATTTTTTGGCTTTTATAATTGTAAATGGACTTGGACTACTTGGGCCTTTATTTATTTATATATGGGCTGATTAATAATATGGATTTTCATTTAAATTATATCTGGCTTTATTTATATTTTTGGGCTTATAGTTTAATAATAATAATAATAATAATAATATAATCACAATAGCTTAATAACAACAAACTCGATAATATTGATAAGTAATAGCAATAATAATAACATACATACAATATGTATGCACACATATAAATAAACGCTAATACTCATTATACATTAAATAGCATAATAACAATAATAGTATATACACACACATTCATTAACACATTCACGTTTATATTAAAGATATTAATGAATACATACATTCATGCAAACAATACAATATATACATAAAATATACATAGAATCATGCATTACATAATATATAAACACAAATACAATGAGCACATATTAATGACATAATGATAACTTACATGATAGTAACATATATGATAACAATAAAAAAACCACATAATATTCTTAGTAATATTTATGTTTTTTTTCAAATGTATAACAACAATACTTAGTAATATAATAAAAATATATATATTAAGATAGCACTAGTATCTAACAAATTAACAATTTTTTTGGGTTTTAAGGTTTTAAAGGATAAAATAAAGCCCTATATGTATTTATAAGCCCTTTATTGGAAAAACAAAAAGAAACGGGTCCATCCCGGACAAAATTAGTGATTACAGCTGCCCCTCTTTGCTTATACTTGTGGAACAAGAATAAAGCAAATACCATAAGCACTATTTTTTTGTCTTACTTCCCTGTAGGGCGATTTGCTCTTCCGGAATGGCTGCGAGCAAATCCATATAACTTGTTTTCTTAAAGTGGCAGCAAATGATTGGTTGTGCTGGTAGGTCTTTCCAAAATGGCAGTAGACAAAACAACTAGCCTTCAACTGACTCATTCTTCTGAAATGGCAGCGAATGAACTAAAATAAATTTGTTTTCCCTACGCGTTTAAAAAGCAAATGATGTGGTGCTGGTAGGTCCTTCCGAAGTGGCAACAGACGAACCAAATAGCCTTCAAATAAGTCATCCTTCTGAAGTGGCAGCGAATGGGTCCAAATAACTTTTCTTTCCCTACGCGGTCAAAAAGCAAACTGGGCAGATCCTTCAAGCTACAAGTTCTTCCTATATAGAACTTCTTACCCTGAAATCATGAAGCTACAAATTTTTGCTATATAAAACTCCTTGCTTTAAAGTCTTGGAGTTCGATTTCTTTCTATATATGACCTTTGGCTTTGAAATCTTAGAGCTTTGGGTTCTTCCTATATAGAACCTTGGGCTTTTAAATCCTAGACCTTCCGGTTCTTCCTTTATAGAACGTTTAGCTTTGAAATCCTAGAGCTTCGGGTTCTTCCTATATAGAACCTTTGGCTTTGAATTACAATTTTTTCTGTATAGAACTTTTACTCTAAAATGGCACCCCATTTTTTGTTATGAGCACCAAGAAACTTTTCATTTGCTTACCAAATGGCTGAATCTTGAGACAATGCCTCGGTTTCTTGTCGTGTTAGCATTCTAGCATCGTGTTCGGATAGTTTACTCAAGGCCCGCAAGTCTTGACATGAAAACAAACCTACTTCCGAAGCTTGAAAACTGCTTTCTTTGTTATGAAATTCTTGGATCGAAGCTCAAGGTCTATAGGTGTTCTTCTCACTGTAAGATTTTTCCTTCCTTATGGTCTAACATTGCCGAAGGCAAAAGTCGTTCTCCTTACATTGGATGTCTTCAATCTTTGCAAGTGTTGACGAAGTCTTCTCATTATGGGTTCTTCTCATGATGAACTTCTCATTTCTCCATCACAAATAGTTTATGGACAACTCTTTTCAGAAACTCTTTGAGTCTGAGCAATTTCTTCTCATTAGGGGCTCGTCATCTTTACTGAGATCAACTTGTCCAAATGGGAAGTTTTAAGTCAAAATCTTTTTCAATCTTCAAATCTGTTAAAACAACCAAAATGCTTTGGTGATATAAGTTAGCATGTTCCTAACCTAGGGATGTCTTCATGGTCTCTTCATAATGAGTCCTCTGTAATTGCCTCATTTAGGGAGGAACTCGTGCCCCCTAGATTTCTGAATTCTTCTTATTCAAGTCTTCGTTGTTCTAAATCATTAAAAACAAGATGGAAAAATTCAAATTAAATCTCTAAACAATCTGGCGTATGAGATCTTGCTATTGTTCTCACTAATTGATTGTTCTAGGCCAACCCGGGAGACCCTTGATCTAAAGCCATGCAGAAAAGCCTTCGTTTTCAAGTGCTCAAACAAGTCAAAGATGGTGGTGTCACTGTATCCTAAGACTCTAGAGAAAATGGTCAAGCTATAAATCCCCAAAGCAAACATATCTATCTTCATAACCTCCTCTGATTGAGGAGGTATGCTCCAATGAAAATGTGGTGCTATCTCCCAATTCGGTGCTTGAGACCTTCTCTTGAACCACCGAAATCCTGAATGTCAAGGTTAGCTTCTGTCTTTCGCCCATTATAGGTCTTTCATTATCTCAAAATTAGGGTGGAAACTTGCCCTTAAGTCCCTGAACCTTTTTTCAAGTTCAATCTTCATTTTAGCAAGGCATCTTAGTGAATATCGACCCTAGAACCTTGTACTTTTTCTGACATGCAGTATTGTTGCCCCATATATGGTATTCATCATATAATCTCAATGTTGAGCATCCAAAGATGTCCCTTGTGGGTACAAAAAGTCACTCAACTTGTTCATTTCAATGCAAGAGACTTATGAGGGTAAGCTTAAATAATTTTATTATATATATTTATATATATATATTAAATATGGAAAGTAATGTTTACTGAAATCAAGCTTAGGTTTTGGAAAAAAGATCAACCCAAGTGAAACTTTTTAAAAGATTACGAGTGCTGTGGGGATATATATATACATGCGAAATCCTTACCGGGCTATTAAGCTTCCGAGAGGAACAACTCTCATACCTAATTTCTACCCAATTTAAGGTGGCTCTCTTTAACTCACTAACTCACTGTGCCCCATCTTTCCCTCTTTTCTGATCTCAATTAGGCATTAGAAGTGTGGCAATCCTTGAAGAACGGTTAACCCCGATAGGCGGGATGTGTTTTGAAGACAAATACATCTAACTCAGACATCCATGCATGGTTGAAATGGTCTTTCAAGGCTTGTAATGCAGGCTATGGCTCATGGTTATGAAAAAATATATATATATATGCCCAAACAAGTGTTTAAGGGTGGTGAAACCAATGATCATTTCTTCTGCCTGAAGATCTCAATTACATACTGTCTAATTTGGATATGCTCAGATGAAATACTATTTTCACTTTTCTTTCTTCTTTGGGTCGCTCTAGAATGATCGTTTTTGGGTTTTCACTCTATAGTTCATTTTCTTTCATCTAGTATAGCTTCGTATCAATTTGCATCTTCACACTATACTGACGAATGCTTCCATTCAAAGGTGATCAATCTTTCAAGGCTAGTTCATTTGGATGGGGAATTCTTGTAGCTCTTTCTCTATTTATCTCTCCCTCTTTCTTTTTCTTTTTCTTTTTCTCTCTCTCTCATTTTTTTACAACTACACTCTTCAACTTAGTGCTTTCACTTTCAGCTTATTCAACTTTTGTGTTGGTGACTTTCAACTTGATTTGTATTGGCTTTTTGAGCACTAACTTTTCTTTCTATTTCCTTTCAATATTTTTGTTGCTCAAACGCATTTATTCTCCTTCAATGCCACCTAATTCATGAGGCATCATCCTCATAGCATAACTGGAATTAGTTGTCATTCACTTATCCACAAACTTTTATCTCTTTTGCCCCCGGTGTAGGGGTGATCCTCGGTTCGGGTTGAATCAGAAAAAACATCATCAGGCTCAAAATGGACAATAATGGATATTTTCTCATTATTTTTTCTTTGTGAAATGAAATGAAGGAATGCCAAATGTCATCCCATACATGGATATCAAACAGTCTTCAGGTGGTAAATGTTTTAGGGTATCACTTCGTTCAAGGACCTTAAACAACAATGCCTGAGATAAAAATTCACTCAATGGGATTGGTCTATTATTCTTGAACACTAATTGTTGTTCCTCCCTTGGCCCAAATAGCATAGAAAGTGTTCTCATTTGTAGTGTCTTCACAACATTCGATTTTTTTGAATTAAATTCGATTTTGTAAAAGATATGTACATATATCTTTAGGAAAGCAAAAGTAAGTTCATAATAATAAATGAAATGTTTAAAAGGAATCAAAGAATATAAAATGCTTGCCAAATGAAATACACATGAACGCCTCTTTAATTGAAATTGAACAAGGAAACATAGCATAAGCACTTAAAATGTATTTGCTACTCCCGAGCAAACAGTAGCAAAGCTAGCTACACACCTCACAGAAGAAAAAGGTAAGACTTAACAACATGAACAGGATGCAACAGAAATCCTTGACCATCACAGCACTGATTATTCATCCCGGCCCTTCAAACTTCCTAAAACTCAGTCTCTTTTTTGGAACTTAGGTCTTCCGTTCTCAAAGGAAAGCATTCCTTTCTTAACAAACTAATATATTTTGCCCTTCAAAAATGTGCATTCCTCTATTGCATGGTTGAAGTCTCCATGGTGGTATTCGCATGGAACCCTGGCACCAAACACATTGGTATTGAAATAAACATACCGTTTCGAGGAAGGCGGCCTCAAGAGTTTGTTCTGAACCAACAGAGGTAACAATTCTAAATTTGTCATCAGGAACAACACATTTTCCTTCTTGTTACTCTCTCTTGCATCATGCATTTTAGCTTTCTTTTTCCTATTTTCCTTTAGACAGGGCTCTTTTTTCTTGAAGACATCATCATTATCAAGGCATATCACTTTTGCGGACTCTTTTGGAACTGTTTCGAATCTTTTAAGCGTGTTCAGAGTTAAGTCTTCCATGGGACGGTTGTGATCATGATGGCTACTGATGTTTTCAGATTTTGCCGACGTCGGCAAATTCGCCTCATCCTTCTTTTTCATTAGAGCAACCCGATCTTCTCCTAATTTTACAATACCAGCCATGGCTGGAAAATTAATTATCAGACTTGGACTCACTGTCTCAAACTCTAATACCCCAAGATCTAGGAGATGCTAAACTTTACACTTAAAACTCATGTATCTCTCGATGGAATGCCCCTAAGTCCCGACATGGTAATCGCAATTATCTTTCTCATTGAACCAACTTGGATATGGAGGTGACAGGGCTTTGACAAAGCAAGGTGCCACCAATCGAGCGTGTAGCAGCTTGGAGTACAAATCTTGGTAGGTGAGAGGACTGGGGGTGAACTAGAAGCCCTTCTATTCTTTCTTCTTTTCTTGAGCCTTGGAAGCCTAGCTAACCGACAGTTGATGAGGTTTTGGAATCACAGACATCAAAGGCTGATCATGTGATTGCAGGGATAAAAATTCAGAAGATAGTGTAGTCGACATCCTCATCCTCTTGTTGCATATTGTACCTTTCTCATCTTGTGGCTCTGACTTTTTTGGTTCTTCGTTCACTGGCGGAGACAAGATTTTCGAGCGAGAGTCTTTGACTTTATCCAACACCAAGTCAGTTGGGCATTTAGAAGCAAGGCATATTGGCTAAGGATAGCTTGGTCTTCAGCTAATAAAATCTGCTCCGCTATGCAGTCCCAGTCCCAATGCTTCTCTTATACAAAAGAGTGTTCTTTCATACCCTCTTATTTAGTCACGGTGGCCATGTACCTATTAGTTCATCGATTTTCCCCCTTGTTTCCTCTTGGAACTTCTTCACATATGATATTATCTCTCTTTGGTTCTAAACCAATTGTTCTTGAAGCTGTTCGAATTTATCTATTCTAGCCACTGAGTCATCCATGCTTCTGGAGCTGTACTGGCCGGAAGTCATTCCCTTTTTTCTTCTACTTTCTAAGGCGGATATTTTCCCGGTTAGTGATGCATATGATGTATGTACAAGAATGCATTATTTGGACAAAAATAATAATGCGTCACAAGATAATGCTACTATTAGAAAATGAATGAAAATCACTTGGTCAAAAATATTGCGTGAAAATAGTACAATTATGAAAACATGAATGAATGCATGCAATGCGTCGTATGTACGACAGAAATATATCATTAAAGGTAATCAATCAAGAAATGTACAATTGAAATGCAAAGATGCATTGATGCAGTGTGTCGTACACAATAGAGAAAGGTAATCAATTAAAAGGTACAATTGAAATGCAAAGAGCATTGATTCGACGGACATTCTCATTAAGCAACTTTTCATAAAGAAGATAGAGTCGTGTTACAATGAGTAAAGGGTATGAACTTCCACATAGGGTACAACTGAAACCTGAGTTCGTTCACAATAACTGGGTTGGCCTTGTTCATCTTGCAATCAGCCTTAATCTTCAAGGTTCTTTGACTCGTCATTTAGATTCTTTCCCTCGTTATGGAAATCTTAAATTTCGAACTGTTCTCGAATCACTATGAACATGCACAAAGAGAAAAATAAATCACAAAATAATACTACTAAGAAAATATGAATGAATGCAAAGAGCAACACTGAGTTCGAAAAATATCCTCGTTAAACAACTTGCATTAACGGGAACATTGGTTTGTTACAATGATCAAAGGAAACCCATTATATGTGTGGTTCTTAAGCTAGCATCTAGATCGACGGTTTCTCCTAAGATCCAAACAATATATTCTTCTTTCTTGGAAGCTCGACAGCATCTTTCATTAGGAATTGTAACCTTGGGCAATTTCTTGTATCAGAGTCATCAACTGTTCCAATTCTTGGTCTTTCCCCCGAGTGGTGTAGGCGGTGAATTGTAATTACTCCAATGTCGGTATTTGGTCCTCTTTGACTTGCTACTCAAAAAGGGTCATGCCGAATTCAATCATTCAAGGTGTATAGAAGCTGAGGTTAGAATTCCTCCTGAATTGAAATATTCTTTCTTGTCCTAAGTTGAGACTAAATTGTCGTCCCAAGATGGCAAAGTGCCCAAAAAACTTTTAATCTTGCCTCGTAAGGCTTTGTTCTTGTTCGGCACATTTCATACTAATCTTCTTGCAAGAGCTTGGTATTCCATAACTGTTGTAGTCAGAACCAAATTGCATATTGTGAAACAACTGTGGGTTGAACTTCAAGGCCTTGCCAAGGCTTGAAGTAGTGATCGCTTTATTGGAACATTTAACAAATATGAGAGGTCGCTATTCTCGCCTTTGAAAGCATTTCTGGCCTATGAATCCCAACCATCATCAAATGAAGGTTTCGACTGATATAGTTGACCTAAATCGGAAAGGAATGTTGGCCCCGCTGTATATTTGTTCTTCTTCTGATCATGTTTGTACATCAGGATTCTTTGCATCATCGTTACGGACCAAATTTCCCATTAATCTAGTCTTTAATTTCATACTATTTCCAACTCAGAGTGCTCCTCGTGATATGACAAGATATGCATAACAAAAAGGTAAAAACATATGACAAACAGAAGGTTGTTAATCATAAGATGAGATGAACACAAACAAATTAAGCAAAAGACAAGCAATTAGAGCAAGAACCTTAACCGCATGAATTCTAGTTCGCTAGGGTTATCTGCATGGCTCTAATGGGGTAGGCTTCTTAGATTCTCACGCATGGGTTCGGTTCTATACAAGGGTACGAAACCTATCTTATCACCTACTAAGGCAACAAGAACCCCAATTATGGCCCATTACAAGCTTGCAAATTGGTTTTGGTTCAAGGGAAAGCACGACCTAGTGACATGGAAGGCTGCTCACATGTCAAAAGACGTGGAATCCGGAAATGAATTACCGACCCGTGGAGGGCTGCTCGCGTGGGTATAGGTGTTTCACTTCCATTTAAGGGACAGAGATCGGGTATAGAGCTTGATGATACGATGCAGCACATGTCGGTGATTCCGTAGAAATTAATCCAAAGTCCACCCATTATCAAATACCGTACAATCTTAATCACATTTTCAAGAAAGGATCGACATCGTTAGAGTTAATTGAAATTCTAATATCTTCCATCATTTAAAGGCAACAAATATTTTCTTGGCCTAACTCTCTTTTTGTTTTGTAAGAAATAAAAATTTTGTCCCCAGCGGAGTTGCCAAGCTGTAGCGACCTTTTTCGAAAAAATAAAAAATAAAATTTAAAGGTTGTTTCACAAGGTTCGATGCTACAATTTTACCCCCTAAATCATCTCTTTGAAATCTTGTTTTTAAAAATGGGGATCTTATGAAATTTTTCTTTCTTTTAAAATTATTATTAAAAAATTTGGAGTCGCCACCGGCCACTTCGATAAGGTAGGCCGGACACTAAAGAAAACTGGAGATTCACGGTGAAAGGGTCCGGGAGTTGGTTACGCGTGGAGAAGGATTAGCACCCCCATCACGCCCGAATATCAATACCATAATATTCGTTGCCTTTAAAATTGATGGAATTTGTTGGAAGTTGAATAAACTTTAATTTGGCATTCTTAATTAGAAATTGACCTTAATTGTACGGGCTTATTCAAATTGGTGGGTTCAAATTGATTAGTCATTTAATTAGTAAGGGTGACGATACACCGGACCATAGGCTAAACCGACATCAAATAAGGCTGACTGTCGTGTTAGTTTAGGGTTCAAATTACGTACGTCGCCTTTATGCATGATGCAAACAGTTAAAATATGATATAATGATCTTGCTCATTTTAATTGACATTTACCCGGATCGGTAAGAATTAATCTGAATATTCGATCAACATCCATTGAGATAAGACTGTTACGACACAAATATCAGAACTAATAAATACCTTATGCTCCATGATTTAGATCAATTAATGCAAGATTAATAGGCCGCATGTATGACAATTAAGGGATGACACAAACAAAGGCTTGAAAATAAACACACAAGGCCCACCTCAAGGTCTTAACCTAGAAGGCCTAAATTATGGAAAGCCTAATTAGTGATCTAATTATTGATTAAGTGATTCTAATATTTAATCCTAAATTTTTTTAGCCTTAAAAACCTAGATATCCTAACAAATTATGAGAATTAATCTGTGATTTAATGTCAATCTAAACTTGAAATTTATTTTATCCTAAAATTAATTAAGAAATGTTCGTTTAATTTAATGAATTTAACATTTACTCGAATGAGCCCGAGTAAAATTTAAATTCACTAAATTAATTTGAACCCTAATCTAACTAAGGCTCTAAAGAATATAATCCTAAAATTAACTCAATTAATTTGGAGATTGTGCCCCTGTGAGACGAGCACACGACCTAATTAACTAAATTAACTTGCCTAATCTAATCTAAAGGCTTAAGGCCCACCCAAGCTATGCAAGCCCAAAAACATCAAAGGCCCAATTAAACCAAAATTAAACAAAAGAAACCTAAAGTAACTAGGCCCAAAACACATTTATACAAATATTACAAAAATATGATATAAAATTATATTACAAACTTTTAAACTACAAATATTATAGCCTTTTAAAAACTATATATATTATATACCTTCAAAAATATATTATATTAAAAGAAAATTATATATTATAATATTTTTATAAAATTATATAAAATTTGCATTTAAAGAAAAACCTTGTTTATAATAATATAAATATTTTTATTTCAAAACCATATGCTATACTAAAAGTACATTATCTATATTTGCAGAAAACCATATATTTAGGAACTTTATATGACATATACTATATAAAAGGAATTCATATTATATAAGACATATATTATATTTTATAAAAAAAAAACTATGTATAGTATATTTTATAAATATTATATACATATACATCGTATATTATGTTAATAAGTTGTATATTATATATTATAAATGCTTCATATTATATATATACAAACCTTATAATACATACACTATAGTTTTTATAAAATATATATTAATATTAAAAGGGTCACATATTTGAATGAAAATATATATTAATAGTATATGTTATATAAACTATGTTTTATATTTTTATATAATCTAGATGCTACGTAATATGTAAGGAACATATATTATACTATATTTAATAAATAAATATTGTATAACAAAGAAGGTATGAAACAACATATACCAACAACGAAAAAATACCAGATTTGGGCTAATATATTAACAAGGGGAAAGGGAAATACCATGTAACACCCCCTACCCGGGCTAGTAGCTAACTGGCTCGGGAGCGTTACATAGCAAGCAATGACAAGGAAAATAGAATGAACAAGGCAATACATACAAGCAATAACAAGCAAGGCAAGAAGCAAACATTGATAACTCATTCCTATTTTATGAGTTACTTAACTAACAACCAATCAAACATACTTACTTATCATACAAGCACCAATGTATCATTTAAACATGCTTAGCAATCGAATCAAACATGTATACAAAGATGTGATCAATTTTCATGCATTACAAGTCATTCTTCCCTTATAAGGTCAAGTCCATAATTAGGTTCATTTAACATTTCAAGAGTGTAAACAAGTATGCATTGGTTAGGACCTAGTCCTAACCCTAGAGATAACTACACTCACAATACTCCAAGCTTAGCTTGTCTTGGATCCACACTCCTTTGTTCTTGGCTTTAGGATGATCCACTCTATCCTCTTCCACCAAGTTTACTCCTGGTTCTATCACATTACAAGTACAAACATGTCAAGACAAGTTCATTCAATCAAGCAATGTTACAAGCATATAACATTCACAAATCTGGCAGCATGCTCATATACATTTTCCATTACACTTATCTATACTCTAGTTCATGTAAAACAAGGTAGAATCAATGTCCTAAAACTGTTTACGAAACAGTTTACAAATTGACACAAAACAATGTACAATTACCTATCCTGCTGCTGCCAGGCAGCTTGCACTCTAGTCACTTAATCATGCATAACTTTCATTCCGTACGTTGGAATTTCAACTGGTTTACACCGTTAGAAAGCTAACAAAATTTTATTTATGACCATATAAGGCTTGCATTTTAGTTCGTTGTCAATTAATACAGTTTTTAACCTAAAGACAGGGCATTTTACTACACTGGACAATTTGCACTGTCCCTAGTGTTTCTTCTCTACATTTAAGTATACAACCCACAACTCAGTTATTTTTCTCCTAATGAATTTAGACATATCAAAGTGTTGCCCATAAAAAGTTCAGCCTTAAATTCATTATATACAATTTACAGTGATTTTTCAAAGTTACTACCCAGAACAGAGCATTCTGGGCAGATTACACTAGGTTAAATTTCTAGCTTCTTAATTCATTTTAACAAGGTCCTAACATGGCAATTCAATTCATGTTCACGTTCTTACATGTCTAGGTCATTATAATTCACCTAGCAATGTTCTTAAAACAAGGCATTATCATGTTGAACCTAATTTGATCTATTTGATCAACATTGCACATTCAATTCATCAATTAGGCAGTCCATTACCTAGTTTAATTAGTTCAATTAGGTGTAGTCATTTTACAGCAACATATCTATTTAATTCAATCTTCATTTCATCTAGATACATGATCAAAACAGGGTTCTATATTCATTTAGCATGTTTACACAATTTCTCTATCAAAACAGTCCCTAATCAAGACTGTTTTCAATCATGAACACATTTCTCAAATTTCCAGCAACTATACCTATTTCCTTTATCAACTTAGTTACTAGTATCCACAATTTCAAGTTCAAAATGAAGCTAGCAAGCTCCTAACACACATAACAATCATCCAACTCCATTTGTACAACAAGAACTTCATCAATTACTCATTCAAACAATCTATAACATGTAAAGTCAAGCATTATACCTTCTCCAAGCTAAATTTGATCAATGGTTGAATCAAAAAGCATGAATTGAAGGTGTTTGCATGAAGCTTCTTCTCTCCCTTTTTCTCTCTCAAGAACTGGCCAAGGTGATGAATTAGGGAGGAAGATGACAATATGTTTGGTCATAATCCCTACCTTAGCCGTGAGTCACCATTAGATGGCACATGTTCTCTTCCAATGAGAACATGTGTCAACGCCTTGATCTAATTTCAATTTTACATGCAATCTATAGAATTTTGCATGTTCACATTATCATCCTTTCATTTATGCCTTATAGTTTTAATTTCAATTCAATTTGGTTCTAATTTCACTTATTTGATCTTAAGAATAGAAAATGTTCATTCTTCTTTAATTTGATTACCACATATATTCAATTAGTTTATAATTTAGGTAGTGGTAACATTTCTAGGCCAATTTTAGGGTGTTACATACCAAGCCCATTGGTTTAGGTTGATTAAATTGGATCTGGGCTAGATCTGTAACACCCCAAATTTGTGATACTCTAAAGGAAGAACGTTTGATTTAGAAGTTATTACTAATTCATATGTTAATGGAATGGTTTGTATTATTTACACCTAGATTGAAATAATAAGTCTAGGGCCAATTTGAAAGAAAGGAAGATAATAATAGCTAATGTACTAAAACATAAAAGATGTGGAACTTAGGACTTGCATGTTAAAAAAATTCTACTTAATGGTTCTTACACATGTCATGTGAAGTTTTATACATGTGGGGGGAAGAGGGATCGGTAGAAAACTTCATTAATGCATGTCACCTTCATCTATTTCCCCCAAGAATCCGAGACAATAGTTGGGAGGAAAAGGGGGAATTAGAAGGAGGATGGTAAAGCTTCAATTGAGCTTCAATCTTAATCAAGCTATTGATTTTCCTTCGGAAGCCTATTGTAGAGGGTAAGAACCCTCCTCCCACTCCTTTAGATTGCATAATCAAATCTGAAAATGTATATATTGTATTCTAACAAGCCATAGATGTCTAGATTGTTAGAAAAATGAATTCTTGTGCTATGAACCCTCCTAGTTTTCGAGTACCATGAATGATGGATTTCTTATGCTTGGTAAATTGTTATGTAGATAAAATAAAGGTCGTGTTGCTTGTGATTAGGACCTATACATTATTGAAATAGATTGATTAATAGGATGGGCTATTGTCGTTGGCATTATGAAGATTGAAATTGAATTGTGGCAACGTTGCTTGAAAAATATAGCTAGGGACTGTTCTGTTATAAAAAAATCTATCTAGACTGTTTTGTACTTAAATGCGACTGTTTTGGGAACTAAAGAAGGAACTGATTCGAGCTGTTTGATAAATTAAAGGACTGTTTTATAAGTCTAATTAAGAAGCTGTTTTACATTAAATCGGGACAGTTTTGTAGCTTAAAAGACTATTTTTGAACTTACATATATATATATATATATTCATCCATGGCTTGAATCTAATTATATAGGAACACATTAAGGAATGTATTAAGGTATAAAAATATGAATGCAAATGTAGGGGGGTTATTCTGGAAGTATAGAATCATAAGGGGGACTGTTATGAATGTATACACTTACAATAAGAGCTGATTTTAGTGATCTAAAAATAGAATGGACTGTTTTGTTGAAATAAAATTGGTTACAAGTATGCTATGGGCTGTTTGGCAATGTTAAGCTTGTCAATGAACTGTTTTGATGTGTAAAATGTGCATATAAGTATAATGGATTAAATTGGCATAAATATAAACATTAAAGGATTGTTCTAAGTAAATATATGTGTGGAAATAAAATATGCTGGACCGTTTTGTAATTTGTTTGAATGATTGTGCTTAGAAGTATGAAATTAGATACAAGGGTACATTTAGGTGACTTTAGATCATTGTTGGTTTGTGTTACTTGATTGTGGAAGATTATAGTAAAAAGAATTAAGGACTGTTGTCTAACTCAAAAAGGGATTATTTTACCTTGTAAATGAACTGTTTTGAATTGAAATAAGAATGTTTTTGGACCGTTTTGCAAATCCGAAAGAGGGGGTTGCCTTGAAACTAAATAAAGGTTGTTTAGGATAAGTTAAGAACATGAATGGACTGCTTTATACCCAAGTTTAGGGACTGTTTTAGTATAAAATCTTCAAACAATGAAATCACTGATTCTAGATTGTTTGTCTTAATAAGAAAACTGTTTTAAAGCAGTTATGAATTAATAACATTAGAGGAGAATTTGTGAATGGGTTAATTATAAAAAATGGGACTATTTTTGAGAAGTTAAAACAGGGCAAGGGCTAGATTGTGTTCTAGTGGACTGTTTTGCTTCATAAGAAAAATATATGGACTGTTTTGCTTAGCCTAGCAGTTTTGAATAATTAAGAAAGTATATAATTTGTGTAAGCTTGCGTATGCGTATGCTTATTCTTTGAAACTGTTTTGTGTAGAATTAAAAGTATGAAGGTTTGTCTAGGTCATGTATGTAAGCATGTACATAGGTTGTGAGCTGTTTCGATTACTTGAGAAAGCTTGTAGACGATAGGGGGGATATAAATATGTATTGTGAGCAATAGAATTGTGGATAAATGAATTGTGTTGATATTAATAATTGGTTATTTAACTTGAGGTACCTATCTCGATAAGGATTTGGGAAGGGCATGAAGGCTAGAAAGGGGAACCAATCTAGAGTGTAAAGAAGTGTGGATTCAGGTATCCCGTAACTTCGGGATAATAGGTGAGTGTAGTTGTTATGTTTCGGATGACACGGTGTCATCTCGATTTAATTGGTTTATTCAATTGAGACGTTGAATTTTGTGGGTATATTACATTGATCATACACATTGTGCATAAGGCTCAAATAGAGCATATTGCGGAAGGGCACTCATTCATGGCATGGCATTCTTGAAAGCATTTGATTGTGCATTATGTAAGTACCTTGTGCCTTGCTATGTTTTATTGATATTGGATGACTATGTGTACTTTGTAATAATTTTTGAAACTAACCAATGATTTCTACTTCCATAAGATTCAAAGATGAATAAATACTCTTAACCCTACAACTTGTAAACTCATAAGTCTAAGGAGCTAAAAGCTCAATGCAAGTCAAAAGATATTAAGTTAGTAACAAGCAAGATTATTTGAGCACTAAGATACTTTCCCCTAATCTCGAATACAAGATAAGACATCTAAGTTGCCTATATAATGGAAGCCCTTGGACACTTAGGTATGATGCATGGTATACTTGGGACTACGGTCCATGAGCCACGGCTTGGGGGATGCCCCATTACATGTAATATGTTATTGGCGATAGTTGGAGGTAACGGGAGAGTTGTACGGAGATTGGCGACAGTTGGTTGGATAGTGAGAAGTATAGGATTACATGTTTCCGATATTAGCCATTGCTATGTGCTTTGAGCTAAGTATCTCTTGGACCTTTATAGTCAAACACAAACCAATGATATTCATAACTAAGTGTGATCCAAGGCAAATATTTTAAAAGACATGTACATGATGTGAAATCGAATAAGAAATTCAAAAGTGAACCTCAAATGAGTTATGAATCATTTGTATTGTAAAACTCTTGGTGAACATATGTATCGTAAAGCTCTTGGTGAGCATATGTATTGTAAAGCTCTTAGTGAGTTTGATTTTGGATAAGGCTCTTGGTGGGCATATAAAGGAATAAAGCTTTATTCTTGAAAGAAATATCGAATAAACATGGAAAAATATAACTCTAATATGCTTCTAACGAACAAGTAAAGTTCAAGCTAACTTAAATTGTATGAAATCCCTTGTTTTGGTACACTTGAATTACTTGGTTTCCATTGAAGATCTTAAACATTATTATTTGTTATCATGTTGTCACTACCTCACTTAGGCTATATAAGCCTAATGCATTCAGTGTCATGCATTTGCAGGTTATATGATAAATTTTAAGTTGATTGTATCGTAAAGTTGCAAGTCACTCCGTAAAGACCTTGTAGGTTGTCAAAGTTTTATCACGGAACTCCTAGAATGGTGGCATATTGCATTCAAATAAGCATAGTTATACTTATATTATTTTTGTTCGTTTAAAAGACTTTGAACTGTAAAGGGGCCTATTATGCTTTTTGATTTGCTTGTTGGATAAACAATATAAGCTATGGTAATTGAATAAAGAAACTTTTGAATGTCTTTAGTTATGATATTTGTTAAGATTCTAGAAAGTTGAGAGATCAATGTTTGTATGTTTTCGTTGGTTTGTAAAGTCGGCATTTATGAAATATCATGAATGATAATTATGTGATCTGATCTTCATAGACATTGCTCAACTAAAGTGATGAAAATATATGTTCTTGTTCACTAAATTGTATAACCTAACCCATCTATCGAAATTATAACTGTGCTAAGAATTATATCAATTTGTTCTCCAAGTATTGTAAATGAAGGGATATGATACGATTTGAGTTGGTTTTCAACAATGTATTTGGATAAGATTATCTTCTAAAAGGATCAAAATAATCGCTATTTTCTGATTAGCAATATATATATACATTTCAATCAAAGTAAGATCTTGCTCGATATAATTCTTTTAGAGTTAACATACTTGATTAGTTCGAGTGAAGTTCTTATGCTATAAAGTAAAATGTAATAAACAGACTAGGTTTCATTATTAAGGACTTTGATATGATTCATTTGAAGTTTCATGCCTTAAGTTGAATAGAACCACCTTTTATAATTAAGAGTTTAACAAGTAAGCTTGCTTCGTCAAATAATTCGAATTTGATGTTTATATTAGAAACTAAAAGTGAAATCGATTAGAAACTAATTGAGACTCGTAACAATACCTCCTTGGAAATGTAATTAATGTTTAATGATCCCATTAGTAAATTAAGATAGGGAAACGATTAAATAATTTCTTTTGAAGTGTATTGTATATGTATCATATATTCGCTTTTCGCTTGATAAATGAAAATATTTACATGGTTGTAGCAAATGTCTTAGATGGTAATATCATTTATCTATGCGTAGCGTACCCCTGTTTAGATCATCTTTTCAAAAACATGAAAATGATTGAATGTTTGATGATATATGCATCTCATAAGGTTGTTTTCTTAGAAAGGAAAAGTTCTATGTACATGAAAGTTTAATTATAGATTGAGAATGAAATTCTAGCTTTAGAAATGAGTTGGATATAATCTAATTTCAAGCTAAAATTTGGTAATAAGGACCTTCTAATGTTTTTTAAAGAAACATGATAGGTTAATGCATATATTTGAATTAATTTGCTGGCGAAGTGATGCTGTTGTTGTAAACTAAATAATGGTTTAAAATTTTAGTGTATATATATTGGGAGATTCATGGTTTGAAGTTGTCTTTGATATGGAAAGTTGGTAGTTTAATATAGGCCAGAATTTGTGTCACATGTGCAGAATTTATATGTCGTTGCAGTGCAGAATTTGAATGTTTAATTGCACATTTTGGTATTTATGAAAAGCAATATGCATATTAGAGCAGTATAGTGTGGCACAGTGTAATGTTGTACAGTATATTGATGAATGCAGTGCAGTGTAGTGCAGTAAAAATATAAGACAATGCAGTTTTTTTTATGTCCTAAAAACTGTTTTGAGTATGCAGTTCCATTGATGCAATAAATACATTGTTTTGCATGTCTAACTTGAATGTAGATTGCTGTAATTCTATGATTCATGTTTCAACTAAATAAAAAAATTTTAGTAAATCTCTAAATTTTGGTGAGAGTTCATTCTTTAATCAAGAAATTTCTGTTTTCGTTTTCTGGATGTTTTTCTTTAACATCATCGATTTCGATTCTCTCTTGAACCGGGTTGAGGGTGTTACAAGATCAGCGGGCTAAGGGGTGGATCCGAGTGGTTCCAATCAGAAGCAAAACGGTTAACCGATATTAACCGGTTCTGGTGAATAAAAAAAAAGGGGTTTAACCCTAATTTTATATATGTTTCATTTTTCCTCTTTAGCTACAGAAACAGAGAGGTTGAGAGCTCTTAAAACTCGACCGTCGTTGAGCCGCCGTTCGTCCACCGTTTGGCGTGTTGCCACTGCCAGTAGGACCCTCTCAACCCCTTCTTCCTTTCCATCGGCACTGATTTTCTAGAAAGCCGGTCGTTCTTCACAAAATCGGCCGAAAACCTTTCGGCTTCCTCTCACTAAATCTCCACCGGCAGCCGTTGGATCGCCACCAAACTGAAGTACGTTGTCTCCGACGTCAAAGGCTAGCTCTCCACCGTTCAGATTTGGATCTGATCACCGGTGATGAGCCCCGACAGAAATGGTAAAACCCGTATTTCCTTTTCTCTTCTTTGCTATTTGATTGAAAAAATAAAGAAACAAAAAAAAATGATAAACAAGAGTTCTGAAAATGCCCCATCTATTGTTCAATTTTTACTTGCTTTTGTTGTGGTTGTTTGATTCTAAGAAGGGAGAAAGTAAAATGTAGAACTGGGTTTCTCTGAAAAATTTTCTATTCATTCTCCAAACTGAATCTGTCGATTACAATAGATGGTTACATGACTTATATCTTTCCAGAACGCTTATTACTCTATTGCCTATTGTTTACATTTGCAAGTAAAATTAAATGTTAAAACTATTGATGATGCCCATGATTTGCTTTCTGATATATATTTTTTATTGCTTCTCTGCATGGTGGTTGGGGGCTTGAATGAGACTGGTCATGGCACGAGCGTGAAAGCTGACAGCCGGCGCGTGGAGAATGAATGGACGACGCATGGGAATCAAACGGCCGGCGCGTGAGGGAACTGAAGAGATGCACGCGCGAGTTGGAAAGTCACAATTTGGACCGTCTGATCAGTTTTGATCCAATGGCCCATATTTGGCTGAACAAGATCATAAGGGGCATTAGGGATTTTTGTATTGGGCTGAGAATGTTGTATTTAAGTTTTTAGGCTTTTATAATTGTAAATAGACTTGGACTACTTGGGCCTTTATTTATTTATATATGGGCTGATTAATAAAGTAGATTTTCATTTAAATTATATCTGGGCTTTATTTATATTTTTGGGCTTATAGTTTAATAGTAATAATAATAATAATAATATAATCATAATAGCTTAATAACAACAAACTTGATAATATTGATAAGTAATAGCAATAATAATAACATACATACAATATGTATACACACATATAAATAGACATCAATACTCATCATACATTAAATAGCATAATAACACAATAACAATAATAGTATATACACACACATTCACGTTTATATTAAAGATATTAATGAATACATACATTCATACAAACAATACATACATAAAATATACATAGAATCATGCATTACATAATATATAAACACACATACAATGAACACATATTAATGACATAATGATACCTTACATGACAGTAATATATATGATAACAATAACAAAACCACATAATATTCTTAGTAATATTTATGTTTTTTTTCAAATGGATAACAATAATACTTAGCAATATAATAAAAATACATATATATTAAGATAGCACTAGTATCTAACTAATTAACATTTTTTTTGGGTTTTAAGGTTTTAAAGGATAAAATAAAGCCCTATATGTATTTATAAGCCTGTTATTGTAAAAACAAAAAGAAACGGGTCCATCCCGGATAAAATTAGTGATTACACACGTCATAGGGTCTAAAAAACAAAGATATGTTTCGAGATCCACTACAGAAGTCAAGTATAGGAGCTTGGCAGATTCAGCTTCTAAGGTTGCTTGGGTTCAGTATGTGCCAAAAATTTGGTGTGGCAACACAAATACAGTTACTATGGCACTCAATCCTGTGTTGCATTCCAAGACCAAGCATATTGATTTGGACCTTCATTTTGTTAGAGAAAAGTTGCTACTGCAATAGTAAGAAGTGAATTATATTCTTTATCAGCATCAAACAATGAATATATTCACAAAGCCTCTGTCAGTCAACGGATTTCAAGAGCTACGGAGTCAGTTGCGTGTCTTTCCAAGTTAGAAAAATCAGAGTGAATATTGAAGCATGAGTTTGATAATAGTCGATTATATTTTCGGTTACAACAACCCAACTAACCTAATAGACTAAACCAATAGTAGTTTGTTAGATCTTCTCTGGGCTGTATAAAACCTCTAGAAGGGATGGCCCAAATTATCTTTTGGCCTACACAAAAAAAATTATATGCCAAACAAAAATAACCATCTTTTCTAAATATCGGTTTTCTTCTTATTGTAGTATTTTCAATAAAAACAATTTCGTTTTGGTTTTTATTTAGTTTTTTTAAATGACGTCGTTTTGTTGTTGTCCTTAATGTCATAATGGTGTTTATTATCGAGTATCCGACTTTTTGAATACCCGAAGTATCAGGTAGTGCTTTTGCTGGCCTGTGCCCCGACCCAAAATAGTCTGATACCCGTTAACCAGTTACCTGCAAAACCTGTGTACTTGCAAAATCGGTAATATGTACCGAATATTTAGATTTTTTATTAACGACATAATATTTTCTATCATTATGTTAATTTTGTGAAATTAAATGTAGTTACGAGTCTGGGTTAGTTTCTTTTGATCTCATTTAATCATTTTGCTTAAAAACTGTGCATTTTTAAAGTTAAATATACATGTGTTCATCCATTCTTTTAACACTAAAACCATGAACAAAGTCATCAAATATCGTATTTAATTAAATGCTATTATTATAGGTAAAATATTAACTAATGTTAAGCCATGTATCATTAGCAAAATATGTCATTTTTTGAACAGTGGCATCTGGATTTTATTAAACACCATAAAAGATATTTCAAATATAATACATCAAAAAGAGGAGGAAAATGGGGACTAGTACACTAAAAATCTCATACAGAAGTGGAGAGAATAGCAAACTCTTCTATGGAGATTAGCATACCATCAAAATCTAAAATCCTTCATGAATCATCTTGTCTCTAGCCAAACGAAATGTTTTACAAGGTAAAAAGGAGCGATGAGCGAACCAAACTATTAGGCAGATTGCTCCACTATACAATTCTTATTACATCGACTAACAAACCATCAAATGTGTGTATTTTGATTTAATGAATTACATTACCTTATTTCATTAAATGTGTATTTTTGATGGTATTATTAGTAACTATGATTGGATTTGTATATGCTAGGTTTCAAGCCTATTTTCACGGACAAAACTTCTCCAGACTATCCATGCGGTGTTAGCACTCCTAAACTATGCTAACAAGCCTTAATTCACACAAATGCAAAGGCTAGTAAAAGGGAAAATTGGAGAACTGGAGAAGGCAAGAAAGACTTTGAAGGAAACAAGAAATGAACTTTGTATTAAGCTTTGAGAGAGCTTTACAAGGCTTAGAAATTCTTGGATTCTTGGATGTGTCTACCAATGAATGGGGTAGCCCTATTTATAGGCCTCTACCTCCTTAATGGATGATTCTAGATCATCCTGGTAACTATAAGATATTTACAAGTGTAGAGAATTCTAGATACCTCTACAAGGACCTATATATCTCCCTAAGTGTCTAAAAGGCCCTAGAGAGTTCTAAAGACTTCCAGAGTAGTCTCGATCTTTCCAAAGTCTTGCAGGGTCTTCTAAGGCCTTCCGAATGTGTCTAGACTTTGGTAGAGCCTCTTAGAACCTTCTCGAATGTTTGGTATCCTTTTAAGATAAATGTAAGCTACTCTAGGCCATTCAAGAAGCTTTGTTGGTGCATGCTTGCCTTAAAAATGCCCAAGGAAATAGAGTTAACCTCAATGCATGTTGGCGGGTTGTGATATTCTCCCCAACCTAAGCTCGCGACGCCCTTGTCGCACCTTTATTGAATTGTTGGAATTGGTCCTTGAATTACCAAAGTGCTTCCTCGAACTTCCAACTTGTTTCTGTGTTGGACAGACTCTTCCATTTGATGAAGTATTCTTTATAGCTTGGTATGCCCCTCCTTCAAATTATTTGGCCCACTAGCACTTCCTCCACTTCTTTGCCGAATGATGTGACTACGGTTGTGGGCGCTCTCTTGGAAACTCCCCGTAGGGGATCATCCACATCTCCATGATATGGCTTCAACAAACTCACATGGAAGACATGATGAATTTTAAGTTTTGGTGGTAGTTGGAGTTTTTAAGATGCTCTGCCCATTCGCTTGATGACTGGAAATGGTCATTCATACTTACGTACTAGGCCTTTATGCACCTTTCGCAAGGTCTCGAATTGTTGGGGCAAAAGTTTTAACAATACGATATCGCTTTTCTTGAACTCCAAGTGCCTTCATTTCTTATCTGCCCATTTCTTCATTCTTTTGGCAGCCTTGTGTACTGTCGCTCGAGTTAACTCATTTTGCTCATGCCACGTTTTGGAAAACTTGAAGGTTGTTGGACTCTTCCTTTCATAGCGTGTGGCAAAGGAGAGTGGGGTGATCGGTTGTCGTCTCATGATGATCTCGAAGTAACTTCGGTTGGTGGCCTCGCTTTGTTGCAAGTTATAAGAAAACTATGCTACGTCCAAAAGCTTGGCCCAATCTCGTTGGTTGGCACTCACATAGTGCCACAAGTAGAGCTCTAAGAGGGCATTAACACGCTGCGTTTTCCCATCATTTTAAGGGTGACAGCTTGTTAAAAAGTTTAAGTCAGACTCAAACATCTTGAATAATTTGGTCTAAAACCTCCCAGTAAAGCGTGGATCGCAATCATTAATGATACTGGAAGGGATGCCCCATAACTTGACCAAATTACGGAGAAAGAGCCTTGTTGCCTCCTTTGCGGTACAGTCAGTTGGTGTGGCAATAAAGGTAGCATATTTGCTAAACCGATCCACCACAAATATAATGCTTTTGAACCCATCGGACTTTGGTAAGCAAGTGATGAAGTTCATAGAGACGCTTTCCCAAGGCTTATTTGGTATTGGCAACGGATCTAAGAGCCCAACTGGTTGATGTTGGACCACCTTGTCTTGTTGGCACACAAGACATGTTCACACATATTCTTCCACTGCATATTGCATTTGAGGCCAATAATAAGTAGACTTCAAAAGTGTGAAGGTTCGTCGCATACTTGGGTGGCCCACCCACAAGGAGTCATGACACTCTTTAATTAACTCCTTTTGTAAGTTGCTCCAATTTGGTACATAAAGGCGGTTGCCCTTGGTGTAGAGTAAGTCGTTGATTACCCAAAATTGTCATGTATTTCCATCATTTGCCAAGGTAATAATACTTCAGGCAAGTGGGTCTTGTTGTAAGCCTTGTTTGATCTTTTCGAGTAGTGGGCTGGTGAGTTGGCTAATGTTTGCGAGCTCTGTCTTTCGACTTAGCGCATGAGCGACCACATTTGCCTTGTCGGGCTTATATTACATGACATAATCAAATTCGACTAAAAAATCTTGCCACCGAGCCTGCTTTAGACTTAGCTTTTTCTGGGTCTAGAAGTAACTTGTGGCCATGTTGTCTGTCATGTTCAAGAATTTAGACCCAATAAGGTAGTGTCGCCACACTCTAAGGCAATAAATGATGGCACTCATCTCCTTTTCTTGAACGGTGTAGCGTCTTTCGGTGTCGTTAAGATTCCAACTTTTATAAGCAATCGGATGCCCAACTTGCATAAGAACTCCTCCAATAGCGAAGTCTGAAGCATCAATGTGTACTTTATAGGGCTTGTTGTGGTCAAGCATGCTAAGCATCGACTCTTCATTGATAGCCCTTTTTAAATTCTCAAAGGCTTCTTAACAATTTGGTGTCCATGCCCACGGCTTGTTCTTCTTTAAGAGCTCTGTCAGCAGTGTAGCTCTCGCCGAATATCCCTTGATGAGACAGAGATAATAATTCACCAACCCTAAAAAAGATTTTAGCTCGTGTACATTGGTAGGTAGCTCCCATTCTTGGATGGCACGCACATTGTCATCTCCCATCATGAGTTTTTCATCCCTGATCTTATGTCCTAAGAACATTACTTCCAGTTTGGCGAAGAAACATTTTTCCTTCTTGATGTATAGTTGGTTTTCCCTTGGAACCTTGAGCACTTCCCTTAGGTGCTCAACATGCTCCACCAAGGTATTGTTATACACTATAATGTCGTCAAGGTAGAAGACCAAAAGTCGATCGAGATAGTGATGGAACATCTTGTTCATCAACGTACAAAATATGGCTGGTGCATTAGTCAGTCTGAAGGGCATGACTAAGAATTCATAAGAACTGTACCTAGTGACGCATGTTGTTTTTGGCTCATCAGCTTCCGCTATGCTCACTTGGTAGTACCTCGAGCGAAGATCTAATTTTGAAAAGTAACATGTATGGCCGAGCTGATCGAAGATTTCCGAAATCAAAGGAATCAGATACTTATTTTTTATGGTGATCTTGTTGAGTGCTCGATAGTCGATGCACATCCGTAATGAAGCATCATTCTTCTTTTGGAACAAGACTGGCACCCCAAAAGGTGCTTTAGAGGGCCAGATAAACCCTACATTAAGTAGTTCTTTGAGTTTTTTCTTAAGATCCTCCAACTCAGGTGGAGCCATACGATAGGCACTCTAGCTGGTGGCTATGTGCCTAGTTCTAACTCAATCTCGTGGTCCACCTCACTCCTTGGTGGTAAACTTTTTGGCAACTCCGAAGGTGCAAAGTCTTTGAATTCTTCTAGCACTTGGGCTACCTCCTTTGGTAGATCTTCGTCGGGCTTTAGCTTATCGTCATCATGTTCATTGAAGATAGGTAGGTAGTTTTCCTCATTTCTCTTGATGCCCTTTTTGAACTGAAGTGCCAATAGCACTTTAGTCTCCTACTTGGTGGCCCTGGTTGTTGGTACCACACAAGCCTGGTTGCCATCCATGATGCAAATGATATCGGCAAATGATATCGGGATTTCTTTGACTCGATCGAGGAACTCAAGTCCCATGACGAGTTTAAAGTCGTCTATCAAAACTATTAAGAAATCATATGGCCAAACCATGCTCCAAAATTGGTCTTGACCCCTCGAGCGATGCCATGGATGGGCCGTGCGAAAGATTTAACTACCTTGATAGATCATCATCCCCCTATTGCTCTAAGACCGAGCCTATTTGCTTCATCGAGAGAGACAAAGTTATGAGACGTACATGTGTCTAGCATGGCCCTTGCTTCTTTTCCATTAATGGTGACGTCCATATATAGCAACCCTTTAGCTTCGGTCTTTAAGGCGGATTGAATGACGTTGAGTAGTTGCATGGATCCCATATGTGCACCTTCTTCGCCTTTATCGATGTCACTACCTTATCGATGCTTTGCTAGGAACGAATTGAGGGCTTGCCGTTGTGGGCACTCTCGAACCCAATGATTGCCATCGTAAATAAAACACTTAATGGAATATGGTCTTCTCATGCCTCGAGATTACTTGGATTTACCTTTATCATTGCCCTTCCATGAGGATGATTCTTTGTGCTTAGACGTGTTGTCCTCCTGGTGGCCCTCATTGCGTTGTCTTTTGTCTACCCCACCTTTGGCTTAACCGCTCTTCTTATCCATTGGCTTTGCGGTGGACTCTTTGTGGCTATTGTAGTTGACGAGCTCTCGGCTACGGCTATGGCATCAACAAGGTTTTGTACCCCACGACACCTTAGCTCAGTTTTGGCCTATTGTTGGAGTCTATCCATGAAATTAAAGAGCGAGTCCTTCTCAGAGAAATCGGGGATCTCAAGCACCAAGCTGGTGAAGTCTTTGACATAGTTGTGAATGCTCCCTGTTTGTTTTAGTCTTCACAAGCGGGCTCTGGCCTCGTCCTCGACATTTCCTAGATAGAATTATCATTTAAGCTCTCGTTTAAAGTCATCGAAAGTAGAGATAGTGCACGTACCTTTCTCGATATCATTATGCCTTTTCCTCTACCAAAGTATGGCGGTGTCGGTGAGATATAGAGCAGCAATTTGAATCTTGGAGGCCTCCTCCACAATGCCAACAGCTACAAGGTATTGTTCAAAGCCATATAAGAAGTTATCTACTTCTTTTGCATTGCGGGATCCAACAAAGGTCTTTGGCTTTGGCACATCGACCTTTCTAGCCTCAATCATGGTGCTTGGCCCTACTGTCATGGCGCATTTGCATAAGGCAACGTCGCCTTGTAATGCCTCAAGTTAGGCATGAGTGTTGTCAATCTCGTGTTGGAAGGAATCGCACATTGTTTAGAGCTCCCCCATGAGTAGGTCACAAATTTCACCCACATCTCCTCTCATGGTCTCCTCTAGCTTGATCATCATGGCATTTATGGTCGTGTGGATCTCAAAATCCTCTACATCGAAACCTCTTACCCGCTAATAAAGGTCATCCACCTGGGCACCTATGCCCTCATGCTTTCCTTCACGTGGATTATACGAGACTCAAAGTTAGAGATTAGATCCTTAGACTTGGCTCGTGGCCTTGTCGTAGTAGGATCGACCGTCAGCTCGCGCCCACGTTGCACTTGCGTGATCACCGTCTCAGACGAGCCAGCAACTTAATTCTTGCCAGTTTTTGCCATATCCCGAACCTCGCTCTAATAGTAAATGTCACAGACAAAACTTCTCCAAGCTATCCATGCGGTGTTAGCACTCCCGAACTATGCTAACAAGCCTTAATTCACACAAATGCAAAGGCTAGTAAAAGGGAAAATTGGAGAACTGGAGAAGGCAGGAAAGACTTTGAAGGAAACAAGAAATGAACTTTGTATTAAGCTTTGAGAGAGCTTTACAAGGCTTAGAAATTCTTGGATGTGTCTACCAATGAATGGGGTAGCCCTATTTATAGGCCTCTACCTCCTTAATGGATGATTCTAGATCATTCTGGTAACTATGAGATATTTACAAGTGTAGAGAATTCTAGATACCTCTACAAGGACCTATATATCTCCCTAAGTGTCTAAAAGGCCCTAGAGAGTTCTAAAGACTTCCAGAGTAGTCTCGATCTTTCCAAAGTCTTGCAGGGTCTTCTAAGGCCTCTTGAATGTGTCTAGACGTTGGTAGAGCCTCCTAGAACCTTCTAGAACGTTTGGCATCCTTTTAAGATAAATGTAGGCTAGTCTAGGCCGTTCTAGAAGCTTCATTGGTGCATGCTTGCCTCAAAAATGCCCAAGGAAATAGAGTTAACCTCGGTGCATGTTGGGGGGTCGTGACAGCTCTAGCTAACTATCTCGTCCTACAAAAACATATCATCTACCATCATCGTTATCAGCATTTTGATTTCACCGTGGATCAGGCAAGTTTTTCGTATTTATAAAATACTTGTCGTTTATCATGTCATCCGCCATCATTGTCGTTAGCCACTTTAGATTCGTCTTTGTCGTTAATCATCCCTGGCATTCTGGTTTTTAGAAACGTTTGTTGTCTCAACTAGTATACGAGTATCTACAATTGGTTTTTTAAATTTAAACTGGCATCTAATTTATGCCTTTTGATTTAATTTGATGTTTGTTTAATATTCTTATATAAAAATATACATTTAATAAAAATATAAAATAAAGGTAAATCGGGTCACATGGAACTCGATTATAAGTATTTTTGCAACCTGGGCCCAACCCGGGAAATAAAAAATTTTCCAAGGAAATATATAGTTTTTTTCCTTTCAAGTCGTCGGCAGTCTGGTCGGGTCAGTCGGGTCGGGTATTTTTTATCACCCCTAAATTGGTGTTAACTATTTAACGATAGAGTGACCAAAATAGGAGCAATTCAAACGTTTAATGAGTAAATTAAAAGATTTAAAATTTTAGTGATCAAAATAGGAAAGAAAAGAAAGTTAAGTGGTGAAATTTGTAATTTTCTCTTTAAATAAAATATTTATTTTAACATTTATCTAGAAAAATAGGTAAATACATTTTATGAAGTTCTTGAAACGGGCCGAATCCAATGGCCTTTTTAGGTTGTCATTGCAGCTGGTCTGGTATTAACGGACCCCAAATTTATTAAAAAAAAGTTTCGGAGAATGGAGAACCAGCCCTAAATATACATAGTTAACCTTTGCACTGGGAATGAAACGAAACAAATTGTGAGTTATTCCAGTTTAATTTGATTAAAGTTTGATTAAAGATCGACTTGATTCAATTCGAGATTTTAAAGAATTAAAATGAGTTACTCAATACTCGACTTAAAAAGCTCGCAAGTTACTTAAATATAAATATATTATATTACATTAAAACCCTTATATAATATATATGATAATAATATAATTATCATTATATTAAATACTAATAATAATAATTAAAAATTAGTAGTAGTAGTAATAATAATAATAAAATCAACTGAAATAATAACAAGGGTTAGTAATAATAATAGGGTTATATTTTGATACACAAGTTGCGTAAAAATAATTTACATCCTAACACCATAAAACCTAAACCTCAAACCATAAACTCTAAATTCTAATCATAAACCTTAAATTTTACACCCTACACACTAAACCCCTAAACCATAAACTAAAATCATAAACCCTAAAATTTAAAGGCTTATGGTTTACACAAGCTTGTGTATCAAAGTATTTTCCATAATAATAATAGGGTTTTAGGGAATAAGGGATAGTAAATTAGGGTTTAGTTGGAGCTTTTTGAGCTCAAGTTCTAATTTTTGTTTTCGAGTTCAATTCGAGCTTGATAACTTTGAGCTCACGATCTTTCGAGTCGAGTTCGAGCTTCAACCGAGCTCGAGTTTGAACTTGATAATTTTAAGCTCATGAACTTTTAATCTGAGTCGAGCTTAGCTTTGAGCATTTTGAGTTCGAGTCGAGCTTAACGATGCTCGAGCTCAAGCTTGGCTCGTTTACACCCCTAGTTCACATGCAAATTATTGAATTTAATTTCAAGCTTCAACCATCATAATCTGCTTGATGAAACTGTTTGAAAAACGCCATCACGAATGCAACAAAGTGCACACTCCATTCACAAAAATGCAAATATGAAAGTGTAGCGATGTCTTTTTTTATCGCTAAAAAAACGAGGTTTTTCGAAGGTGTTTGTTATTTTTCGGATATAAAATATTATTCTGTGGGGGGTTTTAAAACTGATTTTATTTAAAAATTGGAGTCGCCACCGGCCACTTAGGTAGGCCACACACCAAAACGAACCTCTCCTTACCATCGACACGAATCCGAACTTGGATTCGGAGAAAAAGCCTTCATTCGTCCTAGATCTAAGAAATACGAAACGAAAAAAAAACCCTTTTTTTATTTTCAACCTAAAACAAAACGAAAAGGGCCTCCCACTCCTTTCAATTCACCATGTTCGGCTTGTGAAAGACGAAGAGGCTTATCACTGGTGAGGGGAGATCCACCGACGACGATGGTAACGACTTCTAACCCTCTCGTTTTTATTTACTATGTATATTTTTTTGTATGCATGCAACAAAGTAAGAAAAGAGACGAGTATTTACCACTGAAGACTTTTTTGTATTTTTTCTTTCGATTACAACTTGGCTCTTTCGATTACCACTCATTTACAAAAATGTTTGTTTCATACATATATGCCTGTCTTTTGGTTTGGTACAAGTAATATAATATTTTCTTTCAGATCTGGACTGCTACTGACATAATATTTCTTTTCTTGTGTCTGGTGTGTCTGAGCGCGGTGGTTGGAGATCGGCATGGTGAAGCATGGTGGCGGTGTGGGGGTTCTGTCTTTGGCCAGAGGTGTTCTCGGTCGTTAGATCAGATCTGATCTAACGGTCGGGCTGGCTTGAAGGATGAACGGCCCAGATGAAGCCTCGATTGGTGAAATGGCTCCAGATCGTGACACGTGTTGCTCAGCAGTCGAGAAGTTATAGCGCATGGGATATCGTAGAGTCCGCGCGTGGACCGCACGCGCGCGTGGCACTCGAACGGTCCAGACGTGTAATGCACGCGTGGCCAAATATTTTATCCCTGCTTGATCGTGGTCGTTGGATCAGATCTTGATCCAACGGCCCATAGTTATCTGCACACAAAATAATTATAATTAAATAGAGTTTGGGTTTGGGCCAACCGGGCCTTATAATAATATTAGACTTCAGATTTGTAATGGACTTGTACTATCAATTTATTCATTTGGGTTTAACATTTTTTTGGATTTCATTTTATATTAGCCCAATAATAATAACATTAGTTATAATTATAACAACAATACACATACAACAATACAGACGTATATACCTATGCAAACATTAATTAATATAACATACCAACATACATACATATATAATCATACACATAATTAACATAATATCTACACACATTATCCGTAAAAACAAATACGCTCGTACCAACTATAGATATATGCGTGACACACATACCGTTAATACGTATACATACATAGTTTATAATATACATGCACACACCACACATTTTATATATATTAGTAACACTCATGCACATAATAAACATATAATATAATATAATACAACGTATACATGCAACACTAATATACTAATAATTATACTAATATGTATTTACAGACCAAATAAAAATGAGTGATTACAGTTGCCCCTCTTTGCTTGTTCTCATGGAATGGGAAACAAAGCAAAGATTCATAAGCACTCATTTTTATCAGACTTCCCTGTTTGTAGCTTTGGAAACACGTGTTCTTTTGGAACTCTCCGCTCTTTCTTAGCTGAATCTTCAGGCTCGTAAGTTCTTCCTATATAGAGCTTTGTCACCTTCCGATCTTGGAGCTACAGGCTCTTCCTATATAGAACCCTTCGCTCTGAGGCCTCGAGTTATGAGTCCCTCCTATATAGAACTTTTCACTTCGAGACAGTAAAGCTTGGAGTCATTCATATATAGAACTCTTCGCCTTCAACGCTGGTTTTTCCTATATAAAACCTTTTGCGTCGCTGATGGATTCTTCCGACTGGGAGTTCCTCCTATATAGAACTGCTAGTCTTCAAACCCTGGAGCCTTCAGTCCTTCCTATATAGAACTTTTGGCGTCTGAAATCTTAGAGCTATAGGTTCTTCCTATATAGAACCTTTCACTCTAAGGCAGTGAAGCTCGGAGCCTTTCCTATATAAGACTCTTCGCTTTCAAACACAACAAGATTTCCTATATAACCTTGTGTGTCATGGGTGAATTCCTTCGACTGGGAGTTCTTCCTATATAGAACTGCTAGTCTTCACCCTGGAGCCGTCGGTCCTTCCTATATAGAACTTTTGGCGTCTGAAATCTTGGAGCTACGGATTCTTCCTATATAGAATCTTTTACTCTAAGACATTGAAGCTCAGAGCCCTTCCTATATAGAACTCTTCACTTTCGACACAGCAGGATTTCCTATATAACCTTGTGTGTCATGGGTGAATTCCTTCGATTGGGAGTTCTTCCTATATAGAACTGCTAGTCTTCACCCTGGAGCTGTAAGTCCTTCCTATATAGAACTTTCAGCTTCTGAAGCCTCGGAGCGGAGGATTCTTCCTATATAGAACCTCTCTCTGAAGCTTGGAAACATATGCCTTTTGTATGTAAAACCATTGTCTTCTCATTTGGGATTCACACCACGATGGCCATCGATGTCTCTTTGAATCCGCAGATACCTGTCTGAGATAAAACAAAATGCTATGACAAATGAATTGACATGCTCCTAATCCTAGTGATGTCTGACTATTCATGATGCATGAGTGTCAATATCTTGGTGGGCTTGTTTTGGTCCTTATTCGATCTCGTTGTTCACTTTCTCCTTTCTCACGGGCGTCGATACCCCACTTCACTGTCAGGTTCAACCATTCTAACCTTTCTTTTTCTCTATTTACGACTTGGAATTCTAAAGTGCCCTTTCGGGTTTTCGCTTTAGAGAGTTTTTTTAGGGGTGCCCTTTTGGGTTTTCACCCAAGAGATCTCTCTTGTTATCTCGTATGCTTTCCTTGAATAAGCAGAACGTACGCCATTGGTCATCCTATCCGGTTGTTTGAAGCTTTCCGCCTTCCCTATCAACAGCCATTATGTAGGGAACTAGAGGGCGGAGTTAACATCATTTTCTTTAATCACCTGCATTTTTACGGTTAGATCACAGTAATGCTCAGAAATCTCTTGTTTTACTATAAGCCTATGTTAACTTATTTGCCTGAAATTAACAAGAAGGCAAGGAAGGGATGCTCAAAAACATGATTTTATTACGATTAAAGGCTTGGGTCATCTTAAAAGAGGTATGTCACACATGAGAAAGAAGAAAAGTTAAGTATGAAATACAAGATCCCTCATTATCATTGATATGAATGATACATGATCCTGTCAACCGGCGTAGAATTTTTTTGCCTGAAGCTTCCTCTTCATGATGTTCATGGGGATACCCTTCTCTTCAGATATTCAGTTTTTCAATTTATCCGAGCCGCCCTTTAGGGTTTTCAACTCGGGTCCTCCCTTCGCTTCAAGGCGCCCGGTTTCGGGTTTTCGCCCTGAGCTCTCCATTTTTGTTCATTTTTTTAAAAAATAGTATTTCTTAACAGCATCAGAATTTACAGGGTTTTCAGCTCGTCTCCATCCATTTCTGTTAGGATTAGGGCTCCTCCTGAGAATGCTCTTTTTACTACGTACGACCCTTCCCAATTGGGCATCCACTTTCCTCGAGCATCTTTCTGGATCGGGAGGAATTTCTTGAGCACCAGATCCTCTTCTTTGAATTCTCTTGGGCGCACATTTTTGTTGTATGCCTGCACCATCCGCTTTTGGTACATCTGAACATGACAAACGGCCTTTAGTCTCTTCTCATCAATGAGATTTAGCTGGTCGAGTCTGGCCTGCACCCATTCGGCTTCTTCCAATTTTACTTCGTTTAAGACCCAGAGAGACGAGATCTCTACCTCAATGGGGAGTACTGCTTCGGTACCATACACCAGGAGTAGGGTGTTGCCCCTGTTGATGTGCGAACGGACGTCCTATAGGCGAAAAGGGCAAATGGCAGCTTCTCATGCCAATCCCTGTAGGTATTCGTCGTCTTTGCTATGATCTTCTTTATGTTCTTGTTTGCTGCTTCCACTGCCCCATTCATTTTAGGGTGATAGGCTGTGGAATTATGGTGTGTTATCTTGAATTGAGTGCACACGTCCGTCATCATTTTGTTATTCAGATTGGAAGCATTATCGGTGATGACCCTTTCTGGCAATCCGTATCGATAAATAATCTCCCTCTTTAAGAACTTACATACTGTAGTCCTTGTGATGTTGGCGTAAGACGCTGCCTCTACCCATTTAGTGAAATAGTCTATGGCGACCAAAATGAAACGATGTCCATTGGAAGCTTTCGGATGAATCTGCCCGATGACGTCCATGCCCCACGCCGCGAAAGGCCACGAAGAATTCATGGTGTGTAAAGGCGATGGGGGCGCGTGAATTTTGTCAGCGTAGATTTGGCATTTGTGGCATTTCCTGCGTAATCAATGCAATCTCCCTCCATGGTCAACCAGAAATAACCATATCTCATAATTTTTCGGGCTATAGACAGCCCGTTGGCATGCGTTCCACAGAGCCCGTCATGTACTTCGGCTAAAATCTCCTTCGCCTCCCGGGCATCCATACATCTCAGCAATGTCTGATCATGACTTCTCCTATATAAGATCTCCCCATCTAGGACATATCTTGTTACCATTTTTCTGAGTGTCTTTCTGTCATTGTCGTTTACCCATTCTGGATATTTTTGAAGTTTGACATATTGCAAGATGTCATAGTACCATGGGTTTCCATCTATCTCTTCATGTACATTACAACAATGAGCAGGCCTTTCAAACGTCTGCATCTCAAAGGGCTTCATTTCTGCCCCGGTGTTTGTTTTAAACATGGATGCCAAGGCGTCTGCCATCTGATTTTCTTCTCAGGGCAGGTAATTGAAGCTGACCTTTTCGAACTCTTTGGTGAGCTCTTGAATCAATTCATAATATTTGACCAACTTCGGGTCTCTGGTTTCCCATTCCCCGCACAATTGGTAAATTACTAAGGATGAATCTCTGAATACTCAAAGTTCCTTAATCTTTCTCTCAATAGCTGAGTTCAGTCCCATAACGCAAGCTTCTTATTCAGCTATATTGTTAGTGCAGAAGAATTCCAATCTGCTGGTGAAAGGATAATAGACGTCCTCAGAAGAAATTAGCACTGCTCCTATCCCATGTCCGAGGGCGTTAGAGGCTCCATCGAAGTAAAGTTTCCATGATTTATCATCTGAAACCTCTTCCTCGGTCGTAATGCACATCAAGTCTTCGTCTGGGAAATTAAAGTTCAATGCCTCATAGTCGTCCGAAGCACGACTAGCTAGGAAATCTGCTACGGCACTCCCTTTTACGGCTTTCTGGTTAACGTATACAATATCGAATTCGGATAAGAGCATCTGCCATCGGGCCATCCTTCCTGTTAGTGTTGGCGCTTCCATTAAGAACTTCAATGGGTCTAGCTTGGATATCAACCAAGTAGTATGGTACAGCATATACTGTCTAAGCCGCTTGGTAGCCCAAACTAGAGCACAACATAGCTTTTGTACTGGCGGGTACCGCGTTTCACAATCATTGAATTTCCTGCTTAGGTAATAGATGGCTTACTCCCTTTTTCTTGACTTATCGTGTTGCCCCAATACGCATCCCATTGAATTCTCAAAAACTGTCAGGTAGAGAATTAATGGTCGATCTGGTACTGGTGCGACTAGAATTGGAGCATTTTTCAGGTACTTTTTGATCTTTTTTAGGGCTCTTTGACATTCTTCATCCTACACACCAGGATTATTCTTTCTAAGAAGTCTGAAGACCGGGTCACATCGGTCGGTTAATTGGGAAATGAAACGAGAGATATAATTCAGCCTCCCCAGGAAACCGCGAACTTCCTTCTGAGTGCAGGGTGGTGAGAGATCCTGGATAGCTTTCACTTTATCTGGATCAATCTCAATCCCTATTCTGCTTACCACGAACCCTAGGAGTTTTCTAGAAGTAATGGCGAAGGTACACTTAGCAGGATTGAGCCTCAGTTGGTACTTCTGTAGTCTTTGGAATAGTTTTCTCAAGTTCTGTAGGTGCTCTTCCTCTGTTCGGGATTTGGCAATCATGTCGTCGACATATACCTCTATTACTTTGTGCATCATGTCATGGAAAAGAGTCACCATTGCTCTTTGGTATGTTGCCCCAGCGTTCTTTAGCCCAACAGCATCACTCGATAACAAAAAGTCCCCCACATGGTTATGAATGTAGTTTTCTCCATGTCGTTAGGGTCAATCTTTATCTGGTTGTACCCTGAAAAGTCGTCCATGAATGCCCTGCAGTGTTGTCAACCAGCGTGTCAATATGTGGTAAGGGAAAGTTGTCTTTAGGGCTGGCTCGGTTTAGATCCCTATAATCTACACACATACAAACTTTCCCGTCTTTCTTTGGTACCGGTATAATGTTTGCAACCCATTCGGGGTATTTGGCTACCTCCAAGAAACCGGCATCAAATTGTTTTTTCACTTCCTCTCGGATTTTTAACAACATGTATGGTCTCATTCTCTGAAGTTTTTGCTGTATTGGTTTGCACTCCAATTTTGTTGGCAATTTGTGCACCACTATGTCGGTATTCAACCCTAGCATATCTTGATAAGTCCAGGCGAAGACATCCTTGAATTCCTGAAGTAGGGTTATCAGTTCGTGCTTGGTTTTTGAGGAAATCGTCGTTCCTACTTTTATTTCTTTTCTCTCTTCTTCAGTCCCCAAGTTTACAATTTTTGTTTCTTCTTGGTGGGGCATGATCTGCATTTCTTCGTTGGCCACCATTCTCTTCAACTCTTTCGGGACCTCACCTTCCATCTCATCATACCTTCCTCAATTCCCTCTGAGACCTCAGGGCATTCAAAATTCACTCCAGGATTGGATCTGGTATCATTCATATCGTCAATCATGAGCGACCTGCATTAAATGAAATAAATTGTATTGGGAAGGAGACGACTTTATATGGAGGGAATGAACATTAAGAATGCATGAATGAAATAAATGAATCTTTGGTCATTTTAGGAAAGTGGGGATATTTTCATTTCAATCAAAAAGTTAACATAGGTGCCCCATACAAGAGATCCCCATTGTTCACGGGCAAAAACAAAAGGTTGATTCAGAGCATTACTCTGATCTATTCCTAAAAACTACAGGTAGATCAATGCAGCTCCAGTTATCGAGTGTTTCCCCAGGACAGCAGGGGCGGATGTTGGTCAACATTTTGCTGCATTGGTTTTTTCCAGCTATCATGTTTATGTGCATCCCTTCGAATGATTCATTGAGTATCTCCTCCTGGTTGAGTACGTCATTTTCCTTAATTGCTTCTTCAATCTCTTGACCTGGCTGGTAGAACCCTCCGGAGACAAAAGTGGTTTTTAAACTAGGAAAGGACATTGGTCTCCACGGAATGTCTTCTCCTTTAGATCTGGCTTTTCTTTGCTCTTCCTTCCTCTTATATTCCTCTTTCCTCTGTTGGACACTTGCTTGTAACCCAGCCCAAAACGATCTTTCTTGGTTATCATATTTTTGGCTCTTAGGTTTCCTTGTAATTTCTTCCCCAGCCCTTTTCCTACTTTGGCTCCTCGGCCAAAAGTTTCTGCGACAGTCATCTTGGTACAATTAGATAAGCTGGGGTAGAGGATCCGACTTCCCTCCGAAACAAACGTGGCATTCACTAGTTCCAATGCTCGGAACGAGCATTCTGCAGCATCTTCATCATTTTGAATGTAAGGGGAGTCTGATGTCACGGAAGCAACAATCTCCTGCTCAGCCTCTACTGTGACCAATTTACCTTCGACTACAAATTTTAATTTCTGATGCAACGATGAGGGGACAACTCCTGCGGAGTGGATCCATAGTCTCCCCAATAGGCAGCTGTAAGATGGTTTTATGTCCATCACCACAAAATCAATCACATATTCAGTCGGTCCGATCAATAGGGGCACTTCAATTTTCCCCATTGTTCCTCTTTGCGTACCATCGAAGGCTCTTACCGAATTATGGCAGGGCTTTAGGTGAGAACCATCTATTGGCAGTTTTTGCAGGGTCACCATAGGCAAGACGTTCAATGCTGACCCGTTGTCGATCAGTACGCCCGGTACTACATACCCTTTGCAGTGGGTAGTGATGTTAAGGGCTTTGGTGGACCTCATTCCTCTCTCAGGGATCTCATCATCACTGAACGTTATATGATTATAGGCAGTGATATGCCCCACTATCATGTCCAGATTTGTCACAGAAATGTTCTGGGCACAAAAGTTTGGTTTAGCACTTTTAATAGCGTCTCCCGGTGTTTTTCTGAACTCAAGAGTAATTCCAATACTGTGATCCTGGCCGGTTGCTTTCGTAGTTGTTCCACTACGTTGTACTCGCTATGTCTTAAGAACTTCAAAAATTATTTGGCCTGGGCCTCAGTTACCGGTTTATTCATCTTTGGGGGAAGTTCTTCTCCAAATATCTGCGTAGGGCTAACTGTTGTATTCTTCCCCTTATCTTTTTCAACTGCTTTCAAAGCCTCGGAGGAATAACATCTGTCGCTCCTTGTGAAATGGTCGGCTTCACCAACGTTTACATCGCTCTGGCTTTGTTGGTCTTTCAGCGTAGGCTCTTTTACCTGACCATATTCTAGTTTTTCTGGCGTGGTCACATTTACAGCATAATTCCAGGGGGTTTGCCGCATATCCTTGAATGGGAATGGGGATGGTGCTGAAATGATGATCCTGGGACTCATCTTGCTGGTTTATTCTTGGGAGGCACCTGCATTCCCTGGCCTGGAGAGATGATAAAAGGTCTATCATTCCCGTATTTAGATTTGGGGCTATCCGTCATATGTACGTCCAACCCCTTCTTCCCCATGGGCTCCTCGAAGAATTCTATTTTTTTCATTCATTAATTGCTGTACCAATCTCTTGAACTCATCGCACTCTTGGATATCATGCCCTTCAGTCTGGTGGAATTCGCAATACACTCCACATCCCTTCTGCCTTGTTATCATGCCTTTGTCGATCACACGAGCCATGCATAACTGTTGAAATACCCACCGTAAAGGAGATTTGATTTCCGACACATCATCCTTAATTCTCCTGGTAAAGTATTCTTCAATAACATTTACCCCTCTTCTCCCATGATTAGGCAGCGGGTTATTGGCTACATTCGGTTCTTCAAACTTTAATACCCCAGAATCGATTAAATTCTGCACAAGTTTTTTGAAAGCAAGGCAGTTCTCAGTGGGATGTACAGGGGTACCGCCGTGATAGTCGCAATGCGCGTTCGGATTATACCAAGAAGGGAATGGCGGATTAACAGGAGTAACGATGTATGGACGGACTAGGTCTGCTTCATACAACTGGGAATAAAGTTCTGAGTACGAAACAGGTAGGGGAGTGAAAGTTCTTCTCTCTTTCTCTTTTCTGGGGATTCTCTCATCTCTTTGATTCGAGTGTTGTGTTTTTCCCACAGGTGTTTGTGGCTGTGAGACTGTGAAGTTCTTCGGGGTGGTATAAGTGCTGGTGGCGTTTACTTCATTCCTCTTGCTATATTTTCGAGACCCTTCCCCTCCATCAATTCTACCACTCTTAATTGTCAATTCAAGGGACTCCCCAGTCCTGATTAAGTCAGCAAAGCACTGCGTTGTGTTATTAATGAGGCGATCAAAGAGTGCCCCTTTCAGAGTATTAACAAATAACGGCGTAATTTCATGTTCCAGGAGGGGTGGCTGAATTTGGGCGGCCACTTCCCGCCACCTTTGGGCGTATTGCCGCAGGCTTTCGTTGGACTTCTGCCCCATATTTTCCAACATAATTCTACTGGGGGTCATATCTGTTACATGCTTATATTGCTCAGTAAATGCTCTTGACAGATCTTTCCATGTCTTCACATTTGCTTTGCTCAGCTGGGTGTACCACCGCAACGCCGCTCCAGCTAGGCTGTCCTGGAAACAATGGATCAGTAGTTTTTCATCCTTAAGGTAGGCCGCCATCTTTCGACAGTACATTGTTATGTGTGCGGAAGGACACGTGGTTCCATCGTATTTGTCGAACTCTGGCGTTTTAAATTTTGGCGGTAGGACAAGATCGGACACCAGACTTAAGTCGCTAGCGTCATTTCCGGATTCTTCTATAGATTGTAACGTTTTGAATTTTTCCTCCATGAGGCGAAATCTTTCCTCCCACTTTTTCTCTACCTTGGTCCTGATCCTTTCAACCATGTTCAGGTCTGGCACCTCTTCTTCATAGAGTGCTTCAGCGTCGAAGGGTTGAGTTTTAGGTACCCCTATTTGAAAACTAGATGACATTCTTGCAGGGTCGATATACACCTTTCTAGCCGGGTTTGGTGCAGTTGGTTGAACCTTGTAGTGAACTGGGGTATTCTCTGGTTCTTGAACGATTTCTCCTTCCACTCTTTTTCCAAGACTCTTAGCCAACAATGCGGTTATGTCGGATAATATAGATGCTTGCGACTGAGCAATCTGATCACTGAGGCTTCTTTGAGTCTCTTCAAGTCTTGTCTCGAGCTCTTTTTGCCCTTTTCTAGACGGATTATCCTATCTTACATGAGCTTGCTTTGTAACCGGGTAAGGTATGGATGATGAATGATTGCGGGTTAACTACACACAACGCCACAATATTCATAATGTTAATATGGTTGCAAGAAAATAGATGCATGTATAATGATGTGAATGTCATGATGCAATGCAAGAATGTATGCAGATAAGGTACTGATTCCGCTGGTAATCACCCTTTTGAACTACTTTCACGAGAATTAAAGGGTCTAAATTACAATAGAGTTCGTATTACAAAATGAATATTCCTAATACAAAAGAGCTAAATACAACACAAAGCCCTATAGATAAGCCCTAGCTCTATCTCCTAATTTTCCAATTGCCCTGAGCAACTTGAGGAACCCGGGAGCTTCTTCTATTTCTGGGACTATGAAAGGTCGGAGTGTTTCGGCCTCGACAGCCAAATCATTCACATGCCTGGTGACTCGTTGTATGTCCACCATCAAGTTTGCGTAATACTGGTCCCTATCATGTACTATCTGGGTAGCGTCACGCAGTTTCTTTTGCCAATAGGTGTCCCCTCCGGCTGCAGCCTCCTCGAACACACTAATTCTTTCCTTGTAATCCTCAACAGTTGCTTCGAGGGACTTAATTCGTGCTCGTAACATGCTTACTTTGCGCTCTCTTTCTTGTAGCTCAGTGAAGCCATTTCTCTGGCAGTACATTCGAATGGAGTGTTCAACTTCTGCCATCTTTCCTTTTAATTCGCCATTCTGACTTTGGCTTTGCTCCAAACTTTGAATAGTGTCATCGTACAGTTTTTGCATCTCTAACAGTCTATTCCAGCTATTCATGGACTTTCTTTTCCATACAGCGACGCTTTCTTTCTCATGATGGACAGCTTGTTTTCCCTTGCTGATTTCTTGCCTGAATCTTTCCTTTTCTTGATCAATGGCCTTCTTGGCGGATCGTTTTTCTTCCTCCATAGCCAACCGGCAGCTTTCTATCTCTCTCTCGATCGCTCTCTTGCTGATTTGTCGTTCTTCTTCCACCAAACGGATGTCATTCATTCTTTCTCTTTCCACAGCTATGAATTGACTCCGGCCGGCCTTCTGTATTTTTGCTTGTAGTAGAAAGGCATCTTTTTTATAAAGAGTGTTCTTGTCGCTCAAATCTGCATTTAATTTCTTCAACTGCCTAATGATCCCGTCCCGCTCGTCAACCTCTAAGCTTGCCTTATAGAGCTCGCTCGTATGTTGAGTCTGTTGGATATCCATTTTCTTTTTAATTTCTTCGAGTTCATTCCGTAAGATGTCAGCTTCAGACGGTACCACCCTTGTAAGCTCTTCGAGTGACACTGCTGGTCCTTGATCAGATTCGGGAATCATATGGTTTACCCTCAAACATCTCCAAAGATCGTAGTCTGGGGTGGTCATGTACTCGGTGTCTCCTTCCACCCTAATCCGGTAACAATGGTCCCAAGCCCTCATGATAGTCTGAACTTTCTCTTTGAACTCCCCTTTGAAAAGAAATTCAGTTCGGCTTAACCCGGCAGTGTTGGGAATGAACTATCGCGATCCGAATTGTCGGGACACCAGAAGTGGGGCACAAGCAATCCCTCCATATAGTCCTAACATCATCAGCCAATTGAAATCACCACAACTATATAAAAAGTAATTAACTCTACCGAGCCATGGGACCCTCCATACTATGTCCTCGCCTTGGATATTCCTGAAGAAACCGGCCCATTTTCTTGTTTTCAAGTCCTCTCGCCACTCTTTTGTTAAGTATTCCCGTAAAGGCGAAAAATCTTGGAAGGATATTCTTGGCAGAACCCTCGTCGGTGTCTTCCACATGTGGCTCTGAATCCATACCTGTAATAGTTGTGCGCATCCTCAAAAACGCCCTTCTTCGTGCTTCCGACTGGCATTTAGAGAAATAAAGGTCTCAGCCAAAATAGCTGGTACTGGGTTTGCTCGCTGTTTTATCCGCTCAAACAAATCTAGAATGGCCACATCAATGTTTCCCAGAATTCTTGGGAAGATCACCAATCCATATATTCCCAAGGCAAACATGTCTAACTTTTTTCTCCTCATCCAGATGTGCAGGTAGGATGTCTCGAATGTTTTCCCATGCAAATACTGTACTATCTCCTCGAAGTCGTATCAAGCCATTGACCCAATCGTCGCTCATTCCGGTAAAGGTTTTGAGTTTGGAAGTGTAATTTTGATTCCTCGGAGGTTTTGCGTAGATCCAATCTTCCTGAACATTTTTATGATTAAGAAGAGCGGTGTATTCTTCTACTGTGGGCATCATGTCATGTCCATTGAAGGTGAAGCAGCAAAAGGCAGGATTCCAGAACTGAAAAATGGCTCGGAGTAGGGGCTGGTTGACCCGGATGTACATCAATTGTGCAATGTCACCATAACTATCACGGAACCTTTCTTGTAATCTCTGGTCCCATTCTTCCCAGATACTTTGAAGATCCCCTAAATTATTCTGTTGAAGACTCACATAGGTGTACCCGGCTATCACGCGTTCACTTGGTAAACTGTCCCCTTGGGCCTTCTGGCTGACTTCTGACCAATGTCTAACAGACAAGTTGAGTTCCTCTTTTCTAAGACACCTTTTTTCCATGGTGAAAGACTTTCTGATCGGGTAAACCACTTGATCCAATACCTTTATGTAATGCGAATGTAATAATGCACGAAAAAAATAGCCAAAAAAGGAAACAAGTCAGTACCGGATAGAATTAATAAATACACAAATAAAAGGACAAATTAAATAAGGTAAACAAACAAAAACAAAGAAACCTATTTATCCGTCTAAAACACCTAAGGTTATCCGCATGGCTCTAAAGGGGTGGGTTTCTCTATGTTCTCTACATGCAGTGTTGGTGTTAAGAGGTACCCAAATTGTCCTTGTTGTCCTCTACTAAGAGTAGCAAGGCCCCCGATCATCACCCATTATAGGCTCCTTTCAACCGGGTTCAATTCAGGGGGACCCATTCGCTTATGCCTGCACGAAGGAACGATATCCTTACGAAAGCATAAGATACTCGAGCCCCGAAGGTACTTGCTAGGCCTACACGGGAGAACGATATCTCCACGAAAGCATTAGCGTTTTCCCCCCACTTAAAAACGGGTTTATATGCCAAATTTTAAATGCGTTAAAATAAACGTGCAATTACAACCGAATATTAATTTAATATTCACTTTAATCCGGAACTTCTAATATTATTAAAGCGGTAATTACTTGAAAAAGCTTGACTCTCTTTATTTTGTTAAAAACAAAAAAATAATCCCTAGCGGAGTCGCCATCTGTAGCGATGTCTTTTTTATCGCTAAAAAAACGAGGTTTTTCGAAGGTGTTTGTTATTTTTCGGATATAAAATATTATTCTGTGGGGGTTTTAAAACCGATTTTATTTAAAAATTGGAGTCGCCACCGGCCACTTAGGTAGGCCGGACACCATAAAACCAGAGATTTAAAAAAAATTGTTGAGTTCGGGAGTCGGTTACGGATGGGGAAGGATTAGCACCCCCACACCGCCCAAAATTGGCACTTTAATAATTACTGCTTTATTAATATTGGATTTTCCGGGTTAAAGTGACGATTAGTTTAATATTCAGTTATAATTGCGAATAAATTTTAAAGGCCCCGTTATCCGGGAGTAAACGCCCAACCACTATCACTACACGTGATACTGGCCCCGTTTACGCTCGGATAAAAGGGCACCGCATTGACAATTTATATATCATATGCAATCTTAGTGGCAAAAATATAAAACATGGCAGATAATTTAAAGATAGTAAATATTCACATAACAAAATATTAATCTAACATAAATAAAATACGTAATTAGAACACACATATACATATCAAGCTTAATAGTAGATAAAAACAAATTTAACATGTCACAATAACAAGGCATGAATAAATACATGTATAGACAAAAACATATATTTCAAGAAGACATACATATTAGAAATAAAACACATTTCAACACATATAAAGCAATATATTGTACATAAAAAGAAAATATACTAGCACGTAACCTAAAAGCCAAGAAAACATACAATACGTACAAAAATACAAAATATGTTGTGTACGAGCCGACTGGAACATAATATGCGTAATACGAATAACCAAATAAATACATAAAGATACATAATCATCATAAACTTAACACACATATACATGTAAACATAAAAATACAAGGCATATACGAGGGATATATAATAAGGCAAAAGACTACATCAACATATACGATTATAATACGAACATGAATATTTACATGGAAACAGGACTGAAATGAAAAGAAATAAACACCAGTGGCAGAAATTAAAGGATAATAATATGCAATTTAAGGACGAAAATGCAAACAGGACCGAACTTGAAAGGACTGAAACTGTAATTAGACCAAGGGGAATACCTGAAATGAAAAATTAAAAAAACGCGGGATGGTTAAAGGGGTAATTTTACCATTTAAAAACTGATTCGGTGTAATTTAGGGACTGGATTGCAAGCTTTTGAAATATCAGGGGGACTGGAATTGTAATTATACCATGCGGCGAGACAGAAACAAAAATATTGAAAACGCGGGGGGATTTATTACGTAATTTACCCATTTCACAAAATAATAACACCTATAAAACGCATTTTTTTGGCCCGAATCAAATTTCCCCCATTTTCATTCATTTTTTCAGTGTTTATAACATCTTCGTTCTTATTTTTCTCTCAACGCTCCCTGATGAACCCAGAATCCGGCGAGCCCCAAAAAACACACCAAAACGAACCTCTCCTTACCCTCGACACGAATCCGAACTTGGATTCGGAGAAAAAGCCTTCATTCGTCCTAGATCTAAGAAATACGAAACGAAAAAAACCCCTTTTTTATTTTCAACCCAAAACAAAACGAAAAGGGCCTCCCACTCCTTTCAGTTCACCATGTTCGGCTTGGGAAAGCCGAAGAGGCTTATCACTGGTGAGGGGAGATCCACTGACGATGATGGTAACGACTTCTAACCCTTTCTTTTTTATTTACTATGTATATTTTTTTGTATGCATGCAACAAAGTAAGAAAAAAGATGAGTATTTACCACTGAAGACTTTTTTGTATTTTTTCTTTCGATTACAACTTGGCTCTTTCGATTACCACTCCTTTACAAAAATGTTTGTTTCATACATATATGCCTGTATTTTGGTTTGGTACAAGTAATATAATATTTTCTTTCAGATCTGGACTGCTACTGACATAATATTTCTTTTCTTGTGTCTGGTGTGTCTGAGCGCGGTGGTTGGAGATCAGCATGGTGAAGCATGGTGGCGGTGTGGGGGTTTTGTCTTCGGCCAGAGGTGTTCTCGGCCATTAGATCAGATCTGATCTAACGGTCGGGCTGGCTTGAAGGATGATCGGCCCAGATGAAGCCTTGATTGGTGAAACGGCTCCAGATCGTGACACGTGTGGCTCAGCAGTCGAGGAGTTATAGCGCGTGGGATTCACGCACGCGTGAGATATCGAAGAGTCCGCGCGTGGCACTCGAACGGTCCAGACGTGTAATGCACGCGTGGCCAGATATTTTATCCCTGCTTGATCGTGGCCGTTGGATCAGATCTTGATCCAACGGCCCATAGTTATCTGCACACAAAATAATTATAATTAAATAGAATTTGGGTTTGGGCCAACCGGGCCTTGTAATAATATTAGACTTCAGATTTGTAATGGACTTGGACTATCAATTTATTCATTTGGGTTTAACATTTTTTTGGATTTCATTTTATATTAGCCCAATAATAATAACATTAGTTATAATTATAACAGCAATACACATGCAACAATACATACGTATATACCTATGCAAACATTAATTAATATAACATACCAGCATACATACATATATAATCATACACATAATTAACATAATATCTACACACATTATCCGTAAAAACAAATATGCTCGTACTAACTATAGATACATGCGTGACACACATACCGTTAATACGTATACATACATAGTTTATAATATACATGCACACACCACACATTTTATATATATTAGTAACACTCATGCACATAATAAACATATAATATAATATAATACAACGTATACATGCAACACTAATATACTAATAATTATACTAATATGTATTTACAGACCAGATAAAAATGAGTGATTACAGAAAGACTAAGAGAACATAAGCTTATAAAGATTATGAATCCATACTTGATTTGAAACCGAGTACAACAATGGCTGAACTCACTTTAAACCCGAGGAGGAACTGAACTGTACAACAATATCAATGTGATGCACAAAATTGGCCATAAATATTTGTATATGTAGCTTCATCATATTCAATTGCAATACATAATTATCTCTCTTGTTCTTGTTTTTTTTTTTACATTATTTATAACATAAATAAAATGTTTTTTATTCTATTCGAGTACATGATAGTATTGTGTTCAATTTTAGGTCTGAATGCACTCACAAACACTTATAGACTAAGCTACTCAAACGCCGTTTATCACTGCAACCACCCCTTAGTTAAACAAATATTACCAAAAGAAATAAAAAAAAAAGGAAAAATGGACATCGTAAACGCAGAGAATCGAACCTAACCAACTGATCCAAGTGAAAATTATTGATTTTACAAACACGTTTCAAATATATAATGCTTTTCTAAAGCGCAGTTGACAGGTAACCTCTGATTTATGAGGCGATTTTCAGATGTAAAATATGCAATTAATATAAAATTAGTGTTACTTTTATAAATAAATTTTTTAATAGTGATGTTTAAATAAAAAAAAATAAACTCAATAAGTATTCCAGTGAAAAAATAGATGATATTTATCTTAGAAGACACGAATTCAAATCGCCCTGTCTATAAGGTATATACGTATTGTCAAAAGACTAAAAATATGTATAAATAAATATTATATTGTAACTACCTTTGAACTATTAACAAATAAAAAATTCTTTAATAATTATACTGGAAATTGTTGAGTTATATATAGCAATTTAATTATTCAGTTAATATGTCATTGTCGAGTGAGATATATTGTATAACGATTAGGCTACGTTTTAACCTAGGACTAGCCATAATAGAGTTAGGGGCTTAGGGCTGCCTATAATAGGAAAGACGTTTACATTCTTACTAAATCATTTTAGAACTAATTCATACGAATTAACAATCATAATTGTAATGGAATCTAAGTGGTCTAGTGAAAAAGATAATGATTTTATCATAATATTGTTTGCCATGAGAAAATTGAAACCTGCATGCTTTTTAAATTGGATTTCTTTCATAATTGCGGTTTTAAAAGGTTACGACTGTGTAAAGTAAATATTTTTAAATGTAAAATGATTAAATTATTACTTTCAAATTTTATATAAATATAATATTTTAAATACAATTATAACATGAAAACAATATTCTGACTTCCCTTCCAAGTATAAGGTTGTTGGAAAGAGAGCATCGTCATTGCCATTCTCTCCTTTTGCTACTTTTTATTTTTATATTTATAAAGAAATCTGCATAAATGATTACTTTTAAAATAAAATTGCTGCAAATCCATTTTTCTGATGCGAATATATTGAATTATAATATATATATATATACACTTTTTCATAAGCAGATTTAAATCTTCAAAAATAAAGAAAAAGATGACGTGCATGCATGGTTGGATTCATGCAAATGGTTAGTACCGTTTTATTCATATTATATACTTTGATTTATTTTATTTTATTTTAATTGTTAATCATTCATATCAACAACAAACTAATTTGTATGTATCTCAGCGTTAGCCGATCTCAATTACATGCCATAAACTAATAATAATTCTCTCCCAGGCCCCAGCCATCACGAAGATTATATATATATATATATTCTCACGTGTGTTAATAGCAAGTAAAAATAGTATTATTTTATGTTTGGTTGCATAAAAATACATCTCAAATTGTTTTATAAAATTGCAATTGTTGCCTTGTTGGTTAATTGTATGGTAAAATCATTCAAGTGGCATGATAAGTGTAATTATGAGATATTTATGTTCGGTGAAAAAGAAATAATGAACAATTTTTTAATATGAAATTTGCCTTTAGTATTAAATTATCAAGTTTGTGGTGTATCGATAAAAGACACTATTTTAATTGTGATTGACATTAGGTTATATGTTTGATCTCAGATAGTTCTTATTTTCATATAAAAAATTGATATTTAAATGCACAATTTTATAACTAGATTTGGTGATGATAAAATAAGTGTTGAATTATATTTGTAACTACCGTTTTAATTAATGTGTACTGATTACTATTTTCTACCAAACAAAGATGAAGGATTAATGATGGAACACAATGTGCCTTTTATTTTGTGACCAAAGGTTGGGGGTCCATGCCAATTGGAATAATACCCTCATAATGCCCCCTTTTGAGACTGTCCCTTTTTAGGGTATACAATGAAAACAGTTAATGAGTTTGCAATCAAACAATGAGACAAATCCACAATTTTGACTTTGTTACCAACTAGTTTTAGGGTAATTAAAACAACCCCTAAAATCTTTATTGAAAAAAGAATATATGCCTTGTCTCTTTGAGAAGAAACTAGAGACGTTGAAAAGAGAAAGAAACTATGTGCATCAAAAGCATACAAAGTCTCTTTAATCATTTGAGTGAGTGCCTATCAAAATCCCAAGTACATGGGAAAAAGAAAAGGATTTTTCGAGTGGTAAGTAATTTCGTATTGATTAAGTAATTTTCGAATTTGAAGTTTTGTGTATGCAGAAAATTTCTGCTAAAAGACTCGTCTACCAAAGTTATGTATATGACATGGGTCAGTCTAGACTAGTCAGAACAAAATCTTTGGGAACAAGGAATGCAACTAAAAAAATACTTTGACATTATAATCTACATAATTAGATATGTTATGAATACTACTTACAAACATTTAAATAAAATAATGGGAGTTGTTGAAGTAGATGCAGATTTATTTAATGTCTAATTTGCCCATTTTGATGTATTAAAAGAATAATGTATGCTCAATTACAAATTCAGTTATGATTGTGTATTCAATCCCTTTCTTTGCTGTAATCAAAGCCCTCCAATAAAATGCATACTCTGTGGTCCATAATGATGATATTTTAGATGAAAGCCCGAAAAATTTTGTGTTAATTATTATTACCAACCATTTTAAAATCAAATTTAGATATATAGTTCTGATACTGCCCTTGATTTTTATTTCTCTTGTAAAGAAGGGTGTGCCCAATAAAAAAAATTGTAAATGTTTCAATTCCACTTTAAATTTATTGAATTTTATTATTTTTTAATATTATAAATTAATAAAAATCATTTTTAATTTTTAATTTGTATGAATAGATACAAACTTATAATCATCTTGAAACTATTTAAAAAATTAATTTTCGATTTAGGTGGATATTGATGCAGAAATGACCCATGAATTATGAAAAAGATAGTAAAGATAAGGCCAAAGGGCCACTTAACCCTTGGGTGGTACAGCTAATTTAATTAATGGGTCGTTTTTGTTTGTGTCTGCCAAACAAAGAAATTAAAAAGCAAAATAAAAGAATTTGATTTCCTTTGCTCCAAATTAAATAGTGAGGGCTAAACCTTGACAAATGTTTTTTTTATTATCTAGTATGGGTTTATTATAGTATTTATTTATTTATTTTAGTTCTTTGATGACGTACATATATCTTGCAGATAGGGTTAGTTTATTTAAGGGACTATAAAGAGCCATAGCCCCTCAAAAGTTTTAAAAAAAGTAATTTGACCCCTAAATTTTTAAAAATTTATAGTGAACTTCAAAATTTTAAATATTTTTAATTAAATTTACTCTCTTATTTTTTAAAAAAAATTATTAAATCTCTCAAAATTATCAAAATTTTTAGTTAAACCCTCAATAATTTTAAAATTTTAATTTAAACCTCTAAATTTTTAAAAAGTTAAAACTGACCCCTAAATTTTTACCTCAAGTTCCCCAACGACTTGCAGACAGGTTGTTGGAACTCGAGTCTCTTAATCTTAACTAAACATTGGCTAGTATTGATTGAAGGGTTATTGTGGTCAAACAAACTTATTGATTATCATATTTTTAATTTATATTGACTTTTAAATAAAAATATTAACTTTTGTTGGATTGAATGATAACGAGTTCGATGATACTTAAATAAGACATTTAGTTTGGAACACAACAAGTGTCCAAGTGGAAAAGTTGATGATTTTCATCCTAGAAGATACGGGTTCAAATTGCTTTGTCTACAAGATGTATGCACATTGTCAAAGGGTTAAGATTATGTATGAACATATACTACCTTGTAATCATTTTTAGATTATTCAAAAAATATATATTTAGTTTGAGTCTTGAGAACGAAAAAACAACATTGGAAGAATTTTGTTAATCACTTAAATATTCAACCTTTTTTAACTATGAATATAGTCAGAGTTCATATGATTATCGAACACAAAATATTTAAAATATTAAAACTAAAATTTTTGTTAAAAGTGTTATGGAATAAAACGTATTGCCTCCTCTTTTGAGAGCTTAATAATCAATATATAGATGTACCAAATCTTTTGCTTTTTTTTTTTTAATCAAGGGAATAAGGAAATGTGTTCCTTCTAGATGCTTTCTAGTTTTCTTTATTTCATTCTTTTTATCATATGGAGCTTCTGCTTTGATTTATTTTGAATTTTTTTATTAAGGAAATGAACATGATTGTATATTTTTTTAATAAAATAATTAAAAGTTTATCAGCACATGATGCCGTCTCATAATCGTTACGATATTTAGCAAGTTGGGTTAATTTCTTACACTAAATATGTCTTATATAAGTCAATAATTCAATCGTAATTATAGATTATCAGAATAATAATAAATAATTATACTTTTAGAGGATGAAATAATGAAGCTTTATGTCAAAAAAAAAAAAGAAATAATGAAGCTAGGCCATCTGATGTGTCATTTGGTTCCCCTGCATCATCATCATCAGCATAAATTAATCTATTACATTTTGGTCAAATTCTGTAGGAGGTCCTTATCCCTTGCATTTTTTATATTTAATAAATTAGTATAATATTTGTCTAGCGGTATAAAATTGTCAATGTATAAATGTTACATCACCTCATATTTAAAAATAGTGATTAAATTATTGAAAAGAATTAAAAAAAGAATGAGTTTCGGGATTGAACTCAACAAGTGGTTCTGGTTAAAAAGCGGATGATGTTTATTTTAGGAGATTTCTTTATCCGCAAAGTATGTGCGTATTCTCAAAAAATTAAGAATACGTATGAAAAGATACTACCTAATAATACCTTTAGACTATTCAAAAAAATAATTTCAAAATTGAGAATATATATTTCAAAAAGTATGGGCAGTAGAAATGATCATAGATATACAAAATTCATCAAAAACTCGTTATACAGAGACGTCTAAAGAGTTTGACTCTATTTTGTGTACGATTTAAATGTATTCCCTTTGTATTGAAACTTTTTCTAAAACTATGATATATCTCTTTTTTTTAGAACAAGTTCATATTATATCAATTAAAAAATTAAGTATAATCGATTCCTATCACCAAAATTAAAAGAAAAAAAAAACAATTATATTAAAAAACAATTTCTATTGAATTTCAGAATAAAACCTGTAAACTTCGTCGGGTGTCCAATTTTAAAGAAAATCAAACTTCCAAGTGAGCAATGGAAAATATTACAGCACCACTTAGCAATATTCCCAAAGGCGAGGCTCCTCATATCCAAACCCATTAATTTCGACTCCCCAGAACTCATAAATTTGATGATTCATATCCACCAACAGATCTGGAAGATCAATGAACGCATCATCATCATTATTCAACGACGAACTCGACGACTCCCGAGCACTACCATGAGACATCGTCGACGACACCGTGCTCGACGGAGAAAGAGGAGCCATTTGATCATTGTAACTCAAGGCGGCAGCTTTAGCGGCGGCGGCTTGGATATCCTTGGGCGACGAACTTACCGGCCGAGGAAGATGGTGTGCTGTATCTGGGAAATTCAAATAAGCCGATTTCCCTTTAATTGTAAGCGCCGCCACATCGTGTGCTCGAGCCGCCATTTCAGCAGTCGGGAAGGTGCCTAGCCAAATCCTGGATTTTTTCCTGGGTTCACGAATTTCGGATACCCATTTCCCCCATTGACGCATTCTTACTCCCCTGTATGTTGGGTGTTTCCCTTGGAGAACTTCGTCCTCATTTTGAAGTTTTCTCTTGTTTTCGTTTGTGTTTTTGATCGCTTTCTGAATCTTGTTTGAAGATGAAGAGGAAGATGAAGTTGAAGAGGAAGATAATTGGGTCTCAAGCTCGGCTTCGAGTGGTACTTCCATGGCGGATTTTTAATTCTTTTAGTGAGAAAATGTGAAGGCCATTGCTTGGAGAAGAAGGAGCTGAGCTCGCTAGCTTCTTATAATTCCTTTGACACGTTATAAAGTTAGAAAAAGTGAGCTCAAGGCAATGGGTCCACGCTATGGAAAAAAAATACTATATAGTTTTTTAATGTAATGATAAAATATAAATTTATATATTACCAGTAAATTATGATATGTTATTGATTAAAAATATAATAATAATCTATTAATAATGTATCTCTTATCACGGACCAACGATATATATGTACAATTTGGTTATTTTGGTACTCAAGTTGATTTAGAATAATGTACTGGCTTAAATTAGAAAATTTTGAATTAATTGGGTCGGTGAGTCTTATTGTATAATTTAAATTTTATTTAAAAAATTTAAGACTAGTTGAGTCAAATTTTAAGTTAATCGAGTTGATTAACCATATCTTATAACTTAAATTGTATTTAAAATTTTTTTAATCAAATTTTTAAAATTATAATTCGAGTCATATCAAGTCAAATTTTTCGCATTAAGTCATTTACTTATATTTTGAAGTATTGCTCTCTCTTCTGTGTTTTTGTTGGCTTCTCATTGAGGATTTACTTGAAAGTTGAAATATTTAAAGGTTTTTGGATTTGAGATTTACTCATTTTAATAGTTTTGTTGAGGGATTAATTGTGGGCCAACCACGTGAAATACATTGTTGAGGGATTTAAGATTTACTCATTTTAATAGGCAAGGAAATCAAATCAGATCAAAGACATAATATCAAAATAATCATTTTTGCTCTCTCGTTATCGCATGATCTCGCTCAATTACCGTGGTTCTTGTCGACAATTCTCGAGAAAAAAAAATTAACAAGATATTGATGAATACATCTACCATATATTCAATTTAGCTTGAAAAGTCTAGTATGTTTTACTTATTTATCTCGATATAGTGGATGATTAATTATTCTTAAATTAAAGTCAGTGTATTTTAATTTATTTTTTATTTTATGATATATCTAATATTAAATATATACATGATTATGATTTTTTAATGACGTGATTTCTTTTCCTTACTATCCAGGGATGGTTGTTCAAAGTGGGGAATAATCATGTGTTTAAAACACAATGGAACATACATGTAGTGCTTCTGCACCAATTTTGAGATTTTTTTAATTATGACCAATATTTATTTATTTTATTCTAATGATGAAAGTTTGTGTTTTTAATAATGTTTTAAGTATTACATAATATTGGAACAAATATCGAACCTTCAATGAATCTACGTGATCAATTTAGTTTGAAAAATATGGTGATAGAATGATCAATCGCTACTTCAAGGAAAGTGAAGAAAGCGGTGGATTGAATATGCCACTTAACAATGATTGTTTTTCGAGTTTCACAAGCTATATGCGCCTCAACAAATTTTTCTCATTTACTTTTGTTTTATATATATATATATATATATGTGTGTGTGTGTGTGTGTATTTGCGATTAATTTTTATTATCTTACTTTCGTTTGAATTTTTTTAAGGTTCACAAAATACTGTGATGAAAATGTGTGATTGCTTCATGGTCCGCCGAGGATGAACCAGGTTTCAGTGCGGTGCTTTAATGGATTGAAAATCATAATAATAATAAATCGATTATATGTTTTGTTCTTTAAACACCTAAAACATGTTTTATTATAAAAGGTTTCGTTATATTAATTTAACGCCCAAAGCATGTTCTTTAATTAGTTAATATGCTCTTTGTTCTGTTGGTTTAATCCAAATATATTGGCTGGACATCCCGTTCTGCAAAGCTATTGGTCTCAAAATAGGGTTTCTAAAAGACCTTGTGAACTAGTTTAATAATGTCACGTACAAGGATTAAATCTTTGTTCTCTGTTGGTTTATCAATGACAAATCTTGCAAAAATTGAGTTTGTGGCACTTGATATTTCATAAAAGAATTATTTATCCTGGATCTTAGATGCCGAAATACACCTAGATGCAGATGGTCTGAGAAATACTATTAAAGAGGGGAATGCAGAATCTGCTCAAAATAAGGTCAGAGCCATGATACTTCTTCGTCGTCACCTCTATGAGGGGTTGAAATTTGAATATTTAATGATGAAAGATCCTCTTATTCTTTGGAATAATCTAAAGGAACGATATTGTAACACCCCCTTCCCGTATCCGTACAACGAACACGAGTTGGAAATGTCACAGTAACTTAAAAACATTTTATATTAAAAAAATCGAGGAAAATTTAAAAAATTATAATTATTTAATAGTATTCATCATTCATAATTTGTAAACAAATAAAATGTAAACATAATTAACTTTTAAGTATTATACCATAGTTACATATTTACATAACTCATTTAACAACGTATATAAAATTCAGCACAAAGCAAGCCGGTTTAAACATTTTAACAAAATAGACAGATCATTTTAGTACATGCCACTAATACATACACGAAACAAGGATGTCATAAGTACTAGAAATTAACCTGTCGATTCGTAAATCTAAAAAAAGAGAAGATGATGCAAAGGTTCCGCATATAACAGAAATACGCACTAAGTATAACTTAGTGAGGCATAAAGTAAGTAACGTATGTAAAACAATTATAGATACATGATAATCATTTAAATCTCATACTTTATAATGCAAGAATGTTATGCAAGAAAGCATAAAGTAATCATTCTTTAGCTTTAAAACATACTTCATAGTACCAGAATATAGTCCAAGGTAAATATTAAGTACTTTAAAAGTACTACTCTTTATTGCTTGCAGACACAGTAAAGTGCCTATAACATATATGACACTTTAAAGTGATGTTAACTTTATGATACACATTGAAGTGTCAATAACTTTATAATATTCTTCAAGTGTCATTAACTCATAGAAAGTCTTATATGGTTGATGGTACCTTTAAACCAACTAACCAACTTATACGGTTGATGGTGCCTTTAAACCAACTAACCAACTTATACGGTTGATGGTACCTTTAAACCAACTAACCAACTTATACGGTTGATGGTACCTTTAAACCAACTAACCACCTTATATGATTGGCGATGCCTTTAAATCACCTAATCTCATTATCAGACAATAGCTTTACGTATCCATAAGGCAATTCATCATGACACATTGAAGTGCTAATAACTTTATATACTCTTAATGGTATACCTCAATATTGTCCAACTTAACATTACATTACCAAGGGCAAACTTGAAAACAATTCTTGCAAATAATGGCAAGTAACTCAATTTTCATACATACCTATATACATCACGTTTTTATAATGGAACAGTTCGTACTCCATAACATTTTCTTTTCCTCTTTTACTTGGGTCTCCTTCAATCTCCCTCGGAACTGTAGAAAACCAATCGAACACATATATTACCATACTTTTGGTTTGAATATGAAATATTCAAATATTTCCCTTATTCTATGTACTTTCTAAACTCTTATCATAGTCATTGATGATTAATTTAACTTCAAACAATTCTTCTAACTCTTTAAACTAATATTCAGATACAAAATGTATCACTTTTCAATTTCTGGCAGCTTGCACTACCTTCGGAAAAACACTTCTACTGGGAAAAATAAACATCGGATCTTAATTTACTTTATATTGGAGAAACTAGATTCGATAACGGTTCTAACGGTATAAACCTCATAAATTATTAAAATCCACAAAAATTATGAAAATTCTTCAAACTCCCGTCACAGAGCTGACCTAACCAAAACTGTTCTGAAAAGTTTCTGACCTCTATTCGATTAAAATTTCATATCTTTTAACTCAAAACTCGAAATCAGTTTCCGTTTGTTGGAAACGAAAACTAGACATCCATATCTTCATTTTGTATAAAATTCACCATCTAACCATTCCTCTAGAATTTATGATGAATTTCTAAACTTACTGCCAAATTCTGAATTTAACCAAACGTCCATATTTAGGTTCTATAATTATCACACAATCCCCTCATTTCTTCATTTGTTCATATAGATTACTAAATCACCTAAAACAACTTATTGAAATCAAAATCTCTTTACTTCCAACACTAAAATAAATTTGACAATAATTCCCCTTTACTTTACATCTTAACCAAAATGGTCACTTACCCTAACTAAGCGAATTCAATCTTTTAAACATCAAAATAATACTTCTAATTTCATTATTCATTCATTTTCATCCTTAATTCAATTCCCTAACCAAAATCCCCAAAACTTAGGGTTAGGTTTTATGTCTTAAACATGAAATAAATCCCAATTCAAGCTTGTTTTCATGTTTTAAATCGTCAATTCAACTAACTACCGTTCTAATTCCATCATAGACTTCAACTTCCATCATAAATCTTCATCCATGAACATAACTTATACTTTACTTTTCCATGCAAAAATACTATCAACATGAAGAGTTTGAAGCATAAAACAATTTATTCTAAAATAACATACCTTGAATCAAGCTTAAAACCTCCCAAATTTAGCACAAAAATTGAATTTCCTCCCCCCCCCCCCTCATTTCTTTCTTGCTCACGGCATGTAGGAAGAAGATGAACCAAAATTTTGTTCATCCTTTTTTTATATTCATCCACATGTCCCTTATTTTGTATTCTAATAATGCCACATGTATATTTAAAAATGAATTTTAAATTCATTTTTATCCATATTATCACTTTGTCCTCCAACTACATTCATATTTACAAATCCTCTTTCAACATGCCATTCCATTCCATTCCATTACATGGGAACCACTTTAGTTCCGTCCTAACTGGCCATCCTTTAAAAAATCGTAAAATTTCATTTTACGATTTTTGTTCGATCCAATTATCTAAAAATTATCTAATACGATTTTTTTATCAATCGTATTATCAACTCCCAATCCAAAAATCTCATATTTCTCAATTCCATAAATAAATAATATTGTCATAATCAATCTTCTATATTTATGGAGTCTAACGCTGAAATTTGGAATCGATCCAAAAATACCGATAATTATCCGAAATCTTTATCGGATAAAATTCTCTTAAAAGTCCTTCAGCAAATATTCGTATGAATCATTTCTACTTATTCAGAGTCCTCAATAATAATCAAAAACACAAATATGGGACCTTCCCATAGGTCACCCATCCTAATATTTCTCTGGCCTGAGCACGCTTAACAATTTTATTCGATCCAAATTCGGTACCTTTTTCTGTATCTTAATTCTTAAAACCGATATCAAGGTACTTATTTCGATATGATTTACTCTTATACAGAATAAAATTACTTATTGGGAAAATTACCATATTGGTCCTTGAACTTTTCCCAACTTTTCACTTTGGCCACCAAACTTCAAAATTTTTACGTTTTAGTCACTGAACTAAAACCACTAACTTTTTATTCTTTGCATTTTAGTCACTAAGCAAATATTGGGGTATTACAAATATGACCACCAAAAAATTGTTATTCTTTCTAAAGCTCGATATGATTGGTTGCATCTGAGATTGCAAGATTTTAAATCAGTAAGCGAGTATAACTCTACTATGTTTTGAATTACTTCACAATTGAAGTTATGTGGTCAAAATATTACTGATGAGGATATGTTAGAAAAAAAAAACATACTCCAATTTTCACACAATTAATGTTGTCATGTAGACACAATATCGTGAAAAAGTCTTAAAGACCTACTGGCTCTGCTCCATTCCCTAAAGTGAATGTCACATTTAATGCGGAAAGAATAAATGGTACATTAGCAATTGTGGTCGTAATTGAGGCCATGAACATAGATATAGACAAGATGATTATTTTAAGAATGCTTATAACCATCATAAGTGGGTTTATAAAAATGACAAGAATATATTAAGAAAGTAATTTTTTTATACAATGGTACAAACCATTGATCTCGTACTTGTCATACGTCAAAGAATTATAGATTTTTATCCACAATCATGAATGATAAAGGAAAGAAAATATAAATAAATTTTATTTATGAAAATGGAGAAAATAATTATGGCGTTGTTGGTCCAACTCATTTGGATATTGTTAATTTCCTCATAACCCTTAAGAGAATAATTCGCTATTTATTTTATTTCCTTATAATATCTAAAGGAAATTATTGATATTTTAATTTATTTTGGTTTATGTTAATTTGTTTTACATATTATATATATATACTTAAATATGTTAACTTGTTTTACATATTATCCTTTGAAGAAATGTTTACTTTCAGAATAAAATATGCAATGAATTGTGTCGATTTATGCTTAGCAGACAATGCAAGTACTCATACTATATTTAAGCATAAAAAATATTTTCCCATTTAAATGCAAAGGGAAAATATGAGTAATATATCTCAAAGTACTAAAATTTCAATGCTCCGGAAGAATAATAAGTTCTTGTGACATTATCTTTGATAGATAATTGATTTGGTATGTGTTATATTTAATATTTTTCATTTCATGAAGTGAATGGTACAAAGCACGTATTTTTCATTCCCGAAGTGAATAGAACAAAACAGATACTGAAAGGTGCATAATTATGCATATTTTCCCATTTAACAATGTAAGGGAATAATGCGAGTAATATATCCAGAAGTACTAATATCATAGAAGGCTCCAAAAGAGAAAATATGCTATTGCCAAATGGAACTCAATTCCATATTCACAGTGTGTTATACTCGTCAATGTCGAAAAAAGACTTATTAAATGTTAAAGATATTCACAAAAATGAATATCATATTGAGACTATTAGTCAAGGGGATGCTGATTGCCTCCATATTACGAGTATAACTCAAGATAATAAAAAAATCTTGATAAAATTACATGAACTATCATTCAGATTGTACTACAAAGAATTAGTACAAAATTGAAGCTCATGTTATTGTAAACCAGAAGTTTACTGATAACTTTATTATTTGGCATGACCGGTTAGGCCATTCCGATTCAATTATTATGCGAACATTTATTGACACTGCATGTGGTCATCGATTGAAGAACTGACAGATTCTTCAAAATAATTTTTTATGTGATGCTTGCTCTCAATGCAAATTAATTATTTGACCATCACCGGTTAAGATAGATTGTGAATCTATTAATTTTCTAGAGCGGATACATGGTGATTTATATTTGGACCCATACACCCTTCTTACAAACCATCTAGATATTGTATAGTTTTAATCGATGGTCATATGTATCATTGTTATCAACCCGCAACTTGGCGTGTGTGAGGTTACTTGCTCAGTTGATAAAATTACGAGCACATTTTCAAAATTACCCTATAAAGACAATCACTATTGATAATGCTGGTGATGTCATTTTACATGCAGCATCGATAGTTTGCATCAAGCCAACAAATTATCATAAGTTATTCCTATTACAAATGGTTTTTGGTCAAGAAGCAAATATTTTCCATCTTAGAATTTTTGGTGTACGCTGTATATTCTAATTGCTTCACCACAACGCACAAAGATGAGTCCTCAAAGGATGTTGAGAATATATTTCAAATTTGAATCCCCTTCTATAATTAAATATCTTGAGCTTCATATGGGGGATTTATTTACAACTCGATTTATTGATTGTCATTTTAATAAGTCGATTTTCCCAACATTAGGGGGAGAAAATATAATAGCTGGGTAAAAAAATAAGTTATAAAGAATTATCATTATGATCCACGTACTCAACAATGTGAACTATAAGTTCAAAGGATAATTCATTTATAAAACTTAGCAAATCAATTGCCAGATTATTTTGCTGACCTTAAAAGAGTGACTAAGTTACATATACCAACTATGAATGCTCCGATTAAATTTAATGTCCCGGAAGGATAAACCCTAATTGCTAATGAGTCTAACTTATGAATGTAACATGATAGACACGTAGGTTCCAAAGATAAAAATTCTCGAAAAATAGAGTTATATCTTGTGATGGTTCGATCAAGGAATCAACGAATTACAAAAATCTCTAGAAGAGATTAAAAGGTCTCCAATAGAGACATTAACATGACTTAGGTACCTGATAATAAAGAGATCTCAATAGATAATGTTATGTCTGGTAATAAGTGGAACCCAAATCAAATCGACTTCGATAATACATTTGCATGCAATATATCACTAGAGATTTTAATGTGAGTCATGAACCATTGTCAATTGGACAATGTAAACAAAGAAATGATTGGCCAAAATAGAAAGAAGCAATTGAGGCAAAACTAAAATATCTTTCAAGAGAGAAGTATTTGTGAGATATAAATGGGTCTTTGTGAGAAAGAGATATCAAAAAGGGCAAATCATGAGATATTGGTTGCACAAGGATTCTCACAAAGACATGAAATCGATTATGAGGAAACATATTCTTTTGTGGTGGATGCAACTACTTTTAGATTTTTATCAGTCTAGCAATAAAAGGAATACTTAATTTTAACCTAATGGATTTTGTTACATTCTATTTGAATGAGCCTCTTGATAATAACATTTACATGAAACTTCTAGAAGGATTTAGGCCCATAAATAGTTAATTCAAGTTCTCAAGAACATTATTCAATCAAATTGAACATATCTATTTATGGATTAAAACAATTTGGGTGCATGTTGTATAATTGCCTTAGTGAATACTTATTAGCAAAAGGCTATAAAAATGATTCAATTTCCCTGAGCATTTTTTAAGAGGTTTAGCTCTGGATTTTTTATCATTGTTGTGTAAGTTGATGATTTGAATATCATTGGGAAACATGAAGAGATATCTCTGACAATAAAATCTTTTTGCATCAATCGACATACAGAATAAGATGTTTAAAGAGACTTTACATGCATAAAGCACATCCGTTGAGCATGAGGCAAAACGAAAAATAATTGTTATGCATAAGATCTTAATTTGATCTATTGCTATAAGACCATTACCTTTGGATCTTTCAAAACTTGATGCCTCTTCAATCATGTGAATAATTGTTATGCACGAGGTTAAGCCGATGTAAGTTGCTTTCACAAGATAAGATGCATGCTATCTTGTGAAAAGATAATGCAAAATTTATACCTCATTCAAAAGGTGGATACATCAAATGTGACAAAACGAAACATATTTCTTCAAAGTTTTGTCCATCATGATCTTCAGAAGAATGGTATTCGATGAATCATTTCAAGCAATAATTTGGAAGATTTATCCACTAGTGTATACTCTACTTCAACATTTGAAGATTGTATTTAAGATTGAATTATGAAGATTCAAATATCTTATGTGATGATTTCATGAGAGGGAGTAAATACGCGTTGCACTCTTTTTCTTTTAACCGAGGTTTTGTCCCAATGGTTTTTCCTAGTAAGGTTTTTAACGAGGCAACATGTTATGTATATCAAAGATGTGTGTACTTTTTTTTTCCTTCACTAAGAAATTTTTTTCCTACAAGGTTTTTATCTTACTAAAATTTTAACGAGGCACATTATCTTCATGGATATCTAAGGGGGAGCGTTATAAATATCTTTATTTATGGTGAATATCCATATATTAAATGATACTTTAATATACTTTATTATTAGGGTTTAATACCTATTAGAATTAGGGTTTCCATCTTATACCTATCAATATAGAGTTTAGAGAAAGCATTGTATACAACCCTACATTGAGAATATAATATAAGTCTCTTTCTTTGTCTCTCATCTTGTTCTTGTTCATCTATTTTGTTCTTGCCCTTTACTTTATTCACAACATGTATGACATTATATAATATTAGTTGGTTAACAACATCAATTTGGCATTAACAATGCAGAAGATATTTACATTAAAACACAGAGTAGCTACTCTTACCCTCCAAATCTCAATTAATTAATGGGATTCAGTGCCATGTCTGAATTACTTGTATATATAATTAAAGGACAATTGTTCTATGCACAAACGGTTGTAGAAACTTTGTTTACACAAGCACCTTAGTTTTTGTGTATGCACCTCACATAGCTGAGGTTCTTACTGAAAATTTGAAAGAATGCATTCACTCTTGGAATATTGATACTAGGTTGTCTTCTATAACTATAGATATTTGCACAACTAATGATGCTATGATTGATATTTTATGTCAAGAGTTTCCTTATGGATCACTTATGTTGCATGGACGTTTTCTTCATATGTGTTGATGTGCTCACATACTTAATTTGATTGATCAAAATGGGTATAGTGATGTGATAAAAAGTGGTCTTGATTTATTGATAGTGTTCCTTTTAAACTGCTTCAGATAAAAGATATCAAAATTTTGAACAAGTAGCTAAGCAAGTAGTTATTGGATGTACAAAAATGTTGCAACTTGATTGCAAGACTAGATAGAATTCGACTTATGACATTTTTATGGTTGCTTTAAAGTATAGGGAGGTGTTTTTGTCTTGAGTGGCCATAAATATTTGTTTAAGAATTCGCCACTCAATGAAGATTGAGATAAGGTGGTTGGAAGTGTTTAATGATATTACACTTGTATTTTTTGCATCAAAATATTCTACAGCAAATAATTATTTTCCATGTATTTGTAGGGCTTAGAATAGCTATGTTGAATTGGCTTTCATCACCTCGTGATTATTTCAGAAAGGTGGTGCTAGTAATGTTGGAGAAGTACAACAAGTATTGGGCTCATGTATTTTCCATGTATTTGTAGAGCTTAGAATAGCTATGTTGAATTGGCTTTCATCACCTCGTGATTATTTAAGAAAGATGGTGCTAGTAATGTTGGAGAAGTACAAGTATTGAGCTCATGTTAATGGTCTTATGGGAGTAGCGACTATATTTGATCTTAGGTTCAAGATAAAACTGATTCATTTTTACTTTGCTAAAATTTATGATGATTTTAGTATCCACACTAAGATTGATAGAATTCAAGATCTTCTACGTGAATTGGTGGATGACTATGGTTATTAGAATGGTTAGAGCCAAGCTAATAAGAGCAAAACAAAATCTATTGGTTAGAATAGCTATGTTGAATTGGCTTTCATCACCTCTTAATTATTTAAGAAAGATGGTGCTAGTAATGTTGGAGAAGTACAACAAGTATTGGGCTTATGTTAATGGTCTTATGGGAGTAGCGACTATATTTGATCTTAGGTTCAAGATAAAACTGAATTATTTTTATTTTGCTAAAATTTATGATGATTTTAGTGTCCAAACTAAGATTGATAGAATTCAGTATATTCTATGTGAATTGGTAAGGGACAATGTTGAACGGGTTTGTAGAATATGTAGAGCAAGATAATGATGAAACTATAGAAAATATTATTTGGGCAAGTACTTGGAAGCTGCCAACATATCACTTGTTGATGATTTTGATATTCTTAATTGGTGGAAAACAAATGAGAATAGTTATCCAACTCTCCAACAAATAGCTAGGGATATTTTGAACATTCCTGTCTCAACTATCCTTATCCCATCAGAATCTACATTTAGCACAAGTAGACAAGTAATTGTCATTATCGTAGCTGATATTAATTTGTTCTCAGAATTAGCTTTAGGCTGATATTAAAAGTAAAATTATTTTTCTAGTCTATGTTAATATGTGAAATTGTGCTTAATTATCTTATTAAAGTTTAGTTACTAACTTATATTAGTTTTGCCTTTTATTACAAGTGTACGTAGTGGTGAATATAAAATGGAGTTTTCTCAGTTTGAGGACATAGAGAATGATGATTGCAATACTAGAGTAACCGATGTGACAAGCGTTGCCTGAAATTTAAGAATATTGTGTCAAAAAACAAAAATATTATGTGTTTGCCATTTATGCTTGTAAACTTTGTTTATGTCTTTTTTTATAAAGTTTTATGTACTAAGACTTTGATTTGTTTTATGAACTAAGACTTTGGTGTTTTACGATCGAACTTGAATTTATGTTTATGATTCTTCTTGATTTTATGTTTTATGTAATATGTGTGGTTGTTGCCAGGCGGGTATGAGATAGGTGGTGGGTATCCAATTGGGTAGTAGGGGTGGGGTGAATTTGAGAATGTATCCGTGTAGGTAAGTGTGGATTTGAAAATCTTACCCGTCGTGGGTGGTAGGTAGGTGGGTAAGGGGTCGATACGAAAATATTAAGTGGGTATGAGTATTGGTATGGTGGAAGGGATATCTGCACCCGCCCCACCCATTTGTCATCCCTAAATGAAGCTTTAATTCCTACTTCATTGAGAAGCTAATATTCCCATACTGTTTCACATAAAGATTTGGTCATAACTCAATATTCGGCTTATGCACTAGATCGTGAAACCACGTTTTGTTTCGTACTCTTCCATGAAATCAAGTTTCCTCCAACAAATACACAATATTCTAAAGTAGATCTCCTATCTCCCTTACATCCTACCCAATCCGAGTATGAAAAAATATTCGATCGTAGTATGACCATGATTGCCATATAGAATCCCACGTCCATGAACATTCTTCAATTAATGCAAAACTTGTTCTATTGCCTTCCAATGATCAATAGTTGCGATGACATTTATTGGCTTAGTACACCTGGATAAGTAATACGAGGACGTGTCACAATAAGATAATTCAACTTTTCGATGAGTCTTTTGTACCTCTCAGGATCCGCATATAATTCACCTTCTTTTGTTAATTGCAAATTGGGAACCATTAGAGTATTACATGGCTTAGCACCCAATTTTTCTCGGCTCATAAATTAAATGGATTAATTACCCCGTTGATACATGAACTATACCAAATTCTCAGTTTCATACACAATGTGTTAAAAATTTTAGTTTGATACATAGGGTTTTTCACCGTTAACGGGTTTACCCACTTTCGTTATGGAATCTGACATGGAGCATTGTATCCACTAAGAAAATGACACGCGTCATTTATTTTCTTAAAAAAAATATCATTTACTTAAAGAATAATTAAAATATTATTCCTTAAAGGTTCATTATATTTTAATTTTGTCCTTATTTTTAATAAAAATGAATATTTAATTTTAAAAAAATAAAATATATTCAAAGCAATAACTGGTTGACACATGGCATAAAAATTAAAAATATATTTTTGAAGTTTTTTTCATTCAAAAAAATAATTTAAAACACATGGCATGATATTAATAAAAACAAATTTTCAATTTCAATTTCACTTTTAATTTTATTTTTTAATTCAAAATAAAACTAGTCATTGTTAGAACCATCATAATTACCGACGCATGTCTCCCCAACCACATATAGCATCGAAGAAAAAGATTGTTCTTAGATAGATCTACAATCACAAATGCAAAAACATGTTCAATAGTGCTTGACGATGCTTTCACTTACACTTAACCCCCCCCACCACCACCAATATTCTTTGAGAAATTGATGAAAAATTATGTTTGATTTTAATAATTTTAAGAAGGAATACCTGAGATTATTTAGTAGTGATGGGTCAAATGAATTACAAATAAATAAGGGAAACACTATCTAAACCATTTTTTCTTCTCTATAGTTTTCGTCATTTTCCCCGGCATCATCATCTTCAACATCCCCGTCTCCTCTTCAACGTTGCCTACTTCACTGCCAACCTTTTCCTTTATTATAACCCTAATTTCATTGTTTTCCTCTTCAAAATTCTTGTTTTCTTCTATCAACTTCATCTTCAATAATAAAAAAGATAGATAAAACCTCAAATAAAAACTTTCTTTGTGTTTTTCCAGTACTCATGATCCAAGCGAAGTTACGATGTTGATTGCGAAAACGAAATAACGATGCTACTACCTCTATTGATTATGGTGTGGGGAAGAAAGAAATAGGGATTTAGATGAAGATGACGGCCCGCCACACCGCCAGCCATCAAATAGGACATTTTCTCAAGAATGGAGGAGAACTTCAAACAAAGAAAAAGAGTAACGCCGGCAATCCGAAAATGTTGGTGAGAGAGATGCAGGTGAAATGAAAAAATGTGTTGTCGGTGAGAAAGGAAAATGAGTGTCTTGAACATAATAGGAAGGAAATTGAAAAATGAGTGTCAGTGAGAGAGGAAAAAGAAAAGAAATGAAAAAAAAATTAAAAATACATGTGTCAATCAGTTATTGTTCTGAATATATTTTATTTTTTAAAATTAAATACTTATTTTAATTAAAAATAAAGATATAATTAAAAATAATAATGAACCTTTAGAGACTAATTTTGTAATTATTCCTTAAGTAAATAAAAGTTTTTTATTTTTTAAATAAATGGCAGGTGTCATTTTTTTAGTGAATACAATGCTCTACGTTAACTTCCGTAACAAAAGTGAATAAACTCATTTTATGCAAGAAATTGAAAATTTTAAAATATTATGTATAAAATTAAGAATTTGATATAGTTCACTTATCAACGGGGCAATTAACGCAAAGTAAATCAATCACATGCTTCTTTTGGGATAGGATGATTCCTTTTTACTCCTGCTAACTTCAATTCCCAAAAAAAAAAATTAACATCCCTCAGTCTTTGGTATAAAAATGAGCAACTTCAAAAGAGAAATTATGCTAGAGTCACTACTAGTGATTATAATAATAACCACATATACAACTAAAATAATACATTCATCAAATGATTATAGGAAACAACGGTGTGTGTATAAGTACGTTTACCTTTCCAAAAGGCAATATTAAGATCAAGATCATATAAGGTAGTCAGATCTGATGATGAAGATATTAGTTCATCAAGACATGGTTCTGGAATCGCAAGAACATGATCAAAACTAGGCGAACATGGTTGTTTAGCAGGATAAGTTTTTAGAGTCTCAGAAATAGGTGGCCGTGGGCGACGTGAGAAGGTAAATTGGATATGAGGTTTAACTAGTATAGAGGATGGGGACCCTGATTCTGAGATGACCTGATAAAGTAACAAATCATCCTCCCCTAATGCACATAACCTAAACTGAAAGACAAACATGTTTGCTCCAAAAAAATAACATCAGCTGATACTTACCAAGACTTGGACAATAACGATAATCGTTTTGAACCCGAGAATATCATTAAAACACACACTTTAATGACTAAGGATCAAGCTTTGTAAGTTGAGGACGAACATCCAAAACAAAACAAGCGCAACCAAATATCTTAGGTGCGATAGGAAACAAGTTTTTATTTGGAAAGAAAATATGAAAAGGCGTATTGTTGGAAAAAAAAAATAGACGAAGACATACGATTAATGAGGAAGAAAGCAGTAGAGACAATGTCAGCCCAAAAACATTTAAGAACGTGAATTTGAAATAACAAAGCTTTGAAAGTTTCAAGAAGCCGTCTATTTTTCTTTCAGCAACTCCGGTTTTGTGAAGGAATGTCAACACACGAAGGCTAGTGGAGAATGTCATGCTCAAGCATGTATTTATGAAAGGACCTGACATATATTCTTTAGTATTATCACTTCTCAAAATTTGGGCATATTTAGCAAATTATGTTTGAATTTCAACTCAAAAGGAAAACAATTAAGGATGATTTTTTATTAAATAGAGCCAAGTCATTCGTGAATAATCACCAACAAAGTTAACAAAATATTCGAAACCAGGTTTTGAGGTAACTGGGTTGGGTCCCCAAATATCAGAGTGTACTAACTCAAAAGGAGCAGTAGCTTGCTTATTAACTCGAGGACTAAAACTAACAATATGACGTTTAACAAACTGACAAGACTCACAATCTAAAGAAAAAAATGTGAGAAAATTGAGGGCAAAGTTTCTTAAACATAGAAAGCAAATGATGACCCAAATGACAATGTTTATCAAAAAGACTGATGGTACTTACACAAGCAATCGATTTAGTTGTACGGACACATGTCCCTTGCAAATAATCTTCTTCGTCATAAGATCTTGAATCAAACAATAACCAGGAAAATGAGACAGAACAATTAAGTCACTCGCAAGTCTACTAACTGAATTCAAATTCAAAGATAATTATGATAGACTGAGAACAGAAGAAAAGTGAAGGGATGAAGTAATAGTAACGGTACCAAACCCAATAAACACTAGATGTTGACCCATCGGCTAAAGTAACAAAGTTTGGAGATTTATGTGGATGAAAATCGAACAATAAACAGGATTACGTATCATATGATATACTAACTTACTATTGTTTACCCCTTGACGATTTCTAGATCAGTCAATACTCTTTTGTGGATGGTAATTTCTAATTACTGGCAGGACCTCCGAGTTAGTCTAGCATGGTCTGTAGGGAGTGGAAACTCTATAGACGTTTTTGATGATGTTTGAGTTCTCTCTTTGGAGCCAGTGCGCAACCATGTTTTAGATCCAGATAGCGTTGATTTTAATATTACTCTCATGGACCTTACTGATGGTAATGGGGAATAAGATAGTAGTACGCTATCATCGATGTTTACTGCACAGGCCATATCTCATATTCACAGTAACAAATGCCTGAACTCTTCTAATATTGATGATTCTTGCATATGGAGATGGTATATTGATCATAGATTTACGATTCAATCAACATATTCATGTCTTGCCTCAAATTGTTGAAATCTGAAACACAATTATGTAAGATAATATAGAGCCTCAAAGTTCCTCAACGACTTCCCCTTTTCTTATGGTTAGTCTTACATCAAAAGCTCATGACCAATCTTGAGAGATGTCAACGAGGACTTGCTTCTAGTTCAAGTTATCATTGCTGTGATGCCTCTAAAGAATCAATCATCCACATTCTTAGGGATTGCCCTAACTCCTTTGCTCTTTTGTCGTCTTTGCTATTAGGTGCATCGACTCGTGTTTTCTTTAATCAATATCTACCTGGCTGGTTACAACAAAATCTGAGATCTCATACTTTTATTACAGGTTTCAACCTCCCCTGGAATGTGGCCTTTATTACCATTCTGTGGCACTTACGAAAAAATAGGAATAACTTTGTTTTTAACCATGTTCCTCAACATGCAGATTCTATTCTTAGCAACTCTTTATCTTGCACAATATACAACATTGAAGCGTTGATTCCAAGCCCTAACGTCTGGTCCAACTCAAAGAAGCAACATTCAGTGGCAGCCTCTAGACACATGTTGGATTTGCATGAACGTTGATGGAGCAATCTCAGGTACTACATGATTTGGTGCCATAATGGCACATGGATCTCTGGTTTTCATAAAATGATAGGCGTTTCGAATATTCTCCACACCGAATTATGGGTCATTCTCATAGGTTTTCAACTGGCATTGAATAATGGAGTTGAAATCATCGTGGTGTAGTCAGACTGCGTTCAGGCAGTTAAGCTCATCAATGACCCAATGCTGCCTCCAGCCCCCTTTCTCTTGTAAGGGCAATTGCTGAGCTTCGTAGTAGGTGTTGGGTAACATCTATTGTTTGGACAACACGTGAAGGCAATTGGCCTGCAGATTACCTTGCCAAACAATATGCATTCCTCGACGGCAATATGATCATCCTTGATTCCCCTACTGATGTTTAAACTATTTCTTGACAGGACATTATTGGTCCATCGTATCATAAAGCTTAGTTTGCTTGGATTTCTCATTGTAATTCAAAAAAAATGAATTAGTTGTATATAGGTAAATTTAGAAAGATTTAATGCACATTTTAAAACTTTTAGGTATTTTTTGAGTTTAAATAAATTTATAATTATAGTTTGATATTTAAATTTGAGTCCTTTCGTATTATCTTTTCATATTATTTCAAGTTTGAAGATTTGATGAATTTAGATTATTGACTTTCTATAATTAAATCAAAGTGAGATCATATTCAAATTAATTGAATTAAGTTTTCAAACTCGGATTAGAATAAACCATTGTAGTTTAAATTAATCAAATTGCTGTTACTCGGGGCTGCATGACTTAGAGCTAGTTTCAGATAAGTTAAATATTCGCCATGTTTGGTAAATAGCAGTTTGAGCTAAAATTAGAAGTTTGAAAAAGCAGATTGGAATGAAACCTCTAATTTTTAAAAAAATGATAATATTAGCTTTTTGAAATTAGAGGTTTTGACATATGAGTTGTAAAGACTCTTTTACCCTTAATAATTATTAAAAATTTTCAAATAACCTAAATTTAACTTTTTTTCTATTTTAATTATTCACCCTCACGTATTTACATTGTGACATTTTCTTTTTGTTTTTTTTTCTTTTTATTCTCACACATTTATATTTTTATTTAAATTTAATAATTGATTGAATTGTATTAAAAATAATTATATAAATAATAAATTAATATATAGATTATTCAAATATGCTTAGTAATGTTATATTAAAAAATTATTTTTCATAATCTAGTAAATATTAATAGATACAAAATATTGCTAACTATTCAAACAAGTATAAAATATAATCATGTCCTTATATGTTATGTTGCTTGTTTAAATAAACAAATGACTATCAGTTAATTTTACCAAATACTTTTGTACAATCAACTAATATAATCTGCTAGTGAAATAAGTTAATGCAGTAAGCTATCGGCTAATGCAATCCGCTTCAGTTATCAGCTATTCTCTGATTGCCAAACATGCCAATATGTTGCATCATAGGTAGGAACTGTTAAAAAATTATTCTGTTTTTTTTTTTGTTGTCCTCCCGGTTTCTAAAACTTTGCCCTGATTAATCTGGACTGACTCGTGTCGCACACCTAATATTGGTAGGTAAGTCTCCCAACAGAGATTTTTTTGCATATACAAAATTTTAAACTCAAAATTTATTTAAGTAATACCAAGTTGTTTACCACTTAAACTAACTTGGTAATCTAATTTATTCAGTTGAACCCCCCGAAAGAACTACATATTATTATTCTTCTATTAACGATACTCTGTACTGCTCAGAAACCTGGAGCTTTGATTCGGAAAAAAAATTATTGTGTTAAACCGCATGGATTGGGCTCCCACTTGAATTCATGCTCGACTTTCCACCAGGACCAGGATTGGCATGAAATGTTTTAGTGAAAGAGAGGATGGGCCACTATCACCGATCGATCCTCCCAACCTCAGTTTCGACATGCCGACCAGCTCCTCAACGTTGATCGCGCTCTTCGCCGAAATAGACATTTTAAATTCAATAACACTTTACAAATATTTAAATTAATAAATCACACTTTTGAAAACTATTTTTCAACCCAACAACAATGAAGAATTAAACCTAAAATATACATATTTACATGATATTGGAAAATTAAAAACAAGTTAGCATAAATACAATTTAATATAATGGTACATTAAATATAAATTTTAAATGTTTTTTAATAATTAAATAAACTATTCATAAATTTTAATTTAAACATTTACATCTGAAAAAATATTCATTAAAAAATTAAATATACACACTTTACAATTCAGTTGTTAGAATCAAGAGGTCTTTAAATCGTTCAAAGGATTGATGGAACTAAATATCTTATTTTTTTAATATTGATTACTATTTATGGCTACATCTTACGTTCATTTAAAAATTATATTAATTACCAACAATCAATTAATTTAGTTGGAAGAGTCACTCCCATGAGGAATGTATGTAGTATCTAATTCGAATTAATCAGAAATGGATTGAATATCAATAATTATAAATATATATATACTAATTATTGTTAAATCCATGGGAGATAAAAGGATTAAACAAAGAAGTTTTGATATTTTCAGTTCAAAACTCATAAGCCGAAAGCACCTAAAGTCTGGGCTAATATCAGGGCCCAAAGAGCAAGAAGCTCGTCTAAGCCTGGGCGGGCCTCATTCTAGAAACTTCCAAACTCGGCCTCTTCTTTTAGATTAAGCTGCTACCAAAGGCTTAGTTTTCTTTTCTTTTATTATATTATTATTGACGAATTTGAATTCATTTTCTGTTTTATTTTTAATATATATTTTTAAAAAAATTAACTTATTAAATTTAAATTTGTAACGAATCCAAATATCCTATGAATAACTTAATTAATTCGAATTTGGATAGAAATACTTAGGATTTCAGTATAGATACTGTACATTTTCATTTGCAGGGATGAACCTACTTAGCGGATGGGGCCAATTGTTCCCTAAATTTGATAGTTTAATTACAGTTTAGATCATTGAAACTTTTAAAACTATAACAATTAAGTTATTGCTTCTCCTAAAATTATATGGTTTATTATTTATTAGGACCATGCCAGTTAAAAATTATGAAATTAAATTTTGACTCTTTATTTTCTGGTTTTATTACTTTTTTAAGAACTTTCAATTTTTAATTTTTAATTTTCTTAATTTTCTGTTTAATTACTTTTTAATACCTCAGAATCATCCCTAATTATAAAACCGCACTCAAATGCTGTGAGAATATCTCTGAACCAAAGATTCAAACGTATCCTTAATTTTGCCTACTATGAAAACAAAATCTCATAAACAAATAACGTTTTATTCACACGGTCAAGCGAACACCGTAAATAGGATGTTATGAGTAGCAAAGCTAACTAGAACGACATCGTGGACTTCTTTGATAGCTAAAGCAATTAAGGGTGAGCATTCGATCAAGCCGAGTTAAAAAATTTTAAATTAATCGAGTTGACGAGTTATATTTTATAATTCAAATTTTATTTGAAATTTTTTCGAGTCGAGTTGTTCGAATTTCTGTCTAAATTTAATTGTAAATATTTATAAGGTTATTATACTATTTATCTTCAATTTATATGGCTTTCTATAACCATATACAATGCACAAATATATTTCTTCATATTTTTCATATGTAATGTATACGGTCAGAATTGAGAGGCTCAATTCGAACTTGAAATTTGATCCACTAATTAATAAAAATTTTGAGCTATTCGAATTTCTATTTTATAACTCAAACTTTATTCAAAATTTTTAGTTATTTATAAAATTAGGAATCGAGCTTTTTTTCACGTGGAATTTTGTCCATCCGTAAAAGCAATAACATAAATAAGTGTTAGTTACAGTTCTAGTTCTATATTAGATTAATCGACATTTAACTTCACACCTATGTTGTTTCGACTCTCCATTTTAATACACTTATATATTCGATCTTCATGTTTGAATTCGAGTACATAACTTCTCTCAAGATCGAGACTTTATTGAAGCTCTAGGAGCCTGTGACATCAAATTTCGGACATCTTAATTCTTAAGCATCTAGCCAGGATGTAAAAACAAAAAATCAGATGAGTTTCAAGTCGAGTCCTGTCAGTTCGGGTCAAATCAAATACACGTCATTTTAGGTTGATTTGATGTGTCGACTCGATTCAGGTCGGGTGCGGGTTCAATTCAGGTCGGGTCGAAACGGCTCGAATCCGAATCAGATAATTGACGAGTTAATTCGGACTCGGATGGACTTCAGGTCAGGTTGAGTTCATTCAGGTCGGTTTAATTTCAAGTTGGGTTCATTTCAAGTCGGGTAATTTCAAGTCGGTTTCATTTTAGGTCGGGTAAATTCGGGTTTCTAAATAGTATTAAGTTTGAGTTTGATACAAATAGTCGATAGACTTTGGGAAGGGACATTTTGAGTGAATTATTTAACGCCTTTCGGCTTTCACGAACACGAATCACATTAAAAATAAATATTAGGCACTAAAATGAAAAAAAATGTCATCATATGATTCATATCTAAAATATTGGAGTAAATTATAAAAATTAGAAATTAATAAGGATCAATTTCGGTGAAAATAAAGTTTTAGGGAATAAGATGAATAAAAATAGCATCATATTAAAATTATTGGACTAAATTACAAAAAAATGAAAGGTGTCAATTTGAAATCCCTAAATCTTTTTTCGGGCCAAAATAAATTAGGCCTTCAAAAGCCTGACAAACATTTGAATTTGCCATCGGTCGTTTTGGGTTGAGTACAACCCCAAACACTCAACTTGACCCCTAAATCTTACAATCACTAATAATTAAAGTACAAGCCTAATCCCCAAATCCATGAATCCCTAAACTAATATGATAACCCCAATTCCAAACACTCAACTTGAAACATCCATTGTTTATACCTCTAAACCCCTAAATCCCTAAACTAATTCCATTACCACAAACACTCCACTTGACACATTTACCCCTAATCCCTAAACTAGAACTCCTAAATCTTAGAAGCACTGTTCACTAATAATCTCAATCTCGTAATCTCAACCCTTAATCCCTAAACTAATCCCATTACCCCAAACGCTCCACTTGACACATTTACCCTTAATCCCTAAACTAAAATCCCTAAATCTTAGAAGCACTATTCACTAAATGGAAGCTCAATCCCCTAATCCCTAAACTAATCCCATTACCCCCAAACACTCCACTTGACACATTTACCCATAACCCCTAAACTTTGTAGCATTAAATCTAAGAAGCACTATTCACTAATAATTAAAGTAGAAGCCCAATCTCCTAATCTCAACCCATAATCCCTAAACTAGAACCCCTAACTCTTAGAAGCACTATTCACTAATAATTAAAGTAAAAGCCCAATCACCAAATCTCAACCTCTAATCCCTAAACTAATCCCATTACCCCAAATACTTCACTTTACACATTTACCCCTAAACTCCAAACATGAACCCTAAAATCTTATAATCATTATTCACTAATAATTAAAGTATGGTCCCACGCATTCTTGCTTTGGACCAAAATCTACGTACCCTTTTTAAACGTTTTCCTACCCTCTCTCTCTCGAAAGGTGCTCGTGATCTCCATGTCCACGTTTGTGGTAACCACGCGCGCATAACCAACAAGGCAATGGAATTGACGTGAACGATATGGATTGAGGGAGAAGAGAACCGTCACCTCTTTTCTTTTTCTTCTTTTAGAGGTTCGCATTTGCAAACAAAGGGAGTGGGACCCACTGCTAGAAACTGCCCACCTGAATGCAGAAACTGCTCTGACAACGATTTCGCGCCAAATTAGAAACACAACAAAAATGCATTATTAATATGCCTTTCCACACCATATTTGTATCTATCCTATATGACTTGTACTAAATAATAAGTGTTGGGTTCTGTTTTAAAAAATAAGAATAATAGTGTTTGACTAATTATACTATAAATTTTTTTACTTAATTAAACTCTCTAATCAATAAGTTGAATCATTTACGTACTCTGATTAACTTTAACCATTATTTTTATTTTTATTTTTATTTTTTAGAGATATTATTATAACCTAATATTATAGTTCTATCTTGTGACATTTACAAATTTGTTAGAAAACTATTTTTTTATTATTTCTATAAGTTTTTTATAACTTTTAATTTTTTAAAAATAAATAAAAAATTCTTGAAATTTTAAATGACGACACATTGCTCTAGTTGATCAAAATATTGTTAGATTTAACAGTCAACGTTGGTGAATTGATGAAATTTTATAGTATAAATGTTTAATTGGGTGCAAGAAAGCTCATGGGCTTAATTATTTTTCTTTTCAAAAAATCAAAAGCTTATGATACACTTAAACCTCTAATATATAGTCAAATTTAAAATTTTAGGAATATGTTATTAAAAGATCATAAATTTTAAAAATTAATATTAAAAGACTGATTCTTATGAATAATGAAATGAATATAAAATTATCTTTCTTGAAATATATAAGAGCAAAACCATATTAGAAAGTAGCACCATAATTGTTTTGTTAAATAATAAAAGCTTAACTATAAAATAAGTGCCTAAATCCAATCTTTCCCAAAAAAATTTGGTCAAGTTAATCAATAAAATTTGGTTAAGTTTATAAGAAAAAATGACAAATTCATTCAAGTTATGATGCACTTTACCCAAAAAATAATTAAAAATGACTGTCTTTTATGTGTAAAAATAGAAGCATAATATAACATGTCATTAAAAATGAATTTAAGTATGTTAATTCTTATTGACTTGACAAATAATTTATATTGAATGAGTTAGTACTAAGCATATTGAATTACTAAGCATTGAATTATTTAACAAAATTTCAAACTTAGTAGTGTCAAATGTGTAATCACTATTTTTGTCCGGGGTAGGCCCGTTTTATTTTTGTTTTTATAATAATGAGCTTTATATATATATATATATGTTACTATTATCTATAAAGAATATGTATTAAGGGCTTTACTTACTTTAATTATTTTATATTATATATAAGTGACCTTCTTTAAAACCCAAAAATGTATATATCTAGCATTATTGGTTAGGTTATTAGTATGTGATCCATATAGTACATATTGATTAGCATAGTATATTATTCCCTTCATATTATCTTAATTATCATTTGTGTTACTACTCTTATTATCTTTATTATCATATTATTACTATTATTGTCATTATAGGAAAATTTTAAAATCAAAAAATATTATTATTATTATGTTTTGTTATGGTTATATTATTACTTTTGTTATTATTATTAAACTAAACTAAAACCAAAAAGAGGTTAAAAAAATAAAAGCCCAAATTCAAATTATATCAGTCCAAGATTTTAAAAACATAAATAATATAATAGCCCAATAAATAATTTCAAATAAAGAGCCCAAGCTTATCATATATATACATCAGTCCATAACATAACTGCCCTAGTAAGGCCCAACAAGCTTGAACGAAAATCCCTAATGCTTGTTTTGGTTTCACGCGTAGCCAACTAGGGATCATTGGATCGGCACGATTAGACGGCCTAGATAATGGAGAATAGAAGGTCCCCATGCGCGAGTACGATCCACGCACCCGACATCTTGGATCTCCCACGCGTGGCTCTCTGGTTCCCATACGCTCGCGTGCACGCCTCTTCATCTCCTAGCTTTGCTTCCACGCGCGCCAGTTGATTTTTTAGCTTGCCCTCCATGTCAATCGAATGAGCCAGTAGCCCAACGCTATGTCACCATCGCCTCACCAGGCCAGCAGCTTCTGGTCCCCTCATCTCCTCGCGTTTCGCCACCATGCACAAGAAAAAAAATTGTCAGAGGACAAATGCGTAAAAAAATGTTCCTAACAACAAATATCAGATTTCAGGGGCAAGCCGGCCAAATCAAAGAGCCATTTGAATCCAAACAAAATACCAAGCAACCAATAGGGGATTTTCTATTTTCATTTTCATTTTTCAAAATACATATAATTCGAGGGTATATAAACACAATGCCCTAAAAACATTGGGAGGAATTCTGGAATTCAAAAAAGGCAATAGAGTAGCAAAACGAAAAGCCTCAAGTTTTTTAGGTATATCTCTTCTTCTCTTTCAATTCACAACATAAACATAAGTATATAATAGGGTTTTGAGATCGTTTACCTTTGTTTTTGGGTCCCTTCGCTGTCGGTTCTCCTTCGTTGTGACCGGTCGTTGCCCTTCTCCTTTGATAACAAGCCTCTCGGCCTTCCTTGTGGTTGTGCATGGTGAATCAGAGGAAAGGGGTGACCAAAAAAGGGTGGTTTCGGTCCTGGTTTTCAAAAAAAAAGAAGTTTTAGAATCATTTTTAGGGCTTTCAAAAGGGAAATGGATTCGGTTTCAAAAAAAAAAACAAATGGCAGATTGGGTTTTAGAATGGAAAAATGGTTCTTTTAAGGTTTTTTTGAATCGTCGGCCGCCGGCGAGCAGTTGGTATGGCGAACGTTTTTTGGGTTTCTTCTCCAATGAACAGTGGGGTTCACCAGAGATAAGGAGAGCGTTATAGAGCTCAGGACCAGTGTTTTTTTGCCAAAAGAGGAAAAGATGGTATGAAACTTGGCTTATATATTGTTTTAACGTTTTAAAAGTGGGTAAATCTCAAGATTGATCCTTATGAGTTCTCTTAATTATGCCTGAAAGGCTTCCACATCTTCAAATCACACGTTTGGTCCCTCTGCCCCATTTAATTGTGCCCATGTAGGGCTTCAGCCTTTTAAAATTCTCCCATAGGTCTTCAAAGGTTTTTAATTTGGTCATTGTTTCAAATGATTTTCTTCTTTCTGTTAATTTGGCGCCTTAATTTATTTTCTTTTCAATTTGGTCCAAACTCTAGTGTCCTTTTTATCCCCTGTTGCATTCATTTATTTTTTTACCCAGCTTTTATTATTGATAACTCTGCCTTATTTTGCTATATGTATGTTTGTGTATAATATATGTTTATAGTATATAGTCTTTATATCATATAATATTGGTAGTTTTATAAAGCTTATAATATATAATATAGTTATATATATAGTTTTATGAAGGATATAGTATACATATAGTTTTCTTTAAATATATAACACTTTTTTAAAATTATAATATATGTAATTTTATAAAAATTATAATATATATACATATAGTTTTTCTTCAGACATATAATATGGTTCTTTAAAGTATATAATATAATTTTCTAAAGTTTATAATATACATGTTTTTAAGCATATAATATATATAGTTTTGTAGAGTTTATATATAATATAGTTTTTAAAGTATTTAATATAATTTTATAAAGTTTATAATTTCATAGTATATAATATTTAGTTATATAGTTATATATATATATATATATGTTTAATTTGGATAGTTTGAGCTTTGTTATGTTTTTGGGAATTTAGGATTAATTTTTTAGAGCCTTAGTTAGCTTAGGGTTTGAATTAATTTAGCGAATTTAAATTTACCCTTGACTTATTGGGATAAATGTTAACTTCATTATGTTAATCGAACATTTCTTAATTACCTTTAAGATAAAATTGATATGAAAATTAGATTGACATTCAATTTAAAACCACAACAAATTAATTCGATTTATTTTTAATAGTATCATTGGCTTATTAGAATACTAGTTTAAAACCAATCGAATTAATTATCATGTTATAAGATAATTCATAGTTTGTTAGGGTTTTCTAGTTTTTAGGGTTAATTAATTTAGGGATAAATATTTAGATTCACCTAGCTAATAATTAGATCACTAATTGGTTTTCCAAAATTTGGGCCTTTTTAGGTTAGGGCTTTGGTGGGCCTTTTGTGTTTAATTTCAAGCTTTTTTGTGACATCCATATTAATTGTCATTCATATGACCCATTTATTTTGAATTAATTAATTTAAATTATAGAAAATGAGGTATTTATTAATTTTGTTATTTGTATCATAACAGTCCGAGCTTAAAAGATATTGACCAAATATTTGAATTAATCCTTACCGTCCCAAGGTAAAATTAAAAGTTGGCAAAATGATTACATCATATCTTAACTGTTTGCACCATGCATAAAGGTGACGTACGTGAACCGAACCATAAATTAACACGGCAATTAGGCTTATGTGATGTTGGTTTAATCTATAGTCTGATGTATCGTCAACCTTATTAATTAAATGTCCAATTAATTTGAACCCACTAATTTGATAAAGCCCGTGTAATTAAGGCCAATTTTTAATTAAGTACGCCAAATTAAATTCAATCTGAATTCCAATAAAATTCTATCAATTTAAAAGCAACAAATATTTTGGTACCGATTTTCGGGTGTGATGGGGGTGCTAATCCTTCCCCACTCGTAACCAACTCTCGGACCCTTTTAAAACGAATCTCTAGTTTTTAATGGTGTCCGACCTACCTTACCCTAATGGCCGGTGGCGACTCCAAGTTTTTATTATTTTCAAAAGATTATGATTTTTCAAAAGAAATCCCTTTAAACTAAGATTTCAAAAGTGATTTATAAGATAATTCATAGCGACGAATTTTTAAAAGAAAACCACGTTTATTTTTTAAAAGAAAGGAAAAAATGTCGCTACAACTTGGCGACTCCGCTGGGGACTGAATTTGTTTTTACAAAAAAAAGGAGAGTTAGGCCAAGAAAATATTTGTTACTTTTAATGATGGAAAATTGTTGAAATTTCAATCATTCTAGTAAAGTTGATCATTTCTTGAAAATGTGACCAAGATTGCACGGGCTTTGATAATTGGTGGTCTTCGAATTAATTCTTCATTTAATTTCTAAGGAATCACCGACATGTGTTGCATCATGTTCATCAAGCTCTATACCTGAGTTCCATCCCTTAAGTGGGAGTGAAATGCCACATACCCACGTGAGTAGCCCTTCACGAGTCGGTAATTCACTTTCGGAATCCATGCCTTTTAACACGTGAGCAACCCTCCACGTTACTAGGTTGTGCTTTCCCTCGAACTGAAACCAATTCGCAAGCTTGTAAGGGGCTAGAATTGGAGTTCTTATTGCCTTAGTAGGTAATAAGATAGGTTCGGGTACCCTCGATTAGAACCAAACCATGTGTGAGAATCTAGGAAACCTACCCCGTTAGAGCCATGCGGATAACCATAGCGAACCCGAATTCATGTGGTTAGGTTTGTTTCCTTATTTGCTTGCCTTTTTCTTATTTCGTTTGCGTTTATCTTTTCTCATTTCCATTTTATTGTTTATCTTATAAGTAACGCTTTTTTATGTTCTTCATTTTCCTCTTTTACCTTTTTTGTATATCTTGTCATATCATGAAGAGCACATTGAGTTGGAAATAGTTTAAAGTTAACGACTAGATCAATGTGAGACTTGGTTCGTAGAAATGATGAAAAAAAGGTACAGATATGGTCGGAAGGGAAGCAACTACACGAGAGAGACAATATTGCCACTGGGTTCAGATCAGCCATGTCAGTCGTGAAGTTCATGAATACGAAGTTCAATGATGTATTCGAGTTAAGATCGGCTTGAAATAGTTGGGATCTCGAGACAATAAATACTTTCAAGAAAGAGTATGGCGACATTGCCTGTTTGCTAGATGTCCCGGTCGACCGATTGTTACTTCAAGATTTGGTTGGGTTTTGGAACTCAGCTTACAGTTGTTTCACAATCGGTAACCTTGATTTGACCCCTACTATAAAAAAATATCAAGACCTTATAAATTGTAAGAAGATCGATGAGAATCGGGTGCACTCTAAGCCTAATAAGAACAAAGCTTTTCAAGACAAGCTTGGTAGAATCTCAAAAATGTTATTATCTTGGGTAGAGCATCAAGTCGCCACTTGGAGCAAGAAAGAATACCTTAAGTGGGAGGGAATCCTAGCCTTAGCTTCTGTATATCCCGTAGGCCGAGTTCAACGGGACCTTTTTACATTGTTGATCTATGGGTTGGTACTTTTTCCTCGAGCATTAGGGCTTATCGGCTTGTCTATTTTGGACTTGTTCAATCGTTTGAGCAGCGGGACCAATCCCGTACCCGTAATTATGGCTGAAACTTTCTGATCATTGAGGTTTTGTAGGGAGAACGGTGGAGGTCGCTTCCAAGAATGCTTACAGCTTTTGACCGTTTGGTTCTACAGTAACCTTTGGTCAAATGCAAGTTTCTCAAAGCCTCTCTATGATGGCAAGTTCTCACCACTAGAGGAATTTTTGCAAAAAGGGGATTGGCCAACACAAAGATCTGAAGAGGTTTGGCTAGATGTTTTCGAAATCTAAGAGAGGAAGACAAAGTCTGGAGAGCTCTATGGTTATTGGCAAGAAATATTCTTTATAGATAAGAGGTACACTCTTGGGTACCGCTACTTGGTCTTTGGGGGCATACGACTTATGCACCTCTTCTAGTCTCAAGACAGTATGGTTCGAAGCAATTCGTGTCTGCCACCAGAGGTTTAAACGAATTCAACATGAATTATGAGAAGGATAAGGGATACAAGATGGTGGTATATAATGCTTCTTCAACTTGGAACAACGCAAGACATGATAGTATCATAAATGCTCTGTACATGGTCACTCCCGAGTACAAAGCATGGCAATTTAATTGAATCAACAAAAACGTTCCCCATTAGAATCCCGATGGAAAGAGATCTATAGATGAGAGATAGGCCACTCTTATTACCAATGTCGATTTGATGAGGAAACAACTTGAAGAAGAGCAAAAGAGGTGCCTCAAGCTCAAGGAGAAAGCCTATCAAGAAAAGTTTGACTTCAAATTAGAGAAGACACAGTTTGAAGGAATGATTAAAGATATACAGAGGAAAAGAGATGAGTTGGAACTCAAACTCAAGATGGAGAAGGAAGAGATTCAGAAGCTTAAAAATGTTAAATAAGAGCAAAAGAGTTGCAGAAGGTAGACCAAGTGAAGGGTTAGAGCTCTGACTGAAAGAAGAGAAAGCGAGAGCCGAGAATTACAAAAAGGATGTTTTACGAGCACAAAGACCAAGTGCTCATTTTAATCGAAGATGTTAAGAATCTACGAATCTCCTACTCAAGACATATCGAGAAGGAACAACACCAAAATAAAACCTTGAAAGATCAAGTGAAGTGTTTGGAAAAGTCTCTTTTCAAGCATAAGGGTTCAACTAGCAAGCTAAAGGCTAGTAACTTGGAGAATCAAGTTTTGACGACTCGCGTCGATGAGTTGGAAACTGAGGTTCAACGACTCAAGGACCGTATCTGGCAAGCCTTAGGAGAGCGATTCAAGTTCGCCCGACGCTGAGTTTAGAGAAACTGCAATTTGCCACCTACACAATTTGGAGGCAAGAGCAAGAGTTGGCACGTTGGATGACTCAGATGCGGGTGGTTGCCCGAAAGATACAATTTCTAGCGAAAGATGCTACCGAACTTTATGATTGTATGGATGATGAATCCGAAGAAAGAGAGAGGATTATTTGGATTCTGAGGGAGATCATCGACCTTGATACTGTCTTAAAGCCATATGTGTAGCTAGCTTTCTCTAGTTATTGTAACAAGACAATGTTCCCATTAATGAAAGTCATTTAACGATGATATTTTCCAAAATCAGTGCGGCTCTTTGCATTCATGCATATTACATTTATTTTCATTCTTTATCTAAATGCTAATAATTAATTAAGAAGCTTTTTATTTCAGAGATATCATTTTTTGGTTCTTTAGATTACAATCATTCCATATCCATACCGCACCCGGTTATGAACCATGCAAATAGATGAAGGTTTTGCCAAGTTGGAAGCCGATCTATGGGTCAAATGGAACGAGCCCAACAAGAATTAAGGGACACTATCATCAAGTCTCAGTAGGACATGATGAAGGAAATATCCCAATTGCTGTAAGCTCGACTAGGACATGAGCTGAGGGACAAGAATACCGTCGCGAATCCTACCAAAAATTGGGGGATTGCCCTTATGCACAAATCATCTAGAACCCTCTTCTTGTTGATCCTTGTCCAAATCCTCCACAAGTTGCATCTTTCTCTCATGTCGGTGTAGCTGCTCAAACTCAACTAGGGGTGATCTTTGGGAATCTCGAGATTATCGAGGACAACATCCTAGACTTTGATGAGTTGGAGAAGTTAAACCAAATGAAAGTGGAATTCACTAAGAAATTAGAGGATACTCGAAAAGACCTAGAGGAAAAGTTTTGAGTGAAGGAAAACGAGGATGACTCTTATAGGTTAAATGCTAGAGAACTCAGTTTGGTCCTCGACGTGGAAATCCCATATAAGTTCAAGACCGCCGAATTTGAAAAGTTCGATGGAATCACCTGTCCTATTGCTCATATAGTGATGTTTTGCTGAAAGATGGTCAGGTTTACTAATAACGAGAAGCTCCTAATTCACTCTCTTCAGGATAGCTTAGAGGACATTGGAGGAGAAATTGACAAGGATCTACCAAGAAGAGACATTGAGTACCAATCATGTTAAAATCCAAGAGACCAAGGGCGAAAATCCGTAAGGGCACCCAAGAAAAAAGAAAAGAAAAGAACAAAAAAAGAGAAAAAAATAAGAATGAACAGAAAGAAAAAGAGAGAAAAAGAAAAGAAAAAACAAAATAAAACAAAATAAAAAAGAAGGGAAAGAAAGAAAAAATAAGAAGAAAGAAAAAGGAAAAAAAAGAAAGAAAACATAAAAAGCAAAAGAATCTCTAAAGTGAAAACCTGAAAGGGCGCTTTAGAGCAAAAGGTTCAAAGAGCTCAAAAAAATGGCATAAAGGGTGAACCCGAGTGAGGGAAAAAACGCTGACATAGTAAAGAAGAGAAACGAAAAGCACACGAAGGTCAAATTCAAGGGGGAAAGAAGAGAAAGTTTTAAAAATTGCTATCATCCATGCATCATTTCTACTTAAGCACCCCTAGGTTAGAAGCATGCTAACCTCATCATTACAGCTTTTTCTTCTTTTCACAGTTAATCGAAGGGTAGACCAAATACCTCCTAAGAAGAGGAGAAAAAGACAAAGAAAAAAACCTAACAAGGATATCATACGAAGGATTTCAAACTCACCACACCAAAACCTTAGAGCAAAGGAGGCAAATTCCCGTAGTTCAAGAATGTTCAAACAGAAAGGTCAAAAGGCTTATCCATATAGGTCTAAGAAGAATGGAATCTTCATGGCAAGAGTGGCCATTTGTTTCCTACCATTTTGGAGGAACATATTAATGTATTTGCCTTTGCCATTCCAGGAAATGAGTTCACCTACCATTTGAGGAAATCTGACTTGTTCACTGCCATTTTAGATAAACATGTCGTCTTCATCGGTTTTGTTTTCTGTCATTTCAAGAAAACGAGTTATTTGGATTCATTCGTTACTGCTTTGTACAAATGAATGGCTTACCATCTGGCTCGTCCATTGCCGCTCCGGAAGGACATACCAATACTACCCAGTTTGTTTTTACCGCTTCAAAAAAATGAGTCATTTGCTGTCTGATCTGTCAATTGTCGTTTCGGAAGGACATGCCAGCGTTACCCAGTTTGTTTTGGCTATTTCGATAAAACAAACTATGTAAATTCATTCGTTGCTGCTTCGAAGGAATGAATCGTTTGTTATTCTGGTTTGTCCATTGCTATTTCGGAATGACACGCTAGTATGACCTAGTTTGTTTTCGCAGCGTTAGGAAAGCAAGTTATATGGATTTGTTCGCTGTCGTTCCGGAAGAGCAAATCATCCAACAGGGAAGTGGGACAAAATTAGTGCTTATGGTCTTTGCTTTATCTTGTTCCACAAGAATAAGCAAAGAGGGGCAGTTGTAATCACTAATTTTTTCTGGGGTAGACCCGTTTTATTTTTGGTTTTATAATAATGGGCTTTTTATATACATATGTTACTATTATCTATAAAGAATATGTATTAAGGGCTTTACTTACTTTAATTATTTTATATTATATATAAGTGACCTTCTTTAAAACCCAAAAATGTATATATCTAGCATTATTGGTTAGGTTATTAGTATGTGATCCATATACTTAGTACATATTGATTAGCATAGTATATTATTCCCTTCATATTATCTTAATTATCATTTGTGTTACTATTCTTATTATCTTATTATTACTATTATTGTCATTATAGGAAAATTTTAAAATAAAAAAAACATTATTATTATTATTATGTTTTGTTACTGTTACTATTATGGTCATATTATTAGTTTTGTTATTATTATTAAACTAAACTAAAACCAAAAAGAGATTAAAAGAATAAAAGCCCAACTTCAAATTATATCAGTCCAAGATTTTACAAACATAAATAATATAACAAACCAATAAATAATTTCAAATAAAGAGCCCAAGTTTATCATATATACATCAGTCCATAACATAACTGGCCCAGTAAGGACCAACAAGCTTGAACGAAAATCCCTAATAGAGATCAGACGGTCCTCATGCGCGCATGCAATCCATGCACCCGACGTCTCAGATCTCCCATGCGCGGCTCTCTGGTTCCTATACGCGTGCGTACACACCTCTTCATCTTCCAGCTTTGCTTCCACGCGCGCCGGTTAATCTTCCAGCTTTGCCTCCACGTCAACCGAAGGAGCCAGTAGCCCAACACCATGTCACCATCGCCTCGCCATGCCAGCAACTTCTGGTCCCCTCCCCTCCTTGCGTTTGGCCATTATGCACAAGAAAACAAAATTGTCAGAGGACAAATGCGCAACAAAAATGTTCCCAACGGCAAATATCATATTTCAGGGGCAAGCCAACTAAATCAGATAGCCATTTAAATCCAAACAAAATACCAATCAACCAATAGGGGATTTTCTGTTTTCATTTTTCAAAATACATGTAACTCGAGGGTATATAAACACAATGTCCTAAAAATATTGGGAGGAATTCTGGAATTCAAAAAAGGCAATAGAGTAGCAAAAAAAAAGCCTCAAGTTTTTGAGGTATATCTCTTCTTCTTTTTCAATTCACAGTATAATCATAAGCATAGAATAGGGTTTTGAGATCTTTTACCTTTGTTTTTGGGTCCCTTCGGTTTCGGTTTGCCTTCGTTATGCCCGACCATTACCCTTCTCCTTCAATAACAAGCATCTCGACCTTCTTTGTGGTTGTGCATGGTGAATCGGAGGAAAAATGTGACTAGAAAGGGTGATTTAGATCCTGGTTTTCAAAAAAAAGGAGGTTTTAGAATCATTTTTAAGGCTTTCAAAAAGAAAAAGGACTCGGTTTCAAAAAACAAATGGCAGATCGGGTTTTAGAAAGGAAAGTGTTTCTTTTTAAGGTTTTTTTGAACCATCAGCCGCCAACGAGTGACGGTCGACATGGCGGATGGTGGACGATTTTTGGGTTTCTTCTCCAGTGAGCAGCAGCAATCACCAGAGATGGAGAGAGCGTTTTAGAGCTCAGGACCGGTGTTTTTTTGCCAAAAGAGGCAAAGGCGATATGAAACTTGGCATATATATTGTTTTAACGTTTTAAAAGTGGGTAAATCTCAAGATTGAGCCTTCCGTGTTCTCTTAATTATGCCTGAAGAGCTTCCGTATCTTCAAATCACACGTTCAGTCCCCCCACCCCATTTAATTGCGTCCATGTAGGACTTCCGCCTTTTAAAATTCCCCCTAGGACCTCAAAGGTTTTCAAATATTTTTAATTCGGTCCTTGCTTCGAATGAGTTTCTTTTTTCTGTTAATTTGGCACCTTAATTTCTTTTCTTTCCAATTTGGTCCAAACTCTAGTGTCCTTTTTGTCCACTGTTGCATGCATTTCGTTTTTTCCCCAGCTTTTATTGTTGATAACCCTGCCTTATTTTGCTATATGTATGCTTGTGGTTATGTTTGTGTATAATATATGTTTATAGTATATAATCTTTATATCATATAATATTGGTAGTTTTATAAAGCTTATAATATATAGTATAGTTTATATATATATAGTTTTATGAAGGATATAGATACATATAGTTTTTTTTAAATATATAACACTTTTTTAAAATTATAATATATGTAATTTTATAAAGATTATAATATATATACACATATAGTTTTTCTTCAGACATATAATATGGTTCTTTAAAGTATAAAATATAATTTTGTAAAGTTTATAATATAAATGCTTTTTAAGCATATAATATATATAGTTTTGTAGAGTTTATATATAATATAGTTTTTAAGGTATTTAATATAATTTTATAAAGTTTATAATTTCATAGTATATAATATTTAGTTATATAGTTATAATATATATTTATATTTATTTGTTTAATTTGGATAGTTTGGGCCTTGCTATGTTTTTGAGCTTAGGTTGTTTAGTTTAGGTAGATTGGGCTTTGCTTTGTTTTGGGCTTTAGGCTTATTAGGTTAGGCGTTAGATTAGATTAAGGTAAAATTAATTTAAATTGTGTGCTCGTCTCATAGGGGCATGATTTATAAATTAATTAAGTTAATTTAGGATTAGTTTTTTAGAGCCTTAGTTAGCTTAGGGTTCGAACTAATTTAGTGAATTTAAATTTACCCTTGAGTTATTGAGATAAATGTTAACTTCATTATGTTAATTGAACATTTTTTAATCACCTTTAATATAAAATTGATATGAAAATTAGATTGACATTTAATTCAAAATCATGATTAATTAATTCGATTTGTTTTAAATAGTATCATTGGCTTATTGGAATACTAGTTTAAAACCAATCGAATTAATTATCATGTTATAAGATAATTCATAGTTTGTTAGGGTTTTCTAGTTTTTAGGGTTAATTAATTTAGGGATAAATATTTAGATTCATCTAGCTAATAATTAGATCACTAATTGGTTTTCCAAAATTTGGGTCTTTTTAGGTTAGAGCTTTGGTGGGCCTTTTGTGTTTAATTTCCAAGCTTTTTTATGACATCCATATTAATTGTCATTCACATGACCCAATTATTTTGAATTAATTAATTTAAATCATAGAAAAGAAGTTATTTATCAATTTCAATATTTGTGTCGTAACAGTCCGAGCTTAAAGGATATTGACCAAATATTTGAATTAATCCTTATCGTCCCAAGGTAAAATTAAAATTTGACAAAATTATTACATCATATCTTAACTGTTTGCATCATGCATAAAGGTGGCGTACGAGAATCGAACCATAAATTAACACTACAGTCAGGCTTATGTGATGTCGGTTTAATCTATGGTCCGATGTATCGTCAACCTTATTAATTAAATGTCCAATTAATTTGAACCCACCAATTTGATAAAGCCCGTGTAATTAAGGTCAATTTTCAATTAAGTACACCAAATTAAATTCAATCTGAATTCCAATCAAATTCCATCAATTTAAAAGCAACAAATATTTTGGTACCAATTTCCGAGTGTGATGAGGGTGCTAATCCTTCCCCACCCGTAACCAACTCCCGAACCCTTTCAAAACAAATCTATGGTTTCTCATGGTGTCCGACCTACCTTACCCTAGTGGCCGGTGGTGACTCCAAGTTTTTATTGTTTTCAAAAGATTACGATTTTTCAAAAGAGAAACCCCTTTAAACTAAGATTTCAAAAGTGATTTATGGGATAATTCGTATCGACGAATTTTCTAAAAGAAAGTCACGCTTATTTTTTAAAAGAAAATAAAAAACGTCGCTACAAAATGAATATCAAAATCCAATTTTTCCTTTTTTTGATATTTTTAATTGATTATATATATATAACAAAAAGATTATTTAATACTTTAAATTGATTTAAAAAATTAATAGTTTACATTTATCAACACTTTAAATTCATCAAATCATATACTTCCTCAATTACTTGTCAGGTAAATATCAAGCCAGGTCAATATTAGTTCAGGTCAACAACAAGTCGGGTCAATTAATAGGTCGGGTTCAAAACAGGTCGGGTAAAATTGGATCTCGGGTCGATTCAGTCAGGTAATATCGGTTATCTGCCAAGTTAGTCTAGGGTTCGGGTTCATTTCAGTCGGGTGAGGTAGGGTTTTGGGTCCATAATAATAAGTTCAATTGTGGTTCGGGTACTACAGTAACAGGTCCAACTCGGATTTGGATCAACAATAGTCGGTTATAGATCAGTTTCAGATCATTGCATCCTCGGGTCAAATCAGGTCCTAACTCGAGCAGATTTTAGTCGGATTTTCGGGTCGAGTCAAAATTTTCATTCCTAATCCTAGGTTGGTTTTTGATGTAGTTTCAAGCGTGTTTTGGAACTAAAATTAGCATCAATGATGTGGGGTCGGCATAGCGAAAACAAGAAAAGAGAAGCACAAATATGGGTGGTCGGCTGCATGGGCAGTGCTGGTTTGATTTTCAAAGCAAGGACTTTGTTTTGCAAGGTCGATGTATTCCCATGCACGTGCAAATGCCATTTCTGACCGACATTTCTTTTTTTTTCCCACCAAATAAAAGGGGTTAAATTATTTTATTTTTCTGAAGAATTTCAGCTCTTCGTATCAAGAAAAGGGCAATCAGCATTCTAAAGCCATTTTAGGGAAGTAATTGCACACCATTAAAAATGGTAATTCTTATTTAATTGCAGGAATAGGAATCCCAAATGTTCGATGTTTTTAACAAAATGAAAAAAGAAAGTCTATTAACGGCTAATTTAGGGAAATATTATGAAAAATAAAAAAATAAGGATGTTTAGAAAGTATTTAGAAAATCAACTGAAATCTCCTATCTCTTTTGGGTGCCTCTATTTATGCTTCAACATTAAAAAATCAAACTTGAAATTTAGGATTAGGATGTAAAGTGTATGGTGTAGGATTTATTATTTAGAGTTTATAAATTAAGGTTTAGAATTTAGGGATAGAGTTAAAGGTTTTATTTTTATTATTGAGGTATATATTAACACCGAAAAGGGACAAAAAAATTGTTCTTGACTTTGAGATAAACCAAGCCCTAATTTTTTGCCTATTTTCTTAAATATTTTTTTGTGCTTCCCAATTTGCCTATTTCTTTTCAAAATATTTCCCTAAATACGCCTCTACTTGCATATGCAAAACTAAAGTGTGAATATGCAAGGACGCTGCGATTATAAATCTAATTACAATATGCATGTATACATTACACGAATCCAAATAACTACCATTAGAATTAATCAAAAACAAATCGTGACAAGACTATTAATCATAATATATAGAGAACTATATCAGAATAAATCTAGACATAATTTATATATAATAAAATTCAGAGATTCACTAATTGGTCTAATAAAGTAGTAATTAAGGATGTTCATATTATTCTTATCTTGTATGAGTTCGAATCTCTGTATAAAAATATAATATCTTCATTTAATCAAAAAAAATCAGACAAAAATTATATATTACGATGCACCAAAAGATGTGAAAAGTTCTCAAAATTCATTAAAGGTTAAGAAAAGAAAGTTGTACAATTTTGGGTAGCCTAAACTTTTAATCACTCCTTAAATTAATAAACCTCGAATTTAGGTATGAGAATAAAAGAAAAGCTGCATGCCAGCTTAACATTGTCTTGTGGATTTTTAATTACTGCAAGTAGACCATGTTCTTCCCAAATTAAGCTTCCTAGTGTATTTCAATTCCCTTAGGGAACATCCTTACCGGGAAAAGATTGCAAAAAGGCAAAATTATTGTTTTCTTACAACCAAGCAAGTTTTATTGTTGTTCTAAATCATCATTAAGATTATATATATTGCTTAGGGGTACTTATTGAGTTGAGCAGCTCGCAAACAACTCGAGCTCGACTTGTCAAAATTTGATTAACGCTCGACTCAAGTAGACTTGACTTGAAATCGAGCTCAACTCGAAATCTTAGCGAGCCGAGTCGAGCAAGGTTCAACTCGACTCGATAAATTCGTGAGCAGCTCGTTATTTTTTTATAATTTCTTTATGATTTTTTTAGTGGTCACCTTAAAAAATTATGTTTCAAAAAGTTTAAATATTAGTTGAAAACTCAAGAAAAGTTCAATGAATTGTTAGGTAATTTACCCATAAAATTTTAGTTTCAAATTTCTAAAACGTTTTGTATTTCCCGTAAATTAAAAATGTTAATTTGCATTACTAAAAAATTAAATTATAACAATGAGTCTTTCCCCTTTTTTTATTAAAGTCTTCCCTTTTTTATTATTAATTATTACTTTATGTATAAAATTAGAAAAAGGAGAAAGCCTTCGGTTTCCAATTTTCATATAAAAAATGCGAATAAAAGTTAAAACCCCAAAATTCCTAAGACATTCTTTCCTTTGTTGTTCATCGAATATTGTTGAGAAACTAAAAAGAGTCTAATACTCGAATATCGACTTCATCTCTAACTCGGTCATGGCAGGTTCGTTTATTTATCTCCTCAGACCTTACGTTTTTTATTATGAATTTTTTATGTTTATATTGAGCTCTAATAGTATCACTAGATTTAGCTATATTTAAAAAAAACAAGGTAAAACTTTTGGTGAGCTTAATGAGCAATGAGTTGAGTCGAGCAACAAGATTTTTTGACAAGCACAAGTCGAGTTGAGCAACTAGATTTTTAACGACCACGAGTCGAATACTACTTAACTCGCGACCGACTCGCTCGATAAGCACCCTATTATTGCTTATATGTATATATTAAATGTTCAAGTGGATTCATATTCAATAAAATGTTGCAATCTAGAATTTTGTTAATGATTGTTCTAACAATACTTGCTAAGGTTAATTAAGTTATTATTAAATGATAATTTATTAGAAAAAAATAATACATTAAAAAGTATGACTTATCTAACATTAAAAGATTTTATAAATTCATACAATATTGTTAGTGAATTATGTTGTGCTCTTAAGCAGTAAATTTAATTAATTATTATAAATTTTAATTGTATATTTACTTTTTTTTAATATGAGTACTCATTTTTGTTAAAGGGGAAAAGAATTCAAGAATACGATGACAGTTTACAATTACTAAGATAAACAAATTTGATCTGAATATATTCCTCCAAACCACAAAAATTAACATATCTAGACCATACAAAGAAAAGTTAAAAAAACCTTAACTCAAAGCCTCGAAACAGAATAGCTATAAACATCACCAAAATTCAACAATGAAAGGTTAAAACCTACACCAAACAACATTAAAAATGCATATTACAATAATAAAGGCACGTTGACAACGCGGTCATTACCACAACTAAATCGCGAACATTTAAATCCAGTTCGAGAGTACTCCAAAACAAGAAGATCAACAGAATAATAAAAAAAAGTGTCATTGTGATCAATCGTGACAACGTCAAAACCAACTATGATAAAAAAAAACAAATATCTATACATTGGTAATCTATTGAATACAAACAATATCTATGTAATGGAAATAATTTCTGTAATTAGAAGTTGGGGACGTGATTAGTTAAATTCAAATTAACAACAATAATAATTAATTTATCTCCACATATACATTAATATCTGAATGATAATTATAATATTTCATGTGCAAATTGTTTTTTGAATAGTCTAAAGGAGATTATAAGATAGTATATGTTCATACAAATTCTTTTTTTGCTCAAAAAGTATGATTTTATTCCGACAAGTTATACAGATAAATCAAACATGAGTCTCATTAAAACTCCCCTAAACCTTAGTGGAGGAAAATATTACTCATGTTTATTATGAAACAAGCATACCCAACAACCAAGCACTAAGGGCCAACCCCACAGCACAATTACCCCAAGGCCTGACCGCCCTTGACCACAATACCAGCCCCATGGTCGACCAAACCCCTACACCACTCGGCACAGAAAGCATATCAACACATACCCAACACCCAATGACACACCCAGCAGCACCAGCAAATAACACGCAAGCCTCAAGCCATAACATTGACCCCGCTCACAGCTCACCTAACGAGCATACTTGGCGCAAGCACCATTGCAATATACTCAAACAATCACCTAAAAATCGACACTCTATTCACTCCTTCCTTATCAAGAACATTTGTTATACCATTCACCTCGCGAAAGACATGAACAAGACAAATATGACTCAATTCAACACATGCCGCATCAATTTCCATAAAAATATCCTAAAACTTTTAAGGTCGTTGTTCCACTTGAGCAACCCAACCAAGCGCAATACGAGAATCGGATTCAATCAATAATCTACAAGTCTCCTTCTATGAAGACCAACAAAACATCGCTAAAGAAAAAGCAATAGCACATAATTCATATTTGTTTGAATCCATCATGCCCAAAGGTCTTGAAAACCCAGCCACAATCTTATTAGAAGAATCGCGGAGAACTCCCCCAAACCCCGACGGACTCGGCTTACCCCTTGTCGAGCCATCAACATTGAACTTCACATAACCCAAAGGTGGTGGTGTCCAGCTAATTCCTCCTCGAGAGCCCAACCCCGCCGGTGATGCATAACATAAAACAATGACATCTCCACCATTGAGCCTCCTCAACCCAACCAAAAACACGCGACACATGCACCGAAAAATAGGAACGCAGCTTAATCAAGAAGAAAACTTCCTCCATTAGCAGCTACTTTGAATTAAAAATGAGTTCATTGTAAGCAACCCACAAAGACTATAGCAACACAACCATACACGCTATCCATCATTGTCGTACATCCCCTGAAAACATACAATGCATATCCAGACCCAACATCTCTTTTAGGTTACGCGACAAAGGCAAACATACATCCCAACAACTTAGAGACCATCCCCAAATGACACTCACCCTCAGACATGAGAATAAAAGATGCTCCAAATCCTCCTCACCCATGCCACACAACACACTGCCTCTAATCCTCGCATAACGCAACACCATGCTGCCTCAAAAATGCCACAGTCGGCAACCTTTCCAACCAAACAAACCAAATAAATGTTTGAATCTTACGTGGAACCAACACCTTTCACATAAAATCTACCCTATTACCAATATCTCCAATGAATTCCAACATCAACCGAAGAGTCAATAATTGTACCAAAACTGACCATGCGAATCCAGCTTCTAAACCGGCCGATCAACCACCCCTAAACATAGCCAGAATAACAATAAAAAGACCATATTTCCTTTAGTTCCCTAAGTTCAAAGCTCCACAACTCGTGCCTAAAAAACCATCCCAAGAACTGTGCGCAAAGGAACCCATCATCGTATAATCACAGACCAGTGCCATTCGATTTAAAGCCAACGAAAACAACCAGGGAAAAACCTCCTTCAAAGGTTACTCAAGACACCAAAGATCATGCCAAAACAAAACGCAATCCACTTCTCCAATGATCCATAGGAAACTAGAAACATCCACCAACAAACCTAACTTAGGACTCGACATGCTCCCACAATCTGTTTCCATACCGGTGACATCGCACCCATACCAATAGTATTAAGTCGCCATCTAGGAGTCGTCTCCCCATACTTAGCTACAATCACAGCACTCCACTATGAAGACATGTCTGTAGCGTACCTCCATGCCTATTTCGCTAACAACATCAAATTCCTAGTGCGCAAATCCACCACGCCCAATCCACCAAAGCAACGAGGACGACATACAACCTCCCATCGCACTCTACACATTTTATACTGCAAATTAATTCTTCCCCAAAGAAATCGATGGTGAATCTGATCAATTTTAGCAATTACACCTTTAGGCACAACGAACAAGCCCATATAAAACACTGGTAGCGTAGATAAAACTGAGTTCACAAGCACAACCCGGGCTGTAAAAGACAATGAACCTCATTTCTATCCAGCCAATTTTAGTCAAACCCTCACAATTACCAGATCCCACATCATATTACTTTGTAGATTCACCCCCAAAGGCAAGCCAAGGTAAGTAAACGACAATTCTCCCCTATCATTCTCCGCGATCACAATTCAAAATTGCAGTAACATCATCAACTAAAGTAGTATCAACTTCAATTGCGAACAATGACGATTTTTGGAAATTAATTTTTAACCCCGAACAAGCCTCAAAACAAAACAGAAGAGACTGCGAACTTTGAGTCATCTTAATTGACGCTTAAAAAAATAACATTGTGTCGTCAACAAACTGTAAATGAGAGATATAAATTCCCTCGGCTACACTCAACCGTTGCATCACACCAGCACGCTTCGCATTCTCAAGAAGAACACGTAATGATTCTGCAACAATAAAAAAAAGCATTGGCGATAGTAGATCACCTTATCGCAAACCACGCCCCATGCCAAACTCCTTTGCCGTTAACCCATTAAACAACACAGCTAATCTTGCAGAACTTATACACTCAAAAATCCACTGATGCCATGTACCATCAAAGCCCATCCCTGCCATAATATCATCTAAAAAGGACCAACACATACAATCGTATGTCTTTGCAAAGTCAATTTTCAAAATAAAACCACCCTTCTGTAGTCACGACTTTTGAAGAGAATAAATTAATTCATTTGCAGGTATTACTCCATCCACAATCTGTCTCCCACGAACGAACATTGTTTGAACATCGCTTATAAAATCATCCAAGACTCATTGCAATCGTCGTGCCAGAACTTTCTCCAACAGCTTATAAACAAAATTAATTAAGCTAATCGGCCTAAAATCCCCCAACAGCCTCGGATTGTCTTTCTTTGGCAATAAAATTATAAAAGCCGAATTGGACCCTTTTGGCAATTTGCCTTTTTCATGAAAATTCTAAAAAATTTGCATCACATCTCTTCAAATAAACTCCCAACTTTTACGATAAAACTCAAAATTATAACCATCAGGCCCCGGTGCCTTGAAACCATCCGATTGCCATAAGACATCACACACTTCCTTTACCGAGAATAATTGTATCAGAGTCAAAGCCACACACCCATCAATTTGCTTAAACTAGCCCTCAATATCCCAATCACCAAGCCGATTATCCTGAGAAAATGACATTAATCATCAGACTAGAAATAATAGTATGCACTGCACGTACCTTAGTTGTCCTATGGAAGAAAGTCATATTTCGATCACCCAAACTCAACCATGTCGCCCATGACTTTTGCCTCCACAGAGATTCCTTCCAACTGTAACACACGCCTTGTAACTATGCTCGACTTTGATCCAACAACCAGTCATCAATAAAATCAGACCCGGTACATGCATCCACTCCTTCAATTTTTTGTTATAACCCTTCAATCGATTTTCCAAATCCCCAAATACATCTTGATTCCAACCTCTCAAAAACATCTTAAACTGTCGCAATTTCGCTAACAAATCAACACCATTCATCCCATTATCAGTAAGACGCTGCCACTCACCTTTAAACGTACGAATGCTATCCTTACAATCCAACCAACAATTAATAAACCGAAATGCTCGAGGCCCCCAATCACAATCATCTCCCTTTAGTAACAAGGGTGAATGATCTGATAGCAACCATGGTAAATTCTCCTGTTGATTTTGATTAAAACTATCTACCCTACGAGTATCAATAAGAAATCTGTCAATGCGACTACACTTATTGCCTGATCCAAACCACGTAAACCTCTTACCACACAATGGTAAATCCACCAAACCTACTCATCAATAAACTTAGTAAACGCCTTCATGGATAAAGACATGGCACGACAAGCTGCCTTTTCTACTGGGCAACGAATAGTATTGAAATTGCCTCTAATGCACCATGGAATATCCCCATTAGAACCCAAAAAAAACTAGAAATATCATCCCAAAGACTACATTGTTCCTCCGATCCCCATGGAGCATACATTGCCATAACACCACACTCAAAATCATCATGAACCCAATACCCTTGGACCGCCACAAAGCTCTAATAACTATCAGCACACTTTATCCAAAACCTCGCCTCCTCCCAAACTATCATGATGTCTCCTGAAGCTCCTACAGAAGGAGAATACATAAACCCATAAGAATCAGACGACCATAACTTCTTACAAACCTGATTCGACACCACCTCCAATTTTGATTCTTACAATAACGCCATATCACAATGATGTTTCTGTAGAATATCATGAATTCCTCTCATCTTCGTAACACTACCCAAACCTTTGATGTTCCACGTAATTATCCTCATCCATCACAAAAGCTTTCCTTGGCTAGTAATGATCCGAGAAATATCATAAATTATATCATTTTCCCGTCCTTTCGTACCGACACCAATTAGCTGACCCAACTGCACCGTAGCCTCTGTTTCTCTTCTAATTGCCTATTGTTGAGACTGAAAGTTAGAATCTGATAAAGACTTATTCACAAAACCAAACTCCTTCACCAGGCCTTTACAAGGTCTACCATGTTTTTTTCCCACACACAACCTCAAACTCATGATGTTTCTTAGGAGATAATAAATTTTCCACTAATGTATTCGTAGAGAGAACCCGGCGCCCAATGCCTTTTGAAAGAACGATTTCGGTTGCAACACCTCTACACAACTCAATTTTTGGATTCAAAGTGATTGGGTGAATCACGTCTAACTCATAATTTCTAGGGGAATTTTCAACCACATCTATTACTAAATTCAAAGATGTTACTACACTATCCCCAGAATAATTCTTAACCAAATCTGCTTCAACTAAAGCTTTATCCCTCGAAGAATTTGAACCTGACTCAACCACCTCTATCTCATTTCCAGTAATAGACTTTGAAGCCAACACTAACTCTCCACCTATCTCAATCTTTTCTTCCAGATCTTCATTCAAGGCATCGATGTCCTCTGCCCCTCGCAATGGTACATCACCAGACTCGCAGCATGCCACATCAAATTCGTGGCTAACAACTGGCAACACACGCTATACCATCCCTACCAATTCATTAGAAACCCTACACTCGCAGGCTCCTAAAACCTCTGCACCAACCTACCCCAAGTTGCCCCCTCCTATGTCATTAATTTTTTCCCTTGATCCATCCACTGCCTCGTTCACATCCTACAACCAATCTAACGAACCCTCACCAACCTGTTTCCCAACAGACTAATCCTGCATCTCTTCATTAGCACAACTATCATCGACCTCTTCATAGTCACACACAATATCATAAGCATGAACAACATCAACCTCATGCACTCGAATTAATGATGACCTGCCCTCACTTATAATTTCTAACACCTCATTGATCTGCTCTATTTTCTTAGTCACAATTAGAACCCGAGCTCTCTCGAATGGTTTAGGTTCAGAAGTAGCTTCATCTACCCAAACAAAATTTCCCCAACATTTTGCCACATTTTGGAAGGATTCTACAGACCATAACTGTATCGGCAACCCAATAATTTACAACCAAACATTGCGATACACACAAGAAATGTCTGGTATCCATTCCACCACCCATTCAAACCATTGATCTAAACTATCCAGCGCTAGAGCAACCTAAAGTTCTTTTACATTGTTGAACATCAATAAGTACATAGGCCCTGAAATCCGCATAATTGAACAATTCTATAACTTTGCCTTATGCAATTTTGAGACTAACTCTTCCCCAATTTTATACCAGGCCAGCACACGTACTCAGAGCATCCAATTTAATTTATACGCCACAGACCTGGCGATATTGCCTTATATCATGATTCGTCGTATTCTTCCATGATTGCCTCACATCCTGGTTCGTATCCTTCCCTGACTGCACCACAACAGCAACCCACCCATCCTCCTTATTGATCGTTACAACTCCCTTCTTCCGCCTCCAAAACGACCATACGTACAAACCCAAATCGACACCCATCACCAGATCTCTTCGCTGGTATGAAGACATGTCGATCAAACAACTGCCAAACACCCTGCCAATGTAGATGATCAGAAATATTCTTCACGAACAACGTCCACACTCTTTGTCGATCGCCCATTGTTAGGATTTAGTAAATCTTTAGGTTGCTTCATACAAATTCTTAACCTTTTGACAATACGTACAAAGCAATTTGAACTTGTATCTCCTACAATTAATATCATCCGCTTTTCCACTTGGACACATTTTAGTTTCATGTGCAAAATTAGATTGCTTTGTCATTGCCAATTATATTACGAGTCCACCAACCAAACATGCACAATTAAACCCTACAACAGCGTTTAGATTCTTTCGAATTTCCAAGAAGTTGCCCTTCACGCCCGCACGTGAATTGCTTATTTAAAAGTTTCCCATGCAGGATAGAGTTGTCAATTCACTGCAATCCGTACATCTAACACGTGGATTCCAACTCGAGTTTTAACATCGATTAACTGAAAACCCGATTTGCTTAGTCGTTAATCACATGCTGACCAGCTCACCCGGTCTAATTATACGACATGCAGGACCCACCAAATGCACCCATAACAATATTGAATTCGTAAAATATAGGCCAAATTCTGATTTTGGTTTGTCTAGGTTTAAATTTGAGATCTAGTTATTTTAATCTTTTTTTTATTAAAAGTGCTTATATTTTTTTATAACCATTGTTATGTGATTTATTAATCTTTTTTTTTAAATGTTACATACTCATATCAGGATTTGAACTCGTACAATATGGGACAATACGAGCATCCTTAACCATTAGGCCAATTAGTGGTTCTCAATTTATTGATCTATTAATGCTTCTTCTCGCTAAATTTACTGATAATTGAGTAATATATTTATATTTTAACATTTTAATTCAATTAGGATGTAGTATCTTAGTCATGTTTTAATTTGGACGAACTCATGCACATATGCAAACTATATTGCTCGAACCTAGATCACCTAGGAAGAACGATGACATCTTTAACCATTAGGACCACTAAATGGGATCAAAATATTTATATTTTAATTTAATATAATTTGATTTTTTATTTTTATAGTATTATTAATTAATTAAAATAACCAACACCATTGATTATTCTAATTAACATAGTTTCATGTATTTTTTCTTCAAAAATACACCTTTCAAGAAAATTATTAACTAAACCGAACAAAGTTCAGTTTATTAATCAGTTTTCAAAGTAACCAAACTTTGTTATAAGTTTTAGGGTCTATGTTCTTTCTTTAGATATATTAGATTAATTTAAATATTTTTTCATTTGGGCTAATAATTGGTTGAGTCTTGAAATTTTAATTGGTCTAAAGTTTTTCTTTGCGTTAATTTTTATCCTCCACTTGCTCATTCATAGGCATTAATTTTTCTTTGCGTTGGACAGTGTGTTTCTAAGAGAAATCCACACTAGCTTTTTTGTATCAGTTGATTGGTTAATTATTTGGATTAATTACCGACCTAAAATAGATGAAATATTGTACAAAATTAATGAGTAGGGATTAAACCCTAACATTGATCATAATTGACGGACCAAACTATGATTCGACCTACAAAAACAAAACGGAAAAGGAAAATTAGGAAGCTGGTTTTTACCGTTTAAAATTAAACTTCATTATTATGATATGAGGATAGACACGCACGTGGCACGGATGCGTATCGTTGATGATCAAACGGCAGGGAGAAGTTGGGATAATAATAATAATAATAATAATAATAATGAGGGTGGGAAATGATTAAGGTTAGAGGGTTGAACGGGAATCCAGCAAATTGTGAGGTAGCTTTAACTCAAACTACACGTGTGCTTTGCTGTCCGCCAGTTGCATGAAAATTCGTGCAACTCTTAGAATCCACATGATGAACGGTAATAATGGTATCCCGATTTATTCATTTTTTTTCTCTTACACTGCTATGTATTAATTGTAATTATAGAATATTCAAATATTGTTAATAATCTCTAAGTCTCATTAATTGTATTAATTTTTTATTTTAAAATTATTTTATTTAAATTGTTATTTTAAAAATTTTAACTAATTTTTTAATACAAATGTATTTTTTTATGTTTTTTTAATTTTTCAACAAAAATAAAAGTTAATTTTTTAAGGGTAAATTTATTATTTTAATTTATTTTACATCATACAATTTTTTTAAAACTCTATGAAAAATCAACATGTGACATAATTAGTGAAACATGCGAGTAAGAAATTAATAATCCCCAGTCTCATTAATTGTGTCAATTTTCTATTTTAAAATTATCTCAGTTAAATTGTTACTTTAAAAAGTTTAACTAATTTTTTAATACAAATTTATTTTTTTATATTTTTTAGTTTTTCAACAAAAATAAAAATTATCTTTTTAAGAGTAAACTTATTATTTAAATTATTTTATATTATATTTTTTAAAAAAAATTATAAACAATTAACATGTCACACAATTAGTAAAATTAAGAATAAGAGAATAGAAAAACAATGAAATCATGGAGGCGGAACTACTTATTCAAGCAAACCACGGCTGAGTTGGAGCTTTATCTTCGAGTTTCTGTTAAAGATGGAATCAGAAGCGAGCAGAAATATGATGATAAAATGTTAGTGAAAAAAATGATAATAAAAAATATCTCATGATGAAAATATTTTATTTTTACAAGCGTCTTTGTTTTAGAGTTTAATAATTTAGTTTAGAGTTTAGGAGTTTAGAATTTAAGAGGTGTGGTTAAAATTTAGGATTTAGAGGTTAGAGTAATATGTTTGGGATTTAGGTTTTGACCTCTAAACCCTAAATTCTAACCATAAACCTTAAATTTTAACTAATCTTTAAATTATAAGCACATAAACCTAAACCTCTAAACCATGAACCTTAAATTAAATTCCTAAACCCTAAAACTCGGGCACTCGTAAAAATAAAAAGTTTCCAGCACTAATGCATGATATAGTTACTCAAAAATGTATACGAGTTAAAAATAATTAAATAAAACTTAGAAGTAAAGAATATAGCATGATGAAATGAAGGAAAACATAATGAAAAACTTACTATCTTTTAAAATAAGAAAAGTTACACTAAATACCATTGAACGTAAGATTTGACTTTATTATACTACTAAACTTAAAAACAATGTTTTTTTTTCTCAGCAAAATAAGAGTTTATTAAAAGATATAGGACTAAAGACTTAAATTGTTTGGCTCGTTAAAAACTTCTCTATATCTAAATAAAATAAAAGAATACATACAACGAGGTACAATTTACTCCCAAAACAAAACCAAATCGTGACATAGTACAAAATACACCCAAAACAAAACAAAGATCTATAATATGAAAAGCCAACTCATCCTGCCAATACCTCTAATGACCCACAATACAAGTAAATTTCCTCCAAAGGCAGCACAATTCCCTCAACACTCAATCCGACAAACATACTATTGCATCATATAAATCAACCGAAACACAAGGCAAAATCCAACTGCTGCAGCCAAGTCCAACGCATGTGAAGTTATCCATGTTGTGGCTTGAATACAAGACTTGGTAACTGTGAGTGAACATAGGCAGGAGAGACTGAAACTATAGCGATGCAGAATCATGGAGAGAAATTATTATTCCAATCATTGCAAAGCTTATTCCAACACAAGATCAAGGTCCCAATCCGAAAGGAACAAATGAAGTCGTGTTGTAGTTGGTACTTCTAGCAATCGCTTCAGCGAATCTCTTCGGTTTGAAAATATCAACATCGTCTCCCCACAAGTCAGAGTCATGGTGAACTGATAGGAATTATATGTCGAGCTCTAAACATGCCGGCAATATAATTTTTCCTACTCAGACTTATCTTTCGACTTTTCACAACGGGCTGTTTGCAGGAGGACAAAGTCATAGTGTTTCATTGATAATCATGGTAATCTGATGATAGAAATCCTTGGCTTAAAAAAATCATGCCTACCATTACTGATAACTTCATCAACATCTCGAAAATCTTCTCACATTCCATGTATTTGCTACCAAAAACTGCTCTTGATATCACTTCTGAAGCCAATAATTTGAAACTCTCCAAACACTTCGACCTCGTTGCCTTCTCAACGTTTCCATAACCGAGCATAGTTTCGACGCTATCGATTACGGCCGGAAACATATTATTGCGCTGAAGTATTTAACGGTTCACACCTTCATTAAAATATTTACTCAATCTGCACCCAATAAACCACTCATCACCCATTAGTTCACTTGCAAGTTACAAAATAGCCAGATGTCAAAATCCTTGCACCCAAGAAGGATCTAGAGTTATAACACAACTCAACAAGGACTTAGATCTAGAGACATAACCCTACAAATTACACCAACAACTCAACAAAGACCAGAAGTAGCCTCTCATATATCCAACTTCATGCTGCTTACGTTGCAACTCAACACGTATTCTGCAAGACGAATCTCTCTTCCTGAAAACCCATTGACATAATTGACCACTTATCATAAAATTCGTGACCCAACACCAAAAAACCAAACAACAATGCACGATGCCTATTAAAAACATTACAGCCTTAAAGTTAGTGAAAACACACTATACCTTCTCCCGATGGTAACTCATATATTTAATCTGAAACTACTTCCTCCCACAATGACTTTCCAATTGGAAGAGGCCTTATACCATACTACTTTAATTAATGAAATTATACAACTCCAAGACATCCACCGTTCTTATAAATATAAAAAACACACTACATGACTTCAAAATCTCAACTACTAACCTCAATGAACCTCCTGATCTTCCATCTGCATTCGAGATCCTGTACTCTAGTTCATCATCGTACCACATCGCGTGTACTTCATCCTCTGAAACTGATTGCTTTTTAGTCTCTTGCAAGAAAAGCATCTCCACTTTCTGAGCGAATCTTAATTTCCTGACTGCCGATATTTTCTCCTCCGATCTCAAACCCCTTATATTCCATGGAAGTATCTTCATCTCGCCCCCCACAATTACTAGAAGAAAATTAATTTATATCCAGAAGGGCTAACAACCTGGTTCTCATCACCTAAAAATTGGATTCCTAACTTCTTACCAAGTTTTACAGCTTTTCTCGCCTCTTTGGTCAACGATTCCCACCTTCCCACTAGGTCCGAGTCAGACAGAGACCGTCCCGAAAGCTCCAATGACTTCTATGCTTTGGTTTTTTTTCATTTCTCTTTTGACAGTCCGATCCTTTTTTCTTTCTTTCAAGATCAGTTAAAGCTCTGTCCTGAAAATCATTTAAGGAACTATAACGCTTTTCCTTGATTTCTCTTTTTGCCAATTCAAGGAAGAAATCCCTAGCCTCCACACCCTCTTCAAGAGTTAAAACTTTTACCATCCCTTTTGAATCTCTAGGAACGATCATATTGTTTTTACCACCATTAAGTTCATCCACTGAGGCCTCCCAATCGGACTTAACACACATGGGCCCAGTCGACCTTGACTTATCATTCAATTCATGCATCTTATATCTTCTACGGCCCTTTTTTGACACAATATTTGGTTCCTCATATGAGAGCCCATCAGACTCCAAACCAACTCCTTTATTCCCTTTGCAATTACATCAGCCCAACTTACCACTTTTTCTCTCGAAAGAACTTGAAGTCCTTCCTCATGCTCTATGACTCTATTTTCTTCCCCTGATAACTGATTATTATTATTATTGATTTTTCCCTAACATGCTCATTGCCCTTCAATTCCCGTTCCCCAAGATGTCTATTAGATTCTATTGCTTCTACGAATCTAGCATTATTATCTTTTCTCCCAATAAAGCACGCATTTACTGCTTCATCTTCCTCTTGTAGCTTACTCCCCCTTGCCACCTCTGATGACTCTCTCCGGCTTGATTCCGACGAAGAATCGGACGAACTATCTTTCTTTGCAGGGGCTGTTTCTTCTCTATGCTTTTCTTCCAAAGTTACCTTCATGACATATGTTGAATTATCCACAAAACCAATCTCCTTTACTCTTACAAGATGAATAATATTCCCCACTTCAATTTCCACTAGTTCTTCAGTTTTCTTCACATTTTTAGTAGAGATTAATACTATCACTTTTTCACTATCCTTAACGCGGTTGGCATTTTCACCCAAAGCTTCAAAAGTTCCCCATAATTTTGCCAACCTCTTAATTGTTACATGATTCCAGCAGTGTAGAGGCAAATCAGTTATCTCTAGCCATGTTGCCATTTTCACCTGTATTGTTTCCTCCTACCAGGGCATCACCTCTTCAAATATCTCCCTCAAATATGACCAGTTGACATCTTCCAACATGATATACAAGTCTTCATCTTCAATGGAAAGTAAAAATAATTTACCGCCCATTCTATGGACACGTATCTCCCATAGTCCCCAATCATCTAATCTTGATAGAAAACTTCTCACACTACAAACTGAAGACATTTTACCTATCAGAAATCTCTTGAACTTCCTCAAATCCTCATTTTTGACATGTCCCGATATTCTTTTATGTTTGATTACATTTTCACTAAACTCACCTTTCTTCGTAGTTGGAGTATTGTGTTTTTCATTTCACCAAGATGGTGGGTTTGCTTCCCTTCTTTTTGTACCTTCAGGATTGATCTGCCTTACTTGTTCACTGAGATTCAAATTTCTCGTTTGTTCTGTTCTAACCTTTCTCCAGAAGGCTTGTCTTGTTTTATACTTTGCTAGTGAAACTAATAACCTTTTCCCATAAAAGACGAAACCATTCAACCTCTCAATTGCTCTTTCTGCATCTGCCATTCTTGCATATCTAACAAAACCAAACCTTTTCCCACCTCTATTGTGTTTTCTTGCTATGAATGCATCTACTACATCGCCATGTCTCCCAAAAGCATGCCATAATCTCTGCCAATGGAGGGTTTCTGGTAGATTCTCTACGAACAGAGTGACTGCCTGTGATGGTTGACCTTTGATTTCTGCTTCATCTTCCTCTTGTAGCTTACTCCCCCTTGCCACCTCCGATGACTCACTCCGGCTTGATTCCGACAAAGAATCGGATGGACTATCTTCCTTTGTAGGGGTTGTTGCTTCTACATTCTTTTCTTTCGAAGTTACCTTCCTGACATATGTTGAATTACTATCATACCACTGAATTCTAGTAAAAAGGTTTGATTATACCACTAAATTTTAGTAAAAGGTTTGATTATATTAATAGGTCATTATCGAGTTAACGACGGTGATGATGTGGACATCAGCTAAATACGCCAATCTTGAACCAAAACAACATTGTTTTAATATAGCTACTTTTGGGCGAAAGATTACACCTAACCACCAGAACAATTTAGAATTTTGTAATAACTCCAACACAAATAATATATATTTATAACTGCAGTTAAATTTAATTTCATTCATTTCATAATATAAATATTATTTATAATTTATATTATAAATAATAATTCCAACATATATATTATTTATAATTTATATTACAAAACTACAATATTATTTTTATAAAATATAAATATTAACTTTATAAATATTATTTATAACTTATGTTACAAAAATAAAAGATTATTAATAATATTAATATATCATAAACTATGAAGAGGGTTTGCGAAATTGAGCGAGAAATTGTGACAAGTCTGTTTGAGTCATTAGCGGTGGAGCAGCTCGAAGAGGGTGGGTTGATTGAGTTGCATTTCTTAAACTATGAAGAAAAATAGTTGTTGCAAAACGTATGAAAAAGAGAGGTTGTGGTCAATCAAGATTGCATAAGAGCAATGTGTTTGCGGATTTGGTTTATTGAGTTGGGGGCATTTTTGTTATGACATCTTTTGGAGTAATTAGGGGTTTGATGGGTAGTGGTGTTGAGTGACATGTTGGGTTATAAAGGGTGTGTGACAATATGCGTTATTGATGCTGAGATTTCTATGATCTTTGATTGTTGTGATTTTATTTTTGGGTGCATGCATTTGCAAATTTAATATAAGTGTGAGGGTGATTTCATTTGTTGTGTTTTGCGTGAGAGTTGAGAACTCTAGGTGTTTCTTGGTTCTGTTTTGTTTTGTTTTGTTTTGTTTGCAGTTGGGTGTATACTTGTTTGGGTTTAGATGATGGTGTCTTACTTTGAGTAGCGTAAGAGTGGCTGATTCGATTTGTTGTTTTATTCATTTGGTCTTGGTGTTGTTTTTATCTTTTTAATATTATCATTTTTTACTCTTTTCCTCCATTATAGGTTTAGGGAGATTTTTAATGAGTCACATGATAATATCTTACTTGTATGATTTTTCTCTCTAATAAAATCATACTTGTTGATAAAAAAATATTAATATATCATCTAATATATATTATTTTATAATATTTATAAGTATTAATTTTTATGGAGATTATTTTTATATATTAATTTTATAAAAAATATTATTTTATAAGTAATTATTTATATATTATTTTATAAATACTATTCATATTATAAATATAATATTTTTATATATTAATTTAATTATATCACTTTTAAAATATTATTTATAATATTTATAAATACTAGTTTTATAAATTTTATATTTTATATATTAATTTTAAAAATATAATTTATATTATAAAATTATATTACGACATAAATTATAAAAAGAATACTTATAATCTAAATAATGTTTATAAAATTAATATATATAATCTCCACAAAAATTAGTACATATAAATATTATAAAAATAATATATAATATTTATATTATAAATAAATATTTTATTTTTGTAACATAAATCATAAATAATATTTATAAAATTAATATTATATTTTTATAAAAATAATATGTACAAATATTATTGTAGTTTTGTAATATAAACTATAAATAATACTTATGTCAGAATTACTATTTATAATATAAATTAGGTTTAAGGGCCACTTTTGCCCATGTTGTAACACCCCGAAATCTGGCCTAGTCGGAATTGGGTATTGGTGATCGGAAGCCCTACATCAGAATTGTTTAAATATTGTATTGACTTTGACCGCAATATCAAATGTATCAATGTTGAACTCCAATCGAGTCAAATTATTGCCTAAGGACCTTATTGAAAGTATTGAAAATCTTTTAGTGGCTAAACTATAGAAACTGAAAGTTTGGGGGTAGAATTATAGATCATTGAGAGTTGAGGGACTAATCTTGCAATTAGCCCCTCCTCAATTAAAATTTCCCTACGTGGGATAATCAGAATCAATTCCTTCATGTGAAGGAAAGCTAATTCCTTAAAACACATGAATAGCTAAAATAGCTAAAGGAATTAAAAACTTACCCGAGAGTTGAGAAGCAAGCACCTCTCTCTATCGTCTTCTTCACCTATGCAAGCACCTCCATTGGAGCTTGATTTTAAGCTTGTCTTTTCTTCGATTTATTGTTATCGATTATGTAAGCTGGAATCCTTAAACAATCAATGAAACCCATGGATGAATCAAGCTTAATCACAAGTTAGGGTTTTGACTATCCGTGGAAATTTTGTAGCTAATGGCTTTTAGTGTTTAGATATTGATTTTAGTATCGTTATATTATTTACGATATCGTATTGATGATTCTAATACGATCCTATTGATTTCCTAGTTCAAGAAATCGACAAGGAGCATCCATCGACCTCACCAAAGACTATGAACAAAGGGGTTGTCATCCGAGAGCCATAAAAACATCATATTATCGAGGTAAGTGTAGTTGGAGTCTCGGGAGTAGGCTAGGTGCCTTCCTCGATTTCATTGTTATTGAAATTTGCTATTGCTAACCTTGTTGTTAAGGATTATTACATCGAACCACTTATCGGATATTGTGGTAAGTATTGGTAAGTTATCGCACCGAGCATCGTCAATGTCATTATCATCGTTATTGAACATCGGATATAAATATCGTTGTTTTAATTGAGTATTGTTATTGTCATTATCATTGAGTCATGGAAGTATAGGATATTGATATAGAGCATTGATATAGCTATTTTCATTGAACATTAAAGTCAACATCGTTATGGTCATCGAAACATTGTACATGAAGCGTCGACCTTTGTTATTGTTATTGAGATCATTCGACATTGTCATGGTTCAATATTGATATTGTCATTGAATATGGACACCGAAACATTGTTTATTGATAAAAACGTTGAACATGGCTATTGACATTGAACATGAACTATTGAAATTGTCATTGGACCTTGGATTCGAAAGGACTTGGGATACAATTGGCATGCCATAGAATTCATGAGCTCAGTGTACGGGTGGACTACGATCCTTGGGCTACGACCTATATTGATTTGGCGAGGCGGAGAGATGTATTGTGATATTGGTCATATTGGCAAGGCGGAGGGACTAGACCATTCATTGATTTGGTGAGGCATAAGAATTCGTGTATCCACTATTCTGAATCAGTCCAAGGGTTATTGATGAATTATTGATTTATTGCTAATGAACATGTTCACTGCATTGCTTTTATTGATCTATTGCATTGTTATTGTCAAGATATGAATTGGAATGCATTTCATTGTTATAGTGTTTATTTGTGACTACCTCACTAGGCAAAGTATGTCTAATGCATTTTCATTCATACATTTCAGGTTAAGGATTTTGTCGTTGAAGATCAGAAATTTTAACGTTGTTGACAAGTCGCCTCAAGTCTCAAGTAATGTGTTTTGTCCCTGTGAACTCCTAGAATGGTGGCAAAGTAGTCGGACTAGTCTTTTGTGATCCTTTTAGTATTTATGTATTAAGATGGTTTATGGAAGTGTCTAAGGCCCTAAATGACCTTTTGGCATAGTGAAAATATGGCTAAAAATACATATTTGACACAAAAAGGTAAAAACCTAGTAAATAGATTCAGATGACCCTAAAATTTGGCATGCAATTAGATTATAGCATTGGAATATGGTTGGTAAAGTTTTATTGCAATTTGGACATCAATTGCTAGGTCAAATGGATTAAAAACCAGATAAAAATTGGCATTATAGTGTAAGACGTACCGATATAGGTCAAGCTGTATCAATACGGCCTTGCATATTTGACCTGGGGAAAGTACAAGTTCATCATAGGGTATCGATACTGGTCTAGGTGTATCGATACGAATCTTGACAGTGAGGTCTGTGAAATTAATTGCATCGATACGGCCTTAGGGCGTATCGAAACGAGTCATGATCAAAGTCAATGTTGGTCAACCCGTATCTTTACAGATAAAGCTGTACCGATACGAGTTCTTGAGTTTCTGGGAATTGGGTTGTCACCCTTGAATGCGGTACCGATACGACCCCAACTGTAGCGATACGAGTTTAGACTGTTCCATCTAGACCTCAGCCTCATGCACACCCGTACCGATACGACCCCAAGGTGTATTGGTACGGTGGTAGTTAATTATGTTAAAAAGCACCGAACACATTTTTAAAATGTTTACAAAATGGTCACTAAATATCGCATGGTCTAATCGGCTAGGTAAATGTTACCAGAATGACATGAAAATCTATAATATCACTGTTATAGTATTGAATTTCATTATTGCATAACTAATTACATCAAGGAACCCCTAGATTATCAGATTTACAATTTAGTCCCCAAAACTTGTTAAAGTTACAAACTGGCCCTAATTGAAGAATTGTTGGTTCACCATGGATAAGTTGAGCTAAGCTTATACCTAGTAATGTTTGAAAAGTATATTATCGATTGAAAGAAAAATCTATATATTGAAATTTTATCGCACTGATCACTAAAATTTTATACCTAGTAGTCTCAATTTATCGATTTCACCCCTATGGTATTTTCGTATCACTTTAGCCCTTGAAGTAGTCGAATTACATCATCGTTTGTCCCTTGACTGACGGAAGCCAACGTTGCCCGTTACGGTGCTGACATGGCAGTTTACAATGATGACATGGCAGTCCACATGTGAAGAAGACATGGCAGAGGGGCAAAATTGATTTTTCAAGCGAGTTCGAGGGCAAAATTGATGTTCTGGTTGAGTATGAGGGTAAAATTGATTTTTAGGCAAAAAAAAAATCTGAGTAAAATACTCAAATATTAAAATAACATAAAAATTAATAAAAATAATTTATTAATGTATAACTAAAAATAAAATAAAATAAATAATTTAAAATATCTAAAAATAAGTAAAACTTATAAAATTAAAATATCATAAGCTAATAAATTATAAATTATTCAATAATTAAAATTTGAAATATTTATAAAGTATTAAAAAATCTAAAAATCTTCATCAAAAAATTGGATGATTTTGGTTTTCTTTCTCTTTAAAGAATGTAAGGAAGAAAGGATCCTAAAATAGGGTTAATGTGATTCTCTCAACCGAACAAAAATCTTCTACCTTTTTGGTGCCCCTATTTCTCAATACTAAAAAATAAACTCTACATTCTAAGTCTAATTTCTAAATCACAAACTTTAAACCCTAAAATTTAAACTCTTGATTTATACACATACTTTTATGATTCATAGTCATTTTATATTGATAAAATTTTCAATTATGGTTTAGGATTTAAAGTTTGCAATTTAGAGTTTGAGATTTTCAGGGTTTAAAATTTAGAAATTAGGATTAAAGTGTAGAATTTAATTTTAAGTTTTGATTTTTGAATAATTTACAATTTAATAGCTTCTAATATTTTAATTTTATAGTTTTTACTCATTTTTAGATTCTTTTTTATTTTTTTATTTTTAGTCATATATTAGTAAAATATTTTTAAATGTTTTATTAATTTTTACATTATTTTAGTATCTTAATATTTTTTAAATTCGTATTTTTTACCTAAAATTCAATTTTGCCCTCAAACTAGGTTAGAAAATCAATTTTGCCCTTCTTCCACGTCATCTTCACACATGGATTGCCACATCATCACACGTGGACTACCATGTCAACATCGTTGATCGTCACGTCAGCACTATAATAGTCAACGTTGGCTTCCGTCAGTCAAGGGGCAAACAGTTATGCAACTTGACTACTTCAGGGGCTATATTGATGTGAAAATACCATAAGGGCGAAATCGATAAATTGGGACTACTATAGAGGCAAAAGTGACCCTTAATCCTATAAATTATAAATAACAATTATAATGTTTATACTATGAGATAAATAAAATTAACATCAAATGCAGTTATATATATATATTACTTGTGGTTTTTAACGAGACCCCAATTCCTTTCAAAAAATATTAATTGTGGTTAGATTATTTAAGATTCTAAGTTGGTTTGGTGGTTACTTGTTACTCTTTCATCCCCAAGGTCCTTTGTTCAAATTTTCTTCAGTAAAATGTTTTCTTAATTTTCCTCTAATAAAACAAAGTCAATTTGGCCGATCTTAGGCATTAAAGCAGCTATACCAAAACGTGACGTTGTTTTGGTTCAGGATCGACACGTTCAGTCGTTGTCTATGTCATAATGTCGTTAACTTGGTAATAGCCTATTAGTATAATTGAACATTTTACTAAAATTTAGTGATATAATCAAATTATTTACTAAAGTTCAATAGTATTTCGTGTAGTTTACCCTTTGAAAATAAAGTCAATAATAATAATAAACTTATGTTTTTATTAATTTTGATTTTTTTTATCTAACCATGAATTTTTATTATTTTCAATTTAAATTATATGATTGAACCGTTAAAATAAAGAGTGATAAAAGGTGGATAATAAGGGTTTTGGTTTCCTTCGTTTGGCAAAATTCTTATGGGATAATCGTATTGTTGTCTCTATAGTATACTATAAGGAAACATTTAATGTAGTAGATGTACTTTCAAAAAGTTTAATGTGTTTCATATATTTTATTTTCATTTTTATTATTTTCTTTGAATCTAACGACATTAAAAAAATGACGTGGTAGGACACATGAACTACTCTAACACTATCATGTGACATTTTTTAAAAAAAAACATTAAGTTTTGTTGAAATTTTGTCCAAAGTCTTAAAGACCTCTCAATAATTTATCTAATCGTTTTATATTAAAAATATTGTTAGGATAATTCTACGGTAAATAACATATACTGCAATGTATCACTATTTATATGTATCGCAATGTACTATTAATTATTTTATTTAGTTTTGAAATTCTAAAGTAGAATAAAATCTTGAAAAATAATTTTTATATTACTTTGTCAATTTTTCTTTTATTTTTAATTCAAAAAACAATTGAACTTTTATTACTATAATAATTCCTACATTCACTTTAATTTAAGGGTAATGTTCACAAATGGACACTAAACTTTAATCAATTATTCAATTTGATGATAAAACTTTCAATTGCTTCAATGTTACCATTAAACTTTTAGTTTTGCTTCAATTTAGTCATTGACCCATTAGCAACCGTTAAAAGAGTGATGTGGCTGTTAAAATATTATGTATAATAACACATTTAATCATTCACATTTACTCATTCAAACAATTTAGTCCTAATTCAAAAGAAATAATAAATTTAACCCTCATTATTTTAATTTGGCCATATTTTTATTTAAAAATAATTAATATTTGAATAGAATTGATGATGATATGACCGTAGGGTTTCCATGTTGCTTTAAAGATACGAGACGTTAAGCACCCAAATTGTATTTTCTTAACGTTCAAAAATAATTCTAGCAATATAAAAATAAAATAAACTATATCAGATACCATTTAATTGCTCCAGAACTTCATGCATCTACCCTTGATCTAATTCATCTAGTAATTGTGTCTCCATATTGGTAAAGCAACCTAAATCATTATCATGAACTGTAAGAAAATTAACACCAGTTAAGTCGGATCCTTAATCAACAGAGAATCACTATTCACTACATTAGTTTGTGCAAAAACACCATCTTACTTTCAAAAACATCATTCACTTCACTCAAAAACAGCTTGGAACTTGTTTTGCTTAATTTATTAATCAAATCAGGGAGATTAAGTTTTGCTATGTCTCACGAAAACACAACAACTTAACTGATTTTCTTGAAAAGTCTTGGTGCTTAATGTCTCGTATCTTTAAAAGCAACATGGAAACCCTACGGTCCTATCATCATCAATTCTATTCAAATATTAAATTATCTTTAAATAAAAATAGGGTCAAATTAAAATAATAATGATTAAATTTATTATTTCTTTCGAATTAGGACTAAATGGTTTAAATGTGTAAACATGGAGGACTAAATGTGTTATTATAAAAATATTTTAACAACCACGTTACTCTTTTAACGGTTGTTAATAGGTCGGTGACCGAATTGAAATAAAACTAAAAGTTTAATAGTAATATTGAAGCAATTAAAAGTTTTATTACTAAATTAAATAATTGATCAAAGTTTAGTGACCATTTGTAAATTTTACCCTTAAATTAATGTGGACGTAGGAATTATTATAGAAATAAAAGTTTAATTATTTTTTAAATTAAAAATAAATAAAAATCTTATAATAATATAAAAATTATTTTTTAAATTTTTTTTCTAAAATGAGATAATAACACTTTTGGTCCTTAAAATTTCAAAACTAATTAAAACAATTAATAGTACATTGCGGTACATATAAATAGCGGTACATTGTGGTACATGTCATTTACTGTAAAATTATCCAATATTATTATTATTTTTTTTTCTTATTTGTTCGTTGTTCTTTTTTCATTTCCTTCTAATTTTCTCTTTTGTTTCTCCTCCATTTTTCTCTCCACAAAACCATAGCAATTTTCGTTTAGTATCGTTGCTGACACAGTATACTCTGCCACAAACATCATCAACCAAATATTTTTCTTCTCCTTTTAAATATCCAAATAATTTTCTCAAAAATTAAATTAAAATACCCAAGTTGATCCTAATATCTTGGCATTCTTCTTCTCTGATCTCAAATCTGAACGTCAGATAAACTTGAGGTTTTGACCAAACCTTTCTCACACCCTTGTTAACCTTCTTACCATTTAAATTATAACCCAAACACCAAAGCTCCACTTTAATATTTATGATTTATTTTTTAAGTTTCTTTTTTTTTTGGCACTTCTGATTTTGGATTTGAATTTCTTCTTGGATGACGAAGAACAAGAGTCAAAGATGAAAATATCAAATATCTAAGCAAAAGAACATTTGTTTGATGATGTTTATATCTAGAATAGTGTATGATGCTTCGTAATACCAGATGAGTGCATATCAGAGAAAGGTCAACACACTCAAATGCTCTTTTGAAAGCATGTTTGAATCAAATTTCTTTGACCAAAAAAGGTGTTTGAAGAAAGGGTCATCAACTAGCAGACGTAATAATTTTAAATAAACAATTAATAACATTGTTGTTACAAAGACTTTTTTAGCAAGAAAATTTTGTTTCAATCATTATGACATTATTATATTTGAAGAAAATTTGCATTTAAAATTTTCAAATAATCCAATATAAATCAAATTGATTCAAACATTAGAAATATGAAACACCCCACTTAGGTTAAGGTTATTTTTTTATCTACTTAGAACTATTAGCTCGATAGATCAACCGAAATATGTTGAGAATTGGGTGAATTGGATCTTACGAAATTTGTGTAAGTAATTGAAAATATAGATAAATTTGCCCAACGATTTTAGAGTGGTTCGACTTCTAAACAAGTCTATTCTACTACTTTAGCTATCCACGCTAGAGATTTCTCAAATCTACTAAATTTACTTACCTTTAAGGACAATGTGTAACCTTACGATCTCCATTAAAGTCTATACCTCAAAACCTTGACTACACACTCTCTAAAAGTGTAATACAAATAAAGCAAAATTAAAGTAATCATTACAAAAATTGAATTTTGCAATAATAAGCTCTCACAAGGAACACTTGAGAAAAATAACAAGGATAACTCGCAAGTGTTTTACAAAGAAAGACACAACAATTTAGCTCTCTAAGACTCTTTGATGTTAGTATTTTCTTTTCAATATATTTCTTATTGTTGTTGAGATGTTTTGACCTTGTTTCTATATCCTCTTTATGATTACTGGCCGTTTGGAGCTGTTGGGGATCCAATAAAGACATTACCTACCAAGAAAATCAACATTTATAACATGAAGAATAGATCTTTTTATACAAGGGATCGGTCATTTTTAATAAATATGACCGTTGTAAAGTAAAAGGATCGATTCTTTCACTCAAGTGATCAATCCTTTGGTGAAGGGATCGATCTCTTCAACTAGGGGATCAGTTTTTTTGCACTTGGAGGCTGAAATAAAACATTTAAAACTATTATTTTTTCAAAGGGATCGATCTTTGCCTAAAAGCCTGAGAGACAACTTTAAAAAGTATAAAAATAGATCATATTTGTTTTGAAAAAGTTCGACTAATCTAGAAATATTCAAAACAATTTTTTCAAGTTTATTTGGACTTTAAATTGTTTCTGAGAAACTTAATATATTTTATTAAGTCCAAAAAATAATTTTCTCTTAGTTTTTTATATAAAAAATATTAGTTCAACATATATTATTAAAGTTATATTTCACAAAAAATAATTTGGATTTCTCTCGATTTTCAATTTTTCTTTTAGTGTTTTTGTTAAATAAAACTTTTTTTCCTTTTCAAGATCATTCATTTTCTTTTGATGATCTTTTTGTACTCTTGTAAGCAAATTATGCAAGTCTAAGTTCTTTAGTTCAAACTCTTTAATTTTTGCTTGCATTTCTTCAAGCCAACACTTAAGTTCAATTTTAGTTTTAGAAAGAGATTCATTTTCAACTTTCAATTTCGAAACCATCTTTTTATGTTTTAAATCATGGCTTTACATTCTAAAACTAATTTATCATAATCATTTTGCAACTCATCAATGTATACGAATATGAATTGGATGAGTTAAAAAATACCTTTAAATCATCATTGAAGGTCAAGAGGGAAATATTGGCTACTTCATCATCTTCATAATCGGTGGAGTCCTCATCACTCCAAGTAGCAACGAATGTCTTTTTCTTGTGTTTGCTTGATCCATTCTTCTTTAATTGAAAAAAAAACCATACTTGATATGTCTTATGTTTCTTGTATTCGTAACACACAATTAGATTCTTCTCAGTCTTAGATTTAATTTTCATAAATCGCTTGAATCTTCTAGCAAACTTGACCATATCTTCATCTCCATCCTCTTCTTCACTACAATCATTTTCTTTACTGATGGAGAACTTTATATCAACTCTAACATTCTTTTTTTTCTTTATTCTTTTTCTCCCCTTCTTCTTTATTTTCTTCTCCCTTCATCATCATCATGAGTGAGAAATATTCCATGAGCTCATCAAGTTTAAGAGTCTTTAGATTCTTTGCTTCAAAAACGGTCGTCTTCTTTGATTCCCAAGATTTGGAAAAGTAATAGATCATCTTCATCACAAGCTTCTCATTCGAAATGATTTCTTCATATCCTTTGAGCCCATTAACAATTTTCGAGAAGCTGTCAGACATTGTTTTAATATCTTCATATAGTTTCATTTTAAAGTTCTCATAGATGAGATTAAGAAGACTGATCTTATTTTTCTTTACCTAATTGGTTCCTTCATGACTTGAAGTTGGTCCCAAATTTCCTTGGCTAATGTACATAAAAAGTCTTTTTCATATTCTTTGGGACCAAGTGCACAAAATAGAATATGCATGACCTTGGCATAAAGTTGCATTTGTCCTATTTAATTCCTTATTGCTCATGAGCAAAAGTATCTCTCATTTCTTTTAAGGGATGAGCGATCCATCAATGATAATATCCAAATAGAATAGTCTATAGCTTGAAATAATAGTATCATCCTATTTTTTTAATAAAAATAGTTTACTCTGTTGAAGTGAGGATGCTTTGAGAAAGATTGTGAATCTTCAACATAGTAGTTACCAAAAGTGGAATCCATTGATGACGGTTAATGTAAAAAATGATAGAGCACTTCACGTATTTTCTCAACGGTTTTTAGACCTTCAATTGAGACTTACTCTGATACCAATAGTTAGCTTGATTGATCAATTGAAATTTTTCAAGAGAGGGTGAATTGACTCTTAAAAATAACATGGAAACAATTGAAAAATATAGAAAATTTTGCACAATAATTTTAGAATGATTTGACTTCTAAGTCAAGTCTACTCCACTATCTTAGATGTACACACTAAGAATTTCTCAAATAAAGCATACACTCTCCTAAAGTATAATTACAAATAAAATAAACTTAAAGTAATCATTACAAAGATCCAATGTTTGCAATGATAAGCTCTCACCCAAAGAATGCTTGAAAAAAATGAGAATAGTTCACAAGTGTTTTACAATGAAAGATACAAAAATCAAGTTCTCAAAGACTTTTTGATGTTGGTATTTCCTTTTCAACATGTTTCTTGTTGGCGTTGAGCTGCTTTAACCTTGTTTTTATATCCTCTCTATTAATACTAGTCATTTGGAGTCGTTGTGGATGCAATAAAGTCGTTATCTACCAAGGAAACCAACATTTATAACACAAGGGGTCAATCATTTTCATAAATATAATAGTTACAAAGTGAAATGATTGATTCTTTCACTTAGGGGATCAATTCTTTGGTGAAGAGATCGATCCCTTCAACAAGGGGATCATTCATTTAGAACTTGTAGGTTGGGATAAAACATTTAAAACCATTCAATATTTAAAGGATCCCTTGCCTTTGGGGATCGATCATTTTTTTTTCTAAAAGTCTGGAACAAAGCTTTTTAAAGTGAAAAAATGGACCATACTTATTTTGAAAAAGTTCGGATATGTTGGAAAATAATAAAAACAAAATTTTTAAGTTTGTTTGAACTTTGAATTATTTTTGTGAAATTTAATATATCCAATAAACTATACAATATTAGTTTGGACTTTCATGATTCATATATAATGGGTTGGTAAATGAATATAGATTAGGACCTAGATCAATTTTTTTATTCAAGAATTTAAGTTGAATAAAATTATGTGGTATGAATTTGTAGATGTAAAACATTATGATTTCTGTTATTATTTACTTTTTAGTATAATTTATTATGATTTATTTATTTATAATTAGAATTGTTTACAAGTTCAAAATAATATTTTGAGGAAAAGAAAACAAAATATAAACTATTTTGTGTGTGGCATGCTACATAATTGATTATTAGGAAAAAGAGTGTCAGTTTAGAAGTGAATGTTTAAGATTGCTCTTAAGAAAGACTTCATGTTTGAGTGTATCTTGTACACCAACTCTTTCTAGGAACCTACCTCATACATTATTTATTAACCAAGTTCATTTTTCCAATATCCAATTATGATAACAAACTGGGTCACCATATTATTTAAGGGTAAAATGATTATTTTTTGTTGAAATAATTAAACTAACATATGGCTATTATAAATGTCACATGGATGAAAAGTGAGCAAATATTTTGCTCATCTTTTCCCAATCACTGCCGCAAGCTTCAAAGGCAAGGAGAAAGAATTTTCCTTTTGGTTTTTAAAGCTTTTAGGATTGAATTTAAGGTTTAAACATGAGATAGCAAATTGTTCTCTTTTAAATTCTATTTTTTTGGTATAAAAATTGCAAGGAATAATAGAAGGAAACTCTTGCAATTTGATTAGAGATTTTATTGAATTAAAGAAGATTAGATATTGTTCTATCTTTTCCATGTTTGTGTTAAGTTGAAATTCATGTGTATTCAAGAGAATACCAAAGAGGGATTTTTAGGGTTTAGATATTGAATTTGAATTTGGAGTTTTCCTTAAAGAATAGATTACTCTACATGCTATGAAATGTGTTTCGAATTAAAATACAAGCTTAGAAAGCTTAAGGAACTATTTCGGCATACTTGAGAAATTAGGAACTAAAATGTCAAAATTAGAAATTGAAGTGTTTATGTTGTTTTGAATAGTGTTGAAAGATGAAAGTCACCATTTTAGTTGTTAAATCTCTAACATGTAAAAGTTGGAGTTGATGAGAATAAACAATTCAAGGTTGAATTAAGGTGTTATAATCTGGTAATTGTATTAGTACATTGTGAGAATTTTATAAAATTCTTAAGATTCAATGTACAAGGTTGAATATGAATCTAACATATACTTTCGATTGTATGTGTTATGCTTATGGTGGAAATGTAGCATCCAAGCAAGTTAAAGAACCACACAAGGTACTTGACAAGGAAAGAAGTCAAGAGTCAAGCTCACTTGTATTACATTTTGATTGGTAAATATAAGTGTCAAGGTGAGCATATATTATGCTTTCAAATATGCCTAGTGATGGTAAGAAAGCATTGTGGTAAATTGCCTACATGGTTTATTACAAGCGATAAATGACATGATATTATTTATAAAGCAAAGCCAGTATGAGAAAGAATTTTTGTTCAATAGGGTATGAACTGCCCTATCATATTTATTGTTAACTTGAAATAAATGTTATATCTTATGACATTATGTCTATATACCCAAATGATATTGTTAAGAGTTATAGGTGCAAGTGGTATACCATAAGTTTAGCAGTTGCATGTCAGCACTTCAATGCTAAGGAAGCACATTAGTGCTTCATGGTTTCGGCATTACGGTGCTAAGGGCTTTATGTTGGGAGAGTTAATGGACTCTCAGACTCTTTGTGTCATGCACGAGTTTTATACTTGTAAGAGACTTATGCTCAATAGATTGTGTACCTTTAACTCTATATTAGATTGGGTTATATTGTAGATTATATATATTAGCATTATAAGATTGAAAGCTTAAAATAATAAAGAAAGAACTGGTTAAAGTTTTTAAGAGTAGGCAATATATGAACATTAGCATTTATTATAATGTCTTATTACTCTATTAGCTTTTTTATTTGATAATGCTCATGCCTTACTAAGTTCGTACTTAGTGTATGTTTGTTTGTGTACACGTAGGTTGCTCGAGGCCGAAGTAAGCTGTATTGGTGCATCACTCCTTTTGGGAAGTTCACAAGTGATCAAAGTAATATATTGACATATTTTGGGGTAATTTTATCCATATTATAGTGGCATGTATATTTGAAGTTGAAGATGTGATCTTATGTAAAATGGCCTTTTGAAGTCTACATCAAAATGCTTGTGAAATATAGAAATATTGGCTAGTGTAATATCACATAATTAAAATGATGCATATTTAGTAAATGGTATGCATGAGATGTATATGATAACATTCATATAGTCTTATATTTTTAAATTGGATACAGTTGATGTGAGCATTGATTAGGGATGAAGTTAGATTGAATTTTAAGTTATATCCATGCAATTTTTACATTTTAAAACAGAGCATACTGATACTCACCTAGCTGAACTGATACTGTCTAGGCATTCTGTCAAAGAACTTCAAAAATAAAAAAAGGGTTTAATTTTTTTAGGCCTTAGATACTTTACAAATATATTTTTTTAATCCCAATTTGTTAAAACCCAAGTTTTGAATTCCTATAACAGTGTTAATAAGAGTAATAATGATGTGACATCTCCTATTCGTATTAGAGGTACCGAATACGGGTAAGGGATGTTACACTATTTTTTATTATTTCAATCAATCAACCAACTAGGAGGTGACAAAATTTTAAACAAATCTAATATTTAAACTAAGGATTGTGTATGTATCCAAGCTAATATTTTACTTATACTCTTCCAACCTCAAAAATAAGCAAAACTACATCTATGGAGGTTTGAACCAAGGACACTTTGAACTAAAAGCTTTATGCTTAAACACTACACAAGGTTAAAAGTTTATTATGTATCCACAAAATCTAATATTTAACTTAAGATTTCACCTAAAAAATAAATCAAAATACTACTAAAATTATTTTTCCAATTCTTTTGGAATAAAAAATTAATTAATTAATATTTTTAAAATGTATTAGATCATTCTAAAAATTTTGAATATAAATTTTGAATTATTTGAAAATAACTATTTAGATTTAAAATTATTATTTTGATTTTTTTTAAAAATTAGCTTGAGATGTAATTAAAATTGAAGATCAAATTAGAACTATTTTACACTTCGTTTTGAAATAAAAAAACAATAATTAAATATTTATTTATTTATTTATTTTATAAAACTAATATTAAAAAATTCTAAAAATTAAATTTATAATATTTATTTAAGATAAAATATAATTCGTAAATAACCTTTAATTCGTTGACATGTATATGAACAAATTATTTTATATTTAATTAATTTTTAGAATGATCTAGTATATTTGTATAAAAATAAATAATTATCTTTTATTCCCAACGAATTGAAAAAATAATTTTAGATTGATTTTAGTAGTAATTTGATTTAATTTTGGGGTGATAGTACATTTTAAATTAAATATTAAACTTTGGGGATGTGTATTAAGTTCTCTATCTAGCTTAGTGGTTAAATACCTTATTTTTGGTGCAATGTGTTCTTGATTCAAATCACCATAGAGGCAATTTTTTTATTTTATTTTTGAGGTTGAGAGGGTATAACTTAAATATTTATTTGGTTAAAATTTAACCAAATCTTAAGCCTAGCTCAACAATCAAGTGTTAAGGGGTCTCTGGTTCGATTCCGCCCACATGCACTAGAGGAGTATTTTTTTTCTCCTTTGATTTGTTTGAAATTTGGAGGTGACACGTGTCATATCCTAGTTAGTTGGTTGAAATAATAAAAAAATACTATATAATATGCCGATGACGAAAGAGAATGCTGACGTGAAAAATAAAATAAAAAATATCATGCAACCAAAACATGAAAGGTATCTATTGGAAAAGACGATTTTGATGAAAAATTAGTTGAGTGACCAAAATAAGAAAAGAGTGATAGTTTAGTAACCATCAGTGTAGTTTTCCCTAATTAAAATTAACTTTATGCTTATGAATAATAATATTTGTAATGATAATAAGGAAATGAAAGAAATGGTTAGGATTTAGGGACATGTAACATGGGAAGGAGGGACCAAATCCACGTGCATGTAGTACAAGCAAAAGATCAAAAGTAGGGGTAATCAAAACCGGGTTCGGTTAACCATTAGAAAAGTATTTCGGATGACTGGTAAATTTGAGTTGCTTAATTCTTGAACCTAAATCTTAACAATTAAACCGGTTAACCGAAATATTCGATTCGATTCGGTTCGGGTAATGGTTTATTAATTTCCCTTATTAAAAATATTAAATCTAATAATATAGTGAAAAATAAGCTAGAGTTTAAATTTTCAAAATATTTGAAGAAGAAAAATATTAATGTATGAAACTGAGAATAGGAAACAATTGACAATTAAGGTTGAATTAGGGATGTCAATAGGGCGGGTTTTGCGAGGATTCGCCCCACTTCGCATTCAATTGGGCATGGATGATTATAAATTTCGCGGGTTGTGGGGCGGGGATGAAGATAAAAATTAGATTCGTCGTGGGTGGTGGGGAAGGCGTGAATATGTCTTTGTATTCGCCCCATCCCCACCCGCCCCTTATCGTCCCCACCCGCCCTAACAGATCTTATAAAGTATTATTATAAATGTTATTAAAAATACAATACCGGTTTGAATCATAGTCAAATTTAAGATAATTTATATTGACTTTTTCTTGGGATATTAATGAAATTTTCAATATGTATGTATGTATGTATGTATGTATGTAATTGAGTTTGAAATTAATCATATCAAATTTATAAATACTTTTTTAATATATCAATTTAAATTAGAGTCAAATTTAAAATAATTTACATTGACTTATCTTGAAATATTTATGAAAATTTTTGTATGTATATATATATATAACATTTATCATGTTTATTGGTTTATTCTTTATTGTTGCCTGTCGTTATACCTTCTTTTAAGGTTTTTTTTCTTCTCTTTAGTCCTGACCATATATATGTTATTCTTCTACTTTTTTAAACTTGTTGCGTTTTTAGAGTACAACGCAAACGGTGCAAGTATACACGTCGCAAGTAATAAAGTGATATGTATCAAGTATCATCTCCAAAGGGATTGGCTTGGGCCACTTTGCTTAAGTTATTACACTGTAAAAAGAATAATATTAAGTGATAAATATCAAGTAAAATAAACTAAACATAATAAAGTAAATAGAAAAGAGTAATCGATTTAATAGAGTAGGCCTAGTTATCGTGAGTAGTGGTGTGGTGGTCGAATGGATAGTCTTGGTAATTGATTACTGAGGTAACTTGATTTTTGAAGCAATTGTTCAATTGCCGTAGCAACTGGGTTCCTTCCTTCAAAGCTCGACAAAGCGTTCTTCAATGTCTTCTTGTTATCCCTAACCCGAAGAATTGGTCAATTGTGCATGCCTTGGTGATACATCCCTGCGTTAACCTTGGGTGAACAACAACCGATCTTACGCTCCTTTTAGCCGTTGAAATCCAAATCTTATATTCTAAGATGGATTAACCTCCATCTACGATTTGTTGAATGAAGATCGTGCTCATTCGTTTCTTGAATCTAACTCTCCCGATACTAGATAAATAGATAACTCTCGAGATCCTCTCTCAATTCACTCGAAATCAAAGGTAAAAACCAAGAATGAACAAACTTTAGATTTATTGAAATCAAAAACCTAAAACATCCAATCGTTTATTACACCACAAATCCCAAATAACTTCAGCCAATTTATATTAGTTCATGACTGGGTAAAGAAGAAATAACAAGAAAAATAACCTAGACATGGTGGGATTACAAAATAGAAATAAACTGGAGGTGAAACTCCTTTGGTGCGTGAATCCCTTTGGCTCGATCTCTCTATCGACTCCTCCCTCCTTGTCGCAGGTTGGATCTCTATTTAAAGAGATGATCTGATCGGTTGTGATGGTAGGAGAAGTTGGATTGTATTCGAATTCCATGGAAATAGGATCCTCATCCGATTTAAACTCTTCAATCTGCAAATAATGCTTGTTGATGAGGATAATATTAAACTTGATTTAATTTGGATAAAAGATAATTAATCTTTTTCCATCTTTATCTCCACAAACTCCTCACAAATCTAAGTCTTTATCTCCATTAAATTCTGCTTGTAAATTCGGATTTTGGAAGCAGGTCGACAAGTCCTTTAGAAACTAGCTTCACTTGCCACGGCAAGCCCTTCGGTTATTCTCTTTAATTGCCACGGCAAGTAGCACTTGCCACGACAATCTTAACCTATATGAAATAAGCACACCATCAGCGAATTTTCCATGAAAAACAATAAAAAACAACTAAAATGCAATATCAAGCTCAATCATGAAGGAAACTAGGAAGTTATGCATGAATGCCTATCAATGCAACTAAAATGAGCCTAAGTCTAACAATAATATGAGTAAAAAGTAAAGAAAATAGTACTTTTACACACTTATCATATGTTATTTAGATTCTATCGGTATTTGTTCTTATTTTTTAAGGTTGTTTTTTTAATTGTTATGTTTTTTAGTTCTTTCTGTTATGTTTTTTAGTTCTTTCTGTTATGTTTATTTGTTAAGAAATTGAAATATTATTTTACATGTTATTTGTGCTATTTTCGATCCTTTACAATAGACTTTAGTATCTTTTTAGTCCAAACTTTTTTGTTGTACAATTTTAATTTCGTATATTATTATTATTTTTAAAATGCAGCAATTAGAATAATTTCACTATATGGTGGGAGTCCGAATGACGGGTATTTTATACTTTTTCGTAACAAATTTGATTTATATTTTTAACTAATAGTTATAAAAATATTATATGAAAGGGTTACGAGGCGGGTAAAGAGGGGATTAGGTGGGTCTTAGGACCCACGTGGGTAATGGGGCGGGGATGGTTTTAGTCTTGCGGGTTGCGGGGCAGAGATAGAGATGAAAATTCTTGACGGGGATGGATGTAAGAAGGGTACCCTTCGCACCATCCTCGCCCAATTGACATCCTTAGGTTGAATTATTTACTTCCCAAAGTAAAATAAATCCGCTAATATTTGAAAGGGAAATATATTAAAAAATAGTGCTAATTTTTTACTTTTCAAGATAATAAAAATATTCGAAAAATATTTGAGAAAGAGAATAAATTAACAATGGCGCTAAAATTTTGCCAATATAATTGTATAAATATGCATATTTTATATTTTATATATTATATATTATGTAACCGATCGGTTTGGTTACCCACTTTTGTGTAAAATTACAAACTGTATTCAAATCGAAATAATATTTTTTCTAAAAAATCTACCAAAACTAATTTTTTCGGTTCGATTAACTATATTTTGGGATCGATTTTTTTAAATTTTAGGTTCGATTCGGTTTATCGGATTTTTTGCATAACCCTAATCAAAAGTTGGTAGAAGAAAATCATAAGAGAACCCAAACATTGAATAATATAATAATAATAATAATTTATTATTAAGGTCAAGAGTAATAGGTGAACACGTGGGACATCTTCAATCATCACCTGACACGATGTCAGGGTCCGCCCCTCCTTACTATAAGTCCACACTTTCATTAATTTAATAATCCACCTCCTTTTCTTGGCCGTCTGATGTGTTTGGAAAGGACTGATGGAGGGCTCTAATTGTTTTGATATGATGCGGGCTATTGATAGGAAGTATGGTGAAGTTATTGAATGACATAATTCCTAACCAAAGATGACGGTACTATTTACTAGTATAATGTCGGTAATTTTATCTAAATATTATTTTTTTCTAAATTTTTCTCTCATTTAATTTTTAGAATTTTATCATGACTAATATAAATCAATATGCGTCGCATACTTAATTTTAATAGCTAAATGTTTTAGCGAAAATTTTCTGCATATATAACGATTCTAATTCGAGACCTATTTAAGCGAGACTAAACTATTTATCACTCGATTAATTTTGTTGGCAGAATTATCAAAATAGCACTAATAAAAATATTAATTTTAAAAGTAACACTTTTTAACAAAAATGGACCAAAAGCATTTGGTCATCTCCATTTTTTAAAAAAACGAATTTAGTGATCTGTATCTTTCATCACGCGACAACCTAATTATAACAAAGACTCTTCAAAGTTCGAAAAATTACAAATTATAAAAAAGTTATAGTATTATTTTAATAAATATTTTAAAAATAAAATATTTAGATAAAATAACCAATAATGTCAATAACTAATATATGAATAATGATAAAGATGTTGACATATAGATTTTAAGTAAGGAAAATGAGAAAGAAAAATTATTAGTGTTTCAGCATCAATGATTATAGCATACTACTTTGAATTTCAAAACCCCCTAATGATTTAACTCATCGCAAAAAAAAAGAAGAAAAAAACCATTTCCTGTTTCCTCTTTCTTGTTTGATGTGAATTTGAATAACTCAATTTAATTTCAAGTTTAATTTTGCTAACTTGGAAATCAAAAAAATAATTTTATTTTTATGCGATTTAGTCCAGATTTCCTTATTTCTTTCATTTTAAGTCAATTTTTTATTAAATTTAAATTATGTGCTCTTAAATTAGTGTAGAATACCTATTTAGCTTTTAATTTTTATTTTTAAAAACAAATTTTCTATTTTTTAGTTTAACCCGTCAACATCGTATGATTTTCTCATTTTTTTTTCAATTTAGTATTCCTTCGTTTTAAGTTCATTTTTTTTACCAAATTTGAACCACATGCTTCACAATCACTATATAAGATCTATTTAACTTCAATTTATTTTTAACAAATTTTTTTTTCAATTTAGTCTATTAACTTTACATTTTATTCAATTTGACCATTCAATTGAATTTTTTGTAAATTATTTGTTCTCATTAATTCCTTAACTCCTTTATATTCCCATCAATATTTTGTCATAAAAAATCATTTTATAAAAAAAATTTATGATATTCATTTTATTTTATAACATTACAAATCTTACTTACACGTGTGAAGAAGAATACGAAAAACATTCAAAAAAAATATGAAAATATGTGTGTATATCTTATACTATAACACTACAAATAATTACAATTAAATTTGTACCGAAATTTGACTTGAATTTTAAAAACTTAATTTAAATTAAAAAAATCAAATAAATTTTAAATTTTAAAATAAAATTCGTCAACTAAACTAACTAAAAATATTTTGACTTGTCTCAAGTCGATGCAATACTCATATTTAAATATAGCGACATGCCAATGGATACAAAGAGGCTTAAGGCTAACGGTTCCAAGGGAGAGGAGGAATCCGAAGCTAGAACGACGGCGCGTGGAGGTCAAATTACGGAGGAAGGAGCGTTAAGATTGCGAGTGTTGGGGGAGAGAGGAATTCTGGAGTTTCAAATGATTGTGAGGGAAAGAGTTGTCGGGACGTTAAGGGACACACACGACCGTGTGGGTAAGTGGGAATGGAAGGAGGGAAGTAAAGAGGTGTGGGACCCACAAGGCACGTGCTCCCAGGCAATACATGTTGGTCCACGTGAGTTAAGTTTGATAGAGGTCTTCTCACGTGAACTGCTTTCTGCTTGCCCCTCTTTCTCTCTCCTCTCTCAAACAACCCAGCCCAGCCCAGCCCTGTAGTTCTACTTATTCTTTTCAATCATGACTTGGCTAAAAGTAAAACCACTCGGTCAATCGAGCCAATAAGCCAACTCCTCTACCTACCATTCAGTTTCAATTACTTTAAAACCAGCTTTTTTTTATTGGTTTCTTTCTTAATTTCTATCCTTGGTAATTAAATTCATTGTTCTTTTTATTAATTTGAGATATTATATTCTTATTTGAACCCATACAAAATAAAATAATATAAACATCTTTAATTATTAGGCTAATTAATGGATCTTAATTAAATTTATTATTTTTTAAATTATGTCTTGATTTAGGTTTGCAATTTATTTTAATTATCAATTCGATTGTTTATCGTAATAATTGATTTCGTTTATAGTTACTGCAAATAATAATTGTAATTGTTATTTCATTGTGTTTGCAATACTTTTTTTTTGTTTGTATGACATATCAATAAGACAGTTTTATGATAAATAAAAATAAAGTAAGAGCATGATCTATTAAAGCTTTTAAAACATAAAAAAACAACCAAACAATAGTAAATCTAAAAAAAACAAGCACTACACCAGTTAAGTTTTCTTTTTGCACAAAAAAATATCTACAGTTAATTGTTAGGAAGGGTTCTTAGAGAGTTGTCAAAACACGAATTAGATGAAATCTCCAAAATTGACAACTAATTTCACTCATATATATTCCTAAAAGCGACAATCTACTACAAATTACATCGGTAAACAACCCAAAAGGAAATCAAACTATCCGTGACCAGCGACAAACACGATCATGAACAAGCGCCGTGAGAATTACTGTACGAACACCAAGCACCTGTAAAAATAACAATAAAAATGTGTCATAAGACAAAGACATGCCATAAAACAGAGAAACGAGATATAAAAACAAAAAAACATACAAAATGTGCAAAAAAAATAACGGAAAAAAATAAATGTATATGACCTATTTATAATACTTTCAAGAGATGCTACGAAATATTAATACTTTCAAAGAAATCATTTTTAAAATATACATTTCATAATTATTTAGCTAATAAATTTTTTAACATGTAATTGTATAAAAAATTAATCATTTAACTGTATAAAAAAGTAACACGGGACGTCACATAGTTTATTCTAGTGCAATTAACTTATAAAATTGAATTTAATTGAAAATTATTCAATTATTCCTACCGATAATGTAAGATATTATTACTCAAATAACTTTATTTATTTATTTATTTATTTTATCAATCAGTTTAAAATTATCTTTTTAATAATATCATCTCAAATTTGATTTTAAAATTTTTCATTAAAAATACAATATACCTTAAAATTGTACTAAATACTTATTAAAAATTGAGCATGATATTTGATTTTTTTTAACAAGAAAAATAACATGAGTTCCATTAAGATAATAAAAGCTACAATCATCCTGAAAATTTATCTATCAAAATAGACACTTAACAGGTATAGAAATGAAGATCTGAAAAAATTAATTTTATAAATTATTATGTTAATAGTTATGATTACATTGATAAAATACAAAAAAAAATCTAATCATATTAGATCATCGACTTTTCATAATCAGAGTATACATTGAATTAATCATCACACAAACACCAAATTAAGACGATAAATAAAATTTATGCCACAAGACATGAAAAAATCATGACAAAAAACAAACAAGCCTATAAAAAGTATAAAAATATTGTTATTTGAAATTGAAAATAAAAATTCCAAATATCAACGCTAAAATCGCTTCATAAGAAAACTAAAAAAAATTTAAAATTTAAAATTTAAAATGAATATAAGATTTAATTTAATTTACTTGAAAACCATGAAATCTTCATTATTTTAATTTAATTATTAGCATTTAATTTATTTTTTAACTAATTCAAATTAAATTTTATAATCGCGGTCTTACTAATTTTACTTTTCACCTCGTTCGATTTGCTGAAATTAATTGGTTGATATTAGGAGAAGAGAAAGATAAAGAAGCAGAAGCCACGGCCACGATGGAGAATTGAGATAATTGGCCTCCCCCTCGCAACAACTCATCATTGAACTTTAGTTATTATTATTATTATTATTATTATTATTATTATTATATAATCCTCTATCCACCATCCATCAGCAATCAACTCTTAATTCCTCTACTTAAACTCCCAGACCCCAAAGTCTTTTCCTCCCATCTCTCTCTCTAAAGCAACTATACAAGAAAATCAAAAGTCGTGTTTGGCTCAAGAGAAAATATTAATGATGATGGGAAAAGAAGATCTGGGTTTGAGTCTGAGCTTGAGCTTCCCTCACAATCACCACTCCCTACACCTAAATCTAACCCCTTCTCCTTCTCCTTTTCCCCTTCAAAAATCCTCATGGAACGATGTCGTCTCTCCTCCTTCAGGTATGCTTTTTTTTTGCGTGGCAGTTTTCCCATCTTCACATGCAAATCAAAATCAAAGCCTCTAAACATGCTACTTTCTTTTCCCTCTTTTTATCTGAAAAAAGTATGGTGTCTTTGCATGCAGATCCTAATTCGGGAGCCGAGGCTAGACCGTTTCTTAGAGGGATCGACGTGAACCGTTTGCCTTCAACGGTCGACGGTGAAGAAGAGGCCGGAGTTTCATCTCCGAACAGCACGATATCGAGCGTGAGTGCAAAAAGGAGCGAAAGAGAAGCTAATGGAGGCGTCAGCGATGAAGAAGATGGCGACACTTCCAGGAAAAAGCTTCGACTTTCAAAAGACCAGTCAGCTATTCTCGAAGAAACCTTTAAAGAACACAACACTCTCAACCCAGTGAGTTGTTTGAACTAAATCGTTGAGTTTGACTCGTTGGGTTATATAAATATTAAATTTTCTTGGTAACCAAACAGAATATAATAATTACTACTTTCTTTTTGCAGAAGCAAAAGTTGGCTTTGGCTAAGCAGCTGGGACTGCGACCCCGACAAGTAGAAGTGTGGTTCCAAAACAGAAGGGCAAGGTAAGAGCGGTTTTCCGACCGGTTTTCTGATTGACAGTTATACCCTTTCGGTTCGAAGCTATTTACTAAACGTGGGGTCCGAACAGGACTAAACTGAAGCAAACTGAGGTTGACTGCGAGTTCCTAAAGAGGTGTTGTGAGAAACTGACGGAGGAGAACAGGCGGTTGCAGAAAGAAGTGGTGGAGCTGAGAGCACTGAAACTTTCCCCTCAGTTCTACATGCAAATGACCCCACCAACCACCCTTACCATGTGCCCGTCGTGCGAGAGGGTTTCTGTCCCACCCAACACATCATCCACCGTCGATCCACGGTCCCGTCATCCGGTCCAAACCCACCACGGGCCCATCCCGGTTAACCCTTTGGCCCATGGACCGATCGAAGCTCTTCGTCTTCTATCGTAGTTATAATTTAGATTCGAATCTCGACATATGTATTAATATTTGATTTAAGATAGAGTGGTTAGATGGGATTTTTTTATGGGTCATCATGTTTTGTATTTATAGACCCATTATCATCCTTGGTTTGAGTTTTGGTGTTTAATTAGGGGCGCTAATTACATGTTCTTCCTTGAATTTGAATGAAGGGGAAGAAAACTTTGGGTGTAACGTCCAATGTCTAATTATTAAATTTTGACTAAAGTTTTTAAAGAAAATTGTATTCTGCGTAAGTATGGGGAAATTATTCTTTTTTATTTTTTTTCATATTTTCTTTTAAATTATGAGTTTTAAACTCATTAAGAATATTTTATTTCTTTTTCCTAAAGTCTCTTTTGAAGAAAAAAAATTGTGTTTCATATTTCCAATTCAAGTTCCAAGGAATCTCCTTTCTTATGTATATTAACCTTAATAATTTAGTGTTATGGGGATTGTGTGGGGACGGTTACACCTGTTTTAGAGCATGGGTTTTATATTAATCGGAAACATGGTGTCCTAATTTTAGGTGTCTTTTGCCCAGCATTTGAAGCATTAATAACATTCTCCAAGGAACAAATTTAGTGAGTAATTTATTAATTTTTACATTCTTTAATGACGTCTAATTCTAAAGCTACACTTTTGCCTAATAAAGTGTGAAAGATGAACCCTAATGTAAAAGACTAAAACTATTTCTTTTCTTTCTACATTTAGTATTTCTTCAAGGCGTTGCTATGATGATTTTGTGGAAATGGTATTATCAATTTGATGTGTAATTGCTACTAATGCCAAGTCTACTCGACTTGGTTGGGTCTTAAATCTATTTTTAACTAGTTCTTCAACTGAATAATTAAAGCTTGGACGTTGATCGATAGATCTGTTCATGTATCAAGTTACAATTTATTTATTTATTTTTTTAATTATGTCCATATCATAGACTAAGGGTTTATAAGGTTTGGTAAGCTATTCTATTAAGGGCAGTTATTCGATACACATATGGTGAAAATAAAAACTTTTCATAAACACTTTAGTTTTAGGGTTTAGGGTTAAGTTTTAGGGTTTAAACCTTATGGGTTTATGTTTAGTGGTTTAGAATTCATGGGTTATGGTTATAATTTATGGATTGGGGTTATAATTTAGGGTTTATAAGTTAAAATCTAAATTCCTAACCATATTTCACTAAACTTTAAACCATAACCTCTAAACCCTAAATTCTAACACTAAACCCTAAATTCTAATAGCAACCCCTAAATTCTAAACCCACCTAGCCTTTAAACCATAAAATCTAACTATAAACCCTAAAACCAAGGCACTTGCAGAAATTTTTTCTTTCCACCACCTGTGTATTGAATATAAATCCTTCTAGTAATCTATCGATTTTTTGTTAAGTTAACTTCATTTTTTGATTTTTTTAATATTTTTTTGATTAAGTAGTGTTAAATAATATTCCCAAGAGTTATGCCGGGTTCAAACCCTTTGACCTTTGTAGCATCCATGACAACTAGGTAAATTAGTAAATCCTTCGATTTTCCATATTAACGTTGCTTTTTGAAATTTTATATATTTTATTTTAACAAAATAACTTTATTTTATGATTTTAAATATTAGATGATAATTTTAAAAATATATATATAAATATTTATTAAGAAGTAGAAATAATAATTAATTGACAATCCCCGTGTGTTTTCTTCTTCATCTCTTGAGGTCAAGCCTGTGAGTATGACAGACATATGATAAGTATATTTATAATTGATTATTCTTGTAATAATATGATTGATATTCGATTAACTTACTATTTATAATTTTAACGGTGTTCAATAAATCAGATGATAATGCATGAATTAATGACTTAACACATCAAATATATAATAATCGACAAATTGCGAGTCATCTACATTAAACCTTAGGTTTTTGTGAGTCATCTACAATAAACCCTAGGTTTTTGTCGTAGACCGCGGACTCGAGACTGCGACCAGTGCGAACCAGGCTGCACATAAGGCTCCTTGCACCATCCTAAGCCTGTCCCAACCATTCTAAGCTGGCAGAATTTGAGCTGGCCCATTCCATGGAGAAAATCAACCACGTAAATATTAATTTCTTTTATTTAAATTAATAATTCATGGTCTTTCTTGATTCAAGGGATCCTAGTAGATTTAGAGTGATATGGACCGTTGATGTAATTTAAATTCAACCGTTGGATGTAGGGGACATCAACTATAAAATAGAGGCTTGCCCCCACCTCATTTACTCACTTCATTTTTGAGGAATACATTGATATTCACTCAACACTCTCGTTTTTCTTTATGTGTCATCTTTTTCCGTTGTTTTTTTTACTTCTGCAAGCATCTAAGCAGTTTTGCTTGATCGTTTTCAGGCTTACTTAGTCGCACCAGAATCTAAAAGTCGTCTAAGGCCGCATGTTATAACTAACGAGGTTCTACGAACATGATAAGTGGTATTAGAGCCTGTTTGATTGGAAGAAATGACACCACAAAATTCTAGCGAAGTCCTAGCACTCGAGGGAGTCACAACCTACAACGGCGAGAAGAAGCGGGCAAGTTCCAAGGACATCATTTCATCCTTGGATAAGAGGGTCGTTAAACTTAAAAATTCTATGAAGAAAATTAAGGAGTCCCAAGATGAAGAGGGGTCACGCTCCGAAATGATTGATTCCCTTGAGGAGAAAATCAAAAAAGAGGTTGAAAACCTTCTCAGTGAGTTGTATGAGAAGCTAGATAATCGAGACAATTCCCTTGAAGCCGAGATAGCCTCTATAAAGGAAGAAATGAAGGAGCTCAAGAGTAAGCTACTCATTTACAAGGAAGTAATGAAAAGTAGAGTGTTAGCTGAAGTCGGAGCACCCAAGTCGAAGATCAACGCCCTGCGGCCTAACAAATTCAGTGGGTCGAGGGCGGCCCAAGATATCGACCATTTCATTTGGAGCCTTGGTCAATACTTCTGTTTCACGGGTATCGATGACGATACAACCAAGGTAAACACTACTTCTATTTATCTTACTGATGTCGCTCTTTTATGGTGGCAACGTAAATGTTCTGAGGGAGAGGACAACAACATTCCCTTCAAGACATGGAAGGATTTTTAGTTTGCAATTAAGGAATATTTCTACCCAAAGAATGCTCAACAAGAGGCATGGTTGAAGCTGCGTCAACTTAAGCACGGCGTGACGATTCTAGAGTGTGTCAAAAAGTTCATCGAACTTAAGCTCCAAATCACGAGTTTGAGTAAAGAAGAAGGCTACTTTGACTTTATGAATGGACTTAAAAAATGGGTCCAAATGGATTTAGAGCGGAGGGAGGTTACGGATCTTTCCAAAGCCCTGACCGTAGCTGAATCCATTGCTAATTTCGATAACAAAAAGTCTAATTCTACCAAACCAAAGGCCAAATTCAAAGGCAATTGGGGATGATACAATGAGAAATCAGCGAAGAATAAGTCCGAAAAGTCTTCAGGTGGTAATAAGAAGCTGCCCTATGGGAAGATTCACAAGCCATGGGAAAGGAACAATGAACCTTTCAAGTGTTACTCTTGCGGAGGAAAACACTTGGCGAGGAACTGTCCGTAGAACGAGAAAATTGCTGCCATCCAAGAGAAAGATGTCGAGGAGAGGGAGACTCTCAAGCTTGGATCTATCCTTAGTTCCATGAATGTCAAGAACGGTAACAAGAAGATGGGGCTAATATTTGTAGACATCACTGTCGCTGGCCAGAAGATGAGTGCACTAGTTGACACTGGTGCCTCAGAGTTGTTCATGTCCAAACAAGCAGCAAAGAGACTTGGCCTTTGTGTTGAGAAGGCAAGTGGGTTCATTAAAACTGTTAACTTCAAATAAGCTTCGATTGCAGGGCTAGTAAAATGAGTTAAGCTCGACATTGGAGGTTGGACTGGTAAGGAAACCATTAAGGTAATCCCATTTGATGACTTTGAATTTGTTATTGGGTTTAGTTTCCTTGACCGAATTAATGCATTTCCCATCCCTTTTGCCAACTGCTTATGCATCTTTGACCCGAAGCACCAGTGCATTATTCCGGTGAACCGAGAGGCCAGAGTTGTGGCCAAGATACTTTCAGCAATTTAGTTTACTAAAAGGGTGCGCAAGGAGGAACCCACCTATCTAGTAGCATTGGTGAATAATGAGCCTACCATGATCGATGAGGTCCTCGATGAGGTAGGACAATTATTGGCAGAATTCCAAGACGTGATGTCTGCCGAGTTACCAAAGAACCTGCCACTGAAGAGGGAGGTAGACCACATAATTGAACTTGTGCCGAATGTGGAGTCATCAACTAAGACCCCTTACCGAATGGCTCCACCTGAGTTAGAGGAGTTACACAAAAAATTAAAGGAACTTCTAAAAGCAAGGTATATCTAACCATCCAAGGCACCATATGGCGATCATGTGTTGTTTTAGAAGAAACATGATGGGTTGCTTCAAATGTGCTTTGATTATCGGGCTTTGAACAAGCTCACAATGAAGAACAAATACCCGATCACGCTGATTGTAGATTTGTTCGATCCATTTGGTGGTGCAATGTAGTTCACCAAGTTAGATTTGAGGTCTGGATATTACCAAGTCAGAATCGCTGTAGGGGATGAACCAAAGACTTTTTGTGTGACGCGTTATGGTTCATACGAGTTCCTAGTAATGCCTTTCGGCCTTACGTTCCGCTACCTTTTACACTCTTATGAACAAGGTACTACAGCCCTTTCTTGATCAGTTTGTTGTAGTTTACCTTGATGACATTGTGATCTATAGCAAGACTCTTGTAGAGCATGATGAGCACTTGAGGCATGTGTTCGAAGTCTTGTGATAGAATGAGCTCTATGTTAAAGAAGAGAAGTGCTCGTTTGCTCATAAAGAGGTTCATTTCTAAGGCCATATTGTTGGTGATGGCAAAATCTGAATAGATGGAGCCAAAGTCTGAGCAATTGATGAGTGAAAGCCACTGACCAAGGTGACCGAGCTGCGATCATTCCTTGGTATTTCCAATTATTATCAAAGGTTCATTAAGGGTTACTCAAATATAGCCGCACCCTTGACCGAGTTATTGAAGAAAGACAAGGAGTGAGATTATGGTATTGATTGTTAGAATGCCTTTGAATAACCGAAGAAAGCCATGGTGAGTGAACCAGTGTTGGTGTTATCAAATCACACCAAGCCATTTGAAGTTTACACTGATGTATCTAATATTGCCAGTGATGGGGTCCTTATACAAAAAAGGACATCCAGTTGTCTTTGTGCACTTGGTGACACCACATACCTGGGTCCAAGTTTGTGGTATTTACAAATAATGTTACTAATAATTACTTTCTAACCAGAAGAAGCTTTCTCCCAAGTAGTTTCGTTGGCAAGAACTCCTTGCAGAGTTCGATTTTTCCTTGGAGTATAAGCCATGAAAGGTGAATTTTGTTGCCGATGCCTTAAGCCGAAAGTAAAACATAAAGACTGTTAGCCAGCCTGTGAGAAATTTGCTAGAGCGCATCAAATAGGGGTTGTTCCATGACCCAAACTATGAGGTTTTGGCTCGAATGAGAGTTATTGTATGCTCAAAGACACCGTCTTTATATGCCTCAATTTAGAGAGTTGCGTAAGGGGATCACGAGGGAGTGTCATGATTTAAAATGGGACGAACATCCAAGGATTACTCGGACGATGGCCTTGATTGTCGAGCACTACTATTGACCGCACATGGGGATAGATATTAAAGCCTATGTGAAGGCTTGCCTTGTATGCCAACAAGACAAGATTGAGATGAAGAAGCCAACGGGACTATTGCAGCCTTTGCCTATTTCTGAACGACTATGGGAAAGTGTTTCCATGGATTTTATTGTTGGTTTGCTTAGCACTAACAGCTTTGTCAAGTATCATGGTGGTGGTTGAAAGGTTTTCGAAGTATAGGACGTTCATTCCAACGTCCAAGGTGTGTCCAGCTGAAGAGGTAGCTCAGCTTTTTCTCAAGTACGTGGTAAAGTATTGGGGAGTGCCAAAGACAATCATCAGTGACCGGGACACACGGTTCAAGGTAGGTTCTGGATCGAGTTGTTCAAGCTAATGAGATCAGGTTTGAACTTCTCGACTAGTGTCTATCCACAGACATACGGGCAGACCGAAAGAGTGAATGCATTCGTGGAGATCTATTTGAGGCACTATGTGAGTGCCACGCAGCATGTCTGGCTGGAGTTATTGAACGTGGCTCAAATTTCCTATAATTTGCACTGGAGTGAGGCCACAAACTAGAGTCTATTCGAGGTTGTGATCGGGTAGCAACTGCTCACACCCAACGCAGTTGTTGCCAAGTATGAGAGGCCTAATCCAGTAGCACACAAGTTTGTAGTCGGCAAGAACATCATGACTTAGCTAGAGCTTGTTTACACAAGGCGAGGAAACAAACTAAGAAATGGGCGGATCGAAAGCGTATGGACATAAACTTTCAAGTTGGTGATCTTGTCTTTGCTAAATTGACCGAGATCTTACGCAACCCGATCGTGCACAAAGGGCTTGTTCGAAGATATGAGGGTCCGTTCAAAGTTATGAAGCAAGTAGGCACCATGGCCTATAGATTGGAGTTACCGTCAACCATCCAAGCTCATCCAGTGTTCCATGTCAATTTACTTAAGCCGTATTATCGATGTGAGGAAGATCCGAATCAAGGCAAGTTACACCGAACGCTAGTCAGAGTGAAGGTCTCTTACGAGAATGAAGTTCGAGAGATCCAGGCAGAAAGAGTTATCTGACGACCAACTTACCGGCTGAGGCACGGGTACTTTGTTCAATGGAAGAGACTTCCCGACTGTGAGGGGACTTGGGAACCAGCCGAGGCCCTTTGGCAGTTTAGAGATCAAGTAGACCAATATCATTCTATCCGCGCGACGGGGGTGCCGTCAGATCCAGTGGGAGAGAATGTTACGGATTGCGGACCCGAGAGCGAGACCAGTGTGAACTAGGCTGCCCAAGAGACTCTTTGCTCCATCCTGGGCCTGTCCCAACCAGTCTAAGCTAGCCTAATTTGAGCTGGCCCATTCCATAGAGAAAATCAGCCATGTAAATATTAATTTCTTTTATTTAAATAATAATTCAAGGTGTCCCTTGATTCAAGGGATCCTAGTAGATTTAGAGTGATCTGGACCGTTGATGTAATTTAAATTCAACCGTTGGATGTAGTGGGCATCAACAATAAATAGAGGCTTGCCCTCACCTCATTTACTCACTTTATTTTTGAGGAATACATTGACATTCACTCAACATTCTAGTTTTTCTTTGTGTGTCATCTCTTTCCGTTGTTCTTTTTGCTTCCGCAAGGATCTAAGCAGTTTTGCTTGATTGTTTTCAGGCTTACTTAGTCACACCAGCATCCGAAAGTCGTCTAAGGCCGCACGCTCCAAGTAGCGAGGTTTTACGGACGTGATATTTTGCACAAGTTTTTTTTTTGGCTAAAAGTTTTTGCACAGGTTATAAGAGATTTTTTTGAAGAATTTCTATCTAGGGGGAAGGAGAATTTAGCTCATACTGAGTCTTGAACCCACAACTTAGGGGAAGGGGAGGCTGCCAACTTGAAAACTTTAACCACCCGCTCTAGAGATTTAAGTGCTCATAAGAATGTGATTGTGTCACGTGGCTAAACTTTAACTAAACAAATAATGTTATTTTAGAAGATAAAACTCGAGTTGAACGTTTAAGTCGGACTACAAAACAAGAGTGAGAACCCAAAAACTTGTAAGGCATTAAGTAAAAGCAAAATCAAAGAGAATAGCGGCAAAGAGGAAAAAAAAACAATAAAGTTTTAAGCAAATACTTTCAATTGTATTACCCCAAATGATACAAAATAAGGTGAGAATGATCTTATAGTTGAGTCTCTTCACAATTAACGGTATATATTGAATCACATCAATGACTATGATTAATATTTATCTACAAATAAATTTTTTAAGAAAATCAAACTATACATTATCTTTTATCCTTATAATCTAATTTATACTAATAATTACAAAATTATTGAAATGTTTACCAAGTCAACCAGATTCGTCGTAGACAAACTTTCCAAAATGTTTCAAGGATGTTATAAATTCTGATGGACTTTTTGAACCCAAATTGCTCTAACAAACCTCCTAAATTACTATGTGCAGTCCGTGACGAATGCCCCGAATTAAAGGAATTTTTAGACTCTCTCTTGTTGAAGATTAAAGTAAAATTGTGAGGGCACAAGCGGATATGGAAGGTGGTAACAACCAGAAACCATTGTGTATTTGTGTTGCAGAAACCATAACCGTTTGCTAGTGAAGTTTTCAATTTGAACCCTGAATGTCCCACAAGGACTGGGCCATAGTCCAAAGCTAGATAGAGAGATTTTAACTTTTAATGTTTAAAAGGATCCGTTAACAAGGACAACCCAATATGTTACTGATTTTGGTCCTACTTATGATGCATTTGTGTCAATTGGACCAACTGTTTCAATGCTGAAACCCCTAAAACCCACATTATAATTAAGTGGATCTACCAGAATTCCCATAAACCTTACACGTCAATTGTAATTAGAATTCGAAAATTTAATTTGATTTATTTGAAGAAAAAAATTTCAATACATAGATTGTGTATATTTAGTTTATACAAGTCTTTTAGTTTTAGAGATTAGAGATTTAGTTTAGGGTTTAGAGTTTAGGGGTTTGGGTTGTAGGATTTAAAATTTAAGATCAATGTTTAGAATCTAGGATTTAGGAATTAGGATTTAGAGTTTGGGGTTTAGTTTTTAGGATTTATGTTTAATTTTGATTTATATTATAAATAAATAGGTTTGTGTAAAATTTATTTTACACAGTCTGTATATCAAATTTAAACCCTTATTTGAATCTGATTCCATTTGATCATAAAAGATCAACAACAACTTGAGTTTTTTGATTAAGTAAAAAGTATTACATTTTCAAGGCAATTTTCAGGATTCAAACCTATACAAGATGTGACAATATGAACACCTTTAACCATTGAGCCAATTAATTAGACCGAAATGACTTAAACCCGATGATTTGAACTTGTAACAGTCCAACCCAAGACTAGGGGTGAGCATTCGATCGAGTCGAGTAAAAAATTTTAAGTTATTCAAGTTGACGCATCATATTTTAGAATTCAAATTTTACTTGAAATTTTTCGATTCGATTCGAGTTCCTATAGAAATTTAATTGTAATTATTTATCATGTTATAGTACAGTTTGATTCCAATTTAAACGACTTTCTCTAATAATATAAGATATGCATATATATTTCTTCATTTTTTATATCGGTATACACCAGGAAAAGTTGAGGGACTCGACTCAAACTTAAAAATTAATCCACTAATCACTAAAAATTTTGAGTTATTCGAAATTCAATTTTTCAACTCAAACTTTATTTGAATTTTTTTAGTCGAGCTTATGAAATTTCAAGTCGAGTCAAGACGAGTCGAGTCGAAATTCTTTTTCAAGTCGAGTCAAGTTATGCTCACCCCTGCCCACACCCCGCAATGATATTAACACAAGTTAATCCAAAAATTTAAACCTGGATTGATTCAATCCAAACTGATCTCATAAAAAACCAAACGGTTCACCCAATTGTCTTGTGAAACCAATACAGAAATTAAACAAGATGGCAGAAGATGCTGTTATGTAAACAGAAGAAGATGCAGGTTCGCATTCTTTGCTTCAACTTTGAAAGAATATATGCTTTGCTTAGGCTTAAAGACAAGTTGGAAAATACAATGGAAAGAAAGAACAAAAAGAACTCCTAAACTTTCTGGTGAAGTTGTTTATTCATTGGCAAATTCCCAATAGAATTTCAGCTGCAAAATTTCATATGAATGGCACCTTTCTGGTTAGGTGAAGTAAATAACACATGTCCTTCAGTCATAATTGGATCAAATGCAAAAAAGACTAATTTTCCTTTCAATTACAACAAGTTGAAGAACACAAGCAAATCTCCAATGCAGTTGTTGGTTCATACATCAAAAGTAAGATTATATCTGTATATAAATGACCTTAAACTCAAGAGAGTAAAAATGGAATACAAATTCAACTCTATAAGGCTTAATTGATGTGTCTTCAGCTTTACCTTGTAGGGTTTCTCTTGATTTGGCCACTGGATCTCTTGATGGAATCAATCCTTTGAAGCCTGATTTGCTCTCTTACTTTGGCTATAAACTCATCTGCCTTCTTATCAACATCAGATCCTCCATCTGTGCCATTGTCCTCATTGTTTGGACTTTTGTTTCTGCTTGTTGGTCTAACTTTTTCATATTCCTCACTCTCTGAATCATCATCTTCATCAGTAGTTTCCACCACCATGTTTTCAACAAACTCTTGCTTATGATCTCCCTCTGGGATTTCCATGAAACTTGGCTTAAAGCTGCCATTCAATTCATTTGGTGTGCTAGCAAACTTCCGTGGCAAAGATGTTGGATTAAAATCCGTAATAGTGGGCACATATGTATAATGTATATGGCTATTTTAAAGTATGACACAAAATTAAGTGACCAATTATGTTAGGCGTGTCATGGGTATTAAAATGTCATGGAAATAAAAGTGTAGATACCATAAGATGTATTTATAATTCGATGAGGGGCAGAGTTATAAATACTTAATAGTTGATTATTAAATCAACTATATAAAGAGGTAGTGGTCCCCAAGAAATAGGTCAACTTGTTTTTCTCTCCTTCCCCGTCAGAGAGTTTTACATCAAGAGAAAACCTATCTTCTTGGAAGATCACAACCACCTTTTAGGCGATCTTCATCAAAAGATTCAAAGTTTTCATCTATCGATTAATTCAGGTACGCTTCCGCATTCAGTTTATTGTTCTTGATGATTTGACATGATAGATCCTGGGTTTAGATTTCATATCTGTTATGGTTTAATTCTAATAGTGGCATCAGCGCCTCGTCATGTTGAATCATTGAAAACAGATTTACTTTTTTTTGGATCGATTCTATTTTGATTTGGTATTTAGATTAAATACGGATATTGAAATTTTAAGTTTTAATTTATGACGAATGAAGGTTTTATATCTTATTATAGATACAATTACATTCTTGAATGTCCATGTACGGTTATGCAAACATTGATGATTTCAATTAAACTTTATTGCCAACAGTAAGTTTTAAGAAATTTTGAGAATTATAATTCATCTATATGCGGCTTCTTACTTGCCTACCCCTCCCAATATATGGCTTCTTAGGGTTTTAAATCATTAAAAAAAAGAGCTACAGAGATAATGACGGCAAGTGCGCTTACATTAAGGAATGGGTTAATGACACCCTTTATTCTTTATGTTGTGAATTCATGCAATTTGGTCCATATTTGTTTTTGTAATTTAGTTTTAGTCTCATGCAGCTTTTGTTTTTTGTAATTCAGTCCAGACTTTGCTTCTTTCTTTGGAATTACGAACAATTAATAGAATATATTTTGTTGGATTTGAGACCATATGTATCATATTTAGGATGTTGGTATTCACATGAATACAAATACTATTGTTTAGTTTAAGGTTTGCAATTGATTAATTTTATCAATTGCAATTGCATTCGTGTTTTCTAAAAGTATGCTATTAATTGCATGACTTTGGTTTTAACTTTAGATTTATTTGGGGTATATTGTTATTTGTCGCAATGTCGTTAATCTTATAGAATTTATATTTGAATCTGTTTGATCAAAAAAAAAATATCAATAGGTTATATGAATATATTAAAGTTTCATGTGATCATTTTATGAATTGTTCATTTATATGATACTTTTTAATTTAAGTTAAAGATTGGTTGTTTTGAATTCAACTTTTATTTTGGTAAATGCATGTTTAAGAAAATTTTGAGAAACAGTCAAAGATTTCGGTTTTTCGATTTTTGATAGCCCCATTTGGACAACCTTATTCTAGGTTATTTCGGAAACTTAAGTGTTATCAGAAATTTCAGTTTTGACTGTTACATAATTTTAAATTTGGATATCGGTATATTTATATTATATATTTTAAGATAAATTAATTGAAGCATTAAGTCACCAAAGTGACCTATATTGTAGAAATTATTTTATTTTAATATATAGAAGGTTTTGTGCATGTAAGTCGGATTATGTTAGTATTAATCGGCCCAAAGGAAGGTTAATAATTAACATTATTACATGTGCAATTGTGGTAATAAACATGTGATAATTATTCAGTTTTATATGTGAGCAATAAATCGGCCCAAAGGAAGATTTACATTTGACATGTTCTTATTATCAATGTTTGATTCTTTGTACCATGATATCACTTACAAGTTAATATTTTGTCCAAAGATGAAATATTAATGGAGTGTCCGTATCTTGATATGAGGTTTACCTTTATTCAAATTTATTATTATTTTGGTTATCTTTAATTTGATTGAAAGATAAAATTAAGATAAATATTTTGAAACAATTAAATTCATATTTTGGTTTGGATGTCTAATATTTTAATGGATTAATTGAAACATAATGTCACCAAAGTGACCGCTTTTGTGTAGATTAGTTTATTTAAAATATTAAGATAATTATGGGTTTTTGTAATTCATGCGTTTATTAATTTGCCCAAAGGAAAGTTAATATTTGGCGTAATTACAACGACAACTAATGGCGATAAATGTGTGACAATTATAAGGTATTTTATGTAAGCAATACGTTAGTCCAAAGATTAATCTATTGTTTGACATAGTTTATTGTCAATGTTTGATTGCTACAACAAGAGTACCGCTTCTGATTAATATTCTTGTCCAAAGACTTGATATTAATGTCGTGCTTGGTATCTTGGGGAACTAGCCATTATTTTGAATTTATTTGTTTACTTATGAATATTTATGTGGGCTTGTTTTTATTTTATTTGCTTATTTTGTTCTATATTTAGGTAATTTATCTTTACGATTTACAATATCTCATTAAATACATTCTACACTCATGTTTAGTGAAACTAGTTTCAAGGAATAGAAAAGACACTTACATAAAGTATTTGGTTGTATGAACATAGACCTTGCACTAAGGAAGAACAACTCGCACCTCTCATGGTGGTAAGCACCCATAAAAGGGATTTTGAGAGGTGAGTTCGTTCAAATTGCATGATTTTAATGATCATAAAGTACAACATTCTAGAATTCTTTAGGAGCACAAATCTAAAGATATTACTCATACTAAGGGTTTCCTTGATAAATTTGAGAAACATTTTATTAAAAAATGTTAAGGCTATGACGTCACTTTTGACTTACTTGATGTCTATGAAGTATAAAGATCAAGGAAATGTGAGGAAGTACATTATGAAAAATGTTTAATATTGCTTCAAAATTTAAGGCACATAAGATCAAACTTTCTAACAATTGTTTGTTCTTATGATTTTGGTATCGTTCTTCCTATACTGTTTAACCAATTCAAAATTAATTACAACTGTCAAAAGGAGAAATAGACTTTAAATGAGCTTATTTCTAATTGTGTTAAAGAGGAAGAAAAGTTGAAGCATTATAAGTGTAAAAGTACTCATTCGGTTAGTGCTCATTTAATTAGTGTCTCTAAGAATAAGGGCAATAAAAAAAATATTAGAATAAAGTTGCTAAAGGTCCTAATCAAAAGAAACAACAATAAGTTACAAAGTATTGATTCTTTTGTATAAGTTAGGACACATGTGAAGAAATTAAACTTCAAAAGTGAGCAACTACTTCGGTTATTTTGAGTGATCCATGGGCTGTAAATTTTATGATCCCACAATAAGGATTATTTTAAGGAGAAGTTTATAACATTTTTAGGATGTTGAGTTTGGAGGGAGAAATAAGGTTAGATACATTGCTATTGAGGGAAAGTTGAATTATAATTTAATTCATACTATCACTTTTAATGATGTTTAGGTTTTTACACCTATCATTAATCAAGAAGTGAATCAAGTACCTCAGCAAAATAATGTTGAACAACTCTCATTCAAGATAAGGTAATTGTTTCAGAAGAACAAACTCAACAACCTTAAAAAATAAGTGTCATTAAAGATATCCACGAGAGGAAGGAGAAATACTATTCTAGATTATTACTTTGTATTTATTCAAGAAAATAAGGATAATAATGGAATTATAGAAAATGATTCAATCATTTTTTATCAAATCATAAAAGTTCTGACTCTCAAAAGTTGATTGATGTCATTCAAGAATAGTATAATTTTATGCAAGACAATAAAGTTTCGGAACTTGTCTCATTATGTGAAGGTGCAAACCAATTGGTTGTAAATGGATATTTAAAACCAAGAGGGATGCAAATGATAATGTGGACAAGTATAAGGCATGTCTTGTATCTAAAGGATATACTCTAAAAGAAGACATTGATTTTGTGGAGACTTTCTCTCAAGTTTTATTGAAAGAATCTTTTAAGATAATAATGACGCTTATTGCTTATTTTAATCTTGAGCTACATAAGATGGATGTTACGCTTGTGTTTTTCAATGGTGACATAAAAGAAACAAATTATATGGTACAATCATAGATTTGTGTCTAATGATACAAAATCAATGATATGTAAATTAAAGAAATTCATCTATGAGCTTAAGTTGGACTCTCATTAACGAAATTATAAATTTCATATTGTTTATCTCATTTGGTTTTGAGATAAATTTGGTTCACAATTCTATATACTGATTCAAAGTGGGAGTAAACCAAGTGATACTCATATTACTAAAGAAGACAAATTTAGTCTTACTCAATGCCCTAAAAGTAACCTTGAAATTAAAAAAAAAATACAAAAGATTCCAAGTGCATAATCTATTGAGAATTTAATTTATGCTCAAGTATGTATGCGTTCAGATATTGCGTACATTGTTAGAATGTTAGACAGATATTTAAGCAATTCTAGTTTGAACCATTGAATAGAAGCCAATAGGGTTATGAAATATCTTTAGAGAACAAAAAATACATGCTCACATATCGAAGTTCTGGTAAGTTAGAGATCATCAAGTTTACAGACTTCGATTCTATTAGAATATTGATGCAAAAGAATTTTGTTACATGGGCTGCTAATTATAGATTGAATAGAAAGACCACTTCGGTTATTTTGTGACAATAAATATGAATTCATTTATTCTATGAACAATAGGAACACTTCAAATTTGAAGCACATAAATATTAAATTCCTAGTTGTTAAAGAAAATTCAGAGTGATTGTGTGTCTATAGAGTATGTTGGTACAAACTCCATATTTGCGCGCTTATTAAGAAACTATCACCCTAGGTCTTTCATGAGCACACTACTCATGTGGGTGTAATGTTATATAAAGATATTCAGTTTTAGTGGGAGTTTGTAATTTTGAAAAATGCTCATTTGGTTTAGACACAATTTGGTTACTTGTTTTAAAGTTATTTTAAGATTATTTTCTGCAGAAATAAAGTTCGTTTGGTTTATGCACACTCTGAATTCAGTAAAGTTTGATCTCGCTAAGGTTTAGAAGGACCAGTTGGAAATATACATGTTTGGTTCACATTTCATGTAATTTTCCATGCTACGCATCCATGATTGATCTATGTCATTTGACTATATTTGTATACGTGACCATTGATGGGTCTTGTCATGATTGATACGACAAAGGCTGCTTTTATCCTATATGGATATAGTTGATGGACGAGATTGTTACAGAATACCTATTATATAATAGCAAATTTTTGAGCTCATAAGGTTATACATTTGTCAGGAAACATATGTTGCCCAACTGGGAGATTGTTGGGTTAAAATCCGTAATAGTGGGCACATATGTATAATGTATATTGCTATTTTAAAGTATGACACAAAATTAAGTGACCAATTATGTTAGGCGTGTCATGGGTATTAAAATGTCATGGAAATAAAAGTGCAGATACCATAAGATGTATTTATAATTCGATGAGGGGCAAAGTTATAAATACTTAATAGTTGATTATTTAATCAACTATATAAAGAGGTAGTGGTCCCCAAGAAATAGGTCAACTTGTTTTTCTCTCCTTCCCCGTCAGAGAGTTTTACATCAAGAGAAAACCTATCTTCTTGGAAGATCACAACCACCTTTTAGGCGATCTTCATCAAAAGATTCAAGGTTTTCATCTATCGATTAATTCAGGTACGCTTCCGCATTCAGTTTATTGTTCTTGATGATTTGACATGATAGATCTTGGGTTTATATTTCATATCTGTTATGGTTTAATTCTAATAAAAGAAACCCCATCATCTGTCAAAGTTGAAGCTGGTTTAAGCGCTGATGATTTGGAAACCAACGGTGGTGGTGGCGGTGGGGGAGGAGGAGACCTGTAAATGGTCTTTTTCCTCACCAAATCCTCAGCTGTTTTTGCTTGTATTTCAGTTAATAAAGAAGGAGACGAAGGAGATAACTTCTTTGGTATAGAAAACAAAGAACTTGAACGAGACAAACGAGTCGTTTGGGACCTAAAAGACTCAATATCTTCCTTCACTTCCAATCTTCCGGACCTCGACCGCCATGGAATCGGTGAAGGAAGAACAACGCTACTCTCATTCATCTCCTCCAGCAAAGTTTCCCGATTTTCTCTTTTGGAACTCAAACTAGAATTAGACCTACGTAAAGACCCAGACTTTGTAATACTTTCCCTACTTGTCTCAACACGCGATTTCAAGCTCCTGACAGGCAAAAGCAAAGGCTTTTCTTCACCTTGTCTTTTGGCCACGTAAACAGGAGGCTTGTTCATATAGTATTGGCTACTCCATGTCTGGACCTTACCGTCATCAGACACATATACGTTTTCAACTTCGTCATCGGAAACTGACGAAACCTGGAGCAATCTAGACATCAAAGACTGTACATTATCGAACTTGGGATTCTTGTTGTTGTTGTTGTTGATATACTTCTCCGTTTCATCATTCCGCCGGCTAAAAAGACTGTAAGAGACTGCTATGCCGACGAATAGAAGGCGGAGAAGCTCCCAGCCACGATTGAGCAGTGTTTGGTTGATGGATTCGGGTGCTTGTAAGGGGAAAACTGGGATTATGACCAAGAAAACGATGAACACAAGAGCTTTTTTGTAAAGGAAATGATTTACTTTGGTCAGTATATTTTGTTATTCTTTACCTTTTAATTAAGGCTTAACCGTGTTCAAACTATGCATTTTTTGTTAGGTGCCTAAATTATTTTTCGGGTCAAATTGGGTCCAAAAATTTTATTCCGTAACTCATTTAAGGTTCTCTGTTAATTCCTACCGTTAGAGGACACATGTCATCTACAGAAAATTCCTAAAATTATATTAGAAATAAATAAAATTACTTAATTTTCAGAAATTCTCTAAGTTTTGCATATTTCACAAAACAACCCCCAAATTTAAAATCCCTAACTCCCCAAAACCTAAATCCCAATTTGGGCCGATTCCACCTCTGATTGCCACGCTGCCGCCCACCACATCGGTCGCTGGACCATCACGATCATTTCTCCCACCACCCCGTCGTCGAAAATGGACCGACGCCGTGCGAATGGACGAAATTGTCGAATGGTTCTTTCGTACTGTTCGCGATGAACGACGGCCGAAGGGGCACCGAACGACGTGTGGGTTGTTTGACGAGGGGAGGGCGCTTCATTTTGTCGCCAGCAACGCGACCAATGCCGGCGAGAGTGGTAGGATTTGGGGGGTTTAGGGATTTGGGAACTATTTTGAGAATATTTGAAAATTTTAGGATATATTTTTATTTTGTTTTATTAATTTTATTTATTTTAATATAATTTTTGGAGTTTTCAATAGATGACACGTGTCCTTTAACGGTAAAAATTAACGGCGAATCTTAAATGGGTCACAGAATGAAACTTTAGGTCCCAATTTGGCCCGAAAAATAGTTTGGGCACCTAACTGGAAAAAAAGGACATAGTTTGGGCACCTATTTGCCTATTAAGCCTTTAATTAATTCATGATAAGTTTTTAAATTTATATTTGAATTAGAAAAATTCGATTAGATTAATCGACAATGATGGAACCTCAAATATGAATAAGGGTGAACTACGTAAATCACCACATAATTTTACTCACAAACTTATTTTAATCACTACAGTTTTAAAATGTTCAATTTATTCATTGAAATTTAGAAATTGAACATTTTTTGTCGCTATTCCGTTAACTTTTTGAAAGCATCCATTTACCGACGAATAAAGGAACTTATCCGAGATCCGAACAGTGGATAGCTTTGTCGGCATGAGCAAAATAATATACTGAAAAACGGGCTCCATTCGTTGGCGAATGAGGGAGATCAGTAAGAGAAAAACCAAAAGGTGTTTGCCCGATTAGTGGAGTTCGAGGTACTTTTCAGAGAAATAGAGGTCAGATTCGGGCTAAGGGGACGAGAGGAAACGACTGGTGTAATTTGGGTACCAAACGATCACCACCATCTATGGTACACGTCCGACGATGATTGTTGGTAATATTAATTGGAAAATGAATCGTTAGCACTAATAGGACAAATAAAAATAATTGAAATTACAAACGACAACCGTGCCGTTGAGAACCACTATCTTAAAAGCAAATTTAGCTCAATATGTGTAATCGCTACAATAGTTAAATGCTCCTTGAGGTTAGCACAGTCGCTTCATAATTCGTAAATTACTCTTCTCAATCAATAAGCTCTCGAGAACATAATTCTCTTTGAAAGCAATAGAAAAACTAGAGAGTTTTAAAGTGATTTGCAATGTTGTGGGTAATTGAAATGAGCTAAATAAGGCTTTTTTTGTAGTGGAAAAATAATGGGTAAAAACGTCCAAGATTAAGTACTAAGATATTTCCTCGAAAGCGAATCCTAGATTTTTATCCTTTCCCCTTTTCTTTCACCAATTTCAACTGATTTGTTGCTCGATTGTCTGGCTCTGGGTGTTGAGTTTCCTCCCTTGAGTATCATCGTTTTGGGTACGTGAGTTTTTGGTGTTCTTGACGGGTAGAAGCGTCACTTTCATGATGGTTGTCATCTTCTTCAAGGTTTTCTTGACGGGTTATTTCTCGAAGAAGCTTGGTGAAGGTACGTGAGTTTCAGGTGTTCTGACTCGTCTTATCTTTTTAGGTGTTTTTTTATTTGTTTTTTGTTTCTCCTTGGTAGTTGGGTGTCGAAATTTTGGCTTTGCGGTTTTTTTGATTTTTTTGGTTGGTGTTGAGGAGCTAATTTTTGAGTAAGAGGTGACTCCAATGGCCTGGATAACATGGAACGTTAGACGACTAGGTCAAAGCTTATCTAGTAGAGCTTTGAGGAATCTGGTCTTTAAATACAAACCTTGTATTGTTTTCCTAATGAAAACTAAATAGAGTTCGCCTACACTTTGACAACTATTTTTATGTCGATCATATCGGAATTGCAGGGGGTCTTGTTCTGTGGTGGACAAATGAGGTCCAGATTTCTGCTTCAAAAAAATTAATTGACTCGAAGTTATCTATTAATGGTGATGGTAATTGGTTTTATTCTTTCATCTACGCACCTCCTTATAGGAGTGAGAAACGTGAATTTTGAGAGAAATTATCTAGAATAAGATTAGAGTCGGAGGACCCGTGGTGTGTCATGGGTGACTCTAATATCATCTCTACTCAACATGAAAAGTTAGGTGGAATAATATACAATTTAGCTTAGATAGAACTGTTTCATGGATTTCTCGAATCTACTGACTTTATGGAGTTGGGTGTAAATAGAGCAATTTTCACGTGGTCAAATTTAAGGACCGATGATGATGCTATCTTGGAAAAAATAGATCGGGTCGTTTGCAACTATGAATGAAGTGTTTAATTCAGGAATGCTATTTGTGTTGCGGAGCCAGCTATAGGATCTGACCATTGCCCAATTATAGTGCAGATAAATGGAGCTCCCAAAAAGTTTAAGAGGAGTTTTAAATTTGAATCAAAATGACTCTTGGATAAAGAGTTTAAATTCACTGTGAAAAAAGCTTGGCAACAGACAAACCAAGAGCCGAAGGGATTTAATCTTCATGGCAAGCTAAAGAAAGCTAGGTTTAAAATTTAGGGGTGGAGCAAAGGAAAGTATGGAAGGAAAAGATTTTCTGCCGAGGAGATTAGTAAAAAAATTGCAGCAATTCAAAATGTCCCTTTAACCGAAGAATCAAAGGAGGAAGTCAGAAAACTTAAGATAGAATGTGATAAGCTTTGGAAAGCGAGGAAAGGTACTGGCACCAACGCTCAAGGATAAGCTAGCTTCAATACGAATATCTAAACACTAAATTCTTCCACGCTAATGCTATCCAAAATCGTCAGGGAAGTTCAATTGTAAGGTTAAAATATGGACAATGGATTCAAGAGAAGGCTTAGATTGTTAACCTTTTACAAGACTATTTTGTTAAGATGTTCTCTAAAGATCCGCTCTCCAATTTGGACAAGGTCCTTGATTGTGTTACTGAAGTGATTTCAGATAGAGTAAATGAAAAGCTTTGTAGGGCTGTTACTGAAGCAGAAATAAAAGAGGCAGTGATCAACTTGGGAGCTCTTAAAGCACCTGGCCCAGACGGTTTCCCTAGAGTCTTTTACCATTCCTTTTGGGAGACAATAAGAGAGGATGTGAAAAAGTTTGTGGAAGGATTTTTTTGAAAGAGGGAGATTTCCCTTGGAGACCAACAGAAAAAACATTGTGCTCATTCCTGTGCAATTTTTCCTATAAGATTATATCGAAGATTCCGTCATCAAGATCAAAGAGTTTTCTACCAAATTTGGTCTTTCACATGCAATCGACTTTTTTTGTAGGAAGATTTATTCAAGATAATATTCTGATCTCTGATAAGGCTTTTAATGCGATAAAGAAAAAGAGTTAGGGGCAGAAAAGGTGATGGCTGTGAAGATTGATCTGGAGAAAGCTTATGATAAAGTTGATTGAATTTTTCTTGAAAGTCTCATGGCAAAAATGTGATTCTGCAGCTGGTGGATACAAAATGTGATCCTCTATCACCATACTTGTTTATCCTTGTTAATAACATCCTCTCTAGTTTGATTGAAAAAGACATCATGGACCATTCTTTCTCAGGATTTCGATTTGGTAAAATATGTCCTATAGTGAGCCATTTATTATTTATCGATGACTGCATCTTGTTTACAAATGAAAATGAGGAAAACTATGAAAACATTTGGAAGATTCTTGAGTTGTTTTTCCAAGCCACATGTCAAACAATTAATTTTGACAAATCTTATGTTTTTTTCTCACCTAACATGAGTCTGAATATGAAACTGCACCTATGTAATGTGCTTGGTGTCAAAATGATGGAAGAAGGAAACAAGTATTTAGGTCTCACTACCATTTGGGTAAGGGGTAAAAAAGAGGCACTATGTTTTATCCTTGATCGGGTTAGAGGGAAGCTAAGAGAACGGAAGAGCAAGTTGTTGAATCAAGCTAGAAGAGAAGTTCTTATAAAAGCGGTGGCTACTACTATTCCATCATATGTGATGCAATGCTTCTTGCTTCCTGTCACTTTTTGTAATGAGCTTGAATCTTTGATGAGCAGGTGATGCTTGCAAAATAGGTATGCAATGTAACACCCTCGATCCAGATGTCATATTTGGGCTTCAAGCTCAATCCAAAAGCATAAAATATGTAACTAGATTTAGGCCAAATCCCATATATTCATTAAAATCCGTTAAGTTTGACTATTTCAAAATAGAATAATAGTTAAATCGTTACATAAGGAGCTCCACTTAAAATACATAAATAAAAACATTCGACACTTAAGTTAAAATTCAAAATATGAGTTACAATACAATCATAGGGTCCTACGAATACATATACCAAATAATCTATGTATTGTATTCGGAAACAAGTTGATGCCGAAGTCCTACTCTGATTGTGCTCCAATGATGCACGTCAAACCTACTAACTTGCAAACAGAAAAACAATTTCGAACGCTAAGTTAACGAAGCTCAGTGGATACACTTCTACTCAACCATGCTTCATGCAAATCAAAATAAGAGCATGCAACTAAAGATGATAACATGACAATAACATCATATCAATAGGACGCTACCTTTAGCCACCTAAACATGTGTATCAAATAATAAGAATGTAAGAATCTCACAGAGCAATCATACATATAATACCAACAAACCTGGAGTGACGCCCGATTCCACTAAGCATTAGGTTCATACACTTATGCTCGAAATCTCTCATCGAGCATCTTCGAACGAGTTCCAATCCCACTAAGCCTCGGGTTCATACATTCGGGAATCTTTAACCATGATGTTGCAACACACTCTATTCTTATGGGTATCCGGAATCCCAACAAACAAGGATACTCAACCATAATAACACCCTTATGTGGCATACATTCACTATTTGATCCACCAAGGATCCTTATTAAAACAACACAATAAGCCACCCAAGGTTTTAAATAAGTTATTACTCATTAAGCTCGTATATGAGGTTTAAACCTCAATTTTACTATTTATTTTACCACTTTAGAAGCCCATTGGGCTTTAGTCTTCGAATTATAGGTCTATCAAACTCAAATCTTATTTTTTGGGCAAATTGCCTATTGAGTACTGATACGCTCCAGTGGGTACCGATACCCAATTACGTGTATCGATACTCAGCTTGCCTTTAGAAGGGGTTTAACTCAAAACCCCGTACTGATACGCGGGGCCGTGTACCGATACGCTCACGAGCATATCGATACCTATTTTGGCTACTGAAATTTGATGGAAGATGGGGTACCGGTACCCTCCAAGCATACCAATATGCCTTTACAAATTGTCTTGATTTTAGTTTAACAAAGGGTACGAGTTCAACCCGTATCAGTACTTGAACCCAGAATTTACTTCCTAGAGTTCGAGAATTATCCCCAAGGCCTCAAAACCTGAAGGTAAGACCCCAAATTGAACCTACAAATTATGAGAAGTAGTTTAAATGGTTTCCTACTATTTTTAAGCCATAATAACACCAAATTTTGGATTTGCCATTTTAGAGGTCACAAGCATTTAAACAACCAAATTATCAACTAAGCATCAAAGCAATCGAATTCATGATTTCTTGGAATATAAAGGAGTTAGTAGTGTACTAACCTTGATTCCATAGCAGAGAATGAAGCCCGTAGCTCGAGCTTCAAGCTTTCCACTTTCCTTGCTCCTTGGAAGAGTTGCCAATCTCTTTCACTACAACCAAGTGATTACAACATTGCTCAAGGAAACATGTGTGAAAATGAAGAATCTAACAACTAAGAATATGATTAAAACTCCTATTCCCGTTCATACTCTCAAACCTCCACCAATCTTGAAGAAACTTACCTTGGAATGTGATCCTTGAATGGAGATTCTCACACCCTTGATTCAAAATCCAAAAATCCAACTCAAAGCTACAAAGTTTCAACCTTTGCTTAGGTGTAGGAGTTGGAAAAATGGAGGATGGCTAAGGGAAGAAGACAAGGGGGACAATGGTGACATCACCATCCCATTTTCTATAAAGGGAAGTTAAAGCCTCTTCCCCCATTCTTCAAAAGTAGGCAAATTGCCACAATACCCTCCCCACATCATCTTAATTGTTGAACTAATATTTTGATATAACAAATTAAGTGAAAAATGTTTTGGACTTGTTCAAATATTTCAAAAATAATTCAAAGTCCAAATAAACTTGAAAAATTTGTTTCGAATGTTTTTCAGCTTAGCTAAAATTTTTCAAAATCAATATGATCCTTTTTTGCACTTTAAAAAGGTCATTTCCAAATCTCAAGGCAAAAAAGATTGATCCCCTAAATAAAGGGATCGATCCCTTGGTTGTAACGATCATATTTTTTGAAAAAGGATCAATCCCTTGAGAAAAAACATCGATCCTTTTAGTTATAAATGTTGATTTTTTGTAGGTAACGACTATTTTGCATCCCCAACGGTTATGACTCATCCCCACCGGCCATAAACGGCTAGAAACTCATTCCACACTATATAAACACCACAAGGACACTTGAAGAAGGTAAGAGAACATATCCAAGCTTCATGATCAAGAGAAATTAGCTTTTAAGTCTTTTTTTCTTCATTTCTCTTGTATATATATATAGTATAGAGAGTGTTTTCATTGTTTTATTCTTTACACTCTTGTGAGCTTAATTATTGTAAACACCCACCTTGTGAGGTTTTTATTGTTTACACAAATTTACCTTGTAAAAGGGAGAGGTTATAGTTTAGCCTAAGAAAAACTAGAGTGGTTCTATCTTAGCCATTGAAAAGATCAAAAGGAAGAATTCATAGTAGTGAATTGGAAAATCCTTAGTGGTGTGCTAAGGTAGTGGATGTAGACTCGGTTGGGTAGTCGAACCACTCTAAAAATCATCGTGCAATATTGTCCACTATTTTTCAATTTTAGCCAATTCATTCTGGAAGCAATTTCAACCATCTTGGTAGTTTTGGTTGATCAATTTCGAGCCCAACACTAACTTAAAACCCAATAACGAACTCAAGCCCAAATCCAAAATATTAGCCCACCAAGGCTCTTAAAGGCCCAAATTCTCAACCCAAGCACGAAGCCCATGCTTTGGGTTAAACTAACCCTCGGATTCTAAAATCTAGGTCGTTACATGCAATTAAAAGCAAGTGTACTCGTTAATCAAGTAATAAAGTGATAGAGTAGAGTGTCGAACCTACATGGACTGGATTAGCAAATACAAAATAATTGTACTCACTAGTTAGTGAGCAAATATTGGTTTGATGGTGGTTTATCAAAACTAATTGCAACAAAAGTAAAGTAACAATGATCAAAGACAAACATATGATGTAGCATATATTCAGATGATTATGGAAGCTGGGTTTATTACCTAAGAATTATGCTAATTAGTATTCGAATGCTATGGTAGTTGGTAATACATGTCTGCGTAAACCAATTATGTATTTACCTATTCGATAGAGTTTTCTAAATAACATTTTGACTCTCTCGATATCTAGAAGTTGATAACAAGGATGCTATGGGAATACATGTATACGTATATCCTACCAACTTTATTACCTATTCAAGTTTCCCTTATTAGTCATTGAAATCTTAAACTTATGTCTACGCCTGATTAGAACCTAAGTTGTCAGCTTAAGCTACACTATTCACGTTTGTCTAACTTAACTCTCTCAATATTAAGCTACATATCAATAATCAAAAGCCTCTCTAGATAGATCTTACACTAAATACGCATAAAGAACGATGGACAAAATAGATAAAGGAAAAAAAAACTATATCATTGAACAAGTAATTAAAACAAAAAATCCTAAAACAAGAAACTCCACAAAAGTATTTAGCTTATGTCTGAGCAATTAACATCCATGATAAAAGTTGTAAAGAACATGGCAGTTTATAAAAAAAGGAGAAAGAAAGATCAAGTGTCTTCGATGTCCTCTCTAAGCCCTCTAATTGTGTTGTAGATCCCGCACACCTCAAGCTTCTCTCGATAGCTCTCATCGTGTGGAGACTCCTCTAAACCCTCGACAATGATGGTTCTCTAATAGTGAAGACTAAGTGATGTAGTCTAAGATCAAGCTCTCCTTTGTTTGTGGCCCAAGTCTTTTTTATATAGGCTGAAAAACTAGGGTTAAGAAACCCTAAAGCGTGCAAAGCCTCTTAATGAGGATATTGCTTTCTCCCCTACCTTTATTACTTCATGCACAAGCACCACTAAAACAAACTACATTTCCCATTAAAAGCATTAATATATATATATATATCAATTAAGCACAAGCACCATAACTCCCTAACTACATGGAACTATATGCAAACTACTCCTAAATGCAACCACATGATCCTAAACACATGCAAAAGCCAAGTCAAAAGGGCACAAAATATATGTTATCTATGTAGTCATCAAATACCCCCGAACTTGATCTATTGCATGTCCTCAAGTAATGCAAACTAACCTAAACCTAGGAACAATACCTTTTGTTTCAAAAGTTCCAACTAAGATATAGTTTCAAAGGTTCCAAAACATGTTGCAACACCAGTTTCCTTTGAAAAAAAATAAATATATACAATATAACATAGCTCTCAGATTTATTCCTATGATCAATTCTACTGTAGGTGCAGTGTGTGCTGCATACAATCATCACTTAATGACGTTAGAAAATTTCAAGGATTTCTCTCTATTTTTGCCCTAACATTTTCTTTCAAGCACAATGCTATACTCCCGTAATTCTTTTTAGTTCATTAAATTGTATGCTCCATTCAGTCCTTGGGGCTTCATTCAATCCTTGGCGCTTCTTTCAATCCTCGAGTCTTTTTTCAAGATAAAGAGTGAAGACTTTAGTAACGCCCCAGTTTTTTGCCTAGGAGTTTTTAGGTTGATTAGACGGTCTAGTGGACCAAGATTAGAGATTCGAGTCAGATTCGAGATTTAAATCAGAATAAATATTTTTAGTGTGAGAAAAATATGGGAAAAATATATAAAAATCATTATTTAATATATAGATATTTTTGGTAAAATCAATTTTGGAAAATGGAATTTGGAAATTGGACATTTTGGCTAGTGACCAAAATGTAAAGATTGAAAACTTTTTAGTGACTATTTTGAAAAAGGATCAAAACTTTGTATCTTTATGGAGGTATTTTACCTAATGTTTTTAATCTAATTTTCCTCTTAATTTGGATTATTTTAATGAGTTTTAGTTAAGGAAATTAAAAGGGGATTAATTAAAGAATGTGGTTATTTTCCTAAAACATTTTTGACGTAACTTCTTTTCTCAAACTTTTCTCTCAACTCTCTTCAGCCAAACACTTTCCTTTGCATCAAAGATTTGAGTTAATGTTCTGGATTTCTTAAACTTTTGATTTCTAATGGATTTTTCAAAATCTCATTGTTATCTTTTGTTTTTCAAGAGTAAAACATCCAATTGAGAGGAAATTCACTCATTAGAGGTAAGGTTCGTTCTTCTCCTCTAATGAATGATTCTTTATTGAAATTCCCAAGTATTTGACTATTGTTTAAGATTTTCTAATGAGTTTTTATGATTTAAATATGGAAATTGGTTAAATCAAGGTTTAATTGATGAGATTAAGTGATTTTTGTTTTGGATCTATTTTTCTAGGTTCTTGATTGAATATAATCATGATTTTGATGTTTTATAATATTAATAAGTTGGTTTTAACATTGGAATCCTGAAACTAGGTGAATCTTTAATTTCTTAGGTTGCTAGTTTTGTGTTTTTGGCAAGTTTTTGGGTGTTTAATGAATGCTGGAAGTATAAGGATGGTGTTAGGTTGTTTTTATATGTCAATTGAAGATAATTGGTGGATTAAACCTTTAGGTTTTGGCTGTGTTAAGTTTGGAAGGTTTTTTATGTTGATTTCGGATGTTACAGAAGGGTTTTTGGATAGTATTGTTAGGGGAATTATGTTGTCGAGTCTTTGAATGCATTTTGATGCATTGAATCCCCTATTTTTGAGTGGTTAAATCAGAGTTGATTGATCCTCAAGCTTGTGTCACCGTTTCGGAAGCTTTAGAGGAGTAGTTTGCATCAGCAAACGAGGTTTTGTAAAATCGGTGAGTGAGAACGTGGATTTCAGCTTTGAAATGGTTTAAAGGTTATTTTGGGAGTTTAAATTAAGCTTGAAATGCTTGTTTAAACTTGAAAGTAAGTATAAAGAGATTTCTACCCAGTCGTGCTTTGGCAAAATTGATTTTATGCACTTGTTTTTGAATTACATGATACTTACTATTTAAGCATATTTTGAGTATGCTTTATACTAGTTTTTGGTTATATATCGATGATGGATGCATTGGGAAAATGGTCCATATAAGTATGGGGAATACTTGTAAATGCATTGGAAATGGTTTTGTATATTGCTTATAAAAATAGTGTATTACATTGTTAATAATGAATTATATTGGCAAGTGATGTGGTTTAAAATGTTATCGGATATAGTTGGCCGATCATAGGATTGATAGTGCACTATAAAAAGTCGTCTCGGGTGTTGAGGGGTTTATGAGTACCAAATACTCCACCACGAGTACCCTAACGGTTGAGGGGTTATATAGTATTTAAAACTCCCGTTAGTGGATTATGCATCTAACCGATGATTGGGTTGTGATTGTACCTTGAATTTCGGTTGGGATAACATGAAGTGTTGAGAGGGCACTTATTGAATCCGTGTATCCGATGTAATATTTTGTAAAGTGGAACTCGCTTTATGATCATTTGAAAGACAATATAATTGATAATGTATCATGTTGATGGTTTATGTTGTATAATTTTGATTTATACATGTTTACTCTTTAAGCCTTGCATATGGGTTGTTTCGCATGGGAAATCTTAAATTGAAGGTTAGCAAATGGGATTTTGCTGTTGATCTATGATACATGTTGCATATGGTTTAATATGCATGTTTGGAAATGTTAAGTGCATGGTTTAAAGGGCATGATAATGTTTTAAAAGATGTTTTAAATGATGAACTCATTGTGAGTTGGAAATCGATTTAAATTGCATTGATGGTGTTGTGTTTTGAGCACTCCTCACTAAGCCTAGTGTGCTTATGCTCTCTTTGTCCATCAATGCAGAGAATTAAAAATTAGAGGCAGTGAGCAAGTGAGTGGAAATCCAAGGATTCGAACTATTCGAAAGTATGGTTTTGAACTAGACTAGTAGTAATAAAGACAATGGGGTTCATTGTGGTTTGGGAGGGTTATTTGCTAAACTCCCTATTTGAGCAAGTTTATAATGTTGTTGTGGTGTTGTATGAGGCTTTATATGTTTGGTTTTAAGGTGGATTTATGTTTTGAGTTTTGGATGGTTTGGTTTTTAGGATGCATGCCTCTAGACTTGAGAATGAAGTATGTAGCCATGTTATGATCATGTTTCTTTGATATTCTGGCATGGTTTAATTCCTAGATTAGTGGTTTACATGTTTATGATTGATTGAGGCATATTTGAATCTATGTTCAAAAGAAAAACCAACAAGTTTGGACATTACAAGTCCAGACGTACCGATACGCGGGGCTCCACACGATATTGATATGTGTTTTTGGTGGCCTCGTATCGGTACATGAAGACGTGTATCGGTACACCTTTTAGCCACTAGAATCTGGTTTTGCTTGGTTTAGCCCACATATCGATTAGCCTTTGGACCGTATCGGTACGGCTAGCTGTTATGTTAGTTATGAAGGTTTTATGTTTTGAGATTCTTCTATTTTGGTCCCTGGATCGTATGTATGCAATTGAATGAGTTTGGATTATCGTTTTGGGCTAAAATTTGATAAGAAATAATGTAACCTGAATAATTGAGGATTGAAAACTTTGAACTTAAGAAAGTCCATGCAACTTTCTATATTTGCAATTTGGTCCCTAAATTGCAAATGCGCGCAATTGGATGTCAATTAACGCCCGATTCAGGTGAGATTTCACCTGATGCTAGCATGCTCACCTTAGGATGTAATGTTGCATCTAGATAAGATAAAAAGAAAAAAAATAGACCTAAGTTTAGCTAAACGCTTCGTGTTTTGTTTTGACAAAACCTAATGTAGCTCGCTCGGTCTGGCGTTTAGGCCAGGTCAAGGGGGTTACAACTTTCATTCATCATTCACTCTTATGTTATGCTATGGTTCCTATCAGAGAAAGTTAAATGGAGCAAACACAACTCACCTAGTGTACTAAGCTAGCAAGATGCATATTAGAGTATCCCTCAACAGTTTTCCTTTGGCGTCGAGTTTTAACATTTAATTTGAACATTTTTTTATTTTCTCGATTTTTCTGGGAGTTTAAATTTAAGACTTTTATTGCTACATTGAGCATTTAGTTCATTATCATCAATTTATGCTTCGACATCAAAGAGTCGACCTAAAAATTTTCCTAAGGCTTTTTAAGCTTTTAGAGAGCATGCAACGTGTGAAGTATAACTTTAGTAGTTTCAACCCTAAGTTCAAATCAATAAAGCTCTTAACATATTACAAAACACATTTAAGCACAAGTTCATCATAGGAATATCATCATCAATTCAATAGCAGTTTCAGAACAATAGAAACATAGCAAAAGAAACCTTAAAAACTAACTAGGCTATTTACATTCCTAAAAATAATTTACTTTTGTACTCCCCCAAACTTGAGAGAAGTATTAAACTTGGGAGAAGTATTATCCTGAATGCAAAAAGAAAAGAAAACAGAATATAAACTTGTCATGGAAACTAAATAAAATATGCAAAAACTAAAAAATGAAATAAAAGAAATGAAATGTAAAAAAAATTGTTACCCATGGAGTTACTGAATGGGAAGGTGGATCGCGTTCAGGATACATATGTCTTTTGCCTTTATCCACTTTGGTAAATGTCCAATTGGCAGGATAATTGGAAGTGGCAGCCTCGGGAGCAGGTCTCCGTCGACTTTGGTGTAGCAGAGTAGTAGATGTTTCATCGTCTTCTTGTCGGTGTGGCCGGGGTGTGGTCACGAGTGCTGCAAGATATTGTAGGGGAAACTATAGGAATGCCACTTGTAAATTTGGAAGCAGCTCATTGAAGAGGGTTCTCACAGCCAAATCTCATTCTTAGAATATGAGAAATATGGCCAGAGAAAGTTAGCTATGGCTTCCGGCAATAATGGATTAGAAGTTGGGGCGTTTGATGTAGTTTCTTGGCATGCAAGCCCTTTCAACTCCCGCACTCGTAAGGGTAGCATCCCAGTGGGTGCCTCGAGGATATTTTTCAGCTCATTCGCCCATTTGGTTCATCTTGTAGAGGGATGTGATCAGATTGAGAAATTTCAATTAATTATTTTGGCTCCCCGAGGTTGCCCTTGCAATAATGGGCTCATGAATTAACTCAACAGGGTTAAGGTTGTGCCCAGACACCATAAAGTATAAAAGCAACATTCATCGGAATGAGATGGTGGTTCTATTTTTGGTGGGCATATGGCAGTTGTTGATAAAGTGAGCCCAAAATTTGTAATTTGGCAATAAATGTCGCTTGTGCACCGCTTTAAAATGAGCTTCTGTCCTAACCCATTTGATCCCTGAAACATAAAGGTTACACAAAACTTGGGAATAAGTTCTTTTGGTGGCCGAGGCCACGAAGGTAGTGTGACTATCCCCAATTATAGGGAATCGAAGGTAGACACCAATCGCAGCGATAGAGATATCAACCTGCCTACCTCAAACATACACCCATCTTTCTCCAAGATGACCAATGTGGGTGTAGAATTCCTATACCAATGAGATGTTTATGGGGCCTAGTTACTGGATAAATGTCTAACACCCCAGTTTCTTGATGACATTAAGCAAGTCATCATCAAAATTTTGTTCTATATGTAGGGGTGCACTCTAACCCTCTTAATCGCACATGAGCGCATATCGTTGCTTGAACTAGCTAGAAAGGAGGCAGCTGGCGAGCAAACCTGGCATTGGATGAGAAAGCAGAGTGTTAGTGGAGGCATCATAGGCATACTTGAAGGAAGGTGACAACTGGGAAGGTGATGGCGATGGGATGCCACCCCATCGTTGTTGAGGAGCTTGATGTTGTCGCACCAGTGTGTCTCTCTACTATATGGGGTTAGGGAAGTGGAAGGAGATGGAAACATGAAAGGGTTACATTTTAAAGGAAAAATCGGCATTAAATGTTGATAGTATCGTAAAATGGAAAAGTGGAAGAAAAAAATGGCATGTGTAATAGGGATAGGACGTGTGGCGATCATGGAGGAATTGGTGAAGGGTAAAGTAGGAGAGAGAGGATACGATTATAATGTTGAAGGGAACAAGAGAATAAAGTGTAATAAATTACACAATATTCTTCCCTCTTTTTCACATGTGCCCCCCAAAATTCCCATATCGAAGATACCCAAGTCAGCCTAAAAGTCTTTTTCTTTCCAAGATCTTAGAAGGACTTTCCAACTTGTCTCTTTCTTAATAACTGCCAAAAAGAAAAAAAATAAATACAAATTAAACCAAATAAACGATAAATTAAAACTGGTAATAAAATTCAAACATAAAAAATAAATAACTGTCAAATAAAATTAAAGTTCGAAAATAAAAATGCAGAAAATAAAAGGATAGAACTAGATGCTTAATAAAATTAAAGTTTTATCACGGTGAACCGGTGCACCTTGATAGACCTTGTGTCTTTGAATGTTGACTTTAAAGATTAGGCTATCTTTGAGATTCTTAATATCCATAGCACCATGTGGATAAACGTTGACAACATGGAATGGGCCGGACTAATGGGACTTCAACATGCTTGGAAAGAGCTTTAGGCTTGAGTTGTAGAGCAAGACTTTTTGGCCTTCAACAAAATACTAAGGCATCAGTTTCACATCATGCCATCTCTTGGTTTTCTCCTTGTAGATCTTGGCTTTCTCGTAAGCATCCAGGCGATTGTAAGATCCCAAAAACCGATCTAGTCAGAATTAGGTTCCGGTGATCAAAAACCCTATATTGGAAAGGTTCATATATTGTATTGGCTTTGACCGCTAGGTTAATTTCATCGATATTGGATTCTAATTGAACCAAATTATTGTTTAAAGACCTTATTGAATGTATTGAAAATTTGTTAAGTGACTAAACTATAGAAATTGAAAGTTTGGGAGTACAAGTATATAGAATTGAGAGTTAAGGGACTAACCTTGTGATAAGCCCCTCCTCAATTATAATCATCCACACGTCGGATGATCATGCTCAATTCCTTCAAAGGAAGGAAAGCCTTGTTATTGCAAAATAAATAAAAGAAGGTGTATAGCATTGGATGGCTTACTTGATTTCTAAAAAAGCAAGCACCTCCATTGTCTTCATTTTCCTCCAAGCAAGCACCTCCATTGTTGAGGGTAGAAAAATTTGAGTTTTCTTTGGTTTATTGATATCGAAACATTGCTATCAATCAGGGAAGCCATAACCCCCAAACTATTGATGAAATCTATGGATAAATCAAGCTTAATCTTAAGCTAAGGTTTTGGCTACCCATGAAATTTTTAAGCCAATAGCTATTTTAAGCTTTGATATTGATTTTGATATCGTATTATCGATTCTAACCGATTCCTATTGTTTAACCTAACTTAAGAATTGGATAGAGATCATCCACCATCACCGACGAAAGCTAGGGACAAAATAATTATCATCCAAGAGCCGTAAGAGCATCGAATTATCGAGGTGAGTGTAGTCTGAGTCTCGGGATTAGGCTAGGTGCCTTTCCCGATTTCATTGTCTTTATTATAGCATGGCTAACATTACTGTCAAGGAATATTTCATTGAACCACTTAGTGGATTCCATTGGTAAGCTAAGGTAAGTTGTTGCATTGAATATCGATCATTGATATTGCCATTGAAATATGGAAGCATGGAACATTGATCACAGAACATTGTCATTACTATTGCTATAGCTATTGTCACCGAGTATTGATATTGACATAGTTGTTGTTATCAAAACATTGTAAGTGAAACATAGATCATTGCTATTGTCATTGAAATCATTAGAAATTGTCATTGCCATTGGTATTGTTATTGAATACTGATATTGACTCATTGATAAGAATATTGAATATTGCTATTGTTACTGAACACCGATCATTGATATTGTCACCGGACCTTGGATTCGAAAGGACTTTGGATACAATTGGCATGCCATAGAATTCATGAGCTCAGTGTACAGGTGGACTACGGTCCTTGGGCTACGACTTTTATTATGGCGAGGCGGAGAGACTAGACCATTCATTGTTTTGCCGAGGCATAGGAATTCGCGTATCCACTATTCTGAATCAATCCAAGGTTTAATATTAAAATCTGGACTTATTGTTATTGAACATGATCATTGCATTGTTATTGTCAAGATGTGATTTAGAATGCATTTCATTGATAAAGTGTTTACTTGAGACTACCTTACTAGGCAAAATATGCCTAATGTATTTCATTCCATACATTTCAAGTTAAGGATTTCACTGTTGAAGATCAGAGAATCGATGTTGTTGACAGGTCACTAGAAGCCTCAAGTAATGTGTTTTGCCTTTATGAACTCCTAGGATGGTGGCAAAGTAGTTGTACTAGTCATTTGTGACTCTTTTGGTATGTGCGTATTATGCATTACTTGTAAAGATGACTAAGGCTCTAAATGGCTCATTAGTATAGCTTAAAAATGGCTAAATATGTATATTTGGCACTAAAAGGTGAAAACCTAGCAAACAGATTTGAATAGCTCTAAATTTTGACATGCTAGTAAATTATAGTAATTAGAAATTGCTGGTAAAATTTTATTGCATATGGACATCATTCAACAGGTTAATTCGATTAAAAGCCAGATAAAATTTGGTATTACAATGTAGGCCATATCGATACGGGTCCACCTGTTTAGGTACAGTAGTGCATATTTGGGATAGCCAAAGTGCAGGCCAAATCAGACGTATCGATACGGCTTCAAGGGGTTTGGATAAGATTTTGGACAGTAAGTTCTAGAGAATTAATGGCATCGGTATGGGTACAGGGTCTATTGAAATGAGTCTTGGTCAAAGTTAATGTTAGCCAACCCGTATCGAAATGAGTTCTTTAGTTGCTGGGGATCGGGTTATCACCCTTGCATGCCGTACCTATACGATCCTCGGCCGTATCGAAACGAAGTTGGACAATTTTATTTTGGAGTACAATCCATGTACACCTGTACCGATACGGCCCCAAGGCGTTTCGGTACGGTGTCTGTTATATCAGTTAGGGGCTGCTGAACACAGTTTTGCATTGTTTGCGTATTGGTCACTGAATCTTGGTAAGTCTAATTGGATGGGTAAATGACATCGGAATAACATGAAATTTTGTAGACACACTATTATTGTATTGTATTTCATGTTGGTGTAATTAATTGCATTAAAGGACCTATAATTTATCAGATTTATAGTTTAGTCCCTAAAACTCATAGAAGTTAAGAATCAATCCTAATTGTGTAATTATTGCTTCCTATTGGATAAAATGGGATAATGTTTATGTTTAATAAGGATTAAGGAGAACAATATAGGCTTAGTGACAACCATTAATTGAAATTATCACGCTGAATCACCGTATTGCTCTCTATTAGCACACTCCGACCCGATTTTCTACCAGGCTGGGTGGGGAATGTTATATTTATGGTATCAGATCTAGAGTTTAGTCAATTCTAGGACTAAACCAAAGGCTATTGCATTGTTATTGAGTTATTTCGCCACCTAGGAGTTATTTATTGTATATATTGTGACTTGTCGACTAATCCGATCTCTCCTTATCTTATAGTTATGTCTGAAACTAATGAAGCTCACATCAATGAGCCTGCCACTGGTTCCTCAACGCATGGCGAGGAAATTAAGGGGAGATCCTCCTAATCCATAGGAAGTCCATGCACAGGGCACTGGATCTGAGGTGCCTACTGCTCAGGCCGAATGTTATCAAAATTTGGCTGATATGTTTAAGTAGTTTATGACTGCGATGAGAGCCGAGTCGATAGCACAACCTACCACACCAGTTGTCCAGCATGCTCGAGCCCCTATTGATAAGCTTTTAGAGTACATGGGTTATACTTTCAGTGGTCAGGATGATAACAATCTTGAAATTGCTGAATATTGGCTGAACGACACCCTACAAATATTGAATAAACAGTTGCTGTGTTCGGATGAGCACAAGCTAGAATGCGCCCTTGCATTACTAGTTGATGAAGCTTTGCATTGGTGTGAGACTACTACACTTTCAGTCCCTGAAGACACTATGACCTGTGAATTCTTTCTTCGAGAGTTTCGTAAGAAGTATATTAGCGAGTTTTACCTTGCGGAAAGACGTATCATCTTTCTCCACCTCAAGCAATATGAGCGGTTAGTCGAGCAATACATCCATGATTTCTGCAAGTATTACCGATATGGTGCTGAATATATCAAGAAGGAGGAAGAAAAGTGTCGTATGTTCATTGCTGGGCTAAGTGATGAGCGTTCACTGCACTAGGCATCACCGACTTCCAATACTTGGGGAACCGAGTCAAAGCTACTAAAGCATAGTTGAAAGCCCAAAGGACCATTGGGCCAGGCAAAACTGAGAAAAAAGTTTAGAGATGATTCTTGACCTCCTAGATGGAACAAGAAGGGAAAGTGTCAAGGCCCTAAACAACATGTCTATCCACAGCCATCTCATTTCGGGAACACTGAGAAGCCTTAGACTATGACTTAGTCTTTTTCTAAGACAACCTCGATTCAGAGCACTAGAGGCTCTAATAGAGGTTCATAACACCCTGTTTGTAACTACTGTCAGAACATCCATCCAGTAGGTCCATGCAATAAACAAACTGGAGCTTGTTTCTTTTGTGGCGAGCAAGGCCACTTTATCTGTGATTGTTCGCTAAATGCAACCAAGTCTACTACTATACCGGCTAACGTTGTAACCCCTACTCAGTCCTTCCGAGGTAAGGGGTCAAGGCAAGGTTCATCTGGAGTTGTGGGGAGACCTAGCGGCTCTGGGAAGGCATCGAGCAATCAAGAATCAAAGGCACCTGCCCAAATGTATCATGTGAGGAGTAGGGAAGAAGGGGATAAACCTGATGTCATTGCAGGCACCATTGATTTGTATTTCTATCCTTTATATGCATTGATTGATGCTGGTTCTACCTATTCTTTCATAAGCACCGTGTTGGCTAAAAGACATGGATTATCGTTTGAACCTATAGCATCGAGGATTTCTGTAACAAATCCTTTGGGTGATGTGTCACCATAAATCTCATGTGCAAGAATTGTCCCTCAGTGATTCAAGGGATTCCTTTTGTGGCCAATTTGTTGGCCTTACCGATCTATGAGTTTGATGTTATACTGGTCTAGACTTGCTTAGTGAGCATCAAGTGTGGGTAGAATGTGTCAAGAGGAAGTTGTATCTCCGAGGTCTTGACAGGGAGAGTATCGTGTTGATGAGTTCAAGAAACCCATCATTGCAAGCTTTGGCATTGGAAGCCAAGGATGAACTCCGATTGACGGATGTTGACATCCTATGTGAATTTCCTGATGAACTTCTGGGATCGCCCCCAACCCGTGAAGTCAAATTTGGCATCAAAGTGCAACCTGGTACTGCCCCAATTTCTATTGCACCCTACCGAATGGCAGCCGTTAAGCTCAAGGAGCTAAAGGCTCAAATTCAAGACCTTTTAAATAAAGGTTTCATTTGACCGAGCTCCTCTCCTTGGGGAGGACTGGTTCTTTTTGTTAAGAAAAATAATGGTTCCATGAGATTATGCATCAATTATCGACAGTTGAACAAGGTAACCATCAAGAACAAGTATCATTTGCCAAGGATATATGACCTATTCGATCAGCTTAAGGATGCTTCTATGTTTTCGAAGATCGATTTAAGGTCTGGGTATTATCAGATGAGAGTCAAAGAATGTGATGTACCCAAGACGGCTTTTCAAACTAGATACGGCCACTATGAATTCTTGGCGATGCCTTTTGGGCTATCCAATGCACCAGAAGCCTTTATGGATCTAATGAATTGAGTTTTCAGGCCCTACCTTGATAAATTCATAGTCATATTCATTGACGACATTCTGATTTATTCTAAGAACCCTGCCAAGCATCGAAATCACCTTCGAATTGTACTTCAAATCCTACGAAAGAAGCATTTGTTTGCTAAGTTCTCAAAATGTGAGTTTTGGCTCACCAAAGTTTCATTCCTTGGGCACATTGTATCGGCTTCGAGCATACAGGTGGAGCTGAAGAAAATCCAAGACATTGTTGATTGGTGCCCACCAAAGAATATTAGTGAGGTAAGAAGTTTTCTTGGTCTCGCTGGCTATTATAGAAGGTTCGTTAAAGGATTCTCTATGATAACAGCTTCTCTGACTAAGTTGTTGAGAAAGGATGCTCCGTTTGTTTGGTCTGCAGACCAACAAAGAAGCTTTGATCAATTGAAGCAAGTGTTGACCTATGCACCGGTCCTAACCTAACCTGAGTCTGGAAAAAACTACACCATTTATAGTGATGCTTCGCATCTCGGGTTAGGATGCGTATTGATGCAAGATGGCAAAGTCATTGCCTATGCTTCTAGGCAACTAAAGCCACACGAGATGAATTGCCCTACTTATGAGCTAGAATTGGCTACAGTTGTCTTTGCATTGAAAATCTGGAGACACTATCTCTATGGAGAGAAATGCTACCTTTTCACTGATCATTAGAGTCTCAAGTACCTCCTGACCCAGAAAGAGTTAAATCTTAGGTAACGGAGATGGTTGGAACTCTTCAAGGACTACGATCTTGTTGTTGATTACCATTCAGGCAAGGCCAATGTTGTAGCTGATGCACTCAGCCGCAAACCACTACCTGGTAAGTATCGTTATCGACCTTTGAGTCTAATATGTTGGTTAGTGTATCGACTCATTGCATGGTTCTTGTATTGTATCTCCTTAAGATTTCAATGCTCACTTCCGTCTTCAGAAGCATCATTGTCTCGTAGCTGAACTCCAAGTTCAGCCTACCATCATATCAAGAATTCAAGCATTACAAAAACAAAATCCTAAGCTTCAAGTTATCATTTCCAAGCTGCAAGATAACCCCGATTTCAGAATAAATTCTAAGGGGCTCTTATGTTTTCGTGGTTGGGTCTGTGTACCCAATGATGAATCTCTTCGTAGTGATATCTTTAAGAAAGCTCATTCTAGCTCATTTTCTATTCACCCGAGGTCAGTGAAGATGTACAAGGACCTACATGAGCTTTATTTGTGGCCGAACATGAAGAAAGCCATAGTTGACTTCGTATCTAAGTGCTTCACGTGTTAGCGTGTTAAAGCTGAACATCGTGTTCCTACCGGCTTATTGCAACCCATCGAGCTACCGTAATGGAAGTGGGAGAAGATCACTATGGAATTTTTTAGTGGTCTACCTTTGACTCCTGCTAAACATGATGCTATTTGGATCATTATAGTTCGTTTCACCAAGTCAGCCCTTTCTTGCTAATTAGAATGGATTACAGTCTTCCTAAGCTAGCTGACTTGTATATCAAGGAAGTTATTCGACTCCAAGGAGTGCCTCATTCATTCATTTCTGATCAAGATCCATGATTTGCATTTCGATTCTGGAAGTCATTGCAAGGAGCTCTGGGTACCAGAGTTAATCTTAATACTGCTTTCCACCTTTAGTCTCACGACCAGTCAGAAAGGATAATCCAAATCTCAGAAGATATGCTTCGAGCATGTACCATTGATTTTGGAAGCTCTAGGAGAAATCCCTACTTCTTATCGAGTTTGCCTACAACAACAGTTACCAAGCTTCCATCAAGATGGCACTGTATGAAGCATTGTATGGCAGACGATGCAGAACTCCGTTGTGTTGGTCTAAACTCAGTGAAGGTAAAGTGTTGGGCCCTGGCTTACTTCGGAAAACCGAAGAATGGGTTACCATTATCTATGACCGATTAAAAGCTACCTTTGACCGACAGAAGGCCTATGTCAATCTTAAGCAAAGGGATATATAGTACGAAGTTGGTGAAAAAGTCTTCCTTAAAGTCACCGTGGAAGAAAGTTCTAAGATTTAGCAAAAGGGGGAAGTTGAGTCCCCGATTCATCGGACCTTTCGAGGTTATTGAGAAAGTTGGCACTGTAGCTTATCGCTTATTGTTGCCCCCAGAACTTAGTAATATCCATGATGTGTTTCATGTATCAATGTTGCGGAAGTATTGTTCTGACCCTTCGCATATCATTAAACCTAAATATGAAGAAATCCAACCGGATTTGTCCTACAAGGAGGAACCAATTCAAATTCTTGCAAAAAAAGTTAAGAGACTTCGCAACAAGTCAATTCCCTTAGTTAAAGTGCTCTGGAGGAGCCATTCCGTAGAAGAAGCCACTTGGGAACCAGAGGAGGCAATGAGGAAGCAATATCCTCATCTCTTTGATTCAGGTAAAATTTGAGGACAAATTTTTTTCTTAAGGGAGGGGAGTTGTAACATCCCAAAAGCCGGTCTAGTCAGAATTGGGTTACGGTGATCAGAAACCCTATATCGAAAAGGTTTAAATATTGTATTGACTTTGACCGCAAGGTCAATTTCATTGATATTGGATTCTAATTGAACCAAATTATTGTTTAAGGATCTTATTAAATGTATTGAAAATCTGTTTAGTGACTGAACTATAGAAATTGAAAGTTTGGGAGTACAAGTATAGAGAATTGAGAGTTGAGGGACTAACCTTGCGATTAGCCCCTCCTTAATTATAATCATCCACACGTGGAATGATCAGGCTCAATTCCTTCAAAGGAAGGAAAGCCTCGTTATTGCAAAATAAATAAAAGAATGTGGATAGCATATGAGGGCTTACCTGATTTCTAAACAAGCAAGCTCCTCCCTTGTCTTCATCTTCCTCCAAGCAAGCACCTCCAATGTTTAGGGTAGAAAAGCTTGAGTTTTCTTTGGTTTATTGATATCAAAACATTGTTATCGATCTGGTAAGCCATAACCCCTAAACTATTGATGAAATCCATGGATAAGTCAAGCTTAATCTTAAGCTAAGGTTTTGGTAGCCCATGAAATTTGATAGCTAATAGCTATTTTAAGCTTCGATATTGATTTTGATATTTATATTAATTTTGATATCGTATTATCGATTCAAACTGATTCCTATTGTTTAACCTAGCTTAATAATTGGATAGAGATCATCCACCATCACCGACGAAAGCTAAGGAGAAAGGAATTGTCATCCGAGAGCCGTAGGAGCATCGAATAATCGAGGTGAGTGTAGTCTGAGTCCGGGGATTAGGCTAGGTGCCTTTCCCTATTTCATTGTCATTGATTATAGCATGGCAAACATTACTATCAAGGAATATTGCATTGAACCACTTAGTGGATTCCATTGGTAAGCTAAGGTAAGTTGTTGCATTGAATACCGATCATTGATATTGCCATTGAAATATGGAAGCATGGAACATTGATCACATAACATTATCATTGCTATTGCTATATCTATTATCACTAAGTATTGATATCGACATAGTTTTTGTTATCGGAACATTGTAAGTGAAACATGGATCCTTGCTATTGTCATTAAAATCATTGGACATTGTCATTGCCATTGGTATTGTTATTGAATATTGATATTGACTCATTGTTCATTGATAAGAATATTGAATATTGCTATTGTTACCGAACACCGATCATTGATATTGTTATCGGACCTTGGATTCGAAATTACTTTGGATACAATTGGCATGCAATGGAATTCATGAGCTTAGTGTACGGGTGGGCTACAGTCCTTGGGCTACGACCTTTATTGTGGCGAGGCGGAGGGATGTATGTGTTATTGGTCATATTGGCGAGGCGGAGTGATTAGACCATTCTTTGTTTTGGCGAGGCATAGGAATCCACGTATCCACTATTTCGAATCGATCCAAGGGTTAATATTGAAATATGGACCTATTTTCTTTTGAACATGATCATTGCATAGTTACTATTGATTCATTGCATTGTTATTGTCAAGATGTGATTTGGAATGCATTTCATTGTTAAAGCGCTTACTTTTGACTACCTCACTAGGAAAAGTATGTCTAATGCATTTCATTCCATACATTTCAGGTTAAGGATTTCACCATTGAAGATTGGAGAATCGACGTTGTTGACAAGTCACTAGAAGCCTCAAGTAATGTGTTTTGCCTTTATGAACTCCTAGGATGGTGGCAAAGTAGTTGTACTAGCCATTTGTGACTCTTTGGGTATGTATGTATTATGCATGACTTGTAAAGATGATTAAGGCTCTAAATGGCTCATTAGTATAGCTTAAAAGGGCTAAATATGTATATTTGTCACTAAAAGGTGAAAACCTAGCAAACAGATTTGAGTAGCTCTAAAATTTGACATGCTAGTAGATTATAGTAATTAGAAATTACTGGTAAAATTTCATTGCATTTGGACATCATTCAATAGGTTAATTCGATTTAAAACTAGATAAAATTTGACATTACAGTGCAGGTTGTACTGATACGTGTCCACTTGTTTCGGTACGATAGTGCATATTTGGGATAGCCAAAGTGCATGCTAACCCAAGCGTATCGATACGGCTTCAAGGCGTTTCGATACGACTTTGGACAGAGAGGTTTGGAGAATTAATGGAATCGGTACGGGTACAGGGTGTATCAAAACGAGTCTTGGTCCAAGTCAATGTTAGTCAACCCGTATCGATACCAGTCAAGCTGTATCGAAACGAGTTCTTGAGTTGCTGGGGAAAGGGTTATCACCCTTGCATGTCGTACCGATACGGTCCTCGACCGTATCAAAACAAAGTTGGACAGTTTCATTTTAGAGTATAATCCATGTACACCCGTACCGATACGGCCCCAAGGCATTTTGGTACGGTGTCTGTTTTATCAGTTAGGGGCTGCTGAACACAGTTTTGCATTGTTTGTGTATTGGTCACTAAATCTTGGCAAGTCTAATTGGTTAGGTAAATGACATCGGAATCACATGAAATTTTGTAGACACACTGTTATTGTATTGAATTTCATGTTGGTACAGTTAATTGCATTAAAGGACCTTTAATTTACCATATTTATAGTTTAGTCCCTAAAACTCGTAGAAGTTAAGAATCGGTCTTAATTGTGTATTTATTGCTTCTTATTGGATGAAATGGGCTAATGTTTATGTTTAAATAAGGATTAAGGAGCACAATATAGTCTTAGTGACCATTAATTGAAATTATCGTGCTGAATCACTGTATTGCTCTTCGGTAGCACGCTCCGACCCGATTTTCTACCAGGCCGAGTGGGGAATGTTATATAGATGCTCCTATAGCCCGTTCTACTCTAGCAATCTTCTCTCTCCAACTAATTAGAAGTTCAAGTTGATCTTTTTGATAGCCTAAAAGGCTTCGTGCTAAAGCTCAACCGGTATGTGGCACACCTTGCCATAGACGAGTTTATAAGGTGACATGCCTAGAAGTGTTTTGAACGCACTCTGGTAGGCCCATAAGGCTTCATCCAGCTTCAAGGACTAGTCTTTGCGGTTCAGCTTGACCACTTTCTCAAGGATCTATTTGATTTCTCAGCTAGACACTTATGGTTGTCCATTAGTCTGTGGATGATATGTTGAGGTAATTAGGGGTGCTTATCGAGCGAGTCGATCACAAGTTTAGTACTACTCAAATCGTGCTCATTAAAAAATATCATTGCTCGACTTGACTCATTGCTCGTTAAGCTCGATAAAATTTTGCTCGACTCGTGCTCGTTAAGCTCGCCAAAATTTTAGCTTAGTTTTTAAATATTGGGTAAAATCTAGTGATACTATTAGAGCTTAATATAAATATAGAAATTTAGAAGAAAAAATGTGAGGTCTGAGGATTTAAATAAATGCACCTGCCATGACTGAGTTAGAGATAAAGTCTATATTCGAGTGTAAGACTCATTTTAATTTTTCAACCATCTTTAATGAACAACAAAGGAGAGTATGCCTTAGGAATTTCAAGGTTTTAACTTTCAATCGTATTTTTTATATGGGAAGCGGAAATAGAAGACTTTCCATCTTTTCTACTTTTATATATAAGGTAATAATAAAAGAAAAAAGGGAAAATTTTAATGAAAAAGGAAAGACTCATTATTATAATTTAATTTCTTGTTAATACAAATTAAGTTTTTTAATTCTTGGGAAATACAAATGTTTTGGAAGTTTGAAACCAAAATTTTATTGGTAAATCACATAGCAATTCACTGAACTTTTCTAGAGTTTTCAACTAGTATTTAAACTTCTTGAAACATAATTTTTTAAGATAGCCACCAAAAAATCATAAAAGACTTTATAAAAAATAACAACCTGCTCACAAACTTATCGAGTTGATTTAGGCCTTGCTCAACTCGACTCACTAAGATCTCGAGTCGAGTCAACTAGAGTCGAGCGTTAACCAAGTTTTGACTGAGTCGAGCTCGAGTTGTATGCGAGCTGCTCAACTCAATAAACACCCCTAATGATGATCTTATGATGAACTCCATATCTACGCGGTGCCTTAGCAATCAATTTGTTGTCGAAGTGGCTGCCCTCGTCACTAATAATAGCTCGAGGCACTCTAAACCGAGTGAATAAGTTTTTATGCAAAAACTTCAAGACAATGTTTGCATCATTCTTGGTTGTCACAATGGCTTCCACCCACTTAGATACATAGTTAACTGTCAGAAGAATTTACAAGTGTCCACCAGAGGATAAGAATGGTCCCATGAAGTCAATGCCCCAAACATCAAATAGTTCAACTTCGAGGATAACTTGCATGGGTAGCTCATTCTTTTGAGAGATGTTCCCTGTTCTTTGGCATCTATCACGGGCCTTGTAGTATGCCTATCATCTCTAAACAAGGTTGGCCAATAGAATCTAGATTGTAGGACCTTTGCAGTAGTCCTTTGTCCTCCAAAGTGCCCTCCGTATGGAGTGGAATGGCAATGGAAAAGGATATCTTCTTGTTCCTCTTTGGGTACGCATCTCTGGATCATCTGATCGGCGCATTGCTTGAAAAGGTAGGGCTCGCCCTAATAGTAGTAATTTGCATCGTGTTTGAATTTCTTCCATCACTGGCTGCTAAGTTCACAAGGAAAAATACCACTAACAAGAAAGTTAACAATATCAACATATCATGGCAACGTTGTAGCATTCAGTAATTTCTCATATGGGAATTCTTCTTTGATACCAAGAGGATTATCATGATCACATGCATTCACAAGCCTAGAGAGATGGTCGGTTACTTGATTTTTAGTACATTTTCTATCCACTACCTCAATGTCAAATTTTTGAAGTAGTAAAATCCACCTAATAAGTCTAGGTTTAGCATCATTTTTAGTCACTAAATATTTAATCGCCAAATTATAGGTATGCACAATTACTTTAGTTCCTATAAGATATGCCCTAAATTTATCAAATGCAAAAACTACAACAAGAGGTTCTTTTTTAGTGGTAGTGTAATTTAATTGTGCCTCTTTTAGGGTGACTAGTATAATATATAACATGAAAGATCTTACTCCGACGTTGACCAAGAACGACACTAACAACATCATCACTAGCATCGCATATAAGCTCAAAGGTTTGTGACTAATCGAGGGGCACTATAATTGGTGTAGAAATAAGTTCTTCCTCAAGGTTTCGAACACTGCACGGTATTGGTCATCAAACTCGAATGCTCTATTCTGCTCCAGCAACGAGCACAATAGCTTCGAGATCTTGGAGAAATCCTTGATGAGTCTCATTTAGAAATAGACATGGCCAAGGAATCTTTGAACTCTATGACTTCTATCTTGGATTTATTTGTTTCGATGCCTTGTTTAGAAATATGATGGCCCAAGACAATGCCCTCGACAACCATGAAGTGACACTTCTCCCAATTAAGCACAAGGTCGGTTTCCTCACATATTTTCAACACCTTAGCAAGGTTTCCTAGGAATTGATCAATGATTTTCCAAAGACAGAAAAGTCATCCATGTAGATCTCTAGTAAGTCATCCACCATGTCTGAAAAGATGGCCATCATACAACGCTAAAAAGTTTTTAGAGCGTTGCATAAGCCAAAGGGCATTCGGCGAAAGGCATAAATGCCATAGGGACATGTGAATGTTGTTTTCTCTTGGTCCTCTAGTGTTATAGCAATCTGGTTGTACTTGGAGTAACTGTCTAGGAAGAAATAATAGGGCTTCCCCACAAGCTTGTTGAGCATCTGGTCGATGAATAGCAAGGGGAAGTGATCATTCTTTGTGGCTTTGTTTAACTTTCGATAGTCAATACAGATCTGCCATCCAATAATAGTTTTGGTTGGGAGGAGTTCATCGGCATCATTCTTTATCGCGTTCATGCCTCCTTTCTTCGGCACGCACTAGATAAGACTATCCCAATAACTATCTGAGATGTGGTAGATAATTCCAGAATCGAGCCATTTGATGATCTCCTTTATAACCACATTCCTCGTGATTGGATTGAGTCTTCGTTGTAGTTCAATTGAATTGTTGTGACCATCTACAAGCAAAATCTTGTGCATACAAAGAATAGGGCTTATACCCTTCAAGTAAACAATATTCCAACCATTATCTTTCATATGTTGAGTCAAAACATGCAATAGTTTTTTTTATTGGTCAGATGTTAAGCTAGCAGATATGATTACAAGCATTGTGTCATTCTACTTAACCTTTAACTGTTATCCCAATCGAAGATCAATTTTTGGGAACACTGCTACTCCATTCAATTGATTGAAGAGATCATCAATTTACAGCAACAATTATCTTTTCTTTACTACCACTTTATTTAATTGGCAATAATCAATACATAATCTCATCGAACCATTTTTTTTCTTTTTCACAAACAATACTGCAATTCCCCAAGGTAATATACTAAGTCGTATAAAACCTTAATCCAATATTCAATGTAACTAAACCTTTAACTCCCTTATCTCTATAAGAGCCATTTTGTACAGTACCTTTGATGTAAGTTCAGTGCCAGAGAAAACCTAAATCTTGAATTTCACTTCACTTCACGATTAGATGGTAACCTTGGCAGTTCTTGAGGCAACACATCCTGTTATTCGTTGACAGTTGGGATACTTTCCATGTTCACCTTTGAATATTTGTATGTTCACAATATAATCTAGAAAGTTATTACATCCTTGTGATAGCAGTTTCCTAAAAAATATTGTTGAATCACATCGGTCAGAAAGATCTGATTTTTCCTTCATCATTACAATCTCTAAACTTTCTAGTTCCTTTCAAATTTATTCATTTTGAGCAAAAATTCATATTGACATAATAGGCAGATAACCATTCCATGCCCAGCATAATCACATTTCCTAAAAAGGTAACTTCATTAAGCTTACTAAGAATTTTATTTCTTTGAATTACTATCGAGTAATTCTTAAAAAATTGACTTTCCCTTGTGCTATATCCTAAGAGATAAGTTACTATTACATCGAGCTTTCCTTGATCATAACAACGAAGCCCTTCTAGCATCATTTTTATATTTATTAAACCAATAGTCTATCGACATTGGTTTTCAATCAATACCCCACCTGAAGTCCAACAATTCAAGACTTCCCAACTCTCTAGCAATAAAAGTCTAAGGAACTTGGGGTTGAATTTCATCTAAAATCATATCCAAGGATCGAAATAAGATTTAGCTAGGCATTTCCAGCTTCACTAGCACATTAACATCACATTGAGCAGAAAACGATTAATGATTAACCTTGTTACTACTTTATGGGCCTCATTCTTACCCAATTGTTTGATCGCTCGACGTGATCTCTCAATTTTGGACATCGATAACTTTATACTATCAATTCAATAAGCAGTTGCATCAAGTCACTCAAGCATCAATACAGTAATTATGACATCCTAGTGGCATGTATACACTTACTGGTTGATAACAAGCTTGGTTTGGATCCAAAACTGGCTAAACCTGTAGCTCTAATACAATTAAATGTAACACCCCCTTCTCGAATCCGATCATCAGAGTCGAGTCGGGAATATCACAAAACCTAATACAATATAGATAATGAAATTTATTCGAAAATACTATAAAATTTAAAACCTTTGAAAATATTTATATTGACTAGTACACAAAATCGAAGCTCCTTTACTTTATGAAAAATAAATTAACCGTTTGATAAATAACAGACTCTGAACCAAAACAGACAAATTTATCTCATTTATACATGCCACTAAAATTAATTAAAAACCTCAAGTAGGATGTCATTACTATGGTAGCTTGATGAGAATTCTCTGAACTTGATGCAACGCCTTAAACCAATGTCTCGGACCACCTACGCGTGTACAGGCAAAACACATGCTAAGTACGAACTTAGTGAGGCATTATAATGTAATCATAAAATCATTAAATAATTAATTTTAGAAACATAGTATAGACAATTCTTATTCAAACCTATTTCAAATCGACATTGCTTTAAAGCAAGGATGAATAATATTAAAAAAATCATTTTGTAAAAGTCTTTTTCACTAGCCCAAGACATACATGTGAGAGAAACTAAGTATGCGAGTCGTGTAGTCCCAGACTACTAGACCATAAAGACCGATAAACACTAGACCATAAAGGCCGATAATCATTAGACCATAAAGGTCGATAATCACTAGACACATAAAGTGTCAGGCTGAGCTGCTAGACTCTATGGCATGCCACTATACTGTAACTCTCAATAGTAATATTGGGCAATAAAGCAATATCATTACCTTTTCAATATATCATTCTATAGATGGTAAATAACTCATCATCGATAAATCAAAATAAAGGAGCAGTTCATACTCCATTATACCATAAATCATTCTATAACATATCGCCGATATATGATAGTAAAATTGTCATAAACAAAACACAATAGGGCAGTTCATACCCCCATCATATATAAAATCTTTACTTTATGCATGTGAAAATCATATTTCATATGAAAATTAATATTATCAATTCGATAAAATCATATAGGTCGACTTATCGCAAGTCTTCCTTAATACATTTTAAAACATATAATTGCACTCACCTTGACATTTCTTATCCCAAACTAAATTGAATAACTTAAGAGAACTCCAAGCTTGATCCTTTGCCTTATCTACTAAATTTCCAATTTCTCGTGTTTACTTGAGTGCTTCACATTCATCCTTTACATGCACAAATTAATAACACCAATAAGGTACTCATTTTATAATTCGCCAGTCTACGCTATCTTTAAACCAATATTTCTATAAAATAATCTACAACTCAAACTTTGATTCTATTTGTTTTGGCAGAATCTAGATTCAATAATTTTTTCAACCATATAGATTAATAGCCCAAATTCAACTCGTACGTTTTATGGCCAATTTTCAAAGTCAAATTCTAGTGCTGAATTTCGAAGCAGACTGTACTCTGTTTTGATAAACAAATCGAAATTAGTCACTGTTTGTTTTAAACGAAACTAGACTGAACCAAGAATAAAATGGTATTTGGTTCACTTTCTAATCATTTTATGGAATTTTTGGTGGATTTCCAAACTAACTGCCAAAGACTAAAATTTTGGGCAGATTTCATAATTCACATCTTTAGCATTCTTTAACCATTCTAACACCTCAAATTAACCTTTAATTATATTATTCCAACATTTTTCTTTCATGAAAACTCCAAATTCAACTTGAATCCTTAAACCCCAAATTAAACCCTAATTAACCAAATGGTATTCCATCAAGAATACACTGACTTCAATCAAGCATGGAAATGATAAAACATCACATAATAATCCTAATTCATTTGGATCCCTAAACCCTAAATTATCTCTCCTCAAAATTCAAGAGTTATCTTTAACTACTCTATGAATTTCTTATACCAAATGAAAGAGAATTCAATGGAGAACAAAATTGTATTTCATGCCATAACCCTAAATCCAGGTATTTAGGGATGCAAAATCAAAAATTGAAATACTTACCTTTGCTCTTTGAACCTCACGTACATGAAGAAGATTGGAAGACTTGTCTTCCATTTTTCATTTATTCAATTTATGCTACTTGTTATCTTTTATTTCCATAAATAATAAAATACCTTCTTAATAGTAAAATAACTATTTTACCCTTAAATCCAATGAATCCATAATGTGCCAAATGTCATCATCCTTCATCCAATGGCATGGGTTTAATCTTGAGTTAGTAGTTTACCAATTTTCCCTTTAATTATATTAGTTTCCATTTTTGCCCTTGAAACAAACTTAAATTTCAATCTTGTCCTTTTGATCCAATGGCTAGGATTTAACATGGAAAAATTATTTAAATCCAAGGGCCCAAAATTAATCTTACCATTGTAACCATATGAAATGACATTCTCACCCTTTCATCCAATAGCTAATGTTATTTTCTTGAATTTATATTCGATCCATTTATCCAAAAAATTTCGAAAGCTTTATCGAATAATTTTTTAAAATCGAAATCTCGAATTAATTTAATAATCTCATTTCCAAACCACTTCTTGTAAGTGAACTACCCATTTATGAAATAAAAATTATTTCTGGGAAAATTACCATTTTAGTACTCAAACATTTTAGAAATTTTCACTTTGTCCACCAAACTTTCATTTTATTCATTTTGGTCACTTCACTTTGGACATCAAACTTTCAATCTTATCATTTTGGTCACTAACTAAACTTTGGGGCATTACATATATGTTCATTTTTTAACCTTTAAACAACGTACACATCATGCACAAACATATACTTGAACTCGAGTTTTCTTGGATGAACATCATCCTCTTTTTCATTAGAGCTACTCGTTGGGTTCGATTGTTGGAATATTTTAATTCTTCTAAGTCGATAATATTGTTTATTTTTCAAGATTTGAGCATAGTTTCGATTCATGTCTAGATAGTTATTATTAGGTTACTCTGAATTTCCGTTGCTGTTTAAATAAAAAAACAAGATTTAATATCATATTATTCTTGTACTATAACCATGGGGTTTGTGTCAATTTGACCATTATACTTTTAATTTTGGAAATTTTACCACATAACTATTTAATTGGTTCCAATCAAGCTATCATCCGTTAAAAAAATAAAAAGGCTGACGTGACTGTTAAATAAAACTGGTCTAATTACACATTTGGTCCTCGTTATTTACACAATATATCAATTTAGTCCTGATTTTAATTTAATAAAATAAATTAATTATTAAATATGGTGGTGACACATGTCACCTGATTGATTGGAGAAAGAAAATAAATAAGAGAGAGGTTTAGCATTGCGAGGAATCAAACCCTTGCCTAAGTGGTGTAGGTGGTATGCTCTTACCACTGGGTTAAGCTCAATTTTAGCATATGGAATACAACATTCAATATATATTTTAGTTGGTGTTTATGACAGGAGAAAGGAAATAAATGTGTATGAAGGGGACTCGAACATGACACACTTAGGGTGCATAAAATATTTAAACCAATGAAATAAATCTAATAATTAAATTAAAGTTAACATCACTTTGTATATTTGAATTATGTTCGCGATTTTGGATTTGAAAATGAATTTAATATAATTTTAATATTTTGATTTTTTATATAATTTCATATATATATATAATTTAATTAATTTTTTAATAAATATTGAAATTATTAATTAAGTGAAAAAATTCAATTGAATGATCATATATGTGAAATTATAAAAATAAATGTGGAAAATAAAAATATATTAAATTTAGTTTAGAAATACAAAAATCTTAAAACCATTTTTATTTTAAATCGTGCACTAACTATAATTTAAAATATATACAAAATGGTGTTAACTTTAATTATTAGATTTATTTTATTAGTTTAACTATTTTTATGCATCCTAAGTGTGTCATGTTCGAGTTTCCTTAATCCACATTTATTTTCTTTTTCCTGCCGTAAACAACCAATTAAAATATATATTGAATGTTGTATTCCATGTCCCAAAATTAAGCTTGGCCCAAGGGTTCAATTCCCCTTAATCCCTAGCTTCTCTTATTTATTTTCTTTCTCCAATCAATCAGGTGACATGTGTCACAACTTGATGGGAGAAAGAAAATAAATTTATTAAATTAAATATAAATAGATAAAGTCCTCCAATAAGGTAATGACACGTGTCAGCACTATATTCAATAATTGATTTATTTTATTAAATTAAAATTAGGGCTAAATTGATAGATTATGTAAATAACATGGACCAAATGTGTAATTATACCAGTTTTATTTAACATAAACGTTAGTCTCTCCATTTTTTTAACGGTTGGTAGTTTAATTGGAACCAATTAAATAGTTACGTGATAAAATTTTCAAAATTGAAAGTATAGCAGTTAAATTGACACCAACCCCATAGTTAAATGGTCATATGTGTAGTTTACGCCTCTTAATTATATTCTTTTCTCAGTCGAAGACTGTTACGAGTAATGGAAAGAAATAAAAAAATAAATGTTTCTAAAGAAAAATATAAAATTTATTTTTAAAATCTTACATGTATTTAGAAGTTTATGGTTCGTTTTATTTTTTATGTTTTTTTACATTTTTAATGATTTTATGGATTTTATTTTTAAAAAAAATAAATTAAACATAAATATAATTTTAAAAAAAAAATATAAGTTCAAAACATAAATTTTGAAAATCATATTTCCTTTTTTATAATTTTATGGTTCTTTTCATTTTTTTATGTTTTTACATTTTTAATGATTTTAGGGATTTTATTTTTTTAAAATAAAATTAAACATAAATATAATTTAGAAAAAAATATAAGTTCAAAACATAAATTCTGAAAATTATATTTCTTTGAACATTTTTAGTTTTTTTTTATTTTAAAGATTTTTTGATTTTTTTAAATTCTCTGAAAAAATTATAAACAAATCATAAAAATGATTTTCCCTTCTGAAAACCCAATTTAAAAAGAAAAAGGAAATCAGTTTTTTTTAGAATTTTCTGAATGTTTTTATTTTTTACATTTTAAGATTTAGGGGTTTTAAAATAAACTAAAAATAATTATAATTTTGAAAAATATAATAATGCCAAAACATAGATTCTGAAATTTAGATATTCTTTTTTATAATTTTTTATTTTTTATGAATTTTTATAAATTTTCTACATTTTTATAAGCTGCACCTTTTAATTGGATCAAATTATCTGTAACAGAAAATGCTACTGAAATAACAAATAAGACAAAATAACAATATAAGGGTAACTAAAAAATGATAATACATGAATAACTGAGAAAAAATATACATGGGATAAAGTGAAAAATAGAGTAAGGGAAATATTAATCCAAAAATTAAATATGTTTTTGTTATGTTTATAAACAGAGACAATTCTTTGTCAGAATAAAAAAAGAACAGTTATCTATCGTTTATGTATTTTGTTAATGATCAAACCTTATGCATTTTTTTAGTTTTATAATCATTAATATTCGACTCATTTGTTGATTAATTTAAATTGAGTACCACAGAGGTTTATTATGGAGATAATTCTTTCAATTTAATTTTCTTCATTCACAACGTCGGGATTTGAACTCTAATCTTATTTAAAAGATTTAGTGTCTCGTCCAACTAGATCAACTGGTTGTTGGTTCATCAGATGTTAGTAATTAAAATAATAAAAAGATGATGTCGGAGAGATTTCTTAGTTGGTCGAGTGACTAAAAATACTTATATTATTTTATCTTGTATGTGTTTAAATTTCGATATTTGTCTTGAGAATGTAATATCTTTCCATTAAATAATAAAAAGACGAAGTTGTAAACGATGGGTAACCATTTGAAACTTTGAGAATAATAGCACCCGGTAGACAATGGATGAAAATCGTATGTCCCCTAATTATGTCCCTTTAGGTGCCCCACTTTAAAATAGTAGGCAATAGGCATGTGAAGAGAGCGTGAAAGAGCTTAACATATTAACCCCATCCCATGTAAGCTAAAAGAGTAGGCCAACTAATATGTTTAACTTAACAAATACTAGTAATTTTGTATGATTTTGATCAGAATTAAATAACACAATACATAAATGAAATTACATTAATTAATACATACGTAAAACTACACTAAGAAATAATCATCGAAATGCATAAATAAATGAACCGATGATCGAAATACATCTTTATTCTTTAACTAAACAGTTTAAAAAGATAAAATTAGAATAATTCTAGATATGGTCTATACATAATGAAACTTAAATCAGAATAAAGGTGATTGACGTTCGTGAAGTGATACATAGTTGTTTCATTAGTGTCCTAATACGTTTCTCTGCTCAATTTATATTGTTGGGGGCCGTTCCAAGGCTAAAGGAGATTGACGTTTGTGGAATATGATTATGTGGTTTATGATTGTTAAAAAATATATATGGATACTTGCTTATTTTGATCTCTTAATTTTAGTTTATTTTGATTTGTCCTCTTTTTTATGATTAATTAGACTTTACCCCGACTTAGTATCTTTCCTCCGTCCCTGCTTTTAGCACCTTCCTTATGGCAGGTAAGGTCACTTTCTGCAATCGATCCATAGAAACCTACACATTTCCCAAACATTATGTTCTGATTGTGTCTCTTCCTTTGTTTCAGTGTGGAATGCTGGTTTCCTCATCCGCATGGCAAATTTAAGCCCAACTTAGCCCTTTCAAGAGACCTTGTGGCTTTTGATGATGGTACAACTGGCAAAACTGCCATGTTTGTGGGTACGCTGCCAAGCCAGTAAGCCACCATGGTACTTTCATAACCATATATTAAAAATTGGGGGAAATTTTCTACATGTGTACAGAAACAAAACATTAAACTTGTATCTTAAGTTGGTGATATGAAAAGGAAGATGGGAAACATCAGAACCAAAACTAAAAAAGTAAGATTGGCAGCAGTAATCATGGTTGGGGGAGATTATGTGGTGCTACTGGTAGTAACTCCTCTGTAAATTGATTTTCCTTGTCTTCATTTGAAACCGTTATGGTGGTATAAAGGATCTTCACTTTCTTCAACATTGCAGCAACAGCAGCAGCAGCTAAAACAACCAACCCAACTATCATATTCATTGGGACTGCAACCAATGAACCATAGTTAGAATTATAAAGAGTACCAAATTATACTGGATTAAAATATAGGGACTAAATCTCGCAACTAAGCATAATAGAGGGAGCAAAACTAAAATTTGGCCGGAAAAGAAAATGGTGACAAAAACGTTACCTGTTTCTGGTGCCAAATGGAACCAAGTTCTTTTAAATTGGAATCCAAAGTCGTCACCTTTAGGCAACTCCCAAGTTAGCCCTAGACCAAAGCTACCGTCAGAAAGATAAGAACTGTAAGCAAATGGAATTGTAACAGTTTTGATGGGCCTGCAGGAATCTGGAACCTCGGCATACGATTCCACCGTATAAACATGATGTTGAGGGCCACTCATACAAGGAATTTCTGGGATTGAACCCCCAATTGAAGCTGAACAACTCAAGTAAGTGTAGTTCTTAACAACATAGAAGTAATGGAATGGAGTGAGGGAAAGATCGAGGTTCAGAAAAACCTCATGGACACAGTTTCTGGGGTCAAGAAGATCTAGTTTCCTTGTGTCGTAAGAAATGGATTTGACGACCAAATCACCATAAAAAGGGAAGTGAATGATGGTGGAGTTGTTTCTGCAAAAGAGCTCAAAATTTGGGTCACCACAGTGTTGGGGGTGGTGGGCTTTTAGGCTGAAAGGGGACATGATATTGAAACCCTTTGGACCACAATTTGCAGGTGGGGGAATGGCATCTGAAGCTTCTGCATGTGAAAGGAGTGGTATAGAGAGGGAAAGAATGAAGAAGAAAGAAGCAGACTTCATTGTTTGCAATGGCAAACACATAAAGGATAGAGAGTGTAGCAACAATGGGTCCTATAAAGGATGATGAGTCCTATAATAAATGGGTTTGAACATGTGTCAAGTGGAAGAAGAGTGTAGCACACATACAAGGACTTTTATAATTCCCTGACTTCGTTTTCTTGACCGTCTAATTTGAATGAAATATTGCAGAGCCATATTAAAGGTACTTATTTTAAATTAATTTACTTCATTTCTAATACTAAAGTTCGAAGTTTTGAACTTCTTTTGCAGTCAATACAATTATATTAAAACTCTTAATTATCGACTCGAATAGTAATTTAAAGTTAAAATGATCGAAACTTGAAATTGATTTAAATCAAAATAATCCAGAAGTTTTAAAACTCGAATTAACTTAATTTGAAATCATCAACAACAAAAAAACCCAATGCAGTCCTACCAATTGAAGTCAACTGGTCAACAATCAAGTTGATAAACCCAAAGTTGTGGAAATTGCTCGTCTTAATTTTCAATATTAATATGGTCCACTGTAGTGTTCAAATGTCTTTTTACCACCCAACTAAGTAACCTGGCTTGATTGAATGGGCGTATACCAGTCCCTTTCCCCATATAAAAAGCCAATTGCTTTCGTGTTAGTTGTGCCATGGAATGACTTCTCTACCACTTGAGGCATCATCCTTTTGCACTTTATATAGTTTATAGCATTAAGCAATCTCATGAAGAGGGCCTACTTACAACAATAACTGCACCTTCCACCGTTCTAATTCAATTACAATGTAGTATCTTAATCCAGTTTTAAATATGTATAAATTCACGCACAACTACAAATTACGTTTCTCGAAGTTTTACGAACCAGGTCACCTAAGAGGAATAAGAATATGGAATATCTCAAACCATGACCCAAATTTTAAATTGGTCCTCAAACTTCAGTGGATAAGAATCACAATCACAACATCAAGATAGGAAAAACCCCATGAATCTCTTCCATGAACATGTTATTTTTGGTGTTGGAATTTATCAAAACATGGGGATTCTTTAAAATCTAAAAGCATTTAGGTAAAAGCATTTTAACAGCAGTAAAGGAATAGTATACAATTTTAGAATAAAAATGAAGTCAATGGCATCATAAATGTACCTTAGGAGGTCTGATGTATTCTATGATGAATTTGGGACCCATACCTTTGAAGAACTAACAACAACAAGGCCCACAATAGAAACTATTACTACAATTCAATTTCAAGGAAACATCATAGGAGTTCTTTAGCAAGCCTCATTGGCTTTTCTTTGAGAAATGCAACATCAATATTCGGTGTAGTCAGCGGATGATGATCTGCTTCCTCTTCATCGCTCTCTTCTATTAATGATGATGCAGCCGAACCTGATCTCTCGTCATCTGCATTCAAAGATAACTTAATAAAAAATATGAACAGGCGATCTGTAGCCCCAGAGAATAATTGCTTTTCGATCCATCGTTGGTGGTTTATCCTATCCCAAATATAGTACAACTTAGCACATTTGTTATTATTGCCCTAAGTTAGCAGAAAAGCTTCAATGTTGTCATGATCAAGAAAACTATGTGCATTTGAACCATTTGCAAGCCGATTATAAATTCATCCGATGCAAAAATGCATATTAATAAGAATAAACTTGGTGAAGCCTATGAAAAAAGCATGATAAAGCTTACCAGAAAATGCAGGACGATCGGTAAGATGTCGAACTGATGTAAGTTGAATGCTTTCAGGAAGTAGACAGTTGCAAAACACACCTGAAAGTCAAATACCTCGTGGATCAGATGAAATAATTGCACAGACTACAGAATCCACAGTTACAAAAGGTACTCAAATACAACACAGATTCTTTGATCACATGTATATAAAAGAGCAAGTAGTTTTCCCACCTAGTCGAGCCAGCCTATTTACCCATCCCGGAATATGTTTTCCGGTTAGCTGCATGCACACATCGTCGGTGAAATGGTTGCAATTCTTAGCAATCAAATGATACGTGTCCCCGTGGTATTTATCCGAAAGCTGTTCCATAAATACCCGAAATTCTGACCGAGACATGTTGGTGCTACCCAACAATACCGATTGTCTGAAGATGAAACCAGGAAAACTTCTTGGTTCAACTTCAAATACCCCACTTGTAGGGTACTCGTGTACTCCAAAGCCATACTCCACCCCATGCACTGAGTAGCAGCAAATAGGGCAAATTAAATTAATCCCACAAATTTTGAAAACAGAAAACAGGAAAAAGTCAAAGTTAACATTTCTTTTAATGCATAACAAATCACTATGTGATGGGGGCTATGGACAAACTTTACAAAACAGAGATGATAGCAAAATGAGATTAATTAATGCCATCAAGGTAAAGATTTAAGCTACTCCAAATGGAAATCAAATTGAATAACATATTTGCAAACGTTAATGAAAACCCACAGTATATCCTACCATGCTTGTATGTCCAAAGCTATTTATCAAATAACTCAAGCGTCAGAAACTAGAAATGACGATCAACTTAATACTCAAGACAACATTATCCACATCTAAGTTGTAAAATGAAGTTCACAAAGGAGGATTTTAACATATTTGGGGGCATTAATGAATCACTAAATCCTCTGTCTGTCTGTCTGTCTGTAGATATGAATATATATATATATAAAGAATTCTTAAACAAAAAATACCATGCTTGCATGTCCAACGCTATTTATCAAAAAAACTTGGCAAAATGGCAATGACAATGGCAATGGCAATGGCAATGGCAATGGCAATCAACTTAAAGCTCAAGGCAACATTATCCACATCATAGAAAACTGAAGTTCAAAAATGGGGATTTTAACATATTTGGGGAATTAATGAATCATTAGATGCCGTTTCTATATATTCTGCCATGCCTGCATATCCATCGCCTTTATATATATATATATAACTTAACCTGGAGTCAGAAACTAGTAATGCCAATCAACTTAATACTCAAGACAATCCAAATTGAAGCAGCACAATGAAGTTAACAAAATGCAAAAATAAACCCTTATGTTACATAAAGGAGAAAAAAATGATACCTTCAATCCCAGAGTGGAATACACCAAGGCCTAACCAGTAAAGGAAGTTGTTTATAGGCGTGAGATCATATACATTGAGATACAACAAGGCGCGACTGTTTCCCCCATTGCTTTGCCCATTTCTCACACTTGAATCTGATGGAAACAACCGCATTGCCCCTTAAAAATTTAACCTAATATTCTTCAAACTTTAGTCACAAGCTCCTCATCCTCTGCACAAAATAAAAACAAAAATATGGGTTTTATACCAACATGATATCAATATTCAGTTACTATACAAATACTTCTCTATTACCTAGCATAATGTCGTAAAAGTAGAAACTGAAGCAGAAAAAACCCAGAGAGTGGGAATCGCTAAAAAACTGAAAAAGAATGGAAAATAACAGCTTTTGAGTGTAAAATTTTCTGGGTTTTTCTTGGAAACCCGAAGAGAAAAATGGGTAACTAAAAAAATCAAATTAAAATACATAACTGAAAGCATAAGAAAGAAAATATGGGGAGGGGGAATTGAAGCTTTGTAACTTACCTAAGAAGAGGGGAGAGAGAACGTGCTTAAACGAAACGGCTTTGAGGCAGAAATCAAAGAAAGGAAGAGAGTTTTTCAAGTAATTCAACTCTCTTGATCTCTGGAGAAAGATATATGCATGAATCGAAAGAGGCTCTTTAAAAGTGAAGGTTCAAAGATAAATCTTGGTGGGCATATACAGATTATAAGTTATTTAATTCCATTTTTAATGAATATTTGATCCATGTTTTAATTCATTTGTTTTAAATAGTTAAAATTTAGAATAATTATTTGTTTGTTTTTATTTAATTGTCCTTTTCTTTGTTGATCTCTTTTTCGTTTGCATTTTAAGTTTAGGTAAATAATACCTTGGTCATTAAATTATTATTTTTATTTTAGTTATTGAACTATTTTCTGCTAAAATTGTTCTAAATATTACGTCTTTTTTATTTTAGTCACTCGCCGTTAAATAACTCGTGAAAAAACTAATAGTTTAGTGACCAAAACAGAAAAAAATTATAGGTTAATGACCAAAATAAAAAAATAACATTAATAAACAAAATAAAAAGAAGAAAAAAATATAATGTTACGGACGATTTCACCAAAAAACAATATTTTGGGTGATTAAAATAGAAATATAAGAATAATTTAATGACCAATAACGATACTTTCTTTTATGTTTTTGCCGTTTTTAAGTTTATTTTAAAAAATAATAATAATTTATTTAATTATTGTGTTAAGGTATAAACTGTAGAACAAAAAAAGCATCTTTAAACAGTACAAAATTTCCTTAAATTATACACTTTTAATTGAGTTGTTTGTTAAAATGTTTTAAGAAGTTTTGTCCCTTTCACTTTAAAGCAAAAGCGACTAATTTTAGAAAAAAAGGTAGATGACTTGGTAAGCGTATTAGATTTTTATTTTTGTTTAGTTAAGCTCATAATTTTTTTTATTTAATCCAAAATTAACCTCTATTTATTTTTAATTTTTATAATTTAGTCTAATATTATTTAATACTATTATAATATTTTTGAATTTCATAATTTATTACTCCCTCCATACCACTAAAGTTGTCCCTTATTAACTTTTTTAATTTTTTTTATAAAAATTGAATATAATTATTTTAAATATTTAAAATAATTAAATTTTATAAAAATATATATTTACAAACTACTTGATTCAAGGTTTGTGAAATATTTTTTATATTTTCATAAATAATAAATTTTAATTATGATTATATGGTGGATGTTGCTATGATTAAATGAGTGATATGTGAAACTTGCATATGTTTTCCTCCTTGTAATTCGAATAGCATGCATCTTGTTTTGATGTTCTTGATTCTTTGAAATATATGAAAACTTGGACTTATATGCTTTGAAATTGACTAGACTTAGTGTTACCTCACTAAGTACATAACTTGTACTTACCACTATACTTTTCATTCTTCCCATAACAGATTAAAGATAGTTCAAGAGGATATCTTGGGTTTGAAGCAACACTTGAGTCAAGCTTGAAAGTATGAATTCATACTCTTTGTATACTCCTAGTTTGGTGGCACTAGATCTTGTAATAGGTAGCCTTGATCATGCATTTGAATATGTGTTTAAGACTTGTAGGTGTAATGTTTTGATGGGCCTATCTTGTAAATAACTTTGATGACTTAAATTATGTGTTTGAACCATGATGATATGTATATATATGAGTAAGAAGCTGCGCAAATTATGAAATAATGCAATGTTTGATGAAACCATGTATGATTAGAATGCTAAACAAATGTTGTATGATCATGCATTTGTTCCTATGTCTATTAGCATGATTCGGCAATGTGGAATTTGAGGCTAAGGTATGTTTAAGCATGCATTATCAATGTATTAGCCAAGTATGCTATGAAATGTGATGACTTGATTGTAAAGAATCAATTAAAATGTGATTAGGGATTTCCATGTGGTTCGAATAAATGCATGAATGTGTAATAAGATATAAGTTAGATGCTTTGTATTGATCTTGTTAATTGGTTGAATAAGTAGTAACTTGAGATGCAAGTAAGCTAGTTAAAGTAAGTTTAGTGATCACCTAGTGTTAATCGAATAAAGTACTTGGAATTGTAGTAAGAATGAAAGTTGAACTATGTTTAATAGTAACTTATTGTGAAGTATGCCACACTTGTTGATTGTTGTTGAATGATGCATGTGAATTGAATGGATTGGTAACATGATATTGGTAACTTAGGATATAAGTAAGGAATGAAACAAAATGGTACCTAAATTAGTATGTATGTATGTTGGTTTTGTATATATGTGGATTATTTGAATGTATTGTATGACTTGAAGGGTTTAGTTTGGGTTACTTACACCGTAAGTCAAGTATTCCGAGGTTACTTCTCGAACAAGTAACCTATCCATTGCTTCGCTTCCACTTTGGTAACGCTCCTGAACTGGGTTACGGCTAACTCGGGGATGAGGTGTTACATTTATTGGTAATCAGAGCTTTTTAGTTGATTCTATAAGCTTACTTTCATCATATAGGATATTGTGCCACCTAGGAGATTTGATATAAGCTTGTGTTGTTGCATAAATGTGTAAATGTGATAACTAAGACTCTATTTGTTCTGATTGAACTAGAATGTAAGAAACAAGATTGGAACCGTAGGCTCCTCGAATGAAGGAGACAGTGTGAGGATGGAACAAAATCCTCCTCAACATCGAGCTCAAGCTGCTGCTCAACAGGAAGCTCCTACTATCAATCCTGTACAATAAGAATGTCTTACAAGTATGAAAGAGATGTTCAATCATCTCGTAACTGCCCTAAAACAAGATCACCCTATTGCTCCTACTGTTACTGTGCCAAACCGAGCCCCTATTGACAAGCTAGTTCAGCATCGGGCATATACCTTCACTGGCACCGATGAGGCTAATCTTGAAGTAGCCGAGTATTGGTTAGAGGCCACTACTCCCATTCTGACTAAACAATTGTCATGTCCTGACGAGCATAAACTCGAGTGTGCCATTGCTTTGTTGGCAGACGAAGCACTAAGCTGGTGGAAAACCACTACTCTGACTGCTCCTGCAGAGTCTATTACTTGGAAGTTCTTCATCGATGAGTTCAGGAAGAAATATATCAGCGAGCAATATCTGACCGAGCACCAAAAATGATTCATGTATCTTAGACAAGCTGGCCGACCTATCGAGCAATACGTGTGTGACTTTTGCAAGTATGGGTCCGAATATATCAAAACTGAGGCCGACAAGTGCCGAATGTTCATCGACGGGTTAAATGACAAATTAAGCCCGATATTCACTGCCTTGGGTATTACCGATTTCCAAAATTTGGTAAACCGGGCCATTGCTACTGAGGCAAAGATGAAAGCCTACGAAAGACATAAGAGCGGACACTCTTGGAAAAACAAACGACCCAGGAACGATGATAAGCCACACTGGCAATCAAAGAAATCCAAACATTCCAAGGGACACTCTTCGAACTATACCCCTAATCAGAAGAGTAGTTACATTCCGAAACCTCAAACGGTTATAAAGACTTCAGCCCCTGTTGTTTCTGTTGATAGCACGGGGAATCAGGCTAAAGCTAATCAATACCTATTTGCAAGTTCTTCCATAAACATCATACTGGCCAGTGCAGAGTTCAACAGAATTTATGCTTCTCATGTGGAGCCTCTGATCATTATATTCAGGATTGTCCCCAGAATCCCAACAAGGCTTCGAATCGAACTTCTGCAATTGCTAGCTTAGCTCCTCCTAACCGAAACAAATCACCCAGACAAGCTCAGTCTGGGAATCAAGGGAAACAGAAGGGCCCCTATTCGAATGTTACAGCTCATCAGAAGTCTCCAGCCCCTGCTCGTATGTATCACATTCGTGGTAAAGATGATGAAGAAGCTCCTAATGTTATCGCATGTATCGTTGAGTTAAATTCCAGTCCTGTATATGCTTTAATTGATTCGGGGTCTACCCATTCATTTGTTTGTTCTGCCTTGATCAATAAGTTAAAATTGAAACCCGAAATTATTGAATCAAATCTTGTAGTTTCAAATCCATTAGGGGAAAAACACCCATTAACATGTGCTAGAAGCAAGCTCACTTGACCATTCGAAACATACCCTTTCCTATTGATCTTTATGTCTTACCATATTGTGAATTTGATTTGATATTGGGGTTAGATTGGTTAAGTAAACACGAAGCCTGGGTAGATTGCCAAAATCGGAGACTGTATCTCTGGGGTTTAGGGAAAGAATCCATTCTCTTAATAGACAAGAAACCAACTTCAATCTTTGCTAAGATGATTCTCCAAGATGAAATTGAATTCGGTTTGCCTAGCTTGCCTATTGTTTCTGAATTCACTGATGTTTTTCCTGAGGAACTCCCTGGTGTCCCTCCAACCAGAGAAGTAGAGTTCGAGATAGAAGTTTAGCCTGGAACAGCTCCGGTGTCCATTACACCCTATAGAATGGCACCTGTTGAGTTGAAAGAATTAAAGAAGCAACTTCAGGAGTTGTAAGATAAAGGCTTCATAATGCCTAGCACTTCTCCATGGGGTGCTCCAGTCCTGTTCGTGAAAAAAAAATATAGGACTATGCGGCTTTGTATTGATTATCGTCAGTTAAACAAGCTCACTATCAAGAATCGGTATCCCCTGCCCAGAATTGAAGATCTTTTTGATCAACTCAGAGATGCTTCTGTATTCTCTAAGATCGACCTTCGATCGGGGTACTATCAAATGAAAGTGAAAGAATAAGATATGCCCAAGACAATCTTTCGTACTCGATATGGCCACTTTGAATTCCTTGTACTGCCATTTGGGTTAACGAATACTCTGGCTGCTTTCATGGATCTTATGAATCGGGTATTCAAGCCCTATCTCGATAAATTCATAGTTGTCTTCATCGATGACATTTTGGTGTACTCTTAGAATAAGAAAGAACATGCTGAACACCTCCGAATTGTCTTGCAAACACTCCAAGAACATCAATTGTATGCCAAGTTCTCCAAATGCGAATTCTAGTTACCAGAAGTTTCTTTCCTTGGCCACGTTATCTCGGCTGAAGGAATCAAAGTCGATCCAAGCAAGATTCAGTCTATTCTGAATTGGAGACCTCCAAAGAATATAAGCGAGGTCTGAAGTTTTCTCAGTTTAGCCGGGTATTACAAAATATTTGTTAAGGGCTTTTCCTCAATTGCCGCAAGCCTTACAAAACTTACCTAAAAGGATACACCTTTTGTTTGGTCTGAAAGACAACAACGAAGCTTCGATCAACTTAAGCAAGCTCTGACTCATGCCCCGGTACTCATTCAACCAGAATCAGGCAAAGAATTCACTGTTTACAGTGATGCTTCTCATCTAGGACTAGGTTGTGTCCTGATGCAAGATGGGAAAGTAATTACTTACGCTTTAAGGCAGCTGAAGCCACACAAGTCTAATTATCCAACACATGATCTGGAACTAGCAACTATCGTGTTTTCTCTCAAGATATGGAGATACTATCTATACGGAGAGAAATGCAATCTATTTACCGATCACAAAAGTCTCAAATACCTCTTAACTCAGAATGACTTGAATTTGAGACAAAGGAGATGGCTCGAATTACTTAAAGATTACAACTTGGTTATTGACTACCATCCAAGGAAAGCAAACGTAGTTGCTGACGCCCTTAGTCGCAGACCATACTCGGGTAACTCCTAAATCTAGAATTCTGATTAAATTCATTTGAGTCATGCCTTCTCTTGTTTTGCAAACAATGAATTTAGAGTTTCCTTAAGCTACAAGTTACTATTCAAAAATTTCTTGAAATACAAGTAAACCATTCGAATAATAATTATGACTAAAATACTTGTAACCATTGAAATTGAGTTTTTCTTAGCTTGTAAGAAAGAATTCGAACAATGCCTTGTGATACAAGAAACAATTAGAACAGTGCCTCGCATTGCAAGAAATCTATTGAAAATTATTCTAATGACTTTGTTAATGCTTTCGTAGCTACTACGACTATCAATGCTCATTTCCGACTATCCAAGGGCTGAAAATATTTATCTGAACTTCAAGTTCAATCCAGTCTAATCTCGAGAATTAAAGAACTCCAACAAGTTGATCTAGATCTTCAGAAGATCATATCTAAGCTTACTTCTGAGTCTAGCTCTGACTTCTCCCTCAAGTCAAATGGACTCCTCTATTTCAAGGATAGAGTGTGTGTTCCTAACAATGAGGAACTAAGACAAGAAATGTTGCAAGAAGCACATCAAAGTTCTGTAACACCCCAAATCCTAGCCTAGAAGCATTGAAGTTAATTGTATAAGTTGATAGCTTAATTGAATTTAGAATTAAGCTAAATTGAGTAGTCAAGGGTCTAATTGAAAGAATGAATGAATTAAGTGACCAATTTAAAAGTGACTACATTGAATTAAAGGAGAAAGAAGGGGAATGCATGCTAAATTCCTTGTTTCCCCTAATGCCCTTGATTAAGTTAATATTAAGGATTAATTAAGGGGCATTTTAGACAATGCACAAATCCAATAACAAGGATTTGTTGTTGTCATCTTCTCCATTATCCTTGTTTAGACGAAAAAGAAGAAGAGAGAAAATAGAGAGAAAGAAGCTTAGGAAAATCAGCCATTGAAGAGAAAAATCAAGCTTGCATGTGTTGAAAATTTTCATTGAAATTAAGCTAGAAACGAAGTAAGTATAATTCTTCTTGTGTTTAATTGATTAGGCAAATATATTGTTGAATTGGACTGATTTTGATGATGTTAGATGAAATTAGACATTGAATATGTTGTTAGATGATTGAATGATTGTATAATTATACAAATTTGAAGAATGAACATTAGGTACAAAGCTGAAATCATGTGTTTATGCTAGTGTAATAAACTAGGTTGCTGGAAAATTTTATTGTGATATTGAAGTGGGAATTGAATGATTAGAACTTAAAATTAAGCTATGGAATTAATGAATTGATGATGATCATGAATAGGTAATGTTTAAATGGTGTTAAACAAATTGAATTGTTAACAAACAATGCTGGAAATGGAAGATAAAAGCATGAACATAGTTATGTAACATAGAAACTATTTTGTGGAATTGAAATTGAGTAAACATGCAAGATTAGGCTTTATAATCAACCTACTCTGTTTTGGAAGCTTTGAATAATGAATTAACATGGACTTAACATGTTTAGGATATCATATCAAATGAATTATAGGGCCAAGACATTGGTTAAAATGAATTAAAGGCATTAAAATGTGATTAGATGCAATCTACCCAGAATTGCTCTGTTCTTGGTAGTCACTTTGAAAATTCGCCAAAAATTGTATAGACCAAATTCAGGGCTGAAATTTTAATGACATGATCCTTAGAATGTCTACTTTCATTAGGTGAAAACAGAACTGAAAATGGGTCCTATGCTGGAAACTGTAAATAGGAATTGTTGGCTAGTGCAAAATGTCCAGGCAGTGTAAATGCCCTGTATTTGAACAATGTATTAATTGGCTAAGAACTAAAATGTAAGTCTTACATGGTCTTATATGAAATTTTTTTAGCTTTACAACGGTGCATAGAAATCAAAATTCCGATGTACGGATTAAAAGATATGGCCATTTAAAGGGACAATGTGTAAACTGCCAGGCAGCAGTGTCCTGGGCAGTTTGGGACTGTTTTTGCACCTGTCCAATTATGTATTAAAATGAAGTAATAACATTATGGAAATGAACTAGTATGAAATGCTTAAAAGGAAGTATAAAAATAGTAGCTAAATGTTAGGTACATTGTGATAACATTGCTACTATGATTGTGTGATATTGTGCTTGTTTTGATGATATGAATATGTGCTATGCTTGCTAGACCAAGGGCAGCAAATTGGGGAAGAAGAGGATAGGAGTGGACATCCCAAAGATAGAGGCAAAGGGATTTGGATTCAAGATAATTGATTGCTAGGAGTATTGTGAGTGTAACTATCCTTAGGGTTGGGACTTAGGTCCTAACCAACCTTGTTAATGTCTAAATGCAATGTCAATGCCATGTAACATGGCTTAAAGTATATTTGGCTATTTAAGGGAAAAATGAAATGTATGACAACTTGATTGATGCCATGATCTTTGTGTTTACTTGGGTGTTAAGCAAATGTTATCAAATGCTTGTCATATTGCATTGCTTATGCCTAAGGTTTGAAATGGCATGCTTGCTTGGAGAATAAGGTATGCACAATGCATACATATGCTTGTGTTTGTGAATGTTCTGCATTGCTAATTGTAATGAATTGAACAAAGATACTACTTTGTATTCATGCTATTCGAATGGCATGGATAGTTCTGTATTGGGAGTTAAGACTCCATAAGCGTAAGGGCTTGTCCTTGAATGGTATATAGTTGAATTGAATAAAGAAATGTATAAAGCTTAAATGAAATGGATAATCAACAACCTTGGTAGCTAGTTTGATAGATAGGAGGGCATGCCTTAGAATCTTGAGCTCATATTGGCACTACGGTGCATATTGGTACGGCGGTACATATTGGCACGACGGTGCATATTGGCTCTTCGGTGCATATTGGCACTACGGTGCATATTGGCACTTCGGTGCATATTGTTAAGATTTAATTATCTAGTAAGCTACTTACCAAGGATGTTGTAAGATGACTTAATAAATCAAATGAACATTTCTTGTATTGTAAGATACTTGAATGGACTTTCTTACTTTGAAAGATGACACATGAATGGTTGCAAAACTTGTTACTTGTTATGAAACCAATGTATGGATGATGGCTTTATGCATAAATTCCTACTTGATAATTTGAGTGAATGGTTGCTTGTCCTCTAAGCATGTTGTTCGAATGGGCTATGATTACCATGGTGGATGTTGTTATGTTGATTGTATGATATGTAAAGGTTCCTAAGTTACCCTATGCAATTCGAATAAGCATGTATCTTGTATTGATGGTCTTGAATCTTGAAATACATGAAAACTTGGATTTATATGCTTTAAAATTGACTAGATTTAGTGTTACCTCACTAAGTACATAACTTGTACTTATCACTCTGCTCTTCATTCTTCCCATAACAAATTAAAGATACTTCAAGAGGATATCTTGGGTTTGAAGCAACACTTGAGGCAAGCTTAAAAGTATGAATTAATACTCTTTGTATACTCCTAGTTTGGTGGCACTAGAACTTGTAATAAGTAGCCTTGAGCATGCATTTTGTGGTGTTGTTGAGACTAGTATATGTATTGTTTTGATGGGCCTATTATGTAATCAATTTGGATGACTTAAACTATGTTTGAACCATGATATTATGTATATATATTAAGTACTTGCTGCGCATATTGTGATGGAAATTCAATTGATTGATGAATCCTTGTATGAATCGAATGTTAGACCAAAGTTGTATGAACATGCATTTGTTCCTATAGCCATTGACATGATTCGGCTAAGTTGATATTGGAGCTAAGGAATGTTTATGCATGCATTATAATTGTACTAGTCAAGTATGCTATGAAATGTGATGACTTAATTGTAAAGAAACAAATGAAATGTGTTTAGATATCATCTAGCTATTCGAATAGGTGTATGAACATAAAATAAGATGTAAGTTGAATGCTTGGTAATGATCATGATAATTGGTTGATTAAGTAGTTCCTTGATATGTAAGTAAGCTAGTTAAGACATGTTTAGTGATCACCTAGTGTATTTCGAATAAGGTTTTTAGATTTGTAATAAAGATGAAAGTTGTATCATGTATGATAGTAGTTTAAAGTGAAGTATGCCACACATGTGTTTGTTGTTTGAATGATATATGTGATTTGAATGTAATGGTAACATGATAATGGTAAACTTAGGTTATAAGCATGAAATGAAACAAAATGGTACCTAAATTTGTATGCTATGTATGTTGGTTTGCTTAGTAAGTATTGTATGACTTGTATTGTTTGTATTGAAAGGTTTAGATTGGGTTACTTGCGCATCAAGGCAAGTAATTCCAAGGTTGCTTGTTTGACAAGTAACCTATCTATTGCTTCGTTTTCATTATGGTAACGCTCAAGAACCGGGTTATGGCTAACCCGGGGATGGGGTGTTACAAGTTCTTTCTCGATCAACCCTGGATCGATTAAGATGTATAAGGACCTAAAGCCACTATACTGGTGGCCAGGCATGAAATCTGCAATCACTGACTTCGTATCCAAGTGCTTAACATGTCAAAGAGTCAAAGCCGAGCATCAAGTCCCTACTAGACTACTTCAACCTATTAAACTTCCCCAGTGGAAGTGGGATCGAATTACTATGGACTTTATCACCGGTCTTCCTTCTACTCCAAGAAAGAATGATGTTGTACGGGTGATTGTTGATAGATTCACTAAATCTACTCACTTCATCCCTGTTCGTATGAACATGAGTTTGGAATCCTTTGCCGAGCTATACATCTGTGAAGTGATTCGGTTACACGGTTTACCTACAGCAATTATCTCCAATCTTGACCCTCGATTCGCTTCTCGATTCTGGAATTCTCTGCAGAAAGCTCTAGGAGCTAAAGTACATCTTAGTATGGCCTTTCATCCTCAATTGAATGGCCAATCTGAGATGTGTTAGAAGATATGCTACGAGCTTGTATTATTGACTTCGGGAAGAATTGGGAGAAATCCCTACCTCTTGTAGAGTTTGCCTACAACAATAGCTATCAATCTTCTATTCAAATGGCACCATTTGAAGCTCTATATGGTAGAAGATGTAGAACTCCCTTATGCTGGTCTGAATTGGGAGAAAACAAAGTATTGGGACCTCAATTGCTTTGGGAAACCGAAGAACAAATCAAGATCATTCACGATCTATTGAAGGCAGCTTTTGATAGACAGAAAGCGTATGCTGATTTGAAAGGAGATATATCCAGTATGCTATGGAGACAAAGTATTCCTAAATGTCTCACCTTGGAAGAAAGTGCTCAGATTTGGAAGAAAAGGGAAGCCCAGTCCCCGATACATCGGACCATTTGAAGTTATTGAAAGAATTGGTCCAGTGGCCTATCGACTAGCTCTTCCTAGAGAGTTCGATAGAATACATAATGTCTTCCATTTTTTAATGCTCAGAAGGTATCGATCTGATCCTTCACACATTCTCGAGCCCGAAGAAGTATAATTGAATCCTGATTTGTCCTACAAAGAAGAACCTATTCAGATTCTTGATCGGGAAGTAAGGAAGCTTCAGAACAAGATTGATCCCCTTGTTAAGATCTTATGGAGAAATCATAAGGTGGAAGATGCTACCTGGGAATCTGAAGAAGTCATGAGGAAACAATATCCTCACCTATTCGATTCAGGTAAATTCGAGGACAAATTTAATTTAAGGGCGGAGAATTGTAACACCCAAATCCTTGCTTAGAAGTATTGGAACCAAATTGCATAAGTTGATAGCTTAATTGAATTTAAAATTAAGCTAATTTGATTAGTTAAGGGCCTAATCGAAAGAATGAATGAAATAAGTGACCAATTTAGAATGACTACATTGAATTAAAGGAGAAAGAAGAGGAATGCATGCTAAATTTCTCATTCCCCTAATGCTCTTGATTAAGTTAGGATAAGGATTTAATTAAGGGATATTTTAGACAATTCATAAATCCATTAAGATGGATATCATCTCCATCATCCTTTCATTGTGCCGTTTGGAAGGAGAGAAAAATTGAGAGAAAGAGAGCTTGAAAATCAGCCATTGAAGAGGAAAATTAAGCTTGCATGTGTAGTGATTTTCCATTGAAATTAAGCTAGAAGCAAAGTAAGTATGATTCTACTTGTGTTCAATTGAATAAGCAACTATATTTGTTGAATTGGACTGTTTTGATGATGTTAGATGAAATTAGCTATTGAATATGTTATTAGATGATTAAATGGTTGTAGAATCATGCAAATTTGAAGAATGAACACTAGGTACAATGCTGGAAATTATGTGTTTGTGATAGTGTAACAAAATTGAAATGTGATGTTGAAGTGAGAATTGAATGATTAGAACTTAAAATTGAGCTATGGAATTAATGAATTGATTATGATCATGATTAGGTAAGGTAATTAAGGTGTTAAACAAGTTAAATTGTTAGTAACCAATGCTGGAAATGAAGGATAAAAGTATGAACATAGTCTTGTAACATAGAAACTGTTTTATTGAATTGAAATTGAGTAAACATGCATAATTAGGCATTGTAACCAACTTACTCCGTTTTGGCTGCCTTGAATAATGGATTAAAATTTACTCAACATGTTTAGGATATCATATGAAATGAATTATAGGGCCAAAACATTGATTAAAATGAATTTAAGGCATTTAAATGTGATTAGGTGCAATCTGCCCAGAATTGCTGTATTCTGGGCAGTCACTTTGAAAATTCACCAAAACTTGTGTAGATCAAATTCAGGGCTGAAATTTTAATGACATGATCCTTAGTATGTTTATTTTCATTAGGTGAAAATATAATTGAAAACTGGGTCCCATGCTGGAAACTGTAAATAGGAATTGCTGGACAGTGCAAACTGTCCAGGCAGTGTAAATGCCTTGTATTTGAACAATAAACTGTATTAATTGACTAAGAATTAAAATAAAAGTCTTACGTGGACTTATATAAAATTTTGTTAGCTTTCCAACGGTGTATAGTAATCTAAATTCCGACGTACGGATTAAAAGATATGACCATTTAAAGGGACAGTGTGCAAACTGCCAGGCAGCAGTGTCCTGGGCAGTTTGGGACTGTTTTTGCACCTAGTAACAAACTGTTTCCAAAATAGTTTTGGGACATTGTAACCTGTTCAGTTATGTCTTAAAATGAAGTAATAACAATGTGGAAATGAACTAGTAAGAAATGCTTAAAAGGAAGCATAAAAACAGTAGCTAAATGTTAGGTACAAATGTGGTAACATTGCTACTATGATTGTGTGGTATATTGTGCTTGTTTTGATGAAATGTGTATGTGCTATGCTTGCTAGATCAAGGACAGCAAGTTGGGGAAGAAGAGGATAGGAGTGGACATCCCAAAGCTAGAGGCAAAGGGATTTGGATACAAGATAATTGATTGCTAGGAGTATTGTGAGTGTAACTATCCTTAGGGTTGAGACTTAGGTCCTAACCAACCTTGCTATTGTTAATTCAATGAAATTGCCATGTAACATGACCTAATGCATATTTGGCTAATTAGGGAAGAATGACATGTATGATAACTTGTTTGATGTCATGATCTATGTGTTACTTGGGTGTTAAGCAAATGTAATGAAATGTTTGTCATGTTGCATTGCTTATGCCTAGGGTAAGAAATGGCATGCTTGCTTGGAGAATAAGGTACGCACATTGCATACATATGCATGTGTTTGTGAATGCTATACATGGCTGATTGAAATGAATTGAACAAGGATACTACTTTGTATTCATGCTATTCGAATGGCATGGATAGTTTTGTATTGGGAGTTAAGACTCCATAAGCCTAAAGGCTTGGCCATTAAATGGCATTATCAATGTATTAGCCAAGTATGCTATGAAATGTGATGACTTGATTGTAAAGAATCAATTAAAATGTGATTACGGATTTCCATGTGGTTCGAATAGATGCATGAATGTGTAATAAGATGTAAGTTAGATGCTTTGTATTGATCTTGTTAATTGGTTGAATAAGTAGCAACTTGAGATGCAAGTAAGCTAGTTAAAGCAAGTTTAGTGATCACCTAGTGTTAATCGAATAAGGTACTTGGAATTGTAGTAAGAATGAAAGTTGAACTATGTTTAATAGTAACCTATTGTGAAGTATGCCACACTTGTTGATTGTTGTTGAATGATGCATGTGAATTGAAAGGATTGGTAACATGATATTGGTAACTTATGATAGAAGTAAGGAATGAAACAAAATGGTACCTAAATTAGTATGCTATGTATGTTGGTTTTGTCTATATATGGATTGCTTGAATGTATTGTATGAATTGAAGGGTTTAGTTTGGCTTACTTACGCCGCAAGTCAAAGATTCCGAGGTTACTTATTCGTCAAGTAACCTATCCATTGCTTCACTTTCTCTTCGGTAACGCTCTAGAACCGGGTTACGGCTAATCTGGGGATGGGGTGTTACATGTTTTGACATGTCTAAGTGTATATATAACTATGTTGACTATTTTGTGTTAATACATACTAAATGAGACTGTTTTGACATGTCTAAGTGTAGATATAACTATGTGGACTGCTTTGTGCCATTACATGATTAAATGGGACTGTTTTGACATGTCTAAGTGTATATATAACTATGTGGACTGTTTTGTGTTATTACATAAATAAATGAGACTGTTTTGACATGTCTAAGTAAAAATGTGATATGTGAGCTATTTTTTTTTGTTAATACATGAATGTGTGTGTATATATATATGCAATGAATTGGATTGTTGGCTAAAATATCTATGACTATGTTATGTGTTGAATAGTTTGGTTTGGTTTTAATAATTTGCTGTTATGATTGAGGTACACACTTGACATGTGAATGGCTATGGAAGGAAGTAAATCGAGTTTAGTGGATCATGTATTCTATAATGTTGGAATATAAGGTGAGTGTAGTCACTTGAGTCTCGGGTAACGCGGAGTTATCCTGATGTCTAATTTGTTAAGATTATGTATTGATTAATTATGAATGAGATGCATTACATGTACATTATAAAAAGGCTCAAATAGAGCTAATCGATGATGAGCATACATTCATAGCATGGCATTCATGTTTTAACTTGAATGATATTGCAATTGTTGTGTTTAAAATGCCTTGTTATGCTTCAATGATAGGCTATGGAATGTCTTTGATATTGATAAGAATTGTGTACTTATAATAAGCCTGGATTAACTTAGTAACTAATGGCAATAAGATTTACAAGAAAGACTAAATCGTTAACTCTAAGGAGTCAAGAAGTAAGGAAGATTGAATGATGATTATAAGTTATTGAAATAAGGAAACAAGCAAGGTTACTTGTAACCTAAGAAATCCATGTTAACTTAAAAGTAAAGCCACTTGTACAACAAGCAACTTCCTAAATATGAAAACTAAGATAAAACACATAAGTTGTCCCTGTAAATGGAAGACCTTGGATATATTGGTTGATGCCTGAAATGTTTGGACTAAGGTCCCTTGTTATTAAGATCGAATGATCTTTTAGTTCCTTTGGTACTCTTGTTCAAAGTATTGCTCGAGGGACGCCCCATTGATATGTTTCGATGGCACTAATTACCATCGCTTGTTGGTATAATTCGATATTAGCTATTGTTATGTGCTCTGAGCTAAGTATCGCCTGGATTCTTGTTATCCATCACCAATAGTGATCCAAGGCAAACCTGTAAAAGACATGAATTGATAGTTATTGAGAAAAGAATTTCAAAAGAGATATGATCAAAAATTTTGGTGATAGCTCAAAGTGAGCCCAGTAATTAATAGCTCCAAATGAGCCTTGAAGTCAATAGCTCTTGGAGAGCATTATGTTCGATAGCTCTTAGTGAGCATTAAAAATTGAGATAAGCTATAATAATTTGAATAAAGTTAAAGAACTAAAGTTATTATAGAACCTTAATAATCAAGTTAGGAGAATACTAACATGACTTGCAAGAAAGTTATTGTGTGATTATGGTCTTAAATGGTTCGGCTATTTGATTAGTATTGTTTATCATTGTATATTATATGTTATGACTACCTCACTTAGGCTATGGAAACCTAATGCATTTCATGATCATGCATTTGCAGGTTATTCAATTATGTATCTCTAATATGTTTGAGAAATTACGAGTTTTGGAATGAGGTTTCTCTAAAGTTGGAAACAATCTTAGAGAGTATACTCCTAGGATGGTGGCACACTACTTGTATAATTATATCTAAATATTAGAATTTTGGCTTGTACAATCCCTTTTATGTTCGTCACAATTAAAGGAAATATTTGAGTATTAAGCGTTTCTTGATTTGTTTTGTAATTGATTCATGGGATAAAGTACTTATTGACTTGTATGCTAAATACTTAACTATAACTAAGTTATTTTGATAGAAATTTAGAAGTTAAATGTTAGATCAATAATGTAAGTTGCTACCTTGTACTGAAAGAGTTTGCCTTGTTCGAACAAATGCTTATTGAATATGTTGACTATATGTAACAGTAGAACCATTAAGGAAACTAGATGTGATACAAGTCATTGGTATGATAAATGGAATAGTTTGTAATTAGGTTCACTTGAATATTGGACAAATTGAAGATTGTTTCTGAATTGATCAGTTGTTTATGGGACATATGTATGTGTTATGGGTTACATTAGTAAATATCTGGATAATTATATTGTGCAAGTTGATTTATTTGGATGACCTTGCATGGCTTACTAACTTGTTGTTAAATAGTTAATTGTTGTAAAGTTAACCGATTAATGGATGGACATAGGTAATAAACTAGAAACCATATGTAAAGATTGTTATAAGTTTAAATAATACTTGATAGTAGATCTTGCCATGTTACAAGTAAATAGAAGGACTAGACTTTTACAATTGGTTCCTTATAATCGATCAATGTGGATAGAATGTTAAATGGATGGTTTCTTGGTGTACAAGTTACTTCTGAATTGTCATGGAAAGGTCATTGATCATGTGAACTGTTTGTGAAGTAGTTGGGATAAAATGTGATCAAGTGAATCAGTAGAGTCTCTATTTTTCAATCAATAGACCCTGTGTATTTTATGTTTATAATGATTAAATACTTCAAAGGAAGTAGAATCCAAGTAAGTTTATAAATGTTAAGAAACCATTCTGTTATGTTATGACTAAGTTAAAAAGAAAATTTGAATTTTTCTGGTTCTCATTTTTGGTTTTCTCTGCAGTAACGTTCTTAACTCCGATTTCCTTTTGGGTTGGGTTTAGAAAGTTAAAAATCTGTATCAGAGCATGGTTTAGCCTGTTTGAAACAGAATTGTATATATATACATATAAAAATGGACTGCTTTATGTGTTTAAATGTATGAGTATACTTGCTGCCCTGTTAAGTGTTTATACATATAAAAATGGACTGCTTTTTGTGTCTAAATGTGTGAGTATACTTGGTGCCGTGTTAAGTGTTTATACATATAAAAATGGATTGCTTTGTGTGCAAATGTGTATAAGAATATGGTTGCCCTGTTTGGTGTATACATGAATATATGGTGCATTGTATTGATCATGTAAATGTGTGTATATGACCTTGGACTGTTTTGAATGCACATGAACATATCAAGGGCTGTTTTGAAATATATAAGCATGCATACAAAGTGAATAGACTGTTTCAAGTGTATATAAACATAGAATGGACTGTTTGTGAACACATGGTTATGTGCTTATGTGATAGGGACTGTTTTTGGAAACTTAAAAATAATAGGAACTGTCTTGTGGTTATAAGAATGTAAATTTGTGTTTTTGGACTGTTTTAGAAGTCTAAAGAAGACAAAAAAATTGGTGAAATGAAATAAGGAATGAATTGGTAAACTTGTTGGACAGTTTTGGAGATTATAAAGGATGTTTTTGGCGTGTTTAAAGACGGTAATAGACTGTTTTGATGAACGTTCAAAAGCTTATATGAAGGTTGTTCTGTTTTGTATTCGTTTGATCATCTAGTGGACTGTTTTAGTGTTTAAGTGTATACATGTTAAAATGTTGCTTGATACAATTTAGAAGTGCATTAGATGACTTGGATAAGCTTAAAAATCTATATGAAGCTATATAGGAAAATGGAACTGATCTGGTATGTAATTCAAGATTTGAATATTATAAATTGTTATACAATCATAAAAGGAATTGTTGTGGCTGTGATATCAATTCTGGGTTGTTAAGGATTGTTTGTATAAAATAGGGGACTGAATTATGATGTTTAAAAGGCTGTTTTAGTGAGTTAAATCAGAGGAGATCAAAACTGTTTTAGAAAATCTGCATTAGAGGTAACTTTGAAAATTTGCTATAAATTGTACGAGTTGAATTAGAACCTATAATTTATATGGTTGAAAATCTTGTCATGTCTAGTTTTATAAGAAACAAACAAAACTGAATTTCGAGCCTTATAACATTCTGTAGAGACATTTGTTTAAAGACAGTATAATCTGCCACCAGGCAGAATTAGATGTAACTTTGGATTAAAAATTGTATTAACTCATAAAGAGTAAAAATGCAAGGCTTATATGGTTAGAAATTTAGTTGAGTCAGATTTCCAACGGTGTAAACAGTTTGAAATTCCGATGTACGGAATGAAAGTTATGAAATTTTAACTAAGGGATGTACAGTCTGCCCGGCAGCAGCTCTATAGGTGGCTTGAAATATCTTTGAATGTATGAAAGAGTGTATAAGGACATTAAAGGGTGTTTTAAGATTTAGGAAGGGGCTTTCCTACTTGTATATAAAAGTTTTAAGGACTGATTGAGTGCAGAAACTGTATACAAATGCAATTTGCCCTGAATTGAATGTATATGAATATAAGTAGACTGTTTTAGTACTCATGATTGTGTAGTTAAGTTATGTAAGAAATGAGACTGTTTTGACATGTCTAAGTGTATATATAACTATGTGGACTGTTTTGTGTTAATACATGACTAAATGAGACTGTTTTGACATGTCTAAGTGTAGATATAACTATGTGGACTGTTTTGTGTCATTACATGATTAAATGAGACTGTTTTGACATGTCTAAGTGTATATATAACTGTGTAGACTGTTTTGTGTTATTACATGACTAAATGGGACTGCTTTGACATGTCTAAGTGTATATGTGATATGTGAGCTATTTTGTGTTAATACATGAATATATATATATATATATATATATATATATATATACAAAAATATATATATATGCAATGAATTGAATTGTTGGCTAAAATATCTATGACTATGTTATGAGTTGAATAGTTTGGTTTGGTTTTAATTACTTGCTGTTATGATTGGGGTACACACTTGACATGTGAATGGCTATGGAAGGAAGTAAATCGAGTTTAGTGGATCAGGTATTCCATAATGTTGGAATATAAGGTGAGTGTAGTCACTTGAGTCTCGGGTAATGGGGAGTTATCCCGATGTCTAATTTGTTAAGATTATGTATTGATTGATTATGAATGAGATGCATTACATGTACATTATAAAAAGGCTCAAATAGAGCTAATTGATGATGAGCATACATTCATAGCATGGCATTCATGTTTTAACTTGAATGATATTGAAATTGTTGTGTTTAAAATGCCTTGCTATGCTTGAATGATTGGCTATGGAATGTCTTTGATATTGATAAGAATTGTGCACTTATAATAAGCCTGGATTAACTTAGTAACTAATGGCAATAAGATTTACAAGAAAGACTAGATAGTTAACTCTAAGGAGTTAGGAAGTAAGGAAGCTTGAATGATGATTATAAGTTATTGAAATAAGGAAACAAGCAAGGTTACTTGTAACCTAAGAAATCCATGTTAACTTTAAAAGTAAATTTACTTGTACAATAAGCAACTTTCCGAATGACAAAATTAAGATAAAACATATAAGTTGCCTCGAAAATGGAAGACCTCGGATCTATTGAATGGTGCCTGAAATGTTTAGACTACGGTCTCTTGTTAATAAGATCAAATGATCTTTTAGTACCTCTGGTACTCTTGATTAAGCAATTGCTTAGGGACGCCCTCTTGATATGTTTCGATATTAGCCCATGCTATGTGCTCCGAGCTAAGTATCGCTTGAACTAATATTATTCATCACCAATAGTGATCCGATTGTTTATGGGACATATGTATGTGTTATGGGTTACATTAGTAAATATCTAGATAATTATATTGTGCAAGTTGATTTATTTGGATGACCTTGCATGGCTTACTAACTTGTTGTTAAATAGTTAATTGTTGTAAAGTTAACCGATTAATGGATGGACATAGGTAATAAACTAGAAACCATATGTAAAGATTGTTATAAGTTTAAATAATACTTGATAGTAGATCTTGCCATGTTACAAGTAAATAGAAGGACTAGACTTTTACAATTGGTTTCTTATAATCGATCAATGTGGATAGAATGTTAAATGGATGGTTTCTTGGTGTACAAGTTACTTCTGAATTGTCATGGAAAGGTCATTGATCATGTGAACTGTTTGTGAAGTAGTTGGGATAAAATGTGATCAAGTGAATCAGTAGAGTCTCTATTTTTCAATCAATAGACCCTGTGTATTTTATGTTTATAATGATTAAATACTTCAAAGGAAGTAGAATCCAAGTAAGTTTATAAATGTTAAGAAACCATTCTGTTATGTTATGACTAAGTTAAAAAGAAAATTTGAATTTTTCTGGTTCTCATTTTTGGTTTTCTCTGCAGTAACGTTCTTAACTCCGATTTCCTTTTGGGTTGGGTTTAGAAAGTTAAAAATCTGTATCAGAGCATGGTTTAGCCGATTCTCAGACTAAACATGGGCTCACTGCATTGTAATAAGTCTAGTGTGCCACCTAGGAGTTCAAAATTTCTGTTATGTAATAGTGACTTCCGACTAATATGATAAGTTACTATATTTTGACATTCAGAATATATAAAAGTATTCTGAATTTGATATTACGAATCTATCTTCAGTATATAAATTCGAGGACGAATTTCTTTTAAGGGGAGGAATTGTAACATCCCAAAATATAGTCCATAAGCATGAGCAATTTGTATTGAAATTCAATTTAGATTAAAAACATCCTTAACATTATTTATCGAATGAGTTAAGGACCAAAGTAGAATTCTTGAAGAGTTTAATGATTAAATTAGAATGATCATGCCATAAAGCTCTAATCCTTGAGATCTTGCATGTAAAGAAAATTAAAACAAGTGACCTTGCTAGGTGTCATGCGCATGGAAAAACCATGTGTTAATAGGAAAGATAGAAACGGCTAGGTGGCAAAGAAAAAAAAGAAGAAGACTCTTGTCTTCATCATCTGATTCATTGAATCTTAGTCGGAAACCATGGGAGAAAAGGGGGGAAGAAATAGCTTGAAAAATAGAATTTGTTACATAGAACAATTGGATCCTTATTCGAGTAGTCCAAGAAAAAGGGTAAGTTTCCCTTTTTTCCACTTCATTAAGCTAATTGGTATGTTGTTTTTATTTGAAGAAAGCATGCGTATATATGTATCAATGTATGAATGGATGTCTCTAGGAATGTTGATGAACCTTGAATGTTTATACATGTTGATTTGGTATGATTGTAATGTTTCGAATGAAGCTGAATAAATTGTTAGTTAATGGGAAAATTGAGTGGTTAGAACATATAAATATGTTTGAAACAGAATTGTATATATATACATATAAAAAGGGGAACGCTTTATGTGTCTAAATGTGTGAGTATACTTGCTTCCCTGTTAAGTGCTTATACATATAAAAATGGATTGCTTTGTGTGCAAATGTGTATAAGAATATGGTTGCCTTGTTTGGTGTATACATGAATATATGGTGCATTGTATTGATCATGTAAATGTGTGTCTATGACCTTGGACTGTTTTGAATGCACATGAACATATCAAGGGCTGTTTTGAAATATAAAAGCATGCATACAAAGTGAATAGACTGTTTCGAGTGTATATAAACATAGAATGGACTGTTTGTGAACACATGGTTATGTGCTTATGTGATAAGGACTATTTTTGGAAACTTGAAAATAATAGGAACTGTCTTGTGGTTATAAGAATGTAAATTTTTGCTTTTGGACTGTTTTAGAAGTCTAAAGAAGACTAAAAATTGGTGAAATGAAATAAGGAATGAATTGGTAAACTTGTTGGACAGTTTGGAGATTATAAAGGATGTTTTGGGGTGTTTAAAGATGGTAATAGTCTGTTTTGATGAATGCTCAAAAGCTTATATGAAGGTTGTTCTGTTTTGTATTCGTTTGATCATCTAGTGGACTGTTTTAGTGTTTAATTGTATACATGTTAAAATGTTGCTTGATACAATTTAGAAGTGCATTAGATGACTTGTATAAGCTTAAAAATCTATATGAAGCTATATAGGAAAAGGGAACCGATCTGGTATGTAATTCAAGATTTGAATATTATAAACTGTTATACAATCATAAAAGGAATTGTTGTAGCTGTGATATCAATTCTGGGTTGTTAAGAATTGTTTGTATAAAATAGGGGACTGAATTATGATGTTTAAAAGGCTGTTTTAGTGAGTTAAATCAGAGGAGATCAAAACTGTTTTAGAAAATCTGCATTAGAGGTAACTTTAAAAATATGCTATAAATTGTACGAGTTGAATTAGAACCTATAATTTATATGGTTGAAAATCTTGTCATGTCTAGTTTTATAAGAAACAAACGAAACTGAATTTCGAGCCTTATAACATTCTGTAGAGACATTTGTTTAAAGACAGTATAATCTGCCTGGAGGCAGAATTAGATGTAACTTTGGATTAAAAACTGTATTAACTCATAAAGAGTAAAAATGCAAGGCCTATATGGTTAGAAAGCTAGTTGAGTCAGCTTTCCAAAGGTGTAAACGGTTAAAAATTCTGATGTACGGAATGAAAGTTATGAAATTTTAACTAAGGGATGTACAGTCTGCCCGGCAGCAGCTCTATAGGTGGCTTGAAATATCTTTGAATGTATGAAAGAGTGTATAAGGACATTAATGAGCTGTTTTAAGATTTAGGAAGGGGCTTTCCTACTTGTATATAAAAGTTTTAAGGACTGATTGAGTGCATAAACTGTATATAAATGCAATTTGCCCTGAATTGAATGTATATGAATACAAGTAGACTGTTTTAGTACTCATGATTGTGTAGTTATGTTATGTAAGAAATGAGACTGTCTTGAAATGTCTAAGTGTATATATAACTATGTTGACTGTTTTGTGTTAATACATGACTAAATGAGACTGTTTTGACATGTCTAAGTGTAGATATAACTATGTGGACTGTTTTGTGTCATTACATGATTAAATGGGACTGTTTTGACATGTTTAAGTGTATATATAACTATGTGGACTGTTTTGTGTTATTACATGACTAAATGGGTCTGTTTTGACATGTCTAAGTGTATATGTGATATGTGAGCTGTTTTGTGTTAATACATGAATGTATATATATACATATACATATATATATATATGCAATGAATTGAATTGTTGCTAAAATATCTATGACTATGTTATGAGTTGAATAGTTTGGTTTGGTTTTAATAACTTGCTGTTATGATTGAGGTATACACTTGACGTGTGAATGGCTATGGAAGGAAGTAAATTGAGTTTAGTGGATCAGGTATTCCATAATGTTGGAATATAAGGTGAGTGTAGTCACTTGAGTCTCGGGTAACGCGAAGTTATCCTGATGTCTAATTTGTTAAGATTATGTATTGATTGATTATGAATGAGATGCATTACATGTACATTATAAAAAGGCTCAAATAGAGCTAATTGATGATGAGCATACATTCATAGCATGACATTCATCTTTTAACTTGAATGATATTGCAATTGTTGCGTTTAAAATGCCTTGCTATGCTTGAATGATTGGCTATGGAATGTCTTTGATATTGATAAGAATTGTGTACTTATAATAAGCCTGGATTAACTTAGTAACTAATGGCAATAAGATTTACAAGAAAGACTAAATAGTTAACTCTAAGGAGTCAAGAATTAAGGAAGCTTGAATGATGATTATAAGTTATTGAAATAAGGAAACAACCAAGGTTACTTGCAACCTAAGAAATCCCTGTTAACTTAAAAGTAAAGCCACTTGTACAACAAGCAACTTCCTGAATATGAAAACTAAGATAAAATATATAGGTTGCCCCTGTAAATGGAAGACCTTGGATATATTGGTTGATGCCTGAAATGTTTGGACTAAGGTCCCTTGTTATTAAGATCGAATGATCTTTTAGTACCTTTGGTATTCTTGTTCAAAGTATTGCTCGGGGATGCCCCATTGATATGTTTCGATGGCAGTAATTACCATCGCTTGTTGATATAATTTGATATTAGCTATTGCTATGTGCTCTGAGCTAAGTATCGTCTGGATTCTTGTTATCCATCACCAATAGTGATCCAAGGCAAAACTGTAAAAGATATGAATTGATAGTTATTGAGCAAAGAATTTCAAAAGAGACATGGTCAAATATTTTGGTGATAGCTCAAAGTGAGCCCAGTAATTAATAGCTCCAAATGAGCCTTGAAGTCGATAGCTCTTGGAGAGCATTATGTTCGACAGCTCTTAGTGAGCATTAAAAATTGAGATAAGCTATAATAATTTGAATAAAGTTAAAGAACTAAAGTTATTATAGAACCTTAATAATCAAGTTAGGAGAATACTAACTTGACTTGCAAGAAAGTTATTGTGTGATTATGGTCTTAAATGGTTCGGCTATTTGATTAGTATTGTTTATCATTGTATATTATATGTTATGACTACCTCACTTAGGCTATGGAAGCATAATGCATTTCATGATCATGCATTTGCAGGTTATTCAAGCATGTATCTCTAATATGTTTGAGAAATTACGAGTTTTGGACCGAGGTTTCTCTAAAGTTGGAAACAATCTTAGAGAGTGTACTCCTAGGATGGTGGCACACTACTTGTATAATTATATCTAGATATTAGAATTTCGGTTTGTATAATCCCTTTTATGTTCGTCACAGTTAAAGGAAATATTTGAGTGTTAAGTGTTGCTTGATTTGTCTTGTAATTGATTCATGGGATGAAGTACTTATTTTCTTGTATGCTAAATACTTAACTATAACTGAGTTATTTCGATAGAAATTTAGAATTTAATGTTAGATCAATAATGTAAGTTGCTTCCTTGTACTGAAAGAGTTTGCCTTGTTCAAACAAATGCTTATTGAATTTGTTGACTATATGTAACAGTCAAACCATTAAGGAAGCTAGATGTGATACAAGTCATTGGTATGATAAATGGAATAGTTTGTAATTAGGGTCACTTGAATATTGGACAAATAAAAGATTGTTTCTGAATTGATCAGTTGTTTATGGGGCATATGTATGTGTTATGGGTTACATTAGTAAATATCTAGATAATTATATTGTGCAAGTTGATTTATTTGGATGACCTTGCATGGCTTACTAACTTGTTGTTAAATAGTTAATTGTTGTGAAGTTAACCGATTAATGGATGAACATAGGTAATAAACTGGAAACCTTGCGTAAAGATAGTTATAAGTTTAAATAATACTTGATAGTAGATCTTGCCATGTTACAAGTTAATATAAGAACTAGACTTTTACAATTGGTTTCTTATAATCGATCAATGTGGATAGAATGTTAAATGGATGGTTTCTTGGTGTACAAGTTACTTCTAAATTGTCATGGAAAGGTCATTGATCATGTGAACTGTTTGTGAAGTAGTTGGGATAAAATGTGATCAAGTGAATCAATAGAGTCTCTATTTTTCAATCAATAGACCCTGTGTATTTTATGTGTATAATGATTAAATACTTCAAAGGAAGTAGAATCCAAGTAAGTTTTAAATGTTAAGAAACCATTCTATTATGTTATGACTAAGTTAAAAAGAAAATTTGAAAATTTCTGGTTCTCATTTTCGGTTTTCTCTGCAGTAACGTTTTTAACTTAAGTTTCCTTCTAGGCCGGGTTTAGGACGTTACGGAACAACTTTGACCTTGAGTTGGTTGCCACTGAGAAATTAAGATGTAAGAAGTTCATGTGGGGCCTGAAGAAGGAGATCCAGATGTATTTGACTACCGTCCCATTTTTGAGTTCGCCACGAGTGCTAAGGCACTTGAGCAGGTGGGTGTTATGGTATATGGAAAAGTAGTGGTCATGGAGGTTCAAGTGGGAGGACTCATAACTTCTCTAACAATTTGCAGTCCTATTTCGGGAGGGTAAGCTTATAATATTGATATCCATCTTTTCCTACTTTACACATACTAAACAACAATAATTTCTTACATCAATATTGTCATCCTTTAATGTAAAAGGATGACCATAACATGTGAAAATGGAAAAGGCAAGTAGGTGAATCATCTTTGAAATGGGAGAATTACAAGGGTAGTCCCTCATCTTCTTATACCTTGCACTATTGCTCCAAAACTTCCAATTCTCATAACTAAGTCACTAAACAATATTTTGATAAATTCAATAAGATCCTTAATCAATGAATTAACTCAATTAGAGTCCAATATCAGTGTAATTGATGAATTTTCTAAAATAACTAACGAGACCAAGGAAGCTTCTCACTTCACCAATATTCTTCGGTGGATGCCAATCATGAATGGATGCTCGAAGCCGATACGATGTGCCCAAGAAGGCAACTTTAGTGAGCCAAAACTCACACTTAGAGAACTTAGCAAACAACTGCTTCTCTTGAAGAGTTTGAAGTACAATGCGAAGGTGATCACGATGCTCAATAGCATTCTTAAAGTAGATCAGGATATCATCAATGAATACCACTATGAATTTGTCAAGATAAGTCCTAAAAAATCTGATTCAGTAGATCCATGAAGGCTTCTAGTGCATTGGTCAGCCCAAATAGCATTACCAAGAATTCGTAGTGACCGTATCTTGTACGGAAAGCAATTTCGGGTAAATCACATTCTTTGACTCTCATCTAATAATACTCGAACCTTAAATCGATCTTGGAAAACACAGAGGCATCCTTAAGCTGATCGAATAGGTTGTCTATCTTTGGTAATGGATATTTATTTTTGATGGTCACCTTATTCAACTTTCGGTAATTAATGCTTAGCCTCATAGAGCCATCTTTCTTCTTAACAAAGAGAATCGAAGCTCCGCAAGACGAAGAACTTGGTCGAATGAAGCCTTTATTAAGCAATTCTTGAATATGGGCTTTCAATTCTTTTAGCTCGATGGCAGCCATTCGATAAGGTGCAATGGAAATTGGGGCAGTTGTAGGTTGCACTTTGATGCCAAATTCCACTTCATGGGTTGGAGGTAAACCCAAAAGTTTATCAGGAAAAACATCATAGAATTCACACACGATGTTAATGTTTGATAAACGAGGTTCATCCTTGGCTTCCAATGTCAAAGCATACAAGGAAGGGTTTCTTGAATTCATCAAAACAATGCTCTCCTTGCCAAGGCCTCAAAGATACAATTTCCTTTTACTACAATCTACCCAAGCTTGGTGTTCACTGAGTCAATATAAACTCAGTATAACATCAAACTCGTGGATCGATAATGCCAATAAATTGGCTGAAAATAGAATCTCTTAGATTATTAAGGGATAGTTCTTACATACAAGATTCACGGTGACACAATCACCCAATGGATTAGTTACAAAGATTCTCGGTTTTAAAGGTTCAGAGGACCATCTACGCTTTTTAACTAACAAAGTGCTTATAAAGGAGTGAGTAGAACCAGGGTCAGTAAATGCATATAAAGAATGTGAATAAACCTCAATTGTACCTACAATGACATTAGGCTCATCCTCTTCCTCCCTACTCCTCGCATGGTACATCTGGGCAGGGGATTTGATTCCTTCATGTTCAATGGTTTTCCCGAGCCGCTAGGTCTCTCTGCAGCTCCCGATGATCCTTGTCTTGATCCCTAGCCTCAAAAGGATTTAGTAGGGAATGTAATGTTAGCCGTGTAGTAGAAGATTTGGTTACATTGAGAGTGCAATCTCGGATAAAATGACCTTGCTCGCCATAATAGAAACAAGCCCCAGACTGCTCGTAACATTGACCTACTGGATGTCGGTTCTAACAATAGTTGCAAACAGAATACTGAGAGCTTTGATTCGAGCCTCTAGTGCTATCAATCAAGGTGGCCTTAGCAAAATACTATGTCAGGTCTATGGCTTCTCAATATTTTTAGTACGGGAAGGCTGTGGATACACACTTTGTTTAGGGCCTTGGTACTTTCTGTTCTTGTTCTACTTAGGAGGTCGAGAATCATCCATGTATCTTTTTCCTAATTTACCCGACCCACCTGTCCTTTGGGATTTTTTTTTGCTTCAATGGCTTTGACTCAGTTCACGAGATCTTGGAAATCAATAATACCCAATGTAGTGAACATAGGGCATAGCTCATCACTAAGCTCAGCAATGAACATTCAACACTTCTCTTCCTCCTTTTTAATGTATTCGGCACCGTACCTGCAGTACTTCCAAAAATCATGGATGTACTACTCAACATATCGTCCACCTTGCTTGAGATGGAGGAAGATGTTGCGCCTTTATGCAAGATTGTAGGTCTCTAGAAGAAGTGTGTTATGGATGCTGGCAAAAGGGGAACTGTATGTATTAGTAAATCATTGCCTAGAGTCTTTTGCGTGCAAGTATACATGGTCTGAAAGTAATACAACAGTTAGGCTGAGTATCGGTCCCACAAAGATTGACTTGGAATTTGATTGTTTGATTGTTACTTGCCTTGGAAGAAAAGATGTTTGTTTTGGAAATAATTTAATAAGAAAAGAAATAAAAGTGAAGTAAAACGTTGGCAAGGAAGGTCTTTTAAAAAGTGATGAGCGTTGGCAAGGAATGACTGGTTTCTACGCTTTTCATGATGTGCCAGCCTTTAATGTCAACCTGTCTTGACGTTGTTTGCCGAGTAGATTCAAAATTAGCAAAGCCTCTCTCGATGGTCATTGCCCTAAGTCGATCATATAAAAACCATATATCTTTATAGTGCATGTTTTTACATAAAACTAATTTGATTAAGAACCAATCTATACTCCTAAGGGGTAGATATAACTCCCGAAGTAAGTTCATCTACTTGAATGACTTCTCTCAAAGCTTCTCTCCTTAGTATTCAACAACTCAATTGTTGCCACCCCAAGTCTGTTAAGATATTGAATAGTAATAGGCCAACAATGCTAGCTCTCACTTGGCAAAGTATTTAGGAAATATTCAAGTATGCCAAATCGAAAAACTTTGCGAAAACAGATTTATTATTAAAGAAACTAAGGAATAAAATCAACGTTTAAACCAAACATCCCCCACCAACTATGAAATTAGTTCATGGTGAGGGATTTAACCAACAAAACCATAACCGTTTTTGAATACATCACCATTAAAACAAAATCAAAAACAACTTAAAACAAGAGAATGGGCGAGAGGGGTCTCTCGATGCAGCACTCAAATCCAGGCTCTCGGCCAAGTGGTTGAACCATCTTTCTCGGTGCAGTCGACCATCACTCATCGAGCACTCCAACACCTCACTCCGATCACACTAAGCCTTCACAATCCGTCCTCCAAAATGCTTGATCCATTGGTATTTAAATAGGCGTGCAAGGGAAGAGATTAGGATAGCTTCTTTATTTGAATTTCAAATGCTCCAAGGATAAGTGATAGAGTCTTATCCAATCGGTGTAATAGCTTATCAAGCTAGGGCTGACATCATCGTGCTGATGTTGCCTTGGCACACAAGCTTAGCATGACTTTACCAACATAGCTTGGCTTCACCTTATCCGCTATTTTTTGGAGATTGATTCATTTGCGATCTTTTAGGAGCCTGATCTTATCCTATTTTTTAGGGTTCAACAGCCTCTTGGCGTGGCATCAAGTACACTTCTCTGCCAACAGGTGCTTGGCACTATCTGGTCTTTCTGTGCCAACAACACTTGGCATTCTCCTTGGCAATCCTAATTGTGTTGCTTTCCCGCACCTAATCCTATGCCAAACCTACAAAATAGTCACAAAACAACCCTTCACACTGGTATAGACAGAATACTAAACTCCTTATGCAAATGCATGATTCTAACAACCTAATGCAATTAAATTTACCTAAAACAAGCAAAAACATTGTAAAATTGGCATTAAAATAGTACTTTCACAGAGGTAACACACCCCCAAACCTAACTTATTTCTTGTCCTCAAGTAATGCAAACAAAGGAAAATAAAATTGTTAAAAAGTTACCTCATCAAAATTTTGGTTGGAATGTCAACAAGTGCTGGCAAGCAGACTTTGGCTCTATTTCTGCCCTCAGTATCTTATTGCAATAATGCCAAGCAAGTAATAATTCAAGTGCAACAATATAACTCTAGTCTAAGTTCATGAAAAGTACATGATGTGTAGGCAATATGCATCCAATATCCTTTTACTCCCTTAGCCAATATTACTACCTAAACTCAGATCTTTATTTTCATCATTTTTTCTTTCTTTTTCTTTCTTGCCAAGGGTTCTGTTGGCATTAATTTAAGCTTGCTTTGTGACACTATTTAGCGTGAGTGATAAGAGGGAGCATACCACGAATCCCCACCTTAATCCAGACATCACTAGGCTTTCTCTTCAACTCATACCCTAGGGTTTTAGACTTGAGAACTAAGAGGGAGCAAACCACGAAGCCCCAAATAACTTATTATCCCTAGGTAGAGGCGATTTCTATTTTTTATTGCCTTGGCAGAACATTGTTGCCTTATTAGTTTCTTTTTACCTGACATCATTTTTCAAATTTTCCTTTTTTTCAATCTGAGCATAGTTTCAAGTAGTCTAAGTTTGATAGGGAACTAGGTACATATCGCGTGTTAAGTGTAAATTCAATTCCCTAAACTAGAGATCAATTGTCAAGCTAACCTGGCATACTACTCTGTTGACATGACATGACAACTAAAGATTACAATTTCCTCATTGGGAAAACATCTAGATCAAATTAAACTTTCCTAACAAATGTTAACATTCTTTAAAATTAATCTGAGGCAAAATTTTCTTTTTCTTTTTTTAACAGTTCGGTATGCAACTATCCTATATGATCTAAATGGCATGGCAACAAAAATTAAACATGAAATGCATGGCATAAATGTGAGGAAACACACACCCCCAAACCTAAGATGCGCATTGTCCTCAATGCATGAAACAACACATATATACAAAATTAAAACAGAAAAATAAAATGCATGATCATGTGAATGCAATATAATGGAATGTAAAGGAGTTTAAGAAGAAGATGACTCCCCCTCGGAGACTTCTTCTCGTGTGACTTGACTCTTTCTTTTCACAAATGTCCCACGATTAGGGGCCATTTGTTTCTTTCCTTTCATGCTTGGCTTTGTGGTAGTTGAGGCTCCAACATCCTCCTTTTTCTTGCTAGGGTCGGCTGGTGGTGTAACTGGCTTAGCTTTGGTGTTTTGATAGGGATTTCCTCCAATTCTGATGAGGAATCGGTGCTAGCAGATTCAACTTACACCGGGGACACATGAATTGTGGCATTAAACCCTAAACTGGCTGGACTTGCTGGCATAACTAGACTAGCTAGACTGGCTAGCATGGCGTCTTCATTGGCAGAGGGCTCGACAGGGAAAATTGGGAATGTTGAAACAACTTCAGGGGATAGTTTTTCAAGCACTTCTCTGATAATAACATCCCTCTCCTTTGTGTAGTGCCTTATCTTAGAATTAACGTTCTCGGCTACCTTTAGCTTTTGGAGAATAATCTCCTGGTGATGGTAAACTTGGGATAACACTGCCAACAAACTGGTAGGCATGGTCTCTGGTACACTACCTGGCTCTGCCTTTGGCTTTGGCTTTGGCTTTGGCGTAGCAGTTTTGGCCTTTCCCTTGCCATTTTCCTTTGGCTCAACGGCCGTGGAATTTTTCCATATGACAGCCGTGATTTTCGTTTCCTTTATAATGTTGCCTCAATCTCCATCAAGCCTAGGCACATCATGGATCATGTAAATTTTAGAAATAAGCAAAGGGAAAAACAAAATGCCTTTACCTCTCGTAGAACACTTATAAGTCTCCTTGATGATAATCTTACCAATGTTTATCTTGCGTCCTTTGACGATAGAGTGCAAAAAAACAAGCCTTTCTTCCAAGATGGTCTCATTTTGAGACGTAGGCAACAGATTTGTGTTGATGAAGTGATTCCAGCGTCTCATTTATGGCTTTAACACCAACCTCTTCACCCTTCGGTGGCCCGTTGATGAAACCTTCCAAACTGTGCCAGGCTCACATAAGTCTGCCAACAGTTTCTTGTGTTTGGTAGCGGTCATGGATCCAATATAGTTAAAGTGCTCATCCCCTATATCATTCAAAGAAAATTGTGAGTTAACATACCCTTCATCAAAACGCACACATTTACCTCTAATCACCAAGAATGGAGAATCCTTTGTCACAAGATGTGCATAAAATTCTTGCACAATGGTGGCATAGATCTCCCCTTTTTGTTGACATAACAAACTCTACTTGTGCATGTCGACAATGGCCATGAACTCCGGTGGGAAACCCAAGGTGGTATCGGTTTGAAAGTCAAAATGCTTCTCGTACAAAAACGATCTTGATGCAAAGCTTGTTTCAAACTTCTTACCGATTTCTTCATTGAATAATCGTTTGAAGGGAGTACATGAAGATACCATAGAGATGAAGAAAAGGTTAAATCGATGTGATGGGAAGAAGGAGAAAAGACGAGTGGGTTCTTGATCCTTGCTTGAGAAAGATGGAAAATGAGAAAAGTGTTTTTCTTGAGAAGTTTGTTAGGGTAAAAAAAGTAAAAAGATGGAGAGTTTAGAAGGTTTTAATGATGGTAGCCGAATAATGGGGTGATACTGATGGAATTTCAAGAGTTTTAATTGGAAAGGATTTTAAAGTGATAAAGGTTAAGTGATAAGGATTGGGTAAGAATTTGAAGTGATAGGATAATTATGGTGAATTTAATTCTTACCTACTTTGGGCAGCTAGGGGTTAATCTCAAGAAAATTACTTTCTCATCCAATCAAGCTAGGCTTTTCTCTTCCTTCTTCATCACGTAAACTGACGCATGCTAGGCTACATTGGCGTTGTGCATGGCAGCACCCTTGGCAATGTCCTTGGCATCAATTCTGCGTACACTCAAAAGAAACTTTTCAACACAACAAGGGAATAAAACTGAAAAGTAACAAAAAGAAAAACAAAACCTGAATCATAAAACAAGCAGAAACAATTATCCTAATATTTACAAAGAGTTCAGACCTGATGATATTTCATGTTAAATCTGCCAAGAGGATCACCTCCTTGGCATTGTTTCAATTACCTTCCATGTAATGCTTTAGATGTTGGCCATTCACCTTAAAAATGTCTTATGTCTTCAAGTTCCTAATGTCTACAACTCCATGGGCGTATAGTTTAACAACTTCAAAAGGACCCGTCCATCTTGATTTGAGTTTACCTGGAAACAATTTAAGTCATGAATTAAACAATAAGACATGCTGTCATATTTCAAATTGTCTTGGAATTATCCTACTATCATGCCAACATTTTGCCTACTCCTTGTAGATCTTAGCATTTTCATAGGCTTGTGTCCTGAATTCCTCCAACTCATTAAGGTCAAGCAACCTCTTTTCTCCAGAGCCTCTCCATTCCATATCAAGTGTTTTGATAGCCCAAAAGGCTTTATGTTCAAGCTCTACTAGCAAGTGGCATGGTTTTCCAAAATTGAGTATAAATGGTGAAGTTCCTAAAGGAGTTTTAAACACAGTTCTATAAGCCCACATGGATTCATCTAGTCTCAAGGATCAGTCTTTCCTTGATGGATTTATAGTTTTCTCTAAAATGTTCTTAATCTCCTTGTTTGATATCTCAGCTTGCCCGTTTGTTTGTTGATGGTACGTTGTGGCAATTCTTTGTTTTATACCATACCTGCACAAAGCATTAGATATTAGATTGCATTTAAAATGGGTACCCTCATCATGAATAATCGCTCTAGGAGCACCAAATCTAGTAAAAATGTGTTTGTGCAAGAACTTGGCAATGGCCTTGGCATCATTTATTAGTAAGGAAACAGCCTCTACCCATTTAGATACATAGTCAACAACCACAAGAATATATATATATATATATATATATATATCTGAATGATGGAGGAAAAAGGATCCATAAATTCTATCCCCCATACATCAAATAAATCCACAGGCATAATATTTTGAAGTGGTAGTTGGTGTCGGTCGAAGATGTTTCCTGTTTGTTGGCATTGGTCACATGCCTTGGCATACTCATGGGCATCCTTATATAGTGTCGACCAAAAGAATCCAGATTGCAGCACCTTGGTAGCAGTCTTCATCCCAACAAAGTGACATCCATATGGTGCAGCATTGCACAAATGCAATATGTTACATTGTTCATCCTCAGGCACACACTGGTGGATCACTTGGTCGACACATTGTTTGAATGATATTGCCTTATCCTAATAGTATTGCCTAACTTCTCGTAGGAATCTTTTCTTGGCATTGTATGCCAAGTCTCGTAGAAGAATGTTACTCACCAAGTAGTTGACAATGTCAGCGTACCATGGCATAGCATTAACTGCAAACAAGTATTCGTTAGGAAATTCATCTTTAATAACTTTAGACTTACCATCTTCAATGTGATGCTCTAAACATGAAAGGTGGTCAGCTACTAAGTTTTTGATGCCTTTCATGTCTCTAATCTCTAGGTCAAATTCTTGAAGTAAGAGCATCCATCAGATTAATCTGGGCTTGGCATCCTTCTTTTTCAAGAGATACTTCAATGTTGAATGATCTGTATAAACCACAACCTTGTTACCAATTAAATAAGATCTAAATTTATCAAGAGCAAATAAAACTGCAAGAAATTCTTTCTCAGTTGTAGAATAATTAAGTTGTGTTTCATTCAAGGTTCTGCTGGCATAGTAGATGGCATGGAAAACCTTGCCATGCTACTGTCCCAAAACTGCTCCAACGGCATAGTCACTGTCATCGCACATGAGTTCAAAGGGCTCATTCCAATTCGGTGCTATGACTATATGGGCATTAATCAATTTCTCTTTAAGTTCCTGAAATGCTCTCAAACAAGAATCATCAAATGCAAAAGTGGCATTATGTTCCAACAACAAGCATAAAGATTTAGCAATTTTTGAAAAATCTTTAATAAACCGCTGGTAAAACCAACATGACCTGAAAAATCCTTATACCTTTAACACTTGTTGTAGCCATCAATTGCTTGATTACCTTCACTTTGGCTTGATCAACTTCTAGTTCTCTCTTAGTTACCTTGTGACCGAGAACAATGCACTCCTTCACCATGAAGTGGCATTTCTCCCAAATTAACTCTAGGTTTGTCTCGATGCATCTCTTTAAGACTTGATCCGAACTATGAATGCATTCCTCAAATGTTTTACCAAACACTGAGAAATCATCCATGAATACTTCCATGTTGTGCTCAATCATATCGAAAAAAATGGACATCATACAATGTTGAAATGTTGCCAATGCATTACATAGGCCGAATGACTTTCTTCTAAAAGCAAATGTCCTATAAGGGCACGTGAATGTGGTCTTATCTTGATCATTAGGGGCAATGGCAATCTGATTATAACCCGAATAACCATCTAAGAAACAATAGAAAGCTTTACCTGCCAATCTGTCTAACACCTGGTCGATGAAAGGCAATAGGAAGTGGTCCTTCATTGTAGCCTTATTTAGTCTTCTATAATCTATGCACACTCTCCATCCGGTGATGGTCCTGGAAAGACTCATTTCAGCTTCACTGTTTTGTACCACGGTCATGCCACATTTCTTTGGCACGCATTGTACCGGGCTAACCCATGAGCTATTGGAAATGGGATAAATGATCCCGACATCAAGCCATTTTATGATCTCCTTTTTTACTACATCTTTCATGCTCGGTTTTAGCCTTCTTTGTCCTTCAATGGTCCTGCCATGGTACTCCTCCAAAATGATTTTGTGCATGCAAATGGTTGGGCTAATACCTCGGATATCTGCCAAGGTCCAACCTAACGCTTGCTTATAATTTTTTAATATTGCCAGCAATCTCTCCTCCTAATCATTAGTGAGATCAGTGGCAAAGATCAGTGGTAGAGATGAGTGTTTACCTAAATAAGCATACATCAAGTAATTTGGCAGTGGCTTAAGCTCCAACTCTAGTGGTTCCTCAGTCGATGGTCTAGGTTCTTTTATCTCTCTGCTGACCAACTATAGTGGCTCAAAATAACTTACATCTTCAGCTTCCAAGGCTGATTCCTCAGGTTCCTCAAATAGTTCAGCCAAGACATCAAGCATGCTGACATCAAATTCTGTATCCTAGCATAACTGTGTCATATCCACAGTATAAATGGACTCCATCATCTCCTCGGCTTGACATTCATCAGGTTCATTTGCACATTTCAAAGATTGAAACACATTAAAAGTAACGTGCTGGTCATTCATACGCATTGTTAGTTCCCATTTATGAACATCAATAAGAGCATACCCATGGAAAGGAATGGCCTGCCTAAAATAATCAGAACATTAATATTGGCTTTATAACCCAAAATGATAAAATCGGCTAGAAAGATAAATTTGTCTACCTTCACTAACACATCCTCAATATTACCATTTGGATGCACATAGGATCCATCTACCAGCTGGAGTGTCACTATGGTAGGTCTTCCTTCTATGCCAAGCTTCCTGAAAACTGACATTGGCATCAAGTTGATGCTAGCTCCCAAGTCACACAATGACTTTCCCATAAATTTGTTGCCAATTATGCAAGGAATAGTAAAACTTCCTGGATCTTTCATCTTTGGTGGCAACCGATTTAGGATCATGGCACTGCATCCCTAAGTGAGAGCAATAGTTTCAAAATCACCCAACTTTCTCTTTTTGGACAGAATGTCCTTCATGAATTTTTCATAGTTGGGCATTTGCTCAAGGGCTTCTACCAATGGAATGTTAATTTGCAACTGATTAAGAACCTCCAAAAAGCACTTAAATTGTTGGTTCTGTTTTTGGTTTTGAACCCTTGCTGGAAATAGTGGCGGTGGATAAACATATGCTGGCGCTGCCAGCTTCGCCGAGGCAGTGGTGGCATCTGTTTTGGCATTAGTATGTTGTTTGGCCTCAGTTTGTTTATCATCAATGTTGGCATCATGTTTGGCATCCTTATTGGCGTCGGCTCTGGCACTAGTACTGGCATTACCACTAGCATCATCTGTTTTAACTTCTGCTTTCTCTGCTTCTCTGGGCTAGCCTTTCGGCATTGGCTTTTCACTTTGATAGTTAACTGGCTGCTTGAAAGCCATCTATTCCTCGTACTGCTTACCACTTTGAAGGGTTATGGCCTTGCAGTCGACTGTTTAGTGCATTGGAAAGTTGTCCAATTTGAATTTCCAAGTTTCTCACCATTGCTGCCAAACTTTGGACTGTGACATCATTCTTTTCCATATAATCATTGGGATGACCTTTTTGGTTGAATCTCTGCCCTTGCTGGTAATTGTTTTGAGCTCTCTGTGGTGCGGTATTTAGATAAAATGTTGGCATGGCATTGCCATCGAATGCTGGCATGGCATTGTTGTTATGCCTCTGGGCATTCTGGCATTGTACATAATGCTGGTTACCTCCTTAATTTCCCCAATCTAAGTTAGGGTTTTGTCTCCAACCTGCATTATAAGTATTGGAGTTAGGATTATAGTAACGAATATCATTGCCAACAAAGTTTACCGACTCAGAGTTGGTAGGGCATTCATCCACATAATGGTTCCCTCCGCAAATTGTACATAATGGATCTAATGCTTTAACTTCTTGGGACTCTTTATTCTTTTGCAATGTTTTCACCAAGCTGGTGAGGCTGGAAATCTCAGCATGAATGGATGTTAGTTCATCAACCTAAAATTTCCCACTGGTTTTGGTTCCGATCCCAAGTCTAGCAACAAGCTATTATAAATCGTTAATCAAAATCCTTTATAGAATGTCATCAGCCTTCGAATACCTCTTGTCAAGCAATGATCCAGTTGTTGAAGCATCAAAAACAATCTTTGTCTGTGCATTCAGTCCATTGCACAAGGTTTGAATTTGGGTCCAATTCGGGAATATGTACATAGGACACCTTCTCAACAGATCTTTAAATCTCTCCTAGGCATCATAGAGAGTTTTATCCTCGGCCTGCCTGAATGTAATAATCTCACACCGTAGCTTGGTAGTGAGTGTTGGTGGCTGAAATTGTGTCAAGAACTTTTGGCATAGGTCTACCCATGAAGTGATTGAGCCAATTGGCAAAGAATAAAGCCAAGCCTTGGCTCTATCTCGCAAGGAAAAAGTGAATAACCTCAACTTCACAGTGTCTCCAGATACTCCAGCTTGTTGAAATAATTGGCAAATCTCCATGAACATCTTTAGATGTTGCGTCGGATCTCCAATAAGTGCTTCCTCAAATTGGCCTATACTCAAAAGAGTTTGAATCATTACCGGCTTAAGTTCAAAATTTGGTTCATTTACCTCTATGCAAACAATTCCTGGCATTAAATTGTCAATGGTTGGTGCCAAATGTTCTCTAATAGGTCTCTCTTCATTGACAAGTGGGACAACAGGTGGTGGTGGCATCTCATTGTTACTTGGAATGCCTTCATTGTTCGCCATACCATTCCCTCGATTACCTTGATTATTCATCTCTCGAAATCTTCTCTTTAACCTCCTCAAGGTTCTCTCAATTTCTGGATCGTATGGCCACTCGTCCACCACAGGGTGGCTTCTGGTCATACACCAAGTAAAAACAAAAGTAAAGTAAAAGAAATACAAGTAAAAACTTAAAAACAATAAACTCCGTTGCAATCCCTAACAAAGGCGCCAAAAACTTGTAGACTCTCTAGAAGAAGTGTGTTATGAATGCTGGCAAAAGGGGCAAAATGAATGTATTAGTAAATCAGTGCCAAGAGTCGTTTGCGTGCAAGTACACACGGTCTGCAAGTAATACAACAGTTAAGCTGAGTATCGATCCCACAGAGATTGACTTGGAATTTGATTGTTTGATTGTTACTTGCCTTGGAAGAAAAGATGTTTGTTTTGGAAATACTTTAATATGAAAAGAAATAAAAGTGAAGTAAAATGTTGGCAAGGAAGGTCTTTTAATAAGTGATGAGCGTTGGCAAGGAATTCTTGGTTTCTACGCTTTTCATGTCGTGCCAACCTTTAATGTCAACCTGTCTTGGCATTGTTTGCCGAGCAGATTCAAAATTAGCAAAGCCTCTCTTGATGGTCATTGCCCTAAGTCGATCATATAAAAACCCCTATATCTCTATAGTGCATGTTTTTAAATAAACTGATTTGATTAAGAACCATTCTATACTCCTATGGGGTAGATATTACTCCCGGAGTAAGTTTATCTACTTGAGCAACTTCTCTCGAAGTTTTTCTCCTTAGTATTCAACAACTCAATCATTGCCATCCCAAGTCTATTAAGATATTGAGGAGAAATAGGCCATCAGTGCCAGCTCTTGCTTGGCAAAGTATTTAGGAAATATTCAGGTATGCTAAATAGAAAAACTTTGTCGAAATAGATTTATTATTAAAGAAACTAAGGCATAAAATCAAAGTTTAAACCAAACATCCCCCACCAACTATGAAATTAGTTCATGGTGAGGGATTTAACCTAAAAAACCATAACCGTTTTCGAATACATCACCATTAAAACAAAATCAAAAACAACCTAAAACAAGAGAATTGGCGAGATGGGTCTCTCGATGCAACCCTCAAATCCAGGCTCTTGGCCAAGTGGTTGGACCACCTTCCTCGATGTAGCCAACCGTCACTCGTCGAGCACTCCAACACCTCACTTCAATCACAGTAAGCCTTCACGACCCGTCCCCCAAAATGCTTGATCGGTTGGTGTTTAAATAGGCGCGAAAGGGAAGAGATTAGGATAGCTTCTTTATTTGAATTTCAAATGCTCCAAGGGTAAAAGAGAGTCTTATCTGATCAGTGTGATAGCTTATCAAGCTAGGGCTGACGTCATCATGCCAATGTTGCCTTGGCACACTAGCTTGGCATGACTTTGCCGGCATAACTTGGCTTCACCTTATCATCTTTTTTTTTCGGAGATTGATTCATTTGTGATCTTTTAGGAGCCTGGTCTTATCCTATTTTTTTAGGGTTCAACAGCCTCTTGGCGTGGCATCAAGTTCACTTCTCTGCCAACAGGTGCTTGGCACTATTTGGTCCTTTTGTGCTGACAACACTTGGAATTCTCCTTGGCAATCCTAAATGCGTTGCTTTCCTGCACCTAATCCTATGCCAAACCTACAAAATAGCCACAAAGCAACTATTCACACTGGCATAGATAGAATACTAAACTCCTTATTTAAATGCATGATTCTAACAACCTAATGCAACTAAAAACAAGAAAATGCACTATAAAATTGACATTAAAAATAGTACTTTTGGAGAGGTAACAAAGATAAAACTCGCTGATGTACTTCTTTCAGAATTCTTGAAGAAAGAACTCCCAAGATATTGTGTCTTCGGTGACCGTAAGGGTAGTAGTCTCCCACCAATAAAGTGCCTCATCATCAAGTAATGCGAGGGCACACTCCAGCTTGTGTTCATCTGAACACTGCAACTGCTTGTTCAAGATTCTCAGTGTGTTATCCAACAAGTATTCAATAGTTTCAGGATTGTCATCATCCTGACCAGTGAAGGTATAGGCTCGATGCAGTGATAGCTTTTTGATAGGGGCCCGAGCGTATTGGATCAACTCTAATCAAAGTCAAGAATTGCTTGAACATTTCAACCATGTTCTGATAACATCTACCCTGATCATTGGCATTCCTTGTTTAACATTTTGGGGTGGGGGATTAGGTGGATTTGGAGGATCTCCCCCTCTTATCTCATCGCCATGTATCGAGGATACGGTTACATGCTCATTAATAAGAGCTTCATTAGTCTCAGACATATCTATAATATAAAGAGATCGGGTTAGTCGACAAGTCACTATATACACAGTAAATAACTCCTAGGTGGCAAAGTAATTCAATAGCGATGCAATAGGCTTCGTTTTAATCCTAGAATCAACTAAACTCTACCTCTGATACCACAAATATAACACCCCTTTTCTGTCCTGGTAGAGAACCGGGTCAGAGTATGTTACCAATGAACAGTACAATGATCGCTGCAACTTTTACTCATTAATCAATGATACATTACAATGTTATACAATAAGGAGGATTGGTAATTCAATACGAAGCTATAATTATTAATGCATGACCAATTTTAAACTTTTACAAGTTAATTTGTAAAATTCGGTAAATTAGGGGTCTTTTACTGAAATTAACCATACCACAAGGAAATTTAATCTAGAAACAGTGATCATACAAAAACTCATGTCAATCTGAGACTATTTACCCATTCAATTAGACTGACTAACAATCAGTGACCAGAGTGCAACTTTTCAAAATTATTATCAAAGCTAATAACAGAAATACATGTCATTGTACCGATACTCGAAGGGGCTGTATCGATATGCCAAGAACATTTCATAAATTATCAGATTACAGTGACCAAAACCCGTATCGATACAGTTTTGGTCGTATCGGTACGAGCTCATCTATTTCAATACACCATTGAGCCGTATCGATGCAATTTTTACAACCAAATTCCAGTGTTAACCTTTCATACCGATAAGCTAAAGTCCGTATCGATACTCCCTGTTGACCATCGTTGACTTGGTCCAAATATGCAATACCGTATCGATACACCATCACCTGTATCGATACGCCTTGTACTATATTGACAGATTTTATCTAGTTTTTATCCAATTTTACCTATCGAAGAATGTCCAAATGCAATGAAATTTTACCAGCAAGTTTATAATACTATAATTTACTATCATACCAAAGTTTATAGCAATACGAATCCATTTAGTAGGTTTTGACCTTTATGAGCCAAATAAGCAAGTTTGGTCACTTTTATCCATTACTAAAATCACTTTTAGGGCCTTAAACACTTATACATCACATAGGCAATACATACACACCAAAAGGGCAAAAAGTAACTAGTTTAACTACTTTGCCACCATTCTAGGAGTTTGTACGGATAATATACATCACTTTATGCTCGTAGTGATTTTCCAAAAACCTTCAACTTCCCGCTCTCGCAAAGTTGACTCCTTTAACCTGAAATGCATGAGATGAAATGCATTAGGCATACTTTGCCTAGTGAGGTAGTCATAAACAATAGAAAAATCAATGAGATGCATTCCAATTCATGTTTTAATAATAATAATGCAATGATTCAAGTTTAATGACAATTATAACATGTTCCAATATGATTCCTAGGATCAAATTAAGATAGTGGATATGCGAATTCCTACACCTCGCTAAATCAATGAATGGTCTAGTCTTTCCGCCTCGCTAATTGACCAATATCAAAACATCCCTCCGCCTCGCCACAATATATCTTTCTACTCATCGACACCAATCATTCAAGACAATTCTTTAAACTCAAGTATACATTTCATTACTAGAATCTAAAACTGTTTCTGTTTATGGCAGTTTGTACACCCTTTACTAAATTGTCTATATCTTTTAATATATACGTCGGAATTTCAATTAGTTTATACCGTTAGAAATATTATTTAACCCTATTTACAACCGTTTAGACCTTTTATTTTAATATCTTTCCAATTAATACAGTTTTTAGTTCAAAGATAGGGCAATTGCATTTGTGGACAGTATGTACTGTCCAGAGGTTTTCATTTCCAGATTCCAGCTCACAAATCAGAATTCAGTTCTATTTTCTCCTAATGAAAATAGAAATATTAAGGTTCAATCCATATAAATTTCAGCCCTTAATTCGACCTATACAATTTATGGTAATTTTTCAAAGTTGCTGCCCAGAACAGAGTTTTCTGGGCAGATTTCACTAGGCTTGATTTTAGCTTCATTATTCAACATATACACATATTCCTACTAGTCTAGGTCAGTCCAATTTATCTATTAATGCGATTAAAACGGGGCATTGTAGTACTATGTTCGAATTAATCCATTTGATCAACAACATTTCTTTTTAAGTTCTATACTACACCAATCAGGCAAAGATCACAACCACAAGAATTACACAACTTCAAGTAAGCAATCATATGATTTCTTTCGAATAGGTGCCTTATATTACCATGTATGTTTTCAAGTTACAAGCAAGCTTATATTATCAAGTTTATCAATTCAACCATGTATATTCCTTACTTTACAAGTCATTGTCGAGAAACATGAGCATACATATTCATTCAAGTTTAGTTTGGCTCATTCTTAATCTTATTGACATGTTTTGTGTATTTTAATCAAGTTTAACCATTTTAAGCTTTAATCAAGAAAAGTCAAGTCCTAGCTAGTTCATCTGGAATCTTTCGAATGGGCAAGCCCATGGAATCAAGGATTCATTTCAAGAAATTATATTGTACAATTCAAGCAAGTAGCCATTTACAAGTATTAGGTGATCTAGCAAGCAATGTTTTAGCAAGAATCAAACTTATCAAGCAAATCAAGCATAGAGATCACCAAATCCAATTCGAATAGGTTCTTTCACCTTATGATTTATCCTTCAAGTAATGAGCAATTCAAGATAGCATGTACATCATTTTATTCATGTAATTTCATTACATTACAAGTTCATTTGCAAGTGTCAAGTTTGCTCATTCATTAATCATGTTAACATGTCTTATTGCAAGTTTATTAGTCTTGTTTTGCCTTGGTAGATAGTAGGACTAGGTAATCAAGTCTCAAGTGGGTACACAAAGTACCAAGCAAGTGGGTACACAAGTACCTAAACAAGAAGGTGGGTACACAAAGTACCTAGCAAGATGATGCCCACGACACCTAACAAGAAGGTGTCCATAACACCAAGCAAGATGGTACACAAAGTACCTAACAAGTCGAGCTCTAGACTCTAAGGCATGTCGTTCTACCTAAGACAAACTAGCAACCAAGGACTTATTGAATCTTTTATTATCAAGCAATCACACATCAAGTTTTTAAGCATCAAGCAATTCAAGATCAAATTCATTTTAAGCCTTTAAGCCATGTGAACCTTAGTTCATTTTACAAGTGATCAAGAATTTCAAGCATCAAGTAAGGTCAGTCAAACCTTCAAGCAATTCGAACAAGCCATTCAAGACAGGGTAGCACGTTTCATTCTTTTTTATTAGGTATCAATCAAGAAATTTTCTTAACCATTCATGTAGTATTCGAATGGTCTTATTAAGCATTTGTTTCATAGTCTAGCTTTAGTATCAAGTTATTTACATATCCAACATTCAATAGTTCCAAGTGTATATTCAATTTAAATGTCCATTAGCTATCAAGCAAGGTCATGTAGTCAATCAAATGTTTAAATCACAATCACTTAAGTATCAAGCTTATCCAAGTTTAAGTATTTAATAGTCAAGCACATTCAAGTTCAAACCCTATTCTTCAAGGTTATGATCTCCCTTAAGTTAATTAGAGCCTTAGCTCAAGTGATATGTATCATTCTGGTATTGTCAAGTACATATATTCATGTTTTAGGTTATTAAGCATGTTTATCCTAGACATATCAAGAAGCATTCAAATACAGCATTCAAGAATTCAAGTAAATTCAAACAGTGGTCACATAGTTCATTTGCATGGCCAGAATTACATCAAGCATATCTCATTAATCCAATTTCCATTTAAGCATTCTTCCCTTATTATCAAATACCAAGTTCATATTAAGTTCATTTTAATCAATATGAGGATAACAAGAATATATCATGAGTATTTGGTTAGGACCTAGGTCCTAACCCTAATTAAGCTAATCTCACCTTGTATCCCGAAGTTACGGGATACCCAAATCCTCATTCACACCGTGATACTTATCCATCCTTTCTACCATTTTCTTAATCTAGTATTCAAGCAACACCATCATGCATTAGAGTCAAATCCAAGCAATCAATCACACCAATTATTCAAGATACACAATTCATTACAAACAACAAATCTGCCCCTGCCAGGCAGCATACACACTACTCACTAAAATGCTTATATCTTTTAATCCGAAGGTCGGAATTTAAATCCGTTTACACCGTTAGAAAGATAACTTAATTATATTTCTAACCATGTGTGGCTCATATTTTTAGCTCTTCTACATCAATACAGTTTTTAAGATAAAACCGGGTCAAATTTCCAGTATTGAATTTGACAGTTTACAACTAGGTCCACTTTAGTGATGTAATTAGCCAAAGACCCTTACATGTTCAAATCAGCCCTTTTTACTTTAGTTTCCCCTGTTTTCCCCTTGTTTTCACAATTTAATATTGGTCCTTAAATCTTCCAATTAAGTCCTCAATTTAACAGTTCTTTCAAAACAGTCCCTGTTAGCCAATCAAGCAATTTAGGTGACTAGTTTCATTACTAGTTCCATTTTCAGCAATTAGACACTATTTATAATTGTTCAATGACTCAATTCATTTCCTATTCATGTTTTTCCAGCAAGTATTCCATTCAAATAAAATCTCAATCTTCATAACCGATTAATTGCATGTGTTTATGACACCATTTAGCCTATATCGAACCAGAACAGTCCAGAAAACAGTTTCCATGTGTTCTATATACGAGCAAAATTGTTTCTTTAATCAAACTTATCAATTTAATAATCTATTTCGAGCTTAAACAGTTCACTAGCATTTTAGTAATCAAAACAGTCATATTTTAGATTACTTCCGAACAGGGCAGCTTCTAAGTCTATTTTAATACTCAAGTCAGTTCATACAAATTCATACCCAAAATTTCCAGCATTGTAATTCATTCAAATGAATCAAATCAAATGTTTAATTCTACCAAACAAGAATTGGTTCCCAAATCCTAACTCTAACAGCCATATTCGAAATCAAGAAAGAGCAAGGGAAACTTACATTCATAGACATGCAAACATCAATCAAGCATTAAACCTTTAATTCAAGCTTAAATCTGGATTTTCCATGGCTGATTATCCCTCCTCTCTCCCTAGAATTCTCGCTCCCTCTATTCTTTCTTAACCACGGCTGAATGACGAAGAGTGAAGATGATGTCTTCATTTTAATGGGTTTTGGAAATAACCTCATTGACCCATCTTTCCTTTTCACAAACAAAATCGGGGCTCACCAAGGTGAAGAGCTAGGTTGAATGAACCCTTTATCTTGCAACTCTTGAAGCTGCTTCTGAAGTTCCTTCAATTCAATTGGAGCCATTCTATAAGGAGTGATTGAGATTGGATTGGATCCAGGTTGGATTTCTATTTTGAATTCCACTTCTCGATTTTGTGGTAACCCCGGGAGTTCCTCGAGAAAGACATCCAGAAAATCAGGGACGATTAAAATCGATTCCAAAGTAAGTTGGACTCTATTTAATTTGAATATAGAAGCAAAACTTGGATTCGGTTTTACAGTTTGATTATCCAGTAAGATTACAGACTCTTTCCCCAAACCTTGTGAAAAGAGTCACTTATTACAACAGTCTACCCAAGCATGATGTTTATTCAACCAATCCAAACCCAAAATGAGATCAAAATCATCAAAAGATAAGACTAATAAGTCAGCTGGAAATGGTATACCCTGAATATATAGGAAGCAATTTTTACAAATTTGGTTCACTACGACTCTATCTTCTAAAGGATTTTGTAACATACTCTGACCACCCTAGTAGGATTAGGTAAGTTACTACAAATACAATCAACCATTCAAACAATATTAGGTATTAAGTACCATTCGATTAAGGCCTTTCTTGCTCATCAAGTTATAATTCGATTAGGAGAGATCCAAATACAACATACATGATGCATTCACTTGATAAACTAGGTCTCATATTACCATATGTTATCATATTCAATCCATCTATAGTTTACTTGAGTTCCAAGGTACCATTCGAACTAGAAGAGAAGTGTATGGAACATCTTGACATTCATTGTGACTATTAAGCATTTCAACTATTGTTTTATAAGAATTACATATGTGACTTTAATTAAACATATAGACCTAAAAAATAATCTACACCATTCGGCTAGAGCTAAATGTGACCATAGAGGTTCAAGTCTAGACTTATAGTTTATTCATTTACTTAAGTTACCATAATCAATCATTCATGCTTCCAATATTTTCTAGACAATATGACTAGTTTTTTAAGTGATCAATGTAGTTCATGTCTAAACATGTGGTTTACTACCTTTACCTAATGTCAAATACCCAATTTCAAAGAATCCATTCAACTATTTCATGCAAAATTCATCCATGTAGATTGAATATTAGACCATCAAGCATACAAGTTCAATATAATGCATACATACTCATTTATACATACCAAACTTCTTAAGGATCAAGGTTGGGGTTAACTTAAAAACCATAGTTGGGTGACCTTATATATATACATGCCTAAGGTGCCACCATCATAGGAGAACTAAACAAAATGGAAACATACTCTTTTGAGCAACAAGTGACTTGTATGAGCTTAGACTTCAAGAGTATCCAAAATCAACATGTATCGTAGAAAGGAGACTAGAATAAGCAAAGCTTAGTGAGTGAGTTTAAGTTTCAAGGCAACAATACAATTAGTCTCAACTACGAATCATCAAATGGATGATATGGTTCCCCCATCAATAGGGAACAATTCGAACAAGGATTCACTACTAGATGCTTTTCTAGTTTTCAATCCAATATCAATACAAGGCTTAAAGTTTAGACAAGCTCAATCTTTCAATTCAATTACCAATATGTATGTCATGTCATTTAAACATAATCAATGTTCAAGAAATATTTCAATGTCAATATTTCATGGCATTCGATATTCCTTTACCATCAAGTAATCTCATATAAACAATGTTCATGCAATGTTTCAATGTTTCAATGTTACAATGTTACAATGTTTCAATATTTTATAGCATCCAATATTTCTTTACCATCAAGTAATCTCATATAACAAGGCTCAATCAATGTTTCAATAACCATAGATCATAGCATTTGAATTTCCTTTACAATCAAGTAACTCATATAGGCAATGATCAATTAAGGTTTCAATATCCATAGTTCATGGCATTTAATTTTACCTTTACATTCAATCAATACAATTCAATGTAGCAATAGGTTCAATGTGCATGAGTTGTTAATTCATTTTAAGTATAGCCTTGAGAATCGATTACTCAGTCTAGATACTCGAGTCTCCAACCAAACTGTCGCCAATAACAATAATCAATATGGTACCAAGTACCTGGTCAATCCCTCCTACTGTCGCCAATGACCAATAACAATACTTCCCTCCTACTGTCACCAATTAGGGACCAATGTCTCGGACCGTAGTCCACCTCAACAATGAGCTCTATAGACTCTATGGCATGCTAACTACATCTAAGACCGACTCGAGACCAAGGCTTTTAATAGTTATCTCTTTCAATCAATTAGAAGCATGTGTTCAATTCAATATGCACAATTTGTGCCAATATTCCCTTTTAATCAAATAGGGTTCAATCCAATCCAATATCAATGTTTCCATGGTTAATGTAGGAGTATCAATAAATATGTCATTCAACAATGAATTATGTACTTCTATCTATAACATCATGCTTCAATTCAATCTAGTTCAATTAGGAAATGAGCATAACAATTCAATCAATGACAATTCAAGCATACTTCACAATCAAGTAACCACTCAAAGGAGTACTTACCTTGCTATTGCTTTATAGCAAGGTCATTAAGCAAATTTACACTTAAGGTTCAATTAAATTTACAAATCAAAACAGACTTGGAGAGGTTATCGCCCTCTCTTAACTTTAAACTGCACTCACAAGAATTTTTTTTAGCTATTGTCGATCCCGGATGGTAATCCCTTTTCCTCTACTTAGCTTGCTGATTTAAGTGAGCCCCTTTATCATCAATTTCTACTTGATCTAACATTCATACAATAAATAAGGTATTAGATACAATCCATCAATCAATTGAGTCATTATGTGACTCCATACATAAGCATATAATTCAATATAAACATCTAAACAGTTACTGCCTGGCAGCATGTGCACTGCCTACTTAAATATTCATATCTTTCATTCCGAACGTTAGAATTTCAATTGGTTTACACCGTTAGAAAGCTAACAAAATTGTTTTTATAACCATATAAGGCTTCCATTTTAGTTCTTATCCAAATAATACAGTTTTTAACATAAAGTCAGGGCATTTTGCTACATTGGACAGTTTGCACTGTCCCTAGTGTTTCTTCTCTACAATTCAGCATATAACCCAGAGTTTAGTTCTATTTTCTCCTAATGAATTTAGACATACCAAGGTGTTGTCCATAAAACTTTCAGCCGTAAATTCATTATACACAATTTCTAGTGATTTTTCAAAGTTACTGCCCAGAACAGAGCATTCTGGGCAGATTACACTAGGTTGGATTTTTAGCTTCTTAATTCACTTTAGCAAGGTCCTAACATGGCAATTCCAGTCATGTTCAAACATGTTCATCACTTGGAAGTTCTTCCTCGATGAGTTTAGGAAGAAATATATTAGCGAACAATATATGGCTGAGTGCCGAAAGCGATTTTTGTATCTTAAACAAGCTGGACAACCTATCGAGCAATACGTGAGCGACTTTTGTAAGTATTGAAAGTATGGGTCTGAATATATCAAAACCGAGGCCGACAAGTGCCGAATGTTCATCGACGGGAAAAATGATGAATTAAGCCCTATATTCACAGCTCTGGGTATCACCGACTTCCAAAATTTGGTAAATCGGGCCATTGCTCCTCAGGCGAAGATGAAAGCCTCAAAAAGACGTAAGAGCGGACACTCATGGAAGGACAAACGATCCAGGAATGATGACAAGCCACACTGGCAGTCAAAGAAGTCCAAACATTCCAAAGGACACTCTTTGATCTATACCCCTAATCAGAAGAGTAGTTACATCCTGAAACCTCAAACAGTTATAAAGACTTCAGCCCTTATTTTTTATGTTGATAGCACGGGGAATTAGGCTAAAGCTAATCAATACCCTTTTTGCAATTTCTGCCAGAAACATCATACTGGCCAGTGCAGAGCTCAATAGAATCTATGCTACTCATGTGGAGCCTCTGATCATTATATCCAGGATTGTCCCCAGAATCCCAACAAGGCTTTGAATCGAGCTTCTGCAATTGCTAGCTCAGCTCTTCCTAACCAAAACAAAGCACCCAGACAAGCTCAGTCTGGGAATCAGGGGAAACAAAAGGGCCCCTATTCGAATGCTCAGACTCATCAGGAATCTCGAGCCCCTGCTTGTATGTACTACATTCGTGGTAAAGATGATGAAGAAGCTCTCGATGTTATCGCAGGTACCGTTGAGTTAAATTCCAGTCATGCATATGCTTTAATTGATTCGGGGTCTACCCATTCATTTGTTTGTTCTGCCTTGATCAATAAGTTAAAATTAAAACCCGAAACTATTGAATAAAATCTTGTAGTTTCAAATCCATTAGGGGGAAAAACACCCATTAACTTGCACCACAAGCAAGCTCCCTTGACCATTCAAAATGTTCCCCTTCCCATTGATATTTATGTCTTGCCATATTGTGAATTTGACTTGATATTGGGGTTAGATTGGTTAAGTAAACACGAGGCCTGGGTAGATTGCCAAAATAGGAGACGATATCTTCGGGGTTTAGGGAAAGAATCCATTCTCTTAATAGACAAGAAACCAACCTCAATCTTTGCTAATATGATTCTTCAAGATGAATTTGAATTCGGTTTGCCTAGCATGCATGTTGTTTCTGAATTCATTGATGTTTTTCCCGAGGAACTCCCTGGTGTCCCTCCAACCAGAGAAGTAGAGTTTGGGATTGAAGTTCAGCCTGAAACAGCTCCGGTGTCCATTACACCCTATAGAATGGCACCTTTCGAGTTGAAAGAATTAAAGAAGCAACTTCAGGAGCTGCAAGATAAAGGTTTCATACGGCCTAGCACTTCTCCTTGGGGTGCTCTAGTCCTGTTTGTAAAGAAGAAAGACGGGACTATGAAGCTTTGTATTGACTATTGTTAGTTAAACAAGCTCACTATCAAGAATCGGTATCCTCTGCCCATAATTAAAGATATTTTTGATCAACTTAGGGATACTTTCGTATTCTCTAAGATCGACTTTTGATCGGGGTACTATCAAATGAAAGTGAAAGAACAAGACGTGCCCAAGACAACCTTTCGTACTCGATATGGCAACTTTAAATTCATCGTAATGCCATTTGGATTAACGAATGCTCTAGCTGCATTCATGGATCTCATGAATCGGGTATTCAAGCCCTATCTTGACAAGTTCGTGGTCGTATTCATCGACGACATCTTGGTGTACTCTCAGAATAAGGAGGAACATGCTGAACACCTCCGAATTGTTTTGCAAACGCTCCAAGAACGTCAATTGTATGCCAAGTTCTCCAAATGTGAATTATGGTTATCAGAAGTTTCTTTCCTCGGCCACGTTATCTTGGCTAAAGGAATCAAAGTCGATCCAAGCAAGATTCAGGCTATTCTAAATTGGAGACCTCCAAAGAATGTAAGCGAGGTCCGAAGCTTTCTCGGTTTAGCTGGGTACTATATAAGGTTTGTTAAGGGCTTTTCCTCCATTGCCGCAAGCCTTACTAAGCTTACCCGCAAAGATACGCCTTTCGTTTGGTCGGAGAACCAAAATCAAAGCTTTGATCAACTTAAGCAAGCTCTGACTCATGCCCCGGTACTCATCCAACCAGAATCGGGCAAAAAATTCATTGTTTACAGTGATGCTTCTCATCTAGGACTCGGTTGTGTCCTGATGCAAGATGGGAAAGTAATTGCTTACGCTTCAAGGCAACTGAAGCCACATGAGTCTAATTATCCAACGCACGATCTGGAACTAGTAGTGTAACACCCTAAATCCTAGCCTAGAAGTATTGAAATCAAATGCTTAAGTTGATAGCTTAATTGAATCTAGAAATTAAGCTAAATTGATTAGACAAGGGTCTAATTGACTGGATGAAAGAACAAGTGTCCAAATTAAGATGACCAACTTGTAAATTCTAACAAGCTAAAGGAATGCATGCTAAAATTCTTACATCTCTTAAATGCCCTTGATTAAGTTAATATTAAGAATTAATTAAGGGACATTTTAGACTTTGCAGAAATCCAATAACATGGATTAGATGTTGTCATCTTCTCCATTATCCAATCTAGCCAAAAATCACTAGAGAAAAAGAGAGAAAGAAAGCTTGAGGGAGAAAGCTTAAATTCATGTCCTACAACCTTGAATTAGCTTCAAATTAAATCTAGATAGCTTACTGATTAAGGTAATTACTTGTTTCTCTTGTAAATTTCATGTTTGAATTGTTTGAATTGAAATGGAAATGTGATTTGATTTGGATAGATGCTGGAAAATGTGATGAACATGTTATAGCTTGATTGAATGATTGTTTATTGATGTTCTTGGTTGTATTGATGAATTAGATGATTCCTTTATGTGTTAAGATCATGCTATGTGCAATTAGAACCTGAAAATTGATTGCTAGTAATCAAATGGCTACTGAAACTCATGTGTAATTGCTGGAAAATTGAGAAACATGAACATGATTCAAAACAATTTAGATTAGGGGACTGTTTTGATTGAAAAATTGTATAAGCATGCTAAATGAGGTTAAAACTCTGTTTTGAACACGTTGATAGGTAAAATGGAGATTTAATTGAATTGGTAACTTGCTGGAAAATGACTACACCTAATTGAACTAGTTAAATTAGGTAATGGACTGCCTAGTTGATGATTTGATGTGTAATTGTGATCAAATGGATTAAACTAGGTTCAACATGACTATGCCCTATTTTGAGAACATTTTTTAGGTGAATTATGATGGCCTAAATATGTATGAACATGTTTATGAATGAAATTGTCATGATAGGACCTTGTTAGAATGAAATAAAGAACTAGAACTGCAACCTAGTGTAAGCTGCCCATAATTGCTCTGTTCTGGGCAATAACTTTGAAAATTCACCAAAAATTGTATAGATCAAATTCAGGGCTGAAATTTTCATGGCATAATCCTTAGTATGTCTAATTTTATTAGGTGAAAACAGAACTGAAAACGGGGTCCTATACTGGAAACTGTAAATGGAAATAGCTGGGCAGTGCAAACTGTCCAGGCAGTGTAACATGCCCTGTCTTTGAACAATAAACTGTATTAATTGGATAAGAACTAAAATCCAAGCCTATGATGGTTTTAAATACAATTTTGTTAGCTTTCCAACTGTAAAAATTAATTGAAATTCCGACGTAGGAATTGAAAGATATGCCTATTTAAGCATGTAGTGTGCAAGCTGCCAGGCAGCATCACTTAAGCTAGTTGGAAACTGTTTTGTGCACATTTTTATTGGACTGTTTTGTATCAATTTGGGATAAATGAATTCTGCCTAGCTTTGTTTAATGAAATGTTGATTGAATTGTACTTATATGAGCATAATCGTGCTGCCAAAATTGTGTATGATAAGTACTAGCAATATTGCCTTGCTTGAATGGTCATGTAAGACTTGTTTTAATATGCATCTGCTTGTATAATGTTTTAGAACCAGCTTTGAACTTGGTGGAGGAAGAAAAAGGAAATCATTCAAGGGCTAAGAACAAGGGGATAGCCATACAAGACAATTGCTAGCTTGCTTGGATTGTATAGTGAGTGTAGTTATTTCTAGGGTTAGGACTAGGTCCTAACCAATGCATTCTTGTTTCAATCTTGACATGTAAATGAATCTAATATTGAACTTGACTTAATAAGGGAAGGATGATTAAAGAAACACATGAAACATGATCCTAGTCTTATGTACATGTCTATTTCGAATTGCTAAGCATGATTGATGATAGCTTGAATGCTTGTATGTGCTATGATGAAACATGGTTGAATGCTAATAACTTGTTTGAGATATGATGTTATCTCATTTGATGAAATGAATCTTGAAACCACTTGACTTGTGAGCTAAGGCTCAATAGCCTAAGGGCATAACATGAAATGATCTTGATTGACATGAACATGATCTTGGACTTGATAACTTGAATAAATGGCAATTCGAACAACCTTGGTAGCTAGTTGGATTTGGTAGAAAGGCATGCCTTAGAGTCTAGAGCTCATTGTGTATGGGTGGACTACGGTCCGGGGCTAAGGCCCCTATTTTGCGACAGACAGAGGGTACGTATGTGGTCTTTGGCGATAGTAGGAGGGTTGACCAGCACTACAGTGCATATTGTGGCGAAGTTGGTTGGAGACTCGATTACCTATACGAACTAAGTACCAAGGGGGTTGTTTAATGAAATAACAAATGAAATAATATTCAATTATACATGATACTTGTTTTGTATTGCCATGAAATGTATGTTGCTTGATTTGGAAGCATGACTCCTTGGTTACTTGTTTTGCAAGCATGTTGCTTGATTCATGAGTTATGATTTCTTGATGCCTAATCTTGATGGCCGAATGCATGCTATTCTAGATAGGATATTCTTGATGTTTGAAAGAGTAGATAAGGTCACTCTTGATACTTGAAAGACTAGCTAAGTCTACTCTAATGGTTGGAAGCCTTAGCTAGGTCTACACTTGATCTAAAAGACATGAATCATGAAATAACAAAATGGATAGACTAGTTACTACCTCACTAAGTACATTTTTGTACTTACCACTCTCGTTTCATTCTTCCCAACCTACAGGTTAAAGGATTCAACATTGGTTAATCTTGAAGCTTGATTCATTGAGCAAGAAGCATCCTACACAAGCTTTTTTAAAGTTTGATTCCATACTTGTTTTGTATTCTCCTAGAATGGTGGCACTAGATGTATCTAAATAGCTTGAACATGCATTTTGAAGGATTGTATATAGTGCTTGATGGGCCTATCTATGATTTGTATGTAGTTTAAGGTTTGTAAGGAACTTGATAACTTGTAATGGTTAAATGATTTGTTGCGCATATTTTGATGATATGGAATGATTATATGATGATCTAATTGGCTATGAAATAGATTGATAACCTTGTCATGCTTTTGAGTATGCTTGAAACGAAAGTAGATTAAGATGAACCATGTTGTATGACCAACCATTTGAATGCTTCATGCTTTGTATGAAATTACCATGTTGAAAGAATTGTTGTGTGATGGTTTTGAGGTATGGCCGAATGGTCTTATGTGCTTAGTTCATGTTGCCGAATGCATGGTAGTAGGATAAGGTTGGTATGATCTAGTTTTATACTTTGTATTTGTTTGGTATGATTGGCTGAATAGTAGTCTATTGAATTAGGCTTGAATGAAACTAGTTACAAGCTATTAAAAGTTAGATAATTTTTCTTAGTAAGTGAAGGAGTCAAATGACTAATTGTATACTAGATAAGGATCACCAAATTGAATAGGAAGCATGTAATACTAAGTAGATTAAATAGGATAGGAAACAATGTATATGTGTTGTAAAATGAATCATGAAGTAGCAACTTGAATTGTAAGCAAGAATGAATTTAATCTAATGGTATACTAAGTGTAGCTGAATGCTTAGAATGAAATTTGAAGATACATTTGAGATTACTTGAATGAAAAGAAATGCATGAATGGTTGCTTATGCCTTGTTTGAATGCATGCTTCCTCCTCGCTTGCTTAGTTCAAATGTTTGGATGACTTAGGAGTCAAGTGTGAGCTTTCTTGTTAGTTAAGTAAACAAGTATGAATGATTGTTTCTTCTTGGATGTTGAATGCCGAATGCAATGCTTGATTATTGAATCAAGTTTGAATGTGTAATGCATGTATTATCCTTGTCTTGTCTATATTCTAGTATAGTTCGAATGCCATGCCTTGTCTTGTCTTTGCTTGATTGCTAAGTAACGCTCCTGAATCGAGTTACTACTAACCCAGGTAGGGGGTGTTACAAGCAGCTATCGTGTGTGCTCTCAAGATATAGAGACACTGTCTGTACGGAGAGATGCAATCTATTTATCGATCACAAAAGTCTCAAATACCTCCTAACTGAAGGACTTGAATTTGAGGCAAATGAGATGGCTCAAATTACTTAAGGATTATGACTTGGTTATCGACTACCATCCGGGGAAAGCAAACGTAGTTGCTGACGCCCTTAGTCGCAGACCATACTCGGGTAACTCCTAAATCTAGAATACTGATTAAATTCATTTGAATCGCGCCTTCTCTTATTTTGCAAATAATACATCTAGAGCTTCCTTAAGCTACAAGTTACCATTCAAACACTCCTTGAAAAGTAAACTACCATTCGAATAAGAAATGTGCCTAAAATACATGTAACCAGTGAAATTGAGTCTTTCTTAGCTTGTAAGAAAGCATTCGAAACAATGCCTTGTTCTTCAAGAAACAATTCGAACAGTGCCTTGCATTGCAAGAAATCTATTGAAAATCATTCTAATGACCTTGTTAATTCTTTCGTAGCTACTATGGCTATCAATGCTCATTTCCGACTATCCAAGGGCCAAAAGTTCTTATTCGAACTTCAAGTTCAATCCAATCTAGTCTCAAGGATCAAAGAACTTCAACAAGTTGATCCAGATCTTCAGAAGATCATATCTAAGCTTGCTTCTGAGTCTAGCTCTGACTTCTTCCTTAAGTTAAATGGACTCATCTATTTCAAGGATAGAGTGTGTGTTCCTAACAATGAGGAACTACGACAAGAAATGTTAAAAGAAGCTCATCAAAGTTTTTTCCCGATCTACCCTGGATCAGTTAAGATGTATAAGGACCTAAAGCCACTATACTGGTGGTCAAGCATGAAATCTGTAGTCACAGACTTCGTATCCAAGTGCTTAACTTGTCAAAGAGTCAAAGCCGAACATCAAGTCCCTACTGGACTACTCCAACCTATTGAACTTCCCAGTGGAAATGGGATCGAATTACTATAGACTTTGTCACCGGTCTTCCTTCTACTCCAAGAAAGGATGATAATGTATGAGTGATTGTTGATAGATTCACTAAATCTACTCACTTCATCCCTGTTCGTATGAATATGAACTTGGAAACCCTTGTCGAGCTGTACATCCGTGAAGTGATTCAGTTACATGGTGTACCTACAACAATCATCTCCGATCGTGACCCTCGATTCGCTTCTCGATTCTGGAATTCTCTACAGAAAGCTCTAGGAGCTAAAGTACATCTTAGTACGGCCTTTCACCCTCAATCGGATGGCCAATCTGAGAGAATCATTCAAGTGCTAGAAGATATGCTACGAGCTTGTGTTATCAACTTCGGAAAGAATTGGGAGAAATCCCTACCTCTTGTAGAGTTTGCCTACAACAATAGTTATCAATCTTCTATTCAAATGGAACCATTCGAAGCTCTATATGGTAGAAGATGTAGAACTCCTCTATGCTGGACCGAGTTGAGAGATAAAAAGATTCTAGGACCTCAATTGCTTCGGGAAACTGAAGAACAAATCAAGATCATTCATGATCGATTGGAGGCAGCTTTTGATAGATAGAAAGCGTATGTTGACTTAAAAATGAGATATATCCAGTATGCTACTGGAGACAAAGTCTTCCTAAAGGTCTCACCTTGGAAGAAAGTGCTTAGATTTGGAAGAAAAGGGAAGCTCAGTCCCCGATACATCGGACTATTTGAAGTTGTTGAAAGAATTGGTCCAGTGGCCTATGGCCTATCGACTAGCTCTTCCTAGAGAGTTTGATATAATACACAATGTTTTCCAAGTATCAATGCTCAGAAGGTATCAATCTGATCATTCATACATCCTTGAGCTCGAAGAAGTATAATTGAATCCTGATTTGTCCTATAAAGAAGAACCTATTCAGATTCTTGACAAGGAAGCTTCGGAACAAGATTGTTCCCCTTGTTAAGATCTTATGGAGAAACCATAAGGTGGAAGAAGCTACCTGGGAATCTGAAGAAGTCATGAGGAAACAATATCCTCACCTATTCGATTCAGGTAAAAATTCGAGGATGAATTTTTCTTTTAAGGAGGGGAGAATTGTAACACCCTAAATCCTAGCCTAGAAGTATTGAAACCAATTGCTTAAATTGATAGCTTAATTGAACCTAGAATTTAAGCTAAATTGATTAGTCAAGGATCTAATTGAAAGACTAAATGAAATAAGAGACCAATTTAGAAGGACTTAATCGAATAACATGAAGAATATGGGGAATGCATGTTAAATTCTTTGATTCCCTTAATGCCGTTGATTAAGCTAAGAATAAGGATTAATTAAGGGACATTTTAGACATTTCATAAATTCAATACAAGGGATGTCATCTTCATCCATTTCTTCATTATGCTGTTTGGAAAAAGAAAATAAGGAGAAAGAGAGTTTTAGAGATTAGCCATTTTTGAAGGGAAATTAAGCTTGCATGTATACGATTTTGTAAGGAAATTAAAGCTAGAAGCAAAGTAAGTATGATTCTACTCTTGTTTAATCGAATAGGCAACTATACTTATTGACTTGGGTTGTTTTGATGATTATAGATGAAATTAACTATTGAATATGTTGTTAGATGATTGAATTGTTGTAGAATTATGTAAATTTGGAGAATGAACACTAGGTATTATGCTGGAAATTATGTGTAGGTGATGGTGTAACAAAATTAGGTTGCTGGAAATTTGAAATGAGATGTTGTTGTAAGAATTGAATTGTTAGAACATGTAATTGAGCTATGGAATTAATGAATTGAATATGATCATGATTAGGTAATGTAATTAAGGTGTTAAACAAGCTAAATTGTTAGTAACCAATGCTGGAAAATCTGGGAATTATGAACATGATAGGAAACAATCTTGTTAGGGACTGTTTTGATTGAGAAATTGTGTAAGCATGCTAAATGAACTTAGAACTCTGTTTTGAACATGTTGCTAGGTAAAGAGAAGATTGAATTGAATAGGTAACTTGCTGGAAAATGTGTCTACACCTAATTGAACTAGTTAAATTAGGTAATGGACTGCCTAGTTGATGAATTGATGTGTAATTGAGATCAAATGGATTAAACTATTATTAACATGACTATGCCCTGTCTTGAGAACATTGTTAGGTGAATTATGATAGCCAAGACATGTATGAACATGACCATGAATGAATTATAGGGCCAAAATGTAGTACCCCAAAATTTACTAAGTTGATTAAGGGACATTTAGCACTAAGATAATAGCTCAAAAGCTAACTTAGTGACTAAAATGACAAAAATGCAAAAGTTAGGATTTCTTTAATTATGGGTTTTGGAAAGGAAATTTCTAAGGTTTAAAGGTCTCATGAGATAGACAGGGAATTGAATAAGATATTCTTAAAGTTTGGTTGAATTCCAAGGAAAATTGGAATGGGAATTGAAGTTTAAAAAGGTAGTGACCAAAATGTAAATTTTGAAAATTTTATGGCTAAAGTAAAAACTTTGGAAAAGTTTGGGGACTAAAGTTGTAATTTACCAAAAGTTAAGGGTTTTTATTTCATAAATAAACATATCACCTAAGGGTATGAATCAAATGCGGAATTATTGGTTCGATCTGATACTTCGATTATTGGGAAAATCGCAGTTAAAGTTTAAGTGGAATCCGGATACCCGGATCGAACTGGAAAATTTTGAAATTTTTCCACATGGTAGAGAAAGGTTATAAAAGTCATTTCCAAGTGTTGGAAATACTTTTAGTTTGATTCAAGATGAATCCTACAGTTTATTTCCGAGTAAAGGATTATTTATCAGTATATTGGATCGAATGGAAATTTTAGAGACTAATCCAAAAGCTATGGAAAAGTCATAAAATGTTATTTTATGAATATTTTATTATGGTTGGTTCAATTCTAACTAGATTTAGTTAGATTTTAATGGAATGGCAATTTGGAAACAAACTAGTAAATAAAGACAAGTTGGAGGGCAAATTGGTCATTTGGCCCCAATGGCAATTTTGAAATATATAAAAAGTTATAAGGGCAATTTTGGAAATAGAAAATGGAAGATTAAATCTTGGCCCTTGATTGATGATAAAATCAATCTCAACCATTGGATAAAAAGGGTAAAATTATAATTTCACTATTAAATGAATTTAATATTCATTTAATAGATATATGTGTAAAATAATGGTGAAAAGATGAAAATTTTGTTCATCTTTTCCAGCAACAATTGTGAGGGCTAGGGAAAGAAAGAGAAAATTTTCCAAGCCCGATTCAAGCTCCAAAACTCGGTTTTCAGGTAATCTCTTCAACTACAAAGTTGTTATACTCTTCAAGCTCTATCTTTTGATATCAATAATTCATGGAATCCATGCTTGATTAATGAGAATTTACATGAGAAAGAAATTAGGGTTTATGGATCAAATTTGGGGCTTTTGAGATTTTATGATTCCATGATTGAATCTAAGTTGAAATCAAGCTAGTATGATGTTAAAATCATGATATTGAGCTAGGATTTGAGTTTTAAATGTTTTGATTTCTATGAAGATGATTAGGGTTTATGGATTCAAGTTTAATTTAGGGTTTGTGATGTTGAAATAATGATCTAGTAAGCTTGATTTTTTGTTTGGAAGCAAAACCCTAAGTTAAATTATGTAGGGACCATTTCGGCAACTTGAAAAGTTGAAGGACCAAATCTGAATTTTTAGAATTTGGAGTGTATTTGTGTTATTAATGATGTTAGAGATAAGAAAATGAAGTTAGAATGCCAAATTGTTGTTGAATTGAATTAATGACCATTTTGACAATTTGTTAAAGTTAAGTGACCAAATCGAAATTGAAGTTTTGTATGGGGGTTAAATCTGAATTTTAGTTGCAATAATGGAATTAAGGTAGTAATGTTGAATTGAGGACCAAATTGCAAAGTTAAGAAGCTTGAGTCCTTATCTTTGCATTTTAGTGACTATTTCGGTAAAGAAGGAAAATTAGGGAGAATTATTGTAAATAATTATTTGGTGAAGAATGTGATGAGTTGGTGGTTTAAAGCTAGTGATTGGACTAAATTGAAAAGTATAAAAGTAAGGAGAAGTTAGCATAAAAGTTGAAGTTGTTTATGAAAGCTGTGTAGAAAAACTGGTTTATAGTAGTAACTTTGAAAATTTACCATAAATTCTAAAAAAATGGTTAGATGGTCAATTTTATACCGATGTAAAGATTTGTTCGTCTAGTTTCGTTTCCAACAAACGGAATCTGATTTCGAATTCTGAGTCAAAACATAAGAATTTTTAAGTGACGAAAGGTCAAAAAACATAATACCAGTCTGTTCCGAAATTCAGCACGGTAACTGGCTTTGAAATTTCGCCATAAATCGTACAAGTTGAATTTGGGATATTAGTTTATATGGTTGAAAAGCTTATCGAATCTAGTTTCTTTCGGAACAAACGGAGTCAAATTCTGAGTTATAGATTATTTTATAGAAATATTTCTTTGGAGGTACTGCAAACTGCCAGAAAATGAGAATTGATACACTTTGTATCTAAGGTTGATTAGTAAGCTTGAAAGGGGTTAATGGGAGTTCAAAGTTGTTACTAAGGACCATAATGAATTTTTGAACAATCCAAGGAAGAAAGGAAAATGTTTGGAGATTTTGTATTCGATTGATTATTTTGGACAATATGTCTAAGATATTGTTAGATTGGGATCTAACAAATATTTTACTTATTTGAATTATGAAGTTAAGTTCGAATTAAGGGAGGTTCGAGGTACAATGAAGGAAAGGATAAAAGAGGACTTAGTGAGACATACTAATAAATGGCCCAGGTGAGTGCAATGCATACATAACATTATACATGGATGTTTCATACATCAACAGTAGGACTTGTGATGAGTCTACCTGGTTTATATATTGTCATGATATTTATGTCATTGATCATATATTTGACATATTTTAAATATGTCAAAGGTTGAAAATAAATTCATTGATCACTAGTTATTGATAATGGTATAATATGAATGTTATTTCCACTATGAACTGTTAAATGTTGATATATTTTGATATATGTTGCCATTGATGACTTAAATGATGAAATAAAGCCCGATGTATGATATAGAGTTTCAATAGTATAGTTGGATATCCATAGGGTCATAAACAACTGTATAAATATTCTAAGCACTTCAGGTAAAGTGCAAATATTATAAATACTCATTGAGGAGTATACTCATGCATAGTTTGAGTATACGAACTTACTACAGGTGCTAAACTCTTCGGTGTAATTTCATAAAAACTCAATGAGGGATATATTGTATACTCCGGTAAGTATACAGAAGCACTTCGGTGCTAAGCACTCCCGGTAGAGTGCAAATAATATACATACTCAAGAAATGTTGGGTATGGGGGGATGACTCGTGTACATAGAATCTCTTAATTCGATACCTTGGGTAAATAAATTGAAAGAATAAAAAAGAAACAGGAAGGTAAGCTTGAAAGCTTGCAGATAGAAATGAGAAAAAGGTATTGGTAAGCATTGGAAGCTTACGGATGGAATGGCAACGGTATTGGTAAGATCTAATCTTATCACTTTGATATACTTGTTTATTTATGTTAACGAGCATATAATGGTAAGGTGATCATATGCATTGTTAATCATTAATATTGATATTATGACAATTGCACTTGAATTCGAATTATTGCCTCACTAAGTAAATACTTAGCGTGTAACTGCTTTACACGTAGGAAAGAAGAAATGGTTGGAGTAAGGAGCATAAAGGGCATCATCAATCAATAACAGATACATCAGTATCAGTAAGATATCTTTTTACATCAATTGATATTTAATAGTTGGCATGTATATTAAAATGATATGACTGCTCTGATAGAATTTGTATTTTATGTGGTATCTGGATGAATTTTAAATCAGGCAGTTTTATTAATTATATAAAGTTTAATTAAATTAATAAGTTGCTGCCTGAAATTAAACTCGATTTGAAGATTAAAATATTATATTTAAACTATACGCGATTAACTACATTTGTAAATAGAAACTAAATATATTGTAATATTTTTAGAAGAATCAAAATTTTTATCGAGTTACAAATGTAGAGGGTTTTACAAATGTTTTGTGATATCTCTGACTCGTATTCACCTGTGACTACGAGAAATGGGTATTACATTTATTGGTATCAGAGCTGCAAGTTTAGCCGATTCTCGGCCTAAATGGAAATGGTTTTTTGTTAAAAAAAGTATACATGCCACTAGGATATCAATATTACTGATATGGAGTTTTTATGATCCGATTGATGTCGCTCCTTACTAATGTAAATTGGGAGGAATTATAAGAAATATTTGAGTCAAGAAAGCGTGATGAACTGATAAATTGGAAGCTTGGGAAGGAATCAAGAGTAGTAATAATAAGGTTAATGATAACCCTTCGGATAATCGGAGCAAGAAAGGGGCACTGGTACAACAAGGAGTGACTGTGCAGGATTAAGGAATTGAAAAGTTTGGAAAACACCTAAATTGAAAGGAAAAGCAAATTAAGGTCCAGTGATTGTTGATTTATAACTGAATAATATAAGGATTACACTGGACGAATTCCACTATTTAGGTACTGAGAAATTGGATGGAGCTGTTTTGTTGCTCCGATATTTAAGCTAGATTAGAAAACCATCTGAATTTGCTTCATAGTCAGGATTGCACATATCAGTCCGAGTTTATAACATCAGGACTGATAAAGATTGGGATGATTCAAAAATCATAGAAGGTACATCTCATATTTTTGGATAAACCTGTATTGATGTTGATGGGTCATAGCTTTACACATTCCTATATAATTACGAATTTGAGTGGTGAACGAGATATCCTTTTAGAACCCATTTCAAGTAATATAGCGGTCATGAATTTGTTGGGTTGTAATGAAAGGGCGAGCTGAACATGTGGAATTACTCGATAAAAACATAAGAAATAGAGTTCCTGATAAATTTAATGGAATTATCTTTTGAGGAGTCTAAGATGATTGTTGGCATGAATTGGTTACCTTCCTATCAAGTCATGATGAATTGTCGCATAAAGCGATTAGTATTGAAAAAAAACACGGAAGGTACAAAAATAGTAGTAGTTGATAAAAGGGTAAATTCCTTTTCCAATGTAATTTCAGTTGTTTTATTAAAGAAATTGTTGTTATAAGGTTGTTAAGTTTTCTTAGCAAATGTAGTGGAGACCTCGGGCTGTTGAAGTTAAATTGAAAAGTAAATCAACTGTCCAAAAATATCCGGATGTATTTCTAGATGGGTTACTCGAAATTACCCTAGATTGAGAGGTGAAATTCAAAATAATGATGTTACTAGGCATTGCGCCTAAATTAATGGCCCCGTATAAAATGGCTTCGACCGAACTTCAGGATTTAAAGGTACAATTGCAAGGAAATTTAGGTTGACGTTTATAAAGCCAAGTGTGCCACCTTGGGGGTGCACTAGTATATTTGTGAAAAAGAAAGATTAATCTATGTGATTAAGTATAGATTTCCTTCAGTTAAATAAGGTGACGATAAAGAATAAATATCTTCTTCCGAAGACTAATGATCTTTTGATCAGTAAAAGTAAAAAATAAATAAACAATATATATGTTTCCAGAATAGACCTTCGATTGAAATATTATCAGTTAAATATCAAGGAAGAAGAAATTCTAAAGACAGCTTTTTAGACTCGGTATGAATACTATGAGTTCGTGATGATGCCTTTGGAATTTATAAGCCTAATGAACTAAGTATTTTAATTTTTCTTGGACCAATTTTTGGTAGAGTTTATTGAGGATATTTGGTCTATTCGAAGAAAAAGGAAGAACAAGATGCTCATTTTGCATTGTTCTTCAGACCTTTCGAGAAAAAAAGCTATATGCTAATTTGTTAAAGTGTGAACTTGGTTGTCAAAATTTGTTTTATTAGTTATGTGGATTTGGTAGAGGGGATAAGGGTATATCCCAAGAAAGCACAAACTATAGTTGAATGGAAACCTCTGAAGAATGTTTTAGAGGTTCATAATTTCTTGATGATTGTCTCTTCGTTGACCAAGCTATTGAGGAAATAAATGGTATTTAGTTGAATAGATAAATGCTAAGAAATCTTTGAGACATTAAAGGAGATCTTAATAGAAGCCCCAGTACTAGTACAACCAGAATCGGGTAAAGATTATGTGGTGTATAGCGATGCTACTCATAACAGTTTGGGATGCGTACTTAGGCAAGAAGGAAAAGTAATGGTTTATGCTTGAGACAATTTAAGATAAATGAGAGAAATTATCTTACTTAGGATTTGGAGATAGCAATGGTTGTATTTGCTTTAAAAGATATAGCATCATTATTTATACAGTGAACGAAGCTATATTTAAGGTTATAAAAGTTTAAAGTATATGCTTACTAAAGAAGAGTTGAACTTGACGCAAAGAAGTTGGATCGAGTTTCATAACAACTATGATATGGTCATTGAATATCATCCAGAAAAAGCTAATGTGGTAGCTGACGCTCTCAGTCGAAAGACAATTGTTGTCTTAAGAGCTATGAATGCAAGATTTGCATTAAAAGAATATGGTGTTTTGATTGTCAAGTTAAGAATAAAATTTACCATATTAGATTAAATAAGATATCTTTAAAGAAAGGATGAGAAATGTTGTCAATGTTCAAACAAGTAGAAGAGTGAAACTGAAAACTTGGAAGTTAGGTTTGATAGATATTTGTATTATCAAGGAAGAATTTCTATCTCAATGATGGAAACTATATGTTGACCCTGAAAGAAAAGATATTTAATATGAAGTTAAGGATAAAGTATTCCTTAAAAGTTTCACCTTGGAAGAAGGTGTTATGATTTAGACAAAAAGAAAGTTAAGTTTAAGATTTATTGGGCTATAAGAAATCGTGAAAGAAGTTAGTCTGATAGTTAAGCTTAATGGCTAGCTTTATCTTTGGAAATGGACAAGACTCATAATGTATCTATGCTCAGGAAATATTGATTAGACCCCTCACATGTTGTTACTCCGGAGAAAATAGAGATTCAGTCGGATTTAAGCTATGAAAAAGAACTGGTAAAGATCCTAGCACATGGAGTCAAAGAACTAGGAAAACAAGACAATCCCGTTTGTTAAAGTTTGTTGACAAAAATCACAAGGTTAAAGAAAAGATTTGAAAGAAATAAGAAGAAAATATAAGAAAATAGTTTCCTCACCTTTTGAATCAGGTGCGTGTTAAACATTCGAGGACGAATTTTCTTAAGGGGAGAGAATTGTAATACCCCAAAATTTACTAAGTTGATTAAGGGTCATTTAGCACTAAGATAATAGCTTAAAAGCTAACTTGGTGACTAAAATGACAAAAATGCGAAAGTTAGGATTTCTTTAATTATGGGTTTTGGAAAGGAAATTTCTAAGGTTTAAAGGTCTCATGTGATAGATAGTGAATTGAATAAGGTATTCTTAAAGTTTGGTTGAATTCCAAGGAAAATTGGAATGGGAATTGAAGTTTAAAAAGGTAGTGACCAAAATGTAAATTTTGAAAATTTTATGGCTAAAGTATAAATGTTGGAAAAGTTTAGGGACTAAAGTTGTAATTTACCAAAAGTTTAGTGTTTTTATTTCATAAATAAACATATCACCTAAGGGTATGAATCAAATGCGGAATTATTGGTTCGATCTGATACTTCGATTATTGGGAAAATAGCAGTTAAAGTTTAAGTGGAATTCGGATACCCGGATCGAACTGGAAAATTTTGAAATTTTGCCATATAATAGAGAAAGGTTATAAAAGTCATTTCCAATTGTTTGAAATATTTTTAGTTTGATTCAAGATGAATCCTACAGTTTATTTCCGCGTAAAAGATTATTTATCGGTATATTTGATCGAATGGAAATTTTGGAGATTGATCCAAAAGCTATGGAAAAGTCATAAAATGTTATTTTATGAATATTTTCTTATGGTTGGTTGAATTCTAACTATATTTAGTTAGATTTTAATGGAATGACAATTTGGAAACAAACTAGTAAATAAAGACAAGTTGGAGGGCAAATTGGTCATTTGGCCTCAATGGCAATTTTGAAATATTTAAAAATTTATAAGGGTAATTTTGGAAAGGGGAAATGGAATATTAAATCTTGGCCCTTGATTGATGATAAAATCAATCTCAACCATCGGATAAAAAGGGCAAAATTGTAATTTTTCTATTAAATGAATTTAATATTCATTTAATAGATATATGTGTAAAATAATGGTGAAAAGATGAAGATTTTGTTCATATTTTCCAGCAACAAACGCGAGGGCTAGGGAAAGAAAGAGAAATATTTTTCCAAGCCCGATTCAAGCTCCGAAACTCGGTTTTCAGGTAATCTCTTCAACTACAAAGTTGTTCTACTCTTCGAGCTCTATCTTTTGATACCAATAATTCATGGAATCCATGCTTGATTAATGAGAATTTACATGAGAAAGAAATTAGGGTTTATGGATCAAATTGGGGCTTTTGAGATTTTATGATTCCATGATTGAATTTAAGTTGAAATCAAGCTAGTTTGATGTTAAAATCATGATATTGAGTTGGATTTAAGTTTTACATGTTTTGATTTCTATGAAGACAATTAGGGTTTATGGATTCAAGTTTAATTTAGGGTTTGTGATGTTGAAATAATGATCTAGTAAGCTTGATTTTTTGTTTGGAAGCAAAACCCTAAGTTAAATTATGTAGGGACCATTTCGGCAACTTGAAAAGTTGAAGGACCAAATCTGAATTTTTAGAATTTGGAGTGTATTTTTGTTATTAATGATGTTAGAGATAAGAAAATGAAGTTAGAATGCCAAATTGTTGTTGAGTTGAATTAATGACCATTTTGACAATTTGTTAAAGTTAAGTGACCAAATCGAAATTGAAGTTTTGTATGGGGGTTAAATCTGATTTTTAGTTATAATAATGGAATTAAGGTAGTAATGTTGAATTGAGGACCAAATTGCAAAGTTAAGAAGCTTGAATCCTTATCTTTACATTTTAGCGACTATTTGGGTAAAGAAGAAAAATTAAGGAGAATTATTGTAAATAGTTATTTGGTGAAGTATGTGATGAGTTGGTGGTTTAAAGCTAGTGATTGGACTAAATTGAAAAGTATAAAAGTAAGGAGAAGTTAGTATAAAAGTTGAAGTTGTTTATGGAAGCTGTGTAGGAAAACTGGTTTATGGCAGTAACTTTGAAAATTCACCATAAATTCTACAAAAATGGTTAGATGGTGAATTTTATACTGATATAAATATTTGTTCATCTAGTTTCATGTCCAACAAACGGAATCTGATTTCGAGTTCCGAGTCAAAAGATATGAATTCTCAAGTGACGAAAGGTCAGAAAACAGAACACCAGTCTGTTCCAAATTTCAGCACTGTAACTGGCTTTGAAAGTTCGCCATAAATCGTACAAGTTGAATTTGGGCAATTAATTTATATGGTTGAAAATATTATCGAATCTAGTTTCTTTCAGAACAAACTTTGTTGAATTCTGAGTTATAGATTATTTTATAGAAATATTTCTTTGGAGGTAATGCAAACTGCCAGAAAATGACAACTGATACGCTTTGGTATCTAAGGTTGATTAGTAAGCTTGAAAGGGGTTAATGGGAGTTCAAAGTGGTTACTAAGGACCATAATGAATTTTTGAACAATACAAGGAAGAAAGGAAAACGTTTGGAGATTTTGTATTCGATTGATTATTTTGGACAATATGTCTAAGATATTGTTAGATTGGGATCTAACAAATATTTTACTTATTTGAATTATGAAGTTAAGTTCGAATCAAGGGAGGTTCGAGGTACAATGAAAGAAATGATCAAAGAGGACTTAGTGAGGCATACTAATAAATGGCCCAGGTGAGTGCAATGCATACATAACATTATACATGAATGTTTCATACATCACCGGTAGGACTTGCGATGAGTCTACCTGGTTTATATATTGTCATGATATTTATGTCATTGATCATATATTTGACATATTTTAAATATGTCAAAGGTTGAAAATAAATGCATTGATAACTAGTTATTGGTGATGGTATAATATGAATGTTATTTCGGCTATGAACTGTTAAATGTTGATATATATTGATATATGTTGCCATTGATGACTTAAATAATGAAATAAAGCCCAATGTATGATATAGAGGTTCAATGGTATAGTTGGATATCCATAGGGTCATAAACAGCTGTATAAATATTCTAAGCACTTCAGGTAAAGTGCAAATATTATAAATACTAATTGAGGAGTATACTCATGCATGGTTTGAGTATACGGACTTACTACGGGTGCTAAACAGTTCGGTGTAATTTCATAAAAACTAAATGAGGGATATATTGTATACTCCGGTAAGTATACAGAAGCACTTCGGTGCTAAGCACTCCCGGTAGAGTGCAAATAATATACATACTCAAGAAAGGTTGGGTATGGGGGGATGACTCATGTACATAGAATCTCTTAATTCGATACCTTGGGCTAAATAAATTGAAAGACTCAAAAAGAAACAGGAAGACAAGCTTGAAAGCTTGCAGATAGAAATGGAAAAAGGTATTGGTAAGCATTGAAAGATTACGGATGGAATGGCAACGATATTGGTAAGATCTAATATTATCTCTTTGATATACATATTTATTTATGTTAACGAGCATATAATGGTAAGGTGATCATATGCATTGTTAATCATTAATATTGATATTATGACAATTGCACTTGAATTCGAATTATTGTCTCACTAAGTAAATACTTAGCGTGTAATTGTTTTACACGTAGGAAAGAAGAAATGGTTGGAGTAAGGAGCATAAACGGACATCATCAATCAATAATAGATACATCAGTATCAGTAAGATATCTTTTGACACTGTTTGATATTTACTAGTTGGCATGTATATTAAAATGATATGACTGCTCTAATAGAATTTGTATTTTATGTGGTATCTGGATGAATTCTAAATCAGGCAGTTTTTAGGCAGTTTTATTAATTATATCAAGTTAAATTAAATTAATAATTTTATGCCTGAAATTAAACTCGATTTAAAGTTTAAAATATTATATTTAAACTATACGCGGTTAACTACATTTGTAAATAGAAACTAAATATATTGTAATATTTTTAGAAGAATCAAAATTTTTACCGAGTTGCAAATGTAGAGGGTTTTACAACTGTTTTGTGATATCTCTGACTCGTATTCAGCTATGAATATGGGAAATGGGTATTACACAAAACACTGGTTAAAATGAATTTAAGGAATTAAAATGTGAATAGGTATAATCTGCCCAGAATTACTCTGTTCTGGGAAGTAACTTTGAAAATTCATCAAAATTTGTGTAGATTAAATTCAGGGATGAAATTTTAGTGACATGATCCTTAGTATGTCTACTTTCATTAGGTGAAAACAGAACTGAAAACTGGGTCCTATGCTGGAAACTGTAATTAGAAATAGCTGGACAGTGCAAACTGTCCAGACAGTGTAAATGCCCTGTCTTTGAACAATAAACTGTATTAATTGGATAAGAAATAAAATGCAAGCCTTATATAGTCATAAAACACTTTCATTAGCTTTCCAGCGGTATAAATTAATCGAAATTCCGACGTACGGATTAAAAGATATGACAATTTAAAGGGACAATGTGGAAACTGCCAGGCAGTAGTGTCCTGGGTAGTTTGGGACTGTTTTTGCATCTAGAAGCAAACTGTTTCCAAAACAGTTTTGGGACATTGTAATCTGTCCATTTATGTTCTAAAATGAGGTAATAACAATATGGAGATGAACTAATAAGAAATGCTTAAAAGAAAGCATAAAAACAGTAGCTAAATGTTAGGTACAAATGTGGTAACATTGCTACTATATACATGTGACATTATGTGCATGTTTTGATGAATTGTATGTGTTATGCTTGCTAGACCAAGGGCAGCAAGTTGTGGAAGAAGAATAAAAGAGTGGACATCCCAAAGCAAGAAGCAAATGGATTTGGATACAAGACAAGTGATTAGCTAGGAGTATTGTGAGTGTAGTTGTCCTTAGGGTTAGGACTTAGGTCCTAACGAACCTTGTTGTTGTAATAATTCAATTACGTTGCCATGTAACATGACCTAATATATATTTGGCTAATTAAGGGAGGAATGATATGAATGACAACTTTTTTGATGCCATATTCTACTTGTTTACTTGATTGTTAAGCAAATGAAATGAAATGCTTGTCATGTTGCATTGCTTATGCCAAAGGTAAGAAATGGCATGCTTGCTTGGAGGATAAGGTACGCACATTGCATACATATGAATGTGTTTGTGATTAATATACATGGCTGGGTTGAAATGAAATGAACAATGGTACCACCTTGTATTCATCCCATTCGAATGGCATGGATAAACTTGTCTTGGGAGTTAAGACTCCATAAGCCTAAGGGCTTGGCCTTTGAATGGCATAATCATGTCTTGATTAATGAATTGTATAAAGCTTGAATGAAATTGATAATCAAACAACCTTGGTAGCTAGTTTGGATAGATAGGAGGGCATGCCTTAGAATCTTGAGCTCATATTGGCACTACGGTGCATATTGGCACTACGGTGCATATCGGCACGATGGTGCATTTTGGCACTAAGGTGCATATTGGCACGACGGTGCATTTTGGCATTACAGTGAATATTGGCACTACGATGCATATTGACACTTCGGTGCACTTTGTTGAAGATCTGATTATCTATTGAACTAAATACCAAGGGTGTTATAAGATGAATTAATAACTTGAAATGAACATTGTTTGCTTTGGTTGTGTGATGTGAACTTTCTTGTTTTGTAAGATTATTGAATGAACATACTTGCCTTGAAAGATAACACATGAATGATTGTATAACTAGTTACTTCACATGAAAGAAATGCATAGATGATGTTATTGTGCAATAATGCCTACTTGGTACTTGGTGTTTTTGATCGCTTGTCTCTTAAGCAATAATTTGAATAGTATGTTATGGATACATGATGGATGTTTCAATGTTGAATGTGTGATATGTGAAGCTTGCCTATGTGTACCCTATTCATTTGAATGGTATATGTCATGTAGAGATGATCTTGATTCTTTGAAATACATGTAAACTTGGATATATATGCTTTGAAATTGGAAAACTTAATGTTACCTCACTAAGTACATAACTTGTACTTACCACTCTACTCTTCATTCTTTCCATGACAGATTAAAGACACTTTCAAGAGGATATCTTGAGTTCGAAGCAACGTTTTGAAGCAAGCTTGAAAGTATGATTTCATACTCTTTGTATACTCCTAGTTTGGTGGCACTAGAACTTGTAATAGTTAGCTTTGAACATGCATTTTGAGTGTATATATATAACTAGTATATGTAATGTTTTGTTGGGCCTACCTATGTTATGTATATAGTATCATGTATGTATGAACCTAGATAACATGTAATGGTTGAATGTTGCTGCGCATTTGTTGATGAAATGGAATGATCATATGATGACCTAATTTGCTATGAAATAGTTTGATAAGCCTTGAATGTACTAGTTTCATGCTTTGTATGTGTTTGGTGAAATAGCCGAATGGTTAGGATTAGGTTGTGGCTTGAATGGAAGCTAGAATATGTAATTTGGATCTTCAAGAATTATGTTAGAAAATTTGGAAGCATTTAATCTTAAAGAATTTCGAATGGGATAGGAAGTAATGAATGAAAGTTGTAAAAATGAAATATGAACGTAGTAACTTGTATTATAAGCATGAAATGGATTGATTTAGTGATATTATGTAGATAGCCGAATGCATTAGGATGAAATTGAAGTTATATATGAGGTTACTTGTTTGTTAAGAAAGTATGTATGATTGCTTGCCTTGATTGTTGGTTTTGTTCGAATGCTAGTGTAACACCCCAAATTCTAGCGTAGAAGTATTGAAACCAATTGCATAAGTTGATAGCTTAATTGAACCTAGAATTTAAGCTAAATTGATTAGTCAAGGATCTAATTGAAAGAATGAATGAAATAAGTGACCAATTTAAAGTGACTATATTGAATTAAATAAGAAAGATGGGGAATGCATGCTAAATTCCTTATTTCCCCTAATTCCCTTGATTAAGTTAAGATAAGGATTTAATAAACGGACATTATAGACATTTCATAAATCCAATAACTTGGATTAGATGTTGTCATCTTCTTCATTCTTCTTAGCTAGCCGAATGTGAAGAGAAAAATAGGGAGAGAGGGAAAGAGAGAAATCAACCATTGTTGAAGGGAAATTAAGCTTGCATGTATAGGATTTTATAAGGAAATTAAAGCTAGAAGCAAAGTAAGTATGAATCTACTATTGTTCAATTGAATAGGCAACTGTACTTGTTGAATTGGACTGTTTTGATGATTATAGATAAAATTAACTATTGAATATGCTGAATGGTTGTAGAATTATGCAAATTTGAAGAATGAACACTAGGTATTATGCTGGAAATTATGTGTAAGTAATGGTGTAACAAAACTAGGTTGCTGGAAAATTGAAATTAGATGTTGATGTAAGAATTGAATGGTTAGAACTTGTAATTAAGCTATGGAATTAATGAATTGAACATGATCATGATTAGGTAATGTAGTTAAGGTGTTAAACAAGTGGAATTGTTAGTAACCAATGCTGGAAACGAAAGATAAAAGTATGAACATAGTCTTATAACATAGAAACCGTTTTAGTAAGAACCTATTGTGTAAACATGTAAAATTAAGCATTGTAACCAACTTACTCTGTTTTGGCTGCCTTGAATAATGATTTAACATTGAATAAAAATGTTTAGGATGTCATATGAAATGAATTATAGGGCCAAAACATTGGTTAAAATGAATTTAAGGAATTAAAACGTGAATAGGTGCAATTTGCCCAGAATTGCTCTGTTATGGGCAGTAACTTTGAAAATTCATCAAAATTTGTATAGATCAAATCCAGGGCTAAAATTTTAGTGACATTATCCTTAGTATGTCTACATTCAGTAGGTGAAAACAGAACTGAAAACTGGGTCCTATGCTGGAAACTGTAAATAGAAATTTCTAGAGAGTGCAAACTGTCCAGGCAGTGTAAATGCCCTGTCTTTGAACAATAAACTGTATTAATTGGCTAAGAAATAAAATGCAAATCTTATATGGTCTTAAATAAAATTTTGTTAGCTTTCAAACGGTGTATAGTAATAAAAATTCCGACGTACAGATTAAACGATACGACCATTTAAAGGAATAGTGTGCAAACTGCGAGGCAACAGTGTCCTGGGCAGTTTGGGACTGTTTTTACACCTAGATTCAAACTGTTTCCAAAACAGTTTTGGGACATTGTAACCTGTCCAGTTATGTCTTAAAATGAGGTAATAACAATATGGAGATGAACTAGTAATAAATGCTTAAAAGAAAGCATAAAAACAGTAGCTAAATGTTAGGTACAAATGTGGTAACATTGCTACTATATATGTGTGACTTTATGTGCTTGTTTTGATGAATTGTTTGTGTTATGCTTGCTAGACCATGGGCAACAAGTTGTGGAAGAGGAAGATAAGAGTGGACATCCAAAAGCTAGAGGCAAAGGGATTTGGATACAAGACAATTGATTTGCTAGGAGTATTGTGAGTGTAACCATCCTTAGGGTTGGGACTTAGGTCCTAACCAATCTTGTTATTGTGTTAAATTCAATGATATTGCCATGTAACATGACCTAATACATATTTGGCTAAATAAGGGAAGAATGATATGAATGACAACTTGTTTGATGCCATGATCTATTTGTTTACTTTAGTTTTAAGCAAATGAAATGAAATGCTTGACATGTTGCATTGCTTATGCCAAAGGTAAGAGATGGCATGCTTACTTGGAGCATAAGGTACGCACATTGCATACATATGCATGTTTTTGTGATTGATGTACATGGCTGGTTGAAATGAAATAAAAATGGTACCACTTTGTATTCATGTCATTCGAATGACATAGATAGATTTTTCCTGGGAGTTAAGACTCCATAAGCCGAAGGGCTTGGCCTTTGAATGGCAAAATTTTGTATTGGATATTGAATTGTATAAAGCTTGAATGAAATGGATAATCAACAACCTTGGTAGCTAGTTTGGATAGATAGGAGGGCATGCCTTAGAATCTTGAGCTCATTTTGGCACTACGGTGCATATTGGCACTACAGTGCATTTTGGCACTTCGGTGCATTTTGTTGAGGATTTGATTATCTATTGAACTAAATACCAAGGGTGTTATAAGATGACTTGATAACTTGAAATGAACATTGCTTGTTTTGTAAGATTCTTAAATGAACATCCTTGCCTTGAAAGATGACACATGAATGGTTGTATAACTAGTTACTTCTCATGAAAGAAATGTATAGATGATGACTTTGTGTAAGAATGCCTACTTGGTAAATGGTGTATTTGGTTGCTTATCTTCTAAGCAAGATATTCGAATAGCATATGGGTATATATGATGGATGTTGCTATGTTTATTGTGTGATATGTGAAGATTGCCTATGTTACTCATTGAATTCGAATGGTATGTGTCATGTAGAGATGATCTTGATTCTTTGAAATACATGTAAACTTGGATATGTATACTTGAAATTGGCTAGACTTAGTGTTACCTCACTAAGTACATAACTTGTACTTACCACTCTACTCTTCATTCTTCCCATAACGGATTAAAGACATTATCAAGAGGATATCTTGAGATCGAAGCAACATCTTGAAGCAAGCTTGAAAGTATGATTTCATACTCTTTGTATACTCCTAGTTTGGTGGCACTAGAACTTGTAATAGGTAGCCTTGATCATGCATATTGTTGTGTTGTTAAGACTAGTAAATGTAATGTTTTGTTGGGCCTATCATGTAACCAACTTTGATGACTTAAACTATGTATATAACCTTGTTGATATGTATATACATTAGTATAATGTTGCGCAAATTATGAAATAATTCAGTGTTTGATGAAACCTTGTATGATTCGAATGCTAGACTAAAATGGTATGATCATACATTTGTTCTTATGGCTATTGGCATGATTCGGCAATGCTTGGATTGGAGCTAAGGTATGTACAAGCATGCATTAACAATGTACTAGCTAAGTATGCCATGAAATAGTATGACTTGATTGAAAAAGAAACAAATGAAATGTGCTAAGTGAACACCTAGCTGTTCGAATAGGGTGTATGAACATGTAATAAGAATGTAAGTTGGATGCCTTGTATTGATTATGTTGGTTAGTTAAATAAGTAGTGTCTTGAGATGCAAGTAAGCTAATTGAGTGATAATGTTATGCTTAGTTATTGTTAATGGAATGTTTATGTGAGATGTAAATAAGTTTGTTAATTAAGCATGAAAAATGGTAACTTAGAATATAAGTATGAAATGAAATAAATTAGTACCTAAATTAGCATGCTAAGGATGTTTGTTTTGTTTAATGTGGATTACTTGCCTTTTCTGAATGGTTGTGTTTAGGTTACTTGCATTGCATGCCCTGTAAATCGAGGTTACTTGTTCGACAAGTAACCTATCTATTACTTTGTTCTTGCTTTGGTAACGCTCCCGAACCGGGTTACGACTAACCCAGGGAGGGATGTTACATTTATTGGTATCAGAGCTTTTTAGTCGGTTCTAGGACTAAATTAAGTTCACATGCATCATATGGGATATTGTGCCACCCATGAGACTTGATATAAGCTTGTATTGTTGGTTAAATGTGTAAACTAAAACTCTTATTATTCTGATTGAACTAGAATGTCAAAAATGAGACTGGGTCAGGATAATGAAAGTCCTGTAGGCTCCTCGAATGAAAGAGACAGTGTGAGGATGGAGCAGAATCCTCCTCAACAGCAAGCTCAACATCGAGCTCAAGCTGTTGCTCAACAGGAAGCTCCTGCTACCAATCCTGTGTAGCAAGAATGTCTTATAAGTATGAAGGAGATGTTCAATCATCTCGCAACTGCCTTAAAACAAGATCATTCTATTGCACCTATTGTTGTTGTGCCAAACCGATCCCCTATTGACAAGCTAGCTCAGCATCGGGCATACTGGTTAGAGGGCACTACTTGCATAAACTCGAGTGTGCCATCATTCTATTGGCAGACGAAGCACTGAGCTGGTGGGAAACCACTACCCTGACTGCTCCTGCAGAGTCTATTACTTAGAAGTTCTTCCTCGATGAGTTCAGGAAGAAATATATCAGCGAACAATATCTGGCTGAGCGCCAAAAGCGATTATTGTATCTTAAACAAGCTGACCGACCTATCGAGCAATACGTGAGCGACTTTTGCAAGTATTGCAAGTATGGGTCTGAATATATCAAAACTGAGGCTGACAAGTGCAGAATGTTCATCGATGAGTTAAATGATGAATTAAGCCCTATATTCACTACTCTGGGTATTATCGACATCCAAAATTTGGTAAATTAGGCCATTGCTTTTGAGGCGAAGATGAAAGCCTCAGAAAGATGCAAGAGCAGACACTCATGTAAAAGACAAACGACCCAGGAACGATGATAAGCCACACTGACAATCAATCAAGTCCAAACATTCCAAGGGACACTCTTCGAACAATACCCCTAATCAGAAGGCAAGTTACATCCCAAAACCTCAAACAGTTATAAAGACTTCAACCCTTGTTGTTTTTGTTGATAGCACGGGGAATCAAACTAAAGCTAATCAATACCCTCTTTGCAAGTTCTGCTAGAAACATCATACTGGCCAGTACAGAGTTCAACAAAATTTATGCTACTCATGTAGAGCCTCTAATCATTATAACCGGGATTGTCCTCAGAATCCCAACAAGGCTTTGAATCGAACTTCTGCAATTGCTAGCTCAGCTCCTCCTAACTGAAACAAAGCACCCAGACAAGCTTAGGTCGGGAATCAGGGGAAATAGAAGGGCCCCTATTCGAATGCTCCAGCTCATCAGGAGTCTCGAGCCCCTGCTCGTATATACCACATTCGTGGTAAAGATGATGAAAAAGCTCCCGATGTTATCACAGGTACCGTTGAGTTAAATTCCAGTCCTACATATGCTTTAATTGATTCGGGGTCTACCCATTCATTTGTTTGTTCTGCCTTGATCAATAAGTTAAAATTAAAACCCGAAATTATTGAATCAAATCTTGTAATTTCGAATCAATTAGGGGGGAAAACACCCATTAACTTGCGCCACAAGCAAGCTCCTTTGACTATTCAAAATATCCTCTTTCCCATTGATCTTTATGTCTTACCATTTTGTGAATTTGACTTGATATTGGGGTTAGATTGGTTAAGTAAACACGAGGCCTGGGTAGATTGCCAAAATTAGAGACTACATCACAAGAAACCAACTTCAATCTTTGTTAAGATGATTCTCCAAGATGAAATTGAATTCAGTTTGCCTAGCATGCGTACTATTTCTGAATTCACTGATGTTTTTCCCGAGGAACTCCCTAGTGTCCCTCCGACCAGAAAAGTAGAGTTTGGGATTGAATTTCAGCCTGGAATAGCTTTGGTGTCCATTACACCCTATAAAATGGCACCTATCGAGTTTAAAGAATTAAAGAAGCAACTTCAGAAGTTGCAAGATAAAGGTTTCATATGGCCTAGCACTTCTACTTGGGGTGCTCCAGTCATGTTCGTGAAAAAGAAAGACGAGACTATGCGGTTTTGTATTGACTATCGTCAGTTAAACAAGCTCACTATCAAGAATCGGTATCCCCTGCCCAGAATTGAAGATCTTTTTGATCAACTTAGGGATGCTTCCATATTCTCCAAGATCGGCCTTCGATCGGGGCACTATCAAATGAAAGCAATAGAACGAGACGTGCCCAAGACAACCTTTCATACTCGATTTCAAATTCCTCGTAATGCCATTCGGGTTAACAAATGCTCCGTTTGCTTTCACGGATATCATGAATCGGGTATTCTAGCCCTATCTTGACAAGTTCGTGGTCGTATTCATCGACGACATCTTTGTGTACTCTCAGAATAAGGAGGAACATGCTAAACACCTCCAAATTGTCTTGCAAACACTCTGAGAACATCAATTATATGCCAAGTTCTCCAAATGTGAATTTTGGTTAACAAAAGTTTCTTTCCTCGGCCAACTTATCTCGGCGGAAGGAATCAAAGTCGATCCAAGCAAGATTCAGTCTATTCTAGATTGGAGACCTTCGAAGAATGTAAGCAAGGTCCGAAGCTTTCTCGGTTTAGCTGGGTATTATAGAAAGTTTGTTAAGGCTTTTCCTCCATTGCCGCAAGCCTTACTAAGCTTACCCGCAAAGATACGCCTTTCGTTTGGTCAGAGAACCAACAACGAAGCTTTGATCAACTTAAGCAAGCTCTGACTCATGCCCCGGTACTCATCCAACCAGAATCGGGCAAAGAATTCACTGTTTACAGTGATGCTTCTCATCTAGGACTCAGTTGTGTCCTGATGCAAGATGGGAAAGTAATTGCTTACGCTTCAAGGCAACTGAAGCCACATGAGTCTAATTATCCAATACACGATCTGGAACTAGCAACTATCTTGTTTGCTCTCAAGATATGGAGACACTATCTATACGGAGAGAAATGCAATCTATTTACCAATCACAAAAGTCTGAAATACCTCCTAACTCAGAAGGACTTGAATCTGACGCAAAGGAGATGGCTCAAATTACTTAAGGATTACGACTTGGTTATCGACTACCATCCTGGGAAAGCAAACATAGTTGCTGACGCCCTTAGTCGCAGACCATACTCGGGTAACTCGTAAATCTAGAATTCTAATTAAATTCATTTGAATCATGCCTTCTCTTGTTTTGCAAACAATGAATTTAGAACTTCCTTAAGCTACAAGTTACCATTCAAACACTCATTGAAAAGTAAATTGTCATTCGAATAAGAATTGTGGTTAAATACATGTAACCATTGAAATTGAGTCTTTCTTAGCTTGAAAGAAAGAATTTGAACAATGCCTTGTTCTTCAAGAAACAATTCGAACAGTGCCTTGCATTGCAAGAAATCTATTGAAAATTATTCTAATGACCTTGTTAAGTTTTTGTAGCTAATACGGCTATCAATGCTCATTTCCGACTATCCAAGGGGGCCAAAAATGTTTGTCTGAGCATCAAGTTCAATCCAATATAATCTCAAGAATTAAAGAACTTCAACAAGTTGATCCGGATCTTCAGAATATCACATCTAAGCTTACGTCTGAGTCTAGCTCTAACTTATCAAGATCGTCAACTTATCAAGACATGATAGTAACAAGTTAAGCATTCGATAACAAGGTATAAACAATGCCATTTAAGTCTTTACAGCTCCTTAAAGGTCATAATCAAATATATACAAACTTCCAACAATTCAAAATGCATGAGCTTGCATGATCTATATACATATCTAGGTGCCACCAACTAGGAGTGTTACAAAAAGTATGGAATCGTACTTCTACCTCAGTTGTCTCTTGCTTCAAGCTCAAGAAAGGTGGTTCAAAATCCTTTTAACCCGTAGATTGGGAAGAATGGAAACAAGAGTTATAAGTACATTATGTACTTAGTGAGGCAGTCATAGCACTATCCAATTATTTGATCAAGTTTTATTTAGTCAGGTAGTCTTATTCGAGGTTTATCACATTCAATTTGCACATAAGGTCGAATAGTATGGCAAGCATATCAAGAAATTATAAAGTAGCTTGTTTATCAAGAAATTAGAATAGCATGGCAAGCATGTTATCAAAACATTTCAAATATACACATTGACACTTCAAGCTTACAAGTAAGTTTCATGGTATTATAACTTATTTATTATCCTTTTTAACATAATCCTTGTTACTTTCTTTATCCTGAGCCTTGATACTTAGAGTGTTCGTCTTTTTTATAACATTCCATTAAATGTATATTTACGCATATACAAGCAAAACAGTCCATGGTGGCATCTAATTTAATTCAGTTCTGTCCATTAAACATGTTTACACACAATCACAAGTAAAACAATCTATGGTGACGTCTAATTTAATTAAAAACTATCCATTAAACATGTTTACACACAATCACGAGTAAAACAGTCCATGGTGACTTCTAATTTAATTCAAATCTGTCCATTAAACATGTTTACACACAATCACAAGTAAAACAGTCCATGGTGACTTCTAATTTAATTCAAATCTGTCCATTAAACGTGTTTACACACAATCACAAGTAAAACAGTCCATGGTGACTTCTAATTTAATTCAAATATGCCCATTAAACATGTTTGCACACAAACACAAGTAAAACAGTCCATGAGACCTCTAATTTAATTCAAATATGTCCATTAAACATGTTTACACACAAACACAAGTAAAACAGTCCATGTATAATACTTACACATTTGGACATCCAAAACAATCCAATAATTGTTCATTTATACACAAAACAGTCCATGAATCAAGCTCACACAATTGGACATCTAAAACAGTCCAATAATTGTTCATTTTTACACAAAACAGTCCATGAATCAAGCTCACCCAATTGGACATCCAAAACAGTCCAATAATTGTTCATTTATACACAAAACAGTCCATGAATCAAGCTCACACAATTGGACATCCAAAACAGTCCAATATTTGTTCATTTATACACAAAACAGTCCATATTTCCATGTACAAGTGTACATGGCAGCAACACATTATGCTTACATATTAAACACATGAAAACAGTCCATATTTCCATGTACAAGTGTACATGGCAGCAACACATCATGTTTACATATTAAACACATTCAATTCGTATCAAGTAGCAAGTACTTACGAATACACCTTATCAATTCAAGCATACATGTCAAGTAAGTCACGTACTCAAAATTTCATGTAAAGCATTTCAAGTATTCAAGTAAGCTTTATGCTTCATTTGTTTTTCACTTGATTAATTTAGTTTATGCCTTTTAGCACTTCTTTGCTCACTAAGAGTTCAATATTTCATATGCTCACCAAGAGCTTCTTTAGACATTATGCTCACCAAGAGCTTCTTTAACAATATGCTAACCAAGAGCTTCTTTAACAATATGCTTACCAAGAGCTTCTTTAACATTTCATTTTACATTCATGATTTTCCTTTGGATTTCTTATTTGATTTCACAATAATGTTCATATCTTTTACATGTTTGCCTTGGATCACAATTGGTTATGGATGACATTGGTCCGTGTTTGACCATAAAGGTCCAAGAATCCTATACTTCTCACTATCCAACCAACTGTCGCCAATCTCCGTACAACTGCCCCGTTATCTCCTACAATCGAAAATAACATATTACATGTAATGGGGCGTCCTCCCGAGTCATCGCTCATGGACCGTAGTCCCAAGTATACCATGCATCATACCATTGATCCAAGGACTTCCATTGTAGGCAACTTAAACCTTTTAAATCTTTAATCTTCATTAGGGAAGTATCTTATGGCATAAGAAGTCTTATCTTACTTTAAAACTTGTAGTTGTTTCTTACATTTTATGCTTACATATTGTAAATTCAAGAACGCATGCTAGTTTCAAACAAGTCATTCGAACCATCATAAATCAAGCCTTCAAAGATTCACGCATTAAGCAATATCAATTAAACCATCAATCAAGTGTTTATCAGTTAGCAAGAAAGTTCATTATAGTGTAGTATTATAAAAATAGTTATCACACACAAACAACTGTCAATTTACACCCAAGACAGCAACAACTCAATCACACATGAGTATACATATCAAGTCTCAAACAAGACGGTCCAAGCAAGTACATTCCACTATAATTCGATTGATTATCAAGAAAGCAAGCATACATGTAACCACCATCAAGTTTCCAACTAAGCATCATTCCCTTATACATTTACCAAATAGAAATTAGGTTCATTTCATGTCAATTCCATATCAACTATGTAAACAATTGTAATTGGTTAGGACCTAAGTCCTAACCCTAAGTAAAACTACACTCACAATACTCCAAGCTACTCACTTATCTTGTATCCAAATCCCTTTGCCTCTTGCTTTGGGATTTCCACTCTTATCTTCCTCTTCCACAATTTGCTGCCCTTGGTCTTAGTAATGCTGCCAACAAGTTGAATTTAGCTCAAATTCAACCTTAACACCATGGATTTAAGCTTTCTCTCACAAGAACACTCTCTCCCTATTTTTCCCTCTTCAAATCGGTATAATGGAGAAATGGATGAAGATGACATCCTTGTAATGGACTTAGGAATTTACTATCTTATCCTTGATTAGTTGTTTATCATAGAATTAATCAAGGGCATTAGGGGAAATGAGAAATTTAGCATGCAATACTTATCTTTCCCATTTAATTCAATGTAGTCACTTTAAATTGATCACTTATTTCATTCATTCTTTCAATTAGACCCTTGACTAATCAATTTAGCTTAATTCTAAATTCAATTAAGCTATCAACTTATGTAAATTGGTTCCAATACTTCTAGGCTAGGATTTGGGGTGTTACAGTATGGGTGATTGTTGATAGATTTACTAAATCTACTCACTTTTTCCCTGTTTGTATGAACATGAGCTTGGAAACCCTTGCCGAGTTGTACATCCGTGAAGTGATTCGGTTACACGGTGTACCTACAACAATCATCTCTGATCGTAACCCTCGATTCACTTCTCGATTCTGGAATTCTCTACAGAAAGCTCTAGGAGCTAAAGTACATCTTAGTAAGGCCTTTCATCCTCAATCGGATGGCCAATCTGAGAGAATTGTTCAAGTGCCAGAAGATATGCTACGAGCTTGTGTTGTCGATTTTGGGAAGAATTGGGAGAAATCCCTACCTCTTGTAGAGTTTGCCTACAACAATAGCTATCAATCGTCTATTCAAATGGCACCATTTGAAGCTCTATATGGTATAAGATGTAGAACTCCTCTATGCTGGTTCGAATTGGGAGATAACAAGATTCTAGGACCTCAATTGCTTCGGGAAACCGAAGAACAAATCAAGATCATTCATGATCGATTGAAGGCAACTTTCGATAGACAGAAAGCGTATGCTGACTTGAAAAGGAGAGATATCCAGTATGCTATTGGAGACAAAGTCTTCCTAAAGGTCTCACCTTGGAAGAAAGTGCTTAGATTTGGAAGAAAAAGGAAGCTCAGTCCCCAATACATTGGACCATTTGAAGTTATTGAAACAATTGGTCCAGTGGCCTATCGACTAGCTCTTCCTAGAGAGTTCGATAGAATACACAATGTCTTCCACGTTTCAATGCTCAGAAGGTATCGAACTAATCCTTCACACATTCTTGAGCCCAAAGAAGTAGAATTGAATCCTGATTTGTCCTACGAAGAGGAACCTATTCAGATTCTTGACCTGGAAGTAAGGAAGCTTCGGAACAAGATTATTCCCCTTGTTAAGATCTTATGGAGAAATCATAAGGTGGAAGAAGCTACCTGGGAATCTAAAGAAGTCATGAGGAAGCAATATCCTTACTTGTTCAATTCAGGTAAATTTGAGGACAAATTTAATTTAAGGGGGGAGAATTGTAACACCCCAAATTCTAGCCTAGAATTATTGAAACCAATTGCAATAGTTGATAGCTTAATTGAGCCTAGAATTTAAGCTAAATTGAATAGTCAAGGATCTAATTGGAAGAATGAATGAAATAAGTGACCAATTTAAAGTGACTACATTGAATTAAATAAGAAAGATGGGGAATGCATGCTAAATTCATTGTTTCCCCTAATGCCCTTGATTAAGTTAAGATAAAGATTTAATAAAGGGACATTATAGACATTTCATAAATCCCATAACTTGGATTAGATGTTGTTATCTTCTTTATTCTCCTTAGGTAGCTGAATGTGAAGAGAAAAATAGGGAGAGAGGGAAAGAGAGAAATCAGCCATTGATGAAGGGAAATTAAGCTTGCATGTATAGGATTTTATAAGGAGATTAAAGCTAGAAGCAAAGTAAGTAAGAATCTACTCTTGTTCAATCGAATAGGCAACTATACTTGTTGAATTGGATTGTTTTGATGATTATAGATGAAATAAACTATTGAATATGTTGTTAGATGATTGAATGGTTGTAGAATTATGCAAATTTGAAGAATGAACACTAGGTATTATGCTGGAAATTATGTGTAAGTAATGGTGTAACAAAACTAGGTTGCTAGAAAATTTAAATTAGATGTTGATGTAAGAATTGAATGGTTAGAACTTGTAATTGAGCTATGGAATTAATGAATTGAACATGAACATGATTAGGTAATGTAGTTAAGGTGTTAAACAAGCTGAATTGTTAGTAACCAATGCTGGAAATGAAAGATAAAAGTATGAACATAGTCTTATAACATAGAAACTGTTTTAGTAAGAACCTATTGTGTAAACATGTAAAATTAAGCATTGTAACAAACTTACTCTATTTTGGCTTCCTTGAATAATGAGTTAACATTGACTAAACATGTCTAGGATGTCATACGAAATGAATTATAGGGCCAAAACATTGGTTAAAATGAATATAACGAATTAAAACGTGAATAGGTGCAATCTGCCCAAAATTGCACTGTTCTGGGCAGTAACATTGAAAATTCATCAAAATTTGTATAGATCAAATTCAGGGCTGAAATTTTAGTGACATGATCCTTAGTATGTATACTTTCATTAGGTGAAAACAGAACTGAAAACTGGGTCCTATGCTGGAAACTGTAAATAGAAATTGCTGGACAGTGCAAACTGTCCAGGCAGTGTAAATGCCCTATTTTTTGAACAATAAACTGTATTAATTGGATAAGAACTAAAATGCAAGTCTTATATGGTCTTAAATAAAATTTTGTTAGCTTTCCAACGGTGTATAGTAATTGAAATTCCGACGTACGGATTAAAAGATATGACCATTTAAAAGGACAGTGTGCAAACTGCCAGGCAGCAGTGTCCTGGGCAGTTTGGGACTGTTTTTACACCTAGATGCAAAGTGTTTCCAAAACAGTTTTGGGACATTGTAACCTGTTCAGTTATGTCTTAAAATGAGGTAATAACAATATGGAGATGAGCTAGTAAGAAATGCTTAAAAGAAAGCATAAAAACAGTAGCTAAATGTTAGGTACAAATGTGGTAACATTGCTACTATATATGTGTGACATTATGTGCTTGTTTCGATGAATTGTATGTGTTATGCTTGCTAGACCAAGGGCAGCAAGTTGTGGAAGTGGAAGATAAGAGTGGGCATCCCAAAGGTAGAGGCAAAGGGATTTGGATACAAGACAATTGATTTTCTAGGAGTATTGTGAGTGTAACCATCCTTAGGGTTGGGACTTAGGTCCTAACCAATCTTGTTATTGTGTTAAATTCAATGATATTGCCACATATTTGGCTAAATAAGGGAAGAATGATATGGATGACAACTTCTTTGATACCATGATCTATTTGTTTACTTTACTGTTAAGCAAATGAAATGAAATGCTTGACATGTTGCATTGCTTATGCCATAGGTTGATGGCATGCTTGCTTGGAGCATAAGGTACACACATTGCATACATATGCATGTGTTTGCGATTGATGTACATGGCTGGTTGAAATGAAATGAAAAATGGTACCACTTTGTATTTATGCCATTCGAATTGCATGGATAGATTTGTCTTGGGAATTAAGACTCCATAAGCCTAAGGGCTTGGCCTTTGAATGGAAAAATCTTGTATTGGATAATGAATTGTATAAAGCTTGAATGAAATTGATAATCAACAACCTTGGTAGCTAGTTTGGATAGATAAGAGGGCATGCCTTAGAATCTTGAGCTCATATTGGCACTACGGTGCATATTGGCACGACGGTGCATTTTGGCACTACGGTGCATATTGGCACGACGGTGCATTTTGGCACTTCGGTGCATTTTGTTGAGGATTTGATTATCTATTGAACTAAATACCAAGGATGTTATAAGATGACTTAATAACTTGAAATGAACATTGTTTCCTTTGTGGTGTGATGTGAACATTGCTTGTTTTGTAAGATTCTTGAATGAATATCCTTGCCTTGAAAGATGACACATGAATGGTTGTATAACAGTTACTTCTCATGAAAGAAATATTAGATGGTGACTTTGTGTAAGAATGCCTACTTGGTAATTGGTGTATTTGGTTGCTTGTCTTCTAAGCAAGATATTCGAATAGCATATGGGTATATATGATGGATGTTGCTATGTTGATTGTGTGATAAGTGAAGATTGCCTATGTTACTCCTTGAATTCGAATGGTATGTGTCATGTAGAGATGATCTTGATTCTTTGAAATACATGTAATCTTGATTACATACTCATTGTATACTCCTAGTTTGGTGGCACTATAACTTGTAATAGGTTGTCTTGATCATGCATTTTGTGTGTTGTTAAGACTAGTAAATGTAATGTTTTGTTGGGCCTATCATGTAACCAACTTTGATGACTTAAACTATGTATATAACCTTGTTGATATGTATATAAATTAGTACAATGCTGTGCAAATTATGAAATAATTCAATGTTTGATGAAACCTTGTATGATTCAAATGCTAGACTAAAATGGTATGATCATGCATTTGTTCTTATGGCTATTGGCATGATTCGGCAATGCTTGGATTGGAGCTAAGGTATGTACAAGCATGCATTAATAATGTACTAGCCAAGTATGCCATGAAATAGTATGACTTGATTGAAAAAGAAACAAATGAAATGTGCTAAGTGAACACCTAGCTATTCGAATAGGGTGTATGAATATGTAATAAGAATGTAAGTTGGATGCCTTGTATTGATTATGTTGACTAGTTAAATAAGTAGTATCTTGAGATGCAAGTAAGCTAATTGTGTGATAATGCTATGCTTAGCTCTTGTTAATGGAATGTTTATGTGAGATGTAAATAAGTTTGTTAATTAAGCATTGAAAAATGGTAACTTAGAATATAAATATGAAATGAAATAAATTAGTACATAAATTAGCATGCTAAGTATGTGTGTTTTGTTTAATATGGATTACTTGCATGTTCTGAATGGTTGTGTTTAGGTTACTTGCATTGCAAGTCATGCATATCGAGGTTACTTGTTCGACAAGTAACCTATCTATTGCTTTGTTCTCGCTTTGGTAACGCTTCCAAACCGGGTTACGGCTAACCCGGGGAGGGGGTGTTACAGCTAGGATGATTATAAATCAATGAGAGTTTACTTGATAGCTAAGCAAGAATGATAAGTAAGAAGCTTGTAGGATTCTATGGTGTATGTGTATTGAAATGGAATGGTAAATCCTAATATGATAGTGGTAACTTAGGATATAAGTATGAAATGAAACAAATTAGTACCTTAATTAGCATGCTAAGTGTGTTTGTTTTTATTATTGAGGATTGCTTGTATGTTTTGTATGGTTGTGTTTAGGTTACTTGCGTTGCAAGTCATGTATATCGAGGTTACTTATTCGAAAAGTATCCTATCTTTTGCTTTGTTTTCGCTTTGGTAAGGCTCCTGAACCGGATTACGGCTAACCGGGGATGGGGTGTTACAATAGGAATGTGAAAATTTTGCAAGCATTCCTTTAATTTAACAATTGTTTCGGTTTGGTCACTTATACATTAGGTTACCACTTTTTCAATTATAGCATTCTAGTCCTTATAACTAGATTTAACACTTTTCTTTCAATCAATTAGTGATTAAATAAGGTATTGTAGTAACTTCTTATGTACTAAATTTGAGGATATTACATATTTGTAGCAATTAGGCTATGATTAACAGCTTCAGGGATTAATTTAAGCTTATCAACTAACTTTGAGCATATAAAAGAATGAGTTGATCCTGAGTCAAAAAGAGCATAAACAGAATTAGACAGAAGTTCAATATTACCCGCAATAACATCAGGGGAGTCTTCTTCTTCTCGTCCCCGAACATGATAGACTCGAGCAGGGGCTCGAGATTCTTGGTGTGTAGAAGCGGGAACTTGGTTCCGAAGTCGTCTAGAGTTCCTCGATTTAGCTTGTTTTGGCCCCTTTCCTTTTGGTGAAGGTGCAGAATTAAAATTTGAGGATACTTTAACATCATTCTTATTCAGACTCTGAGGGCAGTCTCTGACAAAATGATCCAGTGCTCCATATTGGAAACAAGCATTGGATTGCTTCTAGCATTGACCCGAATGGTAATTATGGTAGAAATTACACATATGGGATTGAGAATCTTTACCACCATTTCCTGAGCTATTAACCGAAATTCTTGGAACAAAAGACTTCACCATAGTCTGTGGTTTGGGTGTATAATTACCCTTCGAAGAAGAGAAGTAGCTAGATGAGTTTCCTCCATAATTCTTTGATTTCTTGAATGGCAAGGGAGGTTTATTATCATTTCTTTGTCGTTTGTCCTTCTTGGAATAATTCTCCTTCCTTTTTCTGCAGTTTTCATTTTGGATTCAGTTACAATTACTTGATTTACAAGGTCTTGGAAATTAGTTATCCCAAGAAGCGTAAACATAGGGCTTAATTCACCATTCAAACCATCAATAAACATCTGACATTTGTCTTCTTCTTTCTGGATGTATTCTGACCCATACTTGCAGTATTTGCAAACATCACTAACATATTGTTCTATAGGTCTTCCACCTTGCTTCAGGTACAAGAAACGTCTTCTGCGTTCAGCAAGGTATTGTTCACTTATATATTTCTTCTTAAATTCTTTCACGAAGAATTCTCAGGTAACAGCATTCTCGGGAGCCGTAAGAATTGTTGTCTCTATGACATCCTAAATTTTTAAATTGAATTCTCTAAATTGTTATGTCTTAAGTAGAATTATCATTATCCTTCTAAAAGGATTTCTTTGGATCGAATTGAACTACTTGAGGCTTAGGGGAATAGAACTGAAAGGACCAAATTGTTAGTTTGTAAAATTGGTTGTTTGCATGATAAATTGGAAACTCACCTAGAGCTCGATGACTTGGCTCTATGAGTGATGGGCATATGGTCTTCCATTCAATGAATGGAGACAAACAAATAGCTTGTTTCTCCTCCATTCTCCTCTTGGCCGAAACAAGAGAATTGAGATAGAGGAATTATAAGAGCCACCATTGATGAAATTTAAGGTCTCGGTTATGTTGAATGCTTGAGTTAGTTGTGTTCTTCTCATAAAGTAAGTATTTTTCTTATCAACATAGTTAGATTATAGCTATATTTATTCGATTGGTTGTGGTAGTTGGATTAATAATCAGAATTTAAGATAGAAGAATGCTTTGATTAATTGATTCTAACCATGAATTCATTGATAATTAGAAGGTTATTGGTGTTGAAAATTTAAGAATTTGATGGTATGCTTAGGCTAAGATCACTCGATTTTGGTATATGCTAATCTATGATTGAACCCTGACTGAAAATGCATAAACAACTCTGCTTTGAGGAAATTGGAACCTTAGAATGATGCTCATCAATCGATTAAATTGTGGTAGCCACACTAGTCTCAAGGAATGAATTGTCAATGAATTTAACAATATATAAGTAATCGATTCCATGTAGATTTGCCCTGTTTTAAGCAGGCCAGAGTAGGGACTGTTTTAGCAAGTTTAAATCATTTAAATTGACTATGATCATGATGATGAATTAAAGAGTTCTTATCTTAGAATCCTGGTTAAGCTTATATGTAAATTATAGGCAACTGAATGATGACTGTTGGTTCTAATACATTGGTGAATTTTTAATATCTAGATAACAAGCTTTGTGATCAAGAAGACAATGGGAAGAAAGGGATTGTAATTCACGATCAAGAGTAACGTGGTGAATCTGTTAGTGTAGCCTGTGTTAAATTGCTTCAATTGTAGTATAAATGTTAAACTATTCGAATGTCAAGAAGGCTCCATTGCCTTACTTGCTTGTATATGTCTTGCAAATATTTAGAAGGCAAGTATCAAGGTAACATGTATGTTAAGTGTAGATTTTAAACATGTTATAGAATAATGAGTTGAATGCCAAAAAGGGCATCTTGGTTGTTTGAGGATTGGTTGTTACATACTTATACACATATTTTGAATCGGGAATATGTAGTTAGAGTTAATAAAGTTCACTAGAAAGATGTGTCTAGTCCTGGTCTAGTCAAAATTGGCATGCCAATAGGATATACATTCTGTGCTCAGCTTGAAATATAGGACTAAGGTTCCCTGAATGGTACAATTGTACCCCTGATTGTTATAAAAGTGACTGATTCAATGACAAGAGTGTCATTGTCTGATAACGTAATGGTTACATTGCAAAAAAATCTAGAATGGATTCTAGTCTGTAATGTCAGTTTCAACTATGGTTGTTTGTACAATATACATCTCTGATAATTACCTAATATAGAACCAACCTTTAGGAGTTGCTAGAATTGCAATTTTGATATAAGAGGTGAAACATTGGTGACTACAATGTGTAAATCTATGACATTGGTTTTGATATGATAAATTCGTATGTTGGTTCGGCAATAAGGGCATGAGGAAGAATTTTAATGGATAGTTAATCTATTCCAATAGCCTGATTATGAATTTGTAATTTCTATTGCACACTCTAGTTAATTGAATTGCTTGTAAGATCATCTTTCTGACTACTCACCCTATTTTACTTCTCAGCTTAATTCCCTGCCAGATCTAGCAAAGATATCCAACAAGGTCATCTGAAACTTCTAATGTATGTTTTGCAATTACATTTTGTTAACTCCTTAAGGGGTGGAGCTAGAACGGAGGATTATATGTATTAATGTGGGCTGGGTTAGTTGATTCGTATGTAAGAAAGTAAATGTTGTGATTCTAATGGATTTTGTGTATGTTCTTTTGAATGTATGCATGCCTTGTAATTAAATGTTGTGAATGCTTTGACTTATGCTTGAATATATTGGTATTGAACTAGAACCATGTCATGAAGTTGCTATGTATGTGGTTGTTTGGCATGCGGTTATTTGAGTAGGTTGTTGCTTGATAGATAGTAAAGATAATCAAAGCAATAAATTGACTTGATTTTAATTAGATAAATGGTTAATCATCACCCGTGATGTATAATCTTAGTTGGTAATGATACTTTCAATCTAGTGCTTGAAATAAGTGAATTCTTTTAGTAAATTCCTTTCATACGAAATGCTTGGATGCTAGGTTTGTCAATATTCAAGATATTGTTTGTTATGAAAATGTGAAGTAATGGACATGCTTGAAAGATATGTTTTGTTTTCCTTGTAAGGATATTGGTTGTTTGTGTTACCTGTGGTATTAACAGGCATGCATCTATTGTGTGATTTTCATTTGACCTCTAATAGTCTCATCCATTTCGTTTGGTTATGTCTCAATTCTTGATTACTGCTCGAGTGGTGAACCATAGTCCCCTTGGATGTTTAAGTTTGATATAAATTAGAAAGGTAAATACTTTGAACTCTAACTTGGTATTCAAGTTAGACTGTCTACTTTGAGCTTGAAATCTTCTTATAGGCCGGGGTGGGTATTACAATTTGGTAATCAGAGCTAAGGTTTAGTCGATCCTATGACTAAACCAGTATAGGTTGTGTTATCTAAGTGCCACCTAGGAGTTGAATAATTGTGCTTATGACCTTGTCTGATTAAATGTCCTTCAAATGTTAATTTTAGATGTTGGAAACACATCTGGCCCAGGATGGAAATAGCCCGGTTGGCTCCTCCAATGAAGGGGAAGTGTTAGACTGAATCAAGATCAAGTAGATCCTCAAAAGGCTGCAGAACCACAACCTGAGGCTCCTCAGATAAATCAAATTCAAATGGAATGTTTTCTCAGCATGACTGAGATGTTTAACCAGTTCATCACTACAATAAAGCAAAATGATCCTCCTGTACCTACAGTGATCTATTTGAAAGCTCCTATTGACAAATTGGCTCATCATCGAGCCTATGCTTTTATGGGATCGGGTGAGGATAACCTGGAAGCAGCTGAGTACTAGTTAGAGACCACTATCCGAATTTTAACCAAACAACTTCAATGTTCTGATCCATACAAGTTGGAATGTGTTGTGGCTTTACTTGCTGATGAAGCCTTGAATTGGTGGGAAACCACAATCCTTACAGCTCCAGAGAATTCTATCACCTGGGAATTCTTTCTGAAGGAATTTTGAAAGAAGTATGTTAGTGAACAATATTTAGCTGAAATAAGAAGACGTTTCTTGCATTTTAAGTAAGGTGGAAGACCTATAGAGTAGTACATCAGTGTCTTTTGTAAATATTGTAAGTATAGAGTTGAATATATCAAGAAATGTAGAATGTTCATCGAAGGATTGAATGATGAGTTGAGCCCGATGTTCATAGCCCTCGGAATAAATGACTTCCAAGATTTAGTAAATTGAGTGATTGCCACAGAATCTCGGATGAAAGTTGCTGACAAAAGAAGGGAGAACTTTTCCAAGAAGGATAAAAGATCCCGGGGTGATAATAAACCAATGTGGCCTTCTAAGAGGCCGAAGGGCCAAGGAGGGAATTATGAAAGCCAAGTTGCTTCACCAAGGGATAACTACATTCCAAAGCCTCAGACTATAATTAAATCTTCTGCTCCTACAGTCTCTACCAATAGCTCGGGAAATTTGGGTAAAGAACCTCAATCTCGATACTGCAATATCTGTCAAAATTATCACTGTGGTCAGTGTAGAAGAAAATCAAATGCCTGTTTCCGGTGTGGAAGTGTGGATCATTATGTACGAGATTGTTCTCAACCTTTTAGCAAGCCCCCGATTAAGGCAGCTTCTAATTTGAATCAAGCTATACCTCCTAAGGGAAAGGGACCGAGACAAGCTCAATCGGGAAATTCTAGAAGATCTCGGGGCTAGGCTATCAGTACCACTCATCAAGAGTCCCGGGCCCCTGCTCGGATGTGTCACATTCAAAGCCGTGATGAAGAAGAGTCACCTGATGTCATAGAAGGTACTGTTGAACTAAATAGTAGTCCTATATATGCTTTAATTGATCCGGGATCTACTTATTCCTTTATTCGCTTTCCTTTGATTGAAATGTTGAACCTGAATTCTGAAATTGTTGATTAAGAACTCCTAATTTCGAACCCTATGGGGAAATGTCTAGCCCTAAATTTTCTTTGTAGGGACTGTCCTTTGCATATTCGGAACATTCCTTTCCCTATCGATCTTTATGTACTGCCCTTCTGTGAATTCGATTTAATTTTGGGTTAGACTAGTTAGGAAGACACCGGGCTTGGGTAGACTGTAATAAGAGAAAATTATACTTACAGGGTTTGGGAAAAGAGTCGATATCCCTTATTAGTCAAAAGCCAAAATGATTGAATGTTTTATCTGCTAATATGCTCGGAACTATTGAAACCGAGTCTAATGTAAATTCAATCCCAACTGTATCTGAATTTCCTGATGTTTTTCCTAAGGAACTTATGGGATTGCCACTGACTCGAGAAGTTGAGTTCAAGATCGAGATTCAACTGGGAGTTAATCCCATATCTATTACTCCTTACCGAATGGCTCTTGTGGAATTAAAAGAACTTCAGAAGCAGTTACAAGAACTACAAGATAAGGGGTTCATACGACCAAGCTCTTCCCCATGGGGAGCCCCGGTACTCTTTTTCAAGAAGAAAGACGGGCCAATGATGCTATGCATAGATTATCGGCATCTTAATCAAGTCACGATTAAGAATAAATACCCGCTTCCGAGAATTGAAGATTTGTTTGATCAACTGAAGGGTGCTTCAGTATTTTCTAAGATTGATCTTAGATCGAGGGTACTATTAGATGAAAGTCAAGGAGTCTGACATTTCCAAAACTGCCTTTAGGACTCGATATGGCCATTACGAGTTCCTGGTGATGCCATTCGGTCTGACAAATGCCCCTACTGCGTTTATGGATCTTATGAACCGAGTCTTTAAACCCTACTTGGATAAATTCGTAGTGGTTTTCATTAACGATATTCTTGTTTACTCGAAAGATGAAGATGAGCATTCAAGACATCTCCGCTTTCTTCTACGAACCTTAGAGAAAACAGACTCCATTCTAAATTTAACAAGTGTGAATTTTGGTTGCCTGAAGTATCCTTTATCGGGCATGTAATTTTAGCTGAAGGGATCAAAGTTGACCCGGAGAAGATCCATTCTTTACTTGAATGGAGGTCTCCGAAGAATGTAAATGAGGTCCGAAGCTTCCTTGGCTTGGCTGGATACTATCAAAGATTTGTTAAGGGCTTTTCAATTTTAGCCGCACCTTTGACTAAGCTACTCCGTAAAAATACACCGTTTGTTTGGTCTGAGAAGCAACAAAGGAGCTTTGATCAGCTGAAAAAAGTTCCTACCCGAGCTCCAGTTTTGACTCAACCAGAATCGGGAAAAAATACACCGTATTTAGTGATGCCTCCTATTTGGGCTTAGGGTGTGTTCTAATGCAAGGAGGCAAGGTAGTGGCGTATGCTTCTCGACAATTAAAGTCTCATGAACTAAACTATCCGACTCATGATTTGGGACTTGCTGCCGTAATTTTTGCTTTAAAAATCTGGCGACATTACTTGTTTGGAGAAAGATGCTATCTATACACCGATCACAAGAACCTGAAATATTTCTTGACATAAAAGGAACTTAACCTTATACAAAGAACATGGATTGAACTCCTTAAAGATTACGATTTAATCATAGATTATCATCCGGGGAAATTCAATGTTGTGGCTGATACACTCAGTCGACAACATTCCCGTGGTATGAATTCGATCTAATCAACCTTTCCCCTAATCTTAATCGAGTTATAGCATATATGTGTCACTTAAAATATTTCCTTGTAATCTAATGTAGCTTCATCATCCATCAATGGCCACTTTCGATTGGCTGTAAAGAAAGGGACCCTAGCTTCCATTCGAATCCAGTCTGAGGTTGTATCAAGAATCTGAATGTTACAACAATCAGACCCCGAACTACTCAGATTTAAGCTCAAAATGGATGAAAGTTTTGAATCGGAATTTACTCTGAAAGAGGATAGGTTACTCTATTTTAGGAATAGGATGTGTGTTCCTATGTAACATCCTCAACCCGATTTAGGAGAAAAACTGGAGTTAAGAACATTATTGCAAAGAAAACCAAAAACAAGAACCCGAATATTTCAAAACTTTCTCAAGATTATACATTACAGGTTATTAGAAATTTCCTTCTTTGTTAGCTTTTGATTTCATTTACATTATTCATTTGACAACCCTTTTTATTTTGAATTAACAAAAGATCATTCGAACATCATTACATATGTCTGATTCTATCAACCTTCCATTTGAAACTCATTACCATCATACATGTAATCCATAAGTTCAATTCACACAATCAACCATGGACATTTATCTAGTCATACAAAACTCTTAAACAAATTAGGTATTCATAGATTACACTAGAGTGTACCAAATAACTCTCAATTTTATTAATTACAAACCATACTATCTTAAACTAGTTTCATAACCATTACAAGGTGCCACCATCCTAGGAGTAATTAAGAAAGATCCAATTCCACTTGGATCTTGAGCCACAACATGGAAATCCTTAATCCCGAATCAGTACACCAACTTTAGCTTACCTGCAATGCATGAATATGAGATGCATTAGGCTTCCATAGCCTAAGTGAGGTAACAATACATTTGATGTACAAATAGTCAATACTTATAAAGTAATCAGTCCATTCAATAATATAATCATCCAGAAACTTTCTTGCAAATTAAGTTAATATACACATCACTTGTTTATTGACATTTCTTTAATACTTCAATCTTTAAGCATTATTTGATTATTGGTAGCTCATTTCAAGTTCAATACTCACTAAGAGCTTTCGATTACAGTGCACACCAAGAGCTATAAATTTTCGGGCTCACTTTGAGCTATCACAATGGATACTTGAGCAATACTCTTTCAAATTCTTTGCTTAATATATAAATTCATATCTTTTACAAGTCTGCCTTGGATACCTATTGGTGACGAACATCATTAGTTTAGGCGATACCTAGCTCAGAGCACATATCAATAGCTAATATCAAATTATATCAACAAGCGATGGTAATTAGTGCCATCGAAACATATCAACAGGGCATCCCCCGAGCAACACTTTGAACAAGAGTACCAAAGGTACTAAAAGATCATTTGATATTAATAAAAAGAGACCGTAGTCTAAACATTTCAGGCATCATCCAATAGATCCAAGGTCTTCCATTTTCAGAGGCAACTTATATGTTTTATCTTACTTTTGATATTTAGAAAGTTGCTTGTTATACAAGTAGCTTTACTTTTAAGCTAACGAGATTCTTAGGTTACAAGTAACCTTGCTTGTTTCCTTATTTTAATAACTTGTTGCATAAGTCAAGCTTTCTTGCTTCTTACTTTTTCATTCGGGAAGTATCTTATCGTACAAGTAATCTTACTTTATTGCTTAACTTAGTGTCTTATGGCAGGCTCAAGGCTCCAGTAGGCTTAAGGAGTCTTAACTCATTATACTTTACAGTTTGCTTATTAACAAGGAGTTTTATGATCAAAGTATTTGTAAATTAACCCATGTATTACAGCCACCGCATAATATCATCATGTTAATAATCATAGCATACATAACATGTCATGTAATGTATATGAAATGCGACATTATCACAAGCCTTTCTCGAATGCCATGCTTGAACCCCATTCCTAATGTGCACTATATAAGCTCGATGCAACATGTGTACATTTAAGACTTAACATCAAACAAAATTAGGATGACACCTTATCAATCCCAAATGCATAGCTACACTCACTTGGTTATTCCAAAGTTATGGAATACCTGATCCACTAAACTCGGTTTATTTCCTTCCATAGCCATTCAAATGTCAAGTGTGTTGGAATCTTCTAATATTTAGTTTCCTTACGTTTTGGTCCCCGAATGTTGGAAATGCAACTAAATGAGTTTGGGTGATCAAATCAAGTTGAAATTTGACATGTGAGCATGAAACCTGATTAATTAAATATCGGTAACTTTAATTTGGTGATTAGTCCCTGTAAAATCCTAACAGGACGATTGGATGTCAATTCAACGCCCGATCAAGTCGTAATTTCACTCGCTTCTGGCATGTACATGTAGGATAATAATTAAGCATCTAGGAAAGATTAAAAGAAAAAAATATACAAGGGTTGTTTATTGGGTAAACCTTCCCGGTTTACTCCAATATTCCCCTATGACTCGTTCGGTTTAGTCTTGCGACTAGACCGGGTTGAGGGGGTTACAGATCCTATGCACATCCCAAGGGTAAGATTGAGGATGTGTTGGTGAAAGTAGACAAATTTATCTTTCTAGTTGATTTTATCATTTTGGACTATAAAGCCGATGTTAATGTTCCGATTATTTTAGGCAGGCCATTCCTTGCCACGGGTAGGGCTCTTATTGATGTTCATAAAGGAGAACTAACAATGCGTATGAATGACCAACACGTTACTTTTAATGTGTTTCAAGCTTTGAAATGGGCAGATGAACATGATGAATTTGAAGCCGAGGAGATGATGGAGTCTATTTATACTATGGACATGACACAGTTATGCCAGGATATAGAATTTGATGCCATCATGCTTGATGGCATAGCTGAACTGTTTGAGGAACCTAAGGAATCAGCCTTGGAGGCTGAAAATGTTTGTTATTTTGAGCCACTACAGTTGGCCGGCAGAGAGATAAAAGAACCTAAACCATCGATTGAGTAACCACCAGAGCTGAAGCTTAAGCCACTGCCAAATCACTTGAAGTATGCCTATTTAGGTAAACACTCAACTATGTCAGTGATCATTGCCGCTGATCTCACTAATGATCAGGAGGAGAAATTGCTGGAAATATTAAGAAATTATAAGCAAGCGTTGGGTTAAACCTTGGCAGATATCCGAGGTATTAGCCCAACCATTTGCATGCACAAGATCATTTTGGAGGAGTAACATGGCAGGACCATTTAAGGCCAAAGAAGGCTAAACCCGAGTATGAAAAAGGTAGTAAAAAGGAGATCATAAAATGGCTTGATGTTGGGGTCATTTACCTCATTTTTGATAGCTCATTGGTTAGCCCAGCGCAATGCGTGCTAAAGAAGGTGGCATGATCGTGGTACAAAATGGTGAAGCTAAATTGATTCCCTCCAGGACCATCACTGGATGAAGAGTGTGCATGGATTATGGAAGGCTGAATAAGGCTACAAGGAAGGACCACTTCCCATTGCCTTTCATCGATAAGATGTTAGACATATTGGCAAGTAAAGTTTTCTATTGTTTCTTAGATGGTTATTCAGGTTATAATCAGATTGCCATTGCCCTTGATGATCAAGAGAATACCACATTCACGTGCCTTTTTTGAATGTTTACTTTTCGAAGGGTGACATTCGGCCTATGTAATGTGCCGACAACATTTCAACGTTGTATGATGTCCATTTTTTCCAATATGATCGAGCACAACATGGAAGTATTCATGGATGATTTCTCAGTGTTTGGTAAAACATTTGAGGAGTGCATTCATAGTTTGGAGCAAGTCTTAAATAGATGTATGGAGACGAACCTAGTGTTAAACTAGGAGAAATGCCACTTCATGGTGAAGGAGGGCATTTTAGTCACAAGGTAACTAAGAGAGGAGTAGAAGTTGATCAAGCCAAAGTGGAGGTAATCAAGTAATTGCTGCCTCCAACGAGTGTTAAAGGAATAAGAAGTTTTTTAGGTCATGATGGTTTTTATCGGTAGTTTATTAAAGATTTTTCAAAAATTGCTAAACCTTTATGCTTGTTGTTGGAACATAATGCCACTTTTGCATTTGACGATTCTTATTTGAGAGCATTTTAGGAACTTAAAGAGAAATTGATTAATGCCCCTATAGTCATAGCACCGAATTGGAATAAGCCCTTTGAGCTCATGTACGATGCTAGTGACTATGTCATTGGAGTAGTTTTGGGACATTGGCATGGCAAGGTTTTCCATGCCATCTACTATGCTAGTAGAACCTTGAATCAAGCACAACTTAATTACTCTACAACTGAGAAAGAATTTGACCTGGAGATCAGAGACACGAAAGGCAACGAAAACTTAGTAGCTTATCACCTTTCACGTTTAGAGCATCACATTGAAGATGGTAAGACTAAAGTTATAAGAGATGAATTTCCTGATGAATACTTACTTGCAGTTAATGCTTTGACATGGTACACTAACATTATCAACTACCCGGTGAGCAACATCTTCCACCAAACTTGGCATACAATGCCAAGAAAAGATTCCTGCGAGAAGTTAGGCTATGTTATTGGGATGAGCCAATATTGTTCAAACAATGTGCCGACCAAGTGATCCGCCGGCGTGTGCCTGAGGATGAACAACATAACATATGACCGATGAGGACTTTGTGCCTGAGGAATTTGTGCCTTGATGCACTATATGGAGGTCACTTTTCTGGAATGAAGACTGCTGCCAAGGTGCTGCAATCTAGATTCTTTTGGCTGACTCTAAAATTGTTTCATTCCATGTAATAAACGAACAGGGCAGTCTTATAATTTTGTATATAAACCTTGACTCAATCTATAACAATTCAATACCACAATTTCCAGTAATTTTCCAGCAAATTCTAACATTTATTATCTTTCTAATGTATCAATTAAGCATTACACATACATTTGATATCCAATTCATTGTTCAAACCAACAATGAAATGTCAATTTTCAAAACTGTTTCATTAAAAACTATATAACCGAGCAGGGCAGTTTCTAATCTCTTTTTTATTCAACCTTTAAACATTATTTCATGCTGGATTCATCTAATCATAGCCTATTGAACATTCTTATGATTCTAACTCACAATTCCACAATTCTCGGCTGTTCATGCATGATAAAATTTTACTTCAATTCCCATTCTAACTAACATTCTATCGAACCGGGATCAAATAAACAAACAACAAATCAACATGCAAGAGTTGGTTTGACTATATTTATCTCTAAGTCACATTCCAATTTAAAAGACTGACACCAAGGAAACTTACAATCTCAAGCAGGCTAGCACAAATCAAGCTCTAATTTAACCGAAATTCCAAGTAATCTTGACAACATGAACGAACCTTCTCCTTTTCTCTCAATTTCAAAAATCTCGGTCTAAAGAGAATGAAGATGAAAGTGGTTATTTGTTTGGTTTCTAAAAAGGATTAATTTGGCCATACACTTGCTTCAATACAAGAATGCCATCTCATTCTACCCTTCATGAAATTTAATTTACCATGCAAGACCACACTTTTGCATATTAAACTAGATGGTCACCTTAATTTTAACTCCTCTATTTCTTACACTTTCAATTTGGCCATTCGAAGAAACACAATTATTGACACCTTATCTATTTTCTAAATCATAATTTAGGATGTTACAGTTATAAACACACGGGGCAATTGTGTAGAAAGCAATGACAAGCTTTTTATAAAGAATATATGGTATACGTAAAAAAAGTATAAACTTCCATTCCCTCATTAAATCAAGATATCTAAAGTGAAATTCATAGGAAGTCATAAAAGATAAAGAAACCACTCGCTCATGATGGTTTCAAAAATTTTGATATTGTTTAAAACGGTCCATGGTGCAAGGATATTGAGGTTCATAAAACATTGTTGAAAAATATAGGCTAAGTTTGGTTTCGCGCCATTTTTTCGGGATTAGATTTGGTAGGATTAGGATTGAAAGAGCTAGATGGGATATCTCTTCTTGCTCTTTTCTTAGGACCCATGATAAAATACTGAAAATTTCAAACCACAAAAAAATATATGCATAAACATCACATTCAATCCAATAAATCAATCCAATGATCAAGGTATTGTTAAAAATATATTTTGTATAGTTTAAAAATCATATATAAATATACGAAAAATCATGGTGAAGAAAAAAATGAAAAACAATAAAGAAAAATATATGAGTATTATTTTATATTCGAACAAAAAAATTTTCAGTTTTGAAATAATTTTTGAAAAATCTTGGAAATAGTGTACATGTTTGATTTATAATTTTGAAACATAAAAAATGTATAAATATGAAACAAATCGAAAAATAAAGAAAATAGAGTTTATACTTTGAGAATGGATGAATGATGAATGAAGGGATTATTTGCACAAAGCTTGATAATGATAACTTGAGTTTAATGTTAAAACCAAAAGCCCCAAATAAATTTTGATGATTTGTGAGAAAAGCAAAGGGATTTTAAGGGTTTAAATAGGAGAACTCGACCTAGGGTTTTTAGAAAAAAGTAGTGTTTGAGTTAAATTAGGAAAACCCTCTTTTAATGACTCATTTAAAGCTCTACAGCCACGCATACCGATACGCAATAGTGCATATCGAAACCATGCACTGGTACAGGTTTTAACCACACTAATCCCTAATCTGTACTGGTATAGGTTCATCTATACCGAAATGTTGCTCATGTACCCGTATCGATATACGATGCCCCGTATTGATACTGCTTGACCAAAAATGACATTTTTGGCTATAAGGGACTCAAAAATTTGAACTTTATCGAATCGATATGCATGTATATGATATGAGAGCAATATAAATAAGCAAAAATAGATGTAAACTCCCCCTAGCAACACGAAAATATGCATATAGGAGCAAAATCACACAAGCATTGAAATCAACCAAAATCAAGCAAGTTTAAGACCAAAAGAGAGGGCTCTAAGGTTCAAGATAGGCTAGTAAGCACTAAATCTCTCCTAAAAAACAAAAAATGTTCTTTGTCTAAAGGTTTGGTGAAAATATCCGCTAATTGGTTCAAGGTGTCTACATATTCTAGAACTACATCATTTTTCAAGACATGATCTCTAATGAAATGGTGTCTTATCTTTATGTACTTGGTTCTAGAATGTTGGATGGGATTCTTAGTGAGGCAAATGGCACTAGTATTGTCACACTTTAGAGGGATGGTACCTACACCAATTCCATAATCTAAGAGTTGTTGCTTCATCTAAAGGACTTGAGCACAACAACTTCCAGCCAAAATGTATTCTTCCTTGGTGGTAGATAATGCTACACTATTTTGCTTCTTTGAAAACCACAATATGAGCATACTACCTAGGAATTAACATGTACCAGACGTACTCTTTCTATCTATCTTAAAACCTCCATAATTCGTATCTGAATAAGCATTGAAACTAACCAAAATCAAGCAAGCTTAAGACCAAAGACAAGGCTCTAAGGTTCAAGATAGGCCAGTAAGCCCTAAATCTCTCTTAGGAGACCAAAAACATTTTTTTGTCAAAAGGTTTATTAAAATTATCCGCTAATTGGTTGAAGATGTCTACATATTCTAGAACTACATTATTTTCCAAGACATGATCTCTAATGAAATGATGTCTTATCTCTATGTACTTGGTTCTAGAGTGTTGGATGAGATTCTTAGTGAGACAAATGGCACTAGTAATGTCACACTTTAGAGGGATGGTACGTACATCAATTCCATAATCTAAGAGTTATTGCTTCATCCAAAGGACTTGAGCACAACAACTTCCAGCCAAAATGTATTACGCCTCAGTGGTAGATAATGCTACACTATTTTTCTTCTTAGAAAACCATGATATGAGCATACTACCTAGGAATTGACATGTACTGGAGGTAATCTTTCTATCTATCTTACAACCTCTATAATCCGCATTCGAGTAAGCATGCAAACTAAAGGAAGAGTCTCTAGGATACCAAAAACTTAAACAATCAGTGTCTCTAAGGTATCTAAAGATTCTCCTAATGGCTTGTAGGTATGATTCTCTAGGACTAACTTCAAATCTAGCAGACAAACAAAAAATAAACATGATATCTGGTCTACTTGTGGTAAGATAAAGCAAAGATCCTATAATTGATCTATAAAGCTTTAAATCAACACACTTACCTCCTTCATCTTTGTCAAGCTTTGTAGAAGAGCTCATTGGTGTGGCTTGAGATTTTAATTCTCCAAGCCAAACTTCTTGAGCATATCTTTGATGTACTTAGCTTGATTGATGAAGATTCCATCCTTCTTTTGTTTGATTTGGAGCCCCAAAAAGAATGAGAGCTCTCCCATCATGCTCATTTCAAACTCACCATTTTGGACTTCATTTTTTCTGCAATAAATGTTATCTCTCAATAGTTAGTATCGGTACGCGGGCTACCTTTTTGGTACCTACCAAAAGAAGAAAGAGTTGTTGTATAAAGGGGTATTGATATGCAAGAGGGTGTATCAGTACGAAGAGTGACTTTTACAAAGGTGTAACACCCCTGCCCCGGCCTAGTTGAGAACCAGGTCAGAAGAGTGCTACCGGTGAATGATGCAATGATCGGTACGATAATTACAATAATGGTTAACCTTTTAATGTTGTTACGCTTAGAAAACAATAGAAAACAATACAACAGATTCAATTAAACCAATACGAAACTGTGATTATTCATGCAAGACCAATTTTAAACTTTTATGAACTTTAGAAGCTAAATTGTAATTTCAGTATTCTAGAAGTCCTTTTTCAGAATTAACGTTACTACAATGAAATTCAACCTATAAAAAACAATTGTATAAATTTTCAAGTTAATCAGAGTTCGATTCCCCTTTGAATTAAGGACTATAACATTCAGTGACCAAAATGTAATATTTCAGAACTGTTTTGTAACACTTATAACTGAATTACCTATTACCGTACCGATACTCGGAAGGCCGTATCGTTACGCCATGCCTAATTTAAAAGTTCTAGATTCAAACGATACAGACTCGTATCGATACAACTGGAGGCCATATCGGTACGAGTTGACCACATTGACTCGTATTGATACACCCTAAGACCGTACTGATATCGTTAATTTTTCTAGATTCTAATGACCAAAATTCGTATCAATACGCACTGTGCAGTAGCGATACGACCTATTTACTAAGTCCAATTAGGCATACCTGTATCGATACACACTAAGTAGTACCGATACGCCCTGCACTGTAATGACATATTTTATCTGGTTTTTATTCAAATTAACCTATCAAACATTGTCCAAATGCAATGAAACTTTAACAACATGTCAATTTTCGTAACATTAAGAATACATTTACAATGTTTTAACCTTTTTAGGCCACTTATGCAAATTAAGTCACTTTTAAACAAACTCAAAATGTTATTTAGAGCCTCTAAGACCTTTACACCACATAGGCATTACACACATAACCAAAAGACCACAAACAACTAGTTTGACCACTTTGCCACCATACTAGGAGTTTGTAAGGGCAATACACATTACTCTTTGTCTTGTGATGACTTGCCAAAACTTCTAACTTGCTCTGATCACGAGTCGATGACTTGATCAACTTGAAATGCATGAGATGAAATGCATTAGGCATACTTTGCCTAGTGAAGTATTAATAAACAATGCAATTAACAATGGAATTCATAACAACTCATGCTCAATAACATCAATGATATATTTCATGTTCAATATCATTTAGTTCATAGTTCAATATTAATCCTTGGAATCGATTCAACATAGTGGATACACTAATTCCCTACACCTCGCCAAATCAATGAATGGTCTAGTCCCTCCACCTCGCCAAATGACCAATAACACATCACACCTTCGCCTCACCACAATAATAGCCGTAGCCAAGGACCATAGTCCACTCGTATCAATAAGCTCATGAATTTTATGGCATGCCAATTGTATCCAATGTCTTTCGAATCCAAGGTCTAGTGAAAATATCAATAATCAATGTTCAATAACAATGACAATATCCAATGTTCTTTTCAATAAGCAATGTTTCGGTGCCAATGTTCAATAGCAATAACAATGACAATGGAAATGTTCAATGATCTTAATGGCAATGGCAATGATCGATGCTTCATTTTCAATGTTACAATAACAATAACTATATTGATATTAATGTTCAATGATAGTGGCAATGACGATGACAATAGAAAAGACTATGCTCTATGTCCAATGTTTGATGCTTTAATAATTCAATGACTAAATCGATGGCAAATTCAATGACAATGATTCATGGCAATAACTACAAAAACACCGATGCCCGATATTCAATACAATGACTTATATCTACTCACCAACGATATCCAATAAGTGGTTCGATGCAATATTCATTAACAATGATGTTATCAATACAATATACAATGACAATAGAATCGGGAAAGGCACCTAGCCTAATCCCGAGACTCCGACTACACTCACCTCAAGTTTCCAAAGCTCTTACGGCTCTCAGATTTCAATCCCTTTGTTCCTAGCTTTCGATGGTGACGATGGATGATCTCTCTCCACTTCTTGAGCTAGGTAACAATAGGAAATTGTTATAATTAATAATACGTTATCAAATTCCTTGTAACAATATCAAAATCAAGCTCTAAATTCAATATAGCTATTAGCTATATAATATCCATGTATGGAAGCTTTGGAATTCCTATGTTACCAAAGATGATTAAACCCTAGCTTGAGAATAAATACTATATATCCATGGATTCACATAATAGATTAGGGATTATAGCTTACCCAATCGATATCTATGCAAAGGACTCGATAAATCGAAGGAAAAACTAAGCTTGAACCAAGCTTCAACGAAGAGCCTCATACGATTCTTCCAATAAGGATAGTTATCCCTATTGAAATAAGGCGATTTAGTGATGGATTAAGACTCGTAGAGGTTGTTGCCGGAAGTAGAGGCCATGGCTTGATTGTTGATTAATAAAAACTTCTTCGGATCGACTCAAGAGGATGTTAATCCTTCCAATGAGTATGGCTCTTATACCAATTGTTAGGATGGTCAATCAATGGAGTATGGCCAAGAGGGGGTGAATTGGCAATTTAAAAATTGTGTGGAAGCAAATTGGAAAGTAAACAGATTGAGACACAATGAGTTATAGTGGTTCAACCTTCTAACAAGGTTTATATCCACTCTTAGCTTCCCACTAAGGATTTTCCCAAATTCACTAAGAATTACTTCTCTTTTTCTAGGCTCAAGAGGAAACCTTTACACAATCAAAGCTTATACCCCCAGAGTTTGATAAAACACTCTTTTACAAGAAGAGAAATAGAAAACTAAAAAAATCTTCTCAATAGGTAGAATGTTTGCCAAAATACAAGTTCACTCAAACCCAAAACTTGAATCAAAAGATTACAATTTAGCTCTCTCAAGTGGTTTACAAGAATTTTACTCTAATAGCTCAAAGAATGCTGGATATATTCTTGAATGCTTAATACTTTATCAATAGTTGATGTTGTAGCTTTGGAGACTTGATTATATACCCCCTCATTGATTTCTAACTTTTTGGGTAGTTGAGATCATAAATATAGCCGTTAGACTTCATTTTTTCCCACAATAAATGTTGTCTACCAACAGTCGGTATCGTTACACAGGCTGTCGTATCGGTACCTGCTAAAAGAAGAATGAGTTATTGTACAAAGAGGTATCGATACGCTAGAGGGCGTATCGGTACGAAGAGTGCATTTTACAAATCAGTATGGGCTAAGCCGTATCGGTGCCAATTTTACTCACTGGAATCTAAGAAAGTTGAGAATGAAAAAATATATTGATACGCCTAAGAGGGTATCGGTATGCTATAACAACTTTTCAAAGTTATGGTTCCAATAAACTGACAAGGCAACGCTCAAAAATTTATTACAAAAGATTTTGAAAATCTTAACACCCTGTATCGGTACGCATAAAGTCGTACCGATACTCAAAGACAAATATGGTTTCTAGGTTGAATGGCGTACAGATACGGCTATACACGTATCGGTACCCAATAGCCACTAAGTATAAAAGCGTTACCAGTAGCAAAAATCCATATTGGTATGGCTAAGAGTGTATCGATACTCTTGGACCAAATTTGGCTATTTGAGAACAAAAACTCTTAGAAAATATTTAGCGTTTTAGTTTTTTTGTCTTAGAAATAATTTAAAGTTCGAATCTTTATCATTTTGTGAGCCTTTTTGAGTGCTTAAAAATTTATCCAATTTTACAAATTAGTCCTTCAAATCCTTGTGATATCAAAATCAAATATTAGTTTTACACTCACCCACTAGCCTTTCGCTTCATCGCGGAAAGCTTTCTAATAATGCCGACATCGCCAAAACAGGCTAAACTTCGTTCTCCGAATCTAAAACGTCTACAACTCATCAACAATATAATTTCAAATATAAAACTAATCCTAAAGTTCCAGCAATTATCTCTATAGCTGATTTCTAGCTTACTCGGTTCCTAAATACCGAAAATTCATTCGAAACAACATATATTCCCATTCAAAGTTCAACTCAGCATATATTCTCAATTCCTCATCATTATCAATCCCATATATCATCTAAAAACCTCCTAAAACAGTAGCTATCACTTAGAAATCCAAATCACAACCAATCTTTCATAAATCCTTAAGAACACCCAACTGAATTTAACCTAATTAATTAATTCCGGGATTAATCTTAAAAAATTAAGTTTATATCATATCCAACCCATATAGAAACATCACAACCCAATCTAAATCAATTAGGTTTACAAGATTAATCAAGCTTTCTCCATCAAAACACTCAAAGAACTCAATTTCCATATTAAATCCCGAATTTACTTTAAAACACAATTAAAACTTGAAATTAGGAATGTTAAGCATGTGGAATATCATCAAGAAACATCTCCTTACCTTAAGCAATTGAGAAAACGAAGTTTGAAGATGAATCTCTCAAGATCTACGCCAATTTCAATAGAAAATCATGAAAAAAAATCAATTGATTTGTAATAATCAAGAAAGAATATAGGAAATAAAGTGATGTAGAATTGTTTTAGAATCAAAGAGATTTTGTGAAACTGAGAGAAAATGAAGAGAATAGTTTTGAGAGAAAATGAAGAACTCTCCCATTTTTTTAGAAAATAACAGTAGATAGTTTTCTTGTTGAAAATAGATTGATTTTTAATTAAAAACAAAATATTAATATGATCCTTAAAGATTCTTAGCTAGAACCCCTTTTTATTTTAATCACTAAAAACACATGTCAAAAATTCATTTAGCTTAATTAAAGTCATTCAAACAAAATACATTATTTAATATAATATTTAAATAAAAATCCCAAATTATTTAAGCACATCCAATAATTCAAAACTCAATTTTCCAAATCGTTAATTAAATTTTTGGAATTAAATAAATAACCAAATACTACCGAAATTCTAAACCGATCTAATTTAAATATCCGATCTTTCTAACTCGAATTTTGGAATGATACAACTCTCTTTCACTAAACAGAATTTCATCCTCAAAACGACCTGAATGAAACTTATGCAAATATTGCAACCACATTTCATTATTGATTCTCCCAAGTCACTTCTTCTATTACATGGTTACGCCACAAGACTTTTACAAACTCATTTGTCTTGCCACGCAACAACTTATTGTCGGTACTCAAAATAGGAATCAGTTCCTTATCAAAGCTATGGTCAAAACATATCTCAATTTCCTTCATCAGAACATTATGCGAATTTTCATAATGATTTTTGTGATAACGAGGTCGCTTTTGGTCCCTTTTATTATATTAGGCGGACTAAAAACCTAAAAACAAACCAGATTGAAGGTTCGAGGGCACGATTCCGTGCGGGAAAAGATTAGCACTCCCATTATGCCCGTAAAACGACGCTTACTTGATCACTAATATTTTCTTTAGTAATCCGCATGAATGCGTGCAAGAATTAATAAAAAATTCACAAAGTTCCAAAAGGGACCCGAATTCACTCACAACTGAGGAAACCCTGGTCAATTTTAGGCACAAAAGGATTAAGACATTAATTCTTAAAATCTGAAAATATAGCCTCGCATAGGATTTTTTACCGTTCCCCAACGGCTAGATGAAGACCGAATTAACCCTAACTGAGAAAATATCTCATTTTTCGTGATGCAATAAAATCCCTTTTTAAATGATATTTTATGGCCTTTTAATTTTTAGGGGCAATTTAATGTTAAAGCTTAAATATTAATTTTATATGTTTAGGGTAACTAATCCTAAAGATTTTAATTGATTATTTACATTTAGGGGAAAAATATTTACCTTTCTAAAAGATTGCCTAAAAAGATTTTATTTAATTGCATACAATTAAGGGGAGTGTTTATTTACTTTTCTAAATAATCTACCAAGTTGGTTATTAAGAAACAAGTTATTTAAGCAATCTAAATTTAGGTCATTTATTATATTATTATTGAACTAACTTACAAGGTAAATTATTTAATTAAGTCATCTAAAATTTATTAATATTTACAAGGAAAGTTAGCTTGAAAGTAAATTTTATAATTAATTTATTTATAAGTTTTTCTTTTTTGTCATTTTTATATGGAACTTATCACATAACATATATTAACCTAAAATTTAAATTTTATTTACATGACATAATTACCAATTAAATATTTTTGTTAAAAAAAGAAAGATATGAATTAAATAACACAAAGAATTAAATTGCATCAAATAAAAAGAACAAAATGTAAATGACCGAAATTTAAATAAAAAAGACTAAAGTGAAGAGATTGTAAACAGTGGGCTCGAATTGTAAACTCGTCAAAGATGAGGTACAGGTCGAGCCATGAACTACATTATACCGTCGTTCTTGTCACCGCGCGTGGACGTCAAACACTACTCACCGGCGGCGTGTCGCTGCTTCTCCCACTCCCAGTTTCGGTGGTGGCAAACTTGGCTTGGCAAGAACTCGTACCCCTTTTCCTCATTATTGGAAACCAAGCATTAAAAAAGAATATAAAGAAAAATAGCGTTTGGGTATGAAAACTACCTCAAAATCAACTAGACTTGTATTACTCTTGAATAAGGTGTGTGTTCAATTATAATGGAATGAAGCCTATTTATAGGCTTCAAGAAACCCTAAAAACATATTCCCTATTTATGTTAAATACATTTGGAAAGAGAATAATGCCTTTACTTGGGCATGAAACCACTTTCCTTACATTAAATTTGATCCTAAATGAATTAAAACAAATAGGGAAATTTCTAAGCTTGAATTTAATTACAAATATTCAATAAAATAAATGAAAATCCGTAATAAAATCAATTTCTCATATTGAACCCATATCTAATTTTCTACACGTGTTGTGTTAATTAAATTGAGAATATCTTGAGCTCCCAACATCCGATTGAGGCATTTCAAGATCCGTTGGAAAGGTAACTAAAAGATGGTCAGTTCGTAAGAAGACAACCTGGCCCAGAAATGTTTGTATCTTATTGAAATTTCGCCATAAGTCTGTTGTGAGAATTCCTTGCACATAGCTTGACTTTCCATACTTATTGGACAAGATCTTTTGTAATTAGGATCTTCCCATATCTGACGTAATTGGGTATTTTTAATTAGGCTTGAGGCCTGGACAAAATAGGTGATTACAGTTGCCCCTTTTTGCTCATTCTTGTGAAACAAGAATATAGCGAAGATTAAAAAGCACCGATTTTTTCCAGACAAATTGTACTCTTGATTCGCATGTTACAACTTCTTCATGTTTGATATGTTGCAGTTTCGTCTTTTCCATGGCCAAAATTGCACCATCTTGATAAAAACTGTACTTGCTCCCACATTCTTGAAGTTAAAGTTCTTCTAGTAGCATATGTAGCTCCTCAATGTTTAAGGCTCTACAACCTGCAAAATTCAAATATTAGCCATTTATTTGGGGTTTAACAACCTCTATAAGATAAATAGCGCCTTCATCCCGAGGCGTTGAAACTTTGAAAAAGAAATGCTTTAATTTGTTTGTTATTGTTATCCTTCATCTTGAGGTTTCAACTCTTCTAGTTGTTGCTATCCTCCATCTTGAGGTTCCAACATCTGGTTATTTTGGGCGTCATTATCCTCCATCTTGAGGTTTCAGCACCTTTGTTCATGAGATGTTGTTATCTTCCATCTTGAAGTTTCAATTTCTTCACGGGTCGGGCTTCCTCCATCTTAAGGGTTCACCATCTTATTGTTATCCTCCATCTTGAGGTTTCAACATCTTCTTTTTGGGTGTTGTTATCCTCCATCTTAAGGTTTTAAATCCATTGTTGATATGGCTTCCTCTATCTTGAGGGTTCATTATCTTGTTGTCATCCTCCATCTTGAGGCTTTGTTATCCTCTATCTTGAGGTTTCAACTTCTTTGTCGAGTTGGCTTTCTCCATCTTGAGGGTTTGCCATCTTGTTGCCATCCTCCATCTTGAGGCTTTAACTTCTTTATTGATTTGGCTTCCTCCATCTTAAGGGTTTGTCATTTTTTATCTGCTTCATTCTTGGAAGGTCTTTTCATCTTTATTAAACTTGTTTATCAAGCATGGGTAAATTAAATGCACTTAATATGAATGCACATATCTTTATGATTAATGTATGCACTAATCCTAAATGCATGATGTTTTCATGAATATGTCATCCATAATTTGGCTTTCAAAGGGATGCCCTAACTTCCATTGGTCATATCGGTTTGCTCAGTCTTATTCTTCTTCATGCTTCAAGTTTTGTCGCATGATCGATTAAGCGGTTGATGCCCCAACCTCTCTCGGGTTTGACCATCTTCTTCTAAAATCACCTCTCTGGGTGAGTTTTTCTCATATGCATTGGTGACTTGCCCTCTTTTAGGCCCATTTTGTGATGTTCGTATCAAGATGATAGACTTTTCTCGTGTCATCAAGTGGCGCATTTACTTGAGTCCATGTGTTTTCAACCCCTTTACAAAGTAATACTGAGAAAACTTTTGTTTAACTACAAATGTTAGTTTACTTGTTCTCATCCCAATGCGAGATGCTTATTCAAGAAAATTGATTTTTATTAAATCATAAATATATCAAGCTAGATTAGATGCCTCGAATATCAAGTGTAGGAGTGCCATCAAAATGACTCACCAAGGATTGCTCCAAGCATATCTTGTATCTAGAAGACCTCGAAAGATGAGTCGATATCCAAAGATGTGAAGTACATTTCAGATTAATCTGATCATTAGCCAATTTTTGAGCCACATTGGGCATTTTATCAACTTTTCATGGGTTTCTGCTTGAATCTTTTCTTTTCTTTTTTTCTCGGGATTTCATCTCATCAGGTGTTTGACTTTGTCAAGATTTGAAAATCACTCATGAAGCCCAGGCATGGAGTAGATGAAGCATAACTACATTATTAGATACATAACCTTACGGCTACAACGAAGTGCCCCAAGATTTCTTTTTCATCTTTTCTTTTTATTTAGGGGAATCCAACTCATCACAATCTTTGGCTCGAGATAAATGATGGAGCATACAACAAAACTTCGAGCTACTCAACTCTGTCATGATTTGAAAGTATCATCGACACTCATGTAGCTATAGCATAGAGCCCCTAAAGGTTTATTTCATTCTCTTATCAATGAATGCCTTTCAGCAAACACAAACATTGGATTGCTCTTTTTTTGCCCCCACATATGACCTTATATAATTCCTTGATTATTGGCCAAATTAACCCAGAAAATAAGTTAATCCTCTATTATCTTCATAGTTCCTGATTTCTACTAGACACAAGCTACTCAAAACCAATCTTGGGATCAAATTAACTTCACTCACACAATTGATACACGAGGATCCATTAGAAATATATATTTACTGAAATGAAGATTAAATATGCAGTTTTTATTGAAAGTGAAAACAACTAGTCTTAGACCCTTACAAAAGGTTCTCATTGCCTTCAGGCTTAAGCAAGTGAGATTGATCCACATGCATTACTTTAAAAGAAGTTTAAAAACTATTGGAAAACCTATTGTAGCTTTTTCAGCCGTTAACTCTTCATACCCCACCTCAATGACTGGGCAATGGATTGACGATCTTACTTAGTTCTATTGAGTCCTCAAAACTTAGCTTGCTGACATTTGTCAGATTTTGAAAAATCTTCTTGAACGCTATACAATTCTCAATCGTGTGCCTAGGATTTCCAGCATGAAAGGTGTAGTGAGAATTAGCATCATACCACTTTGGCTAAGGAGGTTGTAGTGGCAAACTATAATTAACCGCTGCCGATCGTCCTTCCACAAGTTGAGGAAAAAGTTCCTTATAAGTCATGGGAATTGGTCTGAATAGAAGCTTCTCTTAGACTGGTTTAGACGAGCTTGAACTCTGTGTTGTAGGCTTGGATTGAGAGATCAATATTGGTTTGAAATAACCTTCGTTGTAAATGCTTTTCGCATTTACTTTGTTGTATTTCTTCCCCGATGATGAATTCTTGTGTGATGAACTTCCTTCATCACTAATCTTACCATTCTTGAGCGCATTCTCAATGAGCTCACCAGACGGAACTAGGTCGGCAAAACTTGTAGTCGCGTTGCTTATCAAGTGCTTCAGAATTGGACCATCCAATGTTTAGATAAATATGATTGCGGTCTTTTTTTCACTGAGTGGATGTTGAACTTGCACCACCACGTCTCTCCAACACTGAGCGTATTGCCTAAAACTTTCATCAGGATTTTGCCCCATATGTTTTAGGGTCTAACAATCTGGCACTATATCACAATCTGGTGGCGACTTAGTTGATTATATCACCTGGCGGCAGATCCTAGTATGCTGTCTTAGTAGCAATGGATTAACAATTTATCATCCCTACTATAACTCATCATCTTTCAATAGAACATGGTGATGTGAGCATGAGGACAACTCATCCCATCATATTTTTTAAAGTCTGGGACCTTGAATTTAAGAGTAGCACCAGATTTGGGACAAGGCTAAGTTCATTGGCATCAAATGAACCAAAAATGTCCACTACTTCCATGGCTTATATCTTCTCTTCAAGTCGTTTGCAACGATCCTCAATTTCTTTTGAATCCTCAACTTTCAATTTCTCAGTTTCTAGCAATTCATCCATTCCTGAGAGAAAATTCTTAGTCTGATTCTCATCTGGTTTGACTCCTGATGTTGAAGGAATATTCATAGGATAAGATGAGCCAACCTGATGAAGTTGTAACTTCACTCTAGAAAGTATCAGCTGAGAGAAAAGGTCTTGTTGATCTCTGGGTGGGGTAGGAATAGATCCTGGAAGATGTGTAGGACCATCACTCCGTTTAGTTGGTTTTGGGTCAAGATATACAAGAGGCGTCTCCCTTTTCGGGTAACTAAAGACCTAATATTTATGCTTGTTGGCCTAGCATGTCCTGTTGAGATTTCAGGATTTGATCTCTCATTTGTTGCTGAGCGTTGGTTAGCTGACCTCTAGCTGTTTGGTTATGCTTGCTTGCAAATCTTTCTGATCTTGCTCAATCTTTTTCAATCTATCTTCGTTCACCATTTTTATTTTGTGTCGAGTATTGTAAGGGTGTTGAACTGACTGACTTTCTACTTTATCCAGTGTCACTATCACGGAACATTCTAAGGATCAGTCTTATTGTCTCAAGAATGAATGCATGCAATTGCAGTGCTGGACTGGAATGTAGGCAGACGAATATGATGCTAATGGAATGCATAAGATAATTATGTACTCAATATGATGCATGCAAAACAAGCAAACACAACAAAAGGAACGAGTTAGTATATAATAGCAAATTAACTGCATGCATTTTAATTATCTATGGCTTTCCGCGTGGCTAGGGTGGGTTTCCTATATTCACATTCATGTGGATTCATGGTCTAAAGTGTACTCGAACTGACCCCACCCCTACTATGATGGGTGAGATATTCGATCCTGGCCCATCATAGGCTTGCGGATCGAACACCGTTTGAGGGGGTGCATTTCCACTATGCCATACGGAGGGTTACTCACGAAAGCATATGTACTTTGGACCCCGGAAGATTTTCACTAGCCCATGCGAAGGGTTACTCACGAAGGCACGTATAGGGCTTATGTAATGATGCAATGACAATTGAATACACCAACAATACACACAAAAATTTGTGCCCTCTTTAAATATCCCCAGCAGAGTCACCAAGCTGTTATAACGGAGTCGCCACTGGTCTCTTTTATTATATTAGGCAGACCAGAAACCTAAAAACAAACCAGATTGAGGGTTCGTGGGCACGGTTACGTGTGGGAAAGGATTAGCACCCTCATCACGTCCGCAGAATGGCGCTTACTTGATCACTAATATTTTCTTTTGTAACCGAATGAATGTGTGCTAGAATTAATAAAAAATCAACAAAGTTCCAAAATGACCCGAATTTACTAATGTTAAGGAAACCCTAGTCAATTTTAGACGTAAATGGATTAAGACATTAATTCCTAAAATCCAAAAATATAGTCTCGCATGAGAGTTTCGACCGTTCCCTAATAGCTAGAGGAAGACCGATTTAACCCTAATTGAGAGAATATCTTATTTTTCGTGATGCAATAAAATCCTTTTTTAAAATAAAATTTTATGGTCTTTTAATTTTTATAGGTGATATAATGTTAAAGGTTAAATATTAATTTTATATATTTAGGCAACTAATCCTAAAGATTTTAATTGATTATTTACATTTAGGGAAAATATTTACCTTTCTAAAAGATTGCCTAAAAAGATTTTTTTAATTACATACAATTAAAGAGAGTGTTTATTTACTTTTCAAATAATCTACCAAGTTAGTTATTAAGAAACACATTATTTAAGGAAACTAAATTTAGGTCATTTATTATATTATTATTGAACTAACCTACAAGGCAAATTATTTAATTAAGTCATCTAAAACTTATTAATATTTACAAGGAAAGTTAGCCTAAAACTATATTTTATAATTAATTTATTTATAAGTTTTTCTTTTTGTCATTTTTATATGAAACTTATCACATAACATATATTAACCTAAAAATTTAAATTTTATTTACATGACATAATTACCAATTAAATTTTTTGTTAAAAAAAAAAAATATGAATTAAATAACACAAAGAATTAAATTGTATCAAATAAAAATAACAAAAAATAAAGGACTGAAATTTAAATAAAAAGACTAAATGAAGAGATTGTAAAACAGTGGGTCGAATTGTAAACTCGTCAAAGATGAGGTACAGGTTGAGCCACGGACTACATTGCACCGCCGTTCTTGTTGTCGCGCATGGGCGTCAAAACACTCACTCATCGGCGGCGTGTCGCGCTGCTTCTCCCACACTCCTGTTTGGTGGTGACAAACTTGACTTGGTAAGAACTCGTACCCTTTTCCTTCTTATTGGAAACCAAGCACAAAAAAGAATATAAAAAAAATAGTGTTTGGTATGGAAAATACCTCAAATCAACTAGACTTGTATTGCTTTTGAATAAGGTGTGTGTTCAATTATAATGGAATGAAACCTATTTATAGGCTTCAAGTAACCCTAAAATCAAAAAACATATTCCCTATTTATGTTAAATACATTTGGAAAGAGAATAATGCTTTTACTTGGGCATCAAACTACTTTCATTACATTAAATTTGATCCTAAATGAATTAAAACAAATAGAAATTTCTAAGCTTAAATTTAATTACAAATATTCAAAAAAATAAATGAAAATCCGTAATAAAATCAATTTCTCATATTGAACCCATATCTAATTTTCTACACGTGTTGTGTTAATTAAATTGAGAATATCTTGAGCTCCCAACATCCGATTGAGGCATTTCAAGATCCGTTGGAAAGGTAACTAAAAGATGGACAGTTTGTAAGAAGACATTCTAACCCATAAATGTTTGTATCTTATTGAAATTTCGCCATAAGTCCGTTGTGAGAATTCCTTGCACATAGCTTGACTTTCCATACTTATTGGACAAGATCTTTTGTAATTAGGATCTTCCCATATCCGACGTAATTGGGTATTTTTAATTAGGCTTGAGGCCTGGACAAAATAGGTGATTCTGATTTGCCCTTTTTGCTCATTCTTGTGAAACAAGAATATAGCGAAAGATTAAAAAGCACCGATTTTTTCGGACAAATTGTACTCTTGATTTCGCATGTTACAACTTCTTCATGTTTGATATGTTGCAGTTTCGTCTTTTCCATGGCCAAAATTGCACCATCTTGATAAAAACTGTACTTGCTCCCACATTCTTGAAGTTAAAGTTCTTCTAGTAGCATATGTAGCTCCTCAATGTTTAAGGCTCTACAACCTGCAAAATTCAAATATTAGCCATTTATTTGGGGTTTAACAACCTCTATAAGATAAATAGCGCCTTCATCCCGAGGCGTTGAAACTTTGAAAAAGAAATGCTTTAATTTGTTTGTTATTGTTATCCTTCATCTTGAGGTTTCAACTCTTCTAGTTGTTGTTATCCTCCATCTTGAGGTTCTAACATCTAGTTTTTGGGCGTCATTATCCTCCATCTTGAGATTTCAGCTCCTTTGTCCATGAGACATTATTATCTTCCATCTTGAAGTTTCAATTTCTTCACGGGTTCGGCTTCCTCCATCTTAAGGGTTCACCATCTTATTGTTATCCTCCATCTTGAGGTTTCAACATCTTCTTTTTTGGGTGTTGTTATCCTCCATCTTAAGGTTTTAAATCCATTGTTGATATGGCTTCCTCTATCTTGAGGGTTCATTATCTTGTTGTCATCCTCCATCTTGAGGCTTTGTTATCCTCTATCTTGAGGTTTCAACTTCTTTGTCGAGTTGGCTTTCTCCATCTTGAGGGTTTGCCATCTTGTTGCCATCCTCCATCTTGAGGCTTTAACTTCTTTATTGATTTGGCTTCCTCCATCTTAAGGGTTTGTCATTTTTTATCTGCTTCATTCTTGGAAGGTCTTTTCATCTTTATTAAACTTGTTTATCAAGCATGGGTAAATTAAATGCACTTAATATGAATGCACATATCTTTATGATTAATGTATGCACTAATCCTAAATGCATGATGTTTTCATGAATATGTCATCCATAATTCTGGCTTTCAAAGGGATGCCCCTAACTTCCATTGGTCATATCGGTTGCTCAGTCTTATTCTTCTTCATGCTTCAAGTTTTGTCGTACAGACTGATTAAGCGGTTGATGCCCCAACCTCTCTCAGGTTTGACCATCTTCTTCTAAAATCACCTCTCTGGGTGAGTTTTCTCATATGCATTGGTGACTTGCCCTCTTTTAGGCCCATTTTGTGATGTTCGTATCAAGATGATAGACTTTTTCTCGTGTCATCAAGTGGCGCATTTACTTCAGGTCCATGTGTTTTCAACCCCTTTACAAAGTAATACTGAGAAAACTTTTGTTTAACTACAAATGTTAGTTTACTTGTTCTCATCCCAATGCGAGATGCTTATTCAAGAAAATTGATTTTTATTAAATCATAAATATATCAAGCTAGATTAGATGCCTCGAATATCAAGTGTAGGAGTGCCATCAAAATGACTCACCAAGGATTGCTCCAAGCATATCTTGTATCTAGAAGACCTCGAAAGATGAGTCGATATCCAAAGATGTGAAGTACATTTCAGATTAATCTGATCATTAGCCAATTTTTGAGCCACATTGGGCATTTTATCAACTTTTCATGGGTTTCTGCTTGAATCTTTTCTTTTCTTTTTTTCTCGGGATTTCATCTCATCAGGTGTTTGACTTTGTCAAGATTTGAAAATCACTCATGAAGCCCAGGCATGGAGTAGATGAAGCATAACTACATTATTAGATACATAACCTTACGGCTACAACGAAGTGCCCCAAGATTTCTTTTTCATCTTTTCTTTTTATTTAGGGGAATCCAACTCATCACAATCTTTGGCTCGAGATAAATGATGGAGCATACAACAAAACTTCGAGCTACTCAACTCTGTCATGATTTGAAAGTATCATCGACACTCATGTAGCTATAGCATAGAGCCCCTAAAGGTTTATTTCATTCTCTTATCAATGAATGCCTTTCAGCAAACACAAACATTGGATTGCTCTTTTTTTGGCCCCACATATGACCTTATATAATTCCTTGATTATTGGCCAAATTAACCCAGAAAATAAGTTAATCCTCTATTATCTTCATAGTTCCTGATTTCTACTAGACACAAGCTACTCAAAACCAATCTTGGGATCAAATTAACTTCACTCACACAATTGATACACGAGGATCCATTAGAAATATATATTTCTTGAAATGAAGATTAAATATGCAGTTTTTATTGAAAGTGAAAACAACTAGTCTTAGACCCTTACAAAAGGTTCTCATTGCCTTCAGGCTTAAGCAAGTGAGATTGATCCACATGCATTACTTTAAAAGAAGTTTAAAAACTATTGGAAAACCTATTGTAGCTTTTTCAGCCGTTAACTCTTCATACCCCACCTCAATGACTGGGCAATGGATTGACGATCTTACTTAGTTCTATTGAGTCCTCAAAACTTAGCTTGCTGACATTTGTCAGATTTTGAAAAATCTTCTTGAACGCTATACAATTCTCAATCGTGTGCCTAGGATTTCCAGCATGAAAGGTGTAGTGAGAATTAGCATCATACCACTTTGGCTAAGGAGGTTGTAGTGGCAAACTATAATTAACCGCTGCCGATCGTCCTTCCACAAGTTGAGGAAAAAGTTCCTTATAAGTCATGGGAATTGGTCTGAATAGAAGCTTCTCTTAGACTGGTTTAGACGAGCTTGAACTCTGTGTTGTAGGCTTGGATTGAGAGATCAATATTGGTTTGAAATAACCTTCGTTGTAAATGCTTTTCGCATTTACTTTGTTGTATTTCTTCCCCGATGATGAATTCTTGTGTGATGAACTTCCTTCATCACTAATCTTACCATTCTTGAGCGCATTCTCAATGAGCTCACCAGACGGAACTAGGTCGGCAAAACTTGTAGTCGCGTTGCTTATCAAGTGCTTCAGAATTGGACCATCCAATGTTTAGATAAATATGATTGCGGTCTTTTTTTCACTGAGTGGATGTTGAACTTGCACCACCACGTCTCTCCAACACTGAGCGTATTGCCTAAAACTTTCATCGATTTTGCCCCATATGTTTTAGGGTCTAACAATCGGCACTATATCACAACTGTGGCGACTTAGTTGATTATATCACTGGCGGCAGATCCTAGTATGCTGTCTTAGTAGCAATGGATTAACAATTTATCATCCCTACTATAACTCATCATCTTTCAATAGAACATGGTGATGTGAGCATGAGGACAACTCATCCCATCATATTTTTTAAAGTCTGGGACCTTGAATTTAAGAGTAGCACCAGATTTGGGACAAGGCTAAGTTCATTGGCATCAAATGAACCAAAAATGTCCACTACTTCCATGGCTTATATCTTCTCTTCAAGTCGTTTGCAACGATCCTCAATTTCTTTTGAATCCTCAACTTTCAATTTCTCAGTTTCTAGCAATTCATCCATTCCTGAGAGAAAATTCTTAGTCTGATTCTCATCTGGTTTGACTCCTGATGTTGAAGGAATATTCATAGGATAAGATGAGCCAACCTGATGAAGTTGTAACTTCACTCTAGAAAGTATCAGCTGAGAGAAAAGGTCTTGTTGATCTCTGGGTGGGGTAGGAATAGATCCTGGAAGATGTGTAGGACCATCACTCCGTTTAGTTGGTTTTGGGTCAAGATATACAAGAGGCGTCTCCCTTTTCGGGTAACTAAAGACCTAATATTTATGCTTGTTGGCCTAGCATGTCTGTTGAGATTTTGAGATTTGATCTCTCATTTGTTCTTTGAGCGTTGGTTAGTGACCTCTAGCTGTTTGGTTATGCTTGCTTGCAAATCTTTCTGATCTTGCTCAATCTTTTTCAATCTATCTTCGTTCACCATTTTTATTTTGTGTCGAGTATTGTAAGGGTGTTGAACTGAGTGACTTTCTACTTTATCCAAGTGTCACTATCACGGAACATTCTAAGGATCAGTCTTATTGTCTCAAGAATGAATGCATGCAATTGCAGTGCTGGACTGGAATGTAGGCAGACGAATATGATGCTAATGGAATGCATAAGATAATTATGTACTCAATATGATGCATGCAAAACAAGCAAACACAACAAAAGGAACGAGTTAGTATATAATAGCAAATTAACTGCATGCATTTTAATTATCTATGGCTTTCGCGTGGCTAGGGTGGGTTTCCTATATTCACATTCATGTGGATTCATGGTCTAAAGTGTACTCGAACTGACCCCACCCCTACTATGATGGGTGAGATATTCGATCCTGGCCCATCATAGGCTTGCGGATCGAACACCGTTTGAGGGGGTGCATTTCCACTATGCCATACGGAGGGTTACTCACGAAAGCATATGTACTTTGGACCCCGGAAGATTTTCACTAGCCCATGCGAAGGGTTACTCACGAAGGCACGTATAGGGCTTATGTAATGATGCAATGACAATTGAATACACCAACAATACACACAAAAATTTGTGCCCTCTTTAAATATCCCCAGCAGAGTCACCAAGCTGTTATAACGGAGTCGCCACTGGTCTCTTTTATTATATTAGGCAGACCAGAAACCTAAAAACAAACCAGATTGAGGGTTCGTGGGCACGGTTACGTGTGGGAAAGGATTAGCACCCTCATCACGTCCGCAGAATGGCGCTTACTTGATCACTAATATTTTCTTTTGTAATCTGAATGAATGTGTGCTAGAATTAATGAAAAATCAACAAAGTTCCAAAAATGACCCGAATTTACTAATGTTAAGGAAACCCTAGTCAATTTTAGACGTAAATGGATTAAGACATTAATTCCTAAAATCCAAAAATATAGTCTCGCATGAGAGTTTCGACCGTTCCCTAATAGCTAGAGGAAGACCGATTTAACCCTAATTGAGAGAATATCTTATTTTTCGTGATGCAATAAAATCCTTTTTTTAAAATAAAATTTTATGGTCTTTTAATTTTTATAGGTGATATAATGTTAAAGGTTAAATATTAATTTTACATATTTAGGGCAACTAATCCTAAAGGCTTTAATTGATTATTTACATTTAGGGGAAAATATTTACCTTTCTAAAAGATTGCCTAAAAAGATTTTTTTTAATTACATACAACTAAAGAGAGTGTTTATTTACTTTTTCAAATAATCTACCAAGTTAGTTATTAAGAAACACATTATTTAAGGAAACTAAATATAGGTCATTTATTATATTATTATTGAACTAACCTACAAGGCAAATTATTTAATTAAGTCATCTAAAACTTATTAATATTACAAGGAAAGTTAGCCTAAAACTATATTTTATAATTAATTTATCTACAAGTTTTCCTTTTTGTCATTTTTATATGAAACTTATCACATAACATATATTAACCTAAAAATTTAAATTTTATTTACATGACATAATTACCAATTAAATTTTTTTGTTAAAAAAAATAAATGAATTAAATAACACAAAGAATTAAATTGTATCAAATAAAAATAACAAAAATAAAGGACTGCAATTTAAAGTGAAGAGATTACAAACAGTAGGGGTCGAAGTGTAAACTCGTCAAAGATGGGGTACAGGTTGAGCCACGGACTACATTGCACCGCCACTCCTGTTGTCGCGCATGGGCACCGAACACTGCTCATCGACGGCTTGCCGCTACTGCTCACACTCCCTGTTTCGGTAGTGACAAACTTGACTTGGTAAGAACTCGTACCCCTTTTCCTTCTTATTGGAAACTAAGTAACAAAAAAGAATATAAAAAAATAGTGTTTGGTATGGAAAATACCTCAAAAATCAACTAGACTTGTATTGCTTTTGAATAAGGTGTGCGTTTAATTACAATAGAATGAAACCTATTTATAGGCTTCAAGTAACCCTAAAATCAAAAACCTTAAAAGCATATTCTCTGTTTATGCTAACTACATTTGGAAACAGAATAATGCTTTTACTTTGGCATCAAACTACTTTCATTACATTCAATTTGATCCTAAATGAATTAAAACAAATAGTAAGCTTAAATTTAATTACAAATATTTAAAAAAATAAATGAAAATTCGTAATAAAATTCTCATATTGAACCCGTATCCAATTTTCTGTACGCGATGTCTTCGATAAAATGAGCATATCTTGAGCTCCCGGCGTCCGATTGAAGAGTTTCAAGATGCGTTGAAAAGGTAACTGAAAGACGGACAGTTTGTAAGAAGACATTCTAACCCATAAATGTTCGTATCTTATTGAAATTTCGCCTTAAGTCCGTTGTGAGAATTCCTTGCATGTAGCTTGACTTTCCATACTTGTTAGACAAGATCACTTGTAATTAGGATCTTCCCATATCTGATATAATTTAGATTTTTTAATTGGGCTTGAGGCCCGAATAAAATAGGTGATTACAATATTTCTGCAACATAAACACACGACGAACATCACGCGTGCGCTCGAATTCAGCAAATAACTTGAGACGGTACGTAATAGAAACAATTCTCTTATCATTTCACATGGTCAAATCTCAAAATCTTGAAGTTTACAATAAGGTCTAAATTTCAAAATCCTCCTTGGATAAACTTTGAGAAATATCAAATTGCCCATGTGATACTTGATTTCTCGCCATTTCAAATCCCCATGCGACTTCTGCCAACCCGTAGACGCTTTCAAAAGACCGCAGATAAAACTTCACCTTCACCACAGTTCCTAGACATAATTCCGGATCAACCACAAAATGCTTCTCACCAGACCCCCCGCCTTACAAAGTGGTGTCTTACATTTTCACTCATAAAGAGCCTCAAAAGAAGCCATATGAAAGCTCAACTGAAACTATTATCGTAGGCGAACTCCTCAGAGGTAAATGTTTCTCGCAAAAACTCCAAATTCAAGAATAAAGCTATGTAACATCTTCTCAAACAAAGTCTTTGTCAGGAATTTAGTATGCCATAAAATAACCAAAGTGATAAAAATATAGACCAAGACTTGCACAAGAGACAAGATTTAATGTGGTTTAGCATAGCCTACTTCCACGGACAAGAACAATCCACTAAAAACGTAAAGAACACGAAGAGTACAAATACATGATAACCCATGTAATCCCAAACCCCGGTGAATAAATCCCATGACCCTGTGGAACCAAAACACTCTACCCAACATCCCTACAATATCCATCTCTACAACGTAGGCACAATAGTTGTAGAGAACCTAAAAGTGGTTACATCTCTCCAGAGAATAATTCTCTCTGACTCTCATTCTCTTGTTCTCTCATAATTCAAAAGGTTAAACCTAGTCTATATTTATAGACCCAAATACTTGGTCACCAAGAAACCTTATTCAATAAGATCGCCAACGTAAAATAGATATTTACTCGTTAAAGTAAATCATAATTACCAAGTCATCTTCAACCACTAGAATTACAATAAAACCCAACTTAATTATCAATAAAAATTTGAGTCAAAATATAACAAATTCCCCTTAAAACAAATTCTATTTGAGCATTGGTCTTCAAGTCTTCAACAACTTCAATTTTTACATAAGCCAAATATTCGTTGAAGTACCGCCGCCAAGTCTTCAACAACTCCAATTCTTACGTAGTGTTCGTCGAAGCACCGTTGAATCGATTGAAAATTATTCCCCCTGAAACTGAAAGCTCGTTACAACAATAATCCTATGGCAAAATATAACAAATTCCCCTTGAAACAAATTCTATTTGAACATTGGTCTTCAAGTCTTCAACAGCTTCAATTTTTACATAAGCCAAATATTCGCTGAAGCACCGCCGCCAAGTCTTCAACAACTCCAATTCTTACGTAGTGTTCATCGAAGCACCGTTGAATCGATTGAAAATTATTCCCCCTGAAACTGAAAGCTCGTTACAACAATAATCCTCTGGCATGTCGCCAACATCACTCCACAAAATCTGCAGCAAAAATTCCTTCTAAAACGCACAACTCGAACCATAGCTCATAATACCATTCGTTAGGAATTTGTTATGCGACAAAATAACCAAAGCGATAAAAACATAGACCAAGACATGCACATGAGACAAGATTTAACGTGGTTCAGCATAGCCTACCTCCAAGGACGAGAGAAACGAACAATCCACTATAAACGTAGAGAACACGAAGTGTACAAATACATGATAACCCATGTAATCCCAAAACCTGGTGAACAAATCCCAAGACTCGGTGGAACCAAAACACTCTTCCCAACATCCCTACAATACCATTTCTACAACGTAGGCACAATAGTTGTAGAGAACCTAAAAGTGATTACATCTCTCTAGAGAATAATTCTCTTTAACTCTCATTCTCTTGTTCACTCATAATTCAAAAAGTTAAACCTAGTCTATATTTACAGACCCAAATACTTGGTCACCAAGAAACTTTATTCAATAAGATCTCCTACCTAAAATAGATATTTACTCATTAAAGTAAATCCTAATTACCAAGTAATCTTCAACCACTAGAATTATAATAAACCCCAACTTAATTACCAATTAGAATTTGAGTCGAAATATAACAAATCTCCCTTTGAAACAAATTCTATTCGAGCATTGGTCTTCAAGTCTTCAACAACTTCAATTTTTACATAAGCCAAATATCCGTTGAAGCACCGCCGCCAAGTCTTCAACAACTCCAATTCTTATGTAGTGTCCATCGAAGCACCATTAAATCGATTGAGAATTACTCCCCCTGCAACTGAAAGCTCGTTGCAGCAATACTCCTCTAGCATGTCTCCAACATCACTCCAAAAATTCCGCAACAAAAATTCCTTCTAAAACGTGCAGCTCGAACCATAGCTCATAATACCATTTGTTAGGAATTTGGTATGCGGTAAAATAACCAAAGCGATAAAAACATAGACGAAGACATGCACAGGAGACAAGATTTAACGTGGTTCAGCATAGCCTACCTCCATGGACAATGGAAACGAAGATTTCACTATAAACGTAGAGAACACGAAGAGTACAAATACATGATAACCCATGTATTCCCAAAACCCGGTGAACAAATCTCATGACCCGGTGGAACCAAAACACTCTGCCAGCATTCGTACAATACCCATCTCTACAACGTAGGCACAACAGTTGTAGAGAACCTAAAAGTAGTTACATTTCTTCAGAGAATAATTCTCTCTAACTCTCATTCTCTTGTTCTCTCATAATTCAAAAGGTTAAACCTAGTCTATATTTATAGACCCAAGTACTTGGTCACCAAGAAACCTTATTCAATAAGATCTCCTACCTAAAATAGATATTTGCTCATTAAAGTAAATCCTAATTATAAAGTAATCTTCAACCACTAGAATTACAATAAAACACAACTTAATTACCAATTAAAATTTGAGTCAATATATAATAATCTTTACGCATTGGTGTCAAAGGCAATTCAGAAACGAAATGCCATAATGATTTTCTCACACCTCCACTCCAAAATTAAAACAAACTGCAATAACCCCGAAAGAAACTAATGCTCAACCTAAACTTGCTAACAGATCATTCACGTAGACACATACTCAAAAATATCTCTTCCCTATTATTAATCCACACCAATAACACACCTAACGAAGATCTTGATATGGCTTGCTGCTACTAGAGCATAGCAAAAGAACTACTATATGCCTCAACCAAAATAATATGTCTTTAATCATATCATCAGACGCACAAACATATCCCTTAAACTCAAAATCCCGTTCTTACTAAAATTATACCCGAATACTATTCTGATAACAGCATCCTTCAAGAATAATATCACCGGATCATCAAGTCATTGCCTCTCTTTAATCATTTGAAACTGTAGCGACTTTTTTCCTTTTCGCTACGGGTTATCCCATCATTTTCTGAAATAGTTTAAAGGGGATTTCTTCTTGAAAATTCATATATATTGAAAACAATAAATATTTGGAGTCGCCACCGGCCACTTGGATAAGGTAGGCCGGACACCATAAAACCAGATATTTGTTTTGAAAGGGTTCGAGAGTTGGTTACGTGTGGGGAAGGATTAGCACCCCTATCACACCCGAAAATCGGTACCAAAATATTTGTTGCTTTTAAATGGATGAAAATTGTTGAAATTTAAATTGAATTTAATTAAGTGTACTTTGAAAATTGACCTTCATTGAACGGGCTTTATCAAATTGGTGGCTTCAAATTATTGGACATTTTAATTAATAAGGTTGACGATACATCGGACCATAGATTAAACCGGTATCAAATAAGCCTGACTGCGTGTTAATTTATGGTTCGAATTTCGTACGTCATCTTTATGCATAGTGCAAGCATTTAGATATTATGTTATGACTTGTCCATTTTTAATTATCACTTACCTTGGGACGATAAAAATTAATTCAAATATCTGGTCAACATCCATTATGCCAGGACCGTTACGACATAAATATCGAAATTAATAAATACCTCCATTTTTTAGGGTTTAAATTAATTACCATGCAAATTAGAATATTAAAAGTCATATGAATGACAATTAGAAATCCATGGCAAAGAAGAACTTGAAAATAAACACACAAAAGGCCCACTAAAGTCCTAACCTAAAAGGCCCAAATTATGGAAGTTCAATTAGTGATCTAATTATTAACTAGATGTGTCTAATATTAACCCTAAATTAATTAAAACCTAAAACTAGAAAACCCTAATATTTTATGGATTATCTTATACCACGATGATTGATTTGATCAAACTTAAACTAGTATCACAATGAGCCAAGGGTACTATTTAAAATGAATCAAGTTAAATAATCATGATTAAATGTCCATCTCAGCCCAATGTCAATGTTATCCTAAAAGGGTAATTAAGAGATGTTCAACTAATTTAATGAATTTAACATTTATATCAATAAGCCAATGGGAAATTTAAATTCACTAAACTAATTCAAACATTAAATCTAACTACGGTTCAAAAGCTAATCCTAAATCTAATTTAATTAATTTAAAAATTATGCCCCTATAAGCCGAGCGCATAATTATTTAAATTAATTAAATTAAATTACCCTAAACTAACCTAAAAGCTTAATCTAGTAAAAACAAAACCACAAAACACTTAAACATTAGCAAACTATACTATGCACAAACATAAATAAACACCAAACATGTATAAATAAATAAAAACTTTATTGAAACTATATACTATACGTTATATATAATATACAATACATATAATATATACATTAAAGCCATATATTTGAATATATATAAACCATATATTATAATATATTTAAAAACTATATTATACACTTTATAAAAACTATATATTATATATTTTATGAAAAAAAAACTATATATTATATGATATAGAAAAAAACTATATATTATGTATTATGTAAAACCATATATTATATGATATAGAAAAAAAACTATATATTATGTATTATGTAAAACATATGTTATCACATTAAAAGACGGGCGAAACTGCAAAACTCTCTGAAGCTTCAGGGACTGCGGCCATGGTCATAAAACGCGAAAGGGTTATTGGCGCAAAACCGAAAGGGCGGAGGGATTTAAAAACGTAATTAACGCATTTGTTTGTTTTAAAACGAGTATAAAACTCATTTATCTACCGGAAAGGGAAACTTTTTGCCATTTCTTCAAAAATCTCTGAAAACACTGTCCCCATTTCTCCTTTACTCTCCTATTTTCCTAGATATTCGGATGAACATCGCCGTGGTGTTCATCCTTGCCGCCGTACTTTCCAGAAACCAATGATTTCTCTAACGCATCGGCCGGTGAACCCAAAAAACGAACCAAAACAACTCCTTTTCTCCCCCTAAATCCCGATCCAACCTTTGTTTTTTTTGAAACTAAACCCATTTCACCTCTAAAGCCTTAAAACTGAGACCCTCAACCAGTTTCAAAAGCCCCTTTTGTAAAAACCTAGATCCTGGTTCACCCATACGGCCTAGATGACCAAGGGTTTGTCACCGATGTGCATGGAGCCGGACGACAACGAGGAAGGCCAATGGTCGTGGAGGTAAAAAACAGAACCCTAAGCCTTTTCATTCTTAAATTTATGCTTTGAAAAATAAAAGAGGAAAGAAAAGGATACCTCTGAAACTTGAGGCTTTTTCTCTATATTTTCTATTGCTTCAATGAAATCCTCGTCTAGGGTTTACAATTGGTGGTTTCGGTTTATATATAACCGAGTATTACATGAAATTTGATATATATAAAAAATAAAAAAAATTGTGGTTGGTTGCCCTATGTCTTTTTTGTTTGTATTCATCTACTAGTCTAAAAAACGTTGGTTTGTCCCTTGATGTTCCTTTGATATTTTGATTTTGTTTTGCTCTATTTTTGCATATCGTGGTCGCTCGTGAGAATGAGGGGACCAGAGGGGGGAAATCGCAGTGGTTGATTATCCTTCAGGTCAACGTGGCGATTTGAACAGTCTGGGGAAGCTGAAGCATTGCGTGTGACCTCCACGCGCGCGTGGGGTAGCCGAAGAGCCGTGCGTGAAACACGTACTGAAGCCAAGGGGACGCCTTTGCCAGGATCTGAACCATCATATCTAATTTGGATCTGACGGCTGTGATGAGGCGACTGCAAGCAAAAGAGGCACATTAGGGTTTTTTTTGTCATCAGATCAAGGCTTTAGGGTTTGGGCCAAACGGGCCCTATGTAATGTGTATATATTTTTTTGGGTTTTTAATAATGTAAACGGACTTTTATATAAACTTGGGCCTTTATTTTATTTATGTTAATGAACTGGTATATTTTATATAAATGAGCTCTTTTATTTATATTTGATTGGGCTTCTATTTAAAATATGTTTCGGGTTTTTAGATTTGCATAATAATAATAATAATAATAATAATAAAGATTAATAAATAAGTAAGATAAGTAATAAAAATGAGTCATTAACTGTAGCGATGTCCTTTCTCGCTAAAAAAACGATGTTTCGAAGGTGTTTGTGATTTTTTGGATCAGCTGTGCAAAAAATATCCCAACCGTGATTGGGGTTAGATGTCTGATAGGGCTAGGGTTTTGGGCTCGGGTCATGTTATATATATTTTTGGGTTTTTGAAATATATTGGATTGGACTGTTAATTAATATTTGGGTTTTATATTTTATATTTTATTTTTACATTAGTCCAATAATAATAATAATACGATATTACATACATACGTATACGTGCACATTCATATAAGTGTAACATACGAATACACATGCAAACATTAATTAATGTAATATACTAACATACATGCATACAATAACACACATGATAATCATGAATATCCACACATATTATACGTACAAACTATGCACTCATAAGGAATGTAAATACATGGGCAACATACATACACCATATTACTTACTAATGCGTATACATGGCTTATAGTATACATGCACACATCACACACCCTATACGTACACTAATCATGCATATAAAATAAACATATAATGTAATATGTATACATGCAATAATAATTCCCCATTAATTATTATACTAATATATTAACAATATTTACAAACCGGATAAAAATGAGTGATTACAGTTGCCCCTCTTTGCTTGTTCTCGTGAAACGAGAACAAAGCAAAGACCGAAAGCACTCATTTTTATCCAACTTCCCTGCTTACGACTTCAGAATCACGTGTTCTTCTGGAACTCTCTATTTTTCCTTAGCTGAATCTTCAGGCTCGTAAGTTCTTCCTATATAGAGCTTCGTCACCTTCCGATCTTGGAGCTTCAGGCTCTTCCTATATAGAACCCTTCGCTCTGAAGCCTCGAGTTATGAGTCCCTCCTATATAGAACTTTTCACTTCGAGACAGTACAACTTGGAATCCTTCCTATATAGAACTCTTCACCTTCAACGCTGGTTTCTCCTATATAAAACCTTTTGCGTCGCTGATGGATTCTTCCGACTGGGACTTGAAAACGTAGGCTTCTCATTTATAATCTTTGTCTTCGATTTCTTTTCTTACGAGGCTATTGCCATTTTTGGACCTACGCTACTAAGGCTGCCGCATCATGCCCGAAGGACTTATTGATGGCCCGAAGGACTTATCATCATGCTCGAAAGACTTACTGATGGCCCGAAGGACTTAACATTGTGCCCGAAGGACTTACCGATGACCCGAAGGATTTAACATCTGGGCCTCACGCCGCTATGGCTGTCGTTCTTTTGGGACTCACGCTATTCATGTTGCCGCATCATGCCCGAAGGACTTATCACAACGCTCGAAAGACTTATTGGTGGCCCGAAGAACTTACCGATGACCCGAAGGATTTACCATCTGGGTCTCACGCCGCTATGGCTGCCGTTCTTTCGAGACTCACGCCGTTGTGCTGCTGCATCATGCCCGAAGGACTTATCACCACGCTCGAAAGACTTATTGGTGGCCCGAAGGACTTAACATCGTGCCCGAAGGACTTACCGATGACCGGAAAGATTTAACATCTGGGTCTCACGCCGCTATGGCTACCGTTCTTTCGGGACTCACGCCGTTATGCTACCGCATCATGCCCGAAGGACTTACTGATGGCCCGAAGGACTTATCACCACACTCGAAAGACTTATTGGTGGCCCGAAGGACTTAACATCGTGCCCGAAGGACTTACCGATGACCCGAAGGATTTACCATCTGGGTCTCACGCCACTATGGCTGCCGTTCTTTCGGGACTTTGGTAAATTCTTCGATAATTCTTCAAATACCTGTTTAGGAACAAGCAAAATTGACATGCCCTTATCTATATGATGCATGCAATGTCGTGTTTTCTTTCTCTTCTTTTTCTTTTTATTGTTAGTCTTGTTTTAAAATCTTATGTTCTGAAAAGTCATTCTTCAGATTTTTCTATTTCCTTTCCTTTTGCGGTATGCTCAGTTTTGATCTTCATCTCTGTCAAATTTTGTTCAATGAGCACTCGCTCTTGTTCTTTTGCATGAGCCTTTCTTATTCGGGGTCTTTGCCTGCTTCACCAACAAACACTATATCATGCGTGTGCAGAGATTCTTACTATTCTTTCTGTTCTGCATTGCCCCATTCGATCATGCTCGGCTACCTTCCAGTTCTTTTGACCCAACATTCTGAGTATTTGTTATTTTCGTCATCGGGGTGAGCAAAATGCTTCTTAACCTCAATCTTCTTGTTGCCTCTTGACAGGCACCATTCATCGATCTCTGTGCTTTAATTCTTTGGAGACTCAATGTTTACTTTTTACCGTCCCTACACTTTGTAAGCTCATTCTTGCCCTCTTTCGTCCTTCATTTTCTTAAACAAGGCATCATGGCTGGAATCCGCTTCTTGTTCTTGAGCTGTCTGACACCTATACTTTTGTCATCATCTTCATTCTATGCACTGTGAGGTCGTTTCTGGTTAGGGGCTCCAATAGTATCCACAACCTTGTGTTCTGGATCTTACCCCTAAAGTAATACATGGAAATCTTTGTTGCTTTAACTTGTCAATTTGCTGATTGGTGTTCCACTGAAGGGTATCATTTAGATTAACATACAAGATCTTGAAAACATAGCATAGGAGCTCTGGATATCATGTGCAAGAGTGGCTTAGATTCAACCACTCGGTAATTCAAGGATGTGAAGTCTTCCCTGGTGACTCAGTTCATCCTCATGATTACCGCGTTGCTGTAAAGTATTACTCTTTCTCAATTCTCATTACATGCTCTGCCCCAAAAAGGGTGGGTTTGTATGACCATTCAAGCGCATAAATATTACTCTAGGAATAGATTTCTGGGTGGTACGAGTTTTAATTTTACCTATGCTACCGTTTTATCTCTTTTTCTTTCTTTTTCTTCTTTTCATCATTTTTCCTTTTTCTTTTGTTTTTTGTTGTTTTTTTTTTGCTTTTATCATTATTTGAGGAAATCAATTCGTCACAGTCCTTTGTCTTGAGGACAACGATGGAGCAAACAACACTGCCCCAAGTTACTCGGCATAGTCACGATTTGAAAATATTACCATCACTCATGAAGCTAAGGTTTCTTGAATTGGATGATGTATCTCCACCCTATCGCTTCAGCGGAGTGCCCCAAAATTTCCATACTCTTATCCGAACAAGCCTATTACCAGGTTTCGAACATAGGAGTACTTTTTTATTATTATTTTCTCCTTCTTTATTTTTCATTTCTTTCTTTTTCTTTCTTCTTTTTTTCTTCAATTCACCCTCTTTTTAATTCTTATTTTTATTTCTTTACTACCTAGAAGATTATGCCTAGAGTTTTAATTTCAAGCAACTCTACATGGTTGACATTTAGAGCTTTTTCGTCATTGAACATCATCGAAAGAGTAATAATCTCGCTTTGCTGACCAGAGTCCGGTGGGGAAGATCACACATCATCGTTGTCACGACATCTATCTAATGTCACATCTTGCAATTGATATCCAATGTCCTACAACGGCGAGAAAATATCTATGTGCTTTCAAAAACATTATATGTTAAGCGAAATGTGTTCTTTATTGAAATAAAAATCAACAAATATGCCCCATCACAAAAGATTTTTGCCACATGGGGGCCACATAGAGTTGATTCCTTGTATTACTTCAGGAAGGTATTTTAACATAGGGACATCTCTGGCTTCTTCAGCACTATGTAGACTTGCCCCTCATTCTTGGTCTTCCACTGCTTGATCAGCTTTTGTGTTAGGGTTCCATCATTGACCAGCTTCTTGATTTCCTCCAATAAAGGTCTACAATTTCTGGTGGAATGCCCTGGTGCCCCTATATGGAATTCGCATGTGCTACTCGAGTCAAAACTATGGGCATACGGATCAGGTGCAATTTTCATCGGTCTAGGAACAAGATAGTGACCCCCTACCAGATGAGGCCAAATGTCTGAGATAGATGTTCCAAACGCTTCCAAATTTGCGCTCGTCCGAGGGATTTTCCTTGATGACCCCGATTTGTCAGTTTGTCTCATTCTTTTACGGCCACGCTTACCCTGGAGATGACACTCATTTACCTCTCCATCCTTATCTATCTTATCTTCGCTTCGGTCCTTAGAATTTAGACCCAATTTTCCTTATTTGATTGCATATTCTATCCTCTCTCCAATCGTCATGAAATCTTCGAATCCGTTTCTCGATTTCTCCAACATCACATCGAAGAAGGAAGAGGGAAGCGTTGCATGGAATAGGGGAGTCAACTCTTCTTCCGCTATATGAGGCTGGACTTGGGTCGCCAAACACCGCCACCTTAATGCATATTCCCTGAAGCTTTCACTTGGTCTCATTTTCTCATTCTGAAGAAACTGCCGACAGGGTGCTAAATCTAAAGCATATTTGTATTGACCCAAGAAGGCATTAGCGAGTTCACCCCATGACCTAACTTGGTTTCTGTTCAAACGGTTATACCACACTGCTGATGGTCCCGTAAGGCTATCATGGAAATGGTGGATCAACAATTCTTCGTTCTTCATGTATCCTTCCATTTTTCTACAAAACATGGTTAAGTGAATCTTCGGACAGCTGGTTCCGTCATACTGTGCAAATCCGAGAACCTTGAAATCTGGAGGAATGACCAAATCATGGACTAGCAGAGTTCCCTCGTATTGAAAACATTTATCTTTCCCTTCCTCTTAAGCTCTTTCTCGATTTTTTCTTCTAGCTGGTCAAGCCTTGACTCTTCAGTTCGTTCCATTTTCCAACTAATTCTGCCATCAAACCCCAAGTGTTAAATGATGAAGTGCCATGCGATGATAAAATTATTAAACAATGCAAAGGACGTGATGCAAATGCAATGCATGAATGCAATAAAGCATCGATTCCGAAAGTGATTTGTCCCTATAGGACATCTTTCATTCAGACCAAAAGGTTTCATTACATCCGGTATTAGGGTTTTACTACATTTGGCTTATTGGTGATGTTGCATCTGCTAAATCTGCTACCTGTTGAGCTACTTGCCGGGCTTGAGTCGTAACCATCTTCATGTCCCGGTCTTTCTCCCATATTGTTTGCTCAGCCTTTTGCAACTGAACGGCCATTGCCCCAGCACGGATCTCACTAGTACGTAAAGCAGTCTCGAGCCTCGCTATCTGTTCTTTGAGTGCTGCATTTTCCATTTGAAAGGCTTGTGATCATTCCTTTCTTGCTGCAGACTTGATTTCAAGATATCTTCTATGGCCAGACTGTTTTCCAACTCACTTTGGAAACTGTCGCGTTGGCCCTCAGCTTCTTCCAGCTTCTGTGATAATGATCTGACTTTATTCTTACTATTCTTGCATTTCTGCTTCCAGCGTTCTGAACCGTTCCTCAGCTGAATCATACCATTAACCCATTCTTCCGCAGTGTCACCCAGACCGAAACTCTTGAATTCAAAGTGCAGCTTCTAGTACTTGTCTTGTACATTCTTTAATTTCATGCTTAGATCGTGCCTCTCATGCTCGAGCTGGCCGCACTTGCGTGCAAGTTCATCTTTTGAGACGCTTTTATTCTTGACTCCTAACTTTATCCCACTTGAGTGACCCACTTCTGTGTTACCCGAACCTTGGGCTTGGTATTGACCCTCCTTCGACTTTGCCCCTCGGGCAACGGCTGGCTTGCTGCCGAATCGGGGTTATCCGTCTTCGAAACCCAAAACTCTCATTCTGATAAGATCTCGAACTCTGTCCTTCAGGGCCCTACAATTTTCAGTGTGATGGCTCGAATCACCTATGTGGTAGCTGCACCAGACACGACTGTTGTAATCCTTCAGATAAGAAGATTTTCTTGGTACAGACTTTATTGGTATGATAAGGCTCCTTTCGACAAGCAACGGAAGTAACTCGGTGTATCTCATGGGCATAGGATAATGCCTTCTGATGTCATTAGATTCTCGAACTTCCCCTGGTTTTGCCTCTGTTCCCTGGGTATCTACCCCAGATATGCTACTTGTCTGCTTCTTGAGATTGATCACAAAGGGATTCGATTTGTCATATTTAATAGTGTTGACTGTTTCGACATTCTGACCATTTTGTTCCACATTCTGATCCTCGATCGAATCTTTTCTGAGTTCGACATGTTGCTTGCCTTTCATCATAGTATTCATCTGATCCATCATCTCGGACATCTGCTTCTTTAGTTCTTGTATTTCATCTTGTTTGTCACCAGAATTGACACTGCTTACCGAATCTGTTCTGGAGTTCTTGAATGATTCTTCTTCGGCTGTCCCTGGCCCAGTCTCGGGATGGAACTCTGGAATTGGACCCCCTTCCCTCATGTCAAAGAACCTTTGGTCCATCATGAACAATCTTCTATTATGGGATAAATCACTCGGGAATCAATTCTCTGTGTAATGCGAATGCGATGATATGCAAAAACAAAGTAAAAGAAAACAAGTCAGTACCGGACAAAAATGATAAGTACGTAATAAAAGGGCAAATTAAATGCGATAAGCAAACAAGGCAATCCTATTTACATTCCATCTAAGACACCTAGGTTATCCGCATGGCTCTAACAGGGTGGGTTTCTATGTGTTCTCTACATGCAGTTTTGGTTCTAGGAGGTACCCAAATTGTCCTTGTTGTCCTCTACTAAGAGTAGCAATGCCCCCGATCATCACCCATTATAGGCTCCTTTCAACCGGGTTCAATTCAGGGGGACCCATTCGCTTATCCCTGTACGAAGGAACGATATCCTTACGAAAGCATAAAGTACTCGAGCCCTGAAGGTACTTGCTAGGCCCATACGGGAGAACGGTATCTCCACGAGAGCATTAGCGTTTTCCCCCCACTTAAAAAACGGGTTTATATGTCATATTTTAAATGCGTTAAAATAAACGCGCAATTATAACTGAATGTTACTTTAATAGTCACTTTAATCCGGAATTTCCAATATTAGTAAATCGGTAATTATTTTAAAAGCTTGACTCTCATTTGTTTTTAAAAAAACAAAAATAATCCCCAGCGGAGTCGCCATCTATAGCGATGTCCTTTCTCGCTAAAAAAACGATGTTTCGAAGGTGTTTGTGATTTTTTGGACATAAAATATTTATTCCGTGGGGTTTAAAAAAAACCGCATTTTTAAAAATTGGAGTCGCCACCGGCCACTTAGGTAGGCCGGACACCATAAAACCAGAGATTTAAAAAATTGTTGGGTTCGGGAGTCGGTTACGGATGGGGAAGGATTAGCACCCCACACCGCCCAAAATTGGTACTTTAATAATTACGGCTTTATTAATATTAGATTTTCCAGATTAAAGTGACGATTAGTTTAAAATTAGGTTATAATTGCGAATAAATTTTAAGGGCCCCGTTATCCTAGAGTAAACGCCCAACCACTATCACTACGCCTGATACTGGCCCCGTTTACGCTCGGATAAAAGGGCACCGCATTAACAATTTATATATCATATGCAATCTTAGAAAACATAAAAACATAAATAGACTAGGCGTGAATGAAACATATGTAAATATGATGTGCAGCACAACACACTAAAATAGATAAAAGGAATAAAACATATAAAAGTTTAAAGCATCAGAAGGATTAAAATGGAAAAGAAACAAAACCTAAAAACAGAAATTAAATAGTCAAAGACGTAATTAAGGACTTGATTAAAAACTGAATTAAACTCCATAGGACCTATCGAGTAATAAACCCTTGCGGCAAGCTCAAAGTGCAAGAAACAGAAACACGGAAGGACTTCGAAGGTATTTATGCCATTTAAAATCCGATCCAACTTAATTTCGGGGTTCAATTGAATGAAAATGAAATGCAGATGCTAATTTGAAACAAAAAGGGGGTGCAAAAGCATGCGGTAACAGAGAACAGGGATTGAAAGTGCAATTGTGCCAGGGCCGAAAGTAAAAGCGGGAAAAAACAAAAAGGACCCCTCATGTAATTAAACCATTTAACTATCCAAAGGTTATTATTTGTTTTATAACCGGTAAAATATTAAACCTAAACCTAAAAAATATTCAGCCTCCCTCCTTTTCTCTCAACAACTCGACATCGTCGTTCACCCCTTTCATGTCCGATGTCGTCTCCGGCGATGGCGGAACCCAAACCAGCTTCAGAAAAACTCTCCCCTCTCTCTAAAACCCTGGTATACGCTTAGACTTTAGGGAAAACACTCCGATTTGCCTAGATCTGAAAAACCCAAAGACCTTTTGAAAGAAAAAAACCCTCCTTTTCATAACCCCGACATCTCTCCTCTCGACCGATTCACCCTAGGAGTGGGCTTATCACCGATGCGAAGGAGGATCGACGGTCAGGGTAAGGGAGAAGATAAAGAGATAGATGCGTGGGGACCGTTCATCGGAGATCCTAGCCTCGGCCACCGTACAAGGTGACCGGCCGAAGCCGAAAAGGTATAGTCTTCCATTTTTTCTTTTAGGTATTTGGTATTATTTTTTGGTTCGAATGAACATGAAAAAAAGAAAGAATAAGCTACCTTTCTGGAAATTTTTTGTGTATTTTTAGATCTGGTAAAAAAACCGGTACAAAAGAGGGTAGACCTCATTACATATATGCTATTTTTTCCTTTTGGTAGATCTAATAATAAAAAAATTATCTTTCTAAGATTTGGTTGCTGATAATCTGTTCTTTTGCCTCTTTGCACGTCTGGTGGTTGGACTAATGGTACGGCGGAGTGGTGCCGGCGTGGAGAGAGTATGGCAGCATCATCTTCGGCCAGATTCACTCACGGTCGTTGGATCAGATCTGATCCAACGGCTGTGATTACATGGGGAATGAACGGCCTGGATCGAGTCTTGAAATGTGTGAGGCTACCTCTGATCTTGACGCGTGGCCTCTAAGGAATCCAAGGAGTCTCGCGCGTGCGGCATACGCGTGTGTGGGGAGCTGGCCGGCCCGAGCGTGGCCTTCACGCGGCGTCTAGAAGGGCATCTTCCTTCAATCACGACCGTTGGATCAATGTTAGATCCAACGGTCCTGGATCAGCTGTGCAAAAAATATCCCAACCGTGATTAGGGTTAGATGTCTGATAGGGCTAGGGTTTTGGGCTAGGGTCATGTTATATATATTTTTGGGTTTTTGAAATATATTGGATTGGACTGTTAATTAATATTTGGGTTTTATATTTTAGATTTTATTTTTAATAATAATAATAATAATAATAATACGATATTACATACATACATATACGTGCACATTCATATAAGTGTAACATACGAATACACATGCAAACATTAATTAATGTAATATACTAACATACATGCATACAATAACACACATGATAATCATGAATATCCACACATATTATACGTACAAACTATGCACTCATAAGGAATGTAAATACATGCGCGACATACATACACCATATTACTTACTAATGCGTATACATGGCTTATAGTATACATGCACACATCACACACCCTATACGTACACTAATCATTTATATAAAATAAACATATAATGTAATATGTATACATGCAATAATAATTCCCCATTAATTATTATACTAATATATTAACAATATTTACAAACCAGATAAAAATGAGTAATTACAGTCTGTAGCGATGTTTTTTTTCTCGCTAAAAAAAAGATGTGTTTTTATTTGTTTTGAAAATATTTTCTTCCGCGTGGGATTTTTATAAAACCCACATTTTATTTAAAATTGGAGTCGCCGCCGGCCACTCAAGGTGGACTGGACACCGTAGAAAACCAGAGATTTTGAAAACTTTGGGTTCGGGAGTCGGTTACGGATGGGGAAGGATTAGCACCCCCACACCGCCCAAAATTGGTACTTTTATAATTACCACTTTATTAATATTAGACTTTCCGGATTAAAGTGACGATTAAATTAAAATTTGATTATAAGAGCGAGTAAATTTTAAAGCCCCGTTATTCGAGAGTAAACGGCCAACCACTATCACTACGCCTGATACTGGCCACCGCATTGACAAAATATATGTCCGTTATGCAAACTAAAAACACGACAAACATAAATAAATACGATGCAATAATCAAGATAAATACTAACATTATAAAATACTAACATAACATAAATAAAATACTAATGTAAAACATACATACATAACTATTAATTTAACACATAAATAAAAACAAATCATAAATAAAATACTAATCTAAAACATACATACATAAATATTAATCTAACTTATAAATAAAAACATATCTAACATAAATAAAACACTAATATAAAACATAAATTTAAAACATACTAATCTAAAACATAGATAAACATACAAATTAAAAACACAATTTTAAATTAACTACTACTTCATTAAAATATAAAAATTACAACATAAATAAAAAGGAAAGAAAATATACCTAACTAGGAATTCGAATGACGAACCCCGACGAAACCCCACCGAGATCTACCACGACCTCTCCAAAAATATTAACTAGATCGGACCTAAAATAGGACCTCAATCGAACCGACTAGGACCGAGGACACTGTCCCGGTCCTGGGCTAGCTGGGAGCTAAGCTCCCTTATTTGGCCAAAGCCCCCAGCCGATTTTCATGCTTTGCTGCCATTTCAATTCCCCTTCAATTGCTCATGCATATTTATAGGGGAGGTGGGTGACGTGGAGCCTTGTGCTCCACTCCCCTCCCCCTTTTTTATTATTAATTTTTTTAGGATTAATAATATTATTACAACAATACCAAAAAATACTAAAACCCGGACAAAAATGAGTGATTACAGTTGCCCCTCTTTGCTTGTTCTTGTGAAACGAGAACAAAGCAAAGATCAAAGCACTCATTTTTGTCTTATCTGGCTAAATTTCTCTCCATTTGACACGTGTCTTCTTTCTTTGATAGATCTCCTTTCTCTTCGGCGCAAGTCTTCTTTCTTGTTTTGATTGATCTACCTTGTCACTTTAGGGAAGCAAAGCCTTCAAAATGGGGGTTGTTTGTTGGGGAAGCCAAACCGAGTTCTACTTGCTACATTATTGGTAATAAGCTAAACCTAAAGAGAGTTCGACCCGGCTGCAACACCGACGAAGAGACAGGGTCTACAAAATTCGATCCAGCTGCAACACTACGAGGAGGCAAGATCGATAGGTGAAAGTTCTGATGTCTGATCCAGCTACAACTCTGACGAAGAGGCAAGATCAGAAAACTGACAATTTTTCTCTTTTTTCTTTTTTGTTTCTTTTTCATCTTTTTTCTTTTTTCTCTTTTTTTTTCTACAACGTCGCTAAAACTTGAAAGTTGGTGAATTTTGACCAAGCTACAACACCGACGAAGAGGCATGGTCTAAAGTTAGTAATGTTGATCCAGCTACAACACCGACGAAGAGGCAGGATCAAGAGTTAGTGAATTTGGTCTAGCTACAACACCGACGAAGAGGCAAGACCGGAAGTTAGTAAATTAGGTTCAGCTACAACACCGACGAAGAGGCAGAACCGAAAGTTAGATTTAACCAAGCTACAACACCGATGAAGAGGCAAGGTCTGAAGATTTGATCCAACTACGACACCGACGAAGAGGCAGGATCGGATAGTTGTTCTTTTTTTGTGATCAAGCTACGACTCTGACGAAGAGGCGTGATCAGAATTTGGTGGAAAGCTCATTTTTCATTTTCTTTTCTTTTTTTCTTTTTCATTTTCTTTTTTCTTTTTTTTTTGATTTTTCTTTTTTTTCTTTGATTTTTTTATTTGTTTTCTAGCTACAACATTAATAAAGAAAACCTGAAAATCAGTAAAGTTGGATCTATCAACGGAGAAGCAGAAATATTAATTGGAACCCTACTACACCATCAGCGGATAAGTAGGACAGCATCAACTGGGACCTAGCCACTCCATCAGCGGAGGACTGGATCAGATAATGATGACCTGGAACCGGCTACACCATTAGCGGAGAGCAGGATTAGAGGATGACGGGAGCTTGGACCCGGTCACTCCATCAGCGGAGGACTGGATTGGACAATTACGACCTGGAACTGGCTACAACGTCAGCGGAGAGCAGGATCTGAGGGCGACAGGAGCTTGGACCCGGCCACTCCATCAGCGGAGGACCGAATTGGACAATGACGACCTGGAACTGGCTACACCATCAGCGGAGAGCAAGATTTGAGGACGATGGGAGCTTGGACTCGGTCACTCCATTAGAGGAGGACTGTATTGGACAATGACGACCTGGAACCGGCTACACCATCAGTGGAGAGCAGGATCTGAGGGCGACGGAAGCTTGGACCTGGCCACTCTATCAGCGGAGGAACTAGATCGGGCGATAAAAGTTGATAAATTTTCTTTTGAGTTTCATTTCATTCATTTTTTATTTTTTCGACTTTTGATTTTTTTATTTTTCTGATTTTTTTCTTTATTTTTTTATCTTTCTTTTTTCAAAATTTTTTTAATTCTCTTTTTTTTATAATTTTTCTTTTTTTTTGAACTGTACAAGGAAGTAAGACTCGAAAATAGGTATGGTTGCACCGTCAGCAGAGAAACAAGACTTGAATAGAAATTCGATCTGCTTGGGGAAAGGTTCGGACCTGTTGCACCATCAATGGAGAAACGAGATCTTCAGGATGTCTATATTGTTGCACCATCAGCGGTAAAACAGAATCTGAAAATTGTTGGCCTATCAACGAAGGCAAGATATGGAAAAGTCTACTTCTGTTGCTCTACTGGCGGAGAGGTATGACCTACGATGAAAAAAACATTAATTAGTAAATGTTCACAAAATTTTGCCACTGTTACCTTTTATTGATGTTTCAGCATCCTCTTTGTGTTTGGCCTCCTCTAAGACTAAGGTTGGCTGTCATGTTGTTGCCCCCACGGCTGAGGATGTTCGGTCTCTTTTTGAACCTTTTTGTAAGCAAAAATGAATTTTATGCCTAAATGCATGGTGACTTCGTTGTATGCACTGAACATAGATGTACGCAAAAATGATGAATGCAACTAAATGCATGAATGTGATATGATTTTTCTGGCCCTCAATGGGATGCCCCTGACTCCTCACTGGTCCTGTCAGGATCTTGGTCTTTTGCATATGACGGTGCCCTAACCTCTTCTTGGGTTTGATCATCCATCTGGGTGCATGCCCTAACATTTTGTTCGTTCTTATGCCATTGTCTGAAATTGCTCTTGAAGTTGACACTTTGAGTGCTAATTCTGTTGCCCCCTAAGTTGGGTTCATAAATTGTGTGTTGGTTCATGGCAGCTCATTATTATTATTATTATTGGATTATGTGCAGTTTTGCAAACTATGGTCAATGATGCAAGAGTTTGTCTCGGCAATGAAGGTTGGACCTTGGCAAAGAATGCCCCTAGACTGAGGCCTTATTAGAGGCACAATATTTGTAAAAGATGTGGAGGGTGCTTTTGGACATGCCTCAATATCAAACTTTTGTAAGAGGCTTTGTAAGGTGCTAGATCGACCATCTTTGTTGTATTTAATGGGGCAACCCGAGGATTAGTTTTATTATTCTGAAAATGAATGCATGCAAAATGTGTCCTAAATCGATGCAATGCAAAATCAAGATTGTGATGATATTGTGCAACGATGCAAGTAAAATCAATGCGATGAGAATAAAATGCAACGAGTTAGCACCAAATAAAACGATTAAATAAAACAAATAAAAATAGAGTAATAAAAAATTGTACATAAACCAAAAATAAGGCACCAGAGCCTAAATAGGGTGACCACTAATCGGGCAGAGTTTCACATGGCTCTAAAGGGTTGGCTCTTACGGCTCACTATATGCAGTTTTGGTGCTAAGAGGTACCCGAATTGTCCTTGTTGTCCTCTACTAAGAGTAGCAAGGCCCCCAGTCATCACCCATTATAGGCTCCTTTCAACCGAGTTCAATTCAGGGGGACCCATTCACTTATACCCATACGAAGGAACGATATCCTCACGAAAGTATAAGGTACTCGAGCCCCCAAGGTACTTGCTAGGCCTATACGGGAGAACGATATCTCCACGAAAGCATTAGCATTTTCCCCCACTTAAAAAACGGGTTTATATGCCATATTTTAAATGCGTTAAAACAAACTCGTCATTATAACCAAATGTTAGTTTAATAGTCACTTTAATCCGGAATTTCCAATATTAGTAAAGCGATAATTATTAAAAAAAAAGCTTGACTCTCTTATTTTTTGAAAAAACAAAAATATCCCCAGCGGAGTCGCTATCTGTAGCGATGTTTTTTCTCGCTAAAAATGAAACCGGACGAAAATTAGTGTTTACAGAAACCACGTCGGTTTCACCTGCAAATCAACCAACAATACTCCAACATTAATCATATCAGGCACGGCGAACATCTTTCTAAGCTCAATTATATAGTGTTCCTACTCCAAGCACCCATAAAAATATTAACTTCCCACAATATCACACAATGGTCAAATTATAATCCTACTAAAGTTCAATTCACCGGCTTACCTCAGGTTGAACTCTTTACAAGAGAAAAATACAACTTCAAACCAAAAACAATGTTGCTGCCAAAACATTAAAGGCAACTCACCAGATGTTAATTCAAAATTGAACATCGGGTAATTGCGCACATGTGTCTTCATCTGTCCCCACACATGCCATTTTTTTTTCTTTTCACGCTAATACGCTTCCAAGCTCATGACATGATGCACCACTAGCACCCCAAATACATCCATCTTAACCCAAGTTAAACCAGAATCGAGGCTTGCGTCAAATTGCTTTTAACTTCTCAAAACTTTCTGACATTACAAAAAAAACGTCGATAACAACAAACCCAACCCATAAAACTATGAACTCCCATGCACCGCCTTCCGCTGCCTCCAAACTCGCATATGCGAACCATCATTAACTCTTCTATCGAAGCCAAAGCACTTAAGAAAATCCTTTCACCAGACCCAATTCACACTCAACATACCTCTCAAACTTGTACACAACACAAGGTTTCGAAGCAAATCATCCGTAGGTGTGACCATATGTGTGCATGCTTACCTACATGTCCTGATATATGTGACCATACATGTATGTATGCAAGAGTGCATGATCAATCAATTCACACCTACTAATGACATTTCTCCATCCCAAACTCAACATACTTGACAACCACAAACCACACTTCACCTTGCTAATCCAAACCTCACATTTATCTTACTCGGCAACAATTATTTCTCTTTCAAAGCCCATGGAAAAGACCACAATTTTCAATTATGATCCTCCTCGTTTCTTGGTACACGTGAGTGTCATTCTCAAGTTTTGAGAACAACTTTCTGTAGCCTCTCCGCCAAATGAAACGGTAAGTTATCGAAAACCAATGGAAAAGCAAGGTGGGGTAATCAAGCAGCAAGAGGGAGGAGACAATCGGTAACCTTATTCATTCAAAACATTTCAACGGCTTTACATTGGAGCGACCTGAGACAAACTTTTGGAAGGCATAGAGATGTTGTTGATTCATTCATTGCAAGAAAGATGGGTAGATTTGGGAAAAGATTCGGTTTTGTATGACTTTCCAACAGAATGGATGCGAATAGTGCGATGGAGAGACTAAACGGTTTCAGACTATATGGATTCTGGTTATATGTGTCATTGGCAAAATATAATGTAAGATCGGTGTACTGGAGATGTTAGTAAACCACTTTTACATTAGTGTCGCTTGTGGCATATCACTGCATAAAGATCATGCAATATGTGCTGTTAACATGCATGGTTTTAACTCGCCATGTTCCTTCACTATCCACGTTCCACATTTCCGTTAGTGGTGGACGTGTAGATTGTGGCATGAGTAAGGCCGGTTTTTGATGGATGAACCATTGTAAATATCCATTTAGCCTAAGGTCCCTAAGCATAAAATACAAAAGAATCACATAATTCATCTAAGTGAGTTTTTGAGTGCTTAAAAGATCGTTGGCATTTTAGTTTTCGTATAGCCGAATTCGCTATATTCGACGGTGGTTCGAGGCGTTGCTACGGTAGTTTCAAGTGTTCGACGGTGGTTCGACGTGCTCAACGGTGGTGCAACCACATCTCAATTGGCATACGTTTTTGACAATGGCGGGAGGTATTTATGAATTTCGATCTTTCAGCTGCGTTTTTGCTCGATTTATGGTTACATTTGGTATCTGAGCATTGTTAAATCTCTGCCTTGTTGTTTTAGAGTTCATATGTTTCTCAAAATTAAAATGTCATGTTGATCTTCAAATTCTTAAATTTTGAGAAAAATTATGTTGCTAGCTTTTGTTTTAAAATCGTAAGATTTTATTAAATTAATTTCTAAAATTTATTAATGATTTTATTAAAAATAAATTTTGGAAATTATTATTATATGTGCCTAAATTAAGAGATGATATATAACTTATCTAGTAATTAGTTATATACATAAAGTTAGGTACATAAAACTTTAAGTCTTATTGCATAAGGTATTAAGCAATAAAACTATAGAATATATATCTAGAGATCTGATTAATTTATTTAATTAGAGAATTAGCCGCAGCAACTTTAATTAAATAAAACTACGGTAAGGATCTCATAAGGACTATACATAAAATGTTGCATAATGAATTAGCAACAACTTTGAATAAAATTTAGGGTTAATATCTAGCTAAGTGGTTTTAATAATTTTATTTAGTTAAAACTAGCCACAGCATCTTTAGTTAAATAAAATTACTAAGGTTAAAAATCACGTAAGGAAAGTTTAGATATTAAATCTCATTACAAAACTTACTAAGGTAAAATTTATTAGATGAATTTTTATAATTACCCACAGGATTTATGAAAATAAATTTAATAATTTTTATAAGGGATAGAAAATAAAAATAATTCTATCATAAAATGAATCTAATCGAATTAAAAATTTAGCCCACGTGCAATTTTTATGTCACTAGATTCATTATTTACATAATTTGCATTGGTAAATTATGACTTATGTTTGCCTCAAATTTATTAAGCATGTACGTCAATTTATTTTGCAGCATTACAACCTATGAATATGTCTGATAATAAAGTAGATATCCCTGAATTAACCAGTGAGAACTTTAAGTTCTAGAAGGAGGGCATTCTTCTTCAATTAGGGTGTATGGATATTGACTATGCTATAAGCAAATCTGAGCCACATGTCACTGACACCAGCAATCAGGCTGATCTTGCTCTATATGAAAAGTGGGAGCGATCCAATCGCTTAAGTATTATGTTCATTAAGGGCAAGGTTCCTGCTGATGTTCGTGGCTCAATTGAGCATCATGAGAATGTCAAAGAGCTATTAACGGCTATAGAGAAACAGTTTCAGACTTTTCAAAAGTCATTAGCCAACACCCTAATCATGAAGTTCACATCACTGAAGCTCACTACAGTAAAAGGTGTGTGTGATCACATCAATAAGATGCGAGTTTTGGTAGCTCGACTTAAGGCACTTAAGGTTGAAATGTCTGAATCTTTCCCGGTGCATTATATATTAAACACTCTTCCTCTTCAATATGGGCCATTTAAGATCTCTTATAACACACATAAAGATAAATGGTCTATTGATGAACTTTTGACCATGTGTGATCAAGAAGAGGGTAGGCTCATATTGGAGATGGAAGAGAGTGCACTGACGGTTACTCAAGGAAAGAGGTCAGTCCAAGCCAAGCAAAAGAGAAAGGCTAAAATGCAACCCCAAGCTGACATAAAGAAAGAGTTCACATATTTCTTCTATAAAAAGAAGGGACACATGAAGAAGGATTGTGCCAAGTATAAGGGTTGGCTTGAGAAGAAAGGTAAAATCTCACTTGTTTGCTTTAAGTCAAATATGGTTGATGTTAATTATAACATATGGTGGATTGATTATGGTTCTACAATCCACGTCTCAAATTCCTTACAGGGATTAAAAAACCTAAGGGAACCAGTGGGAGCTGAGTGACACATCTATTCAGGAAACAAGATGCAGACTCATGTGGAAGCTATTGAGACCTGCGAATTAGTGCTTAGTAGTGGCTTTATTTTAATTTTGAAAAGACTTTTTATATTACTAGTTTTCTAGAAATTTAATTTCTATTTCAAGACGTACACTCTTGGGGTATTGTTTTAATTTTTCAAATGTTGGTTTCAATTTATTTTATAAATCTGAAATTGTTAGAAATAGAATTTTATGTGATGGTCTTTACACTATTGATTTACAAAATAATGTCACTCATAATGTTATGCACATTCAAACTGGTACTAAACGTTGTGTTATAAATGAAGATTCCTCTACTCTATGGAACTGGAGATTAGGACACATCTCCATTAAAAGGATTAAAAGATTCGTAAATGATGGGGTACTCAATACCTTAGATTTTACTGACTTTGATACTTGTGTAGACTGCATTAAGGGCAAGCAGACTAACAAGTCAAAGAAAGGTGCCAAGAGGAGTTCGACCATATTGGAAATTATCCATTCTGATATCTGTTGCCCAGATATGGATGTGCAAGGTCATAAATACTTCATCACTTTCATAGATGATTACTCACGGTCCATGTATCTCTACATGCTTCATCATAAAGGTGAAGCGTTAGAAGCCTTTAAGGTTTTCAAGGCTAAAGTAGAGAAACAATGCGGTAAGCAAATAAAGATTGTGAGAACCGATAGAGGTGGTGAGTATTATGGTAGATACACTCAAGATGGACAAGCACCTGGTCCATTTGCAAAGTTTCTTCAAGACAACGATATAGTTGTACAGTACACCATGCCAGGCTCACCTAATTAAAACGGTATTGTAGAAAGAAGAAATAGAACTTTAATGGATATGGTACGAAGTATGCTTAGTAGCTTTAAGCTTCCTAAGTCTTTATGGGTTAAAGCTCTCAAGACGGTTATGTATATATTAAACCGAGATCCAACCAAGGCTGTCCCAAAGACACTTTTTGAGTTATTCAAAGGTTGGAAATTGAGTTTGCAACATATACGCGTATGGGGATGCCCGTCTGAAGTGATAATTTATAACCTACAAGAAAAGAAACTGGACCCAAGAACCATTAGTGGGTATTTCATTAGATATGCTGAAAAGTCCAAAGGTTACAGATTCTATTGTCCATCTAACAACACTAGAATTGTGGAATCAAGAAATGCAAAATTTCATGAGAATGACTCAATTAGTGGGAGTGATCTGTCTCATGATTCAATACCCGTAGATCAACCATCCACTTCAAGTGAGAGGTTGGTTATCATAGATAACACCCCTCAAGCTCAACCGAGTGTTGAACAACCAATCAATGAAGTTCTACAACCTACTGGAAACATTCCAGTAGATCAAGTTATTCAAGAAAATTTAGAACAACAAGTTGAACAACACGATCCACATGAAAATGTTGGTTCAACATTAAGGAGATCTGCTAGAGAAAGAAAAACAGCAATTTCTAGTGATTATTTTGTGTATTTGCAAGAATATGATTATACGTTGGAGCTAAAAATGATCTTGAGTCATTTTCACTAGTCATAAGCTACAATGAATCAACATTATGGTATGATGCTATGAAGGATAAGATGAATTCTATGAAGATCAACAAAGTTTGGGATCTTTGTATTGTTACTTGATGATGTAAAAGCCATTGGATGTAAATGGGTCTTTAAAACAAAAAGAGACTCAAAAGCCAACATAGAAAGATATAAAGCAAGACTCATTGCTAAAGGGTTCACTCAGCGAGAAGGAATCGATTACACTGAGACTTTTAGTCCAGTATCTAAGAAAGATACATTACGCGTTGTGTTAGCATTAGTAGCTCAATTTGACCTTGAGTTACAACAAATGGATGTGAAAACCGCCTCTCTTAATGGTGGCCTAGACGAAGAGGTATACATGAAACAACCTGAAGGATTTTCCTCTAGTGATGGTGAAAATTTGGTTTGCAAGTTAAAGAAATATGTATATGGATTGAAACAAGCCTCCCGTCAGTGGTATTTGAAATTCCATGAAGTTGTCTCTTTACTTGGTTTTGTTGAGAATATCATTGATCAATGTATATACCAGAAGGCCATTGAGAGAAAAATTTGTTTCCTTATTCTATGTGTAGATGACATTTTACTTGCAACAAATGACAGGGGTATGCTACATCAGGTGAAACAATTCCTTTCTAAGAATTTTTATATGAAAGATATGGGTGATGCATCTTATTTCATTGGCATTAAGATTCATCATGATAGACATAAAGGTGCCTTAGGCCTATCTCAAGAAACCTATATCAATAAAGTTTTAGAAAGATTTTAGATCAAATATTGTTCACCTAGTGTTGCTCCTATCGTGAAGGGTGATAATTTCAGTATGAACCAATGCCCGAAGAACAAATTTGAGAGGGAGCAAATGAAAAACATTCCATATGCTTCTATTGTTGGAAGCCTGATGTATGCTCAAGTCTGTACAAGACCTGACATTGCATTTGTCGTTGGGATGTTGGGAAGATATCAGAGTAATCTGGGTATAGACCACTAGAAAACTGCAAATAAAGTTTTGAGATATCTCAAAGGGACAATGGAATACATGCTTACGTACAAACGATCTGACTATTTGGAGGTGATTGGCTACTCCGATTCAGACTTTGCTGGCTGTGTTGATTCACGAAAATCAACATCAGTTTACATATTTATGTTTGTCGGAGGAGCTATATCTTGGAGGAGCATCAAGAAAACATTGATTTCCACTTCTACTATGGAGGCTGAGTTCGTTTCGTGTTTTGAGGCTATCTCACATGGAGTATGGTTAAAGAGTTTCATTTCTGGGCTTAGACTTGTGGATTCTATTTCTAGGCCATTAAGGATATATTGTGACAATTTAGCTATTGTCTTTATGGCTGAGAACAACAAAAGTGGAAGTCAAAGTAAACACATCGACATTAAGTACCTAGCCATAAGAGAACGTGTTAAAGAAAAGAAAGTGGTCATTGAGCACATTAACACTGAGCAGATGTTAGTTGATCCTTTGACTAAGGGCATGCCACCACATAAATTTAAGGATCATGTTGTCACTATGGGACTTGTTCCCACTTTGTAAATTTTCGTTGTAAGAATGATTATGTTGAAACTCTAATAAAGTTTGATATTTCGCATATATATTGTGTACACATTAAGTTAATTGTTTCAAGAAATGTCACTAAAGTTTGGACCAAGAATAAACATTGGGTTTATTCATTAAGTGTTTGGGCTAAAGCGTTGGACTTGATGTATTGTGGTAAATAGAAGATACTACTCAAATCTTAAGAGGAAATGTCGCCATGATTCACATATTATGTTTTAACTCTAAGTACTCATGGACAATACGAACCAAGTGAGAGAATGTTAATAAATCACTTTTACATTAATGTGGTTCGTGGCATATCATTGCATAAGGATCATGCAATATGTGCTGTTAACATGCATAGTTTTAATTCCCCATGTTCCTTCACTATCCATGTTCCACATTTTCGTTAGTGGTGGACGTGTAGATTGTGGCATGAGTGAGGGGGTTGGTTTTTTATGGATGAACCATTATAAATACCCTTTTAGCCTAAGGTCCCTAAGCATCAAATACAAAAGAATCACATATTCCATCTAAGTGAGTTTTTGAGTGCTTAGAAGATCTTTGGCATTTTAGTTTTCATGTAGTCGAATTTGCTATATTCGACGGTGGCTCGAGGCATTGCTACGGTGATTTCAAGTGTTCGATGGTGGTGCAACCACATCTCAATTGGCATACGGTTTTGACAATGGCTGGAGGTATTTATGAATTTTGATCTTTCCGCTACGTTTTTGCTCGATTTATGCTTACAGGAGAAAGAATAAACAAGAACAATCTCATAAGGAATTGAGGAATGTTATGGATAAAGATAAACAAATAAAGGAAGACTTCAAAGAGAAAATTGTCATACACAAAAAAGTGGAATGAAACAGTTGCTTAGACTAGAGAAAAGGATACATGAGAATCTAGCTTACAGAGGGAAATCAAGAAAAAGAGAATATCTGGTCATGTAGAATGGAAGGAGTTATGGAAAATGAAGAGGTATTTGGTTGGAGAGATGGCAACAGTTTGTAGCACCCGTAGTGTAATGGAAAAACTATTCATGATGTTAGAAGACCTTGACTGGTCTTACTTGATGTCACTGAATTTTCACCTAACTTCTTTACTTTCATTTGTTTTAACTAGGTCATTTTTGGTTAGGTAATATTATATTACATTGTTAGTATCATATCATAGTTAGTGTAAGTACCATATGTTAGTGTAGTAATTAGTATTTATCTAAGGTGTCATATAATTGTTAATTTACTTAAGGTATTAATATATATGGTAGTTAGAATAAACATAGGCTATATGCATTAGATAATAAAACCCAAAAAGAAATGTTTGAATCCTTTGAATCAGACCTGTTCGGCCCATTTACTAGTAGAGTTAGAACTAAAAGAAAATAAAATTGAATAATATGAAATTAAAAAATATAAAAAATAACCCATTTATATTAGAAAAAAAACATTACAAAAAAGCCCAAATATACAAGGGCCCGTTCGACCCGTTTCCTTAGATAAACTAAACCCTAACTTCCGTCTTTTATTTGTTGCGCAGCCCATGAAGAGCCGTTGGATCAATCTGTGATCCAATGACACAGATCACGCCAGCTGGGGATGATATAACGCTGTACTAAACATAGTCGTTCGATCAGGATGAGATCTGACGGCCTAGATCGCTTCGGGGTGTATCACGTGGATCATCACTCGCGCGTAGCAGTCATGCACGTGCCTTTCCAGCTTCCGTCGAACGCTTCATCTTCTCCGACGCTTTACTTGCTCCGATTCGCTCATGCCAGCGTGGTTGGAGTTCATTTCTGATCAGTAAAAACATATAAAAAAATGAAATAAAGGGATTAAGTCACATGGTTAACAAGGAGACAAAATCCCTAATTTGAAGCCCTAGCAAGAATCAAGCTACAATCGAATATGGACAAAGAATACAAAAGGCAACCAACTTAAAATCAGAACCAGATTTGAAGCACAAAATATGATTTCTAGGGATTTATGTTCGAAATACAAGCAGATTTGTACATATAAATACCTCTATAAATCATTGTAACACAACAACAACAACGACAAAAAAACATATACTAGATACATATAATTAGCATTCGGAAGTTGTAGAAACAAGCAGTTGTAATCAAAGTTCTAAAGTAATAAAAGAAGAAAGTTTTTGGTAACATCTCTTATCTTTTTCCTTTCTGTTTCGATTTAAATAAAGAAAGGAATTGTTTTTACCTTTGTTTTTGTTTGAAATGCTGTTATGATTCGATTTTGACGAAATTCTGATGAAAAATATGATTTTGAGGTCGCCAGAATCTGGAAAAACTAGGGTTTCTTGAAATTTTTGCCGCCGGCAATGGCTGCTGGCGCCGGTGGAAGGCGGCCGGCACGGCGGACCATCGCTTGTTATTCAGTTTATGAAGAACACGGATGAACTCGACAGAGGATTTAAAGGGAATTGGGTTTGATTCATTTGAGGAGGGTGGTATAAAATGAAATCTGTTTATAATTTTAGCTATTTATAACGACCCATTTGACCCTACCCGAACCCGGTTATAACTCGCGCCTTTCTTTCCCGGTTCTTATACTGCAGTACCCATGTTTTGAATTGTTGCAATTTTGTCCTTTTTCTTTCTAATTCGGCACCAAATTGTATACTATTTTCAAATCAACCTTCATATTTTACTTTCTTTCAAATTAATCCTTAATTCAGATTTTCTATTTTTAAAAAATATAAAAACAAATCCCTTTTCTTTATTTAATTTTTAGCAATTGCTTAGTTATTTCTTTATGTATTTTGTGCAAATATTTGTGTGTTAAACTTTAGGAATAGGGACTTAAAACATAGACTAGAGACTTGTATGTTGTAAAAATTTCTTCATTCTCAATAAAACACACTTAATTGCATTTTAACTTAATAATTAAAATAAATGTAGACATTTCTTTATGGTCTAAACACTAAATTCTAAAAAAACAAAACACACTTAATCTTTTCTCTGGTTTGTTTTAAAAAGTAAAAACTTAATTAATGTGGTGTCTTATCAAACGGGAATGACGGATTAGCGCCATTAGTGTTGGCGATGATTAAAGTTTATTTCTCGGTCGTAAAGGCTGTTAAGATAGATTTACATTCACTTTGCGAACAAATAAATCGAAATTTTGTGAACTTGCAAATTCCAGTTTTAAAAATGTTTTTCTGAAATCAATTAGGTACCAATTTTTGGGCATAGTGGGGGTGCTAACCCTTCCCCGTACGTAACCGATCTCCGAACCTATTTTCTCTTGTTTTTGTAGACCAAAATTGTTACTTTGATAAATAAAATGTTTATTAAAATAACCCTTGTTTTAAAAAAGTGATCCAATCACACTTTTTTCAAAAAGATTGGTGGCGACTCCGTGATTTTATAAAATTTTCCAAAACGTCAAAACCTTCCTAAAAAGAGTTGCGACAGCTTGGCGACTCCGCTGGGGACATGTTTTTTTTAAAAAAACAAAAGAGGGTCAGGCCAAAAGTTGTTTATAAAAATGATTTTAGAAAATGAATTTGCAAGTTCTCAAAGGTTTCAATCTATTCGTCCGTTTAATGAATGCAATTCTATTTTACGCATTTTAAAATTGGTTAAGCTCTATACATGAGCTTTATCCCATTTGTTTAAGTGAGGGGAAAACACTTTGCTCATGTCATTATACTGATTCTCCGTATGAGCCTAGCAAGTACCTTCGGGAAAACGCTTTGTTTAAGTAAGGATACTTATCCTTCGTAAAGGCGTAGGAAATGAGTTCCCTTGAGTTGAACTTGTTTCGTTTGTAGCCTATAATGGGTGAGAATCAGGGGCCTTTCTTCCCTTAGTAGGGGACAGTGAGGACAGCTCGGGTACCCTTTTAGAACCAAACCTTGTGTGTGAATCTAGAGCCCACCCCAATAAAGCCATGCGGAAAACCTAGGGTTTTAGTAATAAGGGGAGACATGTCCTGGAGTGTTGGAATGTTGTGCCCATAATTGTTTTTGAAATTATTTTGAATTCTATGTGTTTTCTTAATTTTAATCTTTCTTCATGTTGTCTTATTATTTTGCATAGCCATTCATGCCACATAATTACATTTTTAGAAGGGGTTGATTCTCGAAATCATTGCTCAACTTTGAAAAACTCTTGTTATGGATGGAAGAATTTTGAAAAGAGAAGATGAGAATGCAAAGGTTCGACACTGGTCCGAGGTGAATCAGCGAACATTTGGAGATAGTCTAGTAGCTGATCATGAGACAGAGACTTCAGAGTATGCCCACATCAGCATTAAACAGAACAATGTGCCAGAATTGCAGGAAATCTGGGAGCGCTTCGATCATTTTACTAAGTAGTTGTTCCATAAAGTCTATGGTGACATAGCCTATCTCTTGTACGTGAAGGTTGGTGAACAGTTCCTGAAAGCCTTGGTTCAAATCTAGAATCCAGGGTATTGTTGCTTCACTTTCAATAAAGAAGATATGATGCCTACATTTGAGGAGTACTTAGCCCTTTTCAACCTGTGCAAAGTGAAGAAGAAATGGGTCTATGCCAAGCCTCTTAAACACAAAAACCCACATGCAAAGCTACAGGCGTTCGCTGGTATGAGTGATGGTTGGGTTAAGGGGTTGATAGAAAAGAGAGGGGGCACCTTTAATTTCCCTTGGTCAAGCATCAGAAGTATAATTTTGATCCACCCCGACAAAGAAAAGAGGGTTGATCTCTTAGCCATTGCAATTTATGATTTAGTCATCTTTCCGAGGGTTCTAGGAAATATCGATGTGGCGCTACTTGATTTCCTAGAACAACTGAATAGAGGAGTCAATCCAGTACTTGTTGAAACCTTCATTTCCCTCAATACCTGCCAAAAAGTTGAAAGTGTTCGTTTTGGAGGGTGTGCTCCACTTCTGCAAGTTTTGGGCCCTCAGTCACTTCTGGAAGTGCCCAACATTAGCTTTATCAAATGTGTTTTCCCCAAACTTCTCACCTCTTCAAGAATTCTTGGAAAAGGAGTGGCCTATTGTTAAGAAGAATAAATGGATTGATATATTCAAGGATCGTCGTAACGAAGACATCAGATGGAGGGTTCCTTGGATGGGTCACACCAAGCTTTTGTACAAATGTGGAGATTTCAACTTCCTAATGCTGCTAGGTTTGTGGGGAGGAGTTGGATGTGCCCCTTTGCTAGTATCTCGACAATTTGGGTCTCAATGATTTATCCCATTCACTATTGGCCTTGGCTCATCAGAGTTCAAGTTCCAAGGAGAGTTCAGACAGAAGGTTCAGAAAATTAGTGATGCATGGAACCACTATTATCATATGAAGTTAGAATCTGATAGTCATTGCATGTACACCCCGGACTATGATATTTGGAGGCATACGAGAATAAATGACAAAGTTATAGTACCTACATCCGGACAAGCCAAGTCTCTAGAAGAATACTTAAAGGTAGTCCCTACAGAAGCTGATATCTTAAGAGAAGAATTAAGAAAGGCTAAGTTGGAGATAGAAGCCTTACTAGAGTAGAACCAAAGAGACAAGTTTGAGTCAAGCCTTGATGTTAAAAATATAAAAAGGAGGCGAAGCGAGTAGTGAAGTTGTATGAAGACCTAGAAAAGAAGTTTGAGATCCAAAGGGTTGACTTCCTTAAGCTCCAAACTACTGTTCGAAATGCTGATCTAAGAAAGACCCCAGAGCAGTGGAAGCAAGAAATCGAGCATGCTGTAGGAAAAAAGGAACGAGGAAGGCCCGAGGTTGAAAAATACAGACGGGCCCTTGTTGAAGAAAAGAAGAAGGTTAAGCTAGCAACTGAAAATAGAAGTGGCAAACGGGTCCAAGAAAATAAGAAAAAAGTGTGGCTGCATGGAAAATAAAGGCCCACGACAACAAGATTTGCTTATTTGAGTTGCAGAAGGCATATGACCAGACCAGTTTAAAGCTAACATAAAGTCAGGCTTATGTTGCTGAATTACAAGCCAAAATAGATGGTTTTAACTGCTCGTTGCACAAACTCCAGAATCATCATCCATATATCGAACTTCAGGCCTGTCTAAGTGAGAATGATACCTTGAAGAAACATGTTGAAGGAATGGATAACATCATACAGGAATATATGACAAAGATCTTGATCCTTTAAGACATCGCTGAGGGAGGTAATGACTACTGGTTCACTCATCTTAGGGGTATGGCTAGAAGATTCCAAGAACGAGATGAGTTCGATAGGACTATCATGACCCAGGTACAAGATGTGGCTCAACATGTTATGATGATAGCCACTGAAGCTGTAGCTCTTCGTCAGTATGTCAAGCCAACAGGAGAAGTGGGACCGAGGCTTATGTGGCTCATTGAAGAAATCAAGGAACTAGGAGTTCAAGCTGAAAAATATTTGTAAACAAAACTTGATGTAATAAGGACCATTTCATATTTAATAAAAGAGTTGTTTCTTGAGTAGATGTTTTATGGAATTGATGGCCCTTCGCTTGCATTCATGCATTTGCATTTCATTCTTTTGTGTTTAATAGTTTTTCTCTGCATTCGTGCTTAAATTTGTGCATGCATACATGACATAATAAGAATCTAAAATAAAAATGACAGAAAATTAAAATAGCAAAAACAAATCACAAGTACGGTACTCGGTCTCAAGTCAGAGCAATGGAAGATAGAGTGATGGCCTTAGAAAGCACCACAAGAGTACCCAGGATAGGTTAGACAAGCTGGAGATAGATCTGAAGAAACAGATGGAGTTGGTTCACCAAAAAACGGTTGGTTCAATTGCAGCCATGCTAGGCTTTAAGGACCCAAACGCGATAGAAGCTAGTGAGAAAGCTAGTGAGAAAGCTAATGTTCATCCGAGCATACAAAGAGATGCTCAATCGTCTAAGGTCAAAATTTCTCCACATGTTGCTGAAGTGTCGGCGTGGAATGATAGGAAGATAAGTTCTGAGGAAGTCATTGAGGTGCCTGATCTAGATGAAAATGTCGACAAGGTGAAAGTTGAGAAGAAATAGGAGGATCGCTATGATAAATTGGAGGGAATGATTAAATCTTTCCAAGAATGAGGTATATATGGAGGAGTGGATGCCAAGGATTTAAGCTTAGTGACTGATCTGATAGTACCACTAAAGTTGAAAGTTCCTGACTTTGAAAAATACAATGGAACGACGTGCCCTGCAGCACATCTGACTATGTATTGCAGGAAAATGTCGATGTATCTGGAGAACGAGAAGTTGCTTATTAATTGCTTCCAAGACAGTCTAGTAGGGTCAGTTGCACACTGGTATACGTAGCTAAGTCGAATTAACATTAGATCATGGAAAGATTTGTCCAGAGCCTTCAGTGAGCAGTACAAGCATGTTTCAGACATGGTACCAACCCATTTAGTTCTGCAAGGTTTGGAGCAAAAGCATCATGAGAGCTTTCGCCAGTACGCACAGAGATTGAGGGATGTAGCTGCCCAAGTCCAGCCACCATTGCTGGAGAGTGAGATCACCCCAATGTTCGTAGAGACATTAAAAGGTTCTTTCTATGATCGTATGCTCAATCATACCACAGAGAGCTTCACGAACATGCTTATAAATGGAGAGTTGATACTTGCGGCCATGAAAAAGAGAAGGTTGGATAGTGGGGAAACAAAGAAACCATACAAAAAGAGAGACAATGAAGTCAATGCCACTAATGTCTACAACCCTAGTAACTCAAAGGGGTAGTCTTCAACAAACCCAATGAGTCGACCATAGCTCCAGCAATCACAAACCCACTGAAGGAAGAACGAAGATATCAAGGGAGTTTGAAACCATATTTTCCTCCTATCCCAATGACGTACGCAGAATTGTTTGTTGAACTGGTCAAATCTCAGATGGTGCTGCCAAGGCATGTTCCTCCATTCTCGCCACCATACCCACCATGGTACGATGAAAAGGCACAATGTGAATATCATGCAAAAGTTAGGAGCATACCATTGAAAATTGCACGGCATTCAAAAGGGTGGTTATGACTTAAGAAAGTTAGGGATGTTATCATTTGATACGTTAGAAGAAAAAGGAAACCCACTGCCAAATCGTCAAAAGGCATGTGTGAATGCAATCATAGAAGAGGGGAATAAGGTGGTTAAAGAATGTGTTGTTGAAGTTAGAGCTCCCATGAAGTGGGTATGGGCTTAAATGGTGGCAGTAAGGATGCTGGAAGAATGAGCCCAGAATTTGACAATTGAGAATGAATTGTACTGTGAGTACCACATGAAGGAAGGACATGAGATTGATTGTTGCTTAGAGTTTAGGCAACTAGTTCAAGATAAGATGAATGAGAAAGAACTTGAGTTCTTTGGAAAAGAAGACAATAAATGCACGCTGGACATTTGTGCATCAGAGGAGTCATCCTCCAAAAGGGACTACACCGAAATGAAGCCTTTAGTTATTAAAGCTAAAACAAGAGTTGGTGAGCTGACAAGGAATGTAATCTCGCAGCTCATAATTAAGGCACCAACACTGTTTCCATACAAGGATAGCAAGCAGGTCCCTTGGAATTACATTTGTGAGGTGACAGCTCTAGGAGAAACATATGTCCAAGAGAAAGGAGAACTAGTCAATGAGGTGAGCCATTTCACAAGAAGTGGAAGGCTCTATTCCCAGCCAATAGTAGAGGATAGGGATGCGGCGCAAAGAAAGGCTGCTGCTGAAGAGCCTAAAAAAGAAGATGACAGAGATTTCTTCAAGGAAAGACCGACAACATATCACGAGCTTGTAAAGGAATCAGAGGCTCAAGAGTTCTTGGATATCTTAAAACACAGTGAATACAGCATCGTGGAGCAACTTCATAAGCTTTCGGCTCGAATTTCTATGCTTTTGTTGCTACTAAGTTCTGAGGGCCACCGTAAGGCCTTGTTAAAGATTTTAAACCAGACATTTGTGCCAAAAGAGATCACAACTGATAAGATGGATATGTTAGTCGGTAACATTGCTGTCAACAACTTCATCTCATTCAACGATGAGGAAATACCAGGTGAAGGAACGAGATCTTGCAAAGCTTTACACATCACTACCAGATGTAAGGGACATATGTTACAAGGTGTCATTATTGACAATGGGTCGGCATTAAATGTTCTACCGTTAGCCACACTGAAGAAGCTGCCAATTGATAGTTCTCATATGAGAGCTTATCAAAATACGGTTAGAGCGTTTGATGGAACTCAAAAGGATGTGTTAGGGAAAATTGAGGTGCCATTGCAAATTGGACCAACGACCTTCGACGTTGAATTTGTGGTCATGGATATAAGACCTAGTTATAGCTGTTTTCTTGGGAACCCATGGATTCACGCAGCAAGAGCGATCCCATCTACTTTACATCAGAAGTTAAAGTTTGTGATCGATGGTCAACTAATAAATGTCGGTGCAGAGGAAGAAATCATTGCATCAGTAACCACTAATGCACCCTTCATCGAGATTGATGAGGGCGCGCTTGAGTGTCATTTCAGGACGTTGGAGCTAGTCAATGCAACCTTTGTTACCGAAGGAAGCAAGGTGCTAGAACTGGAATTATCTAGCTGTGCGAAGATGCAGGTAAAACAAACGCTTGGGAAAGAAGATGAAATCGGAAAAGGATTCAGAGAGAGACATCAAGGAAGGCTATATCTTGTATTAATCCCAGCAAAAAAGGATCGGTTTGGCTTGGGCTTTAAGCCCAACAAATGGCAAAGAAAGGTTGAAATCAGAAAGCATCAAGATAGGATAAGAGCTAGATTGAAGGGAGATGAAATTGAGTGGGAGCCAATGACTTTCCCTCCTCTGAGTCATAACTTTATATCTAGAGGCATGTTGGGTCCAAATGCCCCAATTACTGATGAAGGAAAAAGAGAGGGTGCTCTATGTGAGGCATTTGAAAAGCTGAGTATCAATGTTGTGAGTGAAGAAGAATAAGAGAGCCAGAACCTGTCAATGATCCGCCCTTGCTCTGAGCTTGACAATTGGACTGCTGAAGAAATTCCTGTAATCTTTAAGACAAGTTCAGAGTAATTCTCAAAACCAACCTCTTTGCTCCAGGCCCGGAGACAATAAGGGATCTTATGTAAAGGGCCCATGTTAAACATTTAATTTGAATTCAATAAGAGATGCATTTCCTTAAATTTTGTGTGGCAAACTTTCTTTTCATAAATAGACCAGAACCAAATGAAAACCATAAAGCCATAAAGTTAAAAGCATAAAAAACACATTCTATTCATTTTATTCCTTCTCTTTGTATATTTTCTTTCCTATCCATTTTTTAGGTCTTCAGATATCATTGACATAAATGAATCCGAGTCGGACTCCAAGATTGACTTTGAATTGCCTCTATGCTTAGAAGAGGTTGGAAATATTGACGATGATGAAGAATATGATGTACCTAGTGATATGCTCAAAATGGTAGAAGGAGAGAAAAAGCATATTCTACCACATAAAGAGGAACTGGAAACATTAAACCTTATAACTGAAGAAGAAAAGCGAGAGGTGAAGATTGGTACTACCATCACAACCAAAACCAGACAAAGTCTGATTGAGCTTTTGAAAGATTTTAAAGATATTTTTGCTTGGTCATACCAGGATATGCCCGGTTTGGACACTAACATTGTCATGCATAGGCTCCCTATAAAAGTAGGATGCGAACCAGTAAAGCAAAAGCTTAGATGAATGAAGGCTGGAACTCTCCTCAAGATTTGGGATGAGGTAAAGAAGCAATACGATGCAGGATTCCTTAAGGTAGCCAAGTATCCGAAATGGGTGGCGAATATTGTCTAGTACCAAAGAATGATGGAAAAGTATGAATGTGTGTTGACTACAAGGACATCAATAAGGCAAGCCTAAAGGACAATTTCTCACTCCCACATATTGACACTTTAGTCGACAACACGGCTGGTCATTCACTCTTCTCTTTCATGGAAGGTTTCTCTGGGTATAACCAGATCAAGATGTGCCCAGAAGACATGGAAAAGACAACTTTTGTGACGTTATGGGGAACTTTTTGCTATAAAGTGATGCCTTTTGGACTTAAGAATACAGGGGCAACCTATCAGAAGGCCATGGTCACTTTCTTCCATGATATAATGCATAAAGAAATAGAGGTATATATCAACGATATGATCGCCAAATCTCAATCCGAGGAGGAACATTTGGTCAATTTAGAAAAACTCTTCCTTAGACTGAGAAAGTTCCAGTTGAAGCTCAACCCGACCAAGTGCACATTTGGAGTCACATCTGGCAAGTTATTAGGTTTTGTTGTGAACAGAAGAGGAATTGAGATTGATCCAGATAAGATAAAAGCCATACAGGAGCTTTCCTCACCTCAAACACAAAAGGAAGTTCGGGGTTTTCTGGGACGATTAAATTACATCGCACGTTTCATTTCTTAGTTAACAGATAAGTGTGATCCAATGTTTAGGTTACTCGTGAAGAATAACTCGAGGACTTGGGGTGAAGAATGTCAAATGGCTTTGGAAAAGATCAAAGAAAAGCTAAGCAATCATCTAATTTTAGTACCACCTGTTTCAGGGATACCACTGATCTTGTACTTAACGGTCTATGAAAATTCCATGGGCTATATGTTAGGATAACATGACGATACTGGAAGAAAAGAAAAGGCGATATACTACCTAAGCAAGAAATTCACTAATTGTGAAACCAGATATTTGTCAATTGAAAAGATATGTTGTGCTTTAGTATGGGCAGCTAAAAGGCTCAGACAGTATATGTTATATCATACTAGGTGGTTAGTCTCGAAGTTAGACCCACTGAATTTCATGATGGAAGCTCCAGCTCTATCAGGAAGGTTAGCGCGTTGGTAAATGTTATTGTCAGAATTTGATATCCAGTATGTGATCCAAAAAGCAATAAAATGGAGTGTCATAGCAGACTTTTTGGCAAGTCGCGCTTGTGATGACTATAAAGCATTAAACTTTAATTTTCCTGATGAAGACTTGATGTGTATCTCAGAAGATGATGAGGCTTCAATAGAATCTTGGGTTATGAACTTTGATGGTGCAGCAAATGCATTAGGAAGAGGTATATGGGTAGTTTTGGTTTTGCCAGAAGGAGATTATTACCCTTTTACCAGTCGTTTGAAGTTTTTATGCACTAATAATATGGCAGAGTATAAAGCTTGTACAATGGGTCTAAGAGAGGCTATAAAGAAGAAAATTCGCACCCTAAGAGTCTTTGGGGACTCTGCATTAGTCATTTATCAAATACGTGGTGAATGGGAGACAAAAGATGCAAAGTTGGTGGAATACCATAAGCTGGTCCTCGAGTTGATCAAGGAATTTGATGAGATCACTTTCAAATATCTCCCTAGAGAAGACAATCAAATGGCTGATGCTTTAGCCACCTTAGCCGCCATGTTTAGGGTAAATGAAGGTTCTGAGATGATGCCTATCAGGTTATATATGCTTGACTCTCCAGCTCATTGTTATGATGTGGAAGAAGAAATGGATGGATTGCCATGGTATCATGACATCTTACAATATGTAAAATTCCAGCAATACCGCCTCAAGCTATAGAGAGTGAAAAGAAAATGATCAGGAAGATGGCATCAGGGTATGTCCTTGATGGAGAAATTTTATACAAGAGAAGTCATGATCAAGTTCTTCTAAGATGTGTGGGAGCAAAAAAGGCTCAATTAATTGTATAAGAAGTTCATGAAGGAGTTTGCGGGACCAATCCTAGTGGTTTCACCATGGCCAGAAGGATCATGCGCATGGGATATTATTGGTCAACCATGGAAGGTGATTGCATCAACTATTCTCGCAAATGCCATAAGTGCCAAATCTATGCTGACAAGGTTCATATGTCACCTCAGCCTCTTCATGTTATGATAGCCCCTTGGCCTTTTTCCATGTGGGGTATTGATGTCATTGGTCAAATTTACCCTAAGGCATCAAACGGGCATCGTTTTATCCTGGTAGCCATTGATTATTTCACGAAGTGGGTAGAAGCAGCCTCATATGCAAACGTCACCAAATCCATGATTTGCAAGATTTTGAAAAAGGAAATCATTTGTCGATACGGCTTGCCTGAAAGTATCATCACTGACAATGCTTCAAATTTGAACAACAGGATGATAAGTGGAGTCTATGAGCAGTTCAATGTCAAGCATCATAATTCTGTGGTATATCGCCCAAAGATGAATGGGGCAGTAGAAGCTGCGAATAAGAATATTAAGAAGATAATTGCAAAAATGACTGATACCTATAAAGATTGGCACGAGAAGCTACCGTTTGCCTTATACGCTGATCGAACTGCAGTAAGAACTTCCACCGGGGCAACACATTTCTCATTGGTATATGGAGTAGAAGCTGTGCTACCCATTGAGGTTGAAATACCATCGCTCTGTGTCTTAATGGAAGCAAGGTTGGAAGAAACAGAATGGGTTCAAGCAAGATATGATCAGCTGAACCTAATTGAAGAAAAAAGACTGAAAGCACTATGTTATGGGCAAATGTACCATAGAAGGATGATAAAGGCTCACGAGAAGAAACTTTGCCCAAGAGGATTTAAAGAGGGGGACCTGGTATTGAGGAAGAAGCTGTCAATCCAAAGGGATGCTCGAGGAAAATGGGCATCGAATTGGGAAATACCTTACATTGTAACAAAGGTTTTCTTAGGGGGAGCGTTAATTTTAGCTGAAAATGATGAAGACGAACTCCAAATCCCGATAAATTCAAATTCGGTTAAAAAGTATTATGTTTGAAGAAGGAAAAAAGAAAGAAAACAGAAAAAAGAAAAAAAAGAAAAAGAAAAAGAAAGAAAAAAGAAAAAAGAAAAAGAAAAAAGAAAGAAAAAGAGAATAAGGAAAGAAAAATGGGTTCAAAATGAAAATTCGCAAAGGGTGTTTTGAAACCAAAGGAGGATCTGAGTTGAAAACCCGTAAAGGGTAGCTCAAACAATTTGTAAATAAGACCTTCCTCGGGGATTGGCTTGGGAACTTCATATCTTTCCGCAGAATTATTATCTTCAGGGTCTACTCAGCATAGTGGACATTCAAGGCATCTTAGGAAGTCATGACAGGAGGAGTTTTGATTTCTTATATCTAAATACCTATTCCTTTCCTTATAATTTCTTTTTGTGTTTTCCACAGCACTAATAAAATTTTGGTTATGTAAACCTTTTCTTTTCCTCCTTTGACATACTTCCATAAGGCATCTTGCATTGAAATGAGAATTAAAATTTAACATCACTTGAAATATACAAAAGATTTTTTAGCATTACTTTGAAATTTGTCTAGAAGAATATTGGAACTATGAGGTGTCCAATGATCAAATTTGGAGCTAAGGGCATGATAAGTGGCAAAACTTTTAAGGAAATTCAAAATGGAAATAGGTTTTGCTGCAAATCTCTGCGGAAGACCGTCAAGAGATGTTTCGACAACATGCTTACACAAGATAATTGGTCTTCTACAACAATGAGAATAATTTTACAGACATTGGAGGAAATAATCAAAGATATGAAACATTGGAAGAATAGCAGGGTCCTAGGAAGCATGTCACTGAACATTGATGTATCAACTACAATGATAATTTGACAAAGGCTAAAAGAGTGTTGAAGAATATGAGGATGAAGTCAGACCTTCTAACTAGGAGTACAAGATAACTGGATTGAGTGAGCAAATGTGCAAAGAGCAAATGAAGCAAGGAAATGCTAAGAATGAGAATGGTAAAATAGAAGTCATCGAAGCATACAGTTGCAATTTTCATATGATTTTCTATGCATTAATGATGGCAAACCGATGCATTCCCTATATCCCCACGGAGTTTCACTCTTAGGTGTCCTAGCAACAAGGAGCTTCCGTATTTGAAAAAATCAAAGCAAAAGTCACAAGAAGGGATGAATATATTAAGTGATGTTCAATCCATGATAGATGAAGCATGCAATGGTGAAAATTACTTTCCAAGGAATAGACGATGGAATTTTATCACTAAGAAATTGATGAAGACAACTGGTATTGAAGGATGAGTTATTGCAAATCCTTTCGGCATAGAGAAATAAAAAGAAATCATACTATCTTTTCTGATGGGATGGGCCAAAACTGACACTCATCATCTGTTGTCAGAGTTGAGAAAATGTTTGAGATGATATAATCCAAGTTTCTTAGAGCTTCACAGTTTCTCCTATGTCCATTGCTTGATAAAAACTGTTAAGAAAAAGCAAAAGAAATAAGATATGCATTCATGATTAGGCATCCCTAGGGGCATATGCATCTTAAACCATTTTGCATTTTTTTTGACAGGTTGTGAATTCGCTTATTCATCCAAGCGTATGGAGGATGAAGTCATCTTTTAGAACCCGCCAATCTGTTCGGGCATTTGGAGAATGGAACTCGCTTATCTATTCAAACATCAGGAGAATAGAACCTGCTCATCTATTCGGGCATAAGGAAAATAGAACCTGCCTATTCGTTTGGGCATTTGGAGAATGGAACCTTCTTATCTATTCGAGCATCAGGAGAATAGAACCCGCCTATCCGTTCGGGCATTTGGAGAATGGAACATGCTTATCTATTCGGGCATAAGGAGAATAGAACCTGCCTATCTGTTCAGGCATTTGAAGAATAGAACATGCTCATCTATTCGGGCATAAGGGGAATAGAACCTGCCTATCTGTTCGAGCATTTGAAGTATGGAACCTGCTCATCTATTCGAGCATAAGGAGAATAGAGCCTGTCTATCCATTCGGGCATTTGGAGAATGGAACATGCTCATCTATTCGGGCATAAGGAGAATAGAACCTGCCTATCTGTTCGGTCATTTGGAGAATGGAACCTGCTTATCTATTCGAGCACAAGGAGAATAGAACCCGACAGTCTTTTCAGGCATTGACGGTTTGGTAATTGGTGAAAATTAGTGTCTTTTGTTCTTTGTTCTATTCTTGTTTCACCGAAATGACCAAAGAGGGGCAGCTGTTGTCACTGAATTTTCACCTAACTTCTTCACTTTCATTTGTTTTAACTAGGTCATTTTTGGTTAGGTAATATTATATTACATTGTTAGTATTATATCATAGTTAGTGTAAGTACGATATGTTAGTGTAGTAATTAGTATTTATCTAAGGAGTCATATAATTGTTAATTTACTTAAAGTATTAATATATATGATAGTTAGAATAAACATAGGTTATATGCATTAGATAATAAAACCCAAAAATAAATGTTTGAATCCTTTGAATCAGACCTGTTTGGCCCATTTACTTGTAGAATTAGAATTAAAAGCAAATAAAATTGTATAATATGAAATCCAAAAATATAAAAAAAAAACAGCCCATTTATATTAGAAAAAAACATTACAAAAAAGTTCAAATATACAAGGGCTCGTTCGGCCTGTTTCCTTAGATAAACTAAACCCTAACTTTCGTCTTTTATTTGTTGCGCAGCCCATGAAGAGTCGTTGGATCAATCTGTGATCCAATGGCATAGATCGTGCCAGGTGGGGATGATATAATGTCGCACTCAACATAGTCGTTCAATCAGGATGAGATCTGACGGCCCAGATCGCTTCGAGGTGTATCACGTGGATCATCACTCGTGTGTAGCAGTCACGCACGCGCCTTTCAAGCTTCTATCGAATGCTTCATCTTGTCTGACGCTTCACTTGCTTCGATTTGCTCATGCCAGCATGGTTGGAGTTCATTTCCGATCAGCAAAAACATACAAAAGAAGGAAATAAATGGATTAAGTCACACGGTCAACAAGGAGACAAAATCCCTAATTTGAAGCCCTAGCAAGAATCAAGCTACAATCAGATATGGACAAAGAATACAAAAGGCAACCAACTTAAAATCAGAACCGGATTCGAACCACAAAAGATGATTTCTAGGGATTTAAGTTCAAAATACAAGCAGATTTGTACATATAAATACCTCTGTAAATCATTGTAACACAACAACAACAACGACAGAAAACATATACTAGATACATATATTTAGCATTCAAAAGTTGTAGAAGCAAGCAGTTGTAATCAGAGTTCTAAAGCAATAAAAGAAGCAAGTTTCTGGTAACATCTCTTATCTTTTTCCTTTCTGTTTCGATTTAAATAAAGAAAAGGAATTGTTTTTACCTATGTTTTTGTTTGAAATGCCGTTGTGATTCGATTTCGACGAAATTCTAGTGAAAAAATGTGATTTTGAGGTCGCCAGAATCTAGAAAAACTAGGGTTTTTGGAAATTTTTGCCGCCGGGAACGGTTGTCGATGCCGGTGGAAGGCGGCCGGCACGGCAGACCATCGTCGTGTTCTTCAGTTCATGAAGAACACGGATGAACTCGATAGAGGATTTAAAGGGAATTGGGTTTGATCCATTTGGGGAGGGTGGTATAAAATGAAATATGTTTATAATTTTAGCTATTTATAACGACCCGTTTGACCCGACCCTAACCCGGTTATAACCTGCGCCCTTCTTTCCCGGTTCTTATACCGCGGCACCCATGTTTTCAATTGTTGCAATTTCGTTCTTTTTCTTTCTAATTCGGCACCAAATTGTAAATTATTTTCAAATCAACCTTCACATTTTACTTTCTTTCAAATTAATCCCTAATTCAGATTTTCTATTTTAAAAAAATATAAAAACAAATCCCTTTTCTTTATTTAATTTTTAGCAATTGCTTAGTTATTTATTTAATTAATTAGTTATTTCTTTATGTATTTTGTGCAAATATTTGTGTGTTAAACTTTAGGAATAGGGACTTAAAAAATAGACTAGAGACTTGTATGTTGTAAAACTTTCTTCATTCTCAATAAAACACACTTAATTGCATTTTAACTTAATAATTAAAATAAATGTAGACATTTCTTTAGGGTCTAAACACAAAATTCTAAAAAAACAATAACACACTTAATCTTTTCTCTGGTTTGTTTTAAAAAGTAAAAACTTAATTAATACGGTGTCTTATCAAACGAGAATGATGGGTTAGCGCCAGGAGTGTTGGCGGTGATTAAAGTTCATTTCTCGGGCGATAAGGCCGTTAAGATAGATTTACATTCACTTTGCGGACAAATAAATCGAAATTTTGTGAACTTGCAAATTTCAGTTTTAAAAATGTTTTTTTTAAATCAATTAGGTACCAATTTTTGGGCGTAGTGGGGGTGCTAACCCTTTCCCATACGTAACCTATCCGAACCTATTTTCTCTTGTTTTTGTGGACCAAAAATGTTATTTTGATAAATAAAATGTTTTATTAAAATAACCCTTGTTTTAAAAAAGTGATCCAATCATATTTTTTTTCAAAAAGATTGGTGGCGAATTTTATAAAGTTTTCCAAAACGTCAAAACCTTCCTAAAAAAGGGTTGTGAGATTACTTAAAGGAGATCTTTACAGAGGTTAGGTTGTGGTCTGAATTGTCGATTCAAGTGGCAAGAGCTACGTGGATTGAGATATCTCGAATGCCTCTGCATTGTTGGAATCAAACAACATGTATAAGAATGGCTGAGTTATGGGGAAACTTGGAAGCACTTGGAGAAAATGCTTTTCTATTCGAAGGATTGTGAAAAATTGTCGGTTTTTATTAGAAAGAATCATGAAAAAAAGAACTGAGGAGGTGGTGGAAATTGAGATAGGTAGCAACTTCTACTTGTTCGTGTGTTGGAAAAGGGATTCTCGGATAGCTCCTATGAATTATTGAAGGATAATCTGGAGAAGAAAAGTGTGACTTTAGCAGTCAACAATGAGGTAAGTCCATCGAAGTCTTCTTCAGAGGAGAATCAGTTTGATCAGCCGTTGACTGGAATCGAAAGAGAAATTCCTATGAAGGATGAAGCAAATAATGCAGTGTTAATTGGGAATCGTTTTGAGGAATATGATAGTCTAGCTTGTAACGTCCCGAAATTCGGGCTAGGAAAATCGGGTAAGAGAACCGGCTCGGTTTAGTAAAGTTAAGGAATTTAGTTAATTAAATAAGTTTCGGGTAATTTGAAATATGAATTAGAATTGATAATTCGGGGATTTTGATTTAAATTGGAAATCTATTTAATTCTTATATTAAATAAGAAATTTTAATTGGATGGCTTTTAATAAGTTAAAATAATTAGACGTGTTTTAAATGACTAAATTGATAGGAATGCATGCTAAGAATCATTAAGGACTAATTATATCATGTGAACTTTCCAATAGAATTTTAATTGGGTTTTTTAAAAATAAAAATAAAATAGTTTCAATATAATTAATATTAATTTAGTTTTAATTAAAATATTTTTTAACAAAAAAATAATAACGTTTTCTATGAAAGATAACTTTTCTCATCTCATTTTCTCTCAAATTACTTTAGTTTAGTTATAATACGTTATCAAAACAAGCTCGTTTGAAAGATTATGATTGAAAATCAAGTTTCTCTAAAGATGATAGTGTAGCTTCCGACATTATAGATCTCCACTTAATCGATGAAGATTCACGCATAATTATATGGTATGTTCCTCCTTGTTTTACCTTGTTCTATCCGAGTTAAACCGATTTCTTTGTTTATAAAATATTACAAGACCGATTGTCTTTAATTTTTCCACTGAATTATTACAGGTAAAACTTCGATACACAGGTTGTGTACACATGCATGTGTTTTTACCTTATAAAACAAAAATTCTAAATTTCTAACCGTAATACCCTAAAATCTAAACCTTAAACCTTAAGTTTTAAATTCTAAACACTAACTTTAAATTCTAAACCCTACAACTTAAACCCCTAAACTTTCAACTCTAAACTAAACATCTAACCCCTAAACTTAACTTACGTATCTTTTCTATTCATACCTGATAATTTTTCCCTTATATTTGAATGCAAGCATGAATAATATTTCATGAGTATAGAATTTGTTTCGTTCCCCGAAAAAATTGCAAGCATGATAAATTATGTTTATTCAATGAGACTATTAAATTTGTTTCATTCTCTGAAGTGAATGCAAGCACGATAAATTACTATTCAATTAGTAAGTAAACTCATATATGTTTCACATTACTTCATAATTGAATTATGTGGTCAAAGTATAACTGATGAAGATATATTAATAAAAACATATTATAGTTTTTATGCAAATAATATTATCCTACATACACAATATTTTGAAATTTTTAAAAGAAATATTTTGAGTTCATATTTGATGTTCTTGTGGCTAATGATAAAAACTCTTAAAAGAAATATTCTGAAGTGAATGTGGTATTGTATAGCATAAAATAAAGGTCGCACTACAACTTTAGTAATAGTTATGGATGCGGTTGAGGTAGTAATCATGGAGGACGTGACCGAGGTAATCATTTCAAGAACACATATACACACCAAAAGTGGAAATAAAAAAAAAGAGACAAGAGTGAAAAATGTTGATTTGCTCATAACCCCTGAAGAAAATAATTTGCCTTTTAACTTTTAAACTCTTCAAGGAAATTATTGATATTTTAACTATTTTATGTCAATTTACTTTATATCATTGTTGTTTTTTTTTTTTGAATATTTTTATATTTTAAAATATTTTTTATTTTCTTTGAAGAATATGATTACATCTGAATTTACGATAAATGATGAAGATTTATACTTAATAGACATTGCAACTACTACAATAATACTTAAGCATAAGAAATATTTTTCTCAATTAACAATGTAAAAGACTAATGTGAGTACTATATCTAGAATTACTAATGTCATAGAAGACTCTAAAAGTAAATATATTATTGTCAAATAGAACTAAATTTCAAATTCATAATGCGTTGTACTCTCTAAATTTGCAAAAAAAACTTACTGAGTTTTATATTAATAGAAATAAATATCATATTGAGACTAAAAGTGAAGAGAATGTTGAATATCTTCAAATTATGAGTATAATTCAAGGCAATAAAGAATTTTGAACAAAAATTGCATTCTCATTCGGACTGTACTACACATAAATTAGTACAACTGACACACATATTATTATAAACTAGGAGTTTACTGATAACTTTACTATTTGGCATAACCAATTAGGCCAGCCCAGTTTAATTATGATGTAAAAAATTATTGATAATTCACTGAAGAATCGACATATTTTTCGACGTAATTTTTTATGTGATGCTTGCTCTGAAGACAAACTAATTATTCAACCCTTATTAGTTAACATAGATTATGAACCTATCAATTTTTTGGAATAGATACAAGGTGATATATGTGTACTCATACACCTTTTTGCGGACCATTTAGATATTTTATGGTTTTAAGTGATGCGCCGACTAGATAATCACATGTATTCTTTTTATCAACTCGCGACTTGAGGTTTGCGAGGTTACTTATTCAGTTAATTAAACTATAAGCACATTCTTCAAATTTATTATAAAGACAATTCATCTTGATAATGCTAGTGAATTTACTTTTTAGTCTTTTGAAGATTTTCCCATGTGAATTGGAATAAGTGTTTATATTCTATAGCTCATGTTCCTATACAAATTGGTCTTGTGAAGTCATTTATTAAAAAGCTTATTAACATTGTCGGCCCTTAAAGTATACATTTTGTGTTGAACTGCCCTTTAAAAAAATTTAAAACGTTCTCCTAAGCTTTAAATCAATACCTAGTAGCCCCCGCCATTAACTCCTGGTAAAAAAATTTATCGACCAATCAGAACGTGCCACGTGACACTTTATTAACAAAAAAAATAACTGACTTTAATAATATGAGTAAACCGTACGTTAGATTTGTCCGGTTTTTATTTTTGTTAAAGTTAGTCCTAAAAATCTTTATTTGACCTAAAATTGACCCCAATTTTATTCTAACTTTTATGATTTGGTCTAATATTTTTAATATGATGATATTTTTGTTCATTTTAGTCCTAAAATCTATATTTAACCCGAAACTAACCCCTAATTTTGTATAATGTTTGTAATTTAGTCCAATTTATTTCTAATTTTTTCCACTTTATACCTAAAAATCATTATTTAATCGAAAATTAACCCAAACTTATTTAAAAAATTTATAATTTAGTCCAATACTTAATGATGATATTTTTTTCATTTTAGTCCTAGAAATCTTTATTCAACACGAATTCGACCCCTTTCTTCCTAATTTTTATAATTTATTTCGATATTTTTAATATAATTATATTTTTATTTATTTTAGTCCTAAAATTCTTTATTTAACCCAAAATTTTTCCTATTTCTTTCTAATATTTTAATCTAGTGCAATATTTTTAATATGATGATATTTTATTTATTTTAGTCCTAAAAATATTTATTTAACCCAAAATTGACCCCTATTTCTTTCTATTTATTATAATTTAGTCTAATATTTTTAATATAATTATATTTTCATTCATTTTACTCCTTAAATCTTTATTTAACATGAAATTGACCCCTATTTCTTTCTAATTTTTATAATTTAGTCCACTATTTTTAATATAATGATATTTTTGTTCATTTTAGTACTAAAAATATTTATTTAACCTGAATATGACCCCTATGTATTCCTATTTTTTATAATTTAGTCTAATATTTATATTTTTATTTATTTTAGTCATACCAACCGTTATTTAAATTGATATTGACCCCTGTTTCTTTCTTTATATTGTAAAATAATTCATTTAATTAAAGAAATAAATACAATTAAGATAACAAAAAACTTTTAATTTGTGAAATATAAACCGTTCAAACATTATTGTTTGAATCGATTTTTGCTATTTAGGCTTTTATTACTTAGCCGAATAAATAGGATTGTTAAGATTACCCTTTAGGGTACCCAAAGGACAGTCGTTTGTTTTAAGCCCCCACCATTGCGGCATTGCCCCTTGTTTTGCTACTTCTGTTCACATTTCACGTTTCAAAGTAGTGCAGCTTGAACTCTAGCAACCCTACAAAGTATAATTGTATTAAAAATATCAGATTAAAATATAAAAATTGGAAAGAAATATAGGTCAAATTCGAGTTAAATAAAAAAAATTTAAGCCTAAAATGAATAAAAATATCATCATATAGAAAATATTGAACTAAATTTTAAAAATTAAAAAGAAATTACGGTTAATTTCAGGTTAAATTAAGTATTTATATAACTAAATTGAACTAAAGTATAACTATTTTAAAATATTGGACCAAATTATAGAGAAATGGGATTAATTTTAGGTTAAATAGAGTTTTAGGAGTAAAGTGAACAAAATATTATCGTATTAAAAAATTTAGACTAGATTATAAATAAGAAAGAAATTGACGTCAATTTCAGGTTAAATAAATATTTTTATGACTAAATTGAACAAAAATAAAATTTTGACAAATCTAACGGCGATTTACCCCTATTATTAAAGTCAAATGATTTTTTTCTAACAAAATGACACATGGAACTTCTAATTGGTCCCTGAATTTTTTTAACAAGAGTTAACGGTGGGGGAAACTAGGTAACTGTAACACCCTAATTTTGTCTGGTACCTATATATACTATATTTCGATATAAATAAAACCAATAAATAATAAATCCAAAAAATAGTCCAATAGTCCAAGTAAACCCAATGTCCATAAACAAGTGTCCATTTTTTACACTCTAAATACCTAAGGCCCAATTTAAGCCCAATACAAAATCTGATAGTTCATTTACAGCTCTTTATCCCCAAAACAAACAGAAGTCTGACCAAATTCTAATGTTTCCTGACCAAAAACGGTACTAAAGGGATACGTGGCGCTTATTCATTCGCACGTTCTTCTCCACACGGATTGTGGTATTGTTGGTCGATGACGTCATTCACGTGACATCAGCGATAATGTTATCATCTGACCCCATATAAATACAAGAGAGAGAATTTCTATCAGAGTTAATGACACACGATAATTACCATAATAAAATATAATAAAATAGGAGAGAGAGAGGGGGTTACTTTGGGAATTTTGCCCGTCCTTTGTACCTTCTGGAAATTAAAAAGTCACCGCCGGGAAAGCTGGGGAGTCGCCTGAGTAGTCAAAATGCCGCCGGAGGAATGAACCCTCACAGACGTACCTTGTCCGTCATCAAATCGCCGTCAGAAAGGTGTACTCTTTTACGATTTATTTCCCTGTAAAAACAGAAACAAATATATCAGTTTTATGTACAAAATGAAAATGAAAATATACATATGCAAACTCAAAACTAAAAAATCGATCGCCGGAATAGTTTGTTGGAGTTTTTATTTGCGGCGGTCGGTGTTTGGGTTAACGATGAAGTCGGAGAGGGATTTTAGGGTTTCAGGTAGTTTAGGTTTAGATTTAGGGAAGATTAGGAGGTTCTATCGAACCGAGAGTAGATTTAGGTGATTAGGGCTTGAAAATCAGTTTTTTTAGAAAAATGGGCTTCGAATGTGGCGGAGCACAGCGGTCGAAAAAATCGGATGGTTTGGACGGTGACCGGAATAGTGAAGATGATGACTGGAGACGACGGCCGGTGGTGGCCAGCGTTGCCTCTGACGGTCGGCGAACAGGTCGAGGAAAATTGGTTGTGGCGGTGACGGATCAAACGGGAAAAGATGGAAGAACACGAGTTGTGTTCTTGTGAAAAATGGATGTTAGATTTGAAAAAACAGGAAAATGAGTGGGATTTGTTGTTTTCAGAATCATATGAGTAAAAGCTGATGAACTCGGATGAGTTTTGTGAAGAACAAGTGGTTTTGATCCATTTTAGGGCAAGGTTTCTGGGTTTCTTTTGTTTTTGGTTGAGAGAGTTTGGGAATAGAGAGAGAGTAGAGAGAGTGTGAAGTTGCAAATGACCGATTTAACTCGGTTGAGGGTTTTAAATAGCTGAGTCAAAACGGTGTCGTTTTGGCACTGGATTTGGGGCTAACCGCGCGGGTCGGGTCCCTACTCTTTTTTTCTGTGTTTTGGGCCGCCAACTTTGTATCTTTTCAATTTGGTCACTATACAGTTGTAATTTTGGCACTCAGTTTACAATTTAATGTATTTTAGTCCCTTTCAAATGTTAATTCGTTTAATTACTTTAATTTAATTGTTCTAATTTAATGGTTTATTTATATGTTGCATGTTTTTAATATCAAGCATGTTGTATATTTATTTAGGAGATTAAATCACATAGTTTTAAACAGATAGAGCTTTTAAGTTTAAGTTCTTTAATTAACTCAATTAGGAAGATAATCATAGAAAATAAATGAATATTGAATGGAAACAAGAATGCTTTAAGTTGATTAGTGTCTTAATGTAATGAGATGTTAATCAAGGGAGTATTTTAGTAGAATATTTAATATTTCATTTTAAACTAGAAAATGAAAATCACACATAATTAGTTTAATTTAATTTAAATGGAATTAGGTATAAATAATTAGTGTCATTAACAATTAGGAATATTATTAATTTATGGCTTAATATGGGTAGTGCCCAATTATTTGGGTGTTATCACCTAACCCTAAACTTGATAATATTCATAGATTTTAATTAATTAATCGATTGGAGCCTTAATTAGGTTTAAACTTAAAATTGACAAGAAAATAAATGGACATACATTTAAACCCTTTTGTGTTAAGATACATTTTTAATATAAATTGGAGTATCTTAAAGTAACTGGATGTTTCAAAATTTATATTCGTAAAAGATGTAATTTCCTACAAAAGGATATCTCCTTTTGGAACGAAATTTATTTAACAATTAAAGATTTAATTAAATTCAAATTATTGCTCGAAATTCCAAAATGCCACATGAAATTGATGAGGTACCGATAACGGGCGTTTGTGGGGGTGCTAATCCTTCCCCACACGTAACCGACTCCTGAACCCTAATTTTAAAGAAATAAATCTCTAGTTGTTTTTATGGTGTCCGGTCTACCAAAGTGACCGGTAGTGACTCCAAATTATTTTTTAAAATAAATAAACGGAAAATCCAATTTAATACGAAAAAACCTAATTCCAATATTAAATGAATTAAAAAAACAAAACCCCTATTTTTCAAAAGAATCAATCGTCAGGCTATTTTTCCACGTTTCAATTTCAAAATGGCCGCGACAGCTTGGCGACTTCGTTGGGGACTTTAAAGAGAGAGTCGAGCCTAAATAATTAATTCCACGTGGCATCTTGGCATTCCGAGCAATAATTTGAATTTAATTTTTCCAAGAATTGTTGGGTGAATTTTCAGGAAGAATGGAAGTAGCTTTTGTGTATGATATATCTGTTATTCATGCATAGCCCTCTACCTGGGCTTTCACCCTTAAGTGGGAGTGGGACATTATCCTACGTTGAGTTATCCAGCTCCGTGATTGAATTTGTCTCTCTTCTGACATACTAACCTTACGCACAGTGAGGTCTACGCCTCCGTTGTAAGGGACCTATACCACCGAATCGATGTTTTGCTGTCGTAGTAGACAGTAACGACAGTTCGGGAACCCAGAGTCTAGAATAACACCCTCATGCTGAATATTAGAAACCTACCCTACTAGAGGCGGACATGGACCTAGGACAAGTACTGTCGATTTAAATACATTTCTCTGATTATTTTCCTTACTAAATATTATGTGTTATTCTGTGTTAATAAATTTGTTTATTTGTTTTCCATATTAGTTCACAATACCGACACTATTTTTTGTTTTGTTTTCTTTTTTAAATGGCATCATTTTTTGCATTTATTAGAGGTATTGATTCGAGGATCAGCTAAGTGAGGCAGTGTTCTGAATGGCAAATGGGTTTGATAAACAAGGAAAAGACCATATGAAGGTGTGGACTCGGTTAGAGAAGACTCATTTCAAGTAATGGACAATATTCAGGTGAGTCATATGTCAGAATACAAGCAGTTGCAAGAAAACATTTAAAGGGCAGCGAGGAAGAAGATTCAAGGGTTAAAGATTTATACAGTTGGACCAAATAGAAATTAGTGAAAAATTAAGTTCTCATATCAGAATTGTCACCTCGAATTTCACAAATAGAGGACATTATCAAAAGGGTACAATAATGAAAGAAAAGTTGATATTGAACAAGAGAAGTAAGAGATAAAAATGAGGATGATAGAATTGAAAAGTATTGCACGGGATTTGAATAAGTTTCAGCAAGACGCTAGAAATGGAGGACAAGGCACTGAAAAGGCAAAGTTTGAGGTGGCCATTCAGACTCTCCAAAGGTAGAAGTATGAGAGGATAAATTTCAAGAACCATGTGCAGAGAATTGTCTAGTACATAGGGATTTTGTCATGAACCTGTAAAACTACCTTGGCATCAGCAGCAAATTAAGACAGATGTTGACTCGGAGGCTGAACAAATAGATAAATATAGGGATAATGGCTAGCTGATTTCTGTAATCAAATTGTCTATTTCTTGTATTCAACCTTTTGGCTAATGAATGTTGCTCTAAAGACTAGTCCTTGAAATCGATACCTCGTGCATTCATACATTGCATCGTTTAAATATTGCATTTTAGAAAGAAAAAAAACATCGCATTTTTAATAACATTATAACATTGCATTTTGTTTAAATCAGGTTGCATTATTTTTCAGATACTAGTGTGAAAGTTGAAAACCAATATTTTGATAAACATGTGCAATAGGCTTGTCAAGGTAAGGCAATCTCAAAAAGTTGTTGAGGACCGCTTGGGTAGCATGGAACAAAGAATTGATCAGTCCCAGAATGAGGTGCTAACTCGAGCTACCAAGTTGCTAAAATCATAGAGGTTGAGAAGGAAAAAGTCCCAGATATGAAATACCAACAATGGTGATCAAGATGAAAATTTATCTCACACAAGGGTTCAACCTAAAGGATCAATTCTGAAAAAGATTCAGAATAACATAGTCAGAGTATCATTCAATGATTAGGGGAGTTTGAAAATAGATTTTGAAGATGATGTTCCTAGCCTTGGCGCGTTGACAAGATTTGATAGAGTTAAAATGAATGTTATCAAGCACACAAATACAAGAGGTTCAAGAAAAAGTTATAATTTTGATGATTGCTCCCAACCTGTATTGTCTAGGGATGTGAGACTGACAAAGAACAAGATGATTCCAACAGAGTTACAAAACCACATACCTTTTCATAATGTTTCTCCAAAGGGATAAAGGCCAAGGATTCGATTGATGCGAAATTTTCTCATAAAGGAATTGCCATCGTCAAAGAAAAGAGGGGCAACAAGCACAGAAACATAAGGCAAATAGGTTGAATGGTTTATCAAGAAAAAAGAGATGATTATTTTTATCCCAATACCATATTCAAATCTGTTTGTCATACCTTGTAACAAATCGCTTGTTTATGATAGTTCCAACAAAGTTTTATAAGTCATTCTATGGCATAAGAAATGATTGCGACTATTATTGTGGAGATTTTAGTAACTATGTGGAAGATTGCATGTTTTTGAAATACATGGTCAACGGCCTATTCAGGAATGGGCATTTATGTTTTGAGAATGGAGAACCCCAATTCCATCAAAAGACCAGCATTTGCTAGAAGAATCAAGATAAAGAAAAAGTGGCAGAATTTACAACAAATCTTTAGGGGCAATCCGCTATAGTTTGGGGTTTACCAGAACTAGAGTAATGTTTGGACACCTACTTTCTCAAAGTTTCCTTTAATGAATAATACCTCAAAGTCAAATGTTCAAGGCCTCATTCATGTTCCTGGATGTACTTCAAGTTGCGTGAAGCTTTGCCACATCATGACTGATTTTCAAAGCCTCATCATCCAAGTTGTTACAACATCGGGAATTATTGTGAATATCATAATGGAGTCCATGATTATGACATTGAGAACTGTTACACTTTCAAGCGACAAGCGTCCAAAACTTTTTGAACTAGGGGATTTTGAAGATTGATGCTGATGGTCAGTTCATTAAGATTTGTAACCCAAAAGGTATTCATCTGATTGGAGACAATACAATTGGGATGCCCGAAAGGCATCAAGAAAAGAAAAATGAAAAAAATATTAAAGAAAAAAAAAAGAAAAGAAAGGAAAGGGTGAAAATCAATAAGAATAGAAAATCAAGCTCATTTAGGCATGACAGAAAAGTTGAAATTTCACATGCAAATGATAAAATATTCTATAAAAAAAGAAAACAATTGATTGAAGAGACCAGGAAACTCATTGATAAAATGATCTTAACTCAAAGCTCAATGAGAACAACATAGTAAGATGAAGATGTCATGAAGAAAGTAATTGTTGAGGCTGAAATTCACTCAAGTTTTACTTGAAGATTGATAGTTGGACCACAAGAGATTTGTCTACACTTTTAGGACCGTTATAGAATAATACCCTGAACCATCTCAATTGCTTTTGCCCATGAGCATTGGGGGTTCTTTGTAAGGGAAACTATTCAGTTTATTTGTATTAGATGCTTGTTTCCTATATAATTTTTCTCGAATGGCAAACATTTTGCATTTGTTGATTCTTTTAATATTTCATTTATTCTTTGTCATGGGCTAGTTTTTTTTTGTGTATATATTGTTTTATCTTCTAAATATTTGAATAATCCTGGATATTAACTGCAGGAGAGACCAATAATCAAATTCAAAGATCAATTCTGAAATGTGACCATCTTCTGAGTTATTTAGGCCAACGAGAAGACATTAACGAGTGTTTAGGATTCACGGGAGGATCCTAAATACAAACTCTGAGTGAACTTTCATCTCAGGAATTATCGACTAAGGTCTTTGAATGAAGTGATAACCCAAAACATCTACCACCTGAAGACTGCTTTTCTTCGGAGATATTCATATATAGGAGGACATTTGGCATTCCTTTATCTCCCTTCACAAAGAAATAAAATTAGAAAAATATCATTTGTTGTTCCTTTTTGAGTCTAATAATTTTCTTTTGATTCAACCCAAACCAAGGATCACCCTCAAACTGGGGGCAAAGAGGATGTGAATTTGTTTGTGAAATGTGTAGTTTTGATCATGCAACGATAGCGATACCTTATGAATCTGGGGCAAGAAACAAAAAGTTTATTTTTTGAGTACAAGAGCGAGAAAGACAAGTTGAAAGAAGATGAGTATTCGAAATTAAGTCCCAAAAAAGAGAAGAAAAAAGAAAGAAAAAGAAAAGAAGAAAAAGAAAAGTGGAAAGTTTGTGTTCAAAAAGTCAACTGAATCAAGTTGAGAATTGTTGACATGAAAGAGAAAGCACAAAGTCGAAAAGTGCAAGGAAAAGCAAGAGATATATGTGAGATTTTCCATTCCAATCTCTATCTGAAGGAATTGTTGAGGATTGATCATCTTTGTACTCGAGGAAAGGAAATGAACTCTAGGGTGAAAACCCAGAAATGGGCATTCTAAAGCGATCCACAAAAAAAGGAAAAAAAGAATTTCATATAAGTATGTTCAGATCAAAGAGTGCAAAAATAAGATTTCACTTGGAAAAAATAATCCTTGGTTTTATCACCCTTAAACACTATTTTAAGCCTATATATCATTTCTTTCATAGCCATGAGCCTTAACCCAATTACAAGCCTCAAAAGACCATTTTGATCATATACGAATATTGGAGTAAAGGAAGTTTGTTTTCAGAATACATCCCGCTTATTAGGGTTAACATTTCTTCAAAGATTTCCAGACTTCTAATGTCTAATCGAGATCAGAAAAGATGGAAGGATTGGGTTGGTGAGTTAGTGAGGCAAAGAGAACCACTTAAATGGGATAGAATTAGGTATATGAGAAATGTTTCCCTCGAAAGTTTAATAATTTGAAAGGAATCACATTTGAGTTGATCTTTGCCAATTTGGTTCAAAGGCTTTATTGCATTTGGTATTCAAAGGCTTAATTTTGGTTTTGTTTTCTCATGTTTGCCATGACTTATCAAATTCTTCCATTTTTATAAATTATTAAAATAATATTTTGAGCCTTTCATTTATCGTTTCAACAAGCATCTTGCATATAAATTGATTAGACATAAGAAAATCAAAGGATTTCGTGGGTATTATTATGATATACTAATCCTTTAAGTGCAGACAGAATAAGAGGTGGCCTCAGTACTTGATTAATGATGGAAAGTATGACGAGGAAAATGAAACAACTCTGAGTGTCGGGAATATTTAAACAAAGCATCAAGAAAGTGTTACATACAACCCTAGGGAAAGAGGAGAACATGAGCCATATTTTTGGGCCAAAAAGCTGCAGCAAGATCAATTTGTGGAGATCATTATTTCAAAGATATTGCAAGATGAGAAAACTTTGTTTCCAAAAATAAAAGGATGAGGCGAATGTTGGAGAGAGCAATGGTGATAGCTGAATTAAAGGTTGAATAGGGCAATGCTACAAAGAACATTACGGAAGAACATGTTCTATTTTGATGAGTAGAATCCTCAAGCTGGAACAACAGATGTTGATGATCTCTTTTGAAACCATGAGAAAGAATATTGTCCAAGAAATTGAATGAAGACGTAGCAAGAATGGGCTCAAAAGAAATGAGTTGTCATCAGTACTCAAACTTTTCCTATGTAAAGTGCATGGTGAGACATGACAAGTGAAAGCTTATAAGTTGAATATGTGGAAAGCAAGTACGTAGAAACGTAAGAATAATGAAGCACTGGATCAAGTAATAGAGGCTTGCAAATTCCTTGATGAGAACTAGAACCCAAGGTTTGTGGTGATTATTGCTCAAAAACCAATCATACTAAGTGCTTTTCAAACAAGGATCTCCAGAAATGTGCAACCGTGAACTGTTGTTGACAACAAAATCCGCCATCGAAGAACAATGATTTTTATCTCTATACTCATGCTGGGATGATTGGAACCACATGGTCAAAATATTATCATGTATTCTTGGATCGAGTTGGCTTTTTGATTGATGATTTGCAGGAACTTGCCCATTCTCTGTCCTATATAAATAGAAGGAGAACCACTGTCATCTTTAACGTTGCTCCTATTCGCTAGGCTCACTTGGCAATGTCTCAATTGGGGCAGTTTATGAAGTTTGAAGATGCTTCTGAGACATTATTGAGCCATAGTGATGATTACTGCATCAAGAGCCATTGTCTTTCTTCAACCTCCTAGATTGAATAAGAATGTCCGCAGCTCCATGTTCTTTTGTTGAGAAGGGAAATTTGAATAATTGATTATCAAGGTAGTGATGCAATTGGCATGATCAAAAGAAAAAGAAAATTAAAAAATAAAAAAATGAGGTGAAAACCTGAAAGGGCGCCTTAAGAAAAAGGGAAAAAAGAAAGAAAAAGCCAAAGTGAAAACCTGAAAAGGTGCTTTGAGAAAAGCAATCTAAAGTGAAAACCTAAAAAGACGCTTTAGAGCAAAAGATGCAGAGATCCCAAAGATTGAACCCGAGTGTGAGATGGTTTACTTTTGCAACAAAAAGAGTTTTTGAAAAATAGAGCAAGGAAATTTTGAGTTTCCCTAAAGATGAGAGCTTACCCAAGTGGTCCTCAATTGACATCATTCATGTGTCATACATAGTTAGACATCCACAAGATAGGAGCATGCTAACTCATACATTCCAACCATTTTACATATTTTAGCAGGAATTAGCAGAATTAGCAAGAAATGAGAAAATATATCAACTTACAACTTCGAAATTGGAAGGATAGATCCAGACACATGTGTTCCAAGAAAAAAGGAGAGTCGATCAATGCACAAAGAAAGAGGAGCAAAATATCTCAAGAAATTGAAGATATTAAAGAATGGATTTAATAAAGATTTAAGGATTTGAGGAAAGTTCAGAGACCTATGGCATTTGCTTACTCTGGATAATGAAAGAAGGGCAAATCCTATGTATCGAAGCCAGAAAAAGGAGATTAGTGGGACATTATTGTGCAGAAGAGTTCCGATCATAATAGAAAAGAAAGAATGCAGAGCCTAAAGAGAATTTGATTACTCAAAGACAAGATTATGGGGCAAATTTTTTCGAGGCATGAAGACAACAAGAGTTTCAAACCAAACTCAAGAAGATCAAGCAAAGCAAGATAAAAACAATCTTAAGAGATGAGGTACCATTGCAACAGAAGCAACATAGATTAGAGCTCATCCAAGTGGAATATAAAGAATCAGCAAAGAACAAGCTAGATTTTAATCTACAACTTTGAGATTAAAGAAGTAGATCAAGAAAATATTAGCAAAGACTTCAATCACATTTTTTTGAAGTAAAGATTCTAATCCGTTTGAAGAGGTGGACCTCAGCAAAGATTTCAATCCGTTTGAAGAGGCGGATCTCATCAAAGATTCCAATCCGTTTGAAGAGGTGAATCTCAGCAAAGATTCTAATCCATTTGAAGAGGTGGATTTTAGCAAAAATTTCAATCTGTTTGAAGAGATGAATCTTGGCAGATATATCAATTCGTTTGAAGAGGCAGATTTCTGTAAAGATATTTGATTGTTTGCACAGGAAAGGAAGTGCATTGCAAATCTAAATCCTTCGGGTCATCAGTAAGTCCTTCAGGCATGATGTTATGTCTTTTAGACTGACACCTCCAAAAATAATGAGAACTTTTTGGATGGCGTCACAATAAGTCAGTTGGGGCATGATATTGACAAATATATTAATCTTTTCAGACTTCAGCTTCAAAAGAAGAAAGAAAAAGGAAATAAAAAGAAAAAAAAAGGGAAAAAAAGAAAAACAAAAACAAAAAATGGTTCATGTTACCAGGATAAAAGCACGAAAAGATCGACTTTGAGCTCAGATGAAGAGAATCCACAGTTTAATTGGTCACATATAATTTCCAAGCATTAAAGAAAGATTGATCAACAGAGGAAGGGAAAACAAGAGACCTTATGCGAGTTCAAGATTGAAAGATGGAGATACCTTTGACAGAAAAATAGTGACTCTAAAGATCTCAGTGATTCAAGATGGAAATTGAAGATGTTTGATACTACTCCAATTTGATTTCTTATTAATTGAATATATCTCTTTTTTGCAAGTTTGGTTCTTTTTCCCAAAGGTCAAGACATTCTGTTTATAGAAGTAGATTTCAAACATTTCGTTTACAGAGGTAGATCTCAAGACATTCTGTTTGTAGAGGCAGAACTCAAGATATTTCATTTACAGAGATGGATTTCAAGACATTCCGTTTACAGAGGCGAATTTCAAGATATTTTGTTTATAGAGGCAGATCTCAAGATATTTCGTTTGCAGAGGCGGATTTCAAAAAATCTTTCTTTCACATAGACGAACCATAAAAATAAATTCCATCAGTCATATACATTCCAAGTACAAAATTGGTCAACAGAGAAACAAAAGAAATGAGATTTTATATGAGTTTCAGATTGAAAGATCATGACATTTTAGGAAGAAAAATAGTGATACTAAAATTTTGGTGCTTTAGGTTCAGATGTTCCCTAGAAGAAAGGTGAATTTGCGTTTGTAGTAAAGAATTCAGGGTTCCTAATAAGAAGAACTCGCTAAGAGATGGACCAGCAAAATATTGAGGAATGAAGAAGAATAACTTCAAACCTCAGAAAATGAAGAATTTCAAGGAGCAATACCAGATTTCAGAAGATGGAGAATTTCTTAAAGAGAAGAACATATTCAAACTCTATGGTTTAGTAGAAGATTGGAGAATTTCATAATCAGAAGATTAGCTCCAAGCTTTGGTCCAACACTTCCAAAAAGAATAAATGACATTCATAATTAGAAGATCCAGTTAAGACTTAACAGATAGCTTATGTAGAAAAATTGTTAAGTTCATAATAAGAAGAGCTTGTTCAAGATTCAAAGGAGACAAAAGTTTCAGCGTCGCTTGTCAGGGGAGCTTTCAAAGTTTTATTCGTATTTTTCATACTGAAAAATTTAATGATAGTTTCAACTTTTGCATGCCATATTAACGTTTTCAAGAAGAATACAGGCTTCCTAATGAGAATGTTTGTTCAACACTTTTGTAGAAAGGAGGATCAATATTTCAACAAGACTGAAGCACTCTCAATGAGAAGAGTTCACCAGAGCTCTTAATGTGAAGAGTTTTCCCGGCGAAGAAGGAGCTCCTATTGTGAAGAGTTCACCCCAGAGCTCCTAATGTGAAGAGTTCGTCCAGTGAAGACAGAATTCCTAATGTGAAGAGTTCGTCCAGCAAAGATAGAATTCCTAATAAGAAGAGTTCACCCAAAAAATTAAGAACTTCTAATGTGAAGAGTTCACCTAGTGAAGAAAGAATTCCTAATGAGAAGAGTTCATGCCCGGTGAAGAAAGAACTCCTAATGTGAAGAGTTCGCCCAGCGAAGACAGAATTCCTTATGAGAAAAGTTCGCCCAGCGAATATAGAATTCCTAATGAGAAGAGTTCGCCAGCGAAGATAGAGTTCCTTAATGAGAAGAGCTAGTTCAGACCCTACGGTTACCCTTGACAGGAGGATTGGGAGGTTCCAAATGAGAAAAACTTGTTTAAGCTCCTAAAGAAGAAGAAGGAAAGAAGGTTCCTGAGAATAAGACCTTGCAGCTCATAGCAACAGCTGGCAAGTTTAGACAAAATTCGTGTCTTTCCAGTCTTTGCCCTATTCTTGTTCCACAACAATGAGCAAAGAGGGGCAGCTGTAATACCCTATTTTTTTGGGTACCTATATATACTATATTTCTATATAAATAAAACCATAATATAATAAATATTAAATCCAAAAATTAGTCCAATAGTCCAAATAAACCAATGTCCATAAACAAGTGTCAATTTTTACACTCTAAATACCTAAGGCCCAATTTAAGCCCAATACAAACTCTGATAGTTCATTTACAACTCTTTAACCTCAAAACAAACACAAGTCTGGCCAAATTCTAATGTTTCCCGCCCAAAAATGGTACTAAAGAGACACGTGGCACTCATTCATTCGCCCATTCTTCTCCACACGGATTATGGTATTGTTGGCCGCTGACACCATTCACGTGACATCAGCGATGATGTTATCATCTGACCCTCTATAAATATAAGAGAGAAATTTCTGTCAGAATTAATGACACAAAAATATAATAAAATAGGAGAGAGAAAGGGTTACTTTGGGAATTTCACCGGTCCTTTGTACCTTCTGGAAATTGAAAAGTCATCGCCGGGGAGTCGTCAGATTAGCCGAAATTCCTCTGGAGGAATGAACCCTCACAGTCACACCTTGTCCGTCATCAAATCACCGTCGAAAAGGTATACTCTTTTTCGATTTAGTTCCCCTTAAAAATAGAAACAAATATATCAGTTTTATGTACAAAACGAAAATAAAAATATACATATGCAAACTCAAAACTGAAAAATCGATCACCGAAATAGTTTGTTGGAATTTTTATTTGCGGCAGTCAGCGTTTGGGTTAACGGCAAATTTGAAAAGGGATTTTAGGGTTTCAGGTAGTTTAGGTTTAGATTTGGGGAAGATTGGGAGGTTCTATCGAACCGGGAGTAGATTTCGGTGATTAGGGCTTGAAAATCAGTTTTTTAGAAAAAAATGGGCTTCAGATACAGCGACCAAAAAAACCAGACGGTGGTTGAATGGTTTGGATGGTGACTGGAGTAGTGAAGAGGATGATCGGAGACGACGATCGGTGGTGATCGGAGTCGCCTCCAGCGACCGGTGAACAGGCCGAGGAAAATTGATTATGATGGCGACGAATCAAACGGGAAAAGATGGAAGAACACGAGTTGTGTTCTTGTGAAAAATGAATGTTAGATCTGAAAAAATAGGAAAATGAGTGGGATTTGTTGTTTTTCAAAATCAAATGAGTAAAAGCTGATGAACTCGGATGAGTTTTGTGAAGAACAAGTAGTTTTGATCCATTTTAGGGCAAGGTTTCTGGGTTTCTTTTGATTTTGGTTGAGAGAGTTTGGGCATAGAGAGAGTAGAGAGAGTGTGTGAAGTTGCAAATGACCGATTTGACTCGGTTGAGGGCTTTAAATAGCCGAGTCAAAATGGTGTCGTTTTGGCACCGGGTTTGGGGCGAACCGCACGAGTCGGGTTAAAAGGGGATCCGCGCCCTACTCTTTTTTTGTGTTTTGGGCCGCCAACTTTGTATCTTTTCAATTTGGTCACTATACAGTTGTAATTTGGGCACTCAGTTTACAATTTAATGTATTTTAGTCCATTTCAAATGTTAATTTATTTAATTAGTTTAATTTAATTGTTCTAATTTAATGTTTTATTTATATGTTGCATGTTTTTAATATCAAGCATGTATTATATTTGTTTAGGAGATTAAATCACATAATTTTAAACAGTTAGAGCCATTTAAGTTTAAGTTCTTTAATTAATTTAATTAATTCAATTAGGAAGATAATCATAGAAAATAAATGAATATTAAATGGAAACTAGAATGCTTTAAGTTGATTAGTGTCTCAATGTAATGAGATGTTAATCAAGGGAGTATTTTAGTAGAATATTTAATATTTCATGTTAACCTAGAAAATGGAAATCACACATAGTTAGTTTGATTTAATTTAAATGGAATTAGGTATAAATAATTAGTGTCATTAACAATTAGGAATATTATTAATTTAAAGCTTAATATGGGTAGTGCCGAATTATTTGGGTGTTATCACATAAACCCTAAACTTTATAATATTCATAGATTTTAATTAATTAATCGATTGGAGCCTTAATTAGGTTTGAACTTAAAATTGACAAGAAAATAAATGGACATGCATTTAAGACCTTTTGCGTTGAGATACATTTTTTTAATATAAATTGGAGTATCCTAAAGTAACTGGATGTTTCAAAATTTATATTCGTTAAAGATGTATTTTCCTACAAAAGGATATCTCCATTCAGAACGAAATTCATTTAACAATTAAAGATTTAATTAAATTCAAATTATTGCTCGAAATGCCAAAATGCAACGTGAAATTGATGAGGTACCGATAACGGGCATTTGTGGGGTGCTATTCTTTCCCCACACGTAACTGACTCCCGAACCCTAATTTTAAAGAAACGAATCTTTGGTTGTTTTTATGGTGTCCAGTTTACCAAAGTGACCGGTGACGACTCCAAATTAATTTTTAAAATAAATAAAGGAAAAATCCAATTTAATACTAAAAATCTTAATTTCAAGATTTAATAAATTAATATGAATAAAACCTCAATTTTCAAAAGAATCAATCGTCACGCTATTTTTCCACACGTCGGTCCCAAAAATGGTCGCGATAATAATGATTTAAAGTTTAGGAGGCAAAACGTCCCAAAATTTTTTTTAAGGGCAACTCGGTACAAAGTGTATACGTTAGAGGCCAGCGGTGCCCTTAATCTTTTATTAAACAACTTCAATTAATTGCAAGGCCATTACTGATAAAGTCAAAATTTCCAATTTCTGGTTGGGACTTGTCATTTTACATGCAACATTACTAATTCGCATCAGGCCAACAAGTTAAGTTATCTCCACTATAAATGGATTTTTAACTAGGAACTAGATAGTTCTCATTTAATTTTTTTTTGTTGTGGTATACGTTCTTATTGCTCTACCACAACGCACAAAGATGGGACTCAAAAGAGTTTGTGAATATATATTGAATTCGAATCTCCCTTGATAATTAAATATCTCGAGCCTTTGACGGAGAATTTATTTATAGGTTGATTAGCTGACTTTCATTTTAATAAGTAAGTTTTCCCAACATTAGTGAAGACAATAAACACTTGAGAAAACAAATAAGTTGGAATGAATTATCAAAATCTCATTTTGATCCACGTACCCAAGAATGTGAAATAGAAGTTTGAAGGATAATTCATTTATAAAACTTTGCAAATCAAATTTTAGATGCTTTTACTGACTCTAAAAGAGTGACTAAGTCACATATACCAGCTGTGAATGCTCTGATTAAAATTAATATCTCTGAAGGATAAACTCTAGTTGCTAATGAGTCAAAAGCACGCTTGAAGCGTGGTACACCAGTAGGTTCGAAAAATAAGAATTCTCATAAAAGAAAATGAATTATATCTTATGATGATTTGATCGAGGAGTCAATGAATTTTGAAAGGTCTCTAGAAAAGATTAAAGGATCTCTAGAAGAGACATTAGACCTGGCTCAAGTGCTTGATAGTGAAGAGATCTCAATAAATTATGTCATGTCTAATAATAAGTGGAACTAAAATAAAATTGACATCCATAATAAGTTTGTGTGCCATATAGCACCAGTGATGTTGGATGATAATGTGGATCATGAACCAAGATCAATTGGACTATGAAAATGAAAAAATGATTTGTCAAAATAGAAAGAGGCAATTGGGGTGGAACTAAAATCTCTTTCAAAAAGAGAAGTATTTAGACCTACAATTCATACACCGGGAGGTATAAAACTTGTGGGATATAAATAGGTTTTTGTGAGAAAGAAAAATGAAAAGGGAGAATTTGTGAGATATAAAGTTCATTTGGTTGTAGAAGGATTGTCACAAAGACCTGAAATTTATTAGGAAGGGACATGCTCCACGGTGGTGGATACAACTATTTTTAAAATTTTTTATTATTATGAAAATAAAAGAAATATGTACTTTCTTCCTAATGGATGTTGTTACAACCTATTTGTATGAGCATCTTGATAATAACATTTACTTAAGACTACAGAAATGATTTAAACTACCAAAAGTAGTTAAATAAGATGTCCATTAATTGTGAGTTATGGATGTTGAGTTGTTGTCTGCTCTTACCATGTGGCACAGTGTGTCATGTTCATGGTTGAAAACATCGTGCTTCTCATCCATAGTAATATGAACGTCTTACAGGTCAATGAATACACTGATCTCATTAACATTGTGGGTTACCTCCACAAGCGGTTCTTCATCAAATTTATCCCCATCTAATTGGTATAAATCAGCTTCGCCAATATGTTTTATAAATGGTTCACCATAAACGAATAGACGAGGGGTTGCAACTACAACTCAATCATGGGACATGTTTCCAAAATCAAGGTCGGTAGAAGCAACACATGAATGTCTTTTCATGAAATATGAGGTCATACCAGCATGAGGGATAAACGTTAAATGTTATCCAGATGAGAAGTCATCGAACGAGTTATACACATCATGTCAACATTCGAGTAATATACTTATTGTTGCATTGATAACGTCCCCACACAATATGGGTTGTACGTTGAATGTTGTGTTGGTGGCATATTAAGGCCAAAGGCAGTTACTGATAAATATCTTCCCATTGAAGAAGATGATGCACATGGATCATTGCGTGTATGTAATGATGCGAACTCATGTCTTAATCTTGCAGTTGGGTTGTGATATTCATTGTCTAACCCAAAATGGGATTTGTACCAATTCAAAACCCATGCATTAACATCTACAAATGTTGCATAGGTCTATACTAAAAATCACTAATGATATCTATTGGAACCTGTACCACAATATGGATAACAATGGTTACGCCTTGGATTTCTTCTTACAAGTTGACCTTCAATAGGATCACCATATTTATTGTCTTCTTCATTTTGACTGGCATTATTTCCAACATAACCATCTTTATTGTTTGGAACTAGAAGACCACTGAAGAACACAAACTCTTGAGGTGAACGGTCAACAATCCCACCGCTAAATATTGACGACATCGGTGCAAATTGAGATTGTGGTGGTACAAGTAGATGAGCACTCACATTCCTACTCAACATCGCGATGTATGCAACAAACGTTGGGTATAATAAAACATGTGTGTAATAACTTTGTGACAAACTCAAAATAGTAAATGGTGAATGCATTGAATGGCTGAAGCTTGATGGCATTGACGAGATAAATTGTGTTGGTCTGTGTGGTGCTGATGAAGATGTGTCGGTAGGGTTCCCTATTCCCTAGTTAGATGGGGGATGATGATGTTACGCCGCTTGGCATTTTTGCTTAGGACGATGAATAGCTTTTTTTCGTTCGAATTCATTGATGTTTCATCCCGTACTGCAAGAACCATGATATTTAATCATCGGTAATCGCCCTATTTAGATTATTGAAGAATTTTTGATTATGTAGTATTCTATCCTGTTCACTCCACATCGCTATCCAACTATCTTGCTTACCACTCCAATCGACTTGCCTTCCCCTGCCTGGTGACCTTATGCATTTAATCAAGGTCCCCAGCTTGTTCGAGAATATACTAGACAAACCCAAACTGTCATAGCACGCGATCGGCAGGATGCTGCTCAACGATTGAATAACATATAAGTGAGACAATCATGTGCACTACATTCTGAGTATTATATATTTAATTTGGGGTGCAAGCCCTGATTTCATTGTTGCAATACGAAACCCATTCGAACTGCAAAAAATGTTAGTTTTATTACATTCGAATGTTATCATATAAATGATTTTCTACTTTTACCAAAAAAATAATTTCCACTTATTATAATTGGAAATTAGTGAAAAAATGCGTACCTCTTATCTCGTTTTATTCTCAATCAATAACCTTATATCCTGAAGCTCATGTGAAATATCCATGTGATTTAATTAACTACTCCCCCAAATAAACAAAAAAAACTATTATAAATACCGCATTGAAATTATAAAAGTGATACCGACTTTGTAAAATAAGAAATTAAATTACCTAGTCGAGGACAATCGTATTTGCAACAGTTGGTGACCTTAGGATGTAGAAACGGTAGCTGGAACTACGCCCACGACTACAGCAACAAAAGACACCCTCTAATTCTGTTTTTCATAGGAGTCATGACTCTACACATCTCCCTAAAAAGATATCCCAAAACTATCAATCCTCAACTCAATATTGACTTGTTTGAAATCTTATAAATGACACAAGTACATTAAATGAACTTGGTTTCAAGATTTCTTGAGCATCAAGATCCCCCCGTTTACTTGTAGAATATGTGCACGGTTGGATGCCTTCGCATCATCCTCAGAACATTCCTCAGGAAAGTGGTTGAAATTGTCTTTTAACTACTTCAAATTGATGCGAGCACCATTCAAATGGTCTAGAGCCTTCAACAAAAATTCCAAGCAAAAAAAAAAAACAATATTATTCCCTCGAACTAGTCACAACATGAAGAGATGAAATGTGTGTCTCTTGTCTTGACCTCTCTTCGAGTGGAGAAAGTAGTGTTGGTTGCAACTTACAATCTCCAACTATCCTGCATACAATGAAAAATCAGGCTTCGAATATGTAACCGCAAGTGACTTTAAGGGAAAGATTACTGAAGTTATTTATGAATACATGCAGAATGAGCTTGTACTCATTGAATCGGACTTCACGATTTTTGTCCCGTGGGTGATGCATAAAAAGCATAGTCTGTGGTACTTGTGGAAGGTTTTTGAGAAATTGATGATTCTTGTGATGTGATCACATGTATTTTTTTAGTAATGGTTACCGCGAGATGAATAGTTTGGACGATACACTGGCAAAGGGGGGTTGAATAGGGTCACTTGGTTTGAAGTGTTGAAATAGCAATGGTTCGAGGGTGACATAGTATCATTAGATGCATGGGATTTTGCATGTGTTTGTTCATGTTTGGGGTTGGAGTTGGGTATCGTGTTTTTGCTAGTGTGGACTCTATCCATCTGTTGTATGTGGTGTTTAGCATGTTTTTCTTTATGGACTAATACGGCTTGGGTATTAGTTATATGGCGCGCGGTTATTTTCCATTATTATTGTGGGTATAATGTTTTTCTAATTAAGTTTAAGAAGGTTTTTAACGAGGCTTATAACAATAATTTGTGTATGATTTTCTCTCAATAAAATCGTACATTCATCAATAAAAAAATAAGCTAGGTATTTAAATTGAAAACTAAATAAATTATATTAAACTAATAAAGATAGATAATATAAAAATTATACTTAGGTTATTGTTGTGGTAATACAAAATCTGTTGACCATCCAATCTTAGCATTTCCATTATAATAGCTTCTTTCAACTCCTATGTTGCTTTGAATGTTTTGACTTAGGGAGAGGAAGTGGAATGATGAGTGGATAGTGTAAGTTTGGGAGGGAGGGAGAGTGTATTTATAGGGAAAGTACTTCATATACCTTGCCCTTTCTCCAAAAAAATTTGATTTTATGCCAGAAAACCGCACTCTGTTAGACATGTTTTTTTGACAAAAATTAAATTCTTTTGAGGAAAGCGCGCCCTATCAAATGCGTTTTTGTAAACTGAAACATCTTAGTAGCCGGAGAAAAAGAAAGCAAAAGCGATTCCTGTAGTAGCGGCAAGCGAAATGAAAGCAACCTAAACCATGGAAACGGGGTTGTGGGAGAGTAATAAAAGCGTCGTGATGCTAAGCGAATCGGTGAAGTGCCAAACCATAGATGGCTATAGTCCAGTAGCCGAAGGCATCACTAGCTTACACTCTGACCCAAGTAGCATGGGGCACGTGGAATCCCGTGTGAATCAACAAGGATCACCGTGCAAGGCTAAATACTCTTAGGTGACCGATAGAGAAGTAGTACCGTAAGGGAAGGGTGAAAAGAACCCCCGTCGGGGAGTGAAATAGAACATGAAACCGTAAGCTCCTAAGCAGTGGGAGGAGCCCAGGGCTCTGACAGCGTGCCTGTTGAAGAATGAGTTGACGACTCATAGGCAGTGGCTTGGTTAAAGGAACCCACTGGAGCCGTAGCGAAAGCGAGTCTTCATAGGGCAATTGTCACTGCTTATGGACCCGAACCTGGGTGATCTATCCATGACCAGGATGAAGCTTGGGTGAAACTAAGTGGAGGCCCGAACCGATTGATGTTGAAGAATCAACAGATGAGTTGTGGTTAGGGGTGAAATGTCACTCGAACCCAGAGCTAGCTGGTTCTCCCCAAAATGCGTTGATGCGCAATAGTTGACTAGACATATAGGGGTAAAGCACTGTTTCGATGCATGCCGTGAAAGCGATACCAAATCAAGGCAAACTCTGAATACTAGATATGAACTCAAAATAACAGGGGTCGAGGTCGGCCAGTGAGATGATGGGGGATAAGCTTCATCGTCGAGAGAGAAATAGCCAAGATCACCAGGTAAGGCCTCTAAATGATCGTTCAGTGATAAATGAGGTAGGGGTGCAGAGACAGCCAGGAGGTTTCCCAAGAAGCAACCACCCTTGAAAAGAGTGCGTAATAGCTCACTAATCGAGCACTCTTGCGCTGAAGATGAACGGGGCTAAACGATTTGCCAAAGCTGTGGGATGTAAAAATGCATCGGTAGAGGAGCGTTCTGCCTTAGGAAAGCACCCGCGTGAGCAAGAGTAGATGAAGCGAGAATGTCGGCTTGAGTAACACAAACATTGGTGAGAATCCAATGCCTCGAAAACCCAAGGGTTCCTCCACAAGGTTCGTCTACGAAGGGTGAGTCAAGGCCTATGGTTAGGCCAAAAGGCGTAGTCGATGGACAACAGGTGAATATTCTTGTACTACCTGTCTTTATCACACGAACTAGCTTTTTGCCCACTCTGGAGCCTTGAGTGCAAAAGTACGCGAGGTACTATGCGTGGGGTACGACGGAGCCTATTTAGTTTTCCAAGACCACATCTATCATTTCGACTCCTTCTCTTACCCGTACGTTACAATACAAAGAAATTCTAGATCCTGTGAAAGATTTAGAAAGCACAGACCCCTCTGAAATCCCGACTGGACTTTCTTAAAAAAATAAATTCTTCTAAGGAAAGTACGCCTCGTCAGACACGTCTTCCATATAAATCTCGCCCAATCAACCAACCACACTGTATGGATAAATATAATTTTTACAGGAAAGCGAGACCTATCATACGTGTCTTTCGGGAAACTCATGTCCATTTAAACGTGCTTTACATTTAAAAATATTTATCTGATAAAACATGTTCTATCTGAAACTTGACTATTCAATTTCTCGTGGAAAGCGCACCTAGTCAGCAACGCTTTCCATTTTGAAATTAAATATACTTCGAACCTTACCCGTACATCCACGTTAGATATGGAAGTCGCGCCATGTCAGAAAAGCTTTCTTCCTTCGTTCTAAAATAGGGGTATTTCGTTAAATAAATTTGGGAGGGGTTGTTTCTTTGAAAAAATAATAAAAATGATATATTTGGGTAAATTTGCCCTAAATCTCAAATTTCAGCATAGAAAAGAGGCTAATGCCAGAATTAGACCTAAAAAGTGCATAGATTAGAAGGGAATAAAGAATTAAAACTAGGCATGGTATTAATGCTTCAGAAGTTCACAATAGCATCAAAACAGTAATGCGATTCAAAATATCATAAATACTGCGCAACTCTGCCCCAGTTCATGAAAATGAAACCATATCAGTTGTTCAAAAATTGCAGCCGCCATGGATAGTGGCCTGTCATTCTTCGTTTCAATTTGGCCGCGAATAATACCGACACCATCAGGTAGTTTGTTCAATAAGGACCCCAAAGTAGCCGACGGTTCATCGCAGGCGGTGCTAATCCTGGGATATCTTGGATGTCCTTGTTCTTCGGATTCACCAGCTGAAACGCGGAAAACCAATAATTAAGCACAAGTATATAAACTTTATGAAGTTCAGTGATTCGATGTGGGTTCGAGGGTGAGAAATAGAGTACTTTCACAGTTATGATGGCTATGATACCGGCCACGATGAGAAACAAGAGTGACATAATGCACTTATCGGTAGCAATCTGTATACAAAAAGGAAATGCATTAGAAAATGCACTTGAATGGTAGCGAGCATACATGAATGGAATGAAGTGAATGTTTCAGAGATTCACCTGCCTGCCAATTTCTTTGACTAATTTAGATGCCTTTTTCATTGAAAAATGGATAGTATCCAGGTCATTAACTATCCTGCTCATTTGTTCAGTCTAAAATATGAATGAAATAACACATCTTAGTTTGAATGTCACAGTAAAATCTCAAAAAAATAAAAAAATAATATAACCCAAGAGTAGAATGGTTCTTAATGCTTTGGATTGAAGTTATTTACCTGATCCTTGAGAGCTGCAGCAGTGTCTGCTCCGATATCAACAGTTTCGTGAACAACCTATATCAACAGTTAATGTCAATAACCAATCCATGGCTCTAAATAAATCCAATTATTCTGCAGTAGATGAAGATGTGGTATATGTTACAAAATCTTATGCAACGGAAGTTCGGACACCAACCTTCTTAGCCCTGTCAATGGCTTGATCAGTCTCATCCATCATCTGGTTTCCTCTATCCATTAGCTGTTGGTTTGTCATAGCTGCACTACATACAGGCTCTGTGTTACAACTAATAACAGTTTGAAATTGAAGCAAAATATGATAGTTATACATCGTTTCCGGTCAACATTCAACATTATCCCAATAATCAATGGAAAAGGGTTCAGAACCAATATGAAGTGTGCTTCAATAGTAGAAGAGAGATACAATGTTAGATGACATTTAGAAATCTATGCTGTCGTAAAATCGGATGATATAATATGTTTTAGCTATGAAATAAACCCTGATCAACACTAGAAGTTATTATAGCAAAGTGTACACTTCCATAGGCAACATAGAAGTACAACTAGAAACAGGTAGACTTTTCTTTTATAAGGTGCAAAATAATGTTGATCTGAGTGATCAAAGGTTTCTTTATTAAGCTTCACATCACTTGTAATACTGAGTGTGCTAAACAACAAATATTCTAGCAATAGCACAAAATTACTTTCATATCTTACAACAAACTACTTAGAATTGTTATGGCAACACTTCAAAAAAACAAAAAGCAACAGAGACTGTTTTGTGCAAGTGAGTTCTGCATCTTTGTAGATTGTTGATGCCAAGAGAACAGACTGATTAGGACAGAACTATGTCTATCCATGTCACTGTCTATACACAAAATTTCAACTCGAAATCCACGTAAAAAATCAGCTGAAATAATAATCTTCAAAGAAGCTGATAGACTTACATGAAGCTAGCAAGACATTATCTTCTTCATTAGGCCCATCAAAGAGATCAACTCGTTTGTTATTTCCATGCTTGCTTTGATGTCTGTAACAATGTCAAATGAAGTCAAATTACACATCAAATACTAATGATATTATTGTTGCATATATCTGTAGTTGTGTCCTTGATGAATTTCCAAATTTCAAACAGTAACATTAATTTACTGGCACCAGATCACAAGGATGATGAAAAGAAAAGGTTAAAAGAAAAACACGAGAATTTTCAAGGCGATGGGAAGAGGGTTCTTAACTCTGAAAAATAAATAACTCTATCCATAAGCATTATAAACTAATTGTAACTAGTTAGAGCATGCATGAATTAAGCTCATCTTGCCAAAAAAAAGGATAACTTGTAATGTTGGTGCAAACTTACTGTTTCTTAAGGGCGACATATGAATTCAGTTCCTTGACCTGCATGTGAATCCCATAAGATTGAGAAAACCTCAAACACAAGATATTCAACGAACAAGTTGGAGGATTTGAACTAAGAACAACAACAAAATAATTAAAAGTTAAAAGTTACAAAGCACCATTGACTGCTTCTTCTCATTCAGCATTCTTTGGGTGTTTGCATCAGTTCTACTTTCCTTTGCCTTTACTACTCTTTCAAACTCTTTGATGAGCCTGAAAAGACATTCAGTGCAAGAACAGACGGTTTTGGAGTTAAGCATTAATAATTCCAGCTTATTGGAAGTAAAGTATGATATCCTTTCCAACTATGAAGCATGAGTACTTCAGTCTAAAGTCATATCACGTACCCAATATGTCTCGTACTAAGAGATATAATGAGTACGGCTTGGATATCTGCAAGTATTTCTTCTTCTTATTTTTCTTTTTCTCCTATTCTCCCGCTATTTTTTCGTATATTTCTTCTTTCTTTTGACTTTTTAATGCTCACATGATTTTTTCAGACTTAATAATTAAAAAGATACCCAACCTATACTTTTTTTTTCCAGTTTGGCGCCTAACGTTTTTTTCGGGCCACTTTGGTGTTTAATGTTTCATTCAATAACTCAAATTGGGTTTTTCGTCAACGACCGTTAACTAATTATAACATGACATGTGGCCTTTTTTTATTTAATTTCTGAATTACTTTAAAATTATGCACTTCTTAAAAAACCCCAAAGTTTTAATTTCTTTCAAACAAACCCTCAAATCACATCTCTCTCACCGTCTGACATCCCCCACACGTCAGCAGTTCATCGTTCACCAACCAAGCGTCGGATACCTCACCGTTCAACATCCCCCACCCTCTAATCGTCGGTTAAAAGCCCAATCGGTCTCTTTTTTCTTCATTTTTGAATGTTCGTCAACGGAGAAATCGACAGTTCATTCGCCAGTTTTCGATGACGGGATCATGGGGCTTTTAGTCGTGGGGGCCGGCGAAGGCAAAGGTGGCCAGTGGTGGCTGAATCGGTGGTGGGAGGGGAGGAATCTAGGGATCTAGGGTTTGAGTTTGTGGTTCTAGTGAAATTAAAGATTTGGGGTTTTTTTATAAAATAAAAAATTTTCTGATTTTTAGAAAAATAAAAATTTAAAAAATACCAGAATATGTCACGTGTCGTGTTTTTATTAGATAACGAAAATTTTTTAACGTTCGTCTCGGAAAAACCCAATTTGAGTTACGGAATAAAACGTTAGGCACAAAAGTGACCCGAAAAATAGTTAGGCACGGAACTGAAAAAAAAAGTATAGGTTGGATATCTTTTTAACTATTAAGCCTTTTTCTAATGGCTTTCTATTTTTACATTTTTTAAAATTTAAAATTTGTTTCATATTTGTCGTACCTTTATTGTACCCGTTCATATAATTTAAAAAATTACTATTTACATTTTCATACTCGGATCTGTGCAACATAGCTTTCCAATGCAATCTATCACGAAAATAAAAAATATAACACTCAAGCAAGGATGAATCCGAAAATACCTCTTACACTCTCGCATCTTGTCAGTAAGCTCTTCCAATTGCCTACTCTGCCGATTAACATCCTTAATCTTATCCAGTTTCTGGAATCCATTCCTGCAATGGAAACATAGCAACGTTTTAAACCGTGTAGAAACCAGAAATTTAAGTTAAAAAGCATGCAGATGCAGTCATAAATGATGATAAATTTTACATAGAACAATCTGATTGGTAGCGCCTACATTGTTTATCACTACATGAATAACTAAAAAAAGAGAAGAGAAATTAAATTCTTACGATAAAGCTCGAAAAATGTCGGCTATTTGTCCGTCGATCTCAGCTAGCTCTTCGCTGACTGAAGCTAAAGAACTCATCTTCCAACCTTTAAACTCGCTCAACCTTGTCCTTAATCCGTTCCAAACGCAATAAATGACTTCGTAGAGAATGAATGAGCGAAGATTTATATATTCTTTTTGGCTGTTTGTTGAATGGAATGACGATTCAAACAAACACGAACGCCAAAACAAAAACAGAAGATTCAAAATCTGGAGCAGATCCCTTCAATTCGAAGCCAAGGAATTGTAAATTCTAGTAAAAAAAACTCAAAAAATTGAAAGCAAACAACATACATCTTTCCAAGAGGAATGCCTAAGATTTTAAACAATCGCCGCCATTGCCTTCAGTCCCCATTCTAGAAGAGCTCATCATCGGACAAGGTCTTGTTGTAATCTAATTATAACACAAAATTGAATTTTCTTGTAAAAAATGAACAAATCATTTTTAAGCTTTTCTTTTTTTGGTTTTTTTGAGAGTGTGTGTTTGTATTTATATATATTCTTGTTTTAGGCTTTCGGCGGTCGTTTTGGGGTTGGAGGGTGAATGTTTCCTTGTAAAAGTACCCGGTATAATAGGCCGTTAGAAACGGGACAGAAGTTGGGGCCCACCACGAATGAGTATTCATTTCTTTCTGTTCCCTGTAGTTATAACAAGTAACAACATTAATAGAGTACAAGATGAATCTACAACATAGGTCTATTTTTTATTTTGACTATTGAATTTTAAAAAATTATATTTTGATCACTAATATTTTTTGTTTATTATAATTTGATTACTGAATGGTTGATATCGTTGCTCTAACATGTAATAGGTTAAAAATATTTATTTTTTAATTTGAATTTTGAATTTTATAAAAAATATTAATTTAATCCCTAATTTTTTATTTATTCATTTTTACCTTATAAAATATCTAAAAATTCTCTCAACCCTAAAATCCCGCCAAAACCCAATATCAATGGCTATTAATGAACCCAAAAATTTTCAATTCAATCTACTTTGGTCTCATAAAGTTTAATCCATTGTCCACCTCACCAAAACAAATATCTCTATTGATGGTAAAATTAGGATGGTGGTAGTTGTTGGAGTTTAGAAGACAATGGTTTGAGCTAAGGAGAAAGACGAGTTACTATGGTTTTCTCTTTTAAACCAGGTCTCACTTAGGGGGGATGATGATCTCTTATTGCTATTATATTGGTGGGGTCTAACATAGTGTCAAGTCTACACTTTGTAGGACATGATGAATGCAGTAGAATAACCCTGATTGTCAATTAATAGAGTTAACTGGTGGGCCAGACAGATTTGATAGCCATCTTATCAGGGTATTGTGGTTCCTCGATAAGGTTGTACCCTGAATATTCTAGAGGTTCTTAAGATCTTATGTTCGATTGGATGCAAATGGAGGAACATTGTGTGGAGAGGATGTTGCAGAGGACTTGAAGGTGGAGATACGACATTACGGAGATGATAATGGCAGAGGAGATAGTAGGTATAAAACTTGTCCTTATTTTTCGAGAAAATTCCATAAAGTGGCATAGGTTTAAACTTTCGAAAGAAGTTTGGTTATATCTTTATTTGCTTGCGTTCGTCTTTTAAATTATGGTGAGCATTGAAATAAATGTGTCTCAATGTTCTTTTAAGAATGAATAGTGCTAGAAAGGAGGTAACTCGACGCTCTTATAGAATTCAATATGCTAGAACGGCGGAATATCGACGCTCTTGTAGAACACATGTAAGGGTGGAGGCTGACTCGACGCCCTTATAGAAACAATGTGGAACTCTGGAGAGACAATTTAGAACCTTAGATAGATAGTTGTAAAACTCAATGGAGCGGAACCATCTCGGTGCTTTTGTAGAAAAAATAAAGAATGTTAGAGAACACAATGTAGTATATGTTGGGAAACGCCGGTACACTCCATGGCACAGCGGAAAAATTATTCGGCGTAATCCACCAGTGATCCATGTACAAGGGACGAATTCGGGGTGATAAAGGATAAAAAACATTACCTCAACCAATTTGGAATTCCTCAGCGAGTATAAGAGAATCTAAATCGATTTCGAGTCGTCGCAGCAGCGTTCTGACCTCTACGTAGTCCACTCGAATAAAACGAATAATTTTTCTCTTCTCTAACTGTTAAAGATGATTTTCTAAAAAGGCATATTTTGGCTACTAGACCTTATGCCTTTATATAGCATTCAAAAACCTAATTCTAATTAAATTCGGATTCTATAAATATACAATATATTTAACCAAATATAATTAAATATGTAGAATCTGATTCTACTTTAATTAGGTTTCTTTTAAAGATATATATATATATATAGTATTTGATAATTATAATAACTTATCAAATATTAACATATGTATAAAACCGAAATTAACAATTTCGGTTTCTCACTAATTACGTGTACAACAAGTTTGTACACATGCTATCTAGTCGATATTTGTTTGTTTCAATCATAGGGTGTGACCCTTGTAGGTTCATGTAACGTTAGCAGTAATATCCAGAACAATTCTAATATTACAAGCAATGAGTGACATCTAGCAATACATCATTGCTACCTAAGTTACATGAAATCGTGGTTCGATTTAACCTTTTTCCGTGATTAACTTCTTTTATTTATTTCATCATTTTGTCCTCATATCTAGGATCAGACACAAGTCATGGATTAGTCACACTTGTATAGTCCATCTAATGTTTCTTGATATCTTGAGTAGACTATTATAAACGAATAACTATGATATCCCATATCAATTCATTCGAGCATGACCATGCATTTTCTAGTCTCACCCAATCAAGTGGCCTATAATATTACTCCTATTATGTATGAGAGACAAATCCTATCTTGATCAACCATATTTCGCTACATGGATTGTGACATATCCAATATCAGTCTTTATAGTGTAGTCAGTTACGACACACGTTTGACCGTATCAAAATATGTCACTCGCGATGTTAAAATAATGATGACCTCAAGTCTGAGGATCATACATGTAGTTATCACCATGAGCAATGTTATGACTGTCACATAATAATCCAAGAAACAAGCTCATAGCGGGTCAGTCCAGTATGTTGTTCCCTAACACATACTTATGTATTGATTTTGACATCTCCATGTCAATGACCACTTTGTCATCAATCAACTACATATTAGTCTTAATACATTATTGTTGTCCAAGCCCACAATAATTCTCGACTAAGGACATTCAAGAATAACTATAATATTCTAAGGACTTTATTATAATTCAGTTTATTTATAGATACACAGAATAAGACTAAAATAATGATAATGGAAGTGGGACATACTCCAACAGTGTAGATCGCATCTTGTAGAGAAAATTTTGTGGTAAATCTCGACTTATATAGAAGTGGGGCAACTCTCACTATGTATTGTGAAGGACTCATGAGATTCTAAAAATACCATCGAGGTATCTCGGTGTTTTGCGTCTTGGAAGTAGCAAATGACTCTCGACTTGTAACCCTCTTCACCAGGTCTAGACGCTAGACTAAGCCGAGCGAGCTACAATGGGTTTACCGAAACAAACCTGAAACGTTTTACTCAAACTTAGGTCCATTTTTTTCTTTTTATCTTGTCTAAATGTTTATTTAATACCTAAGTGTACATGCTGGCAGTGGATAAGTTCTCAATTGAATCAACGTCGAATTGACATCCAAATGAGTGTAAATGCAATTTAGGGACCAAATTGCAAATCTAGAAAATTGAGAGGACTTGCTTAAATCCGAAGTTACCAAACCTTAATTAATCATGTTAAGTGCATGTCGTTTAAATTTTAGCTTAAAACAATCATACAATCTTGCTTAATTAGCAACCATCGAAAATAAGGATCGAATTGAAAGAATCACAACACTATAGGGACCCATACGAAATTGAAAGCACCATTATGAAATTAAACAACATTTAGACCCACATGTAAATTTTCAGCTCAAAAGGACGCTTAGAACTCATTAAATTGATAAACTTATGCTTTAAGACCAAAATATAACATTTCAAACTATTTTTCAACTTTGCTAAAACATCCTCGCGAAAGGTATCGAAATCTCTCTCAAAGGTTTTGAAAACTTTACTCCAGTTGCCAAAATTGGCCACCTTGTTCTGAAACCTTGGAGTTGGTTTCGAAACCTTCTTGTAGCTTAGCAGGAATTGCACCTAAAATTTACCCCTAGTTTTGAAACCATGAGGCTGGTTTCGAAACCTTACTGCAGATTTGCAGAAAATGCACATTCATGACACTTTAGAACCTCCCTAAACAAATCCGAATTAGCCCCAAACATCATCTACTCACAAAACATCATGCTTAGAGCATCATACAAACATCATAACAACCAAAGACCACTATGATATGGAAGCATAGACATTACGGTAACAAAGGTAGTAAACAAGGTAGATGTAACACCCCATTCCCGGCCTGGTCGAGAGCCGGGTTGGAGAGTGCTACTGGTGAACGATACGGTGATTGGTGCGATAAATATCAAATAATGGATAACACTTAATCAACATATTACCTCTCAAATGTTACTCAATGCCAATATTAGCTCAATAATCACATTTAAAACATATCTAGTCAATTATGACCAATTTCTAACTTTCACAAATTTTATGGACTAATTTGTAAATCTGGTAATCTAGAGGTCCTCTTCTATAATTAACAATACCATAATGAAATTCACTACAATAACAGTGTTCTTGTAAATTTTCATGATATCCTGATATCATTTATTTATCAAATTAGGTTGTACAATATTCAGTAACCATTTTGTAAACATTTTAAAACTGTGTCCAGTGTCTTTTTACATAATTAACTACCACCGTATCGGTACACCAAGGTGCTGTATCGGTGTGGGTTAACCAAAGTTGACCTGTTTCGATACACCCTAAGACTGTATCGATACAGTTTATTTCCCAGACCTTACTGCCAAGATCCGTATCGATACGCCCCTCTTGGCGTATCGGTATGCTCTGTTTTACCAAGTCCAATTATGCAAGGCCATATCGATATAGCTTGACCCGTATCGATATGTCTGTGCTGTAATGACAGATTTTGACTGGTTTTTATTCGATTTGACCTATCAAACGATGTCCAAATACAATGAAACTTTACCAGCAAGTTTATGACTACTTAATCTACTAACATGCCAACTTTCATGTCATTACGAATTCATTTACCAAGCTTTCACCTTTTTAATCCAATTATGCCATTTTAACCAACATTAACATGCCATTTAGGCCCTCTAAAGCCAATACAAAACATAGCCAATATACACATACAAAATGTCCATAATCAACTAGTTTAACTACTTTGCCACCATTCTAGGAGTTTGAAAGGACAAAACACATTACTCTAAGCTTGTGGTGACTTGCCGAACTTCTAGCTAGCTCCGATCTCGATTCGATATACTTTCTTAACCTGAAATGTAGAAGATGAATGCATTAGACTTACATAGTCTAAATGAGGTAGCCATAACAATGAACGAGCATGGTATGCATATCAACATGCTTCAATGACAAGTCTAGCTATATTGACAATAAGCATGTGATTCAACATGGCATAGATATCATACTCAACATGTAGCATGGCATCAATAATCATCATAACAACAATGATCAATAGCATATTCATAATTTCATATTGATGATCAATAGCAATACTCAATGATTTCCTTGGATCGATTTCACGGTATATGGACACGTGAATTCCACCTTCGCACCAATATCAATAATGGTCTAGTCATATACCCTCCGCCGCACCAATTTGACCAATACACATCAACATCCCTCTGCCGCACCACAATAAAGGTCGTAGCTTATACCCGTACCATTGAGCTCATGAATTCTATGGCAAGCCAACTGTATCCAATATTTTTGATCCCGAGGTTCAATATTCAATAATTTAATATCAATATATCAATAACAATGGTTTAATGGTAATAGCTCAATAACAATGATTCATAAAAATAAATCATAGCAATGATCCAATAACAATATTCATGTATCAATGTTTCAATAGCTTAACATAGCAATGCTTCAATGCTTTCTATGGCAACAGTAACGATGTTTCGGACATGATTTCAATGCAATGCTTATCATTCTTACCTATGTGACTTTGAATAGAATTCTATGCAAAAACCTTCAATACAATAGTTAGCAACACAATAAGCAATAATCAATGATTCAAGATGGTACCTAGCCAACTCTCGAGACTCCGACTATACTCACCTTGAATTTCGAAGCTCCTAAGGCTCTCGAATCATAATTCCCTTGTTCCTAGCTTGTTTTGGAGACGATGGGCTAGCTTCCTCCAATTATTGAGCTAGAATAAATCAATAAGTAAGTTTTATAATCGATATAACAACATTGATATATATTTCTAAACTTGGAATAGCCATTAGCTATTCATTAGATTCATGGATTAAAACTTGAAGAAAGCTTAGCTTGAGAATCATGACTTAAAATTAGGCATTCAATAGTCAATGGAATCAACAATAGATTCAGCGCTTTTACTTACCCAACCGATAGCTATGGATTAAAGCTTTTGAAACAAAGAAAACTTAAGCTTAAGGTGTTCAATTGGAGAGGTGTGTGCTTGAGCTTGGTGAAGAAGACAACAATGTAGGTGCTTGCTTGTTTCAAGACAAAGGGTGAACTTTGGTTTCGGTAGATTCAAAACAAAGAAGAAAACCTTTCTTATTCATTTTTTAAAGTGACTAAAAGCCTTAATCATTTTTCACCTCACTCTCAGCCAATAATAAGGTTTCCCTTAGGCAAAGGAAAGCTTAAACTATTATTATCCATTTCCCAAAACTGGATAGTAATTATAACTATCAAGATGTCATCTTTTAAGCCAAAAGGTGACCAATATCACGTGAGATGATAAGCAAACAGGTGATTCATCCCCCAGCTTTCAATCTTTGAAATTTGGTCACCAAAATAGATTTTGACAAGGATCCGTATCGATACACTTCTAGCCGTATCGATACGGTTGGCTCAAGTTCGGTAAGTTAGTTAGGAAACAGTTGGGCCGTACCGATACAGGTCCTACTGTATCGATACGCCTAGCCAATTTTTAGAGTTTTGCATTCCAACAAGGTCCCTAATTGGACATTAGACCCAATTAAGATCCATTATCAATGAAACTAACCCATATAGTCAATAACAATACAATATTTAGACATTTTGATATAGAATTTCTGATCGTCGGAACCTAATTCCGACTAGATCAGTTTTTGGGGTGTTATAGTAGACCTATAGGCATGATATCTACCCAACATGCTTAAACCTCCCCAAGCCCCCAAATCAAAGCATAAACCATCATACAAGTCTAAAACATCAAATGAACATGTCCAAAACAAGGAGTATCCAAAATAACCCTCCCAATTACAACTTGATCACATTGCCTTTATTACTACTAGGTATTTTAAAAACCATACATGAAATAGTTCAACTCTTGGATTCCTCCTTGCTTGCTGCCCCGTAAGCTCAATTTTCTGCATTGATGAGAAAGGAGAGCGTAAGCACAAAATGCTTAGTGAGGGATTCTCAAAACACTCATCAATATGTTTAAAAACTTTTGCTTTAAAATATGTATTGAACATCATGCCAAAACATCTCATGCTTCTTTTATCTTTCCAAAATATGCATTTAAAACCATATTCTAAACATGTATCATGGATCTCTAGCATAACCATTACGCAAAACTCAATTTAAGCCTTCACATGCATATATAAATCACATTATACAAACATTATCCATTTATCATGATACATTAATTCATATTTTGGCATTAAAGTGACCCAAAACCAAACCTTTTCATTTTCAAAAACACATCGGATACACGGATTTGCCAAGTGGCTCCTTCGACCACTTTACATACATCTTCAAACTAGAGCATGGTACTACTACCCCTTAATGGTTACGATGTACAAATCCACAAGCAGGAGAATTCTACGCAATTACCCCTCGACCGTCGCGGTTCCCATGGTGGAGCACTACCCTCGACACACATGAGGCGACATATTATAGTGCACTTTAAACCTTATGGCTAGCCAAGTATATCCGATAACTTTTAACCATTTCCACTTGCCAACATACTCAATTAAAGCATGTTACCTCACCGTTTTACATATGCATCAATCAAACCAACTTCCAATACATTAAACCATGTATTTTAACATTTTCTAAAACCTTTCGCAAACCATTTTTCATACTCATAGATCATCAACATATGATCATTTGCAACATCTTTCATTGCTAAAACATGTATATAACAGTAGGTAAACAAAACTATAAACAAGAGCATGAGAATGTATTTTACAAAACCGAAAATGAGAGCAAGAACGTCCAATACTTACTTTCAAGCTTAGACAAGCGTTTCAAGCTTGATCTAAACTCCCAAAATCACTTTCAAACCTTTATAAAGCTTTAAATATCGTTTCCACTAACCGATGACACAAAGCTCCACTTGCCGATGTGAAATCAAGGGTCTAAATCTTCTGAAACTTCACCAATTGCTGTAGGATTAATCTCCCCTATTTTATCCACATAATAACAGAGGATTAATGCATCATTATGCATCCATAATCCCAGCAACAACAATCCCAACTTCACCTCACTAAAAACCATCAAAACACCTTCCAAAACAACCAAAAACATCGCCAAACACTACCTAAACAAAGCCTCAGCCACAACCTATCGATTTGAACACCTTAAACACCTCAAAATCCAATTATTCACAACCTCATACTTCCAGCAACCTTTTAACACCATTAACACCTCAAAATCCAACTATTCACAACATAAAAAATTAGCAATTCACTTAGTTCTGGGATTTCTTTTGTAAATATCTTCTCATAACATTAAAATATACTTTAGATGTGATCTAAATCAATCAAGACCACCACAAATCAAATCCATAACAAAGATCCATTAATTCCAGATTAAAACTCACTTTAAAACCTTTTAATCTTGATTTAATCATCAACCCATATCAAAAATCAATTGTACATCAAGAACTTATAAATTTCAGTAAAGAACCTTTGATTAAAGGAGAGAAACGAAAATCACCTCTAATGGTTGACTCCATGACTTGAGTGAAATCTCCAAGCAAATAAGAAAGGTTTTGATGTAGAAATCAAAGAAATCGATTGAGCATTCAAAATGAAATCAAAATGAGTTGATTCCTGGAAATTTTAGAAGAAGAAAAGTAGTTTGGTTGCTAAGAAAAGTTGAGAGAAAAGTGGAAAGCAAAAGTAGTTACGTGAGAAAAGTACATAAGCTATTAAAACCAAATTGACTAAATCTATTTTATTTTTATTTAATAACCATTTAAAAATAGCCTAAATTAAGGGAAAAGTCTGATTAAAAAAATTGGCAGATTATCTCCTTAAAGATTCTAAGTTTTGACCCTTTTACGATTAAGTCACCAAAAATAGTTTTCAAAACTTTACATTTTAGTCCCAAACCAAAATATTATTAAATCCGAATTTATTTTATCAAATTGAGTTTACCAATACCCTCAATATATTGATTAAACATATTAGACCATTTTTATATTTTAATTTAGCCAAAAACAATATATTATGAATTAATCCCCGAAACTTCTAATCCGGTTCACCCAAACCCTTTATTCTATCTAGCTAACTTCTAGGCCCAAATTTGGGGCATTACAACTCTCTCCCACTTAAGAAATTTCGTCCTTGAAATTTACCTGAAGAAAAAAGATAAGGAAATTGTTTCTTCATGTCCTCCTTACTCTCTCACGTGGCTTCCTTGACACCCCAATGTCACTACAACACCTTTACCAACTCAATTGTCTTCACACAAAGAACCTTACTGGTAGTATCCTAGATTTTCATCAGCTCTTCATCATATGTCAAGTCTGGATTCAACTCAATCTCCTCAATAGGCATCACATGCGATGGGTCTGATCTATACCTCCGGAGCATCGATACATGATATACATCATGTATCTTCCACAACTCCGAGGGCAACCTCAATCTATAAGCTACTAGACCAACACATTCCAATATCTCATAGGGTCCAAAAAATCTCGAACTCAACTTACCCTTACGTCCAAAACTCATCACATTCTTCCAACGAGACTTTTAGGAACACTTTATCACCAATCGCCTACTCAATTTCCCTACGCTATAAATCTGCATAAGACTTTTGTCGATCTGAAGTCGTCTTCAACCGATCACTAATAAGCTTTACTTTCTCATTAGTTCCCTACCATACAAAGCTTCATACGGAGCCATATGAATGCTTACCTGATAACTATTATTATAAGCAAACTTTACTAACTCTAGTTATTTCTGCCACATTCCTCGAAAATTGATGATACAACATCGCAACATATCCCCTAACACTTGGATAACACGTTTAGACTAACCATCTGTTTGAGGATGATACGAAGTACTGAAATTCAACCGTGTACCCAAAGCTCTACGTAAACACTCCCAAAACCTCGCTGTAAAGCGTAGGTTCCTATATGATATTATAGATTAGGCACCTTATGCAACCTCACAATTTCTGTAATATACATTTCTACCAACTTATCCAATGTATATGTTGTATGCACAGCCTGATATTGTGCACACTTCGTAAATCGATCCACAATCACCTAAATCGAATTCTTCTTTGACTGTCAAAGGCAACCCTGACACAAAATCCATGGTAATTCTCTCCTACTTCCATTCCGAAATCTTCAACGGTTGTAACAACCCGGAAGAAAACTGATGTTCAGCCTTAACATGCTGACACACAATACATTGAGCAACAAAATCTGCTACTTCCTTTTTCAAACCAACCCAATAATATTCCTTCTTCAAATCTTGATACATCTTTGTACTTCCTGGATGTATAGAAAAGGACTAGAATGAGCCTTAGTCAAAATATAGCACCTTAACTCCACATCATCCAGCACAACTATTCGACTCTTGAAACTTAAAACACCATCATTATTAAAACAAAAATCCATCAGGTTACCATCCATAATATCCTTAACATGTGGTACCATCTTGTGTCACGCTTAACCGCGCAAACATTGCCCTCAATTCCACCGCAACCTTCATACTCAAGGCATCGGCTACAATATTAGCCTTACCTGGATGATACTCGATTGTCAAATCATAATCTTTAAGCAACTCCAACCATCTACGTTGCCTAAGATTCAACTCTTTTTACGACATCAAATATTTCAAACTCTTATGATTCGTGTACACGATACACTTCTCATCATACAGATAAAGCCTCCAAATCTTCAATGCAAACACTACCGCGGCAAGATCTAAATCATGCGTATGATAATTATGCTTGTGCACCTTCAAATGCCTAGATGCATAAGCCACAACTTTCCCATCTTGCATCAACACACACCCTAAACCAACATAAGATTCACTGCTATAAACCACAACGGAGCAGGTTGAATCAAGATTGGAGCTTGCGTCAAAGCTTCCTTTAACTTTTCGAAAGCTTGTTGTCTACCCTCCGTCCACTCAAAACGAACATCCTTTTGTAACAACTTATTCAACGAAGCGGCAACCTTTGAGAACTCATCCACAAAGCGATGATAATAACCTACTAAGCCCAAGAAATGACGAACCTCTGCCACTGACTTAGGTTGCTTCCAATTCACAACCGCCTCAATCTTCTGCGGATCCACACAGATACCTTCCGCCAAAACAAGATGACCAAGAAAGACCACTTCTTTAATCCAAAACCCACACTTGCTCAACTTAGCATAAAGCTGATTATCCAATAAGGCTTGTAACATGATTCGTAGGTGTCGATCATGATCCTCCTCGGTATGAGAGTACACGAGAATATCACCAATGAACACTACCACGAATTAATCCAAGAATTCATGGAAAAGCCAATTCATCATGTCCATGAAACCGCATATGCATTTTTCAACCCAAACGGCATCACTAAGAACTCATAATGCATGTAATATGTGTGAAAAGTAGTCTTTGGCACATCCTTATTGTTAGGATGATTAATCAACTCGATTTGGCCAAGAAGGGGTGAATTGACACTTAAAAAACAGAGAGAAGCAAGTGGAAGAATAAAAAATGTGACACAAGGAATTTATAGTGGTTCAACCTTCTAACAAGGTCTACATCCACTACCTTAGCTTCCCACTAAGGATTTCAACAATTTCACTAAGAAATTCTTCCCCTTTTCTAGGCTTAGGAGGAAATCGTTACATACAACGATCAAAGCTTTCTACCCAAAGCTTGATCAAGTTCACTCTCTTTTACAAGAAAGAATGGAAAATAATGAAAATCCTCTCAAAGGTAAATAATTTGCCCCAATACAAGTTCACTCAACCCAAACATGAAATAAAGAATTACAAAGTTTCCTCACTCAAGTGGGTTACAAAGAATTTGACACAAATAGGCTCAAGATTGTTGGATTTGTTCTTGAATGCTTAAGGCTTGTTCACTAGTTGTTATTGTAGCTTTGAGGACTTGTTTAAATACCCCCTCATTGATTTCTAACCATTTGGATAGTTGAGATCATCAATAGAGCCGTTGGAGACAATTTTTCCTGTAATAAATACAGTCTGCCAACCCTCGGTATCAGTACACGAGATGTCGTATCGTACCTGCCAAAAGAAAAAAGAGACATTGTATAAAGGAGTATCGATACGCTTGAGGGCGTATCGAAACGAGTAGTTTATAAAAACATAGCCGTATCGAAACGGTAGGACTATATCGGTACAGATTTTGCTCACTAGAATCTGAGGAATAAGTCCAAGAAAAAATGCATCGGTACTCCTAGAGGGCATATCAGTACGGTATAACCAATTTTCAAAGTTTGGTGATTCCAACAACTAATAAGGTAACGGTAAAAAATTTATTACAAAGATTTTGAAAATCATAACACCCCGTATCGGTACATTGAGACTCGTACTGATACTTGTAACCAAGAACATAATTCCAGGTTGAAGGCCGTATCAAAATGAGCAAACCCGTATCGGTACGTTTTGGCTATCAAGTTAGAACCAGTTTCCAGTAGCCAAATATCGTATGGGCGATTTTGGTTATTTGATTATCAAAATAGTTAGAAAAAATTTGGGGTTTAAGTTTTTGACTTAGAAACAAATTGTAGTTCAAATACTTGTCCTTTTGTGAGAATTTTTGAATAAAAAATTATCCAATTTTACAAATTGGTCCTTAAACTCTTTGTTATATCAAAATCAAATATAGGTTTTACAATCTCCCCCGTTTTGATATAACAAAACCAAAGTAATTTTTTAAGTAAGTTTTTAAAAACAAATCCCCTTACTTTAAGGCTAAAAGATTTGATTTTGAAAAACTTTTAAAATATTTGATCTCAATTTCTTCTCCCCTTTTTGTTAGATCAAAATCAATGGGATATGATAAAGCAAGATATAAGCAATGAATAACTCGAAGCATTAAAACAACAACATAGATATCATTAAATTCAAAGTATAATATTAAAAGCAACATTAAAATTCAACTTTAATCCTAAAAACATAAACCAAGAAAATAAAGCATAAAACATAAGAGTTCATAAAACAAATAACATAGGTGCATAAAACATAAATCCCAAAATAATATGATATGAGAGATGCAAGAGCCTAAGGAGCATCCTCATCGTCTTCATCTTCATCCAAGGCATTGTTTCCAAGAGAATGTCGCCACTCGCCATGAAAAGCAGTGAGAGATATGTCCATCGATGCTTGACGATTCTCGAATGAGGTAACTCTCTCCTCCAAGGATGTCAAACGAGTATCAAGAGATGTAAAACAATTATTAAGAGATGTGAAACTCGAGTTCATACTCGTATCCAAATAAGAAAACTTCCCATCAAGATAAGCCGTAAGTGCATCAAGGGAAGGTTAAGCAACCGGAGCTTCCAGAACAAAATGAACCGCTTGAGGAGCTGCCACTGAATCGGGTTGAGCATCTTGAGGGTCTCTTTTGTTTTATCCACATAATAATAGAGGATTAACGTATCATTATGCATCCATAATCCTAGAAACAACAATTCCTAACTTCTTCTCACCAAAAACCATCAAAATGCCTTCCAAAACAACCGAAAACATCACCAAACACTACCTAAACAAAGCCCAGCCACAACCTATCAATTTGAACACCTTAGAAACATCAATTAACATCTAAAAACACTTACATAACCACCTCATACTTCTAGCAACCTTTTAACTCCATAAACACCTTAAAGTCCAATTGTTCACAACCTAAAAAATAACAATTCACTTAGTTTCAGGGTTTCTTTTGTAAATCTCTTCTCATAAAATTAATATATACTTTATATGTGATATAAATCAATCAGGACCACCACAAATAAAATCCATAAAAAAAGATCCATTAATTCCTTATTAAAACTCACTTTAAACCCTTTTAATATTGATTTAATCATCAACTCATATCAAAAATCGATTGTAAAGGAACAAGAACTTGGGAAGTTCAGTAAAGAACCTTTGATTATAGGAGAGAAAATAAATCACTTCTAATGGTTGACTCCTCCCTTAATTGGCATGACTTGAGTGAAATCTCCAAACAAATAAGCAAGGTTTTGATGTAGAAATCAAAGAAATCAATTGAGGAATCAAAATGAGTTGATTCCTGGAAATTTTAGAAGAAGAAAAGTATTTTGGTTTCTAAGAAAAGTTGAGAGAAAAGTGGAAAGCAAAAGTAGTTGCGTGAGGAAAGAATTAGCTATTAAAACCAAATCAATTAAATTTATTTTATTTTTATTTAATAACCATTTAAAAATAGCCTAAATTAAAGGAAAAGACTGATTAAAAACAATGGTAGATTAGCTCTTTAAAGATTCTAAGTTTTGACCCTTTTACGATTAAGTCACCAAAAAAAGTTTTGAAAACTTTACATTTTAGTCACCAAACAAAAATGTTATTAAATCCGAATTTATTTTATCAAATTCAGTTTACCAACACCCTCAATATATTAATTAAACATTTTAGATCATTTTTTAATATTTTATTTTAGCCGAAAACAATTTATTATGAATTAATCCTCGAAACTAGTTCGAATTGTCTAATCCGGTTCACCTGAACTGTCTAATCTATCTAGCTAACTTCTAGGCCCAAATTTGGGGTGTTACACGACTTAGTTGAAATACAACGTGATACATCTTGACTCTTTGCATCCTACAAGTTGCGAAAGGCTCTCGACATTTTGCGTGGCATCTTGAAGCTATGTTCTATAACTAATGGAAGACTCTCGACTTTGTACAACTATAACAAGAGACATCTCGATGCTTTGCGTCATACAAGTAGCGAACTATTCTTAACTATATGCTTTAGCACTAGCAGAAGACTCTTGACTTTGTAGAAATATAACGTGAGACATCTCGACACTATACATATTGCACTAATGGAGGACTCTCGACTTTATAGAAATATAACATGAGACATGTCGACATTATGCATATTGCACTAGTGGAAGACTTAGATTTATAGAAATATAACGTGAGGCATCTTGACACTATGCATATTGCACTAGTGGAGATCTCTCGACTTAAGTGTAAAACCTCAAATGTATCAAAACAAAGTCATCTTGACGCTAAAGCGTGAAGACTATTAACGGATTTGTAGAAACAATGTAGAACATTGTAAATCCTTGGAGAAACAATTGTAGAATGTTCTTGTAGAACACATGCTGGGGTTGAGGCTAACGCGACGCTCTTGTAGAAACAATACGAGGTGGTTGAGGATGAGTAGAGGAATTCTCGATGTTCGTCGCTATGGAGTGTAGGCATCTGCAACGGTAGAAATATAGTGAAGGATCTTGATACTCAACACAAAATATCATTTTTCATGACACATTGTTTACGCCAAAAATAGGTGTATATAGAGATTCTTAACACTCTACGCATGAAATCCTTCTAGGTGACGTAGTGGCATCTCGGCGTATAAAATAGCGCAGAGGTTTTCGATGTTCATTACAACAAAGTGGAGGCATCAACAACATTAGAAGTATATTGGATGTTATCGACACTCAATGCGGGAAATCCTTCCAGGTGACATGGAGGCATCTTGACACTGGAAATATGGAGAAGGTTTTCGCTGCTCATCATAGTGGAGTGGAGACATCTACTACACTAAGCGTATAGTGCAGGTTCTTGACAGTCGACGCGGGGAATCCCTCTAGGTGACGCAGAGTGTAACACCCTAAACCCAGATGTCAAATTTGGGCCTCAAACCTAACCTGTAACCATAAAATTTTGGCCTAGTTTAGCCCAATCCATACAAAATTTCTGAATCCATTAGATTTTTCAATCATTTAAACATAGATAAATATTTGAAAGCATTTATAAGGGAGCTCCTTTTAAATTACATTATAAAAACATTTAACTCGGTCATTTTCAACCCAAATACGAGTTACAAAACACACGATAGGGTCCTACGAAAACATAGCCCAAAGATCTAACTATTGTACTCTAGTGAGACAAGGCGCTAGAATCTTTCTCTGATGGTGCTCCATCAAGCAACGTGCCAAACCTACTAACCTGCTAACGGAAACAATGATTCTGAACGCTGAGCTACACGATTAGTGGATACACTTCCACTCAACCACACTTCATGCAAATCATAAACATGAGCACGTAGCTAGAATGATGGCATGGAAAATACAACTTCATATGGCGCTAGCCCTAACCTATAACACCTTGATCCCAATTCAGATCCGAAGTGCTACATTCGGGTCACCGGCAAATTGACCAATCAAATTTCCAACTTCAAACCATAAGTTTAGCCAACAATTAAAAGCATTAAATATTCATAAATCCATGGAGGTAAATAAGTATTAAAATTTAGTTTACAAATCAGGAGCTCTAAGTTTAAAACATTGTATACCAAAATATTATTTCAAATAAAGTTAGAGACTCAAAAGTGGCAAGGTCCTATTATTACAATAGCCCAAAATAAAATAACAAGTATTATACTCTGAAGCAAACGCGGTGCTGGGAAATCTTCGTCGATGAGCTTCTCTAAAGGGGTGACCTATCAACCTACGCACGAAAAAACCACACATTTGCACATTGAGCTAAAAAAGCTCAGTGGTACATTTCTACTCTACCACAGTTCATGATTATCATAAAATAAGCATGCAAGATAAATAGCCAGAGAGCATAGATAAGGTTTCACAATCTATGAGTTGTCATCTAGCCTAATCTAGCTAGAGTTCTTAGATCACCTATTACATGGTATCATTAAGCTTACAACAAGTATTACATGATTCTACAAGTTTTTCATACTCGAGGTCACCTAGCCTATTGAGATACCCGAGCTCACATAGCCCGTCGAGTAAATACTTACCATACCTTGATCACTCAGCCAATGGGTACATGAGTTATCATCTATAACATCCACACAACATACATAAATACATCCATACATCATCCATAAAAAGGCTAACAAAGTCCTACTTTACCCGTCCTTACACAGCTATTGGATTACTCGTGATCACACAACCATCAGGTTAAATGGACCATATCCGGATCACCATAACCACAGGTACATCCTAGACATACTTGGATCACATTAGCCACAAGTAGTCTTTATGTGAGGTCAACCAACCAATCAGGTTACTCAAGCTCACTCAGCCTATCGAGTCTATTACCTTATTCAGATCACCATAGCCATGGATAGGTTCTAACCGCACCCAGATCACTCAGCCCGTGGGTACGTCGAATATACTTGATCACTCAACCCGAAGCATACATCCCCTTATGTAAGTACCATAGTACTGACTCTACGACATTCAGGTTCCTTTACCATAATCATATGATAATACATGCTTCTCGAGCATTCGTAGACCTCACCAAGAGGTAAGTGGCATCCAGCCAAGCAATTAACAAATGCCCCAAGGCATAACACTAACCATCACATTTATTTCGAGTCATCATTCATCAAGCTATTTCACGTTGCTCTCATACATGAGGATTAAAACCCGGTTTCTCTAGTTTAGTATTCATTTTTATCATATTAGTTCATTGGGCTGTAGATCTCGAATTATAACCCACTCAAACTAAAAAAGCATTTTCTGGGCAGATTGCCTAGTAGGTACTGATACCCATCCAAGAATATCGATACTGGTCTCTGGGTACTAATACCTATACTGAGCGTATCGATATTCGGATTCATAGAGAAGGGGGTTGACCATTGACCCGTATCGATACACGGTCTCACGTATCGATTCTCGGGGAGAATCGATACGGCTCCAAATGTACCCGATACCATTTTAAGTTACTAAAATTTCAATGGAATAGTGGGTATCGATACCCAACTTAGGCGTACCGATATGCCCCTTTAGTTTTTCTTGTGGTCATCAAAAATAACACAGGGTATCGGTACAGGCTCCCCGTGTACCGATACTGAATCCCAAAAATAGCTTCCAAGGCTTGAGAAATCATTTTCCAAGCCCCCAAAACGTAACCTTAACCCTTTAAATTAATCATACATCTTATGGAAGTCAATTAAAGTGGTTTGCTAACCTTATTACACCTTAACAACATTTAATTCAAGATTTTCCATTTACAAGCTCTTAGCTACCTTAAAACCCAAACTAGCAATCATAAACCATGAAATCAAGCAAAGCAATCACCTTATGATCTTCAAGAATATATAGGAGTCAGAGATGTACTGACCTTTAGCAAAAACCCAAATAAAGCCCACCCACTAAGCTCCATTAACCCTGCTTCTTGTTCAAGCTTGAAAAATCCTTTTTTACATCTTTCACATGCCATTCCAACATGAAAATCGAATTAGAGTTTAAATTAACAGTCATGGTATCCTAGCCACGAAAATACAACCTTCAAATTATAACATAACTCCATGAAAACCCCAAAAGCTTAAACCTTTCAAAAACCCATAAATAAAGACTTACCCCTTTTCCTACAAAACTATATTTTTTATAAAGTCTATGAGTAGGAGATTATCATACCCAAATCTTGAATCTCGAATTTAGAAAATAGGGTAAAAAGCTTGAATCTTTAATGTTGGAAGCTATGATGTTCTTGGGAGAGAAGATAAGGAATAAAGAGATGAAGAAAAGGGTTGGGAAATGATGATCTCACAAAAGATGTTCTTGTCCCCTTAACCTCACGTGGCAACCCACAACAAGAGACAAAGATCAGCCTTTCTCTTTTAAAAGGGTATAATTACACTTTAAACCCCTTACTTTCTTCCTTGCCTAAAATGGTCAATTTCCAAGCTTAAATGGTTCAATACTCATCCTATTAGGCCTAAACTTGGCCCAACGATTCTAATTACTCCAACCAACATAAGGGTCCATAACCCTAGTCAACGCCCAATCGTTGACTCAAAAATTCGGGTCATTACAACTTTCCCCTCCTAAAAAGAAATTTTTTCCTCGAAATTAACTGAAGGGAGGAGATGCAACTATCTTGGATACAACCAAAACACAATTCACAAACACTCACCTCAAACTAAAGATTCTTTCTCAAAACTTTCTTAGCCAAAACTCATAATGCTAAACTCGTCATTACCTCTAGCGTGGGTTCTAATCCACGATAAAAAGGTAAGCCTGCTTATTCCTCGAAGAACACTCTAACAACCTCTCAAACGTTCGTAGCTCTAAAGCTTTGGGCTCTCAACCCTCGTATCCAATGTTGGCTAAGAATGTCTGGCAACCTACAAGACCCTATTTAAACAAGCATCACAAGAACACAACCTTCATGCTAAAAGGGCAATGGTTCATCGCGTCCAATACCAAAAACCTGGTTCATCTCGAACCTCAAAACTTTGAGACTCTTACTTGAAAACCAAGGCACACATCAAACTTACATGATCAACCTATTCCAAGGGCAACTTCTACCAACTAGGGATATAGTAAATCTAACAAGTCCACGAGGACTGCGACTCTCAATCCTCATTCACCACCCACAGTAAGAATACTACTTACAAGAACTTACAAGACTCATGAACTAATCAATCCAACATCAACCTCTAGATCTTACCACAACACTTACCCAACAAGAACAAAAACCATTATATGAACGAGAGACCAATTTCCATCAATATAAATTTAGTTCATGTCCGGGTGCAAAATAAACACGAGATAAAAATTCCCTAGCATGAATCTAATCGAACAAAGAGGAAGAAGATGAAGAATTCGAACAGCCCCTTGGTTTTTCTCTCTCAACCAAACATGCCCTTGAAGTAGGCGGCTAGGTCTTCTATTTATAGGAGATGGATAGTTTAAAGTCTTTCTTGAGGAGGAAGTTAAATTGGAATTAAATAGGATAAAAGAAATAAATTTCTTTTATTATTATGTTTTTATTCCTCCAAAAACTCCTCATAAAACTCTTAGAATTTAATCTCCTTTTGATTTATACATGGAACTCCAACTCCTTTGCTTCACGCCATTTATCTCGAACATGTTGGATTTATCAAGTTATCAAATCGGCTGCCACTTCATCTTATCCTCAATTGCCTCGGCAATTTCCCGACTGCTTGGGCAATTAGTTCCTGGGCATAAAAGCACACCAAAGTAGTATCTTTTTCCACAAAAACCACCAAACTATGTAATCAAGATTAACGGTGAAAAGAAACATGAATTAATGTATGAATGACTATTTATGCAGCTAATATGAGCTTAAGTCTAACAATAATATGAGTAAAAAGGGTAATAAAAATAGTACTTTTGAACACTTAACACTTATCCCCTTAACTTAATCATACATCTTATGGGAGTCAATTAAAGTGTTTTGCTACCCTTATTACACCTTAACAACGTTTAATTCGGGATTTGTCATTTACAAGCTCTAAGCTACAATAAAAATCTAAACTAGCAATCATAAACCATAAAATCGAGCAAAGCAATCACCTTATAATCTTCAAAAATATAGAGGAATCAGAGATGTATATAGCAAAAACCCGATTCAAGCTCACCCACTTAGCTCCTTTAACTCCTTTCTTTGTTCAAGCTTGAAAACCCCCACTTTTTTACCTATTTCACATGCCATACCAACATGAAAATTGAATTAGTGTTTAAACCAACTATCATGGTATCTTAGCCACGAAAATACAACCTTAAAATCATAAGATAACTCCATAGAAACCCCAAAAGCTTAAACCTTTCAAAAACCCATAAATGAAGACTTACCCCTTTTTCCACCAAACTATACGTTTTATGAAGTCTATGAATAGGAGATTAACATACCCAAATCTTGAATCTCAAATTTAGAAAATGAGGTAAAAAGCTTGAATCTTTAATGTTGGAAGCTATGGTGTTCTTGAGGGAGAAGATAAGGAAGAAAGAGATGAAGAAAAAGGTGTGAGAAAGGATGATCTCACGAAAGAGGTTCTTGTCCCCTTAACTTCACGTGGTAGCCCACAACAAGAGAAAAAGATCAGCCTTTCTCATTTAAAAAGGGTATAATTACCCTTCAAACCCCTTACTTTCTTCCTTGCCCTAAAATGGTCACTTTTCAAGCTTAAATGGTTCAATTCTCATCCTATTATGCCCAAACTTGGCCCAACGAGTCCAATTACTCCAACCAATATGACGGTCTGTAACCCGGGTCAATGTCGAATCCTTGACTCGAAAATTTGGGTTGTTACATAACCGCCTAAACACATAGCAAAACAATCAATGGATGCATCAAATCTCACACAACAATTATAAGCATCATACCAGAAACCTAGTGTGAGGCCCGATGTCACACAGCCTCGAGAACGTACACTCTGAGTGAGGCTCAGTGTCACACAGCCTCGGGAACATACACTCTAGGTGAGTTCCAGTGTCACATAGCCTTGAGAACGTACACCCGTACTCGGCATTTCTCCTCGAGTATCTTCGATTGAGACCCGGTGTCATACATCCTCAAGATCATACATTCAGTGTCTATCTCGTGATGTTGCTTATGCCGAGGTGAGGATAAGAATGCTTATACCAAACCTATATTTTTAGTCATTTAAAAGTTGAATATTGTAGAAAAGAGTAGAAGATTCCTCACTGCTCATATTTTTTAAAAAAAATATTGCCCATTATAGTTTTTCTTTTTTATTTTATAAGCGAATTTAAAAACTAAATGTGAAATGTATAATGATTTTAATCTTTTTCTTGTGAAATTAAAAAAAATGTTGTTAACGTGATAACTAAGCGAGAATTTAAAAATCTATTAGATTTTTTTAATGAAAAATAATAAATTGGGTTGAAATCGAGTTTTCTTAAATAAATTACTTAGGAGTAGGGGTGATAACGAGCTGAGCCGAGCTCGAAATTTTAGGCTCGAGTTCGGCTTAGAAGCAATACTATTGGGCTCGGCTCAGGTCGAAATGAACAATTTTGCTATAATTTTTTATAAAAGATGTGGCATCGTTAAAAACCCCTTTCATAGCCAATAATGAAACGAGATTCAATGTCGGAAAAGGAGAAAAGAGTGCCCAATTTATTTTAGTTAACTTGCTTTTAGTAGATTTTCCCCTAATTTATTTTATTGCTTTTCTTTTGCTAAACAAATTACTTTTAGTACATATGTAGTATAATATATATATATATAATTATTCCGAGTCTGTTCACGAGCTATTCGAGCCGAGCTTGGGTCGACTTGACTTGTTAAGGTCTCGAGTCGAGCACAAGCCCAAGCCGAGCCTTGACCCAATTTTGCCCGAGTTGAGCCCAAGTAGCTTGCGAGCCAGTCAGGCTCATTATCACCCCTACTTAGGAGTATATTAAAACCTCTCATATTTGGTAAATATATTAAGGATATATTTTGATACACAAGCTGTGTAAAAAAATTTACACAACCTTTCAGATTTAAGCTATATAATCTAAAATCTAAATCCCTAGCTCTAACACCCTAAAACCTAAACCTTAAACTATAAACTCTAAACTATAAATTCTAACTATAAACCTTAAACTCTACAGCCTACGACCTAAACCCTAAACCACAACCTAATCTCTAAACTCTAAAATCTAAACTATAAGTTTACACAAACTTGTATATCAAAGTATTTTCAAACATATTATTAGTGGTTTAATTAAAGGAAATTCATTTGATATATTAGCACCGAATATTTTTCCTCACAAATAAGTATAATTTAAGATTTAAGGACTTGATTAGGATTTAAGGTCTATGGATATAGGTCGTATGGTTTAAATTTAGAGTTTAAGATTAGACTTTAATGGTTAAAGTTTAGGGTTAGATTTTTTTTTATTTTACATTTTATAATTTAAATAAATATTTTTGTGTAAAACAATTTACGATAACAACATATCAAACGATATCTCTTAATAAGAGTTTTTTTCATCGATTTAATTCAAAATAATTTTTTGCTTCAAGTGATGGGATATGGTTTAAGCCATTCAAATATTTTAGAGAGAAAAATTATATATAAATTGTTTAAAATTTAGATTTCATAAGTTATGATACGTTAATAAGATTTAAGGTTTATAATTTAAGTTTAATATTAAGAGTCTATAGTGAATTAAATATGACAAATGAGGTTCAATGTTTACCATATTTAAGGTCAAGTTTAGAATTTAAACTTTATAGTCATTTAGATGTAACAAATAACATTTAAATATGCTCATTGAACCTTTATTCTCGAATTATCAGCCTCTCGAACTCAAAGTCAAATTTTCGGGCTTATGATACGCTTAAGCCAATTTTATTTAAACCTTTATATTATATTTTTATATAAATTTTCTACATTCAATAATTTAAAAAAACATAGATTTATTAATTGTAACTTCTCTGAATTATTAATTTACAATAAATATGACCGATGTTGAAAAAAACTATTTTATCTTCATTAATTAAAAAGTCAATAAAATGCTGCATTTTAATTTTTATGGAGGTGAATTTCTCTTTTAAATTCTTTTTCTTTAAATCCTTGTTCTGTATTATCTGGCAAGGCTCAAGCCGGGATTAATTTACAGCAAAACTACTGCAGATCGCAAGGCAGACAAAAAACAGCAGACATTATTTAACAGACGGCACGCTGCATCAATTCGCTGCAACCGGTCCCAGAATCTCCAAGGACGTTGCTACTGATTTGAGCACCATGCCACCACTATGCTGGAATCCGACTCCATGAACAAATTCAGCTCGGACAAACACCAAAGAGACTGAACCACAGGCTCAAGAGCATGACAAAACAGCCCTCAATTCGCCTCGTATTGCAATTATGTTGAGTTTTGTAATAAAATAAACGGAAAATTCTCTCTTTTTTGTAAATAGAGTTGTACATAACTTATACATATAAATGGAGAATAACATAAAATATCGTCGTGTTGTTTTTTAGTAGTTCGTATCTAATTGTTAAATATTCTTTTGAAGGGAATTTCATTTTATAAAAAAAATGAATATATGCATTTATAAATAAAAAAATTAAAAATATATATTATTAGTTTTGACTTATTCAATCTGTTTTACATAGTTTGAATCGATGTGATCAGACGAAGGATTTGGAGAGATTATAAAGAGAAAGTCAAAAAAGTTTAGGTTAGATTCGTAGACTTCATAGCATTTTCTGATGAAAAACACAACATATTTGTATTTAGGAGTATTAAAAAGGGTAAACATGAATTTTAAATTCAACGATCATCGTTTACGGCATCTGATGATGGTTGTAAGTGACAGTCATCGGTAGAAGATTTTGAGGTTGAGTTACGTTTAGGGTATTTTAGTAAGTTAAAATGAATGAAATAAAAGTTCGTGGTCAAATTAGTATTTTGTTCAAAGTTAATAGGTTAAATTAGAATTTAACCAACTTTTAACATTTCACATCATCGAAGTAACAAGAGTTTTCCTATGGTGGCCTGAATTAAGGAATACATGATAAAAGAGCAAGATTTCTGGTCAATGGAGCCAAAGCCTCACTATAGTTGGATTGTTAGAAAATTACTGAAACTGAGAGTTGAGGCAGCAACTCTTCTTCAGCCTACTGTAAATTGACTGTGATTAAACGTAGGTGGATTTGGGAAAGAATTCGAGAAGACAAGCCTAGGGTGGAATGGCATAAACTTATTTGGTTCCCTTTGCATGTCCCTAAACATCCTATTATTGCTTGGATGGCTTTGCTTGATAGATTGTCAACGCAGGATCGGTTAGAACGGAGATTGTGGTAGATAATGATTGTTTTCTTTGTGGCAGGGCTGGTGAGTCTAGATATCCCATTTTCTTTGAGTGTGTGTATTCCAAAGAGTTATGGGCAGCAATCCTAACCCTTTGTGGAATCACTAGAGAAGTGCAAGGTTGGGAGGAAAAACTGAGTTGGGCGGTCGAGAGCTTAAAGGGTAAGTCATTATAACATATTTGGCAGGAGAGAAACGCAAGGCATTTCAGGGGGTGGCCAAGTTGAATTCTGATTTCTTTCATTCTTTGAAATATATTGTAAATGTGATACCGTGTACATATATGTTTTTTGGTAGCAGTTTTATCTGCTTCTTGGATATTGATAATAAAAGTTCAATTTATCCAAAACAAAAAAATAACAAGAGTTAACGATTCAATGACTAAATAATAACAAATCAGCAAAGCAAGTGACTAAAACATTATTTTTTAAAATTTTCAATAAAAAAAAAAACAGAAGTGACATCTATTGTAGTTTACCTATGGTACAATTTATGTTGGACTCCAAGTAATTAATCAGTTCACTTTCATTGTCAATTTAACAGTGTTGGTAAACCGGTTAATTTCAACTCAAATTCATTGGATCTACTTGTATTCAAATATGATTCTAGACGATGTAAAGAGATTCAACAATTTGAATCCATTAAACTCGAACCCAATTTGACATTATCACAAAATTTCAAAATAACTCAAACCTGAAATAATTCGAACAAATAGCTTGAAATGACACAAATTCCAAATAATTCAGGATAACCAAACTTGAAAAACTCAAGCTTCAACCTGAAACTAATTCAAAACATAACGATTCAAGATTTTAAATCTCAAGTTGATCTAATCTAATTTAATAGAGTCCCAATACCTATTGGCAGATACTATTTCATCGGAATCATAAGATGTTTTGAACGTCTTTGGATTATGTTTTTTTGACAATGATTTGCTTAACTTGTTCAGAATAAACCAAAACATGCATTTTCAAAGTCAAATCACTTGAAATTAAGGCAGCATTTGATTTTGTTCCTACAAATAAAAAATGCAATGTAGGGTTTACCTAAAAGGAAATTTAATGGTTGCCCTACCAAGAAAGTAGGATGAAGAAATTGAAAATTAACAATTGAAATTTATATTATTCGTTAAAAAACATGTGGAAAGGACCTAAAACATGATTGGTTACCTGAAAGACTGCCGAACTATACCGATCATTCCAAAATAGAAGATAGGCAAAATGCAATACAACTGATGAAAAGTATTGCCCAAAAGGGAGCTTTATTCCCGGTATTATGTCATGGTTTGTGGATCTTAAACCCAAATACTCTTGGAACATAGCTTTGAGATGCTTTTTGTGGCTTCAGGTGCTGGTATGTCATTAAAAACAGGTTCGGAAATGTTGTCCCAAAGTAGGCTCCGTCAGTGTCTAGATATAATTAAGGTAAACTCATTACTTATTTCTTTTAAATAATAATGATGATGATAAAGAAATCTTATTCGCTGGCCATAAAACAAGTTATTCCCCTACAAAATGCATGCAACAAGTAGCAAACAAGTTAAATGGCCAAAAGGATACTGCCTTGGTACTTGGAGCGAGGGTAGTAGATATCTTCACACCTAGGGCAGTATATTTTTACGGTGCTTGACCGAGGAATATCTGATTGACCAACTGGAAGACAAGGTTGTCCGCAGCAGTAAACTCTAGGGCATCTTCCAAAATCATAGTTCTTGTACTTGTCTAGCTGTAAAAATACAAATATATATGTATAGTTGTAATCAGTTGCTCAATTTACATGTATATGAAAACGTCAAACTTTATTATTGAATATCATGGAAAACATCTCACCATAGCAGCAATTCCTTTGCTTGTCAATATGTATCGGGAATGAATCAGACCATAAAGCATCTCTGCCGCAGACTCAACTAATTCATTTTGCTCCTCCGTAAACATATCTCCTATCAAATGTCAGTCCAACACAAATTACTCGTTGCGTGTAGGGGGGGGGGAGAGAAACTTGCCATGTTGTTAGATGACATAAATAACAGAAAAATTTGAAAAATTTGCCATCAACAAGATTTAAAGCAATGGCTAGAATAAAAACAAAAGAAAATAGAAAAGAAAGATATCAACAAGAACAAAAAGGAACGGACTTCCAAACATCCTAAAACTTGACATATGAAGAAATAAATTGAAAGCTTACCGTGAGAAGATTCAACATCCAAAATCAAATCAAGTGCATAATCATAATAAGGAACTTGGCTGCTTAGCCCACAAAGGTTAAAATCATCTTGTATGTAGTCCTCGTCAACTTCGCAAAAGAACTCATTTCCACGTAGATTGCAAAACCAAGAGATCCAAGACGTGTCATCCCCATCAGAACCACTAACATCAGACTCTTCACTGTCAGTTTCAGATTCATCTGCATAAATGCAATCCAAATTTGTGTCAGCACAAAGCATCGCCACCAAAGACATAACGGTAACAACCCTCAGATTGAAAACATGGATTTTAGATGGGTAATCACTGGATGCACAACTATGATGTGAAATTTAGAAAGATGAATACATGGAAGGTTTATAAAACATATAAGGATTGATCTCATTTGATACTGAAAATTGAGGAAAACGTAGAAAGGCTAAGACAAACTTAGTTTCAATGCCGACCCTTCGTTTGAGTTATAAACGCAGACATTGAGCAACACTTGTTCATACAAATACAAGGTCTGGCCAATAACCATATAATCAAATAACACCAAACACTGAGAAAATCTAAATTAAGAGCTTTTACATGACAAAGTATGTTTTTCCCTCCTAATTAGAGATAGGAAAACACATGTAGTTGAAAGTTAAGTGCCATTGTATGCAATGTCAACATAAATCTTTGAGCTTTCTCATTTTTGTTCTCATTATTTCTCAAACGTAGGCATCGAAATACATCTAGTGCGATTTGTTTTTCAAAAACATTCACATTAATTAAGAATAAAAAATTATTATTTTTATTTATATCCAATTTCGATTATGTAAATTTCATATTAATAGCAATAAAAGAAAAATATCATTCCATCAGAGATCAAATATACTCAAATAATGGGAACAAATATTACTGCGAAATAGTAATGTCTACCTAAACAAAATCAATTAATGATAAAAGACGCAATTTCTCGTAATTTCTCATATGAAACGACATAAATAAAAATCCATTTTTCTAATAAATCCCAACTTATTCATCGAAAGAGGGAGATGTGGTTATTTATGTTCATACCACCAGAGGCGTTTGCTTTGGGTAGAGAAGCAGAGCGAGAGTCACGATATTGATCAGGTTGATGTTTCCCCATCTGGGAGGACAGTGATGACTTATCCTTGCCGTTGATCGCTCTCGAAGTGGACGGCGACGATCGTTCAAGCTGTTTATCAAGCGCCTCGTCGATCCGCTTCCGATCCACCAACCCCACCTCTCCCTTGGATCCACCGGCCGCTCTCTGTCCTCTGTACATCTCCTTTTTCGTTTGCTGCCGTTATGAAACCACTTCCGTTATCGCCGGTTCATAGCGTGGAATAACACAAATGACCCTAGCTCCCACAAAATCTAGGGTTTTCACTTATCTTTTTGGTTTCTGTTTTAAATTTAAGGGAGCTGAGCGATAAAGCTAACCCATTTCTAATTATTTATGTATTTTTATTTTATTTTTCTTCAGGATTCTTTTGGGTTTTCAGTTTATCTTGCTGGATTGTATTGAGGAATAAACAGAGGAGAGGGAAAGGAGGGGAAATTTTAGAGAGAGAGAAGGGTTGAAATCGGTAGAGAATTGTTGGGTTCCGGCGATAAGGCCGATAAATCGGAGGGTGAAAGCTTTGGTTTGCTTTTAAAGGGTGGGGGCATTTATTGCGTGTAACTCCTTCTACATTCTCTATGTTTCTCATCTACACGTGTCGCTTGATCACTTCCTCCATGTCAAAGATATTTCTTACTCGTACAAAATGGGTTAATTCTTAATTATAAGGGTGAGCGTTTGATCGAGTCAAATTAAAAAAATTTAAGTTAATTAAATTTACGAGTTTATTTTATAGCTTAAACTTTATTTAATTTTTTTACTCAAGTCGAATTTATAAAATTTGAGTCGAGTTTTTGTATAAATTTAATTATAATTATTTACAATATGATAATACAAATTGATTTCAATTTAAACAAATTTCTATATCGATATACGAAATACATATATTTCTTACTTTTTCTTATGTGACATATATTTCTTCGTATTTTTTTCATATGTGGTATATATATATCAGGAAAAATTAAGAGACTCGGCTTGACCTTAAAAATCGATCTTGTAATTATTAAAAAATTCGAGTTATTCAAAATTTCATTTTAGAACTCAAACTTTTGAATTTTTTTGAGTTGAGTCGAGTTTATGAAATTTAGAGTCGAGCCAAGATGAGTCTAATTTTTCCACATTGAATTAAGTCAAAATTTCAACTTTTTCGAGTCGAGTTTTGCTCGCATCTATCTCTCAACGTTCCTAAACTATTATGCCTCAACATAAAATTGTTCTCGAAAATTTCTTAATTATGTTAATTATCGTATTAACTAAGTCCTTTCATTAATTTAATTTGGGTGTTAAATGTTATTTTTTTATAAATAAAGGATACTATTTATAGGCCTCGTTAAAAACCTTCCTAACCTAAATGGAGGAAAAGAGTACCCATAATAGTATTTACAAGAATCATAGCTCATAACAAACTCCTCAAAAAGCACACATAAGGAACAAATAAGGAAAATAAAGGACACTAAGTCCACACCTTAAAGACCTAAGGCAGAAACTAAGCATTCTAGTCCCCATGGTTCGCATCCTGCCTAGTAGCTGGTGTATTGAAAATTTGCGCATGATCAAGGTCAACCTGGAGAAGAGGCACCGCCAGGGCTGGTGGCGTGACGTAAGATGCTATGGACGGAGTAGGATCCCGCCCCAACTTCGCTAAACAGTCCGCAACTAAGTTTGCCTCACGATACAGATGTGATATAGAGACCACCCAATTCCCAGACAATAGCACCTCAATATGCTTGATCAAATGCATAGTTTCCCTCCCACGTAGCTAGTTATTAATTAAATGGACACCATGCTTGTTATCCAATTCCACACAAACTTGGCGAATCCCCGTAGACCAAGCTCGAGACAACCCTTCAATTACGCCCCATAGCTCAGCATCAAGGGTCGTGCAGATCCCTATAAACCTTGAGAAACCGTGGATCCAAGTACCATCATCACAGCAAATTACACCACCACATGCTGAAAGCCCAGGAAGAAGGACAATGAGAAAGAAAAGAGGATACCTTCTGGAAATTTATTAAGAAAAAATTAAAATTCAACCTAACTTAATCAATAATTCCTAAAATGCATGAATGCATGGCCATACGAATCGAACAACTTAACCCACAATCCCGATACCAAAAGAGATGAAGCCTGAATACTCAGGACGACACTCCCACAAGAATATCGGGACCTCGAGTACTAAAATAAAATAAAGCGATGAATTAGATATGACAATTAACCATGCATGAACTAATATATGAACATAACGTAAATGAAATAAAGAAAGAATAAACATATACATATGTTAAAAAAACATAATATGTAATAAAATATGACATAATATTATGTTATAATATCTGAAAATGAGACATGTGGGAAATTTACCTACTATGGTATATATGATATACATACTAATATACAATAGTATGTACAAAATGTTGGTGTGCTATATCGTTAATATTCATATAAATATAACAATAATGATAAAATATGGGTAATACCTATATATTTAAAATAGAATGTATACATAAAATGTGATAATATACAAAGACATCATAGTATAGTAAGAAATATATGTATATGTACATGTATAACGTTATATATATATGTGTATATATATATGTATATTATAAACATTGAAAATAAACATGATATAAGTATATAAATATGTAACATAATAACACATAATATAACAAGCGTAAGCTATATAACATATATATTCACATTATACATCATACATGTAATGTATACTAACATATTTATATCGCATCTATTATATACTACATGTCATTTATCATCACACATATTTAGTATACACATAATATATATACTAAAACACAACAATGAATAACCGAAAATAAACGAAATAAACAACATGTACCGAACAAGTAAATTGAACATAAATACACAAAAAGAACTGAAATTAAATGCATGTAAAAACGGTGCTGAAATTTGATATGCATGATGAATTAGGGACTAAATTAGAACTTTGGGTAATTGTCAGGGACTAAAGGCGTGATTGAATCGAGCGGAAGAACCTAGGGGGTTATTATTTCAGGGCGGAAGGGTTTATAAGGGTATTTACCTATTTTGTTTTAAGCCCAGGTATATAAGATACTTATAAACCGAAAATAAAACCTTTCTCCTTCATTTTTTAAACCGCTTCAAAAAAATTCCTTTATTCTCTCTGAGAGTTAGGGATTAAACCCAGATTCCAGCAATCCCCTGCCGTGTCAACCGCCGTGCCCCGTCGTCGGCCACCGCTCGCATACAGCCGGCAAGTTCAAAAACCAAACAAAAAACCATCTTTCCAAACCCTTTTTCTCTTTTAAACCCCAAATCGACCTTTATTTTGATAAATAAACACCCTAACCTCTCGTATTTAAAAAAATCGTGACCATTTTGAACCCCTAATCCTCCAGTTCACCCTTGTCGGTGCTAAAGCCGAGGGATTATCACCGGGAGGCGACTCGTCCATCATCGGAAGCCCTAGAATGGTCGAAAAAACGGACGACAAAATGGTAAGGATGCTAACTCTACTATGCTATTTTGTTTACATGTAAAGAGAATGAAAAGAGGATACCTTCTGGAAATTTTTTTGATTGATCTCAAAACTGATTACATGTAGATTTATTACATGATATATATCCGATTTTGATTTGTCTACAAGAATGGGCAAAATAAATGCAAATACCGTAGAGGATTTTGAGTCCGATATTCCCTTCATTTTTTATTATTTTGTGGATTGAGGGAGATTTGGTGGCCGTACGGTGATAACAGATTTTTCGGCAGTGAGGGAAGCCGTTGATGATGACACACGGCAGCACCAGAGGGTGGGAGGCGAACGGTATCTCTCGGTCAGATGAGATATGGGCTGTTAGATCAGATTCAATCTAACGGCTGAGATCACTCGAAGATGGACAATCTTGATGATGGCTGGGCGAGGACGTGGCGGCTCCAGATGACGACGCGTGGCGCGTGGGAGCGGAAGAGCTAGGGCGTGTCTTGCACGCGCGCGTGGGAGGCGAATAGTCCGCGATTGATCTCCACGCGGGATCTGGAGGGACGCCGGGTTTCTATCTTGGCCGTTGGATCTGGCTTGATCCAACGATCCTCATGTGGCTGCGCATAGAATACCAGATTGGATTAGGGTTTCTATTAAGTGTTGGGCCAAACAAGCCTTGCAAATGAACTGGACTGGATTATTATTTAATAAATTGATTGTGTTTTCATTTTTTATTATATGTTCATTTATTTTAATAATAAATAATAAATATAATTATAATGATAATAAAATAATTATAATGATAAGAAATAATAAAAACCCGGGTTAACAGACCCCAATAAAATTAGAGTTTACACAATACTATCACTTGATATTTTTAGAAATTATAAAAATTCAATATTTTTTAAATAAAATAAAAAATTCTTTGGAAGTTCTAAAATTTTAAAAAATTATAAAATTATAAAAAATAGTTTTCAAAAATATTTGTAAATATCATATGACAGAACTGTAGTGAGTCGTGTGATACTAATATCTCAAGAAAAGAATCGTAAAAAATTGATGGTCAAAATTATTCAAAGGGCTTAGTTGATTAAATTTATTGGTCCGAGGGCTTATTTGGATGCAAAAAAATTTAGAAGCTTAATTAATTTTTCCCCCAATTGTTTAGGGCTTAAATCACCCTTAAGCCTTTTTTAACACAGTTTATGTTATCAAACGTATTTAAAAAACAAGTCATTGAAAATATTTTATTTTAAATTGATCAAAATTTTCAACCGATTATAAAAAAGATCTTATTTAAATTAAAAAATAAATAAAAAATATCAGCTGGACATGAAGTCTGTGTCTGATGTTCATCTTTCAATGTTTTAAAAACCTTTGAAGTTTTAAAATTTTCCTATCCCCGTACCTTTGGGTTGTTTAACCATGAGATTTGCAGGTTTGATATTGTTGATGTCTAACAATGATAAACACCAAATAAAAAAAAGGGATTACGATGGTTGGAGACGATTTTAGTTTAAATATTAAAATTTAAAATTATAGACATCAAACAAGAGAAGTAGAGAGAAAGACTGTGATGGTCGAAAGTAGTTTTAAACGATTCATTCTAATTAATTTAAGACGAAAAATCGTAGACAGTAAGGTGATTGAAAGTGAAAAAAAAGAATAAAATAAAAGAGATACTTCTTTGGTTGCCTTGTCTCCTTGTGTCGACCCCCTCACAATTATCACAAAAGGTGTCAGACCTAGCGTGATGCTGGCTACTAATAGATTGGCATAGTAGGCTCGACTGTCGAGAAATAGACTGAGCTGTTGCTTTAAGTGGACTTTGATAAGTGTCATGTTAAGGCATGTTAGCTAAGTACGGAGATCGATTCGGAGAATGAAAGTTTCAGAGACTATGATGCCTTACCTGTTGGGAAGTGGTTTGGACACTAAGAGATTTAGAGGAATTGAGGTAAAAATTTACAAATTCCGGAGACCATTAATTCAGAGGTGAGCTTTAGACTTCGAGTTTGGAGGCATATATTGGAGGATAACATATACTTAACACCAGTGGCGGAACATGTAAGGGACTAGAGGGGGCCATGTCCCCCAAATTTTGAGAAATTAGAATTTGACCCGTATAGTTTAAAAAAATTAAATCTGGCCCCCTCAAGATTTTAAAAAAATCATATTAAGCTTCCAAAATTTGAATATTTTAAATTAAGTCCCCTCGTAATTTTTAAAATTTCTTATTAAATCTCTCAAAATTATTAAAAATTTTAGTTAAATACTCAAAAATTTTAAAATATATAGTTTAAGCCTCTACATTTTAAAAAATAAATAAATTTGACCCTAAACTCTTGCTCCAAATTCTGCCAATGCTTAACACTATACTTGCACATTTCGATTATTGTTTCTCGAAAGCAATGATTCTCTCACGTCTTGAACAAAACCCTTCGTCTTTGGGGACCATACTCTTGGTATAGTCTGTTTTTTTTAAAGAAGGTGTTGTGTTGGCATCATTTAGTCAAGTTGTCTGAAAGAGAAGATGCTCATTCAATTTGCACCGTCAAAATCCAATACTTAATGTATCTCTTCTGTTTCCACCCTTTTCGAAGCAAAATGATTCGGATAAGTAGGCCTAGCTTGCTTAATACTTGCCCATTGTGTTGATCCATTGACCCACATGCTAAAGACTACACGATGGAGGAGTCTCGACTTCTCCCACGTGAAATGAGCTTTTTTTTTTGACAATGCCCACGTGAAATGAACTTGTCTTGAAGATAATATGTCTCGTTTATTCATAGAAAAAGCATCCCATCATCAATCCTATGCACATATTATTATCCCCTTTCCAAGATCCAAAATGGCGTTCGTTCACCTTGCAATTTGAGCATTCCCATTTTAGGTACTTGCAACATGGATAGATAGATGCTTGTGTAATATAAACGGCAATCTCGAACCTTCGCTGGTGTATTGGTCATGGGTGTTAGAAAAATATAATTTTGACTTTAAATGAGAAATTAATTCAAACATTATAGAGGAAAATATGGAATCAAATTGATTCTCAATATTAAATGCTCCATTAGGTTAAATGTTTCCTTATACCCCTCATGAAACCCCTATAAATAGTGTGCAAACCTTTTAAGTTTTACGCAACTCAAAACACATAGAATTTTCTATTGTTTTACTATGTAATTTTCAAAAGTAGTTTTGGTGATAGGAGAAGGCAAGAGAATAGTTTGTGATCTCCACAGTTGTGCTACTATATAAGATCATTTAGTTGTTGTATCTTGGGAGACAGACGTCCGACAATCTCAAGCACCAAAGAGTGACCGAAAATCTGTCTTAAGGAAACTGTGTAGCTACATGCTTCAACTTGTTTTCAATCAGTTTGGTTTAGATATGATGTTTCTATATTTGTTCTATTTGATTAATAATAATATCAATATCTAATTTTATTATATTCGATTCAATATTTTAATATAATATATTTATATTTTATTAATTACATTTTCGTCTTGGACTAATAATGCCTTAACAATCTTAAGATAGATTTACGTTTTAATCTAAGACGAGCAGATTATCGTTACAAGGATGATCAAAGGATGTATCATTGTGGATCGAGAGACCCGACAATGAAAATTATCATGTTCTTCTCGCGATTCTCCTCGGCCATGAAATCAGTATCACTCGGCATATCTACACTCCTCAACTGCAAGACTAGTAATTAAAGCTTCAAAAGTCGTAAATCATTTAATAATAGAACGGTAAAACCGTTCACCATTTATTATTATGAAAATGTTTACCATATTAAATTATGGTCTTAAATTATGGCCTATTGGGGCGTTAATTCCATTGCAAGCCTAGTATTGCTATAAAAGCGAAGTGCCAGGTAAAAGCACAATGGCTTCCCTGTTCGCTGGGAAATATTGGGTGATTATGGACATGATTGCTCCAACCCGGAATCTATCGAGATTGATCATTCATGGTTGCGCACTCCGGAAACTTGGAGAGCAAGGTGGAATGCTGGCATTCAAACATGAATCTCGGCCAGCCACTATTAATTATGGTTTATTATGGTAATATTTTTGGTGTTATTACCTTATAAATTTTGACTTTAATAATTATAATTATTAAATATGATAATTATTATTACTTGTGCTTTTAGAAACATTGTGGATTTTATTTTCGTACTAATAATTTCTTTTGAGAAATTGTTTAGAGACGAACAGAATATCCAGACGAAGTCTTAAATTTTTAGAAATTGAGATCTAGTAATTAAATTCGTTTTCGGGAATTTAATTCCTGCCGTTTTAACGGATTTACTTGATCTCTTTTTTAAATGAAAATCAGCGAAATCTCCATCAGTTTTGGAAACTAAGATCTTGTAAATAATTTGTTTATGGATTTAATTTATGTCATTTTAACGGGTTTACGTGATATCTCTTTTAAACAAGAAACAATCTGAATAAATTTATTTATTCAAATTTATTGTGGACAAATCTGTTTAACCAAAAATTGTCATTGGAAGTAACATTAATTACTGATTTTGTTTTAAAATTATAATTCTGTTGTATAACAAAATCGAAATAATCAAGAATTAATTTTCTGGTTATTATAGAACTATTGCTAATTCTGGGAAACACTCTTAAACGAATAATTGGAAATCCTTTTGAAAGTGCATGTCTAGGATTGATTTCTTGAAAGACTTGGTATTTAAGCGTGCCTAGTGCACCTCCTCTCTTTCATGCTAATCTACCTGGTGCATTGTTCATTACTAAGATTTCTCGTATACCGTGTGAACATTGTGACTATGAGTCATAATAGAGGTATAACAAAAAGGCTCTACAAAGTAGTCAAGCCTAATATTTCCAAGGCAAACATGATGGAAGTTAATCAGGACTTCAAAAGAGGCATATTGAACGAGGCCAATGACGTGGAAGAAATTTTCAAGCAAGTATCCAATATGAATGTATGTGCTGTGATTTCTGAAATTAACGTGGCTAACTCAGATCCAAGAGAATGGTAGCTTGATACTGGTGCCACATATCACATTTGTAGTGAAAATGACTCATTCGTTGAGTTGGTTCCTAGTGGGTAGGGCTAGCAACGGGTCGGATTTGGGTGGGTTAGAGCTCCACCCACCCCACCATTTGTATCCAAAATTGTCATCCAACCCACCCACCACCTGCTTGATCATTGACCCAAATCTGTCCCACCCATCAATTACAGATGAGGCGGGTGGATCGAGTCATAAATGAGTTCTGCTTTTAGAAAATCAGAATTGAAATACATGTAACATCTTACTAAAAATATTTAATATTTAATACATTAAGTCAACAACTAATAAAGTTTCAAATTTCCAATACTCTGACATATAACATAATTACATAAACAAAGTTCCCTCTTCCCAATAGTAAACAAAGGCCTAAAAAATTACATAAGTGAGCAAGCACCAGCCTCCGCCTCTTTATTTCATCTTACCATAAAGCTATTTCCATTAGTTGCTCACATAATCACCTTCAAAGGTCCTCCCGATCCTGTAATAAATGGAAAAATAAAATATTGTGACATAATTTTTGAAGCAAAAAAATAAATAAATTTAAGAGAAGAATATGAATGAATTACCGAATTAACATCAACAACTTCACTTGATGAACATTCATCGCCTTCCACGTCATTATCCTGCAAGATAGTAGCACATGCTTGTGCATTATCGAAACAAGAGTCTAAAATAATATAATAAAACATATTATCGATTATAAGATCCAAAATATAAGAAAATCCAAATGCATATAAAATACGATAAATTTTACCCGAATACTCTCCAAGTATCTAATTCTGCATACACATGAGAGCCTCCACCGTATCCGTACAAGGCTTGAACGTTGGGAATGACCATCCTCCCACCCATGCTAAAGGCACTCTCTGAAGCTACAGTAGATGTGAGAAATTGCTAAAATATCCTTAGCAATTTTTCTCAAGCTTGGAAATTTTAAATCAATTCTCCAATAGTGAAGCATGTCAAATTCATTACTCTCGGGTAATGCTTCATCCTCAAGATAGTGATCTAACTCACACCTCACATTATCTTTTCTTTTTTTAGTCCTCTTAATTTTAGTCCATTTATCAACTTTCTTATTGCCACTTTCATTAGGATTATTAACTGCATTTCTTTTACCCAACAACCCATCATGAGTAGAAGAGACATAATTCTCATGGTCAGGTTTATCTTGGTACTCAAGAAGCAGTTCATACAACAATCCTCGAACCCTTTCTATTTCAACACCTGCATCATCACCATATATTTCATTGAAGTAATAGTCCACACACTCTAACTTATTCCGAGGGTCCAAAATGGCTACAACTGCCAAAATTCCATTTATATTTGACCAATATTTGTCGAACTTCTCCATCATTTTTTAGCCATATCTCTAATAACTTGCTCATCATCACTATTCTTCCAAGCTTTTAATGCTATTTTGATCTCACATACTTGCCGAAAAAATAAGTTGGCAGTAAGATATTTTTTCCCAGAAAACAACTCAGTCACTTTGTGAAACTTCTTCAACTTATGAAAATAATTTCAGCTAACTCCCAATCACGTTGAGTAGGAACCACTAACTTAAATTTAGGATTTTGAGTCTTCAAATTAGCAAAGACGTTTTTAAATGGCAAAGTACTTATACGCATCAAATAAGTGGAGTTCCATCTTGTTTTACAATCAAGTGACAACTTTTTAGAACAATCAATTTTCGAAGCTCTAGCCTTGTCCTCAAACTTTTGAACTCAATTAGGAGTTCCAGTCCAAAACGCAACACAATTACGAATCCTTTCAATCCTAGAACAAATTACTTCCAAACCATCTTGAACAAATCAAATTCAAAATATGTGCACTACAACGCACACGCAAAAAATTACCACCCAATAAAAGACTATCATGATCAAATTTCTCTTGTAACACATCAACCATAGCATCATTTTTTGAACAATTATCCAGTACCACAGATGCGATTTTTTCAACAATATTATACACATTCAAAGAATATATCAAAAATTGGGCAAGCATGTTGGCAGTATGCGGACAAGGAACATAAACAAACCTATTATAAGACGACATAATTAAAACACGTCAGTTTTGAGCAAATAAAAAATCACTAGAGGAACAAAACACAAACAAGTATGAAACCCCTCAAAAGTTTACAAAAAAGAAATTAACAGAATATATACCTTAAGGTTTTGTTTTGCAGATTCCAACGATCATTAATATAGTGTGCTGTGACCGCCATATAACATTTCTTCTGATTCGAAGAAGTCCACATGTCAGTAGTAATTGCAACTCTCCCCATATGATCATCAAATAACTTCTTCAAATTTCCTTTCTCTCTTGCAAACATTTTCAAGATATCATATTTCAAAGTATTGCGTGAGATTATCTTGAAGCTTGGATTTAAGTTGTTGATGAATTTTTGAAACCCAACATGCTCAACAATAGGTAACAGATACTCATAAAGAATAATCATACTGGTTAGCTCATTTCACGATACCTCGTGAGAAAACACATGGTTTTCTAGCTTTATAGATGAATCTTGTTTACGATTAATAGACAAGATTTTTTGGCGCAAATTAACTTGTATCATATTCTTTCTAGAGCATCTAAGTTCAAGATGATCTTTCAAATGCGAGGGTCCATTTTTACTTTTGGCAGAGAATATGTAACCACAATGTAGATACTTTGCTCTTGTTTCTCCATTAACAACCATCCTCTCAAAGTGATTCCACATCGGGGAAGTAAGCTTTCTAGGTTGACAAGGTGGTGAGCTTGATGGCAGATGCATAATTGCATTTTGTTGAGATGAATCTGGAAATTCTGGTGTAGAAGGTATGAATTGAGCAGGTGGCTGAGTATTACTTGAAGTCGGTGTAATGACCCGAACTTCGGGTTAGTAAATCGGGTCTCAGGCCCAGTTTATTAGCCTTTATTTTAGAAGCCCAATTGAGGTGGTTTTGTTGGGCCTATTATTTTGAGGAAGAATATTTGAAATTTAAAAAGATGAGATAGCAGAAAAAAGGGATATGATGTTGGAAAGAGAAAAAGGTAAAAAGTTGAGGAGACAAAGAGAGAAGAAGAAATGAAAGAAAGTTAAGGGGGAGAATTTCAAACTCTGATCTACAGGGATCAGGGCGCCCGTTGTCGATACCTCCACCGCCACTGTGTTTATCTCATCAAGATGAGTTCACCGGTACCAGCGGCACCGCCATCGGAGCTGTCATCGAAGAGGCGAGAGAAAATAAAATCTGGGTTGTTGAGTTGGGGTAGTTTGAGTGTTCAAATCGAGAAACGGAAGCTACCAACGCGTTCACCAGCTTGAGAATAGCCGGCCGATAAAGTTTGGCCGCTGGAATCTGCCGCATGTGCCACATACACCGCCGGCCGCAAGTGGGCTTCGTTCTGGGCAGTTAGAGCCATATGAGTCGAGCCACTGAGCTAAGCCGTTTGACCGAGCCGTCGAGCCGTTTGACCGAGTCACTAAGCTATTTGAACGAGTCGCTTGACTGAGCCGCCAAGATGTTTGATCGAGTCGCCAAGCCGTTTGACTGAGTAGTTGACCAGCCACTGTTGATCGTTGACTAACCATTGCTAACCGTTGACTTTTTTAAGGGGCCCTACCTGGGGGTTTCTTGAAGTTCTAGATCTAATGGCATAGTCTGTTTTGCCAAATTTGAATTTGGTAAGCTGTTTTTACACATTTGACCTTCTGAATTTAATAGATGGATGCATGAATTAATGTAGTTTCATATTCATTGGTATACGATGATTATTTAGGACCGAAAATCAGGTCAAGTGGAATATTCAAGAAGCTCAGATGAGGATTTTAGCGATATCGGCTTAAGGTTAGTATACCTAGGACTCCTATTGCTTCGTGAGCATTATAAGCGTAATTGCCTAGCTTGTTAGTGGTTGCAAAATAGGTTGATGATAGATAAACATGTGTTGAAACCGGTATTATGAGAACTTAATATTTATGAGATGCTTTATGTGGAGAATATAATGAGATTTATGGAGGCTTTATAGACCATGTAGGGTCGTTTGAGATGCTCATATGATTATTCGATGTTGTTTTGATTGGTTGAGATGATTATGATGTCCTGTATGCTTGCTCGAATAGATTATTGTTTTTGATGGAATTTGTGTAATGGATGTGTAGCGAATTTTTTAGAAATTCAAGTTTGTCCGGTTGTTACGGGTTATCCCCAAACCATTCTTTGAAATTAGGTTTAAATGGGAATTCCTTTTTTTTGAAAATTATTTTTTTCTTTTGAAAATCATAAAAACTTGGAAAATTGATTCTATTTGAAAATAAGACTTAGAGTCGCCATCAGCCACTTGGATAAGGTAGGTCGGGCACCAAAAAACTAGAGATTCAAATTAAAAGGGTTTGAGAGTTGGTTACACGTGGGGAAGGATTAGCACCCTCATCACGCCCGAAAATCGGTACCAAAATATTTGTTGCTTTCAAAAGGATGAAAATTGTTGAAATTTAAATTGAATTGAATTTGGCGTTCTGAATTGAAAATTGACTTTAATCAGACGAGCTTTATCAAATTGGTGAGTTCAAATTAATTGGAAATTTAATTAATAAGGATGACGATACCTCGGACCATAGATTAATCCGACATCAAATAAGGTCGATTGCCGTGTTAATTTATGGTTCGAATCTCGTACGTCACCTTTAGGCATGATGCAAGCAGTTAAGATATGATGGAATGATCTTGTCAAATTTTAATTTTAACCCGGTTCAGTAAGGATTAATCCAAATATTCGGTCAACATCCATTGATGCAAGATTGTTACAACACGAATATCAGGATTAATAAATACCTGATGTTCTAAGATTTAAATTAATTAATGTAAGATTAGTAGGGTCAAATGAATGACAATTAAAGAATGACAAACAAAAGGCTTAAAAGATAAACACACAAAAAGAAGCCTACCCAAAGTCCTAACCTAAAAGGCCCAAGTTATGGAAAGCCCAATTAGTGATCTAATTATGAACTAAGTGAATCTAGCATCAGTCCTAAATTATTAGCCCTAGATAACTAAACCCTAACAATTATGATAATTAATTTAATGTTAATCTAAACTTTGAAGTTAATTTCATCTTAAAAGTAATTAAGAAATGTTCGATTAATTTAATGAATTTAACATTCACCCGAATAAGCCAAGAGCAAATTTAAATTCACTAAATTAATTCGAACCCTAATCTAACCAAGGCTCTGAAGAATCTAATCCTAAAATTAATTTAATTAATTTAGGGATCGTGCCCCTATGAGGCGAGCACACAACTAAATTAATTACACTAATTTACCTAAACTTAATCTATAGCCCTAAAGCCCAAAAACACTAAAGCTAGGCCTAAAAACCTAAGGCCCAAGACTATTAAAACTAGGCCTAAACTACAAGAGCCCAAAACTAAGGTTCAAACTATCTAAAACTAGGCCTAAACTAGAAAGCCCAAGCCCACAAACTACTATTATATTATAAAAAAATATTATAGATTAAAAAAACCAAATTATGTATGTTAAAAGAAAATATATATTATACAAATATTATAAAAAAGGACTTTTTAGCCCATATATTTTTAAAAACTATATATATTATACATTATGAAGAAGCTACATGTTATATATAAAAACTATATACTATTTTATATATAAAACTATATACTATACTATATATAAAAATCCCTATATTATATTCTTTGCAAAATACATATTATATTTATGGAAAACCATGTACAGTTTATAATCCTTAAAAAATGTTTTGAAAACTACAACTTTGTAAAATTATATACTATAAACCTTTATAAGAATTATATATTTCATAAAACTATATTTTATAACCATATATATCTATTAAGCTATATAATATGATATATCAACCACGTGCCACATTTCAGCCAAATAACATATAAACTAGTAACATGAAATTAAAAAAGCTGGGGATTAAATGAAATAAGATGCAAAACAGAAAATAAACATGCTTGATTCAAGGGGTGGATTAGGGGGTTAAAACACTAGATTTAGGACTGAATTTAAAAGAAACAGAATAAGAGGCCGAATTTAAAGAGGAAACGAGGGACGAAATTGCAAAGGTTTGGAAAGTCACAAGGACTTGGAGGGTGATTAACAAAGGCGGAATTGCTTAGGAGGGTGATTATTCCATGCAGAGGAATTAAACCTGTGATTTTAAAAAGTGGAAGCCCTTATGGGCGTAATATTGATAAGGCGGAGGGATATATGGAGGCAATAAACCATTTTTAAAAGGGGTTGACTATAAATTTCACTTTTAAAGATATCTCAGCTATTTTCTTCATTTATTTGAACCCGAAACCCCTATATACTCTCAACTGTTCTGGAAATGGATGAACACTGCCATTCATTCCCAGATTCTAACGAAACTCTGCCGTACACCGCCACGTCAGTCGCCCTTCCCAGCGGCCGACGAACTCAAAAACCACCCAAAACACCCCATTTCACGTTCTAAACCCAAATCTGAAACCTTTTTTCCAAAACCGAGACCCCTTTTCCCTTGAAACCTTAAAACAGAAACGAAAACCCCCTTTACTTTTTAGAAAACCAGAACAAAAACCCTCTTTTGAACGAGAATCGAAGGAAACTCCGACTCCCTACATCAGCTCAACCTTTGTGTTCTCAAAAGAGAGCAGAATGAGATTGTCACCGGAGGCATGACGAAATCGAACAGCCGTGATGGTGAGAACTTAAACCCTAAACCCCTTTCTTATACTTTCGAATGCGAAATGCAAATGGAATTGGAAATTTTTTACCTCTGAAACCTAAAGCTGCTCTTTTTATTCCTTTGAGAATTGTCGAATGCCTACAAATGGTTTAGGGCTTTCTGTTATATAGCCATATTTACATTTTTTAAAAAAATAATAAAAAACAATCCTAAATATGCTATTGGTTGCCTCTATGTGTATTTGGCCAGATTCATGTTAGCCACTATGAAATGTTTCTTTGTCCCCTGTATTTGCTGCTGATTCCCTAGTTTTCTGCCAATTTTGTTTTGATCCCGTCTGACATTTGCCCTTGTTTGTTGCATGGGAGGAGAGGATAGGGGACTAGAAGGTTTGCTGGTGTGGCTGAGGACGTGGCGGGCAGCTCCTGTCGTGGCTCTGACGTGGCGGGGATGTGGCTACCAAGATGGCCAGGATTCGAATGGGCAGAATCTGAAAGGTCAGGCGGTGTTACACACGAGCGCGTTTGGAAGTGGGAGCTGCACGTGGAGGACTCCAAAGGTCAAGCATGAGCGCGTTGGGATCTAGAAAGGCCTCTCCCGGTTCAGTTTAGACTGTTAGATCAAAGTCGATCTAACGGTAATCCTTTGGCTGCGCAGGGAATGAAAGAGGTTATCAGATTAGTTCATTAGGGTTTTAATTACATTGGGCCCAAAACGGGCCATATGTATATAATATGTAATATGTACTGTGGGCTTTTAAAGTGTAAACGGACTCTGTTTTTTATTAATAAACTTTGGGCTCTCTCTTTTTATTTAAAATGTATAGGCTGATAGTAGTTTTTAGTTTCTTTTCTGATTTTAATTTAATAATAACAAAAATATAGTAATAATAAAAAATATAAATAATGGTAATATATAATGATAATAATGATAATAATAATAATGATGCTAATATCATGTAATAATAAGATAACAATGATGGTAACCAAGATACAAAGAAAATATGATATACTAATTACTATTTAGGTTTTTTTTTTCAATCTGGATAACATAACAAAATATAACAATAATATGATAGCAACACATATTTACATCACTTAATATTTTTTTGTTTTGGGTTTTGAATAACATAGCATGATAACAAGATAACAACACATATATACATACATATATAATACTAGAAATATTTTTTGTTTGTTTTAACAAAAATAGACCACAACACCTTATTTAGATATTAGTAACACTTATATGTAAGCCCATTATCATAAAAAAATGGGTCTACCCCGGACAAAATTAGTGATTACAAATGATGAATGATTATGAAGCCGAAAATTAATATTAATGGGATGAATGTGTTAGCAAAAAACCATAATGACTTTCATAAGCTTTAGGGATCGAATAGGCTTGGTAATATCATAATTCGAGGAAATGGTACGAACCCGAGAATAGGGTATCAGTATGAGCTTTGGCCATACCGATACACGATTAGAGGGCATATCGATACGGGTCAGTCCGTACCGGTACTTGTGAAAATTAAAGATTTTTAGTGAGTAGTGTCAGTTTTGGTACGCGTGTGGGTACTGATACTCGAGGGTACCATATCGATACTTGTGTACGAGTACTGGTACCCGGTATGACAAATAAGCAATAAGTACAAGTTAAGGATGAAAATTGATGTGAATATTTATAATTGAATTACGCCTTGTATAAATGTGATTGAATGGATTAATGGGCTTATGAATGAGATTAATTATATATGAGCCTAATGAGTAATAATTCAGAAAATGTTTAGTGACTTGTTTGTAATAGCAAACATAGGGGTCCTTGGTGGATCGTGTGTTGTTACGTGCCAAGTAAGGGCACTTGTGTGGTTGAGTCTCTTGATTGATGAGATCTGGATACCTAGTGAGAGAAAGAGTGTGCTGCAACACCATGCTTGAAGATTCCCAAATGTAGGACGTTGGCCTCATTCAAAAGCTCGATGAGAGATCCTGAGTGTGGGTGTATGATCTTGATGTTTAGTGGTCGTGGGCCATACCCCATAGAGTGTAGGATCCCGATGCTTTATAGAAGTGGGCCTCACTCAGAGTGTACGATCCCGATGCTTTATGGACGTAGGCGTCACTCTTACAATATGGTATGATACTTATATGCTCGATGAGAGATTCCGAGCATAAGTGTAAGATCCCGATGCTTTGTCGATGCGGGCCTCACTTGGAGTTTATGATCCAGATGCTTTATGGATGCATGCATTACTCCAGGTTGTAGTTTTACTTGTTTGTTTTCGCTCAGATGATCTAGTGAGATCCCGAGTATGGTTGGGCCTTGTGAGCCATGTATGAGATTGCTTTGATAAGAGCATGTGTTTAGGCGACTAGTGGTAGCGCCACATATTTATTTATCTATCCTTATTGGTCATACTAGCTTGCATGCTTATGTTCATGATTAGCTTGAAGTATAGTAGAATAGATGTGTACCACTGAGCTTTGTAAGCTCAACACTCAAAATCATTGTTTCCATGTGTAGGTTGATCGTTAGATCATGAGATCGAGGAGCTTTATCAGTATGGGTTTCCAGCATGTGAAGGTCTTCAGAGCATGATACTTGTGTTTAGTGGGCTATGTAGTCATAGGACCTTACGTGGTTGAGTCTGTAATCCTTACTTTTGAAATTGCATTAATCAAGTCAAGTATTTAAATGTTTTAAATTAAAGTGGCACTCCTTTTGTAACTATTTAAATAATTTATTTATATTTTCAACTGTTGACTTTAAATACTTTTAAGAAATAACTTGTTTGGGCTAAACCCAATTTGAGAATTTTATGGTTTTAGTTTGGGCTTGAGACCCAAATTCTGACATCCAAGCTGGGTGTGTTACAACAGTGGTATCAGAGCTTGAGTTTAGCCGGTTCTAGGAAACCCGGGGTGGTATAGGTATTTTAGTAAGGTGTCTAGTGAATACAAGCCCTTAAATTAAGTTCGTACTCCTTAAGACTGTAATCCTGATGGTGTGTCCAATGTTGCCATGATGAATTGTTTACGATTGTGGCCGTGATGGCCGAGTTAAGTGTTTAGTCGTTCTTAGGAGCAGTTCTGGAGGCGAAGTCGCCCCGGATTGTTGAGATTTGATTTAATTGAATGATACTGGATTCGAGGATATGTCCTCTTCCTGCCACCTAAATGGTGTCTTCATTGCATGTTGTGGTCATTTCGGAGCCTTCAAATACGTTATAAGAGTTATAGCAAGTAATCTTCATTATTATACATGATTAACAGTTGTGTTGAGGGTATGGATAATTCGCTCTCGAAATTGATCAGTGGATGCATGTTGGTTGGAAGACCCTTTGTTCACTTAAAAGTGAGTCTTGTTGATACTTAGAGAGTATCATCACCCTTCTTAGAGTCATTTCTCAGAGATAGTGGATTCGGGATCCACTAGTTAGTTAAAGTGTGGCTGAAGTTAAACGTTCTATAGGTTTGAGAGAGCTACCTTCTTGGGAGTTGTCGCACCTTCAAAATTATTTTGGTTAGTCAAATACGATGCTAGCCAGTAATATCGAGAGTGGTGCTCGAGGCTTCGAGACCTTGAGGGAACCCAACCTTTGGTATTGAGGTTGTTTGGACTGTTGCCCTTTTATCGTGATATTTGTGGTGTTCGTTTTGAGAACGAAATAACGGGGTTGTGAGACATATTTGAATGGTGGGCATATGCCAATGTGTACAGTTTGATGCTTAGGAGCTTTTAGACTGTTAGAGTGTTTGTTTATGCTTCTTGGAGGAGTCGTCAGGACTTCATCCCTAGCAAGAACATGAGTGGATGTTAAAGTAAGATCGAGTTGGACGTTGGTTCCTATCGCCGTTGTCAGAGGACATCAACCCAGTTAAGAGAGTCAGAGATTCAGTTGCAAAGGCGCAACCCAAAAGAGGTTTCTTTTGTCTAAGTGTTTCGCCCAAGGAAGAGTCGGGCTTGTTCGCTAGTAAGAAGTTGGTTTGTTGAGGTGATGATTAAACCGTCGATAGATTGTTATGTGACAATGAAGAATTGTTACGTGTCTCTAAAGATGGATGGCTTGTTTAACTGATTGTGATATGCACGTGCGTTTTTCTAGATTTGATTCGAGAACAAGATGGTTGTGGTTAAAATGTCAAAGGCTTGTAGTTTCGAAAAGAAATTTTGGAATGACGATTTCTTGTATTAGGGCATGTCACAGTAACGTTTGATATCTATAGCGATGTTTGAGGTGTTTTAGCGATGATAGGGTGGAGACCACCATATTGTCTCTAGAATATAAGTTTGATGCCTTGCGTGACACGTGTGAATATACAAGGAATATGAGATGATGAGCATTGGTAAGATAATTATCATAATGGCCTTGTGTATGAGAAATGTTAGTTACCGTGTAATCAGATAAGAAAGCAAGGGTTGAGACATTGTAAATGCTTTTGTTGTAACGCGGTTTCCTTGGAAGGAGCCAAGGAACATTGGTAGAGATTCGAGTCACATGATACCATTATGTTGGTTTTGACTCGATTAAAGTTGAGTAAGATTTTAAGATCTTGAAGATGTTTTGTTGTATCATCAGGGCTGCATTTTTGTGCTTGAAGAAGGAAGTGTATGCTTACCCCAACAGTGTGAAGTTTTGGGTACTTGATCTTTAAGGAGTTTAAGTTTTGGATATCGACGCGAGTTGGAGTAGTTGAGAATTGTGGATCGTATGATCGATCACCACCTAAGTAAAGTGAGCTTGTTAAGTGATGGATTATACGAAGTTAGCTCAGATTTGAATATCAAGTTGCCCATGTGAGGCGATCAAGGATTGCAAGTGATGGTCGTGTAAGGGAGTATCGATGCTAGCTCCATGCAGTACTGGTACTTTTTCTTTTGATGTTGATATCGATCGACCAACGTTGATGCTTGTGTGGTTTATATGATCAATCTTCATGTTGAGGATTAGTTAGATTTGGAACCCGTGAGAAGTATCGGTTGCTTATAATTAAGTGGGCTCAGTGTTATGGTTAAATTTTTGGTCAAATGGTTTTGGATGAAACATTAGATCTTGTTGTGGGTGTCTAGGGGAAGACATGTCAAGGCAAGAGATTCTTCTTGTATAGTACAGTAGTTAGAGTACAACGAGTTTGGAGAACGATAGTTTGTGCGTAACTTTTGTATCGTGCTTGGGAAGTAGTGTAGAGTCATGTGTCTGTGATAGTGATAAGTGGTTGACTTACATTCATCTAGGAGTCAACATTGAGTTTGTCAGTTTTTATGATGATTTGACATTCCTCAGTGGAAATTAAATAGATAACCGTGGATCTTGTAAAGAATCATGGGCGTACAGTTTCGATGAGATTTTTGTGAGTGATGATACAATGCTTGATATGTACCATTTAATTTTAATTAGCAAAGGTGAAAACCAGTTAGGAAGTCAGCCTGGTTTGTTTGTGGGAAGGGTTGTACGACACTACAGTGTGTACATGTTACCTTTTGGTATGAGATTCGAGGTTTGGGATGGAAACTTATCCTTTGGTGGGATTTCCATGCGATGATAGATCCGAGTGATGTTGGATTGTAAAACCCTTGTGTGAACTGAGTTAGTAGGAGCTTCTTTATTTTCCGTTTTAATGTAAAGCACGCCGAGATCTAAGTCCAGTCTTGAGACTTGTATAGACGTCTTTTGTTTTAAGAAGTCTCGTACCGGGCAAGCGATGCTTTTTAATAAAGGATAACATCAGAGTTAGAGTCTCCTTCAGGGGGTCAATACGAGAAGAATTGTTTTGTTTTGGATGCAATGACTATTTAGCATCTTGTTCTTTTTTTAGATTGTATGGAGTTAAGGAAGGATTTTGTTGTACAACAAACCTTTGAGTTTTAGAACACAAGTTAAGTTTCTTTGATGACATATTTGTGTGACGCTTTGGTCAAGGTACCGTTGGGTTTGTTCTATGGCTTTGGTTGTGCACCGAATAGTGATGGATCTCTTTAAAAGAAATAGTCAGTTGAATTGGGTTGTACAGAGCGATGATGTATTTTTTCTAAGAGAAAGGACCAGTTCAGATTATGTTTGTATCGTTTGAAGTCAATGATTATACTTGAAAAGTGTTGTTAGAGATCAAAGTAGCGCAGCAGGATATGATTGAGAATGTTGGAGAGTTATAAAAGTTTTAACATCTTCTTTGGTTTAACGGTATAAATTTCGAGGACGGAATTTCTTTTGAGGTGGAGAGAGTTGTAACGACCCGAACTTCGGGTTAGTAAATCAAGTCTCAGGCTCGGTTTATGAGCCTTTATTTTAGAAGACCAAGTGAGGTGGTTTTGTTGGGCCCATTATTTTGAGGAAGAAGATTTGAAATTTTTTTAAAAAATGAGATAGTAGAAAAAGGTGGATATGATGTTGGAAAGAGAAAACGGTAAAAAGTTGAGGGGAGAGAGAGAAGAAGAAATGAGAGAAAGTTAAGGGTGGAGAATTTCAAAATCTGATCTGCAGAGATCGGGCCGTCTGTTGTCGGCACCTCTACCACCATTGTGTTCATCTCATCAAGATGAGTTTGCCAGTACCAGTAGCACCGCTATCGGAGCCGTCATCGGAGGGGATGAGAGAAAAAAAAATCTAGGTTGTTGAGTTGGGGTAGTTCGAGTGCTCGAATCGAGTAACGGAGGCCAACATCGTGTTCACCAACTTGAGAATAGTTAGCTGGTGAAGTTTGGCTACCGAAATCTGTTGTACATGCCGTTGGCCGTGAATGGGCTTCGTTATGGGTAGTTAGAGCCATTTGAGCCGAGCCGAGCCGAGCCACCGAGTCGAGCTGTAAAGCCGTTTGACCGAGCTGCCAAGCCGTTTGACTAAGCCGCCAAGTCGTTTAACAAAGCCATTGACCATCCGTTGTTGACCGTTAACCAGTCGTCGTTGACCGTTGAATTTTTAACCCAAATTGACTTTTTCTATGGGACCCTACTCGGAGGTTTCTCGATGTTTCGGATCTAATGTCGTAGTCTATTTTTCCAAATTTGAACCTAATAAGCTATTTTTACACGTTTGAACTTGTGAATTTAATAGGGGTGCTTGAATTAATGTAGTTTTGTATTCATTGGTATACGAGGATTATTCGGAATCGAATATCGGGTCAAGTGGAATATTTGAGAAGCTTAGATGAGGATTTTAGCGATATCAACTTAATGTTAGTACACTTCAGACTCCTATTGCTTCGTAAGCATTATAAGAGTAATTGCCTTGCTTGTTAGTGGTTTCAAAATAGGTTGATGATATATAAGCATGTGTTGAGACCAGTATTATGAGAACTTGATATTTATGATATGAATGATGTGGAGAATATGATGAGATTTATGGAGGCTTTAGAGATTGTGTAGGGTCGTTTGAGATGCTCATATGATTATTCGATGATTGTTTGATTGATTGAGATGATTATGATGTCTTGTATGCTTGCTCGAATAGATTATTGTTTTCGATTGAATTTGTGAAAGGATGAATAATGGTAATGTTTGAGTAAATGACTATGAAGATGGAAATTAATATTAATGGAATGAATGCGTTAGTAACAAACCATAATGACTTTTATAAGCTTTAGGGATCGAATAGGCTTGGTAATATCATAATTCAAGGAAATGGTAAGGACCTGTGAATAGGGTATCGGTACGAGCTTTGTCCGTACCAGTACGCAATTAGGGGTCATATCAGTACGGGTTAGCCCGTACCAGTACTTGTGGAAATTAAATATTTTTAGTGAGTAGTTTCAGTATCGGTACGCGTGTTGGTACCGGTACGACAAATAATCTATAAGTACAAGTTAAAGATGAAAATCGATGTGAATATTTATAATTAAATTATGCCCTGTATAAACGTGATAACATGGATTAATGGGCTAATGAATGAGATTAATTATATATGAGCCTAATGAGTAATAGTTCGGTAAATGTTGAGTGACTTGTTTGTAATAGAAACCATAGGGGTCCTTGGTGGATCGTGTGTTGTTACATGCCAAGTAAGGGCACTTTCGTGGTTGAGTCACTTGATTGATGGGATCTGGATACCCAGTGAGAGAAAAAGTGTGTTGCAATGCCATGGTTGAAGATTCCTGAATGTATGATCATGATGCTTAGTTGATGCGGGCCTCATTTGAAGATTCCCAAATGTAGTTTCCAGATGCTTAGTGGTCGCGGGCTACACCCCATAGAGTGTTGGATCCCGATGCTTAGTGGTTGCAGGCTGCACCCCATAGAGTGTAGGATCCCGATGCTTTATGGACGAGAGCCTCACTCAGAGTGTATGATCCCAATGCTTTGTTTTCATGCATAGGTTGATCATTGGATTGTAGGATCGAGGAGCTTTATCAGTATAGGTTTCCAACATGTGGAGACCTTTGGAGTATGATACTTGTGTTTTGTGGGCTATGTATTCATAGGACCTTACGTGGTTGAGTCTTTAATCCTTACTTTTGAAATTGTATTTATCAAGTCAAGTATTTAAATATTTTAAATTAAAGTGGAGCTCCTTTTTAACTATTTCAATGATTTATCTATATTCTCAACCGTTGACTTTAAATGCTTTTAGGAAATAACTTGTTTCGGCTAAACTCGGTTTGAGAATTTTATGATTTTGGTTTGGGTTTGAGGCCCAAATTGTGACATTCGGGTTGAGGGTGTTATAGACGGAGTTGGCATTGAAATCTCAAGAGAAGGAGATTGAGAAAAGAAGGATTTGGAAGCAGCAGAACTACTATATGTATCTCCCATCTCAATTTCTGAAGTGTCAGAACAAATCAATTTCTATTACTCAACAAACAAAAACAGAACATAAATTTTTATACTATTGTACTATTATTTCTCACCCTCTTCAAAGAAAAACAACAAGTAAAAACATTTAACCCATTTAAAAAAAACATAACAAAAATTTAAAAAATAAAACCTAATGCTACCAAATAAATCAAAATTTTGAACAGAACATTTACCACGAATATAAGCAAAAACAAATTCAATCAATTAAAAAATGAAAAAAAATAAAATACAACAACTATAAAAAATCAAAATCTAAAAATGAAATGCAGTGATAAGAAATCAGAGACAAAATAAAATTTTGATTTTGAGTTGAAATATAAAAATGAAAATAGAAAAATAAAAAACGAAATATACCATATTCATGAACTAAAAACTATGTTTTAAACAATTACAAAATTCAAAATGAAAATAGAATATTTTACATAACTTGGTGAGATTTTGAGTTGAAATGGGAGAAAGGAAGAGAAAATTAAAAAGAAGTTGAGAACGATTGAGATATGAAAGCTGAAAAAAATCAAACACTACATAAGAAATTGCAAGAGAAAGAAAAAATGTTGAAATCTAAACCAAAATAAAAAAATTTAAAAATTTACATACCTCTTTGGTCAATTCCTAGTTGAAATTGTAGGAGAAAGTGTGAGAGTAAAAATAGAGAAGGGGCATTGAAATGAGAAAATGAGAAAATATTTTTAGGGTTTAGCCTAAAAAGTCTTAAGGTAATTAGTATTTTTTAAAATCAATATTATATTGATGGATGGATGGATAGGGTGGGTGACAGATCGAATGGTGGGTTGAAAAAATTTCACCTGAATCCATCAGTCGCTCCATCCACCACCCACTTCAAATGGATCAAACCCATGTTCCATCGGGTTTTCCTCCATTTAATTGGGTCGGGTGGACCACCATCCATGGGTAATTGCCAGCCCTACTAGTGGGAACGAGTAGAAGTGATCGTGGTGGTGAATAGTTGGACCATTTGATGAATATTGTTCACAACATGGCATTATTCACGAAGTAACACCACCTTACTCTCCTCAATCCAATGGAGTAGCCGAACAGAAAAATTAGAATCTAAAGGAAATGATGAATGCTTTGCTAGGAAGCTCTGGGTTATCATAGAACATGTGGGGGAAGCTATTCTATCAGCTAATTACCTTTTACATAAGGTTCCCCGCAAGAAAAGAGACAAGACATCATATGAATTATGGAAATGTCAAAAACCTTTCTACAATCACTTGAAAGTGTGAGGGTGTCTGGCGAAGGAAAATAGGTTATAAAACAGTGGATTGTATTTTCATTGGCTATGTAGAACATATCAATGCATATTGATTTCTTGTGTATGAATCAAAGAACCCTAAGATTCATAAGAATACGATAATGGAATCAAAAAATGTCTCTTTCTTTAAAAATGTATTCCTTTGAAAAGCTAGGGAAGTTGGTCAAAGTTCAATGAAACGAACTTCAGAGACCATTGATAAAGATGGCTCAGATAATAAACAAGGGGTTGAGCTTGAAATAGAGCCATGAAGAAGTAAACGAGCAAGGGTAGAAAAATCCTTTGGATCAATTTTTCTAACATTTATGCTAGATGTTGAACATCAAACGTATAATGATGTTATACATTCACCTAAGGGCACCTTATGGAAGGATGCCATTAAGAATGAAATTGATTCCATCATGCAAAATCATACGTGCGAATTAGTGGATCTTCCTCTTGTAATTAAACCATTGAATTCTAAATAGATTTCAAATGGAAAATGAAAGCAGATGGAACAATTGATAAGTACAAGGCCAGATTAGTAATAAAAGGTTACTAACAAAATAAAGGCCTTGACTATTTTGATACATACTCTCATGTATCAAAGATAACCTCCATAAGGATGATACTTGCAATTGTCGCTTGTGGAATCTAGAAGCACATCAAATGGATGTTAAAACAACTTTCCTAAATGGAGATCTTGATGAAGAAATATACATAGAACAACCTGAGGGTCATGTAATTTCAAGTCAAGAGAGGAAAGTCCGTAGATTGGGGAAGTCCTTGCATGGGCTTAAACAACCACCAAAGTAATGAAATGAGAAGTTTGATAATGTCATGATGACAAACGGCTTCAAGATAAATGAGTGTGACAAATGTGTATATGTCAAAACTACTAACATTGGATATATTATTCTATGTTTGTATGTTGATGACATACTCATTGTTGGAAGCAAAAATGAAATGGTAAACGTATCAAAGACTTGTCAAATTCAAGATTGACATGAAAACTATGAGATTGACAGATTTGATTTTGGGCATCCAAATCAAACGGTCACTTGAGGGTCTCATATTGATGCAGTCATACTACGTGGACAAGAGAATTTTGGCAAGGATGTTTCCGGCATAGCCAGAACTCCAATAAATACATGCCAACATTTGTCCATGAACATAGGCCAAAGTGTTAACCAAGTGGAATTTGAAATGGTCATAGACAGTCTAATGTACCTCATGAGCTACACTAGACTATATATTGCTTTTACTATGAGCAGTTTAAGCAGTTTCACAAGCAATCCAGGTGAAAACACTAGAAAACGATTGTGAGGGGACTGAGATATCTTAGATATACTCGAAACTATGGATTGCATTATTCCAATGATCCTTCTATTTTAGAAGGATACTCCGATGCCAGTTGGATATCTAATATTCAAGATGCCAAAGGCACAAGCATACATGTCTTCACTTTGGGAGGAGGAGCCGTGTCATGGAAATGCTCAAGAAAAACGGTTATGACTAGATCCACAATGGAATCTGATTTTGTAGCTCTAGACAAGTCTAGAGAAGAAGCTGAATGGCTTTGAAATTTCTTGGAGGATATTCTTGAATGGCTAAAGGCAGTGCCCACAATATGCATATATTGTGATAACCAAACAACAATTAGCAGAGCACATAGCTTTATGGACAATGGTAAGTCGAGACATATGCGTCGTCAACATAATACCATTAGACAATTAATCTTAAATGGAGTTATCTCTATTGATTTTGTAAAATCAAATGATAAAGTTGTGAGATCAAGTTGAGAAAACATCGAAAGGAATGAGATTAAAGCCCAGGAAAATTTAAGGTGTTATGTGAAGGAAAACCTTACCTAGTTGATTGGATATCCCAAGATCTAGATTCAAAGGGATAACCTAATTGCATAGACATGTGCGATCACTATGGGGGTTCTTCTCCCAAGTCCGTTCCTATGATGTAAATAATGATCAAAGTGGTTTAGGCTAAGCAATGCTTTTAATGACCATTGTGTGCTTTGGTGAGCCAAGCTACATAAGTCACCTATGTGAGAGTGAAGTGGGGTGACTTCAAGGAGACTATTGAACATAGTTCTTTCAAACTCTTGCAGAACCAATCGATATCCACGACCATATGGACATACCCATGAGAACTAATACTCTTGCCAGAGAGGTAGTTGTGTGAAGTATAACATCATTTACCCAAACGGCCGAATAGTTCAAGGACATCACGTCTACTGGTCAGCTAGTAAAGTAAATATACTTTCACAAGGGAAGGTTCAAAGGAGGAAATCTACCTATTCTATGCAGCTATCGATCGTAGATTCTATCACCACATCGAGTCAAAATGTTTTTGATTAAAAGATCAATTTCATTCATGTTGGGGATTATTGAAAAAAATCGATAATTTTGGAGCTTTGAATTAGAAATTGATTCAGACGTTGTTGAGGAAAATGTGGAATCAATTGTTGGTTCGTAAATGTGCAGACGTACACGATGTGGGTAACGCAAATGTCTGAATCGGTTTGGTCCTTCGTGGTCCTGCAGATATTCTGACCCAAATTTGAAATAATTTTTTCCTCAAATAAGAGCATATATTTACCAAATTTTGTCTTGGAATTAAAAGGATAAATATTGAAAGTTACCTTTAATTCAGATAGTAATTTTGGAAATTGCTCTCTCAAAAAATCAATTGATTCTCAATATTGAATGCTCCATTAGGTCAAAATTTTCCTTATGTCCTTCATGAAACCCCTATAAATAGTGTGCAAACCTTATAGGTTTTACACAACTCAAAACACAGAGAATTTTCTATTCTTCTACTCTGTAATTTTCAAAAGTAGTTTTGGTGATGCGAGAAGGCAAGGGAATAGTTCGTGATCTCCACAATTGTGGTACTGTATAAGATCATCTAGTTGTTGTATCTTGGGAGACAGACGTCCAACAATCTCAAGCACCAAGGAGTGGCCGAAAATCTATCTTAAGGAAACTGTGTAGCTATAGGCCTTAACTCGTTTCTAATCGGTTTGGTTTAGATATGTTGTATCTATATTTGTTCTGTCCGATTAATAATAATATCAATATTTAATTTTGTTATGTTCGATTCAATATTTCAATATAATATATTTTTTATTTTATTGATTACATTTTCGTCTTGGACTAACGATGTTCTAACAATGGGCGTTTACTCTTACCATACCTAGTGGGTTCAAATAACAAGAATTACTAACTTGTGGTGTATGAGTGTATACAGGGACCAAGCCATGTACTGGTTGGGAGGGGTTGTTTTTCCTCGCAAAATATTTGGTATAATAATATTTTAGGCCCTTTATAATTTAAATATTAGTTAAATAAGATATTTGTCCCTCTCATTTTTTTGATTTAAAGACTTAATAGACTCTTATTCATCTTAATTTTTTAGAGTAAAAGCTTAATAAACTCTTATCCTTGTCAATGTTCGATTCTAACTTTGTCCTCAAATGTATGGAAGTGATTTGCTTGTACGAGGAGCGTTTGAGTTGTAAAAAAAGTATTACATCCCATCTATGTTGAATGCGGGGATAAACAATCACATAGATTAATTAATTTATACTTTAAAAGATGACATTTAATAAGTTTTAAGTTTGAATCTCAACATTTATAATTTATATTCCTTTTATTTTTCTCAAAATTTATTCTTATAGTCATGATTAAGTGAATCGAATTCGTAGAGTTCATCGGTAGTCAGCTTTGCCCCCTATCTCTTTGCACCAGACATTCTGTTTAGTAACTAGATCAAGCGATTTTACAAATTTTCGCAAAACGGTGTTAGCCATTTTTCCCCGAAAACAAACGGCGTCGTTTGCTTTCAAGAAATTTGAGATCGCCTTCATCTCGCCTGGCTTGGCTCCCGCGGGACCTGTAATTCATCAATTACATTTTCGGTTTATTTTTCGGGTAAAATACACAAATGGTCACTAAGCTATCCTATAAAATATAAAATAGTCATCAAACTTTCAAAAGTTATATAATGAGCATTAAACTTTAGATTTTTCACAAAATAGTCACTGAGCTGTTAAGTCGGCATCACAATTACAAAAAGTTGTATAATAGCACATTTAATCCTCTATATTTATACATTTAATTAATTTAGTCATAATTGAAAATTTCAATAAATTTAACCATCATTATTTAGACATTCTTTCTATTTGATCCTATTTTTAATTAGAAATAATTTAATAACGATAACAGTATGCTATATAGCCGTTAATTGGTACACACATTTTCCATCTTTCCTCTTTAACCTGTTTTCCCCTTCCATTAATAGTCTGATTCTCCTCATTCTCAGAAATAATAGTTTGATTGAGTGATGAAAAAAAACCCGAATAAGTAATAACCACTTATTCAGCCATAACACAACTGCGATTCTACTAAATTATACCTAGCTCACCTCTAAACACTTATCTAACCACCACCTCCACTTGAATCTTTATCCTTCTTCCTTGCACCAACTCTAGGTGGAATTAAATGGAGTAAACATTGAAACCTCAATTTAAGTAATCGGTTAAAGGAACTTGTTAACTTGCCATTGTCTTTTAAGCCTTCGATGTTTGTTCAACATTGAAACCTCAATTTCTCTCATCTGTGGACTTTTCAGATCGTCGCATGTGATATAGCAACAAGAAGAAACATGTGGGATTTATTACTCCACTTATATATATCCACGCTGATAAATTGATTACCTTTCAATAATTAATCTGTTAAAATATTTGATTTTCCGAAGAAAAGAAAGTTCATTGTCATCACTAAATCAAACTATTATTTCAGAGAATGAGGAGAATCAAACTATTGTTGGTAATGCTCAAGGGAGTATAGCATGTAAATCCCACATTGGGTTGGAATGAGCCTTGAAATAAATTAATATATGGTCTTTCTTTCCCCTCCTTGTTGAATGGTAGAATGATAGGCCCTCATACACATGTTTTTGTCATTGATTAATAAACTTGACTTTGTTTCGTGTTTGTTCTTTTGTTAACACATTCTTTGTGCAATATTATTCTTTTAAGAAAATTCGTAAGGATTTTTCCTTATGTTTTCTACTTCAGTATTTATAGGACTCAGATTTATTTATATATGACTAAATTGGATTGGATTTATGCACCTTTGATCCAAGAATGAATTGGATTTAAAACAACCTTTTAATTCTGGTTGTTACATTATTATTAATCCAACTTTTATGGTAGAGCAATAATTTGATTGTTTTAAACAATAAATTAGGTATGTTTTAATTCTATGTTTTATAAATTGACGTTTTTACCCTCTAGATTCAGAGTAATAATATGATTGTTATTTTGAGCCATATTTCGAATGGGTAAAGGTAGAGTTTTGAATAAGGATTCAGTTGTATCTTGTTCTACTCTATGAGACCTTTACAGCGATATCTCATATGCTCAAAATGGTTGAGTAATGAATGAGAAATTGATGCTCAAAAAGGTAGTTTTGAATTGAGTAAAGGAAATGAAACCCCCATATCCCACATGGATGGGATAAATGGAATGAGAAGTGTTTATATACACTTACCCAAATTGTAGTCATTGAATGACTTGAATGGAAATTCTGCTTTGTGTGTAATATGGTGTAAATTCAATCCCATTTTGGTTGAGGTGCACAATGTGGGTGACGTGAATGTTTGGATTGGTTTAGACCTACCTTTGTGGGTTTACGAATATTTTACCACTTTGAATTAATTTTTCCTTTAAGATAGCATATCTCTTGTAAATATCCCGAACTTAAAAGAGATATTTTTTTGGTTCCCTTAAATTCGAATATTAAACAATAATATTTTTGAATATTAAGAGATAATGCTTGCTATTCACGCAAAATATTCGAAACAAATTAGATGAAGGATATGTTCGGAATATTTTGATTCCTACGTTTAACCTAATTTTCACCTATAAATACATGGCCCCCCTTCAGTTTTAAAACACAATTCTCTCAAACTGCATTATTTTTCCTGGTGATAGTCAAAGACTCGAGTACTGTTCCTGATCTCTTCAGTAGTGCTGCTGTCGAAGATCATCTGTTGTTGTATCTTGGGAGACTGACGACTTAAGAACTCAAGCACCGAGGAGTGGTCGAATCTGTCTTTAAGGAAACTTCGTTTCAAGCAGGCCTCAACAATCCTATTTTCGGTTATTTCGAATATATTAAAGTCTTCTTGTTTATTGTATTTTGTTTATTTATTTCGAATTTAACCTTGTTTTGCCCAACAAAGAGTCTTTCATACGCTCTTCTAGTTCCGAGATCTCTTTTTACATAAGAGCAAATCACCATGTCTATACTAAATTTCGGGTGCACGATTTTTTGGAGAGACTGTTAATCTCGGGTGGCGTCGTCTAGTGCAATGATTGCACCAATCAGAATGAATTAGCTTCTAAGGCAATGGTTTAATACCATGACACGGTTAAACCATATTCATTCATATTGATTTATTTCACAGTCAATACTAATAATTTTGTTTTGCAACAATCAATTTTTCCAATAATTTAGAAGCTAATTCTTATACTGCTGTTAAGATGTGATCGAACTCAATATATAGTATTCTCATGGATACGTTCTATATGGACTGGATTTCCAAATCCAGTTAGTCTTATGATCATGATCACTATGATGGTTGAGGCAAACTTGGTTTATTACTTTTGCAATGAAACGTATGTTAAATGAATATAATAATTATTCTGTTTCAAAGCTATAACTGATATAATTAATGAAGGAGTAATGAACTCGGTTAAAAAAAGTTTTAATTTTTTGAGTATTAAGTACTTTTCATAACTGTCTCTTTCATTAGAATTAGAAAAACCCAGAAGCAAGTTTAATGCATATAGTAATGAGCATTATTTTTTTTGTTAAATTGATTATTCTCCGGTTTATTTGGTAATTTTTTTGGGCATTAAAATATAAGTATAATATTTGAGAATTTTTTAACTTATGATATTAATGAAATTTATAATTTTTGTGTAACGACCCGAAAAATGAGTTGGGTTTCGTATTTAAAATTCGGGTTTGGCATTTTAAGTTTATAGATTTAATTTAAAGTGAAGTGGTGATCTTTTTGTGAAAGAATGGGAGATTGGAGGGCTATGCGATTTTACTGTGGTGTTTTGGAGTATGATAGTTTGAATTAAAGGTGTGGAAGAGAGGGAGAAAATAAGATTTTCTGTATTCTCTCCTCTCTCTCCCTTTTTTCATCTTTCTTTTCTCTATCTTTCTCCTATTATTCTACAAACTTCCATGTCTGATCTACCGCCATCAGAGTGTTCGTTTTCGACACCTCAACCGTCATCATGTTCATCTCCCCGAGACGAGTCGGTCGATGGTCATGGCATCACTGTCGAAACTGCCGTGGAAGGGGGTGAGCGAAGTGATGTTTCGGGTTATTCAAATGAAAATATTTGAGTGCTCGAAACGCAAAACTGAGGTCGACAACATGTTCAATGGTGTAAAGAAAACCGATCTAGGTGTTCGTCGTCGTCGTCCGGCCGTTGCACAGCCCCACGCATCGTCGCCTACGAGTGGGCGACGTTTGGCCGAGCCAAAACTGTTATAACCGTTGGGCTCAAGCCATTCAGCCAACCGTTTGAGCCAACTTGCTAGCTGAGCCCGAGTTGCCAACGAGCTGGCCTACCAGTCATGCCTGAGCCGCTAGCCGAGTCGGCCTGCCAGTCACCGCCATCGTTGACTGCCGCCGCGCCGCCGGTTATCGGCGTTGACTATTGACTTTTTTCGGGCGACCCTACTCGGGGGTTTCTAGACGTTCTGAGTACGATGGTGCAATTAATTTTGCCATATTCCAACCCGGTAATCTATTTTTATGCTTTTTTATCCCCTACAGTAGTCTAATAGTATGCAATGTCTTATGTAGTCGTATTTGTTTTATCCGAGGATTTGGTAGACTCGAATATTGGAATTAGAGAGATAATTAGAGAAGTTTTGATGGGGATTTATCGCTTTGGCTTAAGGTTAGTACACTTTGAACTCCAATTGCTTCACAAGCATCATAAATGTGATTACTTTGCATATTATTTTTTAGGGAAAACTTTGCGTATTAGTATCTACAAAATAGGTAGACGATAAATAAGCTTGTGTTGAGACAAATATTATGAGACTTGATATCTATGAGATGCATGATGTTGCTATGAATATGATGAGACTCGTAGAGGCTTTAGAGACCGTGTAGGGTCGTTTTAATATTTGTATAATTGTCTAATTGGTTGGCATACATGTTGTGTTGCTTGAGTACTTGAGATGTGAATTGGCATATTCGATGAAAATTATACTTAATGGACTAATATTGGAAATATTCGAATAATTGATTAGAAAGTCAAGAATTTATATTAAATGATTAAATACTCTAGCAAACAAACCCTAATAACTTTCATAAGCTTTAGAGACCGAATAAAGCATGATAATATCGTAATTCGAGGGATTGTGCAGACCTATGAATAGGATACCGGTACGAGCTTTGGTCGTACCGGTACACGATTGGGGACCGTATCGATACGGGTCGAACCGTATCGATTCTTTTGGAAATTAAAGATTTCTAGAAACTATATTAGTATTGGTACATGTGTAAGTAATGGTACCTGAGAGTACCGTATTGATACTCGTGTTTGAGTACCAATACTCACTGAACAAAATAATTTATAATGCTAATAAAAGATGGAAATTACGTGGGATGATAATAAGATAATATGAGTTAATAAAGATAATAAATGAGGATGATTAGTATACACTTTCATAATGTATTAACAAATTGGTAAACTTAAATGATGGCTTGATAATTGATAGGAACCATATAGATTAATATACACTTTCATACCGTATTAATACCGTGTCCATGCTATGTGTTGTTTGGACACTTGATTGGTTATGTTACCTAGCTTGATAAGATCCGGATACCCAATAAGAAAGTGTTGCAACATCATGGTTAGGGATGCCGAATGTACGTTCCTGAAGCAATATGACACCAAGTCTCATTCAAAGATGCTCGACAAGAGATTTTGAGCATGGGTGTACGTTCCCGAAGCTGTGTGGCACCGAGTCTCACCCAAAGAGTGTATGTTCCTGAAGCTGTGTGGCATTGGGCCTCACTCCAGGTTTGTGGTTAGGACTTTCTATTATTTTGCTCAGATGATCTGGTGTGATCCCGAATATGGTTGGGCCTTGTGGGCCATGTATGATGATTGCTATAATGAAAGTATGTGTTTAGGCGACTAGTGGTAGTGCAATGTGTGTATTTATCTCTCTTTATTGCTCGTATTAGCTTACATGCTTATGTTTATGATTATCATGAAGTATAGTAGAGTAGATGTGTACAACTGAGCTTTGTAAGCTCACCGCTTAGAATAGTTGTTTTCGTGCGTAGGTTGATCATCGGATTGTGGGTTTGAGAGACACTATCAATACGAGATTCTAACATATAGAGGCTTTCAAAGTACGAGACTTGCATTTAGTGGGCTATGTATTCATAGGACCTTATGTGGTTGAGTCTGTAATTCTTACTTCTATAATTGTATTAATAAAGTCAAATATTTAAATATTTTAAATTAAAGTGGAGCTCATTTGTAATGATTTAAATTATTTATCCATGTTTTCAATTATTGGATCTAAATGTTTTGGAAATACCTTGTTTGGGATAAATCTAGTTTGAAAAATTTTATGGTTTTGGTTTGGGCTAGAGGCCAAAATGTGACATCCATGTCAAGGGTGTTACAACAGTAGTATCAGAGCTCAAGTGTAGCCGGTTCTAGGAAACCACGAGGTGGTATAGGTGTTTTAGTAAGGTGTCTAGTGAATGCAAGCCCTTAAATTATGTTTATACTCATTAAGACTAAAATCCTAATGGTGCGTCCAATGTTGCGATGATAATATGGTTACAACCGTGACCGAGAGGGCCGACTTAAATCTTGAGCCGCTCATGGGAGCGATTTCAGGGGTGAGTTCTCCCTGGATTATTGAGATAAGAGTTAGTTGAATGATGTCGGAGTCGAGGATGTGTCATCCTCCTGCCACCTGAATGGTGTTTTCGTTGCGTGCTGTATTCGTTTCGAAGCCTTCAGATATGTTATAAGGGTTTGTGGCAAAAAATCTTCATTGTTATGCGTAAATAACATTTGTGATATAGGTACGGAAAACCCACTCTCGAAGTTGATCGATGGGTGCATGTTGGTTAGATGACCCTTTGTTCGCTTAAAAAAGAGTCTTGTTGATACTTAGAAAGTGTCATCGCCCTTCTCAATGGTATTTCTCAAAGATAGTGGATTCGAGATCCACTAGTCCGTTAGAATATGACTAAAGCTAGACGTTCTACCAGTTTGATAAAGCTACCTTCTTAGGAATTGTTGCACCTTGGAAATGGATTAGGCTAATCAAGCGTAACGCTAGTTTGTAATGTCGAGAGTTGTGCTCAAGGCTTGAAACCTCGAGGGAACCCAAACTTTGGGCAATGAGAATGTTGAATTGTTGCCCTTCTACTGTGATTTTCATTTTTGTCATTTTGAGAATGACGCAGCGGGGTTGTGGGACATGTTTGACTGTTTAAAAGATTTCAACGTGTATAGTTTGACGTTCAAGAGCTTTTAGACTGTCAGGGTGTTTATTTATGCTTCTTGGAGGAGGAGTCAAGAGTCCCTCCCTATTAAAGACGTGGGTGGATGTTAAGGTATGGTCGATTTGGGCATCAATGCCTATCGCCCTTCTCAGAGGATGCCGACCCTGTTGAGAAAGTCAGAGGTTCAATTGCGAAGGTGCAACTCAAACGAGGATTCTTTTTTCTAAGTGTTTCACCCAAGGGAGAGCCAAGCTTGTTTGCTAGTAAGAAGTTGATTCATTGGGATGCTTAAACTGTTGACAGTCTGTTAAGTGGCATCGAAAGACCATTGCTTGTCTCTTAAGGTAGATGAATCATTTAGTTGATTATAAAGTACACATGTATTCTTCTGGGATTGGTGCGAGAATAAGATGTTTACGGTTAAAGTGTTAGACGCTAGTAATTTTAGAATGATGATTTCTCTCTTTTGGCTTGTTGTGGTAACGTTTGATGTCTATAGTGACGTTTGAGGTGTTTCATCTATGATAAGGTGGGGGCCACCATGCTATCTCTCGAATATAAGTTTGATGCTTTGTGAGACATATGTGAATGTATAAGGAATAAGGAAAGATGAGCATCAGTAAGATAATTACCTTAATGACCTTGTGTATAGAAAATGTTAGTTACCGTGTAATCAGTTAAGGAAGCAAGGGTTTGGGACTTCATAAATGCTTTTTTATTTGTATCACAATTTCCTTCTTGAGGCAAGCCGAGGAACATTGGTGGAGATCCGAATTACGTGAGACCGATTTGTTGTGATAGTGGTGATGACTAGATTAAAGTCGAGTAAGATCTCAAGACCTTCGAGGATGTTTTGTTGTTTTGTCAAGGTTGTGTTTTTGTGCTAGAAGAGAGAAGGTTGTGTTCACCTACCAAGTGTGAATTTTGGGCACTTGATCTTTAAGGAAATTGAGATTTGGATAACGATGTGAGTTAAAGTAAGTGAGAACCATTGATCGTGTGATCGATCACCATCTAAGTAAGTGAACATGATAAGTGATGGATTGTACGAAGTTGGTTCAGGTTAGAGTATCATCTTGCCCATGTGGAGTGATCAAGGATCACAAGTGATGATCTTGTGAAGGAGTACCAACACTAGCTCCATGCAGTACCGATACTCGATTCTTCTAGTGTCGGCATTGATCGGTCAGTACTTGTACCTTTGTGTTTCTTTAGTTAATCTCCAAGTTAGGGATTGAATTTCTTTGGGAGCCACGAGAAGTAACATTTGTTTGCAATTAAGAGGATACAATGTTATAATTATATGTAAGTTCGATGGCTTTTGATGACCTCAAGATCTTCTTTGGTGTGTTTTAGAGAATGATGTATCAGTGTAGAAGATTTCTCTGATGTAGTACAGTAGTCAGTACATGGTGAATTTTGAAAGTGACAGTTGTACCAAACTTTCTCCACGTGTTTTGGAAGACAATGTAGAGTCACGTGTTGAGGTAGTGATAAATGTTTGACTTGCCATCAGTTGGGAGTCAAACATTGAGTTCTTTAGAGTTATTATGATGTTTTAATATTTATCGGTGGAAATTAAATAGATGACCGTAGATCTTGTAAAGGTTTGTGAGTGCAATGTTTTGATGGTATTACGTTGAGTAATGATATAGTCCTTGGTAGGTACCGTTAAATATTTTCGGCTAAGGTGAGATCTACATAGAAATTCTACTTGGATTGTTTGTGGGTTGGGTTGTACGACACTACGGTGTGTACATGCGACCTTTTGACAAGAGATTCTAGGGTTTTGATGGAACCTTATCCGTTGGTGGGATCCTATGTGATGACAGACCCGAGTGAGGGTACAAATGACGTGTTTTCTAGACACATTATAGTTGGAGTGTAAGACTCTTGCATGAACCAAGTTTTTGGGAGCTGCTTTAGTTGCTGATATGGGTTATCATGCCGAGTTTAAGGTAAGTACTTGAGGGGATTTGAGACGCCGTTCATTTTTAGAAGTCTTGCACCAGGCAAACAATGATTTAGATATGGGATGCCATTAGAGTTAGAGTCTCCTTTAGGGAGTCACCATGAGAGGAATCATTTTGTTTGGATACAATGGCTGTTTAACCTCAATTTCTTTTAGATCATATGAAGTTGTTGAAAGATTTTGTTGTGCAACAATCTTTTGGGTTAGACAACATAAGTTAAGTTTCTTTGATGATGTTTTGTCAAGGTACTGTTGGGTTTGTTCCATGACTTAGGTTGTGCACCAAATAATGATGGATCTCTTTAAAAGAAATGATTAGTTGAGGTACTGTTGTACCATTAGAAGACAATGATTATATGGTTATGTGATGTGGGAGATCAGAGTAGCACAGTGGGAAAAATATGAGGACCTAAGAGAGTCGTTAAAGTTCAACATTTTTCTTTTGGTTTAGTGAGTACAATTTCAAGGACAAAATCCCTTTTTAGGAGGGGATAGTTGTAACGACCCAGAAAATGAGTTGTGTTTCGAATCTAAAAGTCGGGTTTGGTATTTTAAATTTATGGATTTAATTTAAAGAGGAGTGATGATGTTTTTGTGAAAGGATGGGAGATTGGAAGGCTTAAGATGCAATTTTACCGTGGTGTTTTGGAGGATGATAGTTTGAATTAAAGGGGTGTAGAAGAAAAGGAGAAAATCATATTTTTTATATTCTCTCTCCTTTTTTTCATATTTCTTTTCTCTCTCTCTTTTCTATTCTTCCACAAACTTCCAATTAGGATCTACCGCCATCGAAGTGTCTGTTTTCGACACCTACACAATCATCGTGTTCATCTCACCAATACGAGTCGGCCGGTGGTCGTGGCATCACTGTCGGAGTCGTTGTGGAGAAAGGTTAACTAAGTGAAGTTTTAGGTTGTTCAAATAAAAAGGTTTGAGTGCTCGAAATAGAAAAGCGAGGCTAGCAACATGTTCACTGGTATTAAGATAGCTGATCTGGGCATTCACCGTCACCGTCCGGCTGTCGCACGTGCCGCAATTGCTACCACTTGTGCGTGGGCGACGTCCGGCCGAGCTGGAGCTGTTATCTGGGCTCAATATGTTAGGCAAGCCGTTTGAGCTGGCCTGCCAACCGAGCCTGAGCTGCCAACCGAGCCTGTCGCTGCTGCTGTTGACCGACGTTTACTTTTTCTAGGGAACCCTATTAGGGAGTTTCTCAAATTTCTAAGTACGATGGCATAGTCTGTTTTACTATATTCAAACTTGGTAAGCTGTTTTATGCATTTTATCCCCTAAAGTAGTCCGATAGTGTGTAATGCCTTGTGTAGTCGTATTTGTTTTATCTAAGGATTTGGTGGACTCAAATATTGGAATTAAAGAGATAATTGCAGAAGCATGGATGGAGATTTATCGCTTTGGCTTAAGGTTAGTACACCTCAAACTCCTATTGCTTCATGAGCATCATAAATGTGATTGCTTTGCGTATTAGTATATGCAAAATAGGTAGACGATAAATAAACTTGTGTTGAGACCGATATTATGAGACTTGATATCTATGAGATGCATGATGATGCTATGAATATGATGAGACTCGTGGAGGCTTTAGAGATCATGTAGGGTCGTTTGAACATTCGTATAATTACCTGATTGGTTGACATATATGTTGTGTTGCTTGAGTGCTTGAGATATGAATTGGCATGTTCGATGAAAATTATACTAAATGGACTGATAATTGTCAATATTCGAATAATTGATTATAAAGTTGGGAATTGATATTAAATGATTAAATGCGCTAGCAAACAAACCATAATGACTTTCATAAGCTTTAGGGATCAAATAAAGTATGGTAATATCATAATTCGAGAAATTGTACGGACCCGTGAATAGGGTATCGATACGAGATTTGGCCGTACCACTACGCGATTTAGGACCGTATCAGTACGGGTCAACCAATACTGGTACTTGTGAAAATTTAAGATTTCTAGTAAACTATATTAGTATCAACACACGTATGAATACTGGTACCCGGGGGTACCGTATCGATTCTCGTGTTTGAGTACCAGTACACAGTGAATGAAATAATTTATAATGCTAATAAAAGATGAAAATTACGTGGGATGATAATGAGACAATATTGGTTAATAAAGATAATAAATGAGGATGATTAATATACACTTTCATAATGTATTAACAAGTTGGTAAACTTAAATGATGGCTTGATAATTGATAGAAACCATAGAGATTGGTAATCATGTTAATACCATGTGATGTGTGATAATCTTGTCCATGTTGTGTGTTGTTTGGACAATTGTGTAACCCCTTGACCCGTTCTAGATGCAAGATCGAACCAAGCGAGCTACATTGGGTTTGCCAAAACAAACCCGTAAAGATTTAACTCGAATTACGTCTGTTTTTTTCTTTTATCTTATCTAGATGCAACATTATAACATATGGTGTGCATACTAAAAGTGGGTGAAATATAAACTCTATTGGGCGTCAAATTGACATCCAATTGCACACAATTACGATTAGGGACCAAATTACAATTCTAGAAAATTATGGGGACTTAATCCATTTTGAGGTTACCAAACCTTAATTAGTCAAGTTACATGCTCATAGGTCAAATTCTAGCTTAAAACAACCATCCAAACTCCTCTAATTACATACTTAACAATCAAGGACCAAACAGAAGAATATAAAACCCAAACTTTACTTTAACTAACTTAACAACCATCCCTACCAATACACGAGCAAGTATTTCGGTGCACTTGTACCATTTCAAAATCTCAGATTCTAGTAGCTAAAAACCATGCTAAAACACCCCCTCTCATATTGAAATGACCAGCCAAAATACACAGACCTGTACCAGTATAGTTACTCGAGTACCGGAACCCCTATACAAATTATGCATACCCGTACTGGTACACTAGCCCACGTATCAAAACGCCTGGGCCTAAAATGTCCCAAACTACTAGATTTCCATGCTTTCATGAATTCAAACATAAACCAATATGCCTCAAACACATCCACAACATTACTAAAAATAAATCCTTATCATATCATCACAGAAACATCATCAAGACATGACATCATGCTTTAAAAGAAAGTTTATATTGATGGAACTCAAAAGGATGTGTTGGGGAAAATTGAAGTGCCTTTGCAAATTGGACCAATGACCTTCGACGTTGAGTTCGTGGTCATGGATATAAGACCTAGCTATAGTTTCCTGCTTGGACGCCCATGGATTCATACAGCAGGAGAGGTCCTATCTACTTTACACCAGAAGCTGAAGTTCGTGATCGATGGACAATTAATAACTGTTGGTGCAGAGGAAGAAATCATTGCATTAGTAACCACTGATGCACCCTTCATTGAGATTGATGAGGGTGCGCTTGAGTGTCATTTCAGGACATTAGAGCTGGTCAATGCAACCTTTGTCACCAAAGGAAGAAAAGTGCCAGAATTGGAATTATCAAGCTGCACAAAAATACAGGTAAAACAAACGCTCGAGAAAGGAGCTGAAATTGGAAAAGGACTCGGAAGAAGACATCAAGGAAGATTGAATCCTGTAGTAATCCCGACGAAAAAGGATTATTTTGGTTTGGGCTTCAAGCCCAACAAATGGCAAAGAAGTGCGGAAATCAGAATGCATCAAGAGAGGAGAAGAGCTAGATTGAAGGGAGAAGAAATTGAATGGGAACCAATGACATTCCTACCCTTGAACCATAACTTTATATCTAGAGGTATGCTGGATCCAAATACCTCAGCCAGTGAAGAAGGAAAAGGAGAGAGCACTCTATGTGAAGCATTTGAAAGGCTAAGCATTAATGTTGTGACTGACAATGAAGAAGAGAACCAGTACCTATCAATGATCCACCCTTGCTCTGAGCTTGACAATTAGACTGCTAAAGAAATTCATGTAGTCTTTAAGACATGTTCAGAGTAATTCCCAAAACTAATCTCTTTGCTCCAGGCCCAGAGACAATAGGGGATCTTATGTAAAGGGCCTATGTCAAACACTTAATTTGAAATCAATAAAAGATGCATTTCCTTAAATCTTGTGTGGCAAACTTTCCTTCCATAACCAAAACCAAATAAAAACCATAAAAACATTCCATTCATTTTGTTTCTTCCCTTTGTATATATCTTTTGCCTATTTCCTTTTCAAGTCTTCAGATATCATTAATCTAAATGAATCCGAGTCTTACTTTACGGTGGATTTTGAATGACCTCAATGCTTAGAAGAAATTGGAAATATTGATGATGAGAAAGAATATGATGTACCCAATGATACGCTCAGAATGGTATAAGAAGAGAAAAAGCATATTCTGCCACATAAAGAGGAACTAGAGATATTAAACCTCGGAATTATAGAAGAAAAGCGAGAGGTGAAGATTGGTACTACCATCACTGCCAAAACCAGACAAAGTTTGATCGAGCTCTTGAAAGAATTTAAAGATATTTTTTCTTGGTCGTACCAAGATATGCCCGGCCTTGACACAGACATCATCATACATAGGCTCCCTATAAAGGAAATATGTGAACCGGTAAAGCAAAAGCTGAGAAGAATGAAGGCTGAAACACTTCTCAAGATCAGGGATGAGGTAAAAAAGCAATACGATGCATAATTCCTCGAGGTAGCCAAGTACCAGGAATGGGTGGAGTATATTGTCCCAGTGCAAAGAAGGATGGAAAAGTACGAATATGTGTTGACTACAGGGACCTTAATAAGGCAAGCCCAAAGGATAATTTCCCGCTCCCACATATTGACACTTTAGTCGATAATACGGTAGGTCATTCACTATTTTCTTTCATGGACGATTTCTTCGGGTATAACCATATTAAGATGTGCCCAGAAGACATGGAAAAAACAACTTTTGTGACGCTATGGGGGACTTTTTGCTATAAAGTGATGCCTTTTGGACTTAAGAATGCAAAGGCAACCTATCAGAGGGCCATGGTCACTCTTTTCCATGATATGATGCATAGAGAAATAGAGGTATACGTTGATGATATGATCGCCAAATCCCGATTTGAAGAGGAACATTTGGTCAATTTAGAAAAGCTCTTCGTAAGGTCGAGAAAGTTCCAGTTAAAGCATAATCTGACTAAGTGCACATTTGGAGTCACATCTGGAAAATTATTAGGTTTTGTTGTAAGAAGAAGAGGAATTGAGATCGATCCTGATAAGATAAAAGCCATACAGGAACTTCCCCCACCTCAAACACAAACAAAAGTTTAGGGTTTTCTGGGACGGTTAAATTACATTGCACGCTTCGTTCCTCAGCTAACTAATAAGTGTGATCCAATGTTTAAGCTACTCAGGAAGAATAATCCGGGGACTTGGGATGAGGAATGTCAAATGGCTTTGGAAAAGATCAAAGAGTAGCTGAGTAATCCTCCAGTATTCGCACCACTTGTTTCAGGGAGACCATTGATCTTGTACTTAACGGTTTATGAAAATTCCATGGGCTGCGTGCTAGCACAGCATGATGATACTGGAAGAAAAGAAAAGGCAATATATTACTTGAGCAAGAAATTCACTGATTGTGAAACCATATATTCATCAATTGAAAAGCTATGTTTTGCTCTGGTTTGGGCGGCTAAAAGGTTAAGACAATACATGTTGTATCATGTTACATGGCTAATATCAAAGCTGGACCCACTAAAGTTCATGATGAAAGCTTCGGCCTTATCAGGAAGGTTAGCACGATGGAAAATGTTACTATCAGAGTTTGATATCCAGTATGTGAGCCAAAAAGCAATAAAAGGAAATGCCATAGTAGACTTTTTGGCAAGTCGCGCCTGTGATGACTATGAAGCATTAAACTTCAATTTTCCCGATGAAGACTTGATGTGTATCACCGAAGATGATGAAACTTCAATAGAATCTTGGGTTATGAACTTTGATGGTGCAGCAAATGCATTTGGAAGAGATATAGGAGCAGTTATGGTTTCACTAGAAGGAAATTATTACCCTTTTACCAATTGTTTGAAGTTCTTCTTCACTAATAATATGGCGGAATATGAGGCCTGTATAATAGGACTAAGAGAAGCTATAAGAAAGAAAATTCGTACTTTAAGAGTTTTTGGGGACTCTGCATTAGTCATTTATCAGATACGTGGTGAATGGGAGACAAAAGATGTAAAGTTGGTGGAATATCACAAGCTGGTCCTCGAATTGACCAAGGAATTTGATGAGATCACTTTCAAATATCTCCCCAGGGAAGACAATCAAATGGCTGATGCCTTAGCCACCTTAGCCGCCATGTTCAAGGTAAATGAAGGTTCTGAGATGATGTCCATCAAATTATATATGCTTGACTATCCAGCTCATTTTTATGATGTGGAATAAGAAGTGGATGGATTGCCATGGTATCATGACATCTTGCAATATGTAAAAATCCAGCAATACCCGCCTCAAGCTACAGAGAATGAAAAGAAAATGATCAGGAAGATGGCATTAGGGTATGTCCTTGATGGAAAAAATTTTATAAAAGAGAAGTCATGATTAAGTGCTTCTAAGATGCGTGGGGGCAAAAGAGGCACAATTGATTGTAGAAGAAGTTCATGAAGGAATTTGCGGAACTCATCCTAGTGGTTTCACCATGGCTAGGAGAATCATGCGTCTTGGATATTATTGGTCAACCATGGAAGGTGATTTCATTAACTATTCTCGCAAATGTCACAAGTGCCAAATTTATGCTGACAAGGTTCATACGCCACCTCAACCTCTTCATGTTATGACAGCCCCTTGGCCGTTCTCCATGTGGGGCATTGATATCATCGGTCAGATTCACCCTAAGGCATCAAACGAGCATCATTTTATCCTGGTAGCCATTGATTATTTCACAAAGTGGGTAGAAGCAACCTCATATGCAAATGTCACCAGATCCACGGTCTGCAAGTTTTTGAAAAAGGAAATCATCTGTTGAAACGACTTGCCTAAAAGTATCATCACCGACAATGCTTCGAATTTGAACAATAGGATGATAAGTGGAGTCTGTGAGTAGTTCAATGTTAAACATCATAATTCTGTGGTATATCGCCCGAAGATGAATGGGGCAGTGGAGGCTGCGAATAAGAACATTAAGAAGATAATTGCAAAAATGACCGATACCTATAAAGATTGGCATGAGAAGCTGCCATTTGCCTTATACACTTATCAAACTGCAATAAGAACTTCCACTGGGGCAACACCTTTTTCATTGGTATATGGAGTAGAAGCAATGCTACCCAATGAAGTTGAAATACTATCGCTTCGTGTCTTAATGGAAGCAAAGTTGGAAGAAGTAGAATGGGTTCAAGCAAGATACGATCAGCTAAACTTAATTGAAGAAAAGAGATTGAAAGCACTATGTCATGGGCAAATGTATCAGAAAAGGATGATAAGGGCTCATGAGAAGAAAGTTCACCCAAGAGAATTCCAAGAGGGGGATCTGGTGTTGAGGAAGAAGCTACCAATCCAAAGCGATGCTCGAGGAAAATGGACACCGAATTGGGAGGGACCTTATATTGTAACAAAGGTTTTCTCAAGAGGAGCGTTAATTTTAGCCGAAATGGATGGAGACGAACTCCAAAACCCAATAAATTCAGATTCGATTAAGAAGTATTATGTTTGAAGGAGAAAGAAGAAAAAAGAAGGAAAAAGAAAAAAAAGAAAGAAAAAGAAAAAGAAAAAAAAGAAAAAGAAAAAAGGGAAAAAAGAGAAAAATAAAAGGGGCTCGAAATTAAAATCCGCAAAGGAAGTTTTGAAACCAAATGAAGATCTGAGTTGAAAACCCGTAAAGGGCAGCTCAGACAATTTGCAAATAAGACCTTCCTCGGGATTTGGCTTGGGAGCTTCATGTTTTTCCACATAATCATTATCTTCAGGGTCTATTCAGCATAGAGGACATTTAAGGCATCTTATAAAGTCATGACATGAGAAGTTTTGGTTTATGATATCTGAATGCCTATCCCTTTCTTTGTATTCCTTTTTTGTGTTTGCCACAATACCAATAAAATTTTGTTGTTAGACCTTTTCTTTCTATACCCTTTCATAAAGCATCTTTCATTGAAATGAAAATTAAAATTTGACATCATCTGAAATATTCATAAGATTTTTGAGCATTACTTTGAAATTTGTCTAGAAGGGTATTGGAACTATGAGGTATTCAATGGTCAAATTTGGAGCTTAGGGCGTAAAAAGCAACAAAACTTATAAGGAAATACAAGATGGAAATAGGCTTTGCTACAAACCTTGGCGGAAAGCCTCAAGAGATGCTTTGACTTTTCTTTAAGGAAGCATGTTCAAAACAGAGTTGCTTACATGAGATATACTGCTTTCTACAACAATGAGAACAATTTTACAGACATCAGAGGAAAACCTAAATGAGACATTGGGAAAACAACAAGTTTCTAGGAAGCTTGTCACTGAATATTGATGTATCAACTACAATGATAACAGAGTGTTGAAGAATATGAGGATGAAGTCAGTCCTTCCAACCAGGAGTACAAGATAACTGGTTTGAGTGAGCAAATGTGCAAAGATCATATGAAGCAAGGAAGTGCTAAGAATGGCAATGGTAAAACAAAAGCAATGGAGGTGTCTATCTATGATTAATCATCGAAGCATACAGTGACTCTGAGTTAATGTGGGAAAACCGATGCATTTCCCTTATCCCCATAGAGTTTCGTTCTAAGGTGTCCCAGCAATAAAGAGCTTCCCAGTTGAAAAATCAAGGCAGAAGTCACAGATCCATGATACGGAAAATGAAGCATGCAATGGTGAAGATTACTTTCTAAGGAATAGATGATGAAATTTTAACAACAAGAAATTGGTGAAGCCAATTAGTATTAGAGAACCGTCTTTTCTGATGGAATGGGCCAAAGCAGACACACACTATCAGTTGCCAGAGTTGAGAAAATGTTTGAGATGATATAATCCAAGTTTCCTAGAGCTTCACAGTTTTCTTCTGTGTTAATTAAGAAAAACGTTAAGAAAAAGAGCAAAAGAAATAAAGACATGCATTCATGACTAGGCATCCCTAGGGGCATATGCATTTTATTTGGACCATTTGCATTTGTTTAGACAGATTTTGGAACCTTCTTATCTATTCGAGCATGAGGAGAATAGAAACCGCCTATCTATTCGGGCATGGGGAGAATATAACCTGCTTATCCATCTGAGCATGAGGAGGATGAAATCCTTTTTTACCTACTTATCTATTCGAGCATGAGGAGAATAGAACCTGCTTATGCATCCGAGCATAAGGAGGATGGAATCTTTTTTACATGCTTATCTATTCGAGCATGAGGAGAATAGAACCTGCTTATCTATCCGAGCATGATGAGGATGGAATCCTTTTTTACCTACTTATCTATTCGAGCATAAGGAGAATAGAACTTGTTTATCCATCCGAGCATGAGGATGATGGAATCCTTTTTTACCTGCTTATCTATTCGAGCATGAGGATAATAGAAGCTGCTTATCCATCAGAGCCTGAGGAGGATGGAATCCTTTTTTACCTACTTATCTATTCGAGCATGAGGAGAATAGAACCTGCTTATCCATCCGAGCATGAGGAGGATGTAACCCTTTTTTATCTAGTTATCTATTTGAGCACGAGGAGAATATAACCTGCTTATCCATTCGAGCATGAGGAGGATGAAACCCTTTCTTTTTGAACCTGCCTATCCGTTCGGGCATTTGGAGAATGGAATCTGCTTATCTATTCGAGCATGAGGAGAATAGAACCTGCCTATCTATTCGGGCATGAGGAGAATAGAACCTACCTATCTATTCAGACATGAGAAGAATAGAACCTACCTATCTATTTGGGCATGAGGAGAATCGAACTCGCCTATCTATACAGGCATGATGAGAATAAAACTCGTCTATCCGTTAGGGCATTTGGAGAATGGAGCCTGCTTATCTATTTGAGCATTTGGAGAATAGAACTCGCCTGTCTTTTCAGGCACAAATGGTTTGGTAATCGGTGAAAATTAGTGTCTTCTTTTCTTTGCTCTATTCCTGTTTCACCGAAATGACCAAAGAGGGGCAACTGATGTCACTAGATTTTCACTTTTATTTTAATTGTTAATTTGGTATTAGTGTATTGTAATTATAATATTGGTAACATAGTTAATATGTTTAGGTAGTAAAGTATTAATGTTACAAATAATGTAGTTGGGTGTCATATAGTATATAGTAATGTATTTAATGTATTAGATATTAATACTAGAGTTGTCTAGGTGACATGTATTTAGTGTATTATATCAAATATATTTGGATATAGTTAGTAGTTAATATAATAAAGCCCAAAAATATATAAAAACACATAACCCAATTGTAATTAAAAATAAATAAAAGGTCCATTTAATTCAATTAAAATCAGAATCCATTCTATATTAAAAACAATAAAGAGTTTAATATACAAAAGGGCCGGTTGGCCCGTTTATAACAAAAAACCCTAACTCCCGTCTTCTTCCTTGCGCCCAGCTGAAGTAGGATCGTTGGATCAAGGGGGCGATCCAACGGTGCAAGTTGTGCCAAATGGGGATCACCAAAGGCCGCGTTTTCCATCCATTCGATCAATTTTCTATCCAAGGGCCCAGATCACTTCTGGGTGTTCACGCGGATCACTACTCCCGCGTGGCAGGCACGCACACGATGATTCAACTTCGGCCAACTGTTTCATCTTCTTCAATGCGTCAGTCGCTCCGATTGTTCCTCACCGGCGCCGTTCGAATCATCGGAAGCATACAAATAAAATAACAAAATAGGGGTTAAACCCCTAAATCGGGGCAGAGACAGGTCAAGATAAAATCAACGGGGATTTAAAATCCCTAATTCAAATCCTTGGTGAGAATCAAGCTACGATTACATATGCAAAAGGCAATTCAAAACCAAAGCAATACACCAGAATCCCCGAATCGGTGCTAGGGAAAAAATCAAGCAAATCAGAGGGGAAGAAATCATAGATTTAGGATTAGGATTTTAGGCAATTCTTGTACTATAAATAGCCCTATAAATCATTGTAAACGGCATGAACAATCACACAAGAATCACACACAACCAGTAAACATACTAGCATTCGGAAGCAGTAAGAGCAGACAGTTGTAGTACATTCAAAAGCAATAAAAGAGCAAGTTCTGGTAATTCTTCCTATCTATTTACTTTTAATTTCAATTTAAATAAGAAAAAGAATTATTTTTACCTTTTTTTTGTTTTCGAAACATCGCCAGAATCTGGGAATTTTGCCGCCGGCAACGGTGGCCGGTGGAAGGCAGTCGACACGGTATATGTTCATTGTGTTCTTCGTTTCTTGAAGAACACGAAGAACACCTCGGAGAATTATAATGAAACCCATTTTGATCCGTTTGGAAATAAAGAAAGAATGAAATTTGTATGTTATAACAGCTATTTATAGTGACCCGTTTGACCCGACCCAAAATCGACTATAACCCGCGCCATTCTTTCCCAGATCTCACACCACAGCTCTTCAGTTTTCAATTGTTTCAATTTCGTCCCTTTTCCTTTCAATTCGGCACCAAAATTTTAATTACTTTCGAATTAACCCTCACATTTTGGTTTTCTTTCAAATTAGTCCTTAATTCATATATTTTTTTTAAAAAATATAAAAATCCTTTTCTCTATTTAATTTTAAATAAATGCTAGGTTTTATTTAATTAATTATTTCTTTTATGCCTTTTTTGTATATATTTACATGTATGATAAACCTTAAGATTAAGGACTTTAAACTTTGATTAGTGACATGTATGTTGTAAAATATTCTTCATTTCAATAAAATACACTTAATTATATTTAAATCTTAATAATTAAAAGGAACGTAGATATTTCTTTAGGATTATTCACTTCTAGATTTTAATTAAAAGATTTTAACACATTTAATTGCCTTGTTTGTTTGTTTAAAAAAGTAAAAACTTAATTAATGTGGCGTCTTATCAAATGGGAATGACGGGTTAGCGCCAGAAGTGTTGGCGGTGATTAAAGTTCATTTCTCGGGCGATAAGGCCATTAAAATAGATTTGCATTCATTTTACGGATAAATAAAATCGAAATTTTGTAAACTTGCAAATTCTAGTTCTTAAAAAATGCTTTTGAAATCATTAAGGTACCAATTTTTTGGGCGTTGTGGGGGTGCTAATCCTTCCCCACAGGTAATCGACCCCCGAACCTGTATTCTCATGTTTTCGTGGACCAAAATGTAATTTTGATAAATAAAATGTTTTATCAAAATACCCTTGTTTTAAAAGTGATCCAATCACACTTTTTTTCAAAAAAATATTGGTGGCGACTCCGTGATTTTATAAAGTTTTCCAAAATGTCAAAACCTTCTTAAAAAAGGGTTGCGACATTCGTGTGGATACTGATCCTCCGTATGGGCACAGGAGTGGGTCCCCCTAAGTTGAACCTATTTCAATTGAAGCCTATAATGGGCGAGAATCAAAGGCCTTGCTACCCTTTAGTAGGGGACAACAAGGGCAATTTGGGAACCTTTTAGAACTAAACCCGATTGAGAATCTAGAAGCCCACCCCTCTAGAGCCATGCGGAAAACCTAGGTGTAGAAGTTTGGTCAAGATTATTTCTTAGGGATAGTTCGTGGAGACATGTCCAAAAGTGTTGGAATGCGCTACCCAGTTACTATTCATGCAATGGAATTATTTTGGACCTTTATGTCTAATCATGTTCTTAAAATGTGTTCTAATCATTTCCTTGTTTTGTATTTTGCATGTTTTGTGGATTATCATTCCATAATAAAGAAGGGGTTGTTTCTTAAGATACTTGTTCGGTTAAAAAGACAGCTTTGTGATCATGGATGGGAGACTTCTTCAGAAAGAGGAAGACAATGTAGATGTATTCCACTGGTCTAAAGTCAACCAACACGCATATGGGGATAGTCTGACGAGTGAACACGTGACTAAAACTTATGAGTATGCCCACGTCAGTGTTAAGAAGAACAATGTACAAGAATTACGGGATATCTCAGAGCATTTCGACTACTCAACCATGCAATTGTTCCTTGAAGCATATGGCGATATAGCTTATTTGCTGAATGTACAAGTAGATGAGTCATTTCTAAAAGAATTGATCCAATTCTGGAATCCCGGGTACTGTTGCTTCACATTCAATGGTGAAGATATGATGCCTACCTTCAAAGAGTATGCTGTACTTTTCAACCTGCATGGAGTAAGGAGAGACCGGGTCTATGCTAAGCCGCCCAAGAACAAGAATGCACACTTGAGACTTAAAACCTTTGCTGGAATAGGAGATGAATAGGTCAAGGGGCTGATTCAGAAAAGAGGTGGTAGCTTTTCCTTTCCATGGTGGAGCATCCGAAACATCATCTCTACTCACCCCGATAGAGAAAAGAGGGTGGTTCTGTTAGCCATTGCAATCTATGGTCTTGTCATCTTTCCAAGAGTTTTGGGTAACATCGATGTGGCTATGTTGGATCTTTTCGAGCTATTGAAAAGAAAGACTAATCCAGTACCAGCGGTGCTTGCCGAGGCCTTCAATTCTTTAAATGCATGCCGGAAGTTGGAAGGCGTGTGTTTTAGAGGTTGTACTCAGTTGCTTCAGGTTTGGGCCCTTAGCCATTTCTGGAAGTGTTCAACTCTAGTCCTGCCCAACACGCCCTCCTCGAATTTCTCTCCACTCCGCGAGTTTCTAGAGAAAAATTGGCCAGTTTTGAAGAGGGTGAAATGGACTGACATATTCAGAGATCGCCGGGATCAGGATATTGTCTAAAGGGTTTCATGGTTAGGTCACACAAAGATCCTGTATAAATGTGGAGATTTTGACCATCTTATGTTACTTGGAATCTGGGGCAGAATTAGCTGTGCTCCACTGTTGGTTTCACGGCAATATGGCTCGCGGCAGTTGTTCCTTTCACTACAGGTCTTAATTCTACAGAGTTTGAGTTTCAGGGAGAGTTCAAAGAAAAGGTCCACGCCATCAACGAATCCTGGAAACACAAAAACTTGTTGCGCGTGATAAGTGCTACGCAAATGTGCAAGTATACACGTCGCAAGTAATAAAGTGATATGAGTATCGAGTATCGTCTCCACAGGGATTGGTTTGGGCCACTTTGCTTAAGTTACTGCACTGTGAAAATAAAAACACAATTGATAATAGAGGTTTTAATTAACGAGAAAAGTAAAAGCAATAAACTAAAAGAATAGATGAAAGAAAAAGAGAGAATAGGCCAGGTTATCGTGAGTTTAGGTGTGATAGCCGATTGGATCGTCTTGGTAAAAGAGTGCAATGGCAACTCAGTTGCCGTGGCAACTTGCACAACGGGGTTGCCTTGGCAATTAATCGATGGTTACCTGGGTAACTAGTTGGGCAACTACTTGGGCGTCTGGGCAGCAACTTCAAGGTTCGACAGAGCGTTCTTCAATGGTTTCTTCTTATCCCTAAGTCAAAACTCTAGCTACTTGTGCATGCCTTGATAATACATCCCTGCGTGAATCAAGGGTGAACAACAACCAATCTTGCGCTCCTCTTAGCCGTTGAAATCCTTAACTTATTCCTAAGCCGGATTAATCTTCACCATCAATAGATTGAATAAAGACCATACTCATTCGTTTCTTGAATCTAACTCTCCCGATATTAGATAAATAGATGAAGTTACGAGATCCTCTCCCAATTCACTCGCAAACAAGAATAAAAGCCAAGAATGAGTAAACCTTGAATAGAAAAGTGCAAACTCTTATTACCTAAACAAAATCCAATTGTTTCTCACAACAGCAAAACACAATAACCCCAACCAATCAAGTTAGTTCATGGTTGGGTTCAAAAGATATACAAAGAATAATCCCCAAACCATGAATCTAATGGAAGCAAAGAAGAAGAAGAAATCGAACTCTCTCCCTCCTTGCTATCTTGTCGAAATTTCTCTATTTTTCTCTATATGGATTGTCGAAATCTCCTTGCTATTTATAGGGCTAGGCCAAAGTCCTTCTTTGAGGAGGAGTTTAAGTTGGAATTAAATTATCTTTAAAGAATATAATTCCTTATTATAATTGTATTCCTACTAGAACTTCTCCTATCTTCTTGGAATTTAATTCTTCTTTAATCTCTGCATGGCAATCAAATTCCTTTGGGTTTGGGCTTTGCTCCACGTCATCTTGGGCTTGTCTAGTCATTAATTTCGACATCCCTATTGCATCTTCTCTTTGTCGAAAATTGCCATGGCAACTGGCTCGGCGTCTCCTTCATGCATTTCCCTGGCAACTAGCTCGGCGTATCCTTCATGCATTGACCTGGCAACTAGCTCGGCATTGCTTTGGCAAGTGATCCTGCACATACACACACAAAAACACACCAAAGCAGTATCTTTTTCCACAAAAATCACCAAGTTATGTAATCAAGCTCAACAATGGAAAGAAACATGAATTAATGCATGAATAACTAATTATGCAACTAATATGAGCTTAAGTCTAACAATAGTATGAGTAAAAAGGGTAATAAAAATAGTACTTTTGAACACTTATCACGCCCCCAAACTCGAACTATTGCTTGTCCTCAAGCAATGCAAACTAACAATTACCTGCCAAGACTTTAATCATCAAAGACATGCTTTAAACTTGAATTCAAACCTCGGAACCGTGTCACAAAGTATGATCACCTTTTAATTTTTCGGATAGCACAAAAATTACCCGGAACCAAACTATAGTGCTCGTGACAATGTGTGTGCGTAGTTGTGAACAAGTTGATTTTCAAGATTCTATGTGATCTACAGGCTTTTATTAATTTAATTGCCGGGGCATTTATTTTCATTTTCACTAGAGCCAATTTCGGGCACCTCTAGCAAAGTAAGCAATTTCTTATTTTATTTTAGTCGACTAGAGCCAATTTCGGGCACCTCTAGCGATTCTTTAATGTCCATTAACTACTAGTGCCAGTTTAGGGCACCTCTAGCAAGAAAGTGTATTTACTACTAGAGCCAGTTTTGGGCACCTCTAGCAAGAAATTAACTTTTAATTTTCAATTTTAAATTTACCCAAATTTTAAGCAACCTAAGTTCACTAAGTTTCTTTGAATCAACAACCCACAACCGTGTAAAAAAAATTCAGCATCATAGTAAAATTCTAAGTTCTTTTCATGCAATCCTAAAATTAAAGGTTATTTCAATTAAGTGCAGTGGCAAAAATTCATCATTGGATATTCAACAAGTCTTAAGCAATTAAATCCAATTAAAGGCATGGCAAGTAACATATGCAACCTATATGTGATTGCTAAAGATGAATGCAACTAAACATGAAACTAACTAGAAACCAACACCCCCCAAACTCGAGAGAAGCATTGTCCTTAATGCACGTAAAAGTGAAACACAAATTTAAAAGAAACTAAATGAAATGAGTTAGTCGAAGAGGTCGTCACCTCGAGTGATAAGTTTCCTTCGTGCCGTTTGCTTGATTCAATTTTCGGTCAGTGGTTGAATGCTTGTGGCTGGTACCGCGTGAATAGCATTGCCTTGATTTGGTCCATGTTTGCCGATGCAGGTTTACTTGCATGTGCATCAGTAGTTGCCGAAGCCATTGTTGTTGCCTGGGCATCGCCAGTTTCTGTTGTGGTTGCTGTGGCGAGTAGTCGGCAGTAAATTTCCTTATCATGGTGGTTGTGAGTCTTGTTGTGGAAAAGAAAATAAAGAAAACCTGGAAACTAAAGATAATGAAGAAAAATAAAATATATCCTAAAAAATAAAGAGAAAAAATAACCAAAAATAATAGAACAAAATAGTTCAAAAAATAAAAATAAAAATAAAAATAAATGTATCAGTAGTTGCCGTGGCGTCGAGGGTTGCCGAGGCGTCAGGGGTTGCCGAGGCGTGTGCGTCCATGGTTGCAGAGGCGTGCGTATCAGGAGTTGCTGCGGTGTTGAAGGTTGCCGAGGCATGCGCATCCATGGTTGCCGAGGCATAAAGGGTTACTGCGGTATTGAAGGTTGCCATTTTCGATACTTCTTATAGTCCATCCGCACCCTCCATCGGGTGAGAATATTGCCCAAAAAGAGTTTGGCCAATGTGCTTGCCACTACTCCCTTTTGCGTTACCATTGTGGAGGTGTCTTTCTTCTTTGTTCGCTTGTAGTCCATGTATACTCTCCACCTTGCTACTATTCCTGAAGGCACAAATATATTAATAGGAAAAATTGTATCCATTCTTAACCATTCAATTACCTCATTCTTGTCGACTTCTATCATGGTTGGATGTAGCCTTTGTTGTCGTGGAAATTGCTGCTCAAGCCAATTGCCGTGGCAATTAGTTTTCAAATTTTGCTTTAAGTCAAGGGAAGAATCAATTTTCTGAAGAGCTTTATGAATCCAAACACCTTTTTCTTTTGGCCTCTCAAACATCTCCATCAGTAGAGATTTCGATGGCTTCAAATCTACCAACCTCGGTTCCTCAAGACATACCTGCAATGGACGAGGTAAGTTTTTAAAGAATTCAAAAGGTTCAACTATTACCTGCTCATATTCCATTGGCAAAGTATTATCATCTCGTTGATCTTGCATGTGGTCGTGTAATTGCCGTGGCAATTGTAGATGAGAGCAATCTCTGATTCTCGCTTCAACATTAACGTTGTAACCTTACGGGCATCAGGTTCCTCGAATTTGCTGTAGTATTGTAGTTTCTCAGCTTCACCGAGTGTTGTCGCGGCATTGCTCGTTCAGGCTCCTCAATCATTGCCGAGGCAATTTGTTGTTCAAGCTCATCATGTGTTGGGTAGTCTCTCTCATTGGCATCCTCTTGACTTTGAGGTTCTGGTTGTTCCTCACACATCGGAGAGATTTCTTTGTATTGCTCCTTATCCTCTTGCCTTGGGACGTCAGTATCCCTAGGAATGAATTGTTGGTGCATGTTATCCATGACATATGTGGATCTCCCCAATTGATCTTCTGAATCCCCTAAGGTTGCATCCCACTGAGCTATCCTCGTATCCATAGATTTTGATAGTTCTCGTATCTCTTCAATTGATCCGTCAAGTCTATCCAAGGAAGCTAGTAACGTTTCCTCCAAGGAATTGGAATGCTCTTGAAAAGGACTACATTGCCATGGCATATATGTTGTCGCTGCAAAATTGTTATGGTAAAAAAAAATTTGAGCTTTTTGACCATACCATGAAGAATTTTGCTGCTGGTTCCCTCTATAGTCCTCCATGTAGTTATATGCACCGAAAAAGTGAGGGCAATTTTCAAACACATGATGTTCTCCACACATAGCACAAGATTTTTCCACGGTATAAGTTCTTTGGGCTTTTCTCGGTTGGTATAGGTAATCATCAAAGGGTGCAAGAAACTTTTGATTGGATTGATTCATATCTTCCAATATCATCTCTCGAATAGATCGGCTTTTATTTCCCGACATGTTGATGTCCCTTAACTTGTAGCGCACTTAATTTTTTTTTGATAAAACAAACAAAAAGAAAAGTTAGTAAAACTAATAGAAAAAAATGCAATAACAAAAACAACTAACACCAATTGCCAATCCCTGGCAACGACGCCAAAAACTTGTTGCGTGTGATAAGTGCTACGCAAATGTGCAAATATACACGTCGCAAGTAATAAAGTGATATGAGTATCGAGTATTGTCTCCACAGGGATTGGTTTGGGCCACTTTGCTTAAGTTACTGCACTGTGAAAATAAAAACACAATTGATAATAGAGGTTTTAATTAACGAGAAAAGTAAAAGCAATAAACTAAAAGAATAGATGAAAGAAAAAGAGAGAATAGGCCAGGTTATCGTGAGTTGAGGTGTGATAGCAGATTGGATCGTCTTGGTAAAAGAGTGCAAGGGCAACTCAGTTGCCGTGGCAACTTGCACAACGGGGTTGCCTTGGCAACTAATCGATGGTTGCCTGGGCAACTAGTTGGGAAACTACTTGGGCATCTGGGCAGTAACTTCAAGGTTCGGCAGAGCGTTCTTCAATGGTTTCTTCTTATCCCTAAGTCAAAACTCTAGCTATTTGTGCATGCCTTGATAATACATCCCTGCGTGAATCAAGGGTGAACAACAACCAATCTTGCGCTCCTCTTAGCCGTTGAAATCCTTAACTTATTCCTAAGCCGAATTAATCTTCACCATCAATAGATTGAATAAAGACCATACTCATTCGTTTCTTGAATCTAACTCTCCCGATATTAGATAAATAGATGAAGTTACGAGATCCTCTCCCAATTCACTCGCAAACAAGAATAAAAGCCAAGAATGAGTAAACCTTGAATAGAAAAGTGCAAACTCTTATTACCTAAACAAAATCCAATTGTTTCTCACAACAACAAAACACAATAACCCCAACCAATCAAGTTAGTTCATGGTTGGGTTCAAAAGATATACAAAGAATAATCCCCAAACCATGAATCTAATGGAAGCAAAGAAGAAGAAGAAATCGAACTCTCTCCCTCCTTGTTATCTTGTCGAAATTTCTCTATTTTTCTCTATATGGATTGTCGAAATCTCCTTGCTATTTATAGGGCTAGGCCAAAGTCCTTCTTTGAGGAGGAGTTTAAGTTGGAATTAAATTATCTTTAAAGAATATAATTCTTTATTACAATTGTATTCCTACTAGAACTTCTCCTATCTTCTTGGAATTTAATTCTTCTTTAATCTCTGCATGGCAATCAAATTCCTTTGGGTTTGGCCTTTGCTCCACGTCATCTTGGGCTTGTCTAGTCATTAATTTCGACATCCCTATTGCATCTTCTCTTTGTCGACAATTGCCATGGCAACTGGCTCGGCGTCTCCTTCATGCATTGCCCTGGCAACTAGCTCGGCATATCCTTCATGCATTGACCTGGCAACTAGCTCGGCATTGCTTTGGCAAGTGATCCTGCACATACACACACAAAAACACACCAAAGCAGTATCTTTTTCCACAAAAATCACCAAGTTATGTAATCAAGCTCAACAATGGAAAGAAACATGAATTAATGCATGAATAACTAATTATGCAACTAATATGAGCTTAAGTCTAACAATAATATGAGTAAAAAGAGTAGTAAAAATAGTACTTTTGAACACTTATCACAATGCTATCGGGTGAAAGTGAAGCATGGCAGTCGATGTATGGTTACCCCTGATTACGATGTCTAGAGGCGCATGAGAATGAATGACAAGGTTCTACCTCCCACTGACCAGGTCAAGCCCATAGAAGAGCATCTAAAAGTGGTTCCATCCGAAGCTGATATTTTGAGGCCTGAGCTCAAAAGGACTAAGGCTAAAATGGACTCCTTGCAGGAGCAGCATGCGAGAGAATTATATGAGGCGAGTCTGGATGTTGAGAAATACAAGGGAGAGACAGACCATGCGACGAAGATGTACAAAGACCTAGAGTGAATGTTCGAGATTCAAAGGGTCGATTTTCTGAAATTCTAAACTACAGTCAGAAATGCAAATTTGAAGAAGAGCCTGGAACAGTGGAAGTAGGAAATAGAACTAGTTGTGAACAAGGAAATGGAACATGGAAAAAGGGAAATAGAGAAATACATGCGGGATCTAGCTGAAGGAGGAAAGAAGGGTAAACAGTCAGCTGAAAACGAAAATGGCAAACGGGTCATCCAGAAAGAAAAAGATAGCGTGGCCGCATGGAAGAGAAAAGCCCACGACAACAAAACCCGTTTGTTAGAGTCACAGGCTGCATACGATGAGACCAACAAGAAGTTGAAGCAAGGCCAGGCTTTCATGACTGAGTTGCAAGCCAAGGTAGCTGACTTGAATCATTCACTGTATGAGCTTCAAAATGATGACACCTATACCGAGCTTCAGGCCAGCTTGAATGAAATTGACTCTCTAAAAGAGCGAGTTGAAGAAATGGATGGCATCATTCAAGAGTACAGAACGAGGATCATAGTCCTTGAAGATGCTATTGATGGAGGAAATGCCTACTAGTTCACCCGTCTTTGAGACAACGCCAAAAGATTCCAAGAATAGGAGGAGTTTGATAGGACAGTCATGACTCAAATCCAGGATGTGGCTAAACTTGCGACAATGTTGGCTACAGAAGCTACTACTCTACGCCAGTAGATCATGCCAGTCAGAGAAGTTGGCCCCAGGCTTATGTAGTTGATCGAAGAAATGAAAGAATGTTTAAAACCCGTTTGTTAGAGTCAAAGGCTGCATACGATGAGACCAACAAGAAGTTGAAGCAAGGCCAGGCTTTCATGACTGAGTTGCAAGCCAAGGTAGTTGAGTTGAATCATTCACTGTATGAGCTTCAAAACGATGACACCTATACTGAGCTTCAGGCCAGCTTGAATGAAATTGACTCTTTAAAAGAGCGAGTTGAAGACATGGATGGCATCATTCAAGAGTACAGAACGAGGATCATAGTCCTTGAAGATGCTATTGATGGAGGAAATGACTACTGGTTCACCCGTCTTTGAGACAACGCCAAAAGATTCCAAGAATATGAGGAGTTTGATAGGACAGTCATGACTCAAATCCAGGATGTGGCTAAACATGCGACGATGTTGGCTACAGAAGCTACTGCTCTACGCCAGTAGATCATGCCAGTCAGAGAAGTTGGCCCCAGGCTTATGTGGTTGATCGAAGAAATGAAAGAACTAGGTGTTAGGGCAGAGAAATATATGTAAACATGTTTAAAACTTTGTAATAAAGAATCTTTCTTATTCCAATAAAGAGTTGTTTGTGGAGCAAAGTTTCACGGAATCAATGGCCCTTCATTTTCATACATTTGCTTCTTTTTTTGTTTGTTTGTTATGCAATAGTTTAGTACATAACATTCCATGACATGATAAGAAATTAACTTAATTAAAACATGTGACAGAAAATCAAAATAGCAAACCTGACTCATAGCTACCGTACCTGTTCCAGAACCAAAGCCATGAATACCGAAGAGCGATTAACATCACTGGAAGCTACCTGCAAAAGCACCCAGGAAAAGCTGGAGAAGCTAGAAAGTGATCTGAAATAGGAAATAGATGTGTCACACAAGAAGACAGTCACCCAGATAGAAGCGTTATTAGGTTTCAAAAACCCAGAAGAAGGAGAAGACGTAGATGTTGTACCACAGTTTCCTGAGGAAGCTCTTGGAAACCAGAAAGTGGCTAATCCGCCTCAAGTCAAGATCCCTTTTCATTTTGCTGAATCATCTGTTCGAGAACCGGTAGAACCCAGAGTCAATCACGGTGAAGCTCAGAACTTTGAAGTCCCAGATCTTGACGAGATTGCTGAGAAGGACAACGCAAACAAGAAGCTGGAAGAGCGCTGCAAAAAGTTAAAAGAAATGATGAGAGCTTTCGCGGAAGGAAATATGCATGGTGGTTCAGAAGCCAATGACCTGAGCTTGGTGACTAATATAATGGTCCCACCGAAATTCAAGACCCCTGACTTTAACAAATATGATGGAACCACTTGTCCAAATGCTCACCTAACCATGTACTACAGGAAGATGTCGATGTACCTGGACAATGAGAAACTTCTGATTCACTACTTTCATGATAGTTTGATTGGATCTGCATCTCGCTGGTATACCCAGCTGAGTCGAGAGAACATCCGAACGTGGAAGGATCTATTAAGGGCGTTCGGTGAGCAGTATAAACATGTCACTGACATGACCCCAAGTAGACTAGTCCTAAAGGGGATGGAACAAAGACACAATAAAAGCTTCCGCCAGTACGCCCAAAGGAGGCGGGAGTCGCTGCACAGGTTCAACCACCAATGTTAGAGAGCAAGATTACCCCAATGTTCGTCAAAACCTTTAAGGGTGCATTCTACGATAGAATGATCAACCATGCGACCAAAAGTTTCGCAGACATGCTGATAAACGGCGAAATGATCTTAGCGGCAATCAAACGCAGAAAGCTAGATGGAGGTGACGCCAAGAAGCCTTACAGGAAGAAGGACAACGACGTGAATATGACGAGCGTCTACAACCCTAATTATTCGAAAGGGGTAGTCCTGAATAAGCACGCTACTCAGGTAACCAACCAGGTGGCCTCAAATCCGCAAAAAGACGAAAAAAGGTACTAGGGAAGCAAGAAACCCTATTTTTCGCCCATCCCCATGACGTATGCTGAACTCTTTTTGGAGTTAGTTCATGCACAGATGGTGCTGCCACGACATGTTCCACCTTTCTCTCCCCTATACCTACCATGGTATTATGAGAAAGTCTAGTGCGAGTACCACGTAAGGAACAAAGGACATACTACCGAAAATTTCACGGCTTTCAAGAGGGTGGTTAAAGATTTGTAGAAGTCAGGAATGATATCGTTCGACTCGTCTGACGAGAAGGACAACCCACTACCCAATCACCAAAAGAATGAGGTGAATGTAGTGAATGAGGAGGAAGATAGACAAATAAAGAAACATGTTGCAGAGATTAAAGCACCCATGGCTTGGGTATGGGCTCAGATGGTGGAAGCCTAGATGAAAGAAAGGCTAAATTCAAAAGTGAAGGACATCATCAAAGGAAGAATTAAAGGAAAACCAAAGGAAGAAACGAAAGAAGAGCCAATGAATCAGGTGGGAAATTTTACAAGAAGTGGACGATGCTATTCGCCACCTGAACTAGAGGACAGAGATGCCGCTCAAAGAAGGGCAGCGGATAAAAAACCAGAAGGAGAATAGGATTTCTTTATGGAGAAACCTAAAGCCCGACTTGAGCCGGTAAAAGAGTTAGAGGCTCAAAAATTTTTGAAAATTTTGAAGCACAACAAATATAGTGTGGTGGAGCAACTTCACAGGCTCCCAGCTAGAATTTCAATGCTCTCGTTGCTGATGAGTTCAGAGGGTCATAGAGATGCCCTTCTAAAAATTTTGAACCAGACATTCGTACCAAAAGAGATATCAATGGACAAGATAGAAGGGTTGGTCAGTAATATTGCTGTTAATAACTTCATCACATTTAGTGATGAGGAGATTCTGGCTATTGGGAGAAGATCATACAAAGTTCTCTACATCTCTACGCACTGCAAGGGACACATGCTGCCAGGGGTCCTAATTGATAATGGGTCAGCCTTAAATGTCCTGCCCCTAGCCACCTTAAGGAAGTTGGCAGTCGATAATTCTCATATGACTGCCTACCAGAACTCGGCAAAGGCATTTGATGGAACCCAGAGAGATGTTCTAGGCAAAATTGAAGTTCCCCTGCAAATCGGACCGTCAACCTTTGAGGTGGATTTCATAGTAATGGACATACGACCCACATACAGATGTCTGCTTGGACGCCCTTGGATTCACACAGTAAGGGCTGTCCCATCTACTCTCCACCAAAAATTGAAGTTCATAGTTGGAGGCCAGCTGGTGGACGTAGGAGCTGAAGAAAAGATCATAGCCTAGGTATCAGTAGATGCTCCATACATTCAGGTGGATGAAGGCGCACTTGAGTGCCACTTCAGAACCCTCGAACTTGTTAACGCCACATTCGTGTATGAAGGAAGCAAGGTCCCAAAGCCAGAATTGTTTAACAACGCTAAGATGCAAGTAAAGTAGACCCTAGGAAAATGGGCAAAAGACGGAAAAGGCCTTGGCAAGTAGCTTCAAGGGAGGCCATATTCAGTGACGATCCCCTACAAACGAGATAGATTTGGGTTAGGTTACAAACCCAGCCCCATGGAAAGGAGAGCTACAATTAGAGAAAAACCATAAAAGAGGAAAGCCCGAGTAAGTGGAAAAGAAGTGAAGTGGAAACCAATGACCTTCTCGCCACTGAGTCAAACCTTTGTAGCAGGAGGAATTATGAATCCCGACACTTCAAACAAGGAGGTGGAGAAAGTAAAGAACAATTTAGAGAAGGCTTTTGGGGAGTTAAACATTAACGCAATATTAGAGGAGGATGAGGGAAACAAATACCTCTCCATGATTCGCCCTTGCTCAGAACTAAACAACTGGACTGTGGAAGGCATTCCTATAGCTTTTACGTCATCCACAGAGTAATACCCGAAACCAACTCATTTGCCTTTGGCCCCGGGGCAATTTGAGATCTCTTGTTAAGGGCTCATGTTTAACCATTATGGTTCTATTTATCAATAAAATGATGTTTTCTTCAATAAAATTCGTGTGGAAAACGTTCTTTCCCTAAATACTTGAATACCGAAAACAAACCATAAAATAGAATAAAGACGTTAAAAATACCGAAATCAAAACAAAACAAAACAAATCATTTCATTCATTTCTTTATTCATTTCTTGTTGTATATTCGATCATTTACCTCGCAGGTATTCAGATATCAATGGTACTCATAACTCTAAATCTGACCCGGAAATTGACTTTGAGCTGTCCATGTGTTTAGAAGAGGTCGAAAACTATGAAGACGAGGAAGAATATGATCTTCACAACGATATGTTCAGGATAATAGAAAATGAAGAAAAACAGATTCTGCCCCACAAAGAAGAGTTGGAAACTTTGAATCTCGGGACTGAAGAAGAAAAACGCGAGGTGAAGATCTGTACCTCTATCACTGCTAAAACCCGATAATGTTTGGTCAAGCTTCTATGGGAATATAAAGACATTTTTGCTTGGTCGTACGAAGATATGCCTAGACTGGATACAAACATTGTTGTGCACAGACTCCCTATTAGGCCAAAATGCAAGCCCGTACAGCAGAAGTTAAGAAGAATGAAGCCAGAAATGCTTTTGAAAATTAGGGATGAAGCCAAGAAGCAGTATGATACGAATTCCTAGAAGTTGTAAAATACTCAGAATGGGTAGCAAATGTCGTCCCAATTCCAAAGAAAGGCGGAAAAGTGTACATGTGTATCGATTATCGATATCTTAATAGGGGAAGTCTTAAAGATAACTTCCCACTGCCGCACATTGACACCCTAGTGCACAACACAATGGGGCATTCTCTCTTCTCCTTTATGGACGACTTCTTAAGGTACAACCAGATCAAGATGTGTGCAAAAGATATGAATAAGACCACATTTATAACTCTGTGGGGAACCTTCTGCTACAAAATCATGCCTTTTGGCCTCAAGAATGTAGGGGCAACGTATCAGTGAGCCATGGTAACTCTATTCCATGATATGATGCACAAAGAGATAGAAGTTTACGTCGATGATATGATTGCCAAACCCCGGTCAGAATAAGAACACATAGAGAATCTAGAAGAACTCTTCAAAAGGTTGTGAAAGTTTCGGTTAAAACTCAACTCGACCAAATGCACCTTCAGAGTTTGGTCGGGAAAATTATTGGGGTTCGTCGTAAGTGAAAAAGGAATTGAGATTGACCCAGATAAAGTCAAAGCCATTCAGGAACTCCCACCACCTCAGACGCAAAAAGAGGTTCGAGGATTCCTTGGAAGGTTAAATTATATTGCTCGTTTCATCTCTCAGTTAACAGAGAAATGTCATCCCGTATTTAGGCCACTTCGAAAGAATAACCCAGGGACATGGAATGAAGAGTGCCAAGCTGCGCTAGAGGAAATCAAGAAGTAGTTGACGAATCCCCCTATTCTGGTACTGCCCGTTCCAGAGAAACCCTTGATCCTATACTTAACCATCCGTGAAGACTCGATAGGATGTGTATTAGGATAGCATGACGAGACGGGAAGAAAAGAAAGAGCAATTTACTACCTGAGTAAGAAATTCACGGATTGCGAAACCAGATATTCCTTAATTGAGAAATTGTGTTGTGCCTTAGTATGGGCGGTAAAGAGGCTAAGACAATATATGCTATACCATACCATGTGGTTAATATCGAAGCTAGATCCTCTAAAGTTCATGATGGAAGCACCCGCTTTGTCAGGAAAAATGGCTCGTTGGCAAATGTTATTATCAGAATTCGACATTTAGTATGTAAGGTAGAAGGCTATAAAAGGGAATGCAATAGCAGATTTCTTGGCAAGTCGTGCCTGCGAAGACTATGAGGCTTTGAACTTCAACTTCCCAGATGAAGACCTGATGTGCATTTCGATTGAGGAAAATGATGACTCAGAAGAATCCTGGGTAATGAATTTTGACGGTGCTGCAAACGCTTTAGGATGAGGTATTGGGGCAATCTTGGTTTCGCCAGTAGGGAACCACTACCATTCACGAGCAAACTTGAATTCTTTTGCACCAACAACATGGTTGAATACGAGGCTTGTATACTCGGTTTACGAGTAGCCATTGAAAAAATATTAAAACCTTAAGAGTCTTTGGTGATTCAGCACTAGTCATCTATCATATTTGAGGAGAGTGGGAGACAAAAGACACAAAACTGGTGAAGTATCACAAACTGGTTCTTCAACTGATTAAGGAATTTGACAAGATTACCTTCAAATACCTCTCGAGAGAAGATAATCAAATGGTTGATTCCCTTGCTACTCTAGCTACCATGTTTAAAGCAAGTGAAGGCACGAAGATGATGCCAATTAAAATGCAACTTTTTGATTCCCCAGCCTATTGTTGCAACTTAGAGGAAGAAACATACAACATTCCATGGTATCATGACATCTTGTGGTATATCAAGACCCAAGAATATCCCCCACAGGCAACTGAGAATGACAAGAAGACGATCAGAAAGTTTGCTACAGGATACGTCCTCGATGGCGAGATCCTATATAAAAAGAGTTGAGATCAGGTGCTGTTAAGGTGTGTGGATGCCAAAGAAGCTCAAAAAATACTAGAGGAAGTTCACGAAAGAGATTGTGGAACTCATCCAAGTGGCTTCACTATGGCTAGATGGATCATGCGCTTTGGTTATTATTGGTCCACTATGGAGACAGACTGTATCAATTATGCCCGCAAGTGCCATAAGTGTCAAGTCTATGCAGATAAAATTCATACACCACCTCTTCCGCTCCATGTTATAACGGCTCTATGGCCATTTTCAATGTGGGGATTGGACGTAATTGGGTAAATCTACCCGAAGGCATCGAACGGTCATAGATTCATCTTAGTGGCTATTGACTACTTCACCAAAAGGGTAGAAGCTGCATCTTATGCAAATGTCACAAGGTCTGTTGTCTGCAAATTCTTGAAAAAATAAATTATTTGTCGCTATGGTCTACCTGAAAGGATCATCACTGACAACACCTCAAATTTAAACAACAAGATGATAGATATGGTTTGTGAGCAATTTTAAATCAAGCATCACAATTCAGTGACTTATTACCCGAAAATGAATAGAGCTGTAGAGGCTGCAAATAAGAATATTAAGAAGATAGTGGAAAATGGCTGACACTTACACTGATTGGCATGATAAGCTGCCTTTCGTATTATATGCCTATAGAACTGCTATACGAACCTCTACTAGGGCAACGCCACTTTCTTTAGTGTATGGGATGGAGGCTGTGCTACCTATTGAGGTTGAAATACCATCCCTCCGTGTCTTAAAAGAAGCAGAGTTAGAAGAGGCTGAGTGGGTCCAAGCAAGATACGATCATGGTCAAATGTACTAGAAAAGGATGATACGAGCGTATGACAAGAAGGTCCACCTGCGAAAGTTCCAAGAAGGGGATTTGGTATTAAAGAAGATATTACCAATCCAAAAGGATTCTCGAGGAAAATGGGCGCCTAACTGGGAAGGCCCTATGTTGTGTCAAAAGCCTTTGACAAAGGGGCATTGATTCTAGTTGAAATGGATGGAGATGAGCTCAAGAATCCAGTAAACTCTGATTCAGTGAAAAAGTACTATGCATGATGAAAAAAAAGAAAAAAAGGAACTTAAAGTGAAAACCCGCAAATGGCGCTTTAGGTCGAGAAAAAGAAAAAAGAAAAAAAGAAACAAAAAGAAAAAAAGAACTTAAAGTGAAAACCCGTAAAAGGCACTTTAGATCAAAGAAAAATAAAAAAGAAAAAAGAGGGTTCAAGATGAAAACCCACAAAGGGCGTTTTGAAACCAAAGGAGGATTCGAGTTGAAAACCCTCAACGGGCGGCTCGAAATTTTGCAATCAAGTTGGCAACAAAAGATTCCCATGTAGACTTGGCATTTCAGAAAGAAGTTCATACCTTTATGCATCCTTACAGTAGACGAAATCTTCTTGACAAGGGCAACACTTGGGGTCGTCTCCAGGAGGTTCAGGCCTTTGATATCTGGATACCTGTCTTTTGGACCTTTTCCTTTGTACCTTTCTTTCATGTTTGCCACAATATTAATAAGAATTCTTTTTATGACCTTTTCCTTTAATTTCCTTCTTTTCCTTTATAAATGTCTTTTATTGGGATAAGAATCATTTTGTTGAACATTATTAAAATGAACAAGAGATTTTCGCGTATTACTCTATCAATGGTCTGAGAATATAAGGACTATGACATAGTTCATTGCTTAGTTTTGAGCATTCAGTTTGTTATGGATGGGGGCATTTCATACCCAAATTAGAAGGAAGGGAATTTAAATCTGATATCACTCAAAGTGGTGATTTTGATGGATTCATAAAGAGGATTAATTATATGCAGGATTGCTTGAAAGGTCTTTCACTCGATATTGAGGTATCAACTACAATGATAGTTGAATTTTTGAAAACAAAGGATTCAAACATGTAATGATTAAAAGCTTTCCATGAAGCGAGGAAGCATAAGAAATGAGAATGATGAAGTAGAAGATGACCGTTCCATGAAGCAAAAAGACATGAAAAAGCAAGATATTGAAGTATAGACAGTGGAGATGGCCACTAGTTTAAGTTAACAAGTTTAGAAAAAGTGACATATATCCATGTTGTAGACATCCTTAAGGACATGCCTGTCATGATGACATCATGCATCAGGTTTTTGCAGGTATGCAGAAACTTTTCATCAAATGAACTCGCTCATCTATTCGAGCACATGGAGAATAGAACCCGTCTATCTTTTCAGGCGTAAGGAGATTGGAAGCCGTTCAGACGAATGAAGAATGGAAGTCGCTCATCTATTCGAGCACATAGAGAATATAACCCGCCTATCCTTTCAGGCGTAAGGAGATTGGAAGCCATTTATCAGTTCTCACGTATAAAGAATGGAGATCGCTCGTCTATTCAAGCGAGAATGGAACCCACTTATCTGTTCAGGCATAAGGAGAATGGAACCCGCCAATTCGTTCGGGCGAAAGGAGAATGGAACTTGTCTATCCGTTCAGGCATAAGGAGAATGGAACATGTCTATCTATTTAGACATCAGGAGAATAAAATCCACCCAACCGATCGGGCATCAGGAGAACAAAGTGGAGCAGCATATCGGAGATTGGTGAAAATCAAGTGCCTCATGTTCTTTGTTGTATCCATGTTTCACTGGAATAAGCAAAGAATGGGCAGCTATTGTCACTTGATTTTTACCTATTTAAAATTAAAAATTAATACATAATATAAAAAATAATAAGCCCGTTTTAAATAAAATACAAAAAAAGAAATAATAATGAGCCCATTTAAAATAAAAAGGGAAGAAAATATGGTTCATAATACCCATTTTTTTAAAATAATAGCCCAAAATAAATCCATTTAAATAAAAAAACTAGAAAAATAATAAATAAGGAACCCATTTTATTTTTTTAAGAGGCCCAAACTAACTCATTTTTTTATAGGTTTATTCGAGATCGTTAGATTCAGGGGTAAAAATACGGATTGCTTGGATCGAATAAAGAAAAAAAAGGGGGAAAAGGGGAGGATCCCGCACATCCATGCACCAGCGCGTGCGCTGCACGCGCGCGAGATCATCTCCCCCAAATCCCCTACTTCGAACGCCTTGGCTGGCTGTCGGTGCCGATTGCACCGTCCCTGGGTCACGGCGGCCGTCGTGGTTGGTGCCGATCGACTCGCCTCAGCCGGCTGAGTCCAATGCCGCCGACCCCGTCCCTTACCGTCGCCGATAGCTCGCCAATTGAAGGGGAAAAGGGTTCAAACTCTAATTTAATTAGGGGCAAAATCTCCCAAATTGGAGTTGAATCAGATGAAATTCAGGATGAATTTCAATAAATTAAAGCTATGTTGATCAGGTTGGATGATTTTATGGGACGAAAATGGGGATTCTGTCCCCAATTTGCCTTGAATCCCAAACCCTATAAGTAGTGCCCAATTTGCATTGTTCAGCACACACTCAAATTATCCGAAAATACCCAGAAAAATACTATGAAAATTGTTGGGAGGTCGCTGGAATTAGTTCGAATTTGGAGCAGCATTGTTCGAATTTTCGAGGAGGAAAAGCAAGCATTTTTGTAACTTTATCGGTATAATTTCTCCCTTTTTTTTCTTTTTCTAATTTTAATTCTGTTTTTTATTTGTTCATTCTACTGTTCTTATTTTCTTTATATTTTGTTCATACAATTTTATGTTAATATGGGTTTGTTTGATTTAATCTTTTATTGTGTTGTTTTCTTGTCTAATTATATTAAAAAAATAAAAGGGAGGAGACCACCGCCGGTGGATGGCGACCGACACGTTGGCCCTCCTCCTTGTTCATCCCCTTTGATGAACACCAAGAACTTTTTATATGGTGTTTGATCCATTTGTTTTCTAAAAATGAAAAAAATATTGTTTGTGGGCTTTAAACCCAAACCACTTTGGACCACTTATTTTCTCCCATTTCTTTTTTCTTTATTTTAAAATTCCGAAAATGAAAGAAATATTTTTAAAAACATAAAAATATTTTTTTAAAAAAGAAAAGAATAATAAATCGTTCTTTTAAGATAAATAGATGGTTTTTAACACTAAAAATTTCTTTTTCTTCAAAAAATGTATTTTAAAAGAAACAATAATAAATGTTTTGAAACATTTTAATTAAAAAAAAACATAAAAACAATGCAAGTTTAAAAAAACAAAAAAGGGTTTTCAATTATAAAAAAGGGTAAAAAGACTTTTTAAAATATAAAAAATGACAACTTTTTTAAATAAAATGTAGTTAAGGTTTTTAAGTAAAACAAAAATATAAAAAGTTTAGTTTTTTTTAAAAAAACAAAAAAATTAAAAAACATGGAACACATAAAATAAAAATGTTTTAAGCTTTGTAATTTTAGTCTCTTTGTCTTGTTGCCTTAGAATTAAGTTGACTTTAGGAATAAGTCCTCCAAAGCTTAAATAGAGATTTCTTTGTAATAAAATTTCTTTCAAAAAAATAAATAAAACACACTTAATTATTTTTAAACCCCCAAAATAGGTTAAAACATTTAGAGTTCTATAGGTTTGTAAATATTAATTTAGAATTAATAAAATTCTCAACAAATTAAACGTTTTTTGTTTGCCTGTAAAAAAGTGAAATTTAATTAATGCGGTGTCTTACTAAACGAAAATGACGGGTTAGCGCCAGAAGTGTTAGCGGTGATTGGAGTTCATTTTCGGGTGGTAAGGCCGTTAAAATGGAATTTAATTCATAAACGGACAATAATTTAAAGCTCTATAAGAATTCACAAAATTTGACTTTTTAAGCCTTTTGTAATCGACTAGGTACCGATTTTTGGGCGTTGTGGGGGTGCTAACCCTTCCCCACGTGTAACCGACTCCCGAACCCGGTTTTGTATTTTTCCAGACCAAAAAATGTTATTTTGATGAAAATAAAATGTTTTTATTAAAATAACCCAATTTAGGTGATCCAATCATACCTTTTTTTAAAAAGATTGGTGGCGACTCCGTTGATTTTTGAGTTTTCAACTCGTCGAAGCTCGAGAGGGTTGCGACAGTGCCATGCGTGTATTTATCTCTCCTTATTGCTCGTACTAGTTTGGATGCTTATGTTTATGATTAGCAGGAAGTATAGTAGAGTAGATGTATATCACTTAGCTTTGTAAGCTCAACGCTCGAAATCGTTGTTACAATGTGTAGGTTGATCGTCGGATTGTGGGTTCGAGGAGCACTATCAGTACGAGATTTCGACAAGTGGTGGTTTCAGAGTACGGTACTTGCATTTAGTGGGTTATGTATTCATAGGATCTTACGTGGTCGAGTCTGTAATTCTTACTTTTGAAATTGTATTAATCAAGTCAAATGTTTAAATATTTTAAATTAAAGTGAAGCTCCTTTGTAATGATTTAAGATGTTTGCCTATGTTTTCAACTATTGGATCTAAATGTTTTTAACTATTGGATCTAAATATTTTCAACTATTGGATCTAAATGTTTTAAAAATACCTTATTTGGGCTAAATCTAGTTTATAAAATTTTATGATTTTAGTTTGGGCTTGAGGTCTAAATATGATTCCCGGGTCGAGGGTGTTACACCTTGAGATGTTATTTATAATTTTTTAACTTATGTTACAATCTTATTTATAATGCCTAAATAATTTGGTGAAGGAATATGAGGAAGGGGACTTTGTTTAAATGTTATTTACTGGCCACACAATTAAGCTGTGTAACTTTATGAGTTGAAGTTATATACTAAATTCTTAAGTGCTCATTGTTCAATATTGAAAAGTTTACTCAAGGTGTGAATTTTTAATTCTGAATCTGCTTAAAGAATATTATTATTCAAGTTTTAAACGGTCAAGTCTGCCTTTAAATATTGAAATATTCAAGAATTATATCGTTTAAAATATTGGAATTGATCTATTAGTCATATTATGTGGTATGTCAATCCTGAATTAATACGTCATTTTTGTGCTGCTTTTTTAAAATAGCATTGAGATGCTTGCACTTGTGATAGTTGGCAGGCGAAGATGAGCAACTGTCTATTTTCATGTGAGAGTAAAATTATTTAGTTAGTGAAAATTAAGGAGACTAATTTTTACCCTTTTTGTTCTACTAAAATTTTTTTTGAGAAATTTATAAAGGGAACAAGATAGTTCATTTTTTTTTGGAGAAGTGCAAATCAAGTTCTCTTCGAGGAGTAGTCAAAATCTTGATCTAAAGATAAAGACGTAGTGTAGTACCACGATCCCACCGGATCTGAGAAGCTACATTCTGGCCCCTTCTAACTCGACCCATAAAATTTCGTTCAATTTAAAATTTCAAGTTTAGACATAAAACACAATTAAATCAAGTCATTAAATAGAAGTTTCATAAATAGTTTCAATTTCAAAATATAAATGGACTCCGTACGAATAAACACCGTATTTCAAAATAAAGTAGAAATAGAGTTACATACCAACTACACTAAGGTTCTATGGATACATAGCCCTACAACTAAAATCAAGGTATTGTACTAGAGTTGAATCAGTGTTGGGGAATCCTCGTCGATGCGATTCCGCAAGCGAGTGATCTGTCAACCTACGCTCAGAAAAAACAACATATATGCACGGTGAGTTAACAAAGCTCAATAGTACATGTCTACACTACTATACTTCACAATGTTCATAAAAGTAAGCATGCAAAATAAACAATGAGCATATGGCATGCTTAAGCAAATCAATCACTAATTTCTATCATCGTGGTATTCAAACCTACTTAGCCGGGAACCACAAAGACTTCAAACTAGCCACATATGTACTCAGGACCACTTAGACATCAAGTACCCCACACAGTATTCGGGACCACTTAGACATCGAATACCCTACCATGCCACCCACCCGAAACCACAGAAATCAGGCAGTGCATGCCACATACCCGAAACCACTAAGACGTCTGATAGTGAATGCCACTCGAGACCACAAAGACATCGAGAGCATTAGCAATGTATATGTACTGCAATACCTACCTTGAGTATCTGGATCCCATGCCAAAACAATCATGATTCAATCAAGAGCTCACAAGGCACATAACCAATACATGGCAAGGAAACATCATTCAATAAGGACATCCAAAGTCATAGTTCAACCAAAGGCTCACTATAGAAGTTCATTTTATTCAAAAATATATCAATTAGGCCTTTCCCCAATTCCATGCAAAGCTCCCATAACAAAAACCCCAACATTCTCGGCAGTGGCTCTAGTGGGTATTAGTATGCTCCAGGGCGTACCGGTACTCAGCCCATAGGAGTCAGTACTCGGCTACTCGTATCGCTACCAATTTACGGTACTAAAAATTGGGAGAGCCAGCCCGTATCGATACTGGGTCGACTGTACCGATACACGGGCACGAGTACTGGTACTCTCCTTATCGTACTGATACCAAATATGGCTACTAGAATATTACAAACCCACGAGTACCGATACGGGTCGACCCGTACTGATACTGCCATACCCAGTTTATCTTTTTTGGCAATATTTACAAGGGGGTACCGATACGACCTCCTGCATACCGGCACTGAAGCCTAGAAATGCCCTTCTAGGCCACAAATTTCAACTGAAAATCTCCACATTCGAACTACCCAACCAATTCCATGCTCCCTAAAGTCTATGAGGATTATTATGAGTACTTTATGCCCCTTTAAACACATTGATAACAACAATCACCAAGATTCTTGAGCACCCAAAGGTCGTATGCTTAAACACCTAACAACTGAACAAATGCTTAAACATGCAAAGCAATCACAATTATGAAAGGCAGGAAGTACTTCAAAGTTTTAGTTGTACAAAACTTAGCAAAAGACCCGAATTTCCTCCTCCCACAAGCTTCTCTTCACTTTCTCTCCTTGCCTTTGGTGTTGGATGGCTCTCCAACTTCTTTAACTAATCAACAAGTGTAAAAACAAGTTGTTACACTCTCAAAGGATTAGAAAGAAGCTTAGAAATGAATTTACAACCTCAAATCCATAATAAAACACTCACCACTCAAACCCTCTAAAATCCATTTTCTCACCTTCCTACCATTTCCAACAATTCTTTCCTCAAAATATAGATCGTGGAGAGAAGATTAACAATTCTTCCTATGAGGCCAGATTATTTAGATTTGTTGCCTAGCAATTCATGTTTTATAATACATGAATTTATATTAAGCCTTAAAGCTAGTCCCTAAAATTAGTGAGCATTTTTTAGACTAGTGTAAAGAGTAAGGCTAGACTGAATGTCTTTTCTAAGTAATGAGTCTTATATTAAGTATGCTTAATTATATATTTTGTGGGTGAAATGTATTAAGCATAATTTTGTTTTTTTGAGAGATCTTAATAAAGAAAGGAGATATTTATGGTTGATTAGAAAGTAGTATGAAAGTGCATGTTTGAGATTAGTTCCTTAAAAGATCTGGTATTATTGTACTTACTATTCTTAAAAAATTATGACTCTTTAAAAAGAAAATCTCTTTATAACTTAGTGCAGAAGTTAAAAGAGTGATATTAATATTTTGGTTGAGTGAAATACCAAATTTGGCCATAATATAATATTTAATGATCTCTTCAATATTATTGTTTTGATCACAAGAATAAAAATATGATAAATATTAGTGCTACAAAAAGAAGTTGTAGTTATTAATGTCTTTGAGTTCTCTCTTGAGTAGAGGAGAGAAAAGTAATTTCTATCTTTGGAATGTATTGAAAACTCCTTGTAAATTACTTGAGTTAATTTTTCCTATTATTAGTAAAAAACTTAAAAACTATTTTAATATAGTCTAATAATAATCCTAAATTCCTAGAACACTTCTTTTGAAGAATTAGGAAAAAATTGAATTCTCTTTTGATGAGAATATCATAAATGACTAATTAATATATTGATGGAATTTCATAAAACTTTAAGAATATCGATGTGTGATAAAATTTATTTACACGTTGACTAAGATACCTTGTGTTTACACTTTGATCGAGTAAATGTGTGAGAAAATTTGTTTGCGCGTTGACTAAGATACCTTGTGTTTAGGGATTGAGTTCTTCCCTAAAAAGTTAGAACATGTGGGGGTGTCTGAAAATGATAATTGCATGCAATACGTTGTGCAACATATAAACATTTAGTTTATATGTATACATTCGATTTTTTGAGTAGATTTTATGACACTAAGAGTACTTTTGTCCTCTTAAAATTATTAATGTCGAAACTTGGATGAAATGATAAGAATCCTAAATATTAAAGATTACTAAAACTGATAAAGAACATTATTTCAGCAAAATTCTTCTTTATAAAGTTTTAGTATTGAAGTGATTCCTTAAACAACTATCTTTGAACTTAGCATAAAACTTGAGTTAAAAGAAACAATGTTTTACATTGTAGGAATGCAAAAGTTATTGTGAGTTTTATGCTTAACCTAACTTCTTATTAAATTAAATATGCCCACAATCCAAGTAATAAATGTAACTTGGAGTATAAAATTTATCAATAACCCTAAAATCCTATAAAGATATTATAAATTAAGTTATCGATAAGTGTAGTGGTGAAACACTTTCGGTGGGTATATGTTTTAGATAAAGCAACTTTTGTGAATGTTTGTAAGACATAAGTTTTACTTGATCTATTGTAAGTGTTTAAGTCAATATCTTTTGACATAGTCATGAAAAAGACCAAGTGGTATTGAAATTTCTTATGAGAAAGTCCTACACTTTTTGTGTCATTTCTAAAACTCTTAAACTACCTAATGTGTGGTAAAATCATCAAGCCTATAAGTGAAGGCATAAGTTTATGAAGCAAAAATGTAGTACTCATTTTGAAGTACAAAAGGACTTACTATGTACACTCATAATCCTTGTAATAAACATTGTATTGCACTCAAGCGCTTTCTTAACTACCTTAAAGGTATAATGGATTGGAAAGTAGAATTTGTTGTCTATCCTGCAGTCTTAGAGGGTTACAACGATGCTAACCGAGTTCTTTGTTATTGAAAAGGTAAGCTCTACGAGTGGGTATGTCTTCACGCTAGGTGGAGCTGCAATTTTATGGAAGTATGCTAAACAAACATGTATTGCATGCTTCAGCATGGAGTCAGAATTCATTTCTCTTGACCTAGTAGGGTAAGAAGCCAAGTGGCTTAGAAATTTATTACCAGAAATTCCTTTATGAGGGAAACTGACTCCTCTCGTATCTTTCTTATGCGATTCTAAATCTACAATATGTGTGGCTCACAACCAAACTTTATTTGGGACCACTTAGACATCGAATACCCTACCATGCCACCCACCCGAAACCACAGAAATCAGGCAGTGCATGCCACATACCCGAAACCACTAAGACGTCTGATAGTGAATGCCACTCGAGACCACAAAGACATCGAGAGCATTAGCAATGTATATGTACTGCAGTACCTACCTTGAGTATCTGGATCCCATGCCAAAACAATCATGATTCAATCAAGAGCTCACAAGGCACATAACCAATACATGGCAAGGAAACATCATTCGATAAGGGCATCCAAAGTCATAGTTCAACCAAAGGCTCACTATAGAAGTTCATTTTATTAAAAAATATATCAATTAGGCCTTTCCCCAATTCCATACAAAGCTCCCATAACAAAAACCCCAACATTCTCGGCAATGGCTCTAGTGGGTATTAGTATGCTCCAGGGCGTACCGGTACTCAACCCATAGGAGTCAGTACTCAGCTACTCGTATCGCTACCAATTTACGTTGCTAAAAATTGGGAGAGTCAACCTGTATCGGTACTGGGTCGACCGTACCGATACACGAGCATGAGTACTGGTACTCTTCTCATCATAGTGATACCAAATATGGCTACTAGAATATTGCAATCCCACGAGTACCTATACGGGTCGACTCGTACCGATACTGCCATACCCAGTTTATCTTTTTTGGCAATATTTACAAGGGGGTATCGATATGCCCCCTACATACCGGCATTGAAGCCTAGAAATGCCCTTCTAAGCCATAGATTTCAACTGAAAATCTCCAGATTCGAACTACCCAACCAATTCCATGCTCCCTAAAGTCTATTAGGATTATTATGGGTACTTTATGCCCTTTTAAACACATTGATAACAACAATCACCAAGATTCTTGAGCACCCAAAGGTCGTATGCTTAAACACCTAACAACTAAACAAATGCTTAAACAAGAAAAACAATCACAATTATGAAAGGCAAGAAGTACTAAAAGTTTTAGTTGTACAAACCTTAGCAAAAGACCCAATTTCCTCCTCCCACAAGCTTCTCTTCACTTTTCTCCTTGCCTTTGGTGTTGGATGGCTCTCCAACTTCTTTAACTAATCAACAAGTGTAAAAACAAGTTGTTACACTCTCAAAGGATTAGAAAGAAGCTTAGAAATGAATTACAACCTCAAATCCATAATAAAACACTCACCACTCAAAACCCTCTAAAATCCATTTTCTCACCTTCCTACCATTTCCAACAATTCTTTCCTCAAAATATAGATCGTGGAGAGAAGATTAACAATTCTTCCTATAAAGCCAGATTATTTAGATTTGTTGCCTAGCAATTCATGTTTTATAATACATGAATTTATATTAAGCCTTAAAGCTAGTCCCTAAAATTAGTGAGCATTTTTAGACTAGTGTAAAGATTAAGGCTAGAATGAATGTCTTTTCTAAGTAATGAGTCTTATATTAAGTATGTTTAATTAGATATTTTTGTGGGTAAAATGTATTAAGCATAATTTTTTTTTTTGAGAGATCTTAATAAAGAAAGGAGATATTTATGGTTGATTAGAAAGTAGTATGAAAGTGCATGTTTGAGATTAGTTCCTTAAAAGATGGTATTATTGTACTTACTATTCTTAAAAATTATGACTCTTTAAAAGAAAATCTCTTTATAACTTAGTGCAGAAGTTAAAAGAGTGATATTAATATTTTGGTTGAGTGAAATACCAAATTTGGTCATAATATAATATTTAATGATCTCTTCAATATTATTGTTTTGATCACAAGAATAAAAATATGATAAATATTAGTGCTACAAAAAGAAGTTGTAGTTATTAATGTCTTTGAGTTCTCTCTTGAGTAGAGGAGAGAAAAGTAATTTCTATCTTTGGAATGTATTGAAAACTCCTTGTAAATTACTTGAGTTAATTTTTCCTATTATTAGTAAAAACTTAAAAACTATTTTAATATAGTCTAATAATAATCCTAAATTCCTAGAACACTTCTTTTTGAAGAATTAGGAAAAAATTGAATTCTCTTTTGATGAGAATATCATAAATGACTAATTAATATATTGATGGAATTTCATAAAACTTTAAGAATATCGATGTGTGATAAAATTTATTTACACGTTGACTAAGATACCTTGTGTTTACACTTTGATCGAGTAAATGTGTGAGAAAATTTGTTTGCGCGTTGACTAAGATACCTTGTGTTTAGGGATTGAGTTCTTCCCTAAAAAGTTAGAACATGTGGGGGTGTCTGAAAATGATAATTGCATGCAATACGTTGTGCAACATATAAACATTTAGTTTATATGTATACATTCGATTTTTTGAGTAGATTTTATGACACTAAGAGTACTTTTGTCCTCTTAAAATTATTAATGTCGAAACTTGGATGAAATGATAAGAATCCTAAATATTAAAGATTACTAAAACTGATAAAGAACATTATTTCAGCAAAATTCTTCTTTATAAAGTTTTAGTATTGAAGTGATTCCTTAAACAACTATCTTTGAACTTAGCATAAAACTTGAGTTAAAAGAAACAATGTTTTACATTGTAGGAATGCAAAAGTTATTGTGAGTTTTATGCTTAACCTAACTTCTTATTAAATTAAATATGCCCACAATCCAAGTAATAAATGTAACTTGGAGTATAAAATTTATCAATAACCCTAAAATCCTATAAAGATATTATAAATTAAGTTATCGATAAGTGTAGTGGTGAAACACTTTCGGTGGGTATATGTTTTAGATAAAGCAACTTTTGTGAATGTTTGTAAGACATAAGTTTTACTTGATCTATTGTAGTGTTTAAGTCAATATCTTTTGACATAGTCATGAAAAAGACCAAGTGGTATTGAAATTTCTTATGAGAAAGTCCTACACTTTTTGTGTCATTTCTAAAACTCTTAAACTACCTAATGTGTGGTAAAATCATCAAGCCTATAAGTGAAGGCATAAGTTTATGAAGCAAAAATGTAGTACTCATTTTGAAGTACAAAAGGACTTACTATGTACACTCATAATCCTTGTAATAAACATTGTATTGCACTCAAGCGCTTTCTTAACTACCTTAAAGGTATAATGGATTGGAAAGTAGAATTTGTTGTCTATCCTGCAGTCTTAGAGGGTTACAACGATGCTAACTGAGTTGCTGTTATTGAAAAGGTAAGCTCTACGAGTGGGTATGTCTTCACGCTAGGTGGAGCTGCAATTTTATGGAAGTATGCTAAACAAACATGTATTGCATGCTTCAGCATGGAGTCAGAATTCATTTCTCTTGACCTAGTAGGGTAAGAAGCCAAGTGGCTTAGAAATTTATTACCAGAAATTCCTTTATGAGGGAAACTGACTCCTCTCGTATCTTTCTTATGCGATTCTAAATCTACAATATGTGTGGCTCACAACCAAACTTTATTTGGGACCACCTAGACATCGAATACCTTACCATGCCACCCACCCAAAACCACAAAGAAATCAGGCTGTGCATGCCACATACCCGAAACTACTAAGACGTCTGATAGTGAATGCCACTCGGGACCACAAAGACATAGAGAGCATTAGCAATGTATATGTACTGCAATACGTACATTGAGTATCTGGATCCCATACCAAAACAATCATGATTCAATCAAGAGCTCACAAGGCACATAACCAATACATGGCAAGGAAACATCATTCGATAAGGGCATCCAAAGTCATAGTTCAACCAAAGGCTCACTATAGAAGTTCATTTTATTAAAAAATATATCAATTAGGCCTTTCCCCAATTCCATACAAAGCTCCCATAACAAAAACCCCAACATTCTCGGCAATGGCTCTAGTGGGTATTAGTATGCTCCAGGGCGTACCGGTACTCAACCCATAGGAGTCAGTACTCAGCTACTCGTATCGCTACCAATTTACGTTGCTAAAAATTGGGAGAGTCAACCTGTATCGGTACTGGGTCGACCGTACCGATACACGAGCATGAGTACTGGTACTCTTCTCATCATAGTGATACCAAATATGGCTACTAGAATATTGCAATCCCACGAGTACCTATACGGGTCGACTCGTACCGATACTGCCATACCCAGTTTATCTTTTTTGGCAATATTTACAAGGGGGTATCGATATGCCCCCTACATACCGGCATTGAAGCCTAGAAATGCCCTTCTAAGCCATAGATTTCAACTGAAAATCTCCAGATTCGAACTACCCAACCAATTCCATGCTCCCTAAAGTCTATTAGGATTATTATGGGTACTTTATGCCCTTTTAAACACATTGATAACAACAACCGCCAAGATTCATGAGCACCCAAAGGTCGTATGCTTAAACACCCAACAACTAAACAAATGCTTAAACAAGAAAAACAATCACAATTATGAAAGGCAAGGAGTACTAAAAAGCTTGAGTTGTACAAACCTTAGCAAAAGACCCGAATTTCCTCCTCCCACAAGCTTCTCTTCACTTCTTCTCCTTGCCTTTGGTGTTGTATGGCTCTCCAACTTCTTTAACTAATCAACAAGTGTAAAAACAAGTTATTACACTCTCAAAGGATTAGAAAGAAGCTTAGAAATGAATTCACAACCTCAAATCCATAATAAAACACTCACCACTCAAAAACCCTCTAAAACCCATTTTCTCACCTTCCCACCATTTCCAACAATTCTTTCCTCAAAATGTAGATCGTGGAGAGAAGATTAACAATTCTTCCTATAAAGCCAGATTATTTAGATTTGTTGCCTAGGAATTCATGTTTTATAATACATGAATTTATATTAAGCCTTAAAGCTAGTCCCTAAAATTAGTGAGCATTTTTTAGACTAGTGTAAAGATTAAGGCTAGAATGAATGTCTTTTCTAAGTAATGAGTCTTATATTAAGTATGTTTAATTAGATATTATTGTGGGTAAAATGTATTAAGCATATTTTTTTGAGAGATCTTAATAAAGAAAGGAGATATTTATGGTTGATTAGAAAGTAGTATGAAAGTGCATGTTTGAGATTAGTTCCTTAAAAGATCTGGTATTGTTGTACTTACTATTCTTAAAAATTATGACTCTTTAAAAAGAAAATCTCTTTATAACTTAGTGCAGAAGTTAAAAGAGTGATATTAATATTTTGGTTGAGTGAAATACCAAATTTGGTCATAATATAATATTTAATGATCTCTTCAATATTATTGTTTTGATCACAAGAATAAAAATATGATAAATATTAGTGCTACAAAAAGAAGTTGTAGTTATTAATATCTTTGAGTTCTCTCTTGAGTAGAGGAGAGAAAAGTAATTTCTATCTTTGGAATGTATTGAAAACTCCTTGTAAATTACTTGAGTTAATTTTTCCTATTATTAGTAAAAAACTCAAACTTTTTTAATATAGTCTAATAATAATCCTAAATTCCTAGAACACTTCTTTTGAAGAATTAGGAAAAAATTGAATTCCCTTTTGATGAGAATATCATAAATGACTAATTAATATATTGATGGAATTTCATAAAACTTTAAGAATATCGATGTGTGATAAAATTTATTTACACGTTGACTAAGATACCTTGTGTTTACAAGTTGATCGAGTAAATGTGTGAGAAAATTTGTTTGCGTGTTGACTAAGATACCTTGTGTTTAGGGACTGAGTTCTTCCCTAAAAAGTTAGAACATGTGGGGGTGTCTGAAAATGATAATTGCATGCAATACGTTGTGCAACATATAAACATTTAGTTTATATGTATACATTCGATTTTTTTGAGTAGATTTTATGACACTAAGAGTACTTTTGTCCTCTTAAAATTATGAATGTCCAAACTTGGATGAAATGATAAGAATCCTAAATATTAAAGATTACTAAAACTGATAAAGAACATTATTTGAGCAAAATTCTTCTTTATAAAGTTTTAGTATTGAAGTGATTCCTTAAACAACTATCTTTGAACTTAGCATAAAACTTGAGTTAAAAGAAACAATGTTTTACATTGTAGGAATGAAAAAGTTATTGTGAGTTTTATGCTTAACCTAACTTCTTATTAAATTAAATAAGCCCACAATCCAAGTAATAAATGTAACTAGGAGTATAAAATTATCAATAACCCTAAAATCCTATAAAGATCTTATAAATTAAGTTATCGATAAGTGTAGTGGTGAAACACTTTTGGTGGGTATATGTTTTAGATAAAGCAACTTTTGTGAGTGTTTAAGTTGATATCTTTTGACATAGTCATGAAAGAGACCAAGTGGTGTTGAAATTTCTTATAAGAAAGTCGTACACTTTTTTCGTCATTTCTAAAACTCTTAAACTACCTAATGTGTGGTAAAATCATCAAGCCTATAAGTGAAGGCATAAGTTTATGAAACAAAAATGAAGTACTGATTTTGAAGTACAAAAGGACTTAATATGTACACTCATAATCCTTGTAATAAACATTGTATTGCACTCAAGCGCTTTCTTAACTACCTAAAGGTATAATGGATTGGAAAGTAGAATTTGTTGTCTATCCTGCAGTCTTAGATGGTTACAACGATGCTAACTGAGTTGCTGATATTGAAAAGGTAAGCTCTACGAGTGGGTATGTCTTCACTCTAGGTGGAGCTACAATTCTATGGAAGTATGCTAAACAGACATGTATTGTATGCTTCAGCATGGAGTCAGAGTTCATTTCTCTTGACCTAGTAGGGTAAGAAGCCAAATGGCTTAGACATTTATTACCAGAAATTCCATTATGAGGAAAACTGACTCCTCTTGTATCTTTCTTATGCGATTCTCAATCTAGACTCTTTCTGATTGAAACCACATGTAAAAATAATATTGCCATAAATTGACAAAGTAATATTTCCTCTTATTCATCAGAAGAGACGTATCCTTTGAGAACAGAATTGACTTTCCTTGATACCTAATAAAATGTATGATTGGGTCTTTGAACAACCACAGGTTGTTATGAAAATCATTATAAAAGATTTCTACAAGATACTCTATTTTTCCATATAAATAAATTCTTTCAAGAAAGACTCCAGAAGATGTTGATCGTAAATGAGAAAATTGATTACGAAGAAAAAGGAAAATGGATTCGTATTCATATGCATGAGAATTATATAGGAACAAGAGTAATCTTGGATTAAAACTCGAAATATATTTCTTTGGAGTAATAAACCTCTTCAAATTACAATACTGGTAGAGAAAGAACCTTAATAAATGCAAAGAAAAAGCATCTTTTATCCAGTAGCGAAAGGCTTGAATCAAGATTTTGAGATGGATGGGATGAGGTATTAGTACCTCTAACACACAATTTACATGTGATACTTTGTCCTCTAAAAATGAAATATTGAATGAATTGATTGTATGTGGCTCACAACCAAACTTACAATGGTAAGAAAAGAAATATTCACATAAGACATCAATCAGTAAGACACTTAATAAGGAATGGAATACTTTCTTTAAAGTATGTGAAGTCAAAAAGGAACTTAGTTGATCCGCTTACCAAAAGTTTAAGTTGGAAATTAGTTCTGGATTCATCGAGGGAGATAGGCCTAAAGCCTAATTAGTTGAGAAATTCAAGGTGGAAACCCAACTTATTTTGTCTAAGTTCAATGTGGAAACGAAACCATGGAAAGACTCTTAGTGTACATTTTTGCCTATCCCTATGACGAATAATGTACATACACAAGATGAGTTTTAAAACTCTTAATAAATTCATAGTGCAGGCTTTGGGTGGTCTTAGTGAGAAAGACTTGATGAAATTACCGATCTGGTTGAATAAACTACTCTTAATGAGTCCATAGTTAGTGTTTGGGTGGTCCTATAGAGAACAATTAGATGGATTTACCACCAGGAAAGATGAGTTTATTAACTCTTAATGAATTCAATTCCAAGTGTTCGGATGTATGTTCTTATCTGAGAATAACATATTGAATTCATCGATAAAAGGGGTTGAGTTTTTTTATTCTTAATAAGTTCTTATCCTAGAGTTTGGGTGGTTCATTTTAAATGAACTTGAAAAATTCAACTACTTTGATTGAGAAGTTGAGCTTACTGAAAAAAAAGGCTCTTAATAATTTTATAGCCATGATCTGAGTGCTTTATATTGAGATAAACCTGATGAAATTTCCTACATAAGTGAGAAGCGTTAGCCACCTTCTACGAAAGACGTTGGGCCATTTTTCTAGTACACTTATTAGAATCATAAGGTATTATGGCCATATATCTCACACACACGCACGCGCACACACGTACATGCACGTGTGTTATGAGTTCCATTCTATCTTAACAAGTTCTAGATTCCTTCACACGTTAAGAGAAGAATTACTCATTTTACTATGTACTAGTTCTATGTATATTCACTACTGTTCAAGCGGCTAGTCTTGATATTTCTCTTCTCACAATTTTAAAACTTCAAAACTTATCTATTTTCGAAAGGAATTTTTTTGCGTTAGTAGGGGAATGCTGGTAATTCTCAAGGGAGTATAGCATGTAAATCCCACATTGGGTAGGAATGAACCTTGAAATAAATTAATATATGGACTTTCCTTCCCCTACTTGTTGAATGGTAGAATGACAAGGCCCTCGCACACGTTGTTATCATCAATCAGTCGACTTGTGCTCGCGTTTACACGTTCTGCGTGTAATATTATTTTTTGAAAAAAAATCGTAAAGATTTTTCCTTATGTTTTCTACTTCATTATTTATATGAATCGAATTTATTTATATCTGCTAACTAAATTGGATTCGATTTATGCAGCTTTAATCTAGGAATGAATTGGATTTAAAACAACCTTTTAACTCGGTTGTTACAACATCATTAATCCAACTTTTATGGCAAAGTAATAATTTGACTGTTTTAAACAGTGAATTATGTATTTTTAATTCTATGTTTTGTAAATTGATATTTTCCCTCCTACTTTAGCCTATAAATTGAGTTTTTCTCGACTCTCATTTTATTTGTTAGAGAACAAATTTGCTTTCTATCATTTTTTTGTGAAAAAAGTCTTTCATACGCTTTTCAAGTTCCGAGTTCTCATATAGAGAAGAGCAGTACCACCAAGTCTACTTCAAATTTTGAGTGTACGATTTTTTGAAGAGACTGTTAACCTCGAGGGTGACGTCTAGTGTAGCGATTACACCAATCGAGATGATTTAGCTTCTAAGGCAATGAATCATTCATATTATTTTATTTCACAGTTAATGCTAATATTTTTGTTTAGCAACAGTCAGTTTTTCCAACAACTATTAATGGAGGGGGAAACAGGTTAAACAATGGAAGGTGGAAAATGTGTGTAACCGTTACGAAATAGCATATTGTTATCATTTGTACTAAAAAAGATAAGACTTTAGCTTGGTGATTAGACACGCTTCTAATTCTCCAACCCATACAAGTTTGAGTATTCTCTCCTTCAAATTCCATCAATTTATTTTCCTTTAATTCGATCTGATTTAAGAAAAAATTACTAAATTATTTCTAAATGAAAATAAGACCAAATTGAAAGGATGTCTAAGTAATGAGAGTTAAATTTATTGATTTTTTTAATTAAGACAAATTGATGGAATGATAAATATGGAGGATTAAATGTCATATTATATTTTTTAATGGTCACGTCACCAATTAGTATCAAGAAACTACTTATTCAACCAATAACAAGTTCATTACAAAGCATTCAACTTACATCTTATTACATCTTCATACATCCATTCGAACAACATAGAATCCCTAATTACATTTCAATTGTTTATTTACAATCAAGTCATCACATTTCATAGCATAATTGGCTAATACATAGATAATGCATGCTTAAACATACCTTAGCCTCAATCTTGGCATTGCCGAATCATGTCAATAAACATATGAACAAATGCATGATCATACAACATTGGTCTAACATTCAAATTAGACAAGATTCAACAAACATTGGGTTTCCATCACAAAATGCGCAACATCTGCTTCATATATACATGTTATCATGGTTCTTATACATAGTTTAAGTCATCCAAACAAGTTACATGTTAGGCCCATGAAAAACATTACACAACTAGTCTTAACAACACCACAAAATGCATGATCAAGACTACCTATTACAAGATCTAGTGCCACCAAACTAGGAGTATACAAAGAGTATGAATTCATACTTTCAAGCTTGCCTCAAGTGTTGCTTCAAACCCAAGATATCCTCTTGAAGTATCTTTAATCTGTTATGGGAAGAATGAAGAGTAGAGTGGTAAGTACAAGTTATGTACTTAGAGAGGTAACACTAAATCAAGCCAATTTCAAAGCATATAAGTCCAAGTTTTCATGTATTTCAAAGAATCAAGATTATCAATACAAAGTACATGCTTATTCGAATTGCATAGGGTAACTTAGGCAATCTTTACTTATCATACAATCAACATAACAACATCCATCATGATTGTCATAGGCTATTCGAACATCATGCTTAGAGGACAAGCAACCAAACACTCAAATTATCAAGTAGGCATTCATATACAAAGCCATTTATCTATACATTTCTTTCAAAGCAACGAAGTTCGTACAAGTTTCTTACAATACAAGAAATGTTCATTTGAATTATTTAGTCATCTTTCAACATCCTTGGTAAGTAGCTTACTAGATAATCAAATCTTAACAATATGCACTAAAGTGCCAATATGCACTGAAGTGCAAATATGCACCGTCGTGCCAAAATGTACCGTCGTACCAATATGCATCGTAGTGCCAATATGCACCGTAGTGCCAATATGAGCTCAAGATTCTAAGGCATGCCCTCCTATCTATCAAACTAGCTACCAAGGTTGTTGATTATCCATTTCATTTAAGCTTTATACATTTCATGATCCAATACAAGATTATGACCTTTAAAGGCCAAGCCCTTAGGCTTATGGAGTCTTAACTCCCAATACAAAACTATACATGCTATTCGAATAGCATGAATACAAAGTGGTACCCTTTTTCAATTCATTTCAATCAGCCATGTATAACAATCACAAACACATGCATATGTATGCAATGTGCTTACCTTATTCTCCAAGCAAGCATGTCATTTCTTACCTTAGGCATAAGCAATGCAACATGACAAACATTTCATTACATTTGCTTAACACCCAAGTAAACACATAGATCATGGCATCAAACAAGTTATCATACATGTCATTTTTCCCTTAATTAGCCAAATATGTTTTAGGTCATGTTACATGGCAATAACATTGAATTAAGACAATAACAAGCTTGGTTAGGACCTAGTCCCAACCCTAAGGATAGTTACACTCACAATACTCCTAGCAATTCAATTGTCTTGAATCCAAATCCCTTTGCCTCTAGCTTTGGGATGTCCACTCCTATCCTCTTCTTCCCCAATTTGCTGCCCTTGTTCTAGCAAGCATAACACACACAGATTCCATCAAAACAAGCACAATATATCACACAATCATAGTAGCAATGTTATCACATTATACCTAAATTATCTAAACCCTAAAAACCATAATCTAAATTATCTAAACTCTATCTTAAACCCTAACCTTAAACCTTAACCACAAACCTTAAACCTAAATTAGTATGAGGTATAAATAGGGGCGCCAAAAAAGGACAATGGATTTCTATTCGTAGTTAATAGCTCCGCGACCATTTTCTAACAAAATTTAAAATTTAATGTCCATTATGTATTTTTGAAAGCTCGATGACCATTTTGTATTTTTTTTTGGGATATTTTAGTTACCATTTGTGTACTTTACCCTTATTTTCCTTCTAAAACTTATATAAGCTAAACTATCTTAAATATTACAAAATGGTCATCAAACTTAGAAACATTATATGATGGACATTACATTTTAATTTTTATTACAAAATGGTCCTGGAGCCATTAACTACAAATAGAAATCCATTGTCCTTTTTTGGCGCCCCTATTTATACCTCATACTAATTTAGGTTTAGGGTTTGTGGTTAAGGTTTAAGGTTAGGGTTTAGGATTAAAGTTTAGATAATTTAGAGTATGGTTTTTTTAGGGTTTAAGTTTTAAGGTTTAGGATTTAGAATTTAAGGTTAGGGCTTAGAATTTGATTTTTTTTAGTCTTGGGACATAGAAATGGGCTGCGAAAAGGGGCAGATGATTTTTGTCCGTTAACTACAGTTAACGGGTGACATGGTAGTTAAGAAAATTTGTATAATAATACATTTAATCCTCTATATTTGTACCTTCAATCAATGTAGTCCCAATTCAAAAATGTTCAATAAATTTAACTTCGTTTTCTAGACATTATTTGAATTTAGTCTAACTTTTAATTAAAAATTATTTAATATTTTTTCTTTCAATCAATGGTGACACATGTTATCTTCCGGTAAAAATAAATGGAAGACTAAGGAGGTGTGGGACACAAACTTGAGAAAGAAGAGGAATTGAGGCATGCTAACCACGGTATCAAAGCTAATTTGACAACAATTTATGTATTAATTGTTTAGAGAAAAATATTTTTGTATGTGTTCGGTTGCTGATAGAAGAGCAAAAATATCCATTAATTGACCTAGTAATCAAGGATGTTTATGTTATTTTATTTTGTGTGTGTTCCCATCTTTGCAGATGCCTTTGAAATGTAAAATCTCTATACTTATTAAAAAGAGCGCGCGAAAACTGAGACATCCACTTCAAATTTTAACCTCTCCCAACTCAAATTTCCCCTAATTCTGGGATGGAAAAAGCCAACGAAGTTGGGATTTCGTATTCATTGAATGAATCTCATTCATTTTGAATCTGGATTATGTAAAAGAACGTAAATATAGAGTTCAGTGAACCATAAAAACACATAGGTCCTTGCTGTTTTTCACCGCAAGCTCGTTACATTGTGCAGTTACCGATTTTCGACTGCTGCACCTGTAACACCCCAAATCCTAGCTTAGAAGTATTGGAACCAAATTGCATAAGTTGATAGCTTAATTGAATTTAGAATTAAGCTAAATTGATTAGTTAAGGGTCTAATTGAAAGAATGAATGAAATAAGTGATCAAATTACAAAGGACCAATTTGAATTAAGTAGGAAAGATGAAGCTTGCATGATAAATTTTACGATTCTCTCAATTGTCGTTGACTAATTATATGATTAGTTACTAACTAAGGTTAGTTTAGTAAAATCCTAATTCCACTAATGTGGATATCCACATTGCCATCATCATTTTCATTATACCGATTGAAGAAGAAAAGAATGAGAGAAAGGGAAGTTGAGAGAGAAACCTTGATAAATCAGCCATTGAAGCATGAATTAAGCTTGCATGTGTAGAGATTTTTCATTGAAATTGAGCTAGAAAGAAAAGTATGATTCTACTTGTGTTCAATTGAATATGCAACTATATTTGTTGAATTGGACTGTTTTGATGATGTTAGATGAAATTAGCTATGGAATATGTGATTAGATGATTAAATGGTTGTAGAATTATGCTTTAAAATGAAGTAATAACAATATGGAAATGAACTAGTAAGAAATGCTTAAAAGGAAGCATAAAAACAGTAGCTAAATGTTAGGTATAATGTGATAACATTGCTTATAAATACCCCCATCTTCAAAACCTTCAGCCCTTTTTGCCCATTTCTCTCTCTCCTATATTCTGAAATCGAGAGCTTCTCTCTCCATAAACACCAAAACCTAGAAATTTATCCCCTTTTAGGATTAAAACTCAAGAACCCGAGTTCATCATCAGTTCTTCACAAAGTACCCACTTCGATCATAAAAAATCCTAAAAACCCTTCCCAAGCTTGTTTTTTTAGAATCAAACCAAAAAAATGAAGAACATGTCTTGTGTTCTTCAAACCCTAGCCTCTTTGATCCAAAAACCAGAACCAAAATCTTTACTTTTATATTTATCTACCCTAAATCCTAGAAAACTTTCCCAAAGGAAAACCTATCGTGTTTTTCCTCTAATCTTAAACCCAAAATTCGAAAGGATTCAACCCTCTTCACCCAAATTTAAACCTAGATCTACCTAGCCTAAAACCCTCATTTCAACTCTGTCGATTTAACATCCATCGTCCCTTGTGCAACCAACAGCCACCGATCTCAACAGGGTAAGTGAAGTGACACCTCTTTTCCATTATTTAGGTTACTATTTTTTACATTCAAAACTAAAAAACCACCTTTTCATACAATGGAAAAATGTAAAATAAAGGTACTACCTCAGACGCTAACGGTTTGGCTTCTTGAACTCCGGCAACCTTTCATCTCCAGCGACCTTTGAACTTCTAGCATGTAATTTCACACGCTTTTCCCAGTATTAAATGCCTTTCAATATCGTAATTCCCCCCTCATAAATGTTATCTCTCTCTATTTATATTGGTGTCACAGTCTAGGGTTTTTTTACATTTCTGATGAGTCTCTCAGATTTACCCTTAGTCTAGGGTTTCATACATTTGTTGAACCTCTCGAATTTACCCTTGTTGATATCATATTTCCTTTTGTCATTCTGATCATGTGGTGAATTCTCATTGACTATTGATTCTGAATTGGATGAATGGGAACACAGGGTTGGTCACTGTGTGTCATGGGCGCGTGGGGATGAAAGCCACGCGCCTGTGAGGCTATGCAATTTGTTGTACCAATATTGCCAGCTATGGAATTTCAATGGTCATACCTTTGACTGTTGGATCATTCCTCTATCGAGGGTCCAAAATCAGTTATGGGAATTTGGAGAGTCTATCCATGTGAATCAATATACCCCAATCACCTTTTGACATGTGGAAAAAGATATTTTAGAAGAGGAGCTGAAGAGTCACGAGTATTGGGGTAAAATTTAATCGGGCTTTTATTGGGTTTATGCGTAACCGGGCTCTTTTTTTGTAAATGGACATTTATTTATATTTGGTTTTGTAAATGGACACAACCTTTGGTAATGGACTGCTTATTATAAAAAATGAGTTTTATAGGTATGTATGGATATGATATATGTGAAAGAATGTTTAGTATTTATAAATGAATAACGATCAGTAATAATAATAGTGGGTAACGATGGGTAATAATAATAGACGATAATTATGATGGTAAGGATGATAATAAAAATAGCAATAATAGCGGTAATGGATGGTGATAATAAATTATAAGGGATATGGATAATAATAGTAGATAATGATAATATATAAGGGATCCGGACAAAATTAGGGTATGGCAGTTGTCCCTTTTTGCTTATTGTTGTGAAACGGGAATGTAGCAAAGACTGAAAAGACACAAAATTTGTCTGAATTGGGTGATCGAAACTTTTGAAAGTGATGATCTGAATCATTATGCACTGCAGGTCTTACTAATAGTCCAAATCATCACGAATGAAAATTTCACAATCGAACTCAAAATTCAAGTCATCGCACATTGTAGGTCAACAGCTTGAATAATCAAAATCAAACACTGAAGGCTTTACTGATCAACTAAAATGTCGCACACTGTTGGTTGACATCTCTAAGAATTAAAGTCAAACACTAAAGGCTTTACTGATCATCTGAAATGTCATACACTGTAAGTTGACATCTCTGAATATTAAGGCCAAACACTGAAGGCTTTATTGATATTCTAAAACGTCATGCACTGGAGGCTGATGACTAAGAACTGGGATCACCAGAGAATTTTTACTAGCATCATTCCAATCATTCAAAATCCTATTAAAAATCTTCAACATTCTTGTCAAAATAGACAAAGTGATTTAATGATGCGAGTTAGCATGCTCTTATCCTAAGAATGTCTAACTACAAATGATGCATGAATGAATGATAGTTGAGGACCACTTGGGTGAGCTCTATTGTTCAGGGAAGCTCTACTTCACTTCTTCTTCTGCTTCTAAAACGATTCATCTCACACTTAGGTTCAATCTTTAAGAACCATGCTCTTCTTTTGCTCTAAAGCGTCTTTTCTGGTTTTCACTTTAGATTGCTCTTCTCAAAGCACCCTTTCGAGTTTTCACTTTGGTTTTTCCATTTTTTTCTCAAAGCGCCCTTTTAGGTTTTCACCTTGGTTTTTCTTTTTCTTTTTCTCAAGGCGCCCTTCTGGGTTTTCACCTAGGTTTTCCTTTTCCTTTTCTTTTTCTTATTTTTCTTTTTCCTTCTGTTTCTTTCTTTTTCTTTTTCAACATTTCACAGATAAAAAGGTAAAAAGCTCTATACCCCTTTCTCGACATACTTTTCATCATTAAACAAGTGCCGAGGCTATTCACCTATTCTACTTGTACTCTAAAGGTTAGTACATCATAGTAATATCCATGAAATCTTTTGCTTTTCTTGTGCTATGCAATAAACACGTTAAGCGACTTGTTGAGACAATAAGAGAAAAGCTCAAAGTATTAATGTATTAATTTTGAGAAAAAGAATAGTTTGATAAGTCATGGAAAATATGAGAAAATAAATCAATGCAATACCCCAAGTATCCAATGTATGAAGAGCGCAATAGCCTAACAACTAAACATAGAACTTCCAATCCCAAGATCTCTAAACAATTTCGAGAATTTCTTTTCCAGATGCCTAATCTCAAATACTTTTGAACTATCCTTTGAGGTTTTCAGCTCAAATTCTCCTTTGGTTTCAAGACGCCCTTTGTGGATTTTCATCTTGAACCCCTATTTTCTTTTTTTGATATCTATGGCATCCTTTTAGGTTTCCACCTCGATATTTTCATTTTGCGAAGTGCCCTTTTCGAGTTTTCACTCCATTTTTTTCTTTTTTTTAATTCTTCAAGCATAATACTTTTAAACTAAATCGAAGTTTATTGGCTTTGGCAACTTTTTACAATCCATCTCAGTTAAAATCAACGCTCCTCTTGAGAAAGCCTTTTTGACAAATAGGGTCCTTCCTAATTAGGCATCCACTTCACACGAGAATCTCGATGAACTATGATCTTTTTAAGCACTAGATCTCCTTCTCGAAATTCTTTGGGCCAAAATTTCTTATCATAAGCCCGCATCATTCTTTTATGGTACATTTGACTATGATAAATGGGTTTCAACCTATTTTCATCAATAAGATTCAATTGATCAAACTGAGCTTGTACCCAATCTGCTTCCTCTAACTTTTCCTCAGACAAAATTCGAAGATTCAAAATTTCTACTTTGATTGGGAACACTACCTCTGTCCCATAAACCAAAGAATAAGGTGTTGCCCCGGTGGAAGTTTGTACAGAGGTTCGATATGCAAATAAAGCAAATGGCAATTTCTCGTGCCAATCTTTGTAAACATATGTTGTTTTCGTTATGATGTTCTTGGTATTCTTATTTGTTGCTTCCACTCCCCTATTCATCTTAGGTCGGTATGTCACAGAATTGTGGTGTATTGTTTTGAACTCTTCACACACTTCTTCTATTACGTTGTTGTTAAAGTTGGTAGCATTATCAGTAATGATTTTTTTTGGTAACCCATATCGACATATAATTTCTTTCTTTAAGAACCTGCAAAATGTAGATCTTGTGATATTGGCATAAGAAGTTGATTCTACCCATTTGGTAATGTAATCTATAACCCAAGTATGAAGCGATGTCCATTAGAAACTTTTGGGTGAATCTATCCAAAAACATCTACGCCCCATACAACAAAAGGCCAAGGTGCATTCATCGTGTGAAGTGGTACCGGTGGAGCATTAATCTTATCAACATATATTTGACATTTATGATACTTCTTTGCATAATCGATACAATCTCCTTCTAAAGTTGACCAATAATATCCATATCTCATAATCTTCTTGGCCATTGAAAAACCACTTGCATGTGTGCCACAAATTCCACTGTGAACTCCTTCCAAAATACTTTTAGCTTCTATTGCATTAACGCATTTTAGAAGTATCTGGCCTTTGCCTCTTTTGTACAAGACTTCACCAACAAGTACATAACTAGTAGCTATCTTTCTAATTGTTCTTTTGCCTTTCTCATTAGCTTTTGAGGATAAGTCTGAGATTTTATGTACTGTAGAATGTCATAGTATCAGGGATTACCATCTAACTCTTCTTCCAAATTATAGAAATAGGAAGGGGTTTCAAATATTTTCATTTCAATCAACATCATAGTAGTTCGAGTGTTTGCTTGAAACATAGCCACTAAAGTAGCTAAAGCATCAACTATTTGATTATCATCTCTGGGAATATGATCAAATGTGATTTCATCTCTCTTTTATCAATTCACAAATTAACTTTTGATAATCAATCAACTTGAAATCTCTTGTTTCCCATTCTCCTCGAACTTGGTGAATCACCAATGAGGAATCACCATATACTTTTAGTAACTTAATCTTTCTTCCAATAGCTGTTCGTAACCCCATAACATAAGCATCATATTCTGCTACATTATTAGTGCCGAAGAAGTTCAATATACTTGTAAAATGACAGTAATCACCTTTTGGGGAAATCAAAACTGCCCTAACTCCGTGTCCCAAAGCATTGGATACCCCATCAAATAGGAGCGTCCAATAATTTGTTTTTCAAGTTTCACCTTTCTCTTCTGTTATGCACAACATATCTTCATCCGAAAAATTAAGTTTAAAGGTTAATAATCATCTAAGGCACAACTTACCAAGAAATCAGATATCGCCTCTCCTTTAATCACTTTTTGACTCGCGTATACAATATCAAACTCTGATAACAACATTTGCCAACGAGCCATTCTCCCAGTTAGAGCAAGGGCTTCCATTAAGAATTTCAAAGGATCTAATCTTGATATTAAAACGGTAGTGTGATACAACAGGTACTGCCTGAACCTTCGAGTTACCCAAATCAATGCAGAGCACAACTTTTGAATTGGTGGATAACGCATTTCACAACTGGTGAATTTTTTGCTCAAATAATAAATGGCTCTTTCTTTCTTTTTGATTTCATCATGTTGACCTAATAAGCACCCCCATTGAATTTTCATAAAACGTTAAATAAAGGATTAACGGCTTATCTGGGACTAGTGCTACCAACATTGGGGGATTTGATACATATTTCTTGATTTTTTCTAAGGCCTCTTTGCATTCCTCGTCCCATACTCCTAGGCTATTCTTTTTCAGTAACTTAAACACTAGATAACATTTATTGGTCAACTGAGAGATAAATCGTGAGATATAATTCAACCTTCCTAGAAAGCCCTGAACCTCTTTTTTTTTGTAACCAGAGGAGAGAGATTTTGTATACCCTTTATTTTTTCGGGATCAATCTCAATTCCCTTTCTATTTACTACGAAACCCAAGAGCTTTCCAGATGTAACTCCAAAGGTACATTTCGACAGATGGAGTTTTAAGTGGTACTTTCTCAATCTTTGGAAAAGTTTCCTTAGATTCTGAATATGCACTTTTTCTGTTCGAGATTTAGCAATCATATCATCCACATACACTTCAATCTCTTTGTGCATCATGTCATGGAAATGAGTTACCGTAGCTCTTTGATATGTTGCCCCTACATTTTTAATCCGAAATGCATCACCTTATAGCAAAATGTGCCCCATAAGGTTACAAAAGTTGTTTTATCCATATCCTATAGGTCCATGTTAATCTGATTATAACCAGAGAAACCGTCCATAAAAGAAAACCATGAATTACCTATTGTGTTATCCACTAAAGCGTCAATATGAGGTAGTGGAAAATTGTCTTTTGGACGTGCCCTATTAAGATCTTTGTAATCAACACACATGCAAACTTTTTCGTCCTTTTTGGTACTAGAACTATGTTAGCCACCCATTCAGAATAATTGACCACTTTAAGAAAGCCTGCCTCGAATTGTTTCTGAACTTCCTCTTTTATTTTTAACACCATTTCTAGTCTCATCCTTTTAAGTTTTTGTTGAATTGGTTTACATTCTGGCCTTATTGGTATCTTATATGTTACAATGTTTGTATTCAAACCTAGCATATCCCGGTATGACCATGCGGAGATATCTTCGAATTCTTGCAATAATTTAATCAAATTCGTCTTAGCTGAGAAAACTGTTCCAATTTTAACTTCTCTTTTTTCATTTTCAGTCCCCAAATTCAAAATCTCAATTTCTTCTTTATGGAGTAAAATTTGTTTTTCTTCTTTCTCAACCAATTTTAAGAATTCATCGGGAACATCAATTTCTTCTTCATCTTCGCATTCATTTATTTTCGTCTAACACATGGATTGCTCTATTTTAGGATTAGAGTCTGATTTATTCATACAGTTAATAGTAGGGGCCCTGGAAAGAAATCGGGAATATGTATATATACCTTGGAAAGAATAAATAATTTAATGAATGAAAGAATGTTTGTCATTTGAGAAAATAATGTAAGAAACAAACCACTTTTATTGAAAGCAAGTAAATTGATAGGTGCCCTTACAAAAGACCCCTAATGCTCTCGAGCAAAAGCGATTGGGATGGTTCAGGATATTACTCTATAGTAATCCTAAAAACTGCAGATAGATCTTCGGATGTCCAGTTATTAAGCTTTTCCCCTGGGACACATGAAAGGATACCATTCAGAAACTTGCCAGCTTTGTCATCAGTTGAAATGACATTAACAAGAAGTCCATCAAAAGTTTCACAAAAAATTTCCAGCTTGTGAAGTCTTTGAATCACACGCATATCATCTTCAGCTTCTTTAGCAACATCAATAATACCAAAAAAAAATCTTTTCCATGCGATCATATTGTAAGTCTTCTCCTGTCATTCTTGCCCTCCTCCGTGTTTCTCGTTTTTTTCATTTCTTTCTTCCTTTCCATGAAACTTGGCTTGAAACAGAGCCCAAACTTGTCTTTCTTATTAATCACAGGTATAGGTCGAAGACGTCCTTGTAAATTCTTTCCAAAACCTTTGCCAGTTTTAGCTTCCTTTCCCAAGGTATCTATGATTGTCATTTCGGTGCAGTTGTGTAACGCTCCGATTTTGGGCATAGAGGTTTCGGGTCGGTTTGAAGGTCCGGTGGACTGAAATTAGAGGTTCGAGTCAGTTTTAGGATTAAATTAATTTTTAATATTTTCAAAGGTGACAAAAATATGTAACAATAGTCTAAAATCCTTTTAATATATATATAAGGGTTTGGTAAAGTCAATGTTGGAAAATTGTGTTTGGGAGTTAAACATTTCGATTTAGTGACCAAATTGTAAACTTTGAAAAACTATTTTTGGTGACTGTTTTATAAAAGGACGAGAACTTTGAATCTTTAAGGATCTATTGATACTAAAGTCTAATATCAGACTTTATCCCTTAATTGTCTTATTTTAAAGTGTTTTAATTAGGTATACTTAATGCAGAGGGTTTAATTGGAAGTTATCACCTTAAAATAAATTTTATGTAACTTCTTTTCTCTCAAAAACTTTCTCTCAAATTCTCTCCAGCCAAACAACAATTTTTCTTCAAAACCTTCAGGTAATCCTTTGATTTAATTGATCTTTGGTTTCCAAATGATTTCTTAATGAAATTCTATCAAAACCTTATTGTTTTAATCTTATTTTCTCATGTAAAACCATCCAATTAAGGGGAAAGCATCCATTAGAGGTAAGGTTTCGTTCTTCTCCTCTAATGAAAGGTTCTTTACTGGAATTCCCAAGTTCTTGATCTTTATAAATGTTTTCTAATGAGTTTTGTTGAGTTAATTGAGGAAAATTGGTTAAATTGAGATCTTATTGATGAAATTGAGAGATCTTTGTTTCAGATCTGATTTGCTAAGTTTATAATGAGATTATATCATGATTTTGATACCTTATTATGTTAATGGATTGGTTTTATCAATGGAATCCCGAAAACAAATGAATCTCTAGATGTTTGAGTTGCTAATTATGAGTTTTTGAGGTGTTGTGGGTGTTAGATGATTGTTGGAGGTATAAGGTTGAAGTAAGAATGTTTTTGGATGTTAATTGATGTTGTTTGATGAGTCAAATCAGTAGGTTTTGAAGTTTTTTGATGAGGTTTTTGGTATTTTTTGGGAAGATTTTGGCTAGTGTTTGGAGAGTATTTTCGTAGTTTGATATCACTGGGTTTCTGAATGCATTTTAATGCATTGAGATCCTTGTTTTTGTGTGATAAAATTAGGGGAGGTTGATCCACAAGTGTGAAGTGTTGCTTTAGGATCTTTGGAGGTGCGTTGCACGTCGGCAAGCGAGGCGTCGCGTTGTCAGAGAGTGAGAACGTGTTTTCTAGCCTTGGAACGATTTAAAAAGGTGGTTTAAGGGAGTTTAAATCTAGTTTGAAATGTTGGTTTAAACTCAGAAGTAAGTATAAAGGATTTCTCTCTCGGTCGTGCTTGTTTTATGAAATGGTTTATGCACTTGTGTTTTTGAAATGGAACACGTTGATGATCACTTGTGAGCCAATACAATTGTTGATGTATCGTGTGTTGTATAATGTGATTTATACATGTTTTCTCTTTAAGCTTTGCATATGGTGTGTTATGTATGGGAAGGCTTAAATTGAGGTTAGCAATGTGAGTTGTTGTTGGTATAAATACATGTAGCATATGGTTTAATATGCTGGTTTTTGAAAGGTTAAAGTGCATGGTCTTCAAGGCATGATGGTTTAAATGTTTATTTAAACGTGATTTGAAATGGGATTTCAATGTGTTTTTGCATCGGATTTTAAATGCATTGATGGTGTGTTGTTTTTGAGCACTCCTCACTAAGCCCAATGTGCTTAGGCTCTCTTTATCCCTTAATGAAGAGAATTAAAGGTTTGGAGGCAGCAAGCAAGTGAAGGTGATCCAAGGACTTCGAATACGAAAGTATGTTTCCAGAGCATGCTATGTTTAATAAGGGCAATCAGGGTTCATTTCCTAGTTCGGGAATTGTTAAAACTCTCTATTTGTACAAGTTTATGTTGTTGTTTTAGACTTGTAATTGGCATGTTTTGGTTAGATTTTTCCTTGGTATGGCTTGTGGTACCTTGTTTGGCTTGGTTCATAGGTTGCATGCCTAAATTTTCCTTTTGATGCAAGATAACATGTATGGTTGATGTTTCTAGTGTTTTGGTTGAGGATCGATCTTTATTTATGTTGCTTTTGTCTTAGAAGCATGATTAAGTGATTTTCTTATCTTATTTGTATGTTAAACCAGCAAAAATAGGCATTTCAGGCACAGGCGTATCGATACACGGGGTACCGTATCGGTACGGGAAGGCCAAATTTGGCTTAGCGTATCGGTACGAGGAGATCCGTGTCGATATAGTCTTAGAGGAAAATGGTTAGGTGTATCGGTACATGGGGACGTATGGATACGGTTGTGCTACTAGAATCTGAAATTTAAAATCCATCAAGACCGTACCGATACGGTGCTTGGTGTATCGCTACGGTGACAAATAAGTTAGTTGATTGGAATCTTTTGAAGTTTTTGTTTTCTTACATTTTAATCCCTAGAAGTTATGTTTGCATTTGAATGAGTTTGGATGATCAAATTGAGCTAGAATTTGACAAGTGAGTATGAAACTTGACTAATTAAATATTAGTAATCTTAATTCAGAAATAAGTCCCTGTAATTTGTCACTTTTGCAATTTGGTCCCTAATTGCAAATCGGTGGAATTGAATGTCGTTTCGATGCCCGATTAAGTTATAATTTCACTTGATTTCCAGCATGTATGCTTTGGATAATATTATTGCATCTAGAGAAGATAAAAGAGGAAAAAATGGTCGTTTATCGAAGCCCGTGTAACCCGTTCGGCCTGGTCTTACGACAAGGCCGGGTCAAGGGGGTTATAAGTTGGAAATATAGGGTGTGGCATCTTACCCCTTTCAGCAATGAATGTAGCATTAACAAATTCAAAGGCTCAGAAAGAGCATTCCAAAGCATCTTCACTTGTCTCGATGTGTGGAACTTCATAAGTCATTGAAGCAATAATGTCGTCTTCTGCCCCGATGCTTACTAATTTTCCCTCTATAACAAACTTTAGCTTCTGGTTTAAAGAAGAAGGAACTGGGCCCGCAGAGTGAATCCATGGCCTCCCAAGCAAACAATTATAGGTAGGCTTGATATTCATCACACAAAAAATCAACATTATATTCCATTGGTCCAATTAGTAGTGACACTTCAATGTGACCAAGCACATCTCTTTGTGTCCCATAAAAAGCTCTCACAGTGTTTTGGTACGTCTTCATATGTGAACTATGAATCGGTAGCCTTTGTAGAGTTACCATTGGTAGTACATTCATAGCAGATCCATTATCAAGCAAAACCCCTGGCAATACATATCCTTTTCAATGAGTAGTGATGTTTAAGGCCTTGACTAAGCCCATTCCTCCACTTGGTATCTCATCATCACTGAAAGTTATATAATTGTCAGCTGCAATGTGTCCTACAATTTGATCAAGCTTATCCACAAAGATATCATCAGGTACAAAGGTTTGATTCAACACTTTCATCAAAGCACTCTAATGTTTTTCTGAACTCAATAGTAATTCCATCACCGAAATTTATGCTTATTGTCATATCCCAAAAACCGGCCTAGACGGGATTAGGTTTTGGTGATAAAAAATTTTGAAAATTTGTAATGATTGACTTTTGTACACCTCTTGTATAATGAAGTTACATTTTGGTCCTATTTGAGTAAATGAACTTCCTTGTATGACATTCAAAGCCAAAATGCAAATTCTGAGCTAGATGTATCGATACGGTCCAACTGCCAATAACTAACTTACCTATTTTAGCGAGGGCGTACCGTTACGTCCATAAGCGTATTGATACGAGTCCCCTATTTCGAATCTATTTAAGCCTAAAATTAAGGAAAAAAGGAGTATGTGGTGATTCACCTGCTTATTGCCACCCCTTCACATGGAATTCCTCAGATCAAGAGTGCAAATGATTACCCTATAGTCATAAAGAATGAGATTGAAGAGATTGTGAATTGGGCTTAACAAACCCTTAAGGGAAGGTAAGTTTCCTATTGGTTGCTAAGTAGGTGAGTTAATAATTAAGGTTGGCTCCCTTAAAATGAATGAGAATAAGAAAGCTTTCATCTTTTGCCTTTGACCTCCCGAACTTCAAATCTCACTCTTGTCTTCTAACAAGCTCACACCACCATTTCCATCTTCAAGCTCAAGCTAAGCTAGCACCTCAGTGCAATCTTTAATCTTTGTTCAAATTTGATACACCGTTCGAAAGCCTACAATTCGGTGAGTAAAACCCCTAAACTAATTTGATGATTCCATGGTTCCTTAAGGTTTAATTTCGAGGTTAGGTTCTGTAACACCCCATCCTCGGGTTAGCCATAATCTGTTTTAGGAGCGTTACCAAAGCGGGAACAAAGCAAGAGATAAATTACTTGTCGAACAAGTAACCTTGATATACATAACTTGCAACACAAGTAACCTAAACACAACCATACAAGACATACAAGCAGTCCACAATAATCAAAACAAACACACTTAGCATGCTAATTTAGGTACTAATTTGTTTCATTTCATACTTATATCCTAAGTTACCACTATCATATTACCATTTGACATTCCATTTCAATACTCATACACCATTCGAACAACAATGACAAGCATGACATGCTTCACAATAGGTTTCTATTAGACATGACCCAACTAACCTTCATATTACATATTCATACACCTATTCGAATACTAGGTGGTCACTTAACACATTTCATTTGTTTCTTTTTCAAACAAGACATACTATTTCATGGCATCCTTAGCTAGTAACATTGTTAATGCATGCTTGTACATACCTTAGCTCTAATTCATAAGCATTGCTGAATCATACCAATGGCCACAAGAACAAATGCATGATCATTCAATATTGTCTAGTATTCAAATGATACAAGGTTGCAATAATCATTGAATTACTTTCACAATTTGTGCAGCATCTTACTTATTATATACATATCAACATAGTTCAAATACATATTTTAAGGTATTCAAGGTTGGTTACATGATAGGCCCAACAAAAACATTACATATACTAGTCATATGTATACACCCAAAATGCATGTTCAAAGCTAACTATTACAAGTTCTAGTGCCACCAAACTAGGAGCATACAAAGAGTGAAATCATACTTTCAAGCTTGCTTCAAAACGTTGCTTCGGACTCAAGTTATCCTCTTGAAAGTGTCCTTAATCTGTTATGGGAAGAATGAAGAGTAGAGTGGTAAGTACAAGTTATGTACTTAGTGAGGTAACACTAAGTCTAGCCAATTTCAAGAATACATATCCAAGTTTACAAGTTTTTCAAGGAATCAAAATCATCACTACATGTCATATCCTATTCGAAATGCATGGGGTAAACATAGGCAAGCTTCATATATCACACAATCAACATAGCAACATCCATCATGTATACATATCATGACATTCGATTTAACTCTTAGGAGACAAGCAATCAAAAACACCAAGTACCAAGTAGACATTCTTGCACAATAACATCATCTATGCATTTCTTTCATGGGAAGTAACAAGTTATACAATCATTCATGTGTTATCTTTCAAGACAAGGATGTTCATTCAAGAATCTTACAACACAAGTAATGTTCACATCCCACATCCAAGACAAACAATGTTCATTTCAAGTTATTAATTCATCTTACAACACCATTGGTATTTAGTTCACTAGATAATCAAATCTTTAACAATATGCACCGAATTGCCAATATGCAACGTAGTGCCAATATGCACCGTAGTGCCAATATGAGCTCTAGATTCTAAGGCACGCCCTCCTATCTATCCAAACTAGCTACCAAGGTTGTTTGATTATCAATTTCATTCAAGCTTTATACAATTCATTAATCAAGACATGATTTTGTCATTCAAAGGCCAAGCCCTTAGGTTTATAGAGTCTTAACTCCCAAGACAAGTTTATCCATGCCATTCAAATGGCATGAACACAAGGTGGTACCATTGTTCATTTCATTTCAACCAATCATGCATATCAATCACAAACACATTCATATGTATGCAATGTACGTACCTTATATTCCAAGCAAGCATGCCATTTCCTACCTTTGGCATAAGCAATGCAACATGTCAAGCATTTCATTTCATTTGCTTAACAATCAGTAAACAAGTAGAACATGGCATCAAAAAGTTGTCGTTCATATCATTCTTCCCTTAATTAGCCAAATATATATTAGGTCATGTTACATGGCATTTTCATTGAACTAACATAATAGCAAGATTGGTTAGGACCTAAGTCCCAACCCTAAGGATGGTTACACTCACTATACTCCTAGCTAATCACTTGTCTTGTATCCAAATCCCTTTGCCTCTTGCTTTGGGATGTCCACTCTTTTCTTCCTCTTCCACAACTTGCTGCCCTTGGTCTAGCAAGCATAACACATACAATTCATCAAAATATGCACATAATGTCACACATATATAGTAGCAATGTTACCACATTTGTACCTAATATTTAGCTACTGTTTTATGTTTCCTTTTAAGCATTTCTTACTTGTTCCTCTATATTGTTATTACCTCATTTTAGGACATAACTGGACAAGTTACAATGTCCCAAAACTGTTTTGGAACAGTTTGCTTCTAGGTGCAAAAACGGTCCCAAACTGCCCAGGACACTGCTGCCTGGTAGTTTGCACACTATCCCTTTAAATAGTCATATATTTTAATCCGTACGTCAGAATTTCGATTAATTTACACTGTTGTAAAGCTAACAAAATTTTATTTATGACCATATAAGGCTTGCATTTTAGTTCTTATCCAATTAATGAGTTTATTGTTCAAAGACAGGGCATTTACACTGTCTGGACAGTTTGCACTGTCCAGCTATTTCTAATTACAATTTCCAGCATAGGACCCAGATTTCAGTTCTGTTTCACCTAATGAAAGTATACACATTAAGGATCTTGTCACTAAAATTTCAGCCCTGAATTTGATCTATACAAATTTTGGTGAATTTTCAAAGTTACTGCCCAGAACAGAGCAATTCTGGGCAGATTGCACCTATTCACATTTTAATTCCTTAAATTCATTTTACCAATGTTTTGGCCCTATAATTCATTTCATATGAAATCATAAACATGTTTAGCCAATGTTAATTCATTTTTCAAGGTGGCCAAAACAGAGCAAGTTGGTTAAGTTGCATAATTTTGCATGTTTACATATCAATTCATCGACTAGGCGTACGTAATTTAACTAGTTCAATTAGGTGTAGTCACATTTTCCAGCAAGTTTCCTATTCAATTCAATCTTCTTTTTACCTAGCAACATGTTCAAAACAGAGTTCTAAGTTCATTTAGCATGCTTACACAATTTCTCAATCAAAACAGTCCCTAACAAGACTGTTTTCTATCATGTTCATGTTTCCCAGATTTTCCCACATTGGTTACTAACAATTTAGCTTGTTTAACACCTTAATTACATTACCTAATCATGATCATGTTCAATTCATTAGTTCCATAGTTCAATTACACGTTCTAACAATTCAATTCTTACAACAACATTTCATTTCAAATTTTCAGCAACCTATGTTATCACAAATTCAACAATTCAAACATAAAATCAATTGAAATAGCATGTGATTAACTTACTTAAGCTGAACCCTAACTGAATTTAACCTCTAACCAAACTCAATCCAAGTAGTTCCTCAACACTCCATGGATAAACAATAGAGCTTTCTCTCCTTTCTCTCACTTTTCTTTCTTAATTGGTGATGAATAATGAGAAAGAAGATGGGTATTACCCCTCCATAGTGGCCAGCTAAGACATGGAGTAATGGACATGTGTCATGTCCATTTTTTATTATAATTTAGCATGCATTGCACAAGGTTTCCAATGATTCATTTTGATCCTCTTAATTTGGCTCTTTTCTTTGTATATATTTTATTTTCAATCCTTAATCGATTGACATTCATTTTCTTTCTTTTGATCACTGATAAGTGTTCAAAAGTACTATTTTTCTTACCCTTTTTACTCATATTATTGTTAGACTTAGGCTCATATTAGTTGCATAATTAGCCATTCATGCATTAATCCATGTTTCCTCCCATCGTTGAGCTTGATTACATAACTTGGTAGTTTTTGTGGGAAAAGATGCTGCTTTGGTGTGTTTTGTGTGTATGTGCAGGATCATTTGCTAAAGCAAGGCTAGAGCTAGTTGCCAGGGCAATGCATAAAGGAGACGCCGAGCTAGTTTCCAGGGCAATGCATGAAGGAGACGTCGAGCCAGTTGCCAGGGCAATTGTCGACAAGAGCAAAGGTGATATGGTAGTCGAAATTGATAACTAGACAAGCCCAAGATGACGTGGAGCAAAGCCCAATCCCAAAGAAATTTGATTTCCATGAAGAGATTAAATACGAATTAAATTCCAAGAAGATAGGAGAAGTTCTAGTAGGAATATAATTATAATAAAGAATTATATTCTTTAAAGATAGTTTAATTCCAACTTAACTTCCTCCTCAAACAAGGACTTTGACCTAGCCCTATAAATAAGAGGGAAATTTCAACAATCCATAGAGAGTAAGAGAGGGGAATTTCGACAACTCCAAGGAGGGCAAGATGAGAGAATTTTCGACAAGCATCTAGGGCAAGGAGGATTTCGACAAGCCTCCTTCTTCATCTTTTTACTTCTTGTTCGATTGGGTTCATGCTAGGGATTATTTATCTTGTGTTTCTTTGGAACCTAGCCATGAACTAAATCTATTTGGCTATGGTTATTGTGTTTTGTGGTTGTGAGAAACTATTGGTTTTTGTTTAGGTAATAAGAGTTTGCACTTTTCTATTCAAGGTTTATTCATTCTTGGTTCTTATTCTTGTTTGCGAGTGAATTGGGAGAGGATCTCGTGATTTCATCTATTTATCTAATATCGAGAGAGTTAGATTCAAGAAACGAATGAATATGATCTTTATTCAATCTATTGATGGTGAAGATTAATCCGGCTTAGGAATAAGTCAAGGATTTCAACGGCTAAGAGGAGCGCAAGATTGGTTGTTGTTCACCCTTGATTCACGCAGGGATGTATTATCAAAGCATGCACAAGTAGCTAGAGTTTCGACTTAGGGATAAGAAGAAACCATTGAAGAACGCTCTGCCGAACCTTGAAGGTTGCTGCCCAGACGCCCAAGTAGTTGCCCAGGCAACCATCGATTAGTTGCCAAGGCAACCCCGTTGTACAAGTTGCCACGACAACTGAGTTGCCCGTGCACTCTTTTACCAAGATGATCCAATCGACTATCACACCTCAACTCACGATAACCTGGCCTATCTCTCTCTCATTTGATCTCATCTTTTCTTTTACTTTATTGCTTTCTAGTTTAGTTATTAGTTAAACTCCTATAATCCTTTATTTGTGTTTTTACTTTTCACAGTGCAAGAGACTAGATTCTTGAAGTGGCACCAATCCCTGTGGAGACGATATCTTTTATACTATAACTTGCAACGTGTATACTTGCACAATTGCGTAGCACTTATTACGCGCAACAAGTTTTTGGCGCCGTTGCCGGGGATTGGCAATAGCGACTTTGTTTTTATTTTCTTGCACTTTCTTTTTACTTTTCTTGTTTAAGGTTCAAAGGGGCTAACAATCTTTGGTTTTGCATTGGTATATGACCAGGGCGAGACCGACTACACCAGAATATCCCTTTGATCCAGAAATCGAACGAACCTTACAAAGACTTAGACGAAGGATAAGAGTAGCAATGGCTAATCAAGACGGCAATATGAATCAAGATGTTCCAGCAGGAGGAAGAGTGATTCTTGCACGAAACAGAACTATTCGAGACTATCTTGAATAAGATCTTGATGGACTTAATCCAGGAGTTGTCGCACCTGAAATTGAAGCCGACCACTTTGAGTTGAAACCGGTAATGTTTAATATGATCAACACAATTGGTCAATTTGGCGGCTCAACAACTGAAGATGCACGGCAACATCTGAAATCTTTCCTCGAGATTTTCAACTTGTTCAAAATACACGGAGTCACCCCCGATGTCTTACGATTAAGATTATTCCCCTATTCACCGAGGGATAGGGCGAAAGCATGGTTGAATAGCATTCCTGTTGGATCAATAGAATCTTGGACCAATCTTTGTCGTGATTTCCTTGCTCGATTTAATACTACAAATTTAACTGATAAGCTTCGTAACGACATTACTTCTTTTCGGCATGCATATGATGAATCCATGTACGAGGCTTGAGAGCGATATAGAGAACTTCTACACAAATGCCCCCTACACGGATTCCCGGTGTGGACTCAAGTAACAATGTTTTACAATGCCGTGAATACACCAACAAGGATGATGTTAGATGCCTCGGCAAACGGCATACTCCTAGATAAGTCGCTGGAGGAAGTAATGCAAATTTTAAACAGGCTGGCCAAGAATGATTATCAATTCCCATCTACTAGAAGAGGAGGAGTTAGACGCCAAGCCACAATACATGAACTAGGATCATCAAATTCAATTTCGGCACAATTGGCCACTTTAACCAAGATGGTCCAGAACATGCAAAAACCAAACAACACACATGAAGTCAAGGTAATGGATTCTTTTTGTGAGTTATGTGGTGATAACCATAATTCTTCTGAATGTATGCAGAATCCGGAATCCAGCTTCTATGTGGGGAATTACAATCGGAACAACAATGTGATGTCCAATACATACAATCCAGCTTGGAAGAAGCACCCTAATTTTTCATGGAGTAATCCCAACAATGCTCTAAACCAGAACAATCAGAATGCACAAGCATCGGGATTCCAGCAGAATATGCCACGACAACAGTTGCCGCAGCAACAACCGACAACATCTAGTTCTTTGGAAAATTCTCTAAATGCTTTTATAATGAAAACTGAATCTTATATGGCTGAGAATAGTAACTTCATAAAAAGAACTGATGCTTTTATTAACAGGACCGAGATGAGATTGCAAAACCAAGAGTCTGCAATCAAAACATTGGAAAATCAAGTCTGACAGTTTGCTCAAAATCTGAATACTAGACCGCAAGGAGATTTACGTAGCGATATTGAAGTCGCAAGAGGAACTGGCCATGAGCAATGTAAGGCGATCACCACTAGAAGTGGCCAACAACTTAGAGAGGCTCAAACCCTCTCATCAAACAAAACTCCACAAAAAGATCAAGACGAACCTAGCGGCAAAGCCTCAGATACTGAACCAGGAATTGTCGCGGCAACCGGCAATAAGCATGCCTCGGCAACCGGCGATAAAGACGCCTCGACAACTTGTGAAAAGTATGCCTCGGCAACCCCATTTGATAATACCTCGGCAACTCCAGTTGTCCCGGCAATGCCGTCAATCAGGTTCCAAACCAATGAAAGGATCGAAGATATCTGACTTCCACCACCATTCCCACAAAGGTTGAAGCGACAAAAGCAAGAATACCAATTCAAGAAGTTTCTTGATATCCTAAAGCAAGTCCACATCAACTTGCCATTGGTGGAAGCAATTGAACAAATGCCAAACTATGCCAAGTTCCTTAAAGACATTGTGTCCAAGAGAACAAGGCTAAGAGAGTTTGAAACAGTTGCCGCAACAGAGGGATGCATGGCCATGTTGCACAATTGCATGCCACCCAAGTTGAAGGATCTCGGAAGTTTCAAAATACCCCGTTCCATTGGAAACCACTATATCGGGAAAGCATTATGCGACCTTGGGGCTAGCATAAACTTGATGCCTAAATCGGGTTTCTAGAAATTAGGAATCGGGAAGGCAAGACCTACAACAGTTATACTGCAGCTAGCCGACATATCCTATGTGCATCTAGAGGGAAAAATCGAGGACATACTGGTAAAAGTTGATAAATTTATTTTTCCCGCTGACTTTATTGTTTTGGATTGTGAAGCAGATGAGCATGCACCCATCATTCTCGGGAGACCATTCCTAGCAACAAGGAGAACCTTGATCGATGTTGAAAAGGGAGAACTCACAATGAGAGTGAATAACCAGCAAGTTAAACTAAATGTGTTCCAAACTCTAAGGCATGCCGATGATCCAGAAGAATGCCAACTTCTTCATGCCACAGCAGAGTTTAACTTCGACGAGGAATTTAGTTGCCTCGGCAACTACATTGCCGATCAAGAGGAACCTGAGGAGTATGAAGAACCGGTCGATGAGAAACAACAAGAAGAGGCAAATTGGCTAGTCAATCGACCAGGTACATACTTTGAACCACTGGATTACTCAGGTAAGGAAGGTAAGCTCGAAAAACCCTCTATTGAACAACCACCAATTCTTGAGTTGAAACAATTGCCAGAGCAACTAAAATATGCATACTTAGGAACCGATAATACATTGCCTGTAATTATTTCTTCTAAGTTACAGCCTGAGCAGGAAAAAAAGCTGATCAAGATGTTGAAGCTACACAAAAGGCAATAAGGTGGACAATTGCTGACTTGAAGGGAATTAGCCCGGCAGTGTGCATGCACAAGATTTTATTGGAAGAGGATCACAAACCTTCAATTGAGGCCCAGAGGAGACTGAATCATGCCATGAAAGGGGTTGTAATGAAAGAAATCATCAAGTGGCTTGATGCCGGCATTATATACCCTATCTCTGATAGTACATGGGTAAGTCCGGTACAATGTGTACCAAAAAAGGGAGGTATAACGGTGGTAAGTAATGAAAACAATAAACTCATTCCAACCAAGACTGTGACCGGTTAGAGGGTTTGTATGGATTATTGAAAGCTAAACAAAGCCACTAGGAAAGATCACTTCCCATTACCCTTTATTGATCAAATGCTTGATCGTCTTGCAGGTAAACCCTTTAATTGTTTTCTTGATGGTTATTCAGGTTACAATCAAATTGCCATAGCACCAGAAGATCAAGAAAAGACAACCTTCACATGCCCATATGATACTTATGCCTTCCGAAGGATGCCGTTCGGATTGTGTAACGCCCCAGCAACCTTCCAAAGATGCATGATGGCACTCTTTTCAGACATGGTCGAAGACTTCCTTGAGATCTTCATGGATGATTTTTCTATTTTTGATAATGACTCCGATAGCTGTCTCGGCAATTTAGAGAAGGTGTTGGCAAGATGTGAAGAAACTGATTTAGTCCTTAATTGGGAGAAATGCCATTTTATGGTAGATGAAGTAATAGTGCTTGGCCACAAGATTTCATCCCAGGGAATTGAAGTAGACAAAGCCATGGTGGACGTGATCGAGAGATTACCCCCACCAAGTTTGGTTAAAGGAATTCGAAGTTTTCTTGGACATGCAGGTTTTTACAGGAGGTTCATTCATAATTTTTCTAAAATCACTAAACCCTTGTGCAATTTGCTTGAACAGGATAAAGCCTTCGATTTTGATGATTCTTGCACCCAAGCATTCGAAACCCTAAAGAAAAAGCTTGCTTCGGCACCCATTGTCGTTCCACCAGATTGGACGCTACCTTTTGAGCTCATGTGTGATGCAAGTGATTTCGCGGTAGGAGCAGTCCTAGGCCAACGCACAGGTAGGACCTTCCATGTGATATACTACACTAGTAAAACTCTTAATAGTGCTCAAGTGAATTACACAACAAAGGAGAAAGAGTTACTAGCTGTAGTTTTCGCATTTGACAAGTTCCGATCCTATTTGATTGGTACAAAGGTAATTGTTCATACGGACCATTCGACAATCAAATACCTATTTGCTAAAAAGGATGCTAAACCTCGTTTGATTCGTTGGATATTACTTTTACAAGAATTTGATATTGAAATTAAGGACAAGAAAGGAACAGAAAATCAAGTGGCCGACCACTTATCACGTTTAGAACGCAACAGGGAGGAGGAAGCGGATCTAGAGATATGCGATGCATTCCCGGATGAACAAATTTTAGTTGCCTCGACAACCATGGACGCGCATGCCTTGGCAACCCTCGATGCCTCGACAACCTTGGATGCACACGCATTGGCAACTCTCGACGCTGCAGCAACCCTTGACGCGCATGCCTCGGCAATTTTGGGAGCAGTCGCCACAGCAGCACATGCCTCGGCAATACCCTGGTACGCGGATTTAGTTAATTTCCTTGTTTGTGGTATTTTACCTTATGGCATTACTCACCAAGGGAAGAAGCGGTTCCGCCATGATGCTAAGCATTACTTTTGGGACGAGCCTCTTTTGTTTAAACAATATGCAGATCAGGTTATACGCCGATGTGTCCCTGAAGAAGAGCAACAGAATGTACTCGGCAATGCCATTCTTCACCCTATGGAGGACATTTTGGAGGAACTCGTACCGCGGCCAAAGTTTTGCAATCCGGTTTGTATTGGCCAACATTGTACAAAGATGCCCAAGACTTTTACAAGCAATGTGATCGTTGCCAGAGGACGGGCAATATCTCTAGACGACATGAGATGCCGCTCTAGAACATCATCGAGGTGGAATTGTTTGATGTATGGGGGATCGATTTTATGGAACCTTTCCCATCTTCATTCGGCAACCTCTAAATCTTACTTGCCGTCGACTACGTGTCTAAATGAGTTGAGGCAGCTGCAGTTCCCAACAACGATTCCAAGCCCGTGCAACGATTCTTGCAGAAAAACATATTTACACGGTTTGGGATGCCTAGAGCAATTATCAGTGACGAAGGCAAGCATTTTGACAACAGACTAATTGCCAAGATGTTGCAACGCTTCGGCATATCACACAATATCGCCACGGCATATCACCTACAAACCAACGGGCAAGCAAAAATTTCCAACCGGGAATTGAAGGGTATACTCGAGAAAGTTGTAAATCCCTCTAGGAAGGATTGGTCATTAAGACTAGATGATGCACTTTGGGCATATCACACTGCATTCAAAACACCCTTAGGTATGTCCCCCTTCCGACTTGTCTATGGCAAAACATGCCACCTACCGGTGGAAATCGAACACAAGGCATACTGGGCAATCAAAACCGTGAATATGGATTGGGAAAGTGCCAGAAAAAAGTGTTTGTTGGACCTTAATGAGATAGAAGAATTTCGTGCACTCGCCTATAACAATGCGTTTGTTGGACCTTAATGAGATAGAAGAATTTCGTGCACTCGCCTATAACAATGCACGAATCTACAAGGAGAAAACAAAGCAACGGCATGACAAGAAACTATTTCCGCGGCAATTCTTGCCAGGGCAACTAGTTCTCTTATTCAATTCTCAGCTAAAACTTTTCCCGGTAAAGCTGAAATCAAGATGGTCGGGACCATTTGCAGTTGTCAAACCATTCTCCCATGGTTCCGTGATAATCAAGTCCATCTCTGACAACCATGAATTCAAAGTTAATGGACAAAGATTGAAGCACTACAATGGTGCCCATGTGGAACGTAACAAAGAAGTGGTCAACTTAGGAGATGCATGAGCATGCTCTCCTTCCAATATTTTCTTTTTCTTTTTCTTTTTTATTTTATTTTTAGGAGATATTTTATTTTTGTTCATTATCTTTAGTTTCCAGGTTTTCTTTGTTTTCTTTTCCACAACAAGACTCACAACCACCATGCTAAGGAAATTTCCTATCGAGATCCTTGCCCCGGTACCCAATGAAGTAGTCGCCACGGCAACCGCAACAGATGATGTCGCGGCAACCTATATCGTGCCTACACAAGCTGATGCCACGACAACCAACCCCGAAGATGCCACGACAACCAAAGCTAAAGACATCCTGACAACCACTGAAAAAGCCAAAGGTAAAGCAGCAATGCCCGAATCAACTCCTACTGAATCATTTTCTAATTTTTCAGATTCAGACGAGTCCTCCATTGCACCAACAAAGGCTGCACCAATTGAATCCTCCAAGCGAAAAGCCAATGACACTGATGAAGAGGATGATGAGGACAACCCCGTACGAGGATCGATTCCACCACCGGCAACAAGAAAACAACCATCGCGTTCAAGCAAGAGAATCAAGACACTGACCAAAAAGAAACTAATCATCTACGATGACGAACTCTCGGAGTAAGTCCTCGTATGCATTTTATTTTTCGTTATTTTCATTTTCCTTTAATGCATGCATTGAGGACAATGCCTCACTCGAGTTTGGGGGGGATTGTTATTAGTAGTTACCATGTTTAGTTATATTATCTTAAGTATTACATTTAGGATACATAAATTGCTTGCCATGCCTTTAATTGGAACAAGAATTGCTTAGATTTGATGAATATCCGATGATGACTTTGCCAATGCACTTAATTGATAGAATTTTTATTCTAGGATAACCATGGAAAAACTTAGAATTTTACTATGATGCTAAATTTGATGAAACACTGATGTCGTTTGATTGATTTAAGGAATTCTAGTGAACTTAGGTTGATAATTAACAAATTGGGGGATTAGAATAAAAATTGGATGAATGCTAGAGGTGCCCGAAATTGGCTCTAGCATGTGCTAAAAAAATTGATCACTAGAGGTACCTGAAACTGGCTCTAGTATGTGTTAAAAAAATGATCACTAGAGGTGCCCGAAACCGGCTCTAGTCGAATAAATTAACTTAAGAAAACTAAAAACAAAACACTAGAGGTGCCCAAAACTGGCTCTAGTTAAAACATGTTAAAAAGAACCCAATAAAGTAATTTGAAAACCTATTGTTTGTATAGAATCCAAATAATCGACTTGCACACAACTCCGCACACACTCACAAGCATTATAGTTTGATTCTGAGTAATTCCTAAGTTTTCTGAAAAATAAAAAGCCAATCATACTTTGTGCCCCGGTTCAGAGAATTGAAATCAAGTTCAAAGCTAAGTTTGTGAAAATTGAAGTCTTGGTAGGTAATTATGAGTTTGCATTGCTTGAGGACAAGCAATAGTTTGAGTTTGGGGGCGTGATAAGTGTTCAAAAGTACTATTTTTCTTACCCTTTGTACTCATATTATTGTTAGACTTAGGCTCATATTAGTTTCATAATTAGCCATTCATGCATTAATCCATGTTTCCTTCCATCGTTGAGCTTGATTACATAACTTGGTAGTTTTTGTGGGAAAAGATGCTGCTTTGGTGTGTTTTGTGTGTATGTGCAGGATCATTTGCCAAAGCAAGGCTAGAGCTAGTTGCCAGGGCAATGCATGAAGGAGACGCCAAGCTAGTTGCCAGGGCAATGCATGAAGGAGACGCCGAGCCAGTTTCCAGGGCAATTGTCGACAAGAGAAAAGGTGATATGGTAGTCGAAATTGATGACTAGACAAGCCCAAGATTACGTGGAGCAAAGCCTAATCCCAAAGGAATTTGATTTCCATGAAGAGATTAAAGAAGAATTAAATTACAAGAAGATAGGAGAAGTTCTAGTAGGAATATAATTATAATAAAGAATTATATTCTTTAAAGATAATTTAATTCCAACTTAACTTCCTCCTCAAAGAAGGACTTTGACCTAGCCCTATAAATAAGAGGGAGAGTTCGACAATCCATAGAGAGCAAGAGAGGGAATTTCGACAACTCCAAGGAGGGCAAGAGGAGAGAATTTTTGACAAGCATCTAGGGCAAGGAGGATTTCGACAAGCCTCCTTCTTCATCTTTTTATTTCTTGTTCGATTGGGTTTATGCTAGGGATTATTTATCTTGTGTTTCTTTGGAACCTAGCCATGAACTAAATCTATTTGGCTTTGGTTATTGTGTTTTGTGGTTCTGAGAAACTATTGGTTTTTGTTTAGGTAATAAGAATTTGCACTTTTCTATTCAAGGTTTATTCATTCTTGGTTCTTATTCTTGTTTGCGAGTGAATTGGGAGAGGATCTCGTGACTTCATCTATTTATCTAATATCGGGAGAGTTAGATTCAAGAAACGAATGAATATGATCTTTATTCAATCTATTGATGGTGAAGATTAATCCGAATTAGGAATAAGTCAAGGATTTCAACGGCTAAGAGGAGCGCAAGATTGGTTGTTGTTCACCCTTGATTCACGCAGGGATGTATTATCAAGGCATGCACAAGTAGCTAGAGTTTCGACTTAGGGATAAGAAGAATCCATTGAAGAACGCTCTGCCGAACCTTGAAGGTTGCTGCCCAGACACCCAAGTAGTTGCCTAGGCAACCATCAATTAGTTGACTAGGCAACCCGATTGTACAAGTTGCCCGTGCACTCTTTTACCAAGATGATCCAATCGGCTATAACACCTCAACTCACAATAACCTGGCCTATCTCTCTCTCATTTGATCTCATCTTTTCTTTTACTTTATTGCTTTCTAGTTTAGTTATTAGTTAAACTCCTATAATCCTTTATTTGTGTTTTTACTTTTCACAGTGCAAGAGACTAGATTCTTGAAGTGGCGCCAATCCCTGTGGAGACGATATCTTTTATACTATAACTTGCATAATTGTGTAGCACTTATTACGCGCAACAATCACTATAATTGATTTCTTAATTCTATTCATTTAAGTCATGATTCAACTATTTAGGAATTCTAAATAGTGGTAACATTCTAAGCTTCCTTATTTCCCGGTCAAGAATCTGAATAGGTTATTCTTTGTAGGACAAATCAGGATTCAATTCTACTTCTTCGGGCTCAAGGATGTGTGAAGGATCAAATCGATACCTTCTGAGCACTGAAACGTGAAAGACATTGTGTATTCTATCGAACTCTGTAGGAAGAGCTAGTCGATAAGCCACTAGACCAATTCTTTCAACAACTTCAAATGGTCCAATGTATCGGGGACTAAGCTTCCTTTTTCTTCCAAATCTAAGCACTTTCTTCCAAGGTGAAACCTTTAGGAAGACTTTGTCTCCAATAGCATACTGGATATCTCTCATTTTTAAGTCAGCATAAGCTTTCTATCTATCGAAATGTGCCTTCAACCGATCGTGAATGATCTTGATTTGTTCTTCGGTTTCCTAAAGTAATTGAGGTCCTAGAATCTTTTTCTCTGCCAATTCGGTCCAGCATAGAGGAGTTCTACATCTTTTACCATATAAAGCTTCGAATGGTGCCATTTGAATAGAAGATTGATAGCTATTGTTATAAGCAAACTCTACAAGAGGTAGGGATTTCTCCCAATTCTTCCCGAAATTGATAACACAAGCTCGTAGCATATCTTCTAACACTTGAATGATTCTCTTAGATTGGCCATCCAATTGAGGATAAAAGGCCATACTAAGATGTACTTTAGCTCCTAGAGCTTTCTACAGAGAATTCCAAAATCGAGAAGCGAATCGAGGGTCACGATCGGAGATGATTGGTATCGGTACACCGTGTAACCGAATCACTTCACGGATGTACGGCTCGGTAAGGGTTTCCAAGTTCATGCTCATACGAATAGGGATGAAGTGATTAGATTTAGTGAATCTATCAACAATCACCCATACAACATCATTCTTTCTTGGAGTAGAGGAAGACCGGTGACAAAGTCTATAGTAATTCGATCCCACTTCCAATAGGGAAGTTCGATAGGTTGGAGCAGTCCAGTTGGGACTTGATGCTCGGCTTTGACTCTTTGACAAGTTAAGCACTTGGATACAAAGTCCGTGATTGTAGATTTCATGCCCGACCACCAATATAGGGGTTTTAGGTCATTATACATCTTAACCGATCTAGGGTGGATCGAGAAAGAACATTGATGAGCTTCTTTTAACATTTCTTATCTTAGTTCCTCATTTTTAGGAACACACACTCTATCCTTGAAATAGAGGAGTCCATTTGACTTAAGGGAGAAGTCAAAGCTAGACTGTAAAGTAAGCTTAGACATGATCTTCTGAAGATCTGGATCAACTTGTTGAAGTTCTTTGATCCTTGAGACTATATTGGATTGAACTTGAAGTTCAGACAAGAATTTTTGGCCCTTGGATAGTCGGAAATGAGCATTGATAGCCGTAGTAGCTACGAAAGAATTAACAAGGTCATTAGAAATGATTTTCAATAGATTTCTTGCAATGCAAGGCACTATTCAAATTGTTTCTTGAAGAACAAGGCATTATTTGAATGCTTTCTTACAAGCTAAGAAAGACTCAATTTCAATGGTTACATGTATTTAGGCTCAATTCTTATTCGAATGGGTTACTTGTAACCTAAGAAGGTTTAATTCGAATAGTTACTTATATTTCAAGGAAGATTTCGAGTTGTTACTTATCAAACAAGAGGGATACAAAATTGAATGAATTCACTTAGAATTTTGGGTTTAGGAGTTACCCGAGAATGGTCTGCGACTAAGGGCTTCAGAAACTACGTTTGCTTTCCCCGGATGGTAGGCGATAACCAAGTCGTAATCCTTAAGTAATTCGAGCCATCTCCCATGCCTCAGATTCAAGTCCTTCTGAGTTATGAGGTATTTGAGACTTTTGTGATCGATAAATAGATTGCATTTCTCTCCGTATAGATAGTGTCTCCATATCTTGAGAGCAAACACAATAGCTGCTAGTTCGAGATCGTGCGTTGGATAATTAGACTCATGTGGCTTCAGTTTCCTTGAAGCGTAAGCAATACATTCCCACCATGCATCAGGACACAACCGAGTCCTAGATGAGAAGCATCACTGTAAATAGTGAATTATTTGCCCGATTCTGGTTGGATGAGTACCGGGGCTTGAGTCAAAGCTTGCTTAAGTTGATCAAAGCTTCATTGTTGGTTCTCCGACCAAATGAAAGGCATATCTTTGTGGGTAAGCTTAGTAAGGCTTGCGACAATAGAGGAAAAGCCCTTAACAAACTTTCTATAATACCCGGCTAAACCGAGAAAGCTTCAGACCTCGTCTACATTCTTTGGAGGTCTCCAATTTAAAATAGACTAAATCTTGCTTGGACTGACTTTGATTCCTTCAGCCGAAATAACGTGGCCAAGAAAAGAAACTTTTGATAACCAGAATTCACATTTGGAGAACATGGCATACAATTGACGTTCTCGGAGTATTTGCAAGACAATTCGGAGGTGTTTAGAATGTTCCTCCTTATTCGAGAGTACACCAAGATGTCCTCGATGAATACGACCACGAACTTGTCAAGATAGGGCTTGAATACCCAATTCATGAGATCCATGAAAGCAGCCGGAGCATTCGTTAACCCTAATGGCATTATAAGGGATTCGAAGTGGCCATATCGAGTACGAAAGGCTGTCTTGGGTATGTTTTGTTCTTTCACTTTTATTTGACAGTACCCAAATCGAAGATCGATCTTAGAGAATACGGAAGCATCCCTAAGTTGATAAAAAAGATCTTCAATTCTTGGCAGGGGATATCGGTTCTTGATAGTGAGCTTGTTTAACTGACGATCGTCAATACAAAGCCGCATAGTCCCGTCTTTCTTTTTCACGAACAGGACTAGAGCACCCCATGGAGAAATGCTAGGCCGTATAAAGCCTTTATCTTGCAACTCCTGAAGTTGCTTCTTTAATTCTTTCAACTCGACAGGTGCCATTCTATAGGGTGTAATGGACACCGAAGTTGTTCTAGGCTGAACTTCAATCCTGAACTTTACTTCTCTAGTTGGAGGGACACCAGGGAGTTCCTCGGGAAAAACATCAATGAATTCAGAAACAACAGGCATGCTAGGCAAACTGAATTCAATTTCATCTTGAAGAATCATATTAGCAAAGATTGAGGTTGTTTCTTGTCTATTAAGAGAATGGATTCTTTCCCTAAACCTCGGAGATACAGTCTCCTATTTTGGCAATCTACCCAGGCCTCATGTTTACTTAACCAATTTAACCCCAATATCAAGTCAAATTCATAAAATAGCAAGACATTTCGAATGGTCAGGGGAGCTTGCTTGTGGCACAAGTTAATGGGTGTTTTCACCCTAATGGATTCGAAACTAGAAGGCTTTGCTTTACAATTTCAGGTTTCATCTCGAAAGATTATCTCATTCATTTAAGGAGTCTACGGGACTTTCGTCATCCCGAGCGAGTCTCATTTCTAACATTCTAGTTCAATCAGAACAATAAGAATTTTAGTTTTCACATTTAAGAAACAATACAAGCTTATATCAAGTCTCATAGGTGGCACAATATCCTATATGATGCAAGTGAGCTTAATTTAGTCCTAGAACTGACTAAAAAGCTCTGATACCAAAAAATGTAACACCCTATCCCCGGGTTAACCGTAGTCCGGTTCAGAAGCGTTTCCAAAGCGAGAACAAAGCAAGAGATAGATTACTTGTCGAACAAGTAACCTCAATATACATAACTTGCAATACAAGTAACCTAAACACAACCATACAAGACATACAAGCAATCCACAATAATCAAAACAAACACACTTAGCATGCTAATTTAGGTACTAATTTGTTTCATTTCATACTTATATCCTAAGTTACCACTATCATATTACCATTTGCCATTCCAGTTCAATACTCATACACCATTCAAACAACAATGACAAGCATGGAATACTTCACAATAGGTTTCTATTAGACATGACCCAACTTACCTTCATATTACATATTCATACACCTATTCGAATACTAGGTGGTCACTTAACACATTTCATTTGTTTCTTTTTCAAACAAGACATACTATTTCATGGTATCCTTAGCTAGTAACATTGTTATGCATGCTTGTACATACCTTAGCTCTAATTCATAAGCATTGCCGAATCATACCGATGGCCACAAGAACAAATGCATGATTATACAATATTGTCTAGTATTCAAATGATACAAGGTTACAACAATCATTGAATTACTTTCACAATTTGCGTAGCATCTTACTTATTATATACATATCAACATAGTTCATATACATTGTTTAAGGTATTCAAGGTTGGTTACATGATAGGCCCAACAAAAACATTACATATACTAGTCATATATATACACCCAAAATGCATGTTCAAAGCTAACTATTACAAGTTCTAGTGCCACCAAACTAGGAGCATACAAAGAGTATGAAATCATACTTTCAAGATTGCTTCAAAATGTTGCTTCGAACTCAAGATATCCTCTTGAAAGTGTCCTTAATTTGTTATGGGAAGAATGAAGAGTAGAGTGGTAAGTACAAGTTATGTACTTAGTGAGTTAACACTAAGTATAGCCAATTTCAAGAATACATATCCAAGTTTACAAGTCTTTCAAGGAATCAAAATCATCACTACATGTCATATCCTATTCGAAATGCATGGGGTAAACATAGGCAAGCTTCACATATCACACAATCAACATAGAAACGTCCATCATGTATACATATCATGCTATTCAATTTATTGCTTAGGAGACAAGAAATCAAAAACACCAAGTACCAAGTAGACATTCTTGCACAATAACATCATCTATGCATTTCTTTCATGGGAAGTAACAGGTTATACAATCATTCATGTGTTATCTTTCAAGACAAGGTTGTTAATTCAAAAATCTTACAACACATGTAATGTTCACATCACACATCCAAGACAAACAATGTTCATTTCAAGTTATTAATTCATCTTACAACACCCTTGGTATTTAGTTCACTAGATAATCAAATCTTCAACAATATGCACCGAAGTGCCAATATGCACCGTAGTTCCAATATTCACCGTAGTGCCAATATGCACCGTAGTGCCAATATGAGCTCTAGATTCTAAGGCACGCCCTCCTGTCTATCCAAACTAGCTACCAAGGTTTTTTGATAATCAATTTCACTTAAGCTTTATACAATTCTTTAATCAAGACAAGATTATGCCATTCAAAGGCCAAGCCCTTAGGCTTATAGAGTCTTAACTCCCAAGACAAGTTTATCAATGCCATTCGAATGGCATGAACACAAGGTGGTACCATTGTTCATTTCATTTCAACCAATCATGCATATCACTCACAAACACATTCATATGTATGCAATGTGCGTACCTTATTTTCCAAGCAAGCATGTCATCTCTTACCTTTGGCATAAGCAATGCAACATGTCAAGCATTTTATTTCATTTGCTTAACAATCAAGTAAACAAGTAGAACATGGCATCAAACAAGTTGTCATTCATATCATTCTTCCCTTAATTAGCCAAATATATACTAGGTCATGTTACATGGCATTGTCATTGAATTAACATAATAGCAAGATTGGTTAGGACCTAAGTCCCAACCCTAAGCATGGTTACACTCACTATACTCCTAGCTAATCACTTGTCTTGTATCCAAATCCCTTTGCCTCTTGCTTTGGGATGTCCACTCTTTTATTCCTCTTCCACAACTTTCTGCCCTTGGTCTAGCAAGCATAACACATACAATTCATCAAAACATGCACATAATGTCACACATATATAGTAGCAATGTTACCACATTTGTACCTAACATTTAGCTATTGTTTTTATGCTTTCTTTTAAGCATTTCTTACTTGTTCCTCTATATTTTTATTACCTCATTTTAGGACATAATTGGACAGGTTACAATGTCCCAAAACTGTTCTGGAAACAGTTTGCTTCTAGGTGAAAAAATAGTCCCAAACTGCCCTGGACATTGCTGCCTGGCAGTTTGCACAATGTCCCTTTAAATGGTCAAATATTTTAATCTGTACGTCAGAATTTCGATTAATTTAAACAATTGGAAAGCTAACAAAATTTTCTTTATGACCATATAAGGCTTGCATTTTAGTTCTTAGCCAATTAATACAGTTTATTGTTCAAAGACAGGGCATTTACACTGTATGGACAGTTTGCACTCTCCAGCTATTTCTAATTACAGTTTCCAGCATAGGCATATTTCAGTTATGTTTTCATCTAATTAAAGTAGACATACTAAGGATCATGTCACTAAAATTTCAGCCCTGAATTTGATCTATACAAATTTTGGTGAATTTTCAAAGTTACTGCCCAGAACAGAGCAATTCTAGGTAGATTGCACCTATTCACATTTTAATTCCTTAAATTCATTTTAACCATTGATTTGGCCCAATAATTCATTTCATACGAAATCCTAAACATGTTTAGTCAATGTTAATTCATTTTTCAAGGTGGCCAAAACATAGTAAGTTGGTTAAGTTGCTTAATTTTGCATGTTTACACATCAATTCATCCACTAGGCAGTCCATTACCTAATTTAACTAGTTCAATTAGGTGTAGTCACATTTTCCATCAAGTTACCTATTCAATTCAATCTTCTTTTTACCTAGCAACATGTTCAAAACAGAGTTCTAAGTTCATTTAGCATGCTTACACAATTTCTCAATCAAAAACAGTCCCAAACAAGACTGTTTTCTATCATGTTCATGTTTCCCAGATTTTCCAGCATTGGTTACTAACAATTTAGCTTGTTTAACACCTTAATTACATTATCTAATCATGACCATGTTCAATTCATTAGTTCCATAGTTCAATTACATGTTCTAACAATTCAATTTTTACAACAACATTTCATTTCAAATTTCCAGCAACATATGTTATCACAAATTCAACAATTCAAACATAAAATCAATTGAAATAGCATGTGATTACCTTACTTAAGCTGAACCCTAACTGAATTTAACCTCTAACCAAACTTAATCCAAGTAGTTCCTCAACACTCCATGGATAAGCAATAGAGCTTTCTCTCACTTTTCTTTCTTAATTGGTGATGAATAATGAGAAAGAAGATGGGTATTACCCCTCCATAATGGCCGGCTAAGACTTTGAGTAATGGACATGTGTCATGTCCATTTTTTATTATAATTTAGCATGCGTTGCACAAGGTTTCCAGTGATTCATTTTGATCATCTTAATTTGGCTCTTCTCTTTGTATATCTTTTATTTTCAATCCTTAATTGATTGACATTCATTTTCTTTCTTTTGATCACTATAATTGATTTCTTAATTCTATTCAATTAAGTCATGATTCAACTATTTAGGAATTCTAAATAGTGGTAACATTCTAAGCCCTATTTTGGGGTGTTACAGGTTCTTAATGTTCAAATAGAAGCCCATGGATTATGAGGTTAATGTCACTATTCCAATGTTGTTTACTAACTTGGGTAAGCTTGAAATATGTTTCTGAATCCTTAGATTGAATTCTAATGCAACTCCTAATTTTGTTCTAGCTCAAATAGTGGAGAAGGATCTCTTATCACCTCCAAAGGGAGCTAGCCACAACGAAATTGTAATCTGAGAACCTCGTAGTCAAGGTGAGTGTAGTCATGTCAAGGGATAGGCTAGGTGTCATCCTGTTGCACTTGATTTGTGATTTTCATGTTAATATGTATCTTTCTAAAGGCTCAAGTAGAGCAATGTTCGTGTGGATGCTAAAGGTGAGCATGGCAAGCCTTGATATGGTTGATGTTCGATAAGCAAATATGTGATAATCGAGACATGTTACTTGTGAAATTGACATGAGCAAAATATGACATGATATGCTAAATTTGATATGAATATGTTATGATATGATACGTATATGATATGATCCGTTATATGGAGCTAAGGCTCAATTTCGATTTCGATACGTATGGCCTACAGGAATAAAGGTATGTTATATAATGAAATATGTGTAACCTTGGACATTTGTGAGTTTTGGATACAATTGGCATACCATAAGATTATTTAAGCTCGTATAAGTAAGGGATTGGACTACGGTCTGGTGTTACGGCCTATATGTGGGGGAGAAAAGGATGGATTGTGTAAGGGATACTATCCGGAGCTACGACCTATTTTCTGATATACGTGTAGTGTAAAGGGGAATCCGCGTATCCATTTGTTGCTATGTCCAAGGGATTGGTATGTGTTGAACTTTGCTATGATTATGTAAAAGTATGGTAAATGATTTAAGCATGAGACTTAGGTGATTAATAATGTAATTATGACATTATGATGCTATGTTATTCATGACCATAGTATGCCATTCACATCAATTAATTGCTTTACGTTTGTTATGACTACCTCGCTAGGCTATGTGAGCCAAACATGTGTATGCGTCTCATGCATTTTAGGACCTTAAAGCGTTCCGAGCATCGATCGTGTATTTTGCGGTTGCAAGTCACTCCCACTATCATATGTATGTCTACTTTTGTTTCCAAACTCCTAGTAAGGTGTCATATGGTCTAAACGTATTTTAAATGAGCTTTCTGATATGTGTACAATGGCCTAATAGTCCCTAAGTGTGGTATGTGAACTTTGGCATATTATGGAATGGTTTAACTAGCTAAAATGAGGTTAAATCACCAAAATGTAAAAACTAGGTAAATGGATTCGAAACGCTCTAAATTTTTGCATGCTATTAGAATTATGGATTTGCAATCTGCTGGTAAAATTTCATGGCAAATGGACATCGTTCAACATGTTAAATCGAATAAAAACCAGATATAATCTGTCATTACAAGCAGGCGTATCAATATGGGTGATGGCGTATCGATACGTTCAGGCATAAATTGGCTTAATAAAACATGGCGTATCGATACAATTTGGGTGTATCGATACGGATTTTGGTCACTAGAATTTGGTTGGAAAAATGGTATCGATACGGTCTTAGAGCGTATCGGTACGGGGTCAACGCGATCAACACGTATCGATACAGGATTAGCTGTATCAATACGGGTCCAACATCCTTGAATGTGGAAATATGAAATTATGCTTAGCGTATCGATACAGCTCTTAGGGTACCTATACGGTGTTACTTAAATCTGTTATAAGGTATAAAATCAGAATTTGAACAGTTTGCAAATTGGTCACTAATAATTATACGGTTCAATTGGTTAGGTTAATGATATCCGATAGTAACGCAACTTCACAGACTAATAATTGGTAAGTTTAATTACAAGTCAGTAATAAGGAATCTGGACTAGGATCGCTAATTTGTAAAGTTTACAATTTAGTCCTCTAAAGTTTGAAAAGTTTAAATTTGACCCTGATTCTGATAAGACCAGCAACGAATAGGTTCGATAAGACTTAAGAATGACTAATAAGATATTCCGAACAAGATTCGAACTCCGATTCTGACTTTGAACTTTGAATTTGTTTTCTGATAACGCTTTCTGACCCGGTTCTCTACCAGACTGGGAATGGGGTGTTACACTTATTGCATTTTCAATTGCTCCACAATATTATACTCACTGCGTTTCAAAAACTTCAAAAACTCCTCATCTTGAAACTGTGTTACTAGTTCATTAATCTTGGGAGGTGGCTCTTCCTCAAATATTTTTTTCAGGAACCACTGCTGCTTTGCCTTTCAATTTTGTTTTTTCATTTTCTTTAGGAGTATTTGGGGAGTAACATCTTCCACTTCTAGTAAAGTGTTCAACTTCATTTACATCCTCATTAGTGGGCACAATCTCCTTTTCATGTGACTTCTTTTCTTCTTCCACCAGCCCTTTCTCGTGAGCAGACTTTTCTTGGATGATCCCTTCATATATCTTTTCACCTTTTTGTTCTTTAAGTTCCATATCAGTGAAACGTTGACAGTATACTTATAAGGGGTCTTTCGAGTGTCTTTAAATGGGAATAGAGCTAGAACAATAATGATGACCTCTGGGGCAATTACTGGAGCAACAACCTTGGTTGGGTTCTCAACCTTTGGTTTAGTGGAAATAATCAAGGGCCTATGTGTACTATACTTACTCACACCACTTTTAGAAGTACAAACATCAGCAATCTTCTGAATCCCGGTATTTTCAAAGAATTCTATCTCTTTGTTATCCATTATCTTTTGAATCAAGCATCTAAATCTGAGACAATTCTAAATGTCATGTCCTTCTTTCTGATGATATTCACAGTACACTTTTCCAATTTCTTTATCAATATCCATGTTTTGTACTATCAGTCCATTCCCATGCAGCTGTTTATACACCCAACTTAATGGCGATTTGAATTCGTCCACACTTTTCTTTACTTTCTTAGGGCTATCTTCTTCAATAACATTGACACTTCGTCCATCATGATTAGGTAATGGATTTGTTGGCACATTTGGTTTGTCTAACCCTATAACTTCCGTATCGATTAAATTCTAAACCATCTTTGTCAATGTGATGCCTAGTAATCCCAGCATGATATTCAGACTTAGCTTTGGCATCGTACCATGGGAGATATAGGCAATGCATCGGAGTAAGATGATAAGGACGAACTAGATCTGCCTTGAGGAGTTGAGGGAACAATTCGGCATATGAAACAAGTATTAGGGTGAATACATCATCTTTGTTTCCTTTTGTCTCCCTTTTATTCAATCCTTGTGAGTTTCCAACCACAGGTTTTGGTGAGATTATGACATTGTTAACACTATGAGTGCTTACATGGCTCACCTCACTATCCCTTTTCTTATGATACTTTTGTAAAATTTCACCAGTCTTGAGTTTGCCACTCTTGAATGCTGCTTTTATTGATTCTGCGGTGTTTACAAATTCAGAAAAGCTCAGAGATATGTGACTAGCCATCTTCTCATAAAGCGAACCTAGCAATGTATCTTAAAACAGATGGGTGATTTCAGTTTCTATAATAGGTGGCTGAACCTGGGCAACTACATCTCTTCATTTATGGTCGTATTGCCTAACATTCTCTTAATGACCTTGGGATATTCCTTGCAACATGGTTCTATTTGGGACCATGTCTTTAACATGCTTATATTGTTCCGTGAAGATTCGAGATAAATCTTTCCAAGACTTCACATTGGTTCGGCTGAGTTGAGCATACCATCGCGCAGCTGCCCTAGTTAGACTATTCTTGAAAGCAATGGATGAGCAATTTTTCATTCTTCAAATGTGCCGCCATCTTTCGACAATACATAACAAAGTGAGCTGATGGGCAGGTAGTTTTGTCATACTTAAAAATCTGGTACTTTGAACTTGTGTAGGATAACCAGGTCAACAACCAAACTTAATTCCACCGCATCTACCCCATAATCAATGGTTGCCTATAAAAAGCTACCCTTTCCTCAGCTTTGTTTCAATTTCATTGATCATATTCAAGTTGGGAACGCCCACCTCCACATCATTTTCAAAATTCTGCCCCAAATTGACTAGATTAGAAACAAATGCTCTAGCCATTTGGACATTTTCTAGAATATATTTGTTAGACTTATTTTGATTTTGATATAACCAAAAAGGATTAATTTGTAAAAATTTGTAAACTTAATTTATTTGTTTCAAATTTGTCAAAATATAATTTTAACTTAAATAAACCTTTTCTAAAATGTTTGACTTAAATACCTACTTTGTATATCCTTTAAAAAGTCAACAAAAGGGCCAAAAATATGATTTTTAAGTAGAGGTTTCGAAACCCCCTTACATGATTTCAAAACCACTAAGGCAGAACGGCATGAAACCTATTTTTCTTTACAGGTTTCAAAACCTCCTTTGGTGGTTACAAAACCAGCACTTGTAACGGCTATATTTTAGTTTGAAAATCCCCCTGGTTTCGAAACCTCTGTGCAGGTGAGCATTTAATGCTCGGTTTTAATGGCTTCTAACGGCTCCAAAATCCCCCAACATCTCCTAACAGCTAGAAATTGATTAAGGACATAAAAGGGACCTCCAATTGATTGAAGATCAATAAGAAAGCCTATCCAAACATTCAAGCAACCAAAATGCAATTTGTGCTCAATTTTCCATCTTTATTATAAACACTAGTGTTGTTCATCATTGTAATTCATTTCCTAGTGTTTCTTGGGTGTGTGAGAGAGCTTATATTGTGCAAACACCTTCTTGTGATGATTTCCTAGTTTGCTTCTTTGTATTTGTTTTGGGGAAAGGATTAAATAGACTTTGGGGTATAAATCTATTAAATTGTATAAGGTTACTCCTTATCCTTAAAGGAAAGACAAATTAGTGGATTTGTGGAAAATCCTTAGTGTGGTCAGTAAGGTAGTGGATGTAGACTCCATTGAGGGAGTTGAACCACTCTAAATCACCTTGCAATTCCCTACCTTTGCAATTAGTGTCCACCAATCTTTAAAAATCCAATTCACCCCCTCTTGGCTTTATTCGATCGATTGTCACACTCATCAATTGGTATCAGTGCATGGCTTATTGGAAGGTCTTACAACCTCTTGAGAAGATCCTAGAAGTGTGCAATCATCCACAAGGTCATCCATGGCTTCCTCTTCCACTATTGAAGCTTGGGGCGATTCACAACCCACCAACAAGCCTCCTTTCTTTAATGGAGTTAACTATGCTTATTTGAAGAACCGCATGAAGTTATTCTTTCAAGATTTTGATCTTGAAGCTTGGAAGATCATCATGAATGGTTACACCACACCAACTAGTGACATGGAGCAATGAAGATAACAAGAAATTCTCTACAAATGCCAAGGCGATGCATGTCATATTTTGTGCTCTTGGATCGGAAGAAATATGGAAGGGTGACATCATCTTCCAATGCCAAAGAAATTTGGGACAAACTTGAAGTGACACATGAAGGAACCAACCAAGTGAAGGAGACCAAAATCGGGCTCCTCAACTTCAACTATGAAAACTTCATGATGGACCCCGAAGAAGACATCAAATCCATGTCCAATCGATTCTCCGTGATTATGGATTGATTAAAGAGCTATGGAGAGGTGATCCCAGAAGACAAACTTTTAAGAAAGATGATATACTTTCTTCCCGAATCTTGGATGAGCTCATTGGTTACATACTTACATATGAAATGATGTCAAGACGGCGATCATAGAAGCAAAGGATCTCAAGACTCTCAAATTGGATGAGCTCATTGGTTACATACTTACATGTGAAATGATGTCAAAATGGAAGAACGAAAAGAAGAAGGAAGCAGAAAAGAAGAAATTTGGAGTAGCTCTCAAATCAACAAAAGAAGAGAGTGATTGTGATGGGGAAGATGAAGAAAAAGAGATGGCTATGTTTGCCAAGAGATTCAAAAGATTCATGAGGTCTAACAAAGAAAGAAGATTCCAAAGAGAAGATGGCTTCAAGAATGATTTCAAAGAAAAGTATCTCATCATTTGCTATAAGCGCGAAAAACTGAAACATATCAAATTCGATTTTCCCCAATTGACGAATAAGAGCTTGGAGAAAAAGAAGCACAAGGCTCATGTAGCTACTTGGAGTGATGATGAATCATCCGGCAAGGACTAGAATGAAGTAGCCAATTTGTGTCTCACGGCATTTGAGGATGACTCTATGGTAACCTCTAATTCATCTCCTTCAATTGATTATACTTTTGATGAATTGCAAGAGGCTTATGATGAATTAGCTTTGGAATTTGAGGAGTCAATTTTGAAAAATAAAAAAATCATTTCAAAATTGAAAAATGAAAATAACTCTCTTTCCAAATCTAATAAGGAATTTGAAAGTAAAGTTGAGGAAATGCAAGTTAAATTAAAAGAATTTGAAAAGAAAAATCAAGACTTGCACAACTTACTTTCAAAGGTCCATGATGATCATCAAAAGGAACTTGATGATCTTAAAGCTTCTTTTAACAAAGTCAGGGCAAAAAGTTTTGAAAAAGGTGACAATTCAAAGCCCAACTATGGTAGAAAGAACTTTAATGGATATAGACATTGTAGTCCCCAAAGTTCATATAATAGAAAAATAGTCAAAAGTATTTGGGTCCCTAAAGGTCTCATTGCTACTAAAGATTGTGATCTTTTGTCTAAATGGATTCCAAAAGGGACTAGAATTTTAGGAAATAACTCTTATGGAACCAAAAAATTTTGGGTACCAAAATATGTATAGTTTCCTATTGTAGGTGTGTTGGAGCCATTGTAGGCAAAATGGAGAAATTTGAAAGCTCTAGACACACTAGAAGAAAGGACATTTGAAGAGGATGAGGTCTAATCAACCTATTTTGGTTCAAGTGGTAACCTTTTCATTTACATGCAATCTTTACTCTTTCATGTTACCTTATATGTATTTATATGTTTTAAAGCATGATTGTGTGTCCCCATATGTTGTTTTTAAGTGCTATTAGTAAGAGGGAGTTTTTTGTTGCATGATGTGCTTATCATGTATTGAACTTGTTTGATGTTCATATTTTAGTGGCCTTAGTTATGTTATTCTCTTTTGGCTCAATATGAACTTTTTATGATCCAACCTTTAGAACAAATGCACTAAAATTAAAATCTTTATCCTTGGCTAATGGTTGTTTAAGTGACATACATCTTTGATCTAATTTCAAAATGTCTTTAATGCCTATAATAGTGTTAAACCTTTAGAATGCGTTTTTGGATCATATTGAGGCATAAAATTATCCTTTCTACCTTCCCAGGGTCAGAGGTATCGAAACCACTTATACTGGTTTCGAAACTTGTTTGACAGTGTCGAAATTAATCAAATTTGGGTTAAAGGTTTCGAAACCACCCCAAAGGTTTCGAAACCATAGGTTCCGAAACCACCTAGCTGGTTTCGAAACTAGTCGGCCAGTTTCACGGTCTAGGACTGTTTTTAACCCCAAAAATCTTTCTTTAAAACACCCACACCCTTATTTTTATTCATCAAACTCGGCAAAACACTCTCTCAAAAATCTTTCTTCCAAATTCTTTTTAACTTCAAATTTCAACAAGGATTCATCATCATTTCTTCATCAACTCATCTTTGGCTCTCAATTTTGTCCATTGGGTGATCTTCATTCAATCTTTTGGTAAGGTTTCAAAACCTTGTTTAGAAAGATTGGCTCTTAATTTTGTTTAGATGAGTTTGTCCATTGGGTGATCTTCATTCAACCAAGACATGCAAGAACATGAAAATAAGCTTGTTTAGAAAGATTGGCTCTCAAAACCTTGTTTAGAAAGATGAAAATCTTTTGGTAAGGTCTTAAATTTTGTTTTTTCGTTTTCTTTAGGACTATTTAGGGAGTAACATCTTCCACTTCTAGTAAAGTGTTCAACTTCATTTACATCCTCATTAGTGGGCACAATCTCTTTTTCATGTGACTTCTTTTCTTCTTCCACCAGCCCTTTCTCGTGAGCAGACTTTTCTTGGATGATCCCTTTATATATCTTTTCACATTTTTGTTCTTTAAGTTCCCTATCACTGAAACGTTGACAGTATACTTCTAAGGGGTCTTTCGAGTGTCTTTAAATGGGAATAGAGCTAGAACAATAATGATGACCTTTGGGGCAATTACTGGAGCAACAACCTTGGTTGGGTTCTCGACCTTTGGTTTAGTGGAAATAATCAAGGGCCTATGTGTACTATACTTACTCACACCATTTTCAAAAGTACAAACATGAGCAATTTTTTGAATCCCGGTATTTTCAAAGAATTCTAGCTTTTGTTATCCATTATCTTTTGAATCAAACATCTAAATCTGAGACAATTCTAAATGTCATGTCCTTCTTCCTGATGATATTCACAGTACACTTTTCCCATTTCTTTATCAATATCCATGTTTTGTACTATCAGTCCATTCCCATGCAGCTGTTTATACACCCAACTTAATGGCGATTTGATTTCGTCCACACTTTTCTTTACTTTCTTAGGGCTATCTTCTTCGATAACATTGACACTTCGTCCATCATGATTAGGTAATGGATTTGTTGCCACATTTGGTTTGTCTAACCCTATAACTTCCGTATTCATTAAATTCTAAACCATCTTCATCAATGTGATGCCTAGTAATCCCAGCATGATATTCAGACTTAGCTTTGGCATCGTACCATGGGAGATATAGGGAATGCATCGGAGTAAGATGATAAGGACGAACTAGATCTGCCTTGAGGAGTTGAGGGAACAATTCGGCATATGAAACAAGTATTAGGGTGAATACATCATCTTTCTTCCCTTTTGTCTCCCTTTTATTCAACCTTGTGAATTTCCAACTGTGGGTTTTGGTGAGATTATGACATTGTTAACACTAGGAGTGCTTACATGGCTCACCTCACTATCCCTTTTCTTATGATACTTTTGTAAAATTTCACCAGTCTTGAGTTTGCCACTCTTGAGTGCTACTTTTATTGATTCTACGGTGTTTACAAATTCAGCAAAGCTCAGAGATATGTGACTAGCCATCTTCTCATAAAACAAACCTAGCAATGTATCCTAAAACAGATGGGTGATTCCGGTTTCTATAATAGGTGGCTGAACCTGGGCAACTATATCTCTCCATTTCTGGCCGTATTGCCTAACATTCTCATATGACCTTGGGATATTCCTTGCAACATGGTTCTATTTGGGACCATGTCTTTAACATGCTTATATTGTTCCGTGAAGATTTGAGATAAATCTTTGCAAGACTTCACATTGGTTCGGCTGAGTTGAGCATACCATCGCACAGCTGCCCTAGTTAGACTATTCTTGAAAGCAATGGATGAGCAATTTTTCATTCTTCAAATGTGTTGCCATCTTTCGACAATACATAACAAAGTGAGCTGATGGGCAGGTAGTTTTGTCGTACTTAAAAATCTGGTACTTTGAACTTGTGTAGGATAACCAGGTCAACAACCAAACTTAATTCCACCGCATCTACCCCATAATCATTGGTTACCTGTAAAAAGCTACCCTTTACTCAGCTTTGTTTCAATTTCATTGATCATATTAAAGTTGGGAACGCCCACCTCCACATCATTTTCAAAATTTTGCCCCAAATTGACTAGATTAGATACATATGCTCTAGCCATTTGGACATTTTTTAGAATATATCTGCTAGACTTATTTTGATTTTGATATAACCAAAAAGGATTAATTTGTAAAATTTTGTAAACTTAATTTATTTGTTTCAAATTTGTCAAAATATAATTTTAACTTAAATAAACCTTTTCTAAAATGTTTGACTTAAATACCTACTTCGTATATCCTTTAAAAAGTCAACAAAAGGGCCAAAATATGATTTTTATTGAGTAGAGGTTTTGAATCCCCCTTACATGGTTTCAAAACCACTAAGGCAGAATAGCTTGAAACCTATTTTTCTTTACAGGTTTCGAAACCTCCTTTGGTGGTTACAAAACAAGCACTTGTAACGACTATATTTTAGTTTGAAACTCCCCCTGGTTTCGAAACCTCTGTGCAGGTGAGCTTTTAATGCTCGGTTTTAATGGCTTCCAACAGCTCCAAAATCCCTCCAACATCTCCTAACGGCCAGAAATTGATTAGAGGACATAAAAGAGACCTCCAAGTGATTGAAGATCAACAAGAAAGTCTATCCAAACATTCAAACAACCAAAATGCAATTTGTGTTCAATTTTCCATATTTATTATAAACACTAGTGTTGTTCATCATTGTAATTCATTTCCTAGTGTTTCTTGGGTGTGTGAGAGAGCTTATATTGTGCAAACACCTTCCTTGTGAGGATTTCCTAGTTTGCTTCTTTGTATTTGTTTTGGAGAAAGGATTAAATAGACTTTGGGGTATAAATCTATTAAATTGTATAAGGTTACTCCTTATCCTTAAAGGAAAGACAAATTAGTGGGTTTGTGGAAAATCCTTAGTGTGGTCAGTAAGGTAGTGGATGTAGACTCCATTGAGGGAGTTGAACCACTCTAAATCACCTTGCAATTCCTTACCTTTGCAATTAGTGTCCACCAATCTTTAAAAATCTAATTCCCCCCTCTTGGCTTTATTCGATCGATTGCCACACTCATCAATTGGTATCAGAGCATGGCTTATTGGAAGGTCTTACAACCTCTTGAGAAGATCCTAGAGTGTGCAATCATCCACAATGTCATCCATGGCTTCCTCTTCCACTATTGAAGCTCGGGGCGATTCACAACCCACCAACAAGCCTCCTTTCTTTAATGGAGTTAACTATGCTTATTTGAAGAACCGCATGAAGTTATTCTTTCAAGATTTTGATCTTGAAGCTTGGAAGATCATCATGAATGGTTACACCACACCAACTAGTAAAATGGAGACATGGAGCAATGAAGATAACAAGAAATTCTCTACAAATGCCAAGGCGATGCATGTCATATTTTGTGCTCTTGGATCGGAAGAATATGGAAGGGTGTCATCATCTTCCAATGCCAAAGAAATTTGGGACAAACTTGAAGTGACACATGAAGGAACCAACCAAGTGAAGGAGACCAAAATCGGGCTCCTCAACTTCAACTATGAAAACTTCATGATGGACCCCGAAGAAGACATCAAATCCATGTCCAATTGATTCTCCGTGATTCTGGATTGATTAAAGAGCTATGGAGAGGTGATCCCAGAAGACAAACTTTTAAGAAAGATGATATACTTTCTTCCCGAATCTTGGGAGTCTAAAAAGACGATGATCATAGAAGAAAAGGATCTCAAGACTCTCAAATTGGATGAGCTCATTGGTTACATACTTACATATGAAATGATGTCAAAATGGAAGAATGAAAAGAAGGTTGAAGCAGAAAAGAAGAAATTTGGAGTAGCTCTCAAATCAACAAAAGAAGAGAGTGATTGTGATGGGGAAGATGAAGAGAAAGAGATGGCTATGTTTGCCAAGAGATTCAAAAGATTCATGAGGTCCAACAAAGAAAGAAGATTCCAAAGAGAAGAGGGCTTCAAGAATGATTTCAAAGAAAAGTATCTCATCATTTGCTATGAGCGCAAAAAACCGAAACATATCAAATTCGATTTTCCCCAATTGAAGAAGAAGAGCTTGGAGAAAAAGAAGCACAAGGTTCATGTAGCTACTTGGAGTGATGATGAATCATCTGACAAGGACTAGAATGAAGTAGCCAATTTGTGTCTCATGGCATTTGAGGATAACTCTATGGTAACCTCTAATTCATCTCCTTCAATTGATTATACTTTTGATGAATTGCAAGAGGCTTATGATTAATTAGCTTTGGAATTTGAGGAGTCAATTTTGAAAAATAAAAAAATCATTTCAAAATTGAAAAACGAAAATAACTCTCTTTCCAAATCTAATAAGGAATTTGAAAGTAAAGTTGAGGAGATGCAAGGTAAATTAAAAGAATTTGAAAAGAAAAATCAAGACTTGCACAACTTACTTTCAAAGGTCCATGATGATCATCAAAAGGAACTTGATGATCTTAAAGCTTCTTTTAACAAAGTCAGGGAAAAAAGTTTTGAAAAAGGTGACAATTCAAAACCCAACTATGTTAGAAAGAACTTTAATGGATATAGACATTGTAGTCCCCAAAGTTCATATAATAGAAAAATAGTCAAAAGTATTTGGGTCCCTAAAGGTCTCATTGCTACGAAAGATTGTGATCTTTTGTCTAAATGGATTCCAAAAGGGACTAGAATTTTAGGAAATAACTCTTATGGAACCAAAAAAATTTGGGTACCAAAATATGTATAGTTTCCTATTGTAGGTGTGTTGGAGCCATTGTGGGCAAAATGGAGAAATTTGAAAGCTCTAGACACACTAGAAGGAAGGACATTTGAAGAGGATGAGGTCTAATCAACCTATTTTGGTTCAAGTGGTAACCTTTTCATTTACATGCAATCTTTACTCTTTCATGTTACCTTATATGTATTTATATGTTTTAAAGAATGATTGTGTGTCCCCATATGTTGTTTTTAAGTGCTATTAGTAAGATGGAGTTTTTTGTTGCATGAATTGTTTTTCTTGGTCCTATGTACTTATCTTGTATTGAACTTGTTTGATATTCATGTTTGAGTGGCCTTAGTTAAGTTATTCTCTTTTGGCTCAATATGAACTTTTTATGATCCAACCTTTAGCACAAATGCTCTAAAATTAAAATCTTTATCCTTGGCTAATGGTTGTTTAAGTGACATATATCAAAATGTCTTTAATGCCTATAATAGTGTTAAACCTTTAGAATGCATTTTTGGATCATATTGATGCATAAAATTATCCTTTCTACCTTTCCAGGGTCAGAGGTATCGAAACCACTTATACTGGTTTCGAAACTTGCTTGACAGTGTCAAAATTAATCAAATTTGGGTTTAAGGTTTCGAAACCACACCAAAGGTTTCGGAACCATAGGTTCCGAAACCACCTAGCTGGTTTCGAAACTAGTCGGCCAGTTTCACAGTCTGGGACTATTTTTAACCCCAAAAATCTTTCTTTAAAACACCCACACCCTTATTTTTATTCATCCAACCCGGCAAAACTACCAAACCCTCTCAAAAATCTTTCTTCCAAACTCTTTTTAACTTCAAATTTTAACAAGGATTCATCATCCATTCTTCATCAACTCATCTTTGGCTCTCAATTTTGTCCATTGGGTGATCTTTATTCAATCTTTTGGTAAGGTTGAATGAAGATCACCCAATGGGCAAAATCATGTTCACCAAGTGTTTTTCATGCTTATTTAGAAAGATGAAAATCTTTTGGTAAGGTTAAACAACCAAGACATGTAAGAACATGAAAATAAGCTGAATCACAATGTTAGAACCTTGTTTAGATGAGTTATGAAGCTAGAAACTCAACCTAGAGTAATTTTCCCAGAACACTCTGTTCTGGGCAGTAACTTTGAAAATCACCATAAATTGAATAAAGGGAATTTAAGGCTGAAAATTTATGGATAGTACCTTAACATGTCTAAGTTCATTAGGAGAAAACAGAACATAATCCTTTTGTTTATTTGACATAATAAGATGTTTTTCATGCTTAAAATCTCCATAAATCATGTTCATTCTTAGTTGTTCATATTTTTAAACATGATTTCAACAAAACCCATTGTTCTTCAACAATTTTTCATGGTTTAGGGTATTTCGAAAATCATTCAAATTAGAGAATCTATGCATTGAAATAGTGAATTGGGTTGATAATCTATGCTATATCTTGTTTAATTTGCAGGAGGTTATACCCATTACATCATATCTTTTTCCAAAATTTTCTCAAACTCTTTGTCCACCAAGTGTTTGTTAAAATTCCCCAACAATGTTTTCTCAAGCCAAATTTTTTTAACATGCCTCCTAAGACCAAGTCCGCAGAGCCAAACGTCCTAGACTTGAAAGAGGTCAAAGTTCTCGTTCTAATCAACCTCAACCTCAACTCCCTAACCCAAATTTCTTGAATCTTTTTTTAAAGATAATGAAAAACTAGATCGATTTCATCAAATTTATGAATCCAAAAGGGTTAGAGAAGAGCGAACCATTGATTTAAACTTTTTAACCTTCGAGCTCTATGAATTGGAATTCTTTCCTATGTTTGTCGAATAGGGTTGGATGGACTTTCTAGACATTAAACCTCGAGTCTTTCATAATCTTGTCAAAGCTTTTTAATGCCAATGCCACTCTTGTTCATCATGCTTACGATCACTCTGAGGTTATTGCCATTGATTCATACCTCATGGGAACCGTTTTTAGAATCACTCTAGAAAGTATTGCAAATCATCTAGGTGTTCCCAATAGTGGTGTTTTTAATGAGTCCGAAGTTGTTCCTATCCAAGATTTTGATGAACAAAGTCCTACCCATCTTTATATCTATGATAGGCTTCTTCACCTTTTTACCACATAGTTCTTTCGTCCCTCCGGTGGAAGATGCACTCGAATGCGTCGAATACAATAATCGATTCAATGCATTCGAGTGCATCTTCCATCGGAGGGACGAAAGAACCATGTGGTAAAAAGTTGAAGAAGCCTATCATAGATATAAAGATGGGTAGGACTTTGATCTTCAAAATCTTGGATAGGAACAACTTCAGACTCATTAAAAACACCACTATTGGGAACACCTAGATGATTTGCAATACTTTCTAGAGTGATTCTAAAAACGGTTCCCATGAGGTATGAATCAATGGCAATAACCTCGGAGTGATTGTAAGCATGATGAACAAGAGTGGCATTGATAATAAATTTCTTATGATGATATGTTTCTTTGGATATTTTAGTTTATTTCTCTTATTGTTAGATTATGCCTTATTGCACTAATGATGTTTGCTCTTTTTGTAGCTTTTTATTCTTTTTGCTATAACAAAAAGAGGGAGAAAATTTGTGATAAAAATGTGATAAAATTGAAAAACCTTTCAACAATAGTTTTTAGTTTTTCAATGTAATACCCCAAATCATGGCCTAGTAACATGTCACAAACTAATTAGAACTTAATTGTACAAACAATCTACAAATTAGAATAATTGACTTAGACCTAGTGACTAAATTAGAAGGGAAGACTAAGTTGATGGCCAAATTATTAAGAGCTAAATAGAAACACAACAAAGTTTTGAGATTGCATGTTAAAGAAATTTAAGGTTATGTTCATTACACTTGTCAGATTGAGATGAATGGTTTGGTATGGTCCGACCGGCCACTTGGGAGGAAACCTCCTTCTTCTTCAGTTGATTATACAAATGAATTAGGAAAAAGAAAAGGGAGAAGAGAGAAAGTAGTGTAAGAAGTACAAGGGATAACCAAATTGAGTTAGAATTCAAGATTAAGGAAGGTAACAACATGTTGATTCGTGCAATTTTATACTTGAAATGTCAATTATGTGATGATCATGTTGCTTAATTCGAAATTGTTCATGTGTGAACATATTTCTTTGAATTTATATGATGTTTGTTCTTGTTTTTGAAATAATGGCTTAGTGTGAATAGGACTTGCTGATTTTACCAATTGTGTATACCTAATTATGTGTAAGTGATGCTGGAAATTTGAGAATAGGATCATGGTTGAAAACAGTTTTGATTAGGGACTATTTTACTAGTGAAACTGTGTAAATATGCCAAGTGTATATAGTGCCCTATTTGATCATGTTTTTAGGTGAATTGAGGCTTGAATAGAGTAAATAGCTTGCTGTAAAATGAATGTATACAATTGGATTAGTTAAGACTAGGTAATAGACTGCTCAAATGGTGAATTAGAAGTAAGTTGTTGATCAAATGGATTGAATTAAACATACCAATAGAATGCCCTGTTTTAATCCCATTGCTAGGTGAATTAGACTGACCAAGACATGTAAGAACATGAAAATTATCTGAATCACAATGTTAGAACCTTGTTTAGATGAGTTATGACGCTAGAAACTCAACCTAGAGTAATCTGCCCAGAACAGAGTGTTCTGGGCAGTAACTTTGAAAAATCACCATAAATTGAATAAAGGGAATTTAAGGCTGAAAATTTTATGTATAGTACCTTAACATGTCTAAGTTCATTAGGAGAAAAAATAACAGAATTCTGGATTTTAGAATGAATTGTAGAGAAGAAACACTAGGGACAGTGCAAACTATCCAGTGTTGTAAACTGCCCTGTCTTTAAGTTAAAAACTGTTAATTGGAAAAAAAAACTAAAATGCAAGGCCTACATGGTTAAAAATAAAATTAAGTTATCTTTCCAAAGGTGTAAACCAATTGAAATTCCGACATACGGAATGAAAGTTATGCGTGTTTAAGTGAGCAGAGTACATGCCGCCTAGTAACAACAGTTTAGGTAATTCTACACAGTTTTGTGGCAGTTTGTAAACTATTTTGTAAACAGTTTTGGGACATTGGTTACTGCCCTATTTTACATGGATTAAAGTATAGACAATTGTAGTTATGTGTAGTAAAGAATATATATGAACACGCTGCCATATTTGTATATGTTTTGTACTAGTAACATTGCCTTGATTGAATGATTATCTGAACTTGTTTTAACATGTATTTACTTGTGTAATGTGTTAGAACTAGGAGTGAACTTGGTGGATGAGGAAAAGGTGGAACATCCTAAAGCTAAGAACAAAGGAGTGTGGATCCAAGACTAGCTAAGCTTGGAGTATTGTGAGTGTAGTTTATTATAGAGTTAGGACTAGGTCCGAACACTAGTATGCATATCTACATTCTTGTAATGTATAAATAACTAATATGGACTTGGCTTAATAAGGGAAGAATGATTAAAGTAATTCATGAAATTTGATCACATCCTTGAATTCATGTATGATTCGATTGCTAAGCATGTTTAAGTGGTAGCATTGGTGCTCATATGTGTGATATGACATGTGATCGAATGCTTAATGAACTTGCTTGAAATGTTATCCTAACTTGATGAAATGAACTCATGAGAACTACATGATATGTGAGCCATGGCTCAATTGGCCTAAGGGCCTAGTATGTAATGAACTTGTTGAACACTTGACATGATCTTGAACTTGAAATACTTGTATGAATGGTTAAATTCGAACAACCTTGGTAACTAGTTGGATTAGGTAGAAGGGCATGCCTTAGAGTCTAGAGCTCATTGTGTCAGGGTGAAATACTATCTAGGGCTAAGGCCCCTATTTGGCGACAGACGGAGGGTACGTATGTGGTCTTTGGCGACAGTAGGAGGGTTGACCAGCACTATGGTGCATCTTGTGGTGACAGTTGGTTGGAGACTCAATTACCTATACAAACTAAGTACCAAGGGGGTTGTTTAAATGATAACAAATGAAATAACAATCCTATAATGCATGTTACTTGTCTTGAAAGTTATATAATGAATGTTACTTGACATGAAAGCCTTGAATTGTATGTTACTTGTCATGGAAGCATGAACTGCTTGAGACTTGATATGAGATGTATTGTTACTCTAATAAGATACAATTCATGCCTATTGCTTGCTAGATTGTTCGAATGACTTACCTACTTGGTGATTGTAATTATTGAATGACTTGAAATGCTTATAAACCTTAGTTAGGAAGACTTGGTAAATGGCTAAATAACATGATAAATGGTTAGAACTAGTTACTACCTCACCAAGTACATTCTTGTACTTATCACTCTTATTTTCATTCTTCCCAACTGTAGGATAAAGGATTCGAGTGTTGCTTGATCTTGAAGCCTGATTTCTTGAGCTCGAAGCAAGACACAAGCATAGCTTAAGTATGGTTCATACTTGTTTTGTACTCCCCTAGTTGGTGGCACTTAGATTGTATATAGTGAACTATGCATGCATTTGGAACACTTGAACTTGTATATATGTGTGTTCTTGAATAGGCCTACTATGTTATGAACTTGGTTGATAATGTGAAACATATATTGAACTTTAATTACATGTAATGGAATGGCGTTTTTCTGCGCATATATGAATATACAAATGGAATGATCAAGTGTTTGATCTAGTTTACATTGAACCATTCGAATGCCTTGGAAATTATGTAGACACTTGTGTGTGAACATACCTTGTTGTAAGTGTTGTTGTTGTGTTTGTATGGTTAAGGCCGAATAGTCTAGTTGTTGGGAAAACAAGTTACATGCAATTGTATGTTCAACAATCATGTTTAGTAATTTAGGGATGAGATGTTATATGTATCAAACTAAGTATGTTTCACTCTTAGGCCATTCGAATGATAGTGGTATTAGATTTAAGTTAATGGAATTGTTAATGTAGAAACCTATAATGACATGAAATCAAAATATGGGATTGCTTTCTTGATAAGTTAAGTATACTTGGTTGATTGCTAGTTAAGTAACTCATCTAATAGGGATGAGTTAATCTATTCTTGCCTTATTCTTGTTCTTGAATGTATATTATTGCCTTGTTCTTCCTTGGTAACGCTCTCGAGCCGGTTTGCTACTAACCCGGGGAACGGGGTGTTACATTTATTGGTAATCAGAGCTTTTTAGTTGGTTCTAGGACTAAACCGGGCTCTCTTACATCATATAGGATACATGTACCACCTAGGAGACTTGTATTGTATAGCTTGTGTCTTTGCTTAACTAAACTGAATTCCTAATTGTTCTATTTGAACATAGAATGTCTGAAACAAGGCTCGCTCGGGATGATGAAAGTCCTGAAGGCTCCTCAAATGAAGGAGATAGTGTGAGGATGGAGCATAATCCTCCACAACAACAAGTTCAACCCTGAGCCCAAGCTGCTACTCAATAGGAAGCTCCTGATATAAATCATGTGCAGTAGGAATGTCTCCTGAGCATGAAGAAGATGTTCAATCATCTTGTAACTACTTTGAAATGAGATCATCCTATTCTTCCTCCTGTTGTTGTTCCAAACAGAGCCCCGATTGATAAGCTGGCTCAACATCGGGCCTATACTTTCACTGACACTGATGAAGCCAATCCTGAAGTAGCTGAGTACTGGTTAGAGGCCACTACTCGAATCTTGACCAAACAACTACCTTGTTCTGATGAACACAAACTCGAATGTGCCATAGCCCTATTGGCAGATGAACCTCTAAGCTGGTGGGAAACCACTACACTAACTGCTCCTGCTGAAGCTGTAACTTGGAAATTCTTCCTCGAGGAATTCAAGAAGAAATACATCAGTGAACAATACTTGGTCGAGAGCAGGAAGTGTTTCTTGTATCTCAAGCAAGGTGGTTGACCCATTGAACAGTACGTGAGCGACTTTTGCAAGTATTGCAAGTACGGCTCGGAATACATCAAGACTTGTGCTGATAAGTGTAGGATGTTTATCGATGGATTGAATGATGAACTGAGTCTGATATTCACTGCCCTGGGTATCACTGACTTCCAAAATTTGGTGAACTGGGCTATTGCAACCGAGGCAAAGATGAAGGCCTCTGAGAAATGCAAAAGTGGTAACTCCTGGAAAGATAAACAAACCATGAATGATGACAAGCCTCACTGGCAGTTAAAGAAGTCTAAACACTTCAAAGAACACTCCTCAAATTACACTCATGTTCAAAAGAGCAATTACATACCGAGACCCCAATCGGTATCTAAGCCTTCAGCCCCGATCATCTCTGTTGATAATATGGGGAATTCCAGTAAAGCTTCTCAATATCCTACTTGCAAGTTCTGCCAGAAGCACCACACCGGACAATGTAGAACTCAACAGAATATGTGTTTCTTATGTGGAGCCTCTGATTACTATACCAGGGATTGTCCCTAGAATTCTAACAAGGTTCCAAATCGAACTCCTACAAATGCTAGTCCAGCTCCCTCTATTCGAAACAAAGGTCTCAGACAAGATCAGTCTGAAAATCAGGGGAAGAACAAAGGACCCCATTCGAATGCCCCTACTCACCAAGAATCTTGGGCTCCTGCTCGAATCTATCATGTCTGGGGAAAAGAAGATGAAGAGTCACCCAATGTCATAGCTGGTACCGTTGAGCTAAATTCAACTAATGTTTATGCTTTAATAGACTCGGGATCCACTCATTCATTTGTATGTTCATCTTTGATTGTAAAGTTGAATTTGAAACTTGAAATTGTGAAACAAAGCCTTGTAGTTTCGAATCAAATAGGGGGGATTACAAACATAAGCCTTATCTGTAGAAATTGTCCCCTATTTATTCAAAATATACCCTTCTATGTTGATCTATATGTATTGCCAAATTGTGAGTTTGATCTAGTGCTAGGACTAGATTGGTTAAGCAAGCATGAAGCCTGGGTAGATTGCTAAAATAGGATACTTTATCTATGGGGTTTAGGAAAGGAATCCATTATCCTAATTGATAGGAAACCGACCTCAATCTTTGCTGCTATGGTCTTACAAGATGAACATGAATTTGGCTTACCTAGTATGCCAATTGTATCTGAATTTATTGATGTTTTTCCCAAGGAACTCCCTGGTCTCCCTCCAACTAGAGAAGTAGAGTTCGGGATTGAAGTTCAACCTAGAACAACTCCGGTGTCCATCATACCCTATCGAATGGCACATGTTTGATTGAAAGAACTCAAGAAGCAACTCCAAGAGCTACAAGACAAAGGTTTTATTAGGCCTAGCTTGTCTCCCTAGGGTGCTCCAGTCTTGTTCATGAAGAAGAAAGACGGGACTATGAGACTCTGTATTGATTACAGAAAATTGAACAAGCTTACTATCAAGAATCAATATCCTCTCCCAAGGATATAAGATCTCTTCAATCAACTCAAGGATGCTTTGATGTTCTCAAAGATCGATCTTCGATTGGGATACTACCAAATGAGGGTAAAAGAACAAGATGTACCCAAGACAGCCTTTCGTACTCGATATGGCCACTTTAAATTCCTTGTAATGCCATTCGGGTTAACGAATGAACCGGCTGCTTTCATGGACCTCATGAACCGTGTATTCAAGCCCTATCTTGACAAGTTCGTGGTCATCTACATTGATGACATTCTGGTGTATTCTCGAAATAAGAAAGAACATTTCGAACACCTTCGAATTGTATTGCAAACTCTACAAGAATGTCAATTGTTCGCAAAGTTCTCTAAGTGTGAATTTTGGCTATCAGAAGTCTCGTTCCTTGGCCATGTTATCTCGGCAGAAAGGATTAAAGTAGAAATTTGATCCATCCTAGATTGGAGACCTCCGAGGAACGTTGGTGAGATCAGAAGCTTTCTCGGTTTAGCCGGGTACTATCAACGTTTTGTCAAGGGATTCGCATCCATTTCCGCAAGCTTGACTAAGCTAACTCGTAAAGACACACCATTTGTATGGTCAGAGAATCAACAACGAAGCTTTGATCAACTTAAACAAGCCCTGACTCATGCTCCAGTTCTCATCCAACCAGTATCGGACAAAGAATTCACTGTCTATAGTGATGCATCTCATTTAGGACTAGGATGTGTCCTAATGCAAGATGGAAACATGGTATCTTATGCTTCAAGGCAACTAAAACCACACGAGTCAAACTACCCTACACACGATCTAGAATTGGCAACTATCATGTTTGCACTCAAAATATGGAGACATTACTTGTACGGGGAGAAATGCAACTTGTTCACAGACCATAAGAGTCTCAAATACCTCCTAACTCAGAAAGACTTGAATTTGAGGCAAAGGTGATGGCTAGAATTGCTTAAAGACTACAATTTGGTTATCGACTACCATCCAAGGAAAGCAAATGTGGTTGTTGATGCCCTTAGTCGCAGACCATACTCGGGTAAACCCCTAAATCTAGATCCCAAAATAATTCATTCGAATTTAATCTTTCTTGGATTACAAGTAACCCATTCGAATTGAATCTTTCTTGTCTTGCAAGCAACTATACGAAAACCATCCGTAATGATCTTGTTTATTCTTTCGTAGCTTCTTTGGCTATCAATACTCATTTTCATTTATCCAAAGGATGGAAATTCTTGTCTGAACTTCAAGTTCAATCTAGCTTAATCTCGAGAATCAAAGAACTCTAACAAATTGATATAGATCTTTAGAAGATTATGTCCAAGCTAGACTCTGAGTCTAATTCTGACTTCTCTCTCAAGTCGAATGGACTCCTCTATTTCAAAGATAGAGTATATGTTCCTAAAAATGAGGAACTAAAACAAGAGATGTTACAAGAAGCTCATCAAAGCTCTTTCTTGATTCACCCTAGATCGGTTAAAATGTACAAGGATCTAAAGCCACTATATTGGTGGCCAGGCATGAAATCGATTATCATAGATTTTGTTTCAAAGTGCCTAACTTGTCAAAGAGTTAAAGCAAATCATCAAGTTCCTACTGGATTGCTCCAACCAATCAAATTCCCTCAGTGGAAATGGGATCAGATTATATTAGATTTCGTTAATGGTATTCCTTCCACTCCAAGAAAGAATGATGTTGTATGGGTGATTGTTGATAGATTCACAAAGTCTACTCACTTCATCCCTATTCGAATGAACATGAGCTTGGAAACCTTAGCCGAGCTATACATCCGTGAAGTGATTCGGTTACACGGTGTACCTACAGCTATAATCTCTAATCATAACCCTAGATTTGCTTTTCGATTCTAGAATTCCTTGCAGAAGGCTCTAGGAACTAAAGTGCACCTTAGTACAACCTTTCATCCTCAGTCAGATGGACAATCTGAAAGAATCATCCAAGTACTTGAAGACATGCTACATGCTTGTGTTATAGACTTTGGAAAGAACTGAGAGAAATCTCTACCCCTAGTAGAGTTTGCTTACAACAACAGCTACCAGACATCTATCCAGATGGCTCCCTTCGAAGCTCTATATGGAAGGAAATGTAGAACTCCCTTGTGCTGGTCTGAATAGGGAGAAAACAAAGTTTTGGGACCTCAATTGCTGAGAGAAACTGAAGAACAAGTGATGATCATACATGATCGATTTAAGCAGGCCTTTGATAGACAAAAAGCCTATGTAGACCTAAAAAGGAGAGACATCCAATATAATGTTGGAGACAAGGTCTTCCTCAGAGTATCTCCTTGGAAGAAAGTCTTTCGGTTTGGGAGAAAAGGAAAGCTCAGTCCCCGATTCATTGGACCATTCGAAATCATTGAAAGGATTGGTCCAGTGGCTTATCGATTGGCACTTCCTAGTGAATTTGATAAGATCCAGAATGTCTTCCATGTTTCTATGCTCAGAAGATATAGATCTGATTCATCCCATGTCCTTGAGCCTGAAGAACTAGAATTGAATCCTGACTTGTCTTACAAAGAAGAACTAGTCCAGATTCTTGATCGTGAAGTTAGAAAGCTCAGGAACAAAACTGGTCCTCTTGTCAAGGTCTTGTGGAGAAATCACAAGATAGAATAGGCAACTTGGGAATCTGAAGAAGTCATGAGGAAGCGATATGCTCACCTCTTCGATTCAGGTAAATTCGAGGATGAATTTATTTTAAGGGGGAGAATTGTAATACCCCAAATCATGGCCTAGTAACATGTCACAAACTAATTAGAACTAATTGTACAACAATCTACAAATTAGAAGAATTGATTAGACCTAGTGACTAAATTAGAAGGGAATACTAAGTTGATGGCCAAATTATTAAGAGCTAAATAGAAACATAACAAAATTTTGAGATTGCATGTTAAACAAATTTAAGGGTATGGTCATTGATAAGTGTTCAAAAGTACTATTTTTATTACCCTTTTTACTCATATTATTGTTAGACTTAAGCTCATAATAGTTGCATAATTAGTCATTCATGCATTAATTCATGTTTCTTTCCACCGTTGAGCTTGATTACATAACTTGGTGATTTTTGTGGAAAAAGATGCTGCTTTGGTGTGTTTTTGTGTGTGTGCAGAATCACTTGCCTAAACAAGGCTAGAACCAGTTGCCAGGGCAATGCATGAAGGAGATGCCGAGCTAGTTGCCAGGGCAATGCATGAAGGAGACGCCGAGCCAGTTGCCATGGCAATTGTCGACATGAGCAAAGGTGATATGGTAGTCAAAAATGATGACTAGACAAGCCCAAGATGACGTGGAGCAAAGCCCAAACCCAAAGGAATTTGATTTCCATGCAGAGATTAAAGAAGAATTAAATTCCAAGAAGATAGGAGAAGTTCTAGTAGGAATACAATTATAATAAAGAATTATATTCTTTAAAGATAATTTAATTCCAACTTAACTTCCTCCTCAAAGAAGGACTTTGCCCTAGCCCTATAAATAAGAAGGGAATTTCGACAATCAGGGAGAGCAAAAAGGAGAGAGGATTTTCGACAACTCCAAAGGACAAGAAGGAAGAGCTTTCGACAAGATAACAAGGAGGGAGAGAGTTCGATTTCTTCTTCTTCTTTGCTTCCATTAGATTCATGGTTTGGGGATTATTCTTTGTATATCTTTTGAACCCAACCATGAACTAACTTAATTGGTTGGGGTTATTGTGTTTTGTTGTTGTGAGAAACAATTGGATTTTGTTTAAGTAATAAGAGTTTGCACTTTCAATTCAAGGTTTATTCATTCTTGGTTCTTATTCTTGTTTGCGAGTGAATTGGGAGAGGATCTCGTGACTTCATCTATTTATTTAATATCGGGAGAGTTAGATTCAAGAAACGAATGAGTATGGTCTTTATTCAATCTATTGATGGTGAAGATTAATCCGGCTTAGGAATAAGTTAAGGATTTCAACGGCTAAGAGGAGCGCAAGATTGGTTGTTGTTCACCCTTGATTCACGCAGGGATGTATTACCAAGGCATGCACAAGTAGCTAGAGTTTCGACTTAGGGATAAGAAGAAACCATTGAAGAACGCTCCGCCGAACCTTGAAGATTGCTGCCCAGACGCCCAAGTAGTTGCCCAGCTAGTTGCCCAGGCAACCATCGATTAGTTGCCAAGGCAACCCCGCTGTGCAAGTTGCCACGGCAACTGAGTTGCCCTTGCACTCTTTTACCAAGACGGTCCAATCGGCTATCACACCTCAACTCACGATAACCTGGCCTATTTACTCTATTTTAACTTCATCTATTCTTTTAGTTTATCGCTTTTACTTTTCTCGTTAATTAAAACCTCTATTATCAATTGTGTTTTTATTTTCACAGTGCAGTAACTTAAGCAAAGTGGCCCAAACCAATCCCTGTGGAGACGATACTCGTATCACTTTATTACTTGCGACGTGTATACTTGCACATTTGCATAGCACTTATCACACGCAACAAGTTTTTGGCGCCGTTGCCGGGGATTGGCAATTGGTGTTAGTTGTTATTGTTATTGCATTTTTTTCTCTTAGTTTTACTAACTTTTCTTTTTGTTTGTTTTATCAAAAAAAAATTAGGTGCGCTACAAGTTAAGGAACATCAACATGTCGGGAAATAAAAGCCAATCTATTCGAGAGATGATGTTGGAAGATATGAATCAATCTAATCAAGAGTTCCCTGCACCCTTTGATGATTACCTATACCAACCGAGAAAATCCCAAAGAACTTATACCATGGAAAAATCTTGTGCTATGTGTGGAGAACATCATGTGTTTGAAAATTGCCCTCACATTTTCGGTGCATATAACTACATGGAGGACCATAGAGGGAACCAGCAGCAAAATTCTTCATGGTATGGTCAAAAAGCTCAAAAAATTGAACAATTTTGCCGCTACAATAGATATGCCATGGCAATGTAGTCCTTTTCAAGAGCATTCCAATTCCTTAGAGGAAACGTTACTAGCTTCCTTGGCTAGACTTGACGAATCAATTGAAGAGATTCGAGAACTACCAAAATCTATGGATACGAGGATAGCTCAGTGGGATGCAACCTTAGGGGATTCAGAAGATCAATTGGGGAGATCCACATATGTCATAGATAACATGCACCAACAATTCATTCCTAGGGATACTGACGTCCCAAGGCAAGAGGATAAGGAGCAATACAAAGAAATCTCTCTTATGTGTGAGGAACAACTAGAACCTCAAAGTCAAGAGGATGCCAATGAGAGAGACTGCCCAACACATGATGAGCTTGAACAACAAATTGTCTCGGCAATGATTGAGGAGCCTGAACAGAGAAATGCCGCGACAACACTCGGTGAAGCTGAGAACAACAATACTACAGCAAATTCTGAGGAACCTGATGCCCAGAAGGTTACAACGTTGATGTTGAAGCAGGAATGTGTAGATTGCTCTCATCTACAATTGCCACGGCAATTACACGACCACATGCAAGATCAACAAGATGATAATACTTTGCCAATGGAATATGAGCAGGTGATAGTTGAACTTTTTGAATTCTTTAAAAACTCACCTCGTCCATTGCAGGTATGTCTTGAGGAACCGAGGTTGGTAGATTTGAAGCCATCGAAATCTCTACTGATGGAGATGTTTGAGAGGCCAAAAGAAAAAGGTGTTTTGGATTCATAAAGCTCTTCAGAAAATTGATTCTTCCCTTGACTTAAAGCAAAATTTGACAACTGATTGCCACGGCAATTGGCTTGAGCAGCAATTGCCACGACAACAAAGGCTACATCCAACCATGATAGAAGTCGACAAGAATGAGGTAATTGAATGGTTGAGAATGGATATAATTTTTCCTATTAATATATTTGTGCCTTCAGGAATAGTAGCAAGGTGGAGAGTATACATGGACTACAAGCGAACAAAGAAGAAAGACACCTCCACCATGGTAATGCAAAAGGGAGTAGCTGGGAGCACATTGGCCCAACTCTTTTTGGGCAATATTGTCACCCGATGGAGGGTACGGATGGACTATAAGAAGTATCGGAAACGACTCTCCTCAAGTTTTCTCAGATATGCAGTAACATTAGAAGTGGTCACTTTAGGAGATGTCTGAGCATGCTCTCCTTTCAATATTTTCTTTTTCTTTTTCTTTTTATTTTCATTTTTATTTTTAGGAGATATTTTATTTTTCTTCATTATCTTTAGTTTCCAGGTTTTCTTTATTTTCTTTTCCACAACAAGACTCACAACCACCATGCTAAGGAAATTTACTGCCGACTACTTGCCACAGCAACCACAACAGAAACTGGCAATGCCCAGGCAACAACAATGGCTTCGGCAACTACTGATGCCCATGCAAGTGAACCTGCATCGGAAAACATGGATCAAATCAAAGCAATACTATTCATGCGGTACCAGTATTCAACCACCGACCGAAAAATAAATCAAGCAAACGACACAAAGGAAACTTATCACTCGAGGTGACGACCTCTCCGACTAACTCATTTCATTTAGTTTCTTTTAAATTTTATTTCATTTTTACATGCATTGAGGACAATGCTTCTCTCGAGTTTGGGGGGGTGTTGGTTTCTAGTTAGTTTCATGTTTAGTTGCATTCATCGTTAGCAATCACATATAGGTTGCATATGTTACTTGCCATGCCTTTAATTGGATTTAATTGCTTAAGACTTGTTGAATATCCAATGATGAATTTTTGCCACTGCACTTAATTGAAAGAACCTTTAATTTTAGGATTACATGAAAAGAACTTAGAATTTTACTATGATGCTGAATTTTTTTTTACACGGTTGTGGCTTGTTGATTGAAAGAAACTTAGTGAACTTAGGTTGCTTAAAATTAGGGTAAATTTAAAATTGAAAATTAAAAGTTAATTTCTTGCTAGAAGTGCCCAAAACTGGCTCTAGTAGTAATTGCACTTTCTTGCTAGAGGTGCCCAAAACTGGCTCTAGTAGATAATGCACATTAAAGAATCGCTAGAGGTGCCCGAAATTGGCTCTAGTCGACTAAAATAAAATGAGGAATTGCTTACTTTGCTAGAGGTGCCCGAAATTGGCTCTAGTGAAAATAAAAATAAATGCCCCAATAATTAAATTAATAAAAGCCTGTAGTTCACATAGAATCTTGAAAATCAACTCGTTCACAACTACGCACACACATTGTCACGAGCATTATAGTTTGGTTCTGGGTAATTTTTGTGCTATCCAAAAAATTAAAAGGTGATCATACTTTGTGCCACGGTTCCGAGGTTTGAATTCAAGTTTGAAGCATGTCTTTAATGATTAAAGTCTTGGAAGGTAATTGTTAGTTTGCATTGCTTGAGGACAAGCAATAGTTCGAGTTTGGGGGCGTGATAAGTGTTCAAAAGTACTATTTTATTACCCTTTTTACTCATATTATTGTTAGACTTAAGCTCATAATAGTTGCATAATTAGTCATTCATGCATTAATTCATGTTTCTTTCCACCGTTGAGCTTGATTACATAACTTGGTGATTTTTGTGGAAAAAGATGCTGCTTTGGTGTGTTTTTGTGTGTGTGCAGAATCACTTGCCTAAACAAGGCTAGAACCAGTTGCCAGGGCAATGCATGAAGGAGATGCCGAGCTAGTTGCCAGGGCAATGCATGAAGGAGACGCCGAGCCAGTTGCCATGGCAATTGTCGACATGAGCAAAGGTGATATGGTAGTCGAAATTGATGACTAGACAAGCCCAAGATGACGTGGAGCAAAGCCCAAACCCAAAGGAATTTGATTTCCATGCAGAGATTAAAGAAGAATTAAATTCCAAGAAGATAGGAGAAGTTCTAGTAGGAATACAATTATAATAAAGAATTATATTCTTTAAAGATAATTTAATTCCAACTTAACTTCCTCCTCAAAGAAGGATTTTGCCCTAGCCCTATAAATAAGAAGGGAATTTCGACAATCAGGGAGGGCAATGCATGAAGGAGATGCCGAGCTAGTTGCCAGGGCAATGCATGAACGAGACGCCGAGCCAGTTGCCATGGCAATTGTCGACATGAGCAAAGGTGATATGGTAGTCGAAATTGATGACTAGACAAGCCCAAGATGACGTGGAGCAAAGCCCAAACCCAAAGGAATTTGATTTCCATGCAGAGATTAAAGAAGAATTAAATTCCAAGAAGATAGGAGAAGTTCTAGTAGGAATACAATTATAATAAAGAATTGTATTCTTTAAAGATAATTTAATTCCAACTTAACTTCCTCCTCAAAGAAGGACTTTGCCCTAGCCCTATAAATAAGAAGGGAATTTCGACAATCAGGGAGAGCAAAAAGGAGAGAGGATTTTCGACAACTCCAAAGGACAAGAAGGAAGAGATTTCGACAAGATAATAAGGAGGGGGAGAGTTCGATTTCTTCTTCTTCTTTGCTTCCATTAGATTCATGGTTTGGGGATTATTCTTTGTATATCTTTTGAACCCAACCATGAACTAACTTAATTGGTTGGGGTTCTTGTGCTTTGTTGTTGTGAGAAACAATTGGATTTTGTTTAGGTAATAAGAGTTTGCACTTTCAATTCAAGGTTTATTCATTCTTGGTTCTTATTCTTGTTTGCGAGTGAATTGGGAGAGGATCTCGTGACTTCATCTATTTATCTAATAACGGGAGAGTTAGATTCAAGAAACGAATGAGTATGGTCTTTATTCAATCTATTGATGGTGAAGATTAATCCGGCTTAGGAATAAGTTAAGGATTTCAACGGCTAAGAGGAGCGCAAGATTGGTTGTTGTTCACCCTTGATTCACGCAGGGATGTATTATCAAGGTATGCACAAGTAGCTAGAGTTTCGACTTAGGGATAAGAAGAAACCATTGAAGAACGCTCCGCCGAACCTTGAAGATTACTGCCCAGACGCCCAAGTAGTTGCCCAGCTAGTTGCCCAGGCAACCATCGATTAGTTGCCAAGGCAACCCCGCTGTGCAAGTTGCCACGGCAACTGAGTTGCCCTTGCACTCTTTTACCAAGACGGTCCAATCGGCTATCACACCTCAACTCACGATAACCTGGCCTATTTACTCTATTTTAACTTCATCTATTCTTTTAGTTTATCGCTTTTACTTTTCTCGTTAATTAAAACCTCTATTATCAATTGTGTTTTTATTTTCACAGAGCAGTAACTTAAGCAAAGTGGCCCAAACCAATCCCTGTGGAGACGATACTCGATACTCGTATCACTTTATTACTTGCGACGTGTATACTTGCACATTTGCGTAGCAGTTATCACACGCAACAGTCATTACACTTCTCAAATTAAGATGAATGGTTCGGTATGGTCCAACCGGCCACTTGGGAGGAAACCTCTTTCTTCTTCATTTGATTATACAAATGAATTAGGGGAAAAAAGAGAAGAGAGAAAGTAGTGTGAGAAAGACAAGGGCCAAGCTTTGGTAGATAACAAAATTGAGATAGAATTCAAGATTAAGGAAGGTAACAACATGTTGATCCATGCAATTTTATACTTGAAATGTCAATTATGTGATGATCTTGTTGCTTAATTCGAAATTGTTCATGTGTGAACATATTGCTTTGAATTTATATGATGCTTGTTCTTCATGTTGAAATCATGGGTTAGTCTGAATAGGACTTGCTGATTTTACCAATTGTGTACACCTAATTATGTGTAAGTGATGCTAGAAATTTGAGAATAGGATCATGGTTGAAAACAGTTTTGATTAGGGACTGTTTTACTAGTGAAAATGTGTAAATATGCTAAGTGTATATAATGCCCTGTTTTGATCATGTTTTTAGGTGAATTGAGGCTTGAATAGAGTAAATAGCTTGCTGGAAAATGAATGTATACAATTGGATTAGTTAAGACTAGGTAATGGACTGCTCAAATGGTGAATTAGAAGTAAGTTGTTGATCAAATGGATTGAATTGAACATAGCAATAGAATGCCCTATTTTAAGCACATTTCTAGGTGAATTAGACTGACCTAGACATGTAAGAACATGAAAATAAGCTGAATCACAATGTTAGAACCATGTTTAGATGGGTTATGAAGCTAGAAACTCAACCTAGAGTAAGTAATCTGCCCATGAACATTGTAACTTTGAAAAATCACCATAAATTGAATAAAGGGAATTTAAGGCTTGGAAATTTTATGGATAGTACCTTAACATGTCTAAGTTCATTAGGAGAAAACAGAACATAATTCTTTTGTTTATTTGACATAATAAGATTTTTTTCATGCTTAAAATCTCCATAAATCATGTTCATTCTTAGTTGTTCATATTTTTAAACATGATTTCAACAAAACCCATTGTTCTTCAACAATTTTTCATGGTTTTGGGTATTTCAAAAATCTTTCAAATTAGAGAATCTATGCATTGAAATAGTGAATTGGGTTGATAATCTATACTATATCTTGTTTAATTTGCAGGAGGTTATACCCATTACATCATATCTTTTTCCAAAATTTTCTCAAACGCTTTGTCCACCAAGTGTTTGTTAAAATTCCCCAACCATCTTTTCTCAAGCCAAATTTTTTTAAGATGCCTCCTAAGAACAAGTCTGCTAGAGCCAAACGTCCTAGACTTGAAAGAGGTCAAAGTTCTCATTCTAATCAACCTCAACTCCCTAACCCAAATTTCTTGAATCTTTTTTAAAGATAATGAAAAACTAGACCGTTGTCATCAAATTTATGAATCCAAAAGGGTTAAAGAAGAGCGAACCATTGATTTAAACTTTTTAACCTTCGAGCTCTATGAGTTGGAATTTTTTCCTATGTTTGTCGAATGGGGTTGGATGAACTTTCTAGACATTAAAACTCGAGTCTTTCATAATCTTGTCAAAGCTTTTTAAGGCCAATGCCACTCTCTTGTTCATCATGCTTACAATCACTCGAAAGGTTATTGCCATTGATTCATACCTCATGGGAACCGTTTTTAGAATCACTCTAGAAAGTATTGCAAATCATCTAGGTGTTCCCAATAGTGGTGTTTTTAATGAGTTTCAAGTTGTTCCTATCCAAGATTTTGATGATCAAGTCCTACCCATCTTTATATCTATGATAGGCTTCTTCACCTTTTTTTACCACATGGTTCTTTTCGTCCCTCCGGTGGAAGATGCATTTAATTTCGAATGCGCGCCAATGAATACAATAATCGATTCAATGCATTCGAGTGCATCTTCATATGGAGAGGACGAAAGAGCCATGTGGTAAAAAGGTGAAGAACTTTATCGAGATATATAAAGATGGGTAGGATTTTTGATCATCAAAATCTTAGATAGGAACAACTTCGAACTCATTAAAAACACCACTATTAGGAACACCTAGATGATTTGCAATACTTTCTGGAGTGATTCTAAAAAAACGGTGAACATGAGGTATGAATCAATGGCATTAACCTTGGAGTGATTGTAAGCATGATGAACAAGAGTGGCATTGATAACAAATTTCTTATGATGATATGTTTCTTTGGATATTTTGGTTTATTTCTCTTATTGTTAGATTATGCCTTATTGCATTAATGATGTTTGCTCTTTTTTGTAGCTTTTTTATTCTTTTTATAGCAAAAAGAGGGAGAAAATTTGTGATAAAATGTGATAAAAATTTGAAAAACCTTTCAAAAATAACTTTTAGTTTTTCAATGTAATACCCCAAATCATGGCCAGTAACAAGTCACTAACTAATTAGAACTTAAGTGTACAAACAATCTACAAATTAGAAGAATTGATTAGACCTAGTGACTAAATTAGAAGGGAAGACTAAGTTGATGGCCAAATTATTAAGAGCTAAATAGAAACACAACATAGTTTTGAGATTGCATGTTAAACAAATTTAAGGTTATGTTCATTACACTTGTCAAATTGAGATGAATGGTTTGGTATGGTCCAAATGGCCACTTGGGAGGAAACCTCCTTCATCTTCAGTTGATTATACAAATGAATTAGGAAAAAGAAAAGAGAGAAGAGAGAAAGTAGTGTAAGAAAGACAAGGGCCAAGCTTTGGTATATAACCAAATTGAGTTAGAATTCAAGATTAAGGAAGGTAACAACATGTTGATTCATGCAATTTTATACTTGAAATGTCAATTATGTGATGATCTTGTTGCTTAATTAAATTAAAATTGTTCATGTGTGAACATATTGCTTTGAATTTATAAGATGTTTGTTCTTGTTGTTGAAACCATGGGTTAGTGTGAATAGGACTTTCTGATTTTACCAATTGTGTAAACCTAATTATGTAAGTGATGCTGGAAATTTGAGAATAGGATCATGGTTGAAAACAGTTTTGATTAGGGACTGTTTTACTAGTGAAAATGTGTAACTATGCTAAGTGTATATAATGCCCTGTTTTGATCATGTTTTTAGGTGAATTGAGGCTTTAATAGGGTAAATAGCTTGCTGGAAAATGAATGTATACAATTGGATTTGTTAAGACTAGGTAATAGACTGCTCAAATGGTGAATTAGAAGTAAGTTGTTGATCAAATGGATTGAATTAAACATAGCAATTGAATGCCCTGTTTTAAGCACATAGATAGGTGAATTAGACTGACCAAGACATGTAAGAACATGAAAATAAGCTGAATCACAATGTTAGAACCTTGTTTAGTTCAAGGTTTATTCATTCTGGTTCTTATTCTTGTTTGCGAGTGAATTGGGAGAGGATCTCGTAACTTCATCTATTTATCTAATATCGGAGAGTTAGATTCAAGAAACGAATGAATATGGTCTTTATTCAATCTATTGATGGTGAAGATAATCCGGCTTAGGAATAAGTTAAGGATTTTCAAGAGGAGCGCAAGAGGAGTTGCAAGATTGGTTGTTGTTCACTTAGGATAAGAAGAAACCATTGATTCACACGCCCAAGTAGGATGTATTATCAAGGCATGCACAAGTAGCCAGAGTTTCGACTTAATTCTTTTAGTTTAAGAAGAAATGGTTGAAGAACGGTCCAACCTTGATACCGATTGGGAGGAAACGTGTATATTTCTTGCTTCTTATTTGATTATACAAATGAATTAGGGATTAAAAAGAGAAGAGAGAAAGTAGTGTGAGAAAGACAAGGGCCAAGCTTTGTAGATAACAAAATTGAGATAGAATTCAAGATTAAGGAAGGTAACAACATGTTGATCCATGCAATTTTATACTTGAAATGTCAATTATGTGATGATCTTGTTGCTTAATTCGAAATTGTTCATGTGTGAACATATTGCTTTGAATTTATATGATGCTTGTTCTTCATGTTGAAATCATGGGTTAGTCTGAATAGGACTTGCTGATTTTACCAATTGTGTACACCTAATGTGTAAGTGATGCTAGAAATTTGAGAATAGGATCATGGTTGAAAACAGTTTTGATTAGGGACTGTTTTACTAGTGAAAATGTGTAAATATGCTAAGTGTATATAATGCCCTGTTTTGATCATGTTTTTAGGTGAATTGAGGCTTGAATAGAGTAAATAGCTTGCTGGAAAATGAATGTATACAATTGGATTAGTTAAGACTAGGTAATGGACTGCTCAAATGGTGAATTAGAAGTAAGTTGTTGATCAAATGGATTGAATTGAACATAGCAATAGAATGCCCTATTTTAAGCACATTTCTAGGTGAATTAGACTGACCTAGACATGTAAGAACATGAAAATAAGCTGAATCACAATGTTAGAACCATGTTTAGATGGGTTATGAAGCTAGAAACTCAACCTAGAGTAATCTGCCCAGAACAGTAACTTTGAAAAATCACCATAAATTGAATAAAGGGAATTTAAGGCTGGAAATTTTATGGATAGTACCTTAACATGTCTAAGTTCATTAGGAGAAAACAGAACATAATTCTTTTGTTTATTTGACATAATAAGATTTTTTTCATGCTTAAAATCTCCATAAATCATGTTCATTCTTAGTTGTTCATATTTTTAAACATGATTTCAACAAAACCCATTGTTCTTCAACAATTTTTCATGGTTTTGGGTATTTCAAAAATCTTTCAAATTAGAGAATCTATGCATTGAAATAGTGAATTGGGTTGATAATCTATACTATATCTTGTTTAATTTGCAGGAGGTTATACCCATTACATCATATCTTTTTCCAAAATTTTCTCAAACGCTTTGTCCACCAAGTGTTTGTTAAAATTCCCCAACCATCTTTTCTCAAGCCAAATTTTTTTAAGATGCCTCCTAAGAACAAGTCTGCTAGAGCCAAACGTCCTAGACTTGAAAGAGGTCAAAGTTCTCATTCTAATCAACCTCAACTCCCTAACCCAAATTTCTTGAATCTTTTTTAAAGATAATGAAAAACTAGACCGTTGTCATCAAATTTATGAATCCAAAAGGGTTAAAGAAGAGCGAACCATTGATTTAAACTTTTTAACCTTCGAGCTCTATGAGTTGGAATTTTTTCCTATGTTTGTCGAATGGGGTTGGATGAACTTTCTAGACATTAAAACTCGAGTCTTTCATAATCTTGTCAAAGCTTTTTAAGGCCAATGCCACTCTTGTTCATCATGCTTACAATCACTCTGAGGTTATTGCCATTGATTCATACCTCATGGGAACCGTTTTTAGAATCACTCTAGAAAGTATTGCAAATCATCTAGGTGTTCCCAATAGTGGTGTTTTTAATGAGTACGAAGTTGTTCCTATCCAAGATTTTGATGATCAAAGTCCTACCCATCTTTATATCTATGATAGGCTTCTTCACCTTTTTACCACATGGTTCTTTCGTCCCTCCGGTGGAAGATGCACTCGAATGCGTCGAATACAATAATCGATTCAATGCATTCGAGTGCATCTTCCACGGGAGGGACGAAAGAGCCATGTGGTAAAAAGGTGAAGAAGCCTATCGTAGATATAAAGATGGGTAGGACTTTGATCATCAAAATCTTAGATAGGAACAACTTCAGACTCATTAAAAACACCACTATTAGGAACACCTAGATGATTTGCAATACTTTCTGGAGTGATTCTAAAAACGGTTCCCATGAGGTATGAATCAATGGCAATAACCTTGGAGTGATTGTAAGCATGATGAACAAGAGTGGCATTGATAACAAATTTCTTATGATGATATGTTTCTTTGGATATTTTGGTTTATTTCTCTTATTGTTAGATTATGCCTTATTGCATTAATGATGTTTGCTCTTTTTGTAGCTTTTTATTCTTTTTATAGCAAAAAGAGGGAGAAAATTTGTGATAAAAATGTGATAAAAATTGAAAAACCTTTCAAAAATAACTTTTAGTTTTTCAATGTAATACCCCAAATCATGGCCTGGTAACAAGTCACTAACTAATTAGAACTTAAGTGTACAAACAATCTACAAATTAGAAGAATTGATTAGACCTAGTGACTAAATTAGAAGGGAAGACTAAGTTGATGGCCAAATTATTAAGAGCTAAATAGAAACACAACATAGTTTTGAGATTGCATGTTAAACAAATTTAAGGTTATGTTCATTACACTTGTCAAATTGAGATGAATGGTTTGGTATGGTCCAACCGGCCACTTGGGAGGAAACCTCCTTCATCTTCAGTTGATTATACAAATGAATTAGGAAAAAGAAAAGAGAGAAGAGAGAAAGTAGTGTAAGAAAGACAAGGGCCAAGCTTTGGTATATAACCAAATTGAGTTAGAATTCAAGATTAAGGAAGGTAACAACATGTTGATTCATGCAATTTTATACTTGAAATGTCAATTATGTGATGATCTTGTTGCTTAATTAAAAATTGTTCATGTGTGAACATATTGCTTTGAATTTATAAGATGTTTGTTCTTGTTGTTGAAACCATGGGTTAGTGTGAATAGGACTTTCTGATTTTACCAATTGTGTAAACCTAATTATGTGTAAGTGATGCTGGAAATTTGAGAATAGGATCATGGTTGAAAACAGTTTTGATTAGGGACTGTTTTACTAGTGAAAATGTGTAACTATGCTAAGTGTATATAATGCCCTGTTTTGATCATGTTTTTAGGTGAATTGAGGCTTTAATAGGGTAAATAGCTTGCTGGAAAATGAATGTATACAATTGGATTTGTTAAGACTAGGTAATAGACTGCTCAAATGGTGAATTAGAAGTAAGTTGTTGATCAAATGGATTGAATTAAACATAGCAATTGAATGCCCTGTTTTAAGCACATAGATAGGTGAATTAGACTGACCAAGACATGTAAGAACATGAAAATAAGCTGAATCACAATGTTAGAACCTTGTTTAGATGAGTTATGAAGCTAGAAACTCAACCTAGAGTAATCTGCCCAGAATAGAGTGTTCTGGGCAGTAACTTTGAAAAATCACCATAAATTGAATAAATGGAATTTAAGGCTGAAAATTTTATGGATATTACTTAACATGTCTAAGTTCATTAGGAGAAAACAGAACAGAATTCTGGATTTTAGAATGAATTGTAGAGAAGAAACACTAGGGACAGTGCAAACTGTCCAGTGTTGTAAACTGCCATGTCTTTAAGTTAAAAACTGTATTAATTGGCAAAGAAATAAAATGCAAGGCCTATATGGTTAAAACGAAAATTAAGTTAGCTTTCCAAAGGTGTAAACCAATTGAAATTCTGACATACAGAATGAAAGTTATGCATGTTTAAGTGAGTAGAGTACATGCTGCCTAGTAACAACAGTTTTGGTAATTCTACACAGTTTTGTGGCAGTTTGTAAACTGTTTTGTAAACAGTTTTGGGACATTGGTACTGCCCTATTTTACATGGATTAAAGTATAGACAAGTGTAGTTATGTGTAGTAAAGAATATATATGAACATGCTGCCAGATTTGTATATGTTTTGTTCTAGTAACATTGCCTTGATTGAATGATTATGTGAACTTGTTTTAACATGTATTTACTTGTGTAATGTGTTAGAACCATGAGTGGACTTGGTGGATGAGGAAAGGGTGGAACATCCTAAAGCTAAGAACAAAGGAGTGTGGATCCAAGACTAGATAAGCTTGGAGTATTGTGAATGTAGTTTATTCTAGAGTTAGGACTAGGTCCTAACACTAGAATGCTTGTCTACATTCTTGTAATGTATAAATGGACCTAATATGGACTTGGCTTAATAAGGGAAGAATGATTAAAGTAATGCATGAAATTTGATCACATCCTTGAATTCATGTATGATTTGATTGCTAAGCATGTTTAAGTGGTAACATTGGTGCTCGTATGTGTGATATGGCATGTGATCGAATGCTCAATGAACTTGCTTGAAATGTTATCCCAACTTGATGAAATGAACTCATGAGAACTACATGATATGTAAGCTATGTCTCAATTGGCCGAAGGGCCTTGTATGTAATGAACTTGTTGAACACTTGACATAATCTTGAACTTGAAATACTTATGTAAATGGTTAAAATCGAACAACCTTGGTAACTAGTTGGATTAGGTAGAAGGGCATGCCTTAAAGTCTAGAGCTCATTGTGTCAGGGTGGACTACGGTCTAGGGCTAAGGCCCCTATTTGGTGATAGACAGAGGATACGTATGTGGTCTTTGGCGACAGTAGGAGGGTTGACCAGCACTACGGTGCACCTTGTGGCGACAGTTGGTTGGAGACTCGATTACCTATACAAAGTAAGTACCAAGGGGGTGTTTAAATGATAACAAATGAAATAACAATCCTATAATACATGTTACTTGTCTTGAAAGTTATATAATGAATGTTACTTGACATGAAAGCCTTGAATTGTATGTTACTTGTCATGGAAGCATGAATTGCTTGAGACTTGATATGAGATGTATTGTTACTCTAATAAGATACAATTTATTCCTATTGCTTGCTAGATTGTTCGAATGACTTACCTACTTGGTGATTGTAATTCTTGAATGACTTGAAATGCTTATAAACCTTAATTAGGAAGACTTGGTAAAGGGCTAAATAACATGATAAATGGTTAGAACTAGTTACTAACTCACTAAGTACATTCTTGTACTTATCACTCTTGTTTTCATTCTTCCCAACTACAAGATAAAGGATTCGAGTGTTTCTTGATCTTGAAGCCTGATTTCTTGAGCTCGAAGCAAGACACAAGCATAGCTAAAGTATGGTTCATACTTGATTTGTACTCCCCTAGTTGGTGGCACTTAGATTGTATATAATGAACTATGCATGCATTTGGAACACCTGAACTTGTATATATCTGTGTTCTTGAATAGGCCTACTATGTTATGAATTTTGTTGATAATGTGAAACATGTATTGAACTTAAATTACATGTAATGGAATGGTGTTTTGTTGCGCATATATGAATATACAAATGGAATGATCAAGTCTTTGATCTAGTTTACATTGAACCATTTGAATGCCTTGGAAATTATGTAGACACTTGTGTGTGAACATACCTTGTTGTAAGTGTTGTTGTTGTTGTGTTTGTATGGTTAAGGTCGAATGGTCTAGTTGTTGGGAAAACAAGTTACATGCAATTGTATGTTCAACAGTCATGTTTAGTAATTTATGGATGAGATGTTATATGTATCAAACTAAGGATCAATGAATTGAAATGGAAGTATGTTGCACTCTTAGGCCATTCAAATGATAGTGGTATTAGATTAAAGTTAATGGAATTGTTAATGTAGTAACCAATAATGACATGAAATCAAAATATGGGATTGCTTGCTTGATAAGTTAAGTATACTTGGTTGCATGTTAGTTAAGTAACTCATCTAATAGGGATAAGTTAATCTATTCTTGCCTTATTCTTGTTTTTGAATGTATATTATTGCCTTGTTCTTGCTTGGTAACGCTCCCGAGCCGGTTTTCCACTAATCCGGGGTAGGGGGTGTTACATTCAAAAGTGAAAATGTCTTTGAAACTTAAATTTCAAAAGAATTCATGAAGACAATTTTTAAGGGGAGCCTAAGTGGGAAATTTAAAAGTTTGACAAATTTTCAAAAGCAAATTTTTATCAAGTGTTTTGTTATATCAAAAGGGGGAGATTGTTAGACTTATTTTGATTTTGATATAACCAAAAAGGATTAATTTGTAAAAATTTATAAACTTGATTTATTTGTTTCAAATTTGTCAAAATATAATTTTAACTTAAACAAACCTTTTCTAAAATGTTTGACTTAATACCTACTTTGTATATCATTCAAAAAGTCAACAAAAGGGCCAAAAATATGATTTTTAAGTAGAGGTTTCGAAACCCCCTTAGGTGGTTTCGAAACCACTAAGGCAGAATGGCCTGAAACCTACTTTTCTTTACAGGTTTTGAAACCTCCTTTGGTGGTTTCGAAACCAGCACCTGTAACGGCTATATTTTAGTTTGAAAATCCCTTGGTTTCGAAACCTCTTCAATGGTTTCGAAACCTCTGTGTAGGTGAGCATTTAATGCTTGGTTTTAATGGCTTCCAACGGCCCCAAAATCCCCCCAATGCCTCCTGACGACTAGAAATTGATTAGAGGACATAAAAGGGGCCTCCAAGTGATTGAAGATCAACAAGAAAGCCTATCCAAACATTCAAGCAACCAAAATCCAATTTGTGCTCAATTTTCCATCTTTCTTGTAAACACTAGTATCGATCTTCATTGTAATTCATTTCCTAGTGTTTCTTGGGTGTGTGAGAGAGCTTATATTGTGCAAACACCTTCCTTGTGTGGATTTCCTAGTTTGCTTCTTTGTATTTGTTTTGGGGAAAGGATTCAATAGACTTTGGGATATAAGTCTATTGAATTGTGTAAGGTTACTTCTTATCCTTAAAGAAAAGACAAATTAGTGGATTTGAGGAAAATCCTTAGTATGGTCACTAAGGTAGTGGATGTAGACTCTATTGAGGGAGTTCAACCACTCTAAATCACCTTGCAATTTCCTACCTTTGTAATTAGTGTCCACCAATCTTTAAAAATCCAATTCACCCCCTCTTGGCTTTATTCGATCGATTGCCACACTCATCAATATCCTTCTAGTTGAACCTTCATGTGAGATGACTCTACACCTTGGTATTCTACATTAGAATTCCCATCAACAATTTGTGCCTTTCCAATAGTTTTTGCTCCCAATAGTGTAGTGAGTCGGGCTAAAATTTCATCATGAGACTGTTGAATGCTCTTTTCAATAGTTCCCAATTGAGCCTCAATATCTTTCTGAGATTTTTCCACGCTGGCTAGCCTTTCTTCCATTATCCTTGATTGCGAACGAGTACTGTATGAATGAGGAATGATTACTCTTTTAAAGAAACACAGTTTTTTCATGAGAAACCTTTTAATCAATTTCAACAAAATAAGAATATTTGCTAATAAGATATAAATGTGATGCTTATGCATGAATGCAAAGGATAACACTAATTTAGCAATATCCTCGTTAAACAGCTTATATTAACAGATATATAATTACATTACATAGATAAAGGAAAACCACTTAAACATACGGTCTTAAACATACGACTCAACTCTAGGACCTAGATTACTAATTTCCCCTAGAAGCCAATACAGCCTTTGCTCCTTTTCAATGTCATCACCAATGTAGTCTTGGAGTTTCGTAGCTTCTTGTACAAAAGTCTGAAGTTGTTGGGCCACCTCTTTCACTTGGGTCATTACATTTTGCATCTCTTGCTCTTGTCTCCATATGGTCTGTGCAGCATCACGAAATTGATCCACCATCGGTATCTAATAGAGTTGGATTGCCCCCTTGTAGCTTGCAACCCTATCTTTGAGTCTTTGGACTTCGACTTCGATTTCCCTAATTCTTCCCTTCAAGTCTTGGTTTTCTGACTAACTAACTTCTAACTTGCTTGTTGATGCTTTGTGTTCCTGAAGAGATTTTCTTAATTGCTTTATCTGAGCCTTCATCCTCCTGTTCTAAGCTTCTTCACCCTCACCTTGTTCTGAACTAGATATGCACAAGTTCTCAATTTCCTAGGTTAAAGCATGCACTTGATCTTTTTTCTTATAATACCTCCATTTGTATTCTCCGGCTCTCCTTTTTTCATTCTTGGCTTTTTTGATGCAATCTTTATGCGACACATCTTCCATCACCCTCTTGTTTTTATTCAGCCTTTGTAACTTTTGATTTTCTTCTTTTTCCATGTTAATCTCAAGCTCCAACTGTTCATTTCTCTTTTGCAAATTCTTGATTGTACCTCCAATCTTAGTCTTATCTAAATCGAGTTCAAACTTCTCTTGATCAAATTTCTTTGCAAGCGCAACTGACATTTCTTGCTCTTCTTCCAATTCTTTCTTTATTTCATCGAATCTTCGTTGGAAGCACAGTCAATCTTTCTTTGGTAGACAACATATTTTTTGGATTCAGTTTAGGAACATTATCACTGATGCGATGGAAACAACATGCTTCATACTCCAGAGTCATTAGATGTGAACTGGACAAAATTCTAACTCGCCTTGTGTTGTTCCAAGAAGAAGAAACACGGTAAATTTTATCTTTGTAGCCTTTTTTCTATTTCATATTCCACTCCAAACTTACCCAAACCACATGTAGCTGGCACAAATTGCTTGGATCCATACTGCCTTGACACCATTAGTGGTGCATAAGCTGTGAGTCCCCAAAGTCCAAGCAAAGGGACCCATTTATACTCCCCGCATCTATATAAGATACTTCTAGCCGGCGACCATGGAGCTCTCTAAACTATATCATAATCTTTCAGATTTTGTAATACTTTGGTCTATACCTCGTGTAACACCCCCTACCCGGGTTAGTAGTAACTCGGTTCGGGAGCGTTACTTAGCAAGCAAGCAAGACAAGGCAAGGCATTCAAACCATACAAGAAAACTAGCACTCATGCTTTCTTAACATACAAGCATTTCATACTTAAACTTGAATCAAAAATCAAGCATACATTCGGCAATCACTCAAACAAGAAGAACAACATACATGCTTGTTACTTAACTAACAAGAAAGCTCATACTTGACTCCTAAGTCATCAACCATTCGAATTAAGCAAGAACATAGACAAGGCAAGGACAATTCAAGCAATACACATTTATATTAAGTTCAATAACCATCCTAAACACTCGGCAACATCACATTTGACACATAAATCATCCTAGCATTCAAAACAAAACAAGCGAGGGAGCGTTGCATTCAAACTAGGCAAGTAACCATTCATGCAATTCTTTACATGCAAGTAATCTCAAATGTGACTTCATGTTCATCCTAAGCATTCGTCTAAACTTGAAATGCTATTAGATCAATTTCTTTCTTGCTTATAATTCAAGTTACTACTTTATCAAGTAGATTACACATTATTGCTCCCTATCTTGTATGCTTTTATACATCTTAAGCCTATTCTTACTTTGCATGATCATCTAAGCATTCATTGACATAGAATTTGTTCCATACTAACCTTACTCTAACTCATACATTCAACCATTAACACTAGTCATACATTACAAGGCATGTATCTAGTTCCTTAAAGAATCAAAACCATTCGGCAATCTCATCTACAAGCATACATATCACCATCTCAAGCATTCACAATAGCATGACAAGATTATCAATTATTTCAAGGCCATTTAGGTCATCATAAGATCATTCCATAACATCCAAATATGCGCAGCAACATTCAACCAATATAAGTTACTTTAGTTCATTACAAGCCTTAAAATATACACAAAACATAGATAGGCTATCAAACATTATATACAATCCCTCAAAATGCATGTTCAAGCTAATTATATACAAACTAGTGCCACCATTCTAGGAGAATACATAACAAGTATGAAATCATACTTTAACAAGCTTATGTAGGAAGCTTCTTGCTCAAGAAATCAACTTCAAGATCAAGCAATGTTGAATCCTTTAACCTGTAGGTTGGGAAGAATGGAAGAAGAGTGATAAGTACAAAAATGTACTTAGTGAGGTAGTAACTAGTCTATCCATTTTGTTATTTCATGTTTTAAGTCTTTTAGATCAAGTGTAGACCTAGCTAAGGCTTTCAAGCATTAAAGTATACTTAGCTAGTCTTTCAAGTATCAAGAGTGACCTTATCAAGTCTTTCAAGCATCAAGAATATCCTATCTAGGATAACATGCAATTCGGACAACAAGATTAGGCCACAAGAAATCATAAATCATGTATCGAGCAACATGCTTGTAAGACAAGTAACCAAGGAGTCATGCTTCCAAAACAAGCAACATACATTTCATGGCAAAACAAGACAAGTATCATGTATAATTGAGTCTTATTTCATTTGTTAATTCATTAAACAACCCCCTTGGTACTTTGTTTGTATAGGTAATCGAGTCTCCAACCAACTGTCGCCACAATATGCACTATAGTGCTGGTCAACCCTCCTACTGTCACCAAAGACCACATACGTACCTTCCGTCTATCTCCAAATAGCTACCAAGGCATGCATTTCTACCTAATCCAACTAACTACCAAGGTTGTTCGAATTACCATTTATTTCATGTAATCAAATTCAAGATCACGTCCAAGTAAATCAAGATCATTTCATGTTAAGTCCTTAGGCTATTGAGCCTTAGCTCACAAGTGATTTCAAGATTCATTTCATCAAATGAGATACCATCTTATCTCAAACAAGTCAATAGCATTCAACCATGTTGTATTATAGCACATAAGCTACCAAGTCATCACAGTTCATGCACAAGCATTTCGAATAGGCATGTACATAAGAATAGGATCATGTTTCATGTGTTTCATTAATCATTCTTCCCTTATTAAGTCATATTCATGCTTAGATTCGTTTTCATAACAAGAATGTAAAGGTTAGGACCTAGTTCTAACCCTAAGGATAACTACACTCACAATACAATCCAAGCAAGCTAGCAATTATCTTGTATGGCTATCCCCTTGTTCTTATCCCTTGTATGATTTCCTTTTTCATCCTTAAATTGCTACCCTTGATCTAGCAAGCATAACACATACACATTTCATCAAAACAAGCACAATATATCATACAATCATAGTGGCAATGTTGTCACAATGTACCTAACATTTAGCTATTGTTTTTATACTCCCTTTTAAGCATTTCTTACGAATTTATTTCCACATTGTTATTACTTCATTTTAAAGCATAATTGGACATATTACAATGTCCCAAAACTGTTTTGGAAACAGTTTACAACTAGGTGCAAAAACAGTCCCAAACTGCCCAAGACACTATTGCCTGGCAGTTTGCACATTGTCCCTTTAAATGGCCATATCTTTTAATTTGTACGTCAAAATTTCGATTTCTATACACCATTGGAAAGCTTACAAAATTTCATACAAGACCATGTAAGGCTTGCATTTTAGTTATTAGCCAATTAATACAGTTTATTGCTCAAAGACGGCATTTTACACTGCCTGGACAGTTTGCACTGTCTAGCAATTCCCATTTATGGTATTCAGTATAGGACCCAGTTTTCCATTCTATTTTCACCTAATGAAAATAGATATTTTAAGGATCATGTCATTAAAATTTCATCCCTGAATTCAAACTATACAATTTTAGGTGAATTTTCAAAGTGACTGCCCAGAACAGAGCAATTATGGGCAGATTGCATCTAGTCACCTTTTAATGCCTTTAATCCATTTTAATCAATGCCTTAGATCTATAATTCATTTCATATGATATCATAAACATGTTAGTTTCATGTTAATCCATTTTACAAGGATTTCAAAATAGGGCAAGTTGATTACAATGCCTAATCTTTCATGTTTACACAATTCCAATTCCACAAAACAGTTTCTATGATACTTAACTATGTTCATGCTTTATCATCAATTTCCAGCATTGTTTGCATCTAATTCAATATGTTTAACACTTTATATACATTACCTATTCATGATCATCATCAATTCATAAATTCCATAGCTCAATTTTAAGTTCTAGTCATTCAATTTTCACAACAACAACACAATTCAATTTTCCAGCAACCTAGGTTTATTACTCTAGCATGAACACATAATTTCCAGCCTTGTATCTAGTTCTATTCTTCAAATTAGCATAATTCAACAACCATTCTATCATCTAACAACACATTCAATATCTAATTCCATCAAAAATCATCAAAATCAGTCCAATACCACAATCATAGATGCCTATTCAATTAAATACAAGAAGGATTACACTTACTTTGCTTCTAGCTTAATTTCAATGAAAATTTCCTACACATGCAAGCTAAAATCCTTACTTCAATGGCTGAATTCCAAGCTTTCTCTCACTCTCCCTTTCCTCTCAAACTTTCGGCCAAACATAGGATAATGAGGAAGATGACAACAACAATTCCATGTTATTGGAATTGTGTTTTGTCTAAATTGTCCCTTGATTAGTTACTAATCATGTGATTAATCAAGGGCAAATAAGAGATTCATGATATTTATCATGCAATCTTAATCTTTCTCTTTTAATTCAATGTAGTCATTCTAATTTGGTCACTTATTTTATACATTCTTTCAATTAGGCACTTTACTATTCAATTTAGCTTAATTATTAATTCAATTAAGCTAATTACTTATTCAATTTGATTCCAATAATTATAAGCTAGGATTTGGGGTGTTACAATTCCCCCCCTCTTAAATTAAATTCGTCCTCGAATTTACCTGAATCGAAAAGGTGAGGATTTCGCTTCCTCATGACTTCTTTAGATTCCCAGGTAGCTTCTTCTATCTTGTGGTTTCTCCACAAAACCTTAACAAGAGGAACAATCATGTTCCGAAGCTTTCTTACTTCCTGATCAAGAATCTGAATAGGCTCTTCTTCATAGGACAAGTCAGGGTTCAACTCAACTTCTTCTGGCTCAAGAATATGGGATGGATCTGATTTGTATCTTCTGAGCATAGATACATGGAATACATTGTGGATTCTATCGAATTCTTCAGGGAAAGCTAATCGATAGGCCACCGGTCCAATTCTTTCAGTGATTTCGAATAGACCAATGAACCAGGGACTGAGTTTCCCTTTTCTTCCAAATCAAAGGACTTTCTTCCAAGGTGAGACCTTCAGGAAGACTTTGTCTCCAACAGCATACTGGATATCTCTTCTTTTCAAGTCAGCATATGCTTTCTGTCTATCGAAAGTTGCCTTTAATCGATCATGGATGATCTTCACTTGTTCTTCGATTTCCCGAAGCAGTTGAGGCCCTAGCACTTTGTTTTCCCCCAATTTAGACCAGCATAAGGGAGTTCTACACTTCCTCCCCATAGAGCTTCGGATGGAGCCATCTGAATATATTCTTGATAGCTATCGTTGTAGGAAAACTCTACAAGGGGTAGAGATTTCTCCCAGTTCTTCCCGAAGTCAATAACACAAGCACGAAGCATGTTTTCTAGTACTTGAATAATCCCTTCAGATTGTCCATCAGGCTGATGATGGAAAGCTGTACTTAGATTTACTTTAGTCCCAAGAGCTTTCTGCAGAGACTTTCAAAATCGAGAAGCAAATCTAGGATCACAATCAAAGATTATTGTTGTAGGTACACCGTGTATTCGAATCACTTCACGGATGTATAGCTCGGCCAAGGTTTCTAAGATCATGTTTATTCGAAGATGGATGAAATGAGTAGACTTTGTGAATCTATCTACAATCACCCATATAACATCGTTCTTTCTTGGAGTTGAAGGTAGACCAGTAACAAAATCCATTGTAATACGATCCCATTTCCACGAAGGGGATTCGATTGGCTGAAGTAATCCAGTAAGGACTCGATGTTCAGCTTTAACTCTTTGGAAAGTCAGCACTTCGATACGAAGTCTATGATAGCCGATTTCATACTCGACTGCCAGTATAGTGGCTTTAAATCTTTGTACATCTTGACAGATCCCGGGTGAATCGAGAATGAGCTTCATGTAACATTTCTTGCCTTAGTTCCTCATTGTTAGGAACACACACTCTATCCTTGAAATAGAGGAGTCCATTTGACTTAAGGGAGAAGTCAGAATTAGGCTCTAAATCTAACTTGGTTATGATCTTCTGAAGATCTAAATCAGTTTGCTAGAGTTCTTTAATTCTCGAGATTAAGCTGGATTGAACTTGAAGTTCAGACAAGAATTTTTATTCTTTGGATAAACAGAAATGAGCATTGATAGCCGGAGTAGCTACAAGAATACATAGAATCTTTAAGGAAAATTTCGAGTGGTTACTTGCAAAACAAGTAAGTGTTCGAATTGCTTTCTTATGACCCAAGAAAGTTCAAATTCGATTGAAATATACTAGACTTTAGATTTAGGAGTTTACCCGAGTTTGGTTTGCGACCAAGGGCATCAGTAACCACATTTTCTTTCCCCGAATAGTAGTCGATAACCAAATCGTAGTCTTTAAGCAACTCAAGCCATCTTCTTTGTCTTAGATTCAAATCCTTCTGAGTCAGAAGGCATTTGAGACTCTTGTGATCTGTGAACAGATTACATTTCTCCCCGTACAAGTAATGTCTCCAAATTTTGAGAGCAAACACGATAGCCTCCAATTCTAGATCGTATGTTGGATAGTTTGACTCATGTGGTTTCAGTTGCCTTGAAGCATAAGCTACCACCTTTCCATCTTGCATTAGGACACAACTGAGTCCTAAATGAGATGCATCACTATAGACAGTGAATTCTTTACCAGATTTTGGTTGGATAAGAACCGGTGTATGAGTCAGGGCTTGTTTAAGTTGATCGAAGCTTCGTTGTTGACTTCCCGACCAAACAAAAAGTGTATCCTTTCGGGTTAATCTTGTCAAACTTGCGGCAATGGAGGAAAAGCCTTTGACAAATCACCGATAATATCTGGCTAAACCGAGAAAGCTTCTAATTTCACTAACATTCCTCGGAGGTCTCCAATCCATGATGGATTGAATTTTCTTCGGGTCTACTTTAATCCCTTTTGCAGAGATGACATGGCTAAGGAACGAGACTTCTGATAGCCAAAATTTACATTTAGAGAACTTTGCGAACAGTTGACGTTCCTGAAGAGTTTGTAATACAATTCTGAGATGTTCAGAGTGTTCTTCCTTGTTCTGAGAGTAAACTAGGATGTCATCAATGAAGACTACCACGAACTTGTCGAAATAGGGCTTGAACACTCGATTCATGAGATCCATGAAAGCAGACGGAGCATTCGTTAACCCGAAGCATCCTTGAGTTGATCGAAGAGATCTTCTATCCTTGGGAGATGATACCGATTCTTAATTGTAAGTTTGTTCAATTGTTTGTAATCAATACAGAGTCTCATAGTCCCGTCTTTCTTCTTCACGAACAAGACTGGAGCACCGCAAGGTGATGAACTAGGTCGTATGAAGCCTTTATCTTGCAACTCCTGAAGTTGCTTCTTCAATTCTTTCAACTCGATAGGTGCCATTCTATAGGGTGTAATGGACACCGGAGCTGTTCCAAGCTGAACTTCAATCTCGAACTCTACTTCTCTGGTCGGAGGGAGACCAGGGAGATCCTCAGGAAAAACATCAGTGAATTCAGACACAATTGGCATACTAGGTAAGCCGAATTCAATTTCACCTTGAATGATCATTTTAGCAAATATTGAGGTTGGTTTCTTGTCTATTAAGAGAATGGATTCTTTCCCTAAACCCCGGAGACACAGTCTCTAATTTTGGCAATCTACCCAAGCCTCATGTTTACTTAACCAATCTAACCCCAATATCAAGTCAAATTCACAATAGGGTAAGACATAAAGATCAATAGGGAAGGGTATGTTTCGAATAGTCCAAGAAGCTTACTTGTGGCGCAAGTTAATGGGTGTTTTCCCCCTAATGGATTTGAAACTACAAGACTAGATTCAATAATTTCGGGTTTCAATTTTAACTTGTTTATCAAGGCAGAACAAACAAATGAATGGGTAGACCCCGAATCAATTAAAGCATATGTAGGACTGGAATTTAACTCAACGATACCTGTAATAACATCAGGAGTTTCTTCATCATATTTACCACGAATGTGGTACATACGAGCAGGGGCTCGGGAATCTTGATGAGTAGAGGCATTCGAATGGTTCCCTCTGCCTCTCCCCTGATTTCCAGACTGGGCTTGCTTAGGACCCTTGTTTCGATTGGAGAGAGCTGAGCTTGCATTTCTAGGAGTTCAACTTGGAACCTTATTGGGATTCTGAGGACAATCCCAGATATAGTGATCTGAGGCTCCACATAAGTAGCACAAGTTTTGCTAAGTTCTGCATTGCCCGGTGTGGTGCTTTTGACAGAACTTGCAGGTAGAGTACTGAACAGCTTTACAAGAATTCCCTGTACTATCAACTGAGATCATCGGGGCTGAGGATTTGATTACCGATTGAGGTTTCGGTATATAATTGCTCTTCTGGACATGAGTATAATTTGAAGAGTGATCTTTAGAATGCTTAGCTTTCTTTGACTGCCAGTGTGGCTTGTCATCGTTTCTGGATCGCTTGTCCTTCCAGGAGTTTCCACTTTTACGCTTCTCTGAGGCCTTCATCTTTGCCTCTGTAGCAATGACTCAGTTTACCAAGTTTTGGAAGTCGGTAATATCGAGAGCAATGAATATAGGGCTTAATTCATCATTTAACCCGTCAATGAACATTCGGCACTTGTCGGCCTCAGTTTTGATATACTCTGACCCATATTTGCAATACTTGCAGAAGTCGCTTACATATTGTTCAATAGGTCGTCCCCTTGCTTAAGGTACAATAAACGTTTCCGGCGCTCGGCCAGATACTGTTCACTGATATACTTCTTCCTGAATTCATCGAGGAAGAATTTCCATGTCACGGCTTCTGCATGGGCAGTCAACGTAGTAGTTTCCCACCAGCTTAAGGCTTCGTCAGCTAACAAAGCTATAGCACATTCAAGTTTGTGCTCATCGAGAGAGGGTAATTGCTTGGTAAGGATTTGAGTAGTGGCTTCAAGCCAGTACTCAGCTACTTCTAGGTTTGCTTCATCGGTGCCAGTAAAGGTATAAGCCCGATGTTGAGCCAATTTGTCAATTGGGGCTCGGTTTAATAAGCAAGACACAAGCTAATCAATTAAAGTCTCCTAGGTGGCACAAGTATCCTATATGATGCATGATAGCCTGGTTTAGTCCAAGAATCGACTAAACCTAAAGCTCTAATTACCAAATTATATGTAACACCCCTTACCCAGATTAGTAGTAACTCGATTCGGGAGCGTTACTTAGCAAGCAAGCAAGACAAGGCATGGCATTCGAACAATACAAGAAAACTAGCACTCATGCTTTCTTAACATACAAGCATTTCACACTTAAACTTGAATCAAAAATCAAGCATACATTCGGCAATCACTCAAACAAGAAGAACAACATACATGCTTGTTACTTAACTAACAAGAAAACTCATACTTGACTCCTAAGTCATCAACCATTCGAATTAAGCAAGAACATAGACAAGGCAAGGAAATTTCAAGCAATACACATTCACATTGACTTCAATAACCATCCTAAACACTCGGCAACATCACATTTGACACATAAATCATCCTAGCATTCGAAACAAAACAAGCAAGGAGGGAGCATGCATTCGAACTAGTCAAGCAACAATTCATGCATTTCTTTACATGCAAGTAATCTCAAATGTGACTTCATGTTCATCCTAAGCATTCGGCTAAACTTGAAATGCTATTAGATCAATTTCTTTCTTGCTTATAATTCAAGTTACTACTTTATCAAGTAGATTACACTTCATTGCTCCCTATCTTGTATGCTTTTATACATCTTAATCATATTCTTACTTTGCATGATCATCTAAGCATTCATTGACATAGAATTTGTTCCATACTAACCTTACTCTAACTCATACATTCAACCATTAACACTAGTCATACATTACAAGGCATATATCTAGTTCCTTAAAGAATCAAAACCATTCGGCAATCTCATCTACAAGCATACATATCACCATCTCAAGCATTCAAAATAGCATGACAAGATTATCAACTATTTCAAGGCCATATAGGTCATTATAAGATCATTCCATAACATCCAAATATGCGCAGCAACATTCAACCATTATAAGTTACTTTAGTTCATTACAAGCCTTAAACTATAAACAAAACATAGATAGGCTATCAAACATTATATACAATCCCTCAAAATGCATGTTCAAGCTAATTAGATACAAACTAGTGCCACCATTATAGGAGAATACATAACAAGTATGAAATCATACTTTAACAAGCTTGTGTAGGAAGCTTCTTGCTCAAGGAATCAACTTCAAGATCAAGCAATGTTGAATCCTTTAACCTATAGGTTGGGAAGAATGAAAGAAGAGTGATAAGTACAAAAATGTACTTAGTGAGGTAGTAACTAGTCTATCCATTTTGTTATTTCATGTTTTAAGTCTTTTAGATCAAATGTAGACCTAGCTAAGGCTTTCAAGCATTAAAGTAGACTTAGCTAGTCTTTCAAGTATCAAGAGTGACCTTATCTAGTCTTTCAAGCATCAAGAATATCCTATCTAGGATAACATGCAATTAGGCCAACAAGATTAGGCCACAAGAAATCATAAATCATGTATCAAGCAACATGCTTGTAAGACAAGTAACCAATGAGTCATGCTTCCAAAACAAACAACATACATTTCATGGAAATACAAGACAAGTATCATGTATAATTGAGTCTTATTTCTTTTGTTAATTCATTAAACAACCCCCTTGGTACTTAGTTTGTATAGGTAATCGAGTCTCCAACCAACTATTGCCACAATATGCACCGTAGTGCTGGTCAACCCTCCTATTGTCGCCAAAGACCACATACGTACCCTTCGTCTGTCACCAAATAGGGGCCTTAGCCCTGGACCATAGTCCACCCGTACATAATGAGCTATAGACTCTAAGGCATGCCTTTCTACCTAATCCAACTAGCTACCAAGGTTGTTCGAATTACCATTTATTTCATGTAATCAAATTCAAGATCATGTCCAAGTAAATCAAGATCATTTCATGTTAAGCCCTTAGGCTATTGAGCTTTAGCTCACAAGTCAAGTGATTTCAAGATTCATTTCATCAAATGAGATAACATCTTATCTCAAACAAGTCAATAGCGTTCAACCATGTTGTATCATAGCACATAAGCTACCAAGTCATCACAATTCATGCACAAGCATTTCGAATAGGCATGTACATAAGAATAGGATCATGTTTCATGTGTTTCATTATTCCCTTATTAAGTCATATTCATGCTTAGATTCAAGAATGTAACAAGAATGTAATGGTTAGGACCTAGTCCTAACCCTAAGGATAACTACACTCACAGTACAATCCAAGCAAGCTAGCAATTATCTTGTATGGCTATCCCCTTGTTCTTAGCCCTTGTATGATTTCCTTTTTCTTCCTCAAATTGCTTGCATTGATCTAGCAAGCATAACACATACACATTTCATCAAAACAAGCACAATATATCATACAATCATAGTAGCAATATTGTCACAATGTACCTGACATTTAGCTATTGTTTTTATACTCCCTTTTAAGCATTTCTTACCAATTTATTTCCACATTCTTATTACTTCATTTTAAAGCATAATTGGACATATTACAATGTCCCAAAACTGTTTTGGAAACAGTTTACAACTAGGTGCAAAAGCAATCCCAAACTGCCCAGGATACTGCTGCCTGGCAGTTTGCACAATGTGCCTTTAAATGGTCATATCCTTTAATATGTATGTCATAATTTCAATTTCTATACACCGTTGGAAAGCTTACAAAATTTCCTATAAGACCATGTAAGGCTTGCATTTTAGTTCTTATCCAATTAATACAGTTTATTTCTCAAAGACAGGGCATTTTACACTGCCTGGTCAGTTTGCACTGTCCAGCAATTCCTATTTACAGTTTTCAGTATAGGACCCAATTTTCCATTATGTTTTCACCTACTGAAAATAGACATTTTAAGGATAATTTCATTAAAATTTCATCCCTGAATTCAAACTATACAATTTTAGGTGAATTTTCAAAGTTATTGCCCATAATAGAGCAATTCTGGGCAAATTGCATCTAGTCACCATTTAATGCCTTTAATCCATTTTAATCAATGCCTTATCTCTATAATTCATTTCATATGATATCATAAACATGTTAGGTTCATGTTAATCCATTTTACAAGGCTGTCAAAACAGGGAAAGTTGATTACAATGCCTAATCTTTCATGTTTACACAATTCCAATTCCACAAAACAGTTTCTATGATACTTAACTATGTTCATGCTTTTATCATCAATTTCCATCATTGTTTGCATCTAATTCAATATGTTTAACACTTTATATACATTACCTATTCATGATCATCATCGATTCATAAATTTCATAGCTCAATTTTAAGTTCTAGTCATTCAATTTTCACAACAACAACACAATTCAATTTTCCAGCAACCTAGGTTTATTACTCTAGCATGAACACATAATTGCCAGCCTTGTATCTAGTTCCATTCTTCAAATTAGCATAATTCAACAACCATTCTATCATCTAACAACACATTCAATATCTAATTCCATCAAAAATCATCAAAATCAGTCCAATACCACAATCATAGATGCCTATTCAATTAAATACAAGAAGGATTACACTTACTTTGCTTCTAGCTTAATTTCAATGAAAATTTCCTACACATGCAAGCTAAAATCCTTACTTCAATGGCTGAATTCCAAGCTTTCTCTCACTCTCCCTTTCCTCTCAAACTTTCAGCCAAACATAGGATAATGAGGAAGATGACAACAACAATTCCATGTTATTGGAATTGTGTTTTGTCTAAATTGTCCCTTGATTAGTTACTAGTCATGTGATTAATCAAGGGCAAATAAGAGATTCATGATATTTATCATGCAATCTCAATCTTTCTCTTTTAATTCAATGTATTCATTCTAATTTGGTCACTTATTTTATACATTCTTTCATTTAGGCCCTTGACTATTCAATTTAGCTTAATTCTTAATTCAATTAAGCTAATCACTTATTCAATTTGATTCCAATAATTCTAAGCTAGGATTTGGGGTGTTACACCTCTTCAGTCCTTCCAATTGGCCAATCATTCTTTTTCAAATGTTCTCCAAGTGGTGAGAAATGACTTTCATAAACTGGTCTTGTAAAGTTAGCATCATACCAAAGATGGTTGTGGAACCAAACCGTTAACAGCTGATCACATTCTTTGAAATGACCTCTTCCCTTTTTCCTACAATTCTTCAAGGATTTAAAGGTTTTCGCCAAGATTACAGGTGCCGAATTAACCTTTCCACTTAATCGATCAAACAGATCTAAGACGGATGCATCAATGTAATTTAGAGTTTTTGGAAATAATACCAAACCACAAATCAGGAGAGCAAATAAATCCCATTGCACTTGGGCAGCTGGAAGTGCCGATGCTAAAGCCAAGATTTCCTCCCACTTGAGATATTCTTTTTCATTACTATTTGTTACTTGTGCTTCCACCCATGATGCCATTGCTTTAGAGAAAATTTTCAATTTAGTCCTAAAAGGTTTATTCCCATTTGGCTTGGAATAAACACGGTTTTCCTCAATTTTCTTACAATTAATAAGAGCTGAATATTCCTCAATGGTTGAGGTCATATCAATGTTGCCAAACGTGAAGCAAGTGTAAGATGAGTTCTAGAACTTTGCTAGGGTTTGAATGAGTGTTTCATCAATTGGTACATGTATCAGAAACATAATGTCACCATATTCATTTTTAAATGTGGTTCTCATTTCATAATCCTAATTGTTCCACACAAACCTCAAACTGGATACATCATTATGCTTTACAATGATAAAAGTTGTAAGCGGCATTTTTGATACAAAATCTACTGAAGTACTATCCTTAAACTGTAGTTGTTCAACATCTAACCAGTTTTGCACCTCAAAATTCTTCTCATCCTTGCTACGGACTATATCTCCCATTGACATATACTTTTAATATCAGACTATTCCCGAATCAGTGTTCCCTTTATGATATGCCACAGATAATGCAAAACAAATAAACAAGAGAAAAAGAACAATAAAAAATGTGTTAGAAATGAGAAATAAATAATTAAAAACAAAAAGGACACTAAATTAATGAACTAAAAGCACATAAAAAAACAAAAAAAAAACAAGGAAAATCAAGATAGAAGCGAGATAAACACCCAAAGAAAAAACAAAACCCAAACAGCATGAATTCTAGTTTGTTATGGTTATCCGCATGACTCTAGTGGGGTAGGTTTCTTAGATTCTCACACATGTGGTTTAGTTCTAGATAAGAGTACCCGAACCTATCTCATCACCTACTAAGTTAACAAGAACCCCGATTATGGCCCATTATAGGCTTGCGAATCGGATTCGGTTCAAGGGAAAACACGACCTAATTATGTGGAGGATTGCTCACGGATCAAAAGGTATGGATTTCAGAAGTGGATTGCCAGACCGCGGAGGGTTACTCAGGGGTATTGGGCGTCTCCACTCCCACTCAAGGGTTTGAGCTCAGGTAGAAAGCTCGATGATTATGATGCAACACATGTCAGTGATTCCTTACTAATTAAATATATAATTAATGCAAAACCACCAATTATCAAAACCCACGTAATTAAAGTATTATCTTCAAGAAAGAATAAATTAATTAAAGTTAAGTCTAAGTTTCAAAAGTTTCCATCAAATAAAAGCAATGTTTGATTTTTGTCTATGTTCGGTTGCTGATAGAAGAGCGAAAATAATCCATTAATTGACCTAGTAATCAAGGATGTTTATGTTGTTTTATTTTGTGTGAGTTCCAATCTTTGCATATGCCTTTGAAATGTAAATTCTCTTTACTTATTAAAAAGAGCGCAAAAAATGAGACATCCACTTCAAATTTTAACCTCTCCCAACTCAAATTTCCCCTCATTCTGGGATGGAAAAGCCCAACGAAGTTGGGATTTCGTCTTCATTGAATGAATCTCATTCATTTTGAGTCTGGATTATGTAAAAGAACATAAATATGGAGCTCAGTGAACCTTAAAAACACACAGGTCCTTGCTGTTTTTCACCGCAAGCTCATTACATTGCGCTGTTGCCGATTTCCGACTGCTGCACCACTGTCTTCTCCCTCTCCTTGATCTGCAAATTCGGAGTTCCCTCCGTTAAGAGCTGGGAGTCTTGGTGCAGAAAAAATGTCGATATGTAGGAACTTGTTTTCAAGCTTTTCAAGGCAAAATAACTCGTAAGTATTGTTTCCAAGCATTTCGTTGTCTTTGGTGGACTTCAAATTTGGAGTTTATAATTGCTAATTTATTTGCCTGGGACATATAATTGTTCTGCCTGAGGAGTCGTTCCATGTTAGAGAAGCCAAATTAACTGCCCAGAACGTAAGTAGAAATTTCATGTAGAAATCCTTTGTCCTTTTTAGTGTTTTTATTTATGTCCCACTCTAAAATATTAGGGTTTAGAGTTAAGGTTTAGGGTTTAGAGAATTAGGTGTAAGGTGTATTTGTTAGAATTTTAAGTTGGAATATATAATTTAATTTTTAATTTTGTAGTGTTGGGGAATGAAATAAAACACAAAAAAGCGGCAAATTTTTTTTGTTCCTTCATCTGTGTTAATTTCGATTCATGTTTTCTACTTCATTATTTTTTTTGAAAAAAATTCGTAAAGATTTTTCCTTGTGTTTTCTACTTCATTATTTATATGAATCGAATTTATTTATATCTGCTAACTAAATTGGATTCGATTTATGCAGCTTTAATCTAGGAATGAATTGGATTTAAAACAACCTTTTAACTCGTTGTTACAACATCATTAATCCAACTTTTATGGCAAAGTAATAATTTGACTATTTTAAACAGTGAATTATGTATTTTTAATTCTATGTTTTGTAAATTGACATTTTCCCTCCTACTTTTAGCCTATAAATTGAGTCTTTCTCGACTCACATTTTATTTATTAGAGAACAAATTTGCTTTCTATCGGTTCTTTTTTTGTGAAAAGAGTATTTCATACGTTTTTCAAGTTTCGAGTTCTCATATAGAGAAGAGCAGTACCATCAAGTTTACTCCAATTTTTTAGTGTACGATTTTTTGGAGAGACTGTTAACCTCGAAGGTGATATCTAGTATAGCGATTATATTAATCGAGATGATTTAGCTTCTAAGGCAATAATTCATTCATATTATTTTATTTCACAGTTAATGCTAATATTTTTGTTTAGCAACTGTCAATTTTTCCAACAACTATTAATGGAGGGGGAAAACAGGTTAAAAAGATGGAAGGTGGAAAATGTGTGTGTAACCGTTACGAAATAGCATATTGTTATCATTTGTACTAAAAAAGATAAGACTTTAGCTTGGTGATTAGACACGCTTCTAATTCTCCAACCCATCCAAGTTTGAGTATTCTCTCCTTCAAATTCCTTCAATTTATTTTCCTTTAATTCGATCTGATTTGAGAAAAAATTATTAAATTATTTCTAAATGAAAATAAGACCAAATTGAAAGGATGTCTAAATAATGATGGTTAAATTTATTAATTTTTTTTAATTAAGACAAATTGATGGAATGATAAATATAGAGAATTAAATGTTATATTATATTTTTTAACGGTCACATCACCAACTTAACGGTTCAATGGCCATTTTGTAACAAAATTTAAAATTTAATGTCCATTATGTATTTTTGAAAGCTCGATGACCATTTTGTATTTTTTTGGGATATTTTAGTTACCATTTGTGTACTTGACCCTTATTTTCCTTCTAAAACTTATATGAGCTAAACTATCTTAAATATTACAAAATAGTCATCAAACTTAGAAACGTTACATAATGGACATTAAATTTTAATTTTTATTACAAAATGGTCGCGGAGCCATTAACTACTAATATAAATCCATTGTCCTTTTTTGGCGCCCCTATTTATACCCCATACTAATTTAGGTTTAGGGTTTGTGGTTAAGGTTTAAGGTTAGGGTTTAAGATTTAGGATTAGAGTTTAGATAATTTAGAGTATGGTTTTTTTAGGGTTTAAGTTTTAAGGTTTAGGATTTAGAATTTAAGGTTAGGGCTTAAAATTTGATTTTTTTTTAGTCTTGGGACATAGAAGTGGGCTGCGAAAAGGGGCAGATGATTTTTGTCCGTTAACTGTGGTTAACGGGTGACATGGTAGTTAAGAAAATTTATATAATAATACATTTAATCCTCTATATTTGTACCTTCAATCAATGTAGTCCCAATTCAAAAATGTTCAATAAATTTAACTCCGTTTTCAAGACATTATTTGAATTTAGTCTCACTTTTAATTAAAAATTATTTAATATTTTTTCTTTCAATCAATGGTGACACATGTTATCTTCTGGTAAAAATAAATGAAAGACTAAGGAGGTGTGGGACACAAACTTGAGAAAGAAGAGGAATTGGGGCATGCTAACCACGGTATCAAAGCTAATTTGACAACAATTTATATATTAATTGTTTAGAGAAAAAGATTTTTGTCTGTGTTTGGTTGCTGATAGAAGAGCGAAAATATCCATTAATTGACCTAGTAATCAAGAATATTTATGTTATTTTATTTTGTATAAGTTCTAATTTTAACCTCTCCCAACTCAAATTTCCCCTCATTCTGGGATGGAAAAAGGCAACGAAGTTGGGATTTCGTCTTCATTGAATGAATCTCATAAATTTTGAGTCTGGATTATGTAAAAGAACATAAATATGGAGTTCAGTGAACCTTAAAAACACACAGGTCCTTGCTGTTTTTCGCCGCAAGCTCGTTACATTGCGCAGTTGCCGATTTCCAACTGCTGCACCACTGTCTTCTCCCTCTCCTTGATCTGCACATTCGGAGTTCCCTCCGTTAAGAGCTGGGAGTCTTGGTGCAGAAAAAATGTCGATATATAGGAACTTGTTTTCAAGCTTTTCAAGGCAAAATAACTCGTAAGTATTGTTTCCAAGCATTTCGTTGTCTTTGGTGGACTTCAAATTTGGAGTTTATAATTGCTAATTTATTTGCCTGGGACATATAATTGTTCTGCCTGAGGAATCGTTCCGTGTTAGAGAAGCCAACTTAACTGCCCAGAACGTAAGTAGAAATTTCATGTAGAAATCCATTTTCCTTTTTAGTGTTTTTATTTACGCCCCACTCTAAAATATTAGGGTTTAGAATTAAGGTTAAGGTTTAGGGTTTAGAGAATTAGGTGTAGGGTGTATTTGTTAGAATTTAGGGTTAGGATATATAATTTAATTTTGTAATGTTGAGGCAGGGGGAAAACACTAAAAAGCGGCATTTTATTTTTGTTTCCTTCTTCTGTGTTAATCTCGATTCATGTTTGACGTCGTCATAACGACTCTTTGCTTGGCGGGGGTTATTTATTAATCTGAATTTTGGAAAATCATTTTAAAAATGATTGGAGTCACCATCGGTCACTTTGGTAGACCGAACACTATAAAAACAAAATCAAAGATTCATTAAAGAAATTGGGTTCGAAAGTTAGTTACGTGTGGAGAATGATTAGCACCCACAATGCCCGAAATCGGTACCAAATCATACGTTGTTTTTGTTTGATGGAAACTTTTTAAATTCAAGATTGACTTTAATTAAATGTTTCAAATTGAAGACAAATTTTAATTAAATGAGCATTGACATTTGGTGAGTTTGAATTAATTAACCGTTTAATTAATAAGGATGACTCAAATTCGGACGATAGATTAAACTGACATCAAATAAGGTTGACTGTCGAGTTAATTTAGGGTTCGAATTAAGTACATCGTCTTTATGCTTGATGTAAACAGTTAAGTATGATGTATGATTTGTCAAATTTTACTCATTTTAGAGTTACCTTCAGACACTATAAATTAATTCGAATATTTAATCAATATTCATTAAGTCAAGATATTACGGCACAAATATGTGAATTAATAAATACCTCCTTTTTATAATTAAGATTGATTAATTATTCGAGTGTGTAAAAATTAATTAAATGAATGACAATTTATATGCATGCCAAATAAGAGCTTTAAATAAACACACAAAACCTATTAAAGTTCTAACTCAAAAGGCTCAAATTATGAAAGGTAAAATTAGTGATCTATTATTATTTAAGTGATTGTAAGATTAATCCTAAATAAGTTAAAACCTAAAAACTTAGAACTAACATTTTATGAAATTTTCTTAAAAGTTATGATCTAAATTAATTGTTGCCAATGTTCTAATATAATTAAGAAGGTGAATTTAACTGATTTAAAATACATTACATTAAGTCAATAATGCATTTTAAATTAATTAATTCGACCTATAGTTTTTCCTAATCTTAAAGCTTAGCTTAAATTCAATCCAATTAATTTAAAAATATACCTCTTAAAGTCAAAGGTATATTTTAAATTAGTTAAATTAAATTATACTAATCTAAACCTAAATTTAATTTAATTAATTTAAACATATACTTCATTAAGTCAAAAGCATATTTTAAGTTTTTCAAATTAAATTATACTAATTTAAATTTAAATTTAATTTAATTATTTTAAACATATGCTTCGTTAAGTCAAAAACATGTTTGAAGTTTTTCAATTAAATTATACTAATCTAACGTTTAATTTAATTTAACTAAATTAAACACATGCTTTATTTAGTCAAAACCATATTTTAAATTATTTAAATTAAACATACTAATCTAATTTTAAATTTAATTTAATTAAATTAAACATATGCTTCATTAAGTCAAAAGCATATTTTAAAATTTTCAAATTAAATTATACTAATTTAAACTTAAATTTAATTTAATTATTTTAAACATATGCTTCAATAAGTCAAAAATATATTTTAAGTTATTCAAATTAAATTATACTAATCTAACATTAAATTTAATTTAACTAAATCAAACATATGCTTTATTTAGTCAAAAACATATTTTAAATTATTTAAATTAAATCATATTAATCTAACTTTAAATTTAATTTAATTAATTTAAACATATGATTCATTCAGTCAAAAGCATATTTTAACTTATTCAAATTAAATTAGACTAATCTAACCTAATTTAATTAATTTAAACATATACCTCTTTAAGTCAAAAGTATATTTTAAATTGATTAAATTAAATGATACTAATCTAACAGCTCACATTCATAAATTAAAATAATTAAGAAAATATAGAAAATAAAAAACAAAATTGAAAGAAATTTAACTTTCATTAATGATTAAGGATTCAATTGAATTAAATTGAGAATTGCAGTGCTCAATTTTAATGGAATGGAGACCAAATTGAAAAGATTGAAAGCCAAGGGAATTGGCTTCAATATCCATCAAAGATGGACCCGACCCGTCAAAAGTGAGCGGATCCTAATATCCCGGATTCGCGGCTTATAAATACCTCATGTTGCGATGGCTTTGGCTTTTAAAAATTCAAAGACGGGTTTTCCCATATTTTCCTGAAATTTAGGTTTAAGGGGATTTTTTTTAAAAAAATCGTATTTTTTTTTAAAATGATGAAGACTTGGAGTCGCCACCGGCTACTAAGATAAGGTAGGCCGGACACTACAAAATCAGAGATTCGCTTTGGAAGGGTTCGGGAGTTGGTTACGTGTGGGGAAGGATTAGCACTCCACCATGCCCGGAAATCGGTACCAAAATATTTGTTGCTTTTAAATGGATGAAAATTGAAGAAATTTGAACTGAATTTAATTTGGTGAACTTATTTGAAAATTGACTTTAATTGGACGAGCTTTATCAAATTTGTGGGTTTAAATTAATTGGACATTTACTTAATAAGGTTGACGATACATCGAACCATAGATTAAACCGACATCATATAAATTTGACTGCCGTGTTAATTTATGGTTTGAATCTCGTACGTCAGCTTTATGCATGGTGCAAACAGTTAAGATATGATGTGATGATTTGTCGATTTTTAATTATCATTAACCTTGGGCCGGTAAGGATTAATTCAAGCATTTGGTCAACATCCTTTAAGCTCGGACTGTTATGATACAAATACCGGAATTAATAAGTACCTCTTTTTTCGTGATTTAAATTGTTTAATTCAAAATAAATGAGTCACGTGAATAACAATTAAAGATGGATGCCAAATAAAAGCACAAAATTAACACACACAAAAGCCCACTAAAGCCCTTACCTAAAAGGCCCAAATTATGGAAGTTTAATTAATGATCTTATTAACTAAATGAATCTAATATTAACCCTAAATTAATTTATCCTAAAAAACTATAAAACCCTAACAAATTATGAATTATCTTATAACATGATAATTAATTTGATCGGTTTTAAACTAGTGTTCCAATAAGTCAAGGATACTATTTAAAATAGATCAAGTTAATTAATCGTGGTTTTGATTTAAATGTCAATTTAATCTCCATATTAATTTTATCTTAAAAGTAATTAAGAAGTGTCCAATTAGTTTAATGAATTTAACATTCATCCCAATAAGAAAAGGGTAAATTTGAATTCACTAAATTAATTCGAACCCAAGGTCTAACTACAGCTCTAAAAATTATCCAAAATTAATCTAATTAATTTAAAGATCGTGCACTTATAAGACGAGCACACGATTTTAAACTAATTAAATTAATTTGCCTAATTCTAACCTAAGATTATCTTAACAACCCAAACCCACCTAAACTAAAGCAAACCCTAAGCCCAAAAAAATAAGAAGACCCAAACCACCTAAACTAAGCCTACACTAAAAACCATATATGAATATACATATATATTATAACTATAAAAACATATACATATACATATTATAAAAAAAAAACTATATTATATATATGACAAAAAACTTTATACTATATATATATATATTGCGAAAAGATATTATATGTTGTATAAAGATATATATTATATTATGAAGAAACTATATATTATATTATAAAAACCTATATATTATGAAAAAACTATATATTATGAAAAATCATATGGTACATATACGTTATAAAACTAAGGGTTATAAAAGTATATACTATATGTTATAAAAACTTTGTATCATAAAAAAATATTATAAAAACACATGTTATATGCATTTAAAGAAACTATAGATTATAAAAAAACATATATTATATATAGATTATACATATATTATATTACATGTCACATAATATACACATACTTAATCTCAAATTAAGCACATAACCACAAATCTACGTCAGAACCAAACGAAATAATCTAACATTAAGAAATTAAACTAGAAGAAAAGGCAAAAGAGATGCAAGACTTAAATTAAACATACTGGAAAAAGGATTAAATTAAAAAGAATTAGAAGCTTCGAGGCCCAAAGCAAGTAAAACATAAAAAGGAGGTGAAACCGTGAAGTCTTTTGAAATCCCAGGGACCTGGGACAGAGTTTAAGAAGGTGGAAGGACCCATGGTGTGATTAAAATGAGGCGGAGGGGTTTAATGAAGCCAATACCCCATTTGTCATTTTAAAACAAATATAAAGTCAATTTTTTTTGCTAAAAACAGAAAAAACTCTTAAAAAAATTGATATTTCTCTCTTGCTCTCTCCTTCACCTCTGAAACGGGGATAAACACCGTCGTGTGTTCATCCCCAAACCTAAAAACCATCGTCTAAACTCAGAATTCGGTGACTTCTCCGTCGACGAACTCAAAACAACCTAAAATAAACCCTTTCTGTAACACCTAAAATATTTTCCAATTTAAAAAATACTTAATTTTGAAATCCCTAATTTAAAACCCTAGAATTTGAGGGTTTTTGTATTTGAAACCCTAATTGAGAGTTGGGAATTTAATTGATTTTGATATATGAATCAGTGACATTTTTGAGCAAAATTAAAACCTTTGGGAATATTATGTAAATCGGATAAGTAGTGACCCTTCCCTTGTGTTTTTACTCTTTTTGAGCATGGTATATAAACATACTTTTCGGATTATGTTTTTGGGATTATGCCATTTGAGATTTCGGCGGCCACCAAACCACTCTCCCCTCTCCCGATATCATCTCCCTTACCTTTGGCTCTCTGAAAATAACCCGTTTTTTTCCCTTGCTTATCTGGTGAAGCTCCGACTAACCTCTAATCGCCGTTCGTGGTTTGCACGACCACCACCATCGGGACCAACATCATATCGTGATCGAACCCCAGCAATCAGCCCCGTTTTCGCGTTCGTCTCTTGCAAGAAACGGACCCAGAACCGTTTCGAATCTTGCTTTGCGCTACCGTCCATTCCTCTTCTCCGTCGATTTGAGGGTGGGTAAGCTTCAGTTCTCTATTTGGTTATTAGGCTCGTTTTACCTTTCCTAACCAATCCCTTACTTCACACGTCCAGGAAGGTGAGATGTCTTCATTGCTGTTCTTTATTTGGACGAATATGCAGCCCCGAATCTTAATCAACTTCTAAAGATTTCCTTTTTGCTTATCTTAATTAATTATTGGGTGTATATATATATATATATATATATATATATATATAAAAGCAAAAATAACTTTGCAAAATCAGTGATATAAAACAGATCAATGAAACCAGATTCATCATATATATATATATATATATATATATATATATATATATATATATATATATATATATTCTTGTAAACAATCTGTAATTAATGTTTTGATGTATGTTCTTTGTCAAGAAAGAATTTAATAATGTTACCAATATCGATAATGGTATATGAGCATGTGTTTTATATTTAATATTTTCTGGTTACAAAATTTATCATCTTATCTGCAAGTTGGTTCTAACTTCTAAGAAGACTATGTTTTTGAGTATTCAAAAACCAGCTAATAAATTTTGATTGATAGCCCGTATCCACGAATGGGTTTAAATCATAAGTTATGATAATTGTTCGGACCGACACGAATCGGATCTTGACTGTTGATTGAACCTGACTGTTGACCTTGGCAGTTTGACCAGTTTGACCATCAAAGTTACTTTGACCGGTTTAATCTTTAACTAGGGTTGACTAAAGTTGACTTTTTCGGATAACTTTCACCTTGACCTTTTTCGATGTCCTGAGTCTGTATTCGTTATTCGTTTTGTCCAATTCGAACTTGGAAGTTCCGTTTTGCTATGTACAATTTGTTGTACTTAATAATTTCATAATAATTGGTTATTGGTTTGACTCGAGCTAATCTCATGTTCAGGTATCGACTTTGAGGCTGACGAGTTACCTCATCTTGTTCAGACCAATTGTGTATGTTCTTCGAGACCTTTACGTGAGTATGCCTTCAGATTAATATTATGTTTATAGTTAGTGGCTTAGTGATAGAAATATTTATTAATGACGAGTTGTCATCGTAGGTTTTGATTTGGCTAGATTTGTGCGTGAGGTTCACCCTTCTCGATTTTAGAGCTTTTGTTGCTTAAAGGTGGGTCTTTTCCTGTGCTATACCCTTATGTGTTTCTTTTGGTGTTTTAAATAAGTGTTTCCATACATTTTGTGTCCATAATCTGTGTTGTGATATGTGAAATTTTTTGAATATCATGCATAGCATATCGGACTGTGTTTTAACTAAAAATCAGATTTAACAAATTATGAAATATTAGATTTATGAAATTCAAATTTTGTGAAATATCGAATTTATAAAATTGTGCAACTTGAATTTTAACAATTCAAGTTTCGGATGAGATTCAGATTTTAAAATCATCATCATATCATTGTGGGTACATGGATTGAGATTATTTGCGGGAGTTTAGTGGTTTCACCCTTCGAGTTGAATTTCGCTTCGGATCAGTGGTTCTACCCTTTGGCCTGAGTTCCACTTCGAATGGTGATGATGGAGAGAGTAGGTTCTAGGGAACCTTACTCTTTAAACGGTGTATCGGAGATTGGGTATTGTGTTCATGAGCATCAGACATCATATCATTATGATTCAGATTTATTGAAATGTAACTTATTTTCAAAAGAATTTATCAGAAAAACAAAAATACTGTTTTGTTTGCGGTTGCTTGCGTTTTCGAGACACACTAAGCTCTTTAGCTTATATACCCTTAGTTTCTCTTCCAGATACTCAGACTCTTTAGGCTACTCTGTACTTGGAGCATTTCTCATTTTACTCGGATATTATATCAATATGACCTATTATATTTAAACTTTCAGATTATTATTTTATGATTTGGGACATTTATATAATCAGACTTTTGGACATTAAAATATTTTAGGATTATATTTTTGCATGCATTTTTGAATTTTAATTTAGATATTTTATTAAATAATCAGAATGTGTAAATTTCATAGACAACTCTGATATTTTACAATAACTATTATTATTTAATAGAAATTTTGTTTTATAAATAAGTAAACTTAAAATGTGTTACTTGAGGGGAAAGTTTTCAAACACGACTTCCTAGACTCGGTCTTTTTTTAGGCCGGTTTTAGGGGGTTACACTTTCAACACTTAAGACCAAATCTACCCTCGGATTCACCTTAAAAACCATAGATCCCCCACTTTTTAAAGAAACAAAATCCCATTTTCCTTTTTTTTTAAAAAAAACATAGTCGAAGCCAAACCCCCTTTGGCCATTCTTCTTTCCGACTCACCATTCGCAGCCTTGAGAAGGTTGGAAGGTTTGTTTCCGGTAAGGGAAGATTAACAGACGCGAATAAAAGACAAACGTAGAAGGTAAAACCCAAAACCCTAATCTCTACGTATGTTTGCACTGAAATGAAAAGCAAGGAGAAGGTAATCCTCAAAGCTTTTTTTTTTCTCTGTTCTCTACTGCTCAAATGACTTTGGAATGGTTACAATAGCTTAGGGTTTTGTTTATATACCCCGAATATTACATGTTTTAGGAAAAAAAGAAAATTACAGTGAAATTCCTTATTGACTGTTGCATTCCTTTGTCATGATTCATGCCAATTTCTGATTATGCTGGCTAATTCCCCAAATTTGTTTGTAACAAATTTGATAGTCTTTTGTGTCGTTGTGGCTGCAATCGGGGAGAGGACCAGAGGGCTACTGGTTGATCAAGGATGATCGATTGGGCTCGATTTTGGATCAGACAGTCACAAGGGGTTCGAAGAGGCGCGCGTGAGCTCTACGGTGCTTGGGGCGAGCGAAAGGTCTCGTGTGGAGCACGTGAGAAGCTGAAGATTGAGCTCCACGGTGGAGATTGAGCTGTGCCAAAGAAACTGATACCATTAGGGTTTTGTTTTATTAGATTAAGGCTTTAGGGTTTGTGCCAAACAGACCCTATATAATATACATGTATATATTTTTTGTCCATGGGCTTTAAATGGATTGTTAATATACAAATTAAAATTGGGGCCTTGTTTAATATTAATTGTTATATTCATACATATTTTAGGCTTTTTAATATATGCTTTAGAATAATAATAATAAAATGACCAATCATAGTATTATATAATGTGTACTACTAATACGTAATAATAAACTTTAGAACTTAAAAATCATTAATACTTAATTGTAAATAAATAGATAATAATAGTACTAGTATTTTTGCTTCTTCTAGGTTTTTTAAAGATAATTGTACATATTTAATATATATAGCAATAAAATAGTGTATTAATATGATAGACATAGTAAACAAAGCCCTTTATTGCAAAATAAAACGGGTTAACACTCTAGATAAAATTAGTGATTACAGCTGCCCCTCTTTGCTTATCCTTGTAGAACAAGAATAAAGCAAAGATGATAAACACTAATTTCATCCTACTTTCTTGTTTGAAGATTCTGAGCTACAGATTCCTCCTACATAGAATTGTTTACCCTTCCTCTTCTTGAGATCTGTAGCTACAAGTATCCGCCTCCATCGCTCTAAAGCCCTCGAGCTGCGAGTATCTGCCCCTTGTGCTATGAAGTTCTGATGTTGTGAGTTTGAAATCCCTCGCATAAAATCTTTGAGCTTTGAGTATATGTCTCATTTGCTCTAAAATCCTGATGTGGCGAGTTTGAAATCCTTCGCCTAAAATCTTTGAGCTTTGAGTATCTGCCTCATTTGCTCTGAAATTCTGATGTGGCGAGTTTGAAATCCTTTGCCTAAAATCTTTGAGCTTTGAGTATCTGCCTCCTTTACTTTGAAATCTTGATGTGGTGAGTTTGCAATCCTTTGCCTAAAATCTTTGAGCTTTGAGTATATGTCTCCTTTGCTCTGAAATCTTGATGTGACGAGTTTGAAATCATTCGCCTAAAATCCTTTTCGGGCTCCCACTTTGCAGTTTGCTCCTCTTCTTAGGAGGTACCCAACCTATCTTTTAGATATCTGTGAAAAGAGATGAAAAAGTTGTGACGATATGAGTTAGCATGTTCCTAACCTAGGGATATCTAACTAGATATGATGCATGAACAATGGGATCTGAACATTGTTCCGACGCTTTCACTTTCATGCTTAATTCTCCTTGGTGACAATACCTTATCTCATATTCGAGTTCAACCATCTGTATTCTCCTTTTTTGAACTTCTGTTCTAAAGTACCCTTTTTTCGGTTTTCACTTTAGTTTTGTTTTCCCCTAAAGCGCCCTTTCCGGGTTTTCACTTCAAAGGTTTTTTTTGTCTTCTTTTTCTTTTTTCTCTTTTTCTTCTTTTTTGTGTATATAAATTTCATGATCTTTTTCGAGTTTTCGCCTAGAGATGGCTTCATTTCCATGATCCCCCTTTTTCAAGGGACATGCTTGAATTCTGATTCGGATGGGGTTTGTCGTCTTCTTACCTTAACCTAGCAATTGAAATCTCCTCTTCGTTCGACTTTAACACAATTCTTTGTACCACATGCACTTAAAAGGTTAGAACATAGTAATACCAAGAAATCTTTTGTTTTTCATCAATCTATGTCAACCAACTTGTCGGATGTTTGTAAAAATGATAGAAGAAGTTATGGAATAATACTTTATTAATATTTCAAATGTTTAAAGTAATTCGAAAGTCACGACAAACATAGAAGAAAAGAAAAACAAAGTATGATGCTACGTCTCAATCATTGACTGCATGAATGATGCGAGAGCCCATCGACCGAAGTAGATCTCTTGCTAGAAAATTTCCACTAAAACCTGACTCCTAAGGGGGTTCGACTTTGGAATGCTTAATTTTTTAAAATTATTTGAGCTGCCTTTTTCGCGTTTTAAATTTAAATCTTCCTTTGGTTTCAAGACGCCATTTTTCGTTTTTTATCTTGAACCCTCTTTTTTCCTCTCTCTATTTTTTAAAAAAAAATACCTGAAGTGCATTTTTAGTTTTCACCATAGGTGTTTCATTTTACGAAGTGCCCTTTCGGGTTTTCACTCTGCTTTTTCTTTCTTTTCTTTTCTTTTTCTTTTTCTCCATGTATAATACCTCTTGACTGAATTAGAATTTATTGGGTTGTTTAACACCCTTCCATCCATTTCTGTTAGGATCAACGCTCATCCGGAAAAAGCCTTTTTAACAATATAAGGTCCTTCCCAATTAGGCATCCACTTCCCACGTAAATCTCTTTGAGTTGGCAAGATTCTTTTAAGTACTAGATCCCCCCTTGAAATTCTCTTTGATGAACCTACTTATCGTAAGCTCGCATCATCTTTTTTTGATACATCTGACCATGACAAATGGTTTTCAGTCTATTCTCCTCAATGAGATTCAATTGGTCAAATCGGGCTTGCATCCACTTAGTTTCTTCTATCCTCGTCTCGTTTAAAATTCAAAGCGATGGAATCTCCACTTCAATAGGTAGCACTGCCTCTGTGCCATAGACCAATGAGTATGGCGTTTACCCCGTTGAAGTACGCACAAACGTACGGTAGGCGAATAGAACAAATGACAATTTTTTATGTCAATCTTTGAAGGTGTCTGTGGTCTTGGATATGATCTTCTTGATATTCTTGTTGGCCGCTTCTATTGCTCCGTTCATTTTGGGACGATAAGTAGTATAATTATGGTGTGTTATTTTGAATTGCTCACACACTCTGGCTATCATCTTATTATTCAAATTGGTAGCATTATCAGTGATGATCCTTTCTGACAGACCATAACGACATGATTTTTTTAAGAACTTGCAAACTGTAGCTTTTGTGATGTTAGCATACGAAGCGGCCTCCACCCACTTGGTGAAGTAATCAATGACTATCAAGATGAATCAATGCCCATTAGAAGCCTTTGGGTAAATTTGGCCAATAACGTCCATGCCCCAAGCAGCAAAAGGTCATGGTGTAAAGTGACATTGGTGGGGAGTGTATCTTATCAACATAAATTTGACATCTATGGCATTTCTTCGTGTAATTGATGCAATCTCTCACAATTGTTGACCAAAAATAACCATATCTCATAATTTTCCTAGCCATTGAGAATCCACTAGCATGGGTTCTGCACAAAGCTTCATGGACTTCCGCTAAGATAATTTCGACCTCTCGAGCATCGACACACCTTAACAACATCTGGTCTTGGCTTATTTTGTACAAAACCTCTATGTCTAGAACGTATTCTACCGCCATTCTTATAATGGTTCTTTTATCATTCTCATTGGCCTCCTTAGGGTAGATTTGAAACTTGATATACTGTAGAATATTATAGTACCATGGGTTAACATTCACTTCTTCCAAATTATATTCGAATATTTGCATCTCGATTGGCCACATTTTAGCCTCAATACTTGCTTCAAACATTGCAGCCAAGGTTGCCAGAGCGTCTGCCATTCGATTATCTTCCCTCGAAAGGTAAGTAAAATTAATCTTTTCAAAGTTTCTGACTAACTCTTGAATCAAGTCATAATACTTGACTAACTTCGGATCTCTTGTTTTCCACTCTTTTCGGAGTTGGTAGATTACCAAAGAAAAATCTCCAAAAACTTAGAGTATCTTAACTTTCCTTTTAGGGGCTGCAAATAAACTCATAACACAAGCCTCGTACTCAGCTATGTTATTTGTGTAAAAGAATTCTAATCTACTGGTGAAGGGATAGTAAACGTTTTCTGGAGAGATTAACACTACCCCAATTCCATGGCCTAAGGCATTGGATGCTCCGTCAAAATAGAGCTTCATCAACTCATTCTCTAAAGTATTCTCTTCGACAGTTATGCACATCAAGTCTTCATCGAGAAAATTAAGGTTTAAAGACTCATAGTCATTTGAAGCACGACTTGCCAGAAAATCTGCTATAACACTCTCTTTTATCGCCTTTTTGACTCATATATAGTATGTCAAATTCAGACAACATTTGCCAACGAGCAAACCCCTCATTTAGTGATGGTGCTTCCATTAAGAATTTCAACGGATCCAATTTGGATATCAACCAAGTAGTATGATACATCTTGTATTGCCTGAGCCTTTTGGTAGTCCACACCAGAGCACAACACAATTTTTGAATCGGTGGATACCGCGTTTTGCAATCAATGAACTTCTTGCTCAAATAGTAAATCACTTTCCTTTTCTTCCCAGACTCATCTTGTTACCCCAAAACACAACCTATCGAATTCTCAAAGACTGTCAAGTACATGATCAAAGGCCTATCTAGAACCGGTGCTACTAGAATCGGAGCATTAGCCAAATACTTTTTGATCTTGTCTAAAGCCTATTGGCACTCTTCATCCCATACTCCTGAATTGTTCTTTCGAAGCAATTTGAATACATGGTCACACTTTTCAATCAACTGAGAGATGAACTGCGATATATAATTTAATCTCCCCAAGAAACCTCGAACTTCTTTTTGGGTCTGAGGTGGCAAGAGATTCTGGATGGCTTTCAGCTAACCACAAAGCCCAAGAGCTTACCGGATGTAACGACGAAAGTGCATTTAGCCGGGTTGAACTTTAACTGATATTTTCTCAACCTTTGAAAGAGCTTCCCCAGGTTTTGGATGTGCTCTTCTTTAGTTCGAGACTTGGCAATCATATCATCCACGTATACCTCGATCTATTTGTGCATCATGTCGTAGAAAAGGATTACTATATCTCTTTGATAGGTTGCTCTGACATTCTTCAATCCGAAAGGCATCACCTTATAACAGAATGTTCCCCGCTCAGTCACAAATGTAGTCTTCTCCATATTGCCATGATGCATTTTGATTTGGTTGTATCTAGATAATCCGTCCATGAAAGAGAACCACGAGTGTCCCGCGATATTATCGACCAAAGTGTCGATATGAGGCAAAGGGAAATTATCCTTGGGGCTTGCCTTATTGAGGTCTTTATAATCTACACGCATGTGGACCTTTCCATTTTTCTTGGGAACATGGACTATGTTTGCCACCCACTTCGAGTACTCGACGACTTTCAAGAAACCATCCTCATACTATTTTTTTACTTCTCGAATTTTAAGCAACATTTCTGTTCTCATTCTTCTTAGCTTTTGCTGGACTGGTTTACATTCTGGCTTGATCGGTAGCTTATGCACCACAATATTTGTGTCTAACCTTGGCATGTCTTGATAAGTCTATGCAAAAGTATCCTTGAATTCTAGAAGCTATTCGATCAATTCATGCCTGGTCTTAGATAAAAAAGCGGTGCCAATTTTCATTTTCTTTCTTTCTTCCTCTGTCCCCAAATTGAGTATCTCCAACTCTTCTTGATGAGGCAAGATTTGTTTGTCTTCACTTTCCATTAACCTGACTAACTCATCCGAGACCTCAACTTCTATCTCATCATCCCCTTCCTCTATTTCGGCCAAAAACAATGATTGCTCAAAATCTACCTCAGGATTAGATTTAGAATCATTCATACAGTTAATAATGGGGACCCTGAAACAAATTTGAAATGAATATGTATTGGGGAAGAATATTATTATGAATGAATGAAAATAATATATGTAAATGTAATAAAAGAATGCAATAAATATGATGTTTGTCATTTGAGAAAAAGTGGAAAGCATCCATTTTATGGAATTGGAAAACAAGCAGGTTGTATAGAAGCCCTTTACAAAAGATCCCTATTGCTCATGGGCAAAAACAAATAGGCTTGGTTCCGAGCATTACTCTGATTCAAACCTAGAAACTACAGGTAAGTCCACACTGGTTCAATTGTTGAGCGTCTCCCTCGGGAAGCAAGGGCGAATTCTGGCCAAGAACCTACCGCTCTTTCTATCTTCGGTTATTACATAAACATCCATTCCCTCTAACACCTCGCTGAACCTTTCCTCCTCATTGAGCTTGGCGCCCTCCAGACTAGCCTCGTGTAGCTTTTTTCCATATTGATTTTCCCTTCAGACACAAAGACAATTTTTATGTCGGGATAAGTTATAGGCTCTCACGGGATGTCCTCACCCTTGAATATGGCATTTCTTTGTTCCTCTCTTCTTTCATTCTAACTTTCTCTACTAATTGGGTTTATGGTCGAGCCTGAACCGATCTTTTTTGCCGATGACACTCTTAGCGCCCAAGCACCCTTGTAAGTTCCTTCCGAGTTCTTTACCTTTCTTAGCTCCTCGTCCCAAGGTCTGCCAGACCGTCATTTTGGTACAATTTGACAATCTAAGGTGTGGGATCTTACTTTCTTTCGCCAAAAAGGTAGTGTTAACAAATTCTAAGGCCTTAAAGGAGTATTCAATAGGATCATCGTCGGTTTGGATGTAAGGAGCATCGGTGGTTATGGAAGCAATGATATCTTGTTTAGCTCCCACACTTACCAATTTCTCTTCGATAAAAATTTTCAGTTTTTGGTGTAGTGATGAAGGCACGGCCCTGGCTGAATGAATCCACAACCTCCCTAATAGACAATTATAAGTTGGCCGAATATCCATTACCACAAACTCAATGACATACTTAGTAGGCTTGATTAGCAAAGGTTTCTCAATCTTCCCGATAACGTCCATTTGAGTCCCATCAAATGCCCTAATAGAGTTCTGACACGGCTTCATATGTGAACTCTCTATTGGTAACCTTTGTAAAGTTGTCATTGGCAGTATATTCAAAGTGGACTCGTTGTCGATAAGCACTCCTAGCAAGACATACCCTTTACAATGAGTGGTAATATTTAGAGCTTTGGTCGATCCCATGCCACCGTTTGGAATTTCATCATCACTGAAAGTGATATAGTTGCCCGCGGCAATGTGACCCACTATTCGGTCTAATTTGCCTACTGAGATGTCATTCAGGATGAATGTCTGGTTTAATACCTTTAACAGTGCGCTTCAGTGCTTCTTTGAGCTTAACAATAATTCTAGCACAAAAATACGTGCTTGTTGTTTTCAGAGTTGCTCGACGATGCTATACTCACTATGTTTTAGGAACTTTAAGAATTCTTGCCCTTGTGTCTCGGTTATCGGCTCAAGGATCTTCGGGGAGGCTCCTCTCCAAAACCTTTTCAGGTTCAGTCGTTACTATTTTGCCTTTGTCCTTTGGCTCTTCCGTCGTTTTGGGTGTTTCTAGTGAATAACATCTTTCGTTTCTTGTAAAATGCCTTTGTGGTTTCGAATTCTCCGATAATGAGACGTGAGCGGTGTAACTCAATGGGACCTTTCGGGTGTCCTTGAATGGAATGGAGGTCAGAGCCGAAATTCAAATTTTTAGAGTTGCCTTGAAGCCTTCACCTCTGGGTGAGCTTTCCTCCTTTGGTTTGAGCGATATGATAAAAGGTCTGTCTACCCATACTTGATCTTAGGGTTCTCCTGTGTGCACACATCTAGCTCTTTTCTTTCCTCTTTCTTCTCGAAGAATTCGATCTCCGTATTATCCATCATCTTTTGGATCACTTGTTTAAACTCCTTGCAGCATTGAACATCGTGCCCTTCTTCTTGATGATATTCACAATATGGTATGCACCCTTCATGCACGATTTCCATACCCCGATCAATCAGGCGTGCCATACATAGTTGTTGGAATACCCACCTCAAAGGAGATTTGACTTCGGACACCTCTGTCTTGACCTTTCTAGTGTACTCTTCCTCGATTGCATTCACTCCACAACCCCAAGATTTGGAAGTGAATTGGTGGCCACGTTCGGCTCATCTAGTTGCAACACCTCTGTCTTTATTAATTTTGCACAAACCTTTTTAATGCAAAATATAGTTCTCAATTGAGTGTCCCGGGACTTCGGCATGATACTCGCAGTGTGTTTTTTTGTCATACCACGCAGGGAATGGTGGTTTGAAAGGGGCAACGTAATAGGGCTACACCAAGTCAGCTTCATGCAGTCGTGAATATAATTTGACATAAGACACGGGCAAAGGAGTAAAAGACATTTTCTCACTTTCCTTCTTCGGGGCTCTAGTTTCTTTTCTATTCAAACTTTGCCCCCCGTCAGCCATGACTTGTGGCGAAGAAATAGTGATACTCTTTGAGGTCACGTAGGTTCTTGTGGTATTCACCTTGTTATCTTTCCTCTTGTAGTTCTTCCGAGAGCTCTCCCCGCTATCAATTCTTCCGCTCTTTATGGCCACCTCAATTGATTCCCCGGTTCTTACCATGTCAGCAAAATTCTGGGTGGTGTTATTTATCAACCTGTCGAACAACGCGTCCCTCAAAGTATTGACGAACAACGACGTGATCTTGTGTTCGGGGAATGATGGTTGGATCTGTGCAGCCATATCACGCCACCTTTGAGCATACTAGCGAAGACTCTCATTCGACCTTTGCCCCATTCCTTCTAACATGATTCGGTTATGGGTCATGTCGGTTACATGCTTGTATTGTTCCAAAAAAGCTCTTGAAAGATCCTTTCATGACTTGATGCTGACTTGAGAAAAGCTGAGTGTACTACCAGGTCGCGGAACCGGTCAAGCTATCTTGAAAATAATGGATTAGTAGCTTCTTATCCTTTATAAAAGCCGTTATCTTTCGACAATACATGGTGATGTGGGCTGAGGGGCATGAAGTTTCGTCAAACTTTTCAAAATTAGGAGCTTTGAATTTTGGTGGTATGATCAAGTCCGCCACAAGGCTCAAATCACTAGCATCATTTCCTTACCCATCTGCCTCTTGCAAAGTTTTGAATTTCTCTTCGAAGGCACAAAATCTTTCTTCGTATTTCTATTCCACCTTGGCCTTAATCATTTCCACCACCTCATTCATCATGTTTAGGTCTGGCACCTCAGTCTCATAGCTTGCCCCCAAATTAATGGGTTGATTTGCTGAGGCCCCTAGGTGGTGGCTAGCAGACTTCCCCATAGAATGGTTAGCAGCTACCCCTGCTATATTGATATACATTTCCTTTTTCAGATCCGGTACTTCCAGCTGAACCCTCATATGAGATTCGGTATCCTCCTATTCTTCGACACTCGAACTGTCAACAGAAACTCATTCCTTGCCTTTCATCTTTAATAGCAAGTCGGTCATCTGAGCAAAGATTAAAGCCTGAATGCGTGATTTGATCCCTGATATTATATTCAATCCCATCCAAACGAACCTCGAGGTCTTTCTGACCTTGTTCTACTCTAGCCATTCTTTCCTCCATTGCTCTTGACTGCAAACGGGTACTGTATGAGTACGGAATGGTTGTAGAGTGATTGTGACTTAAAGAACCAAAATGCTATATTTCTTCTAAAATAAAGCTTTTAAATTAGATTTAGTAATTAAATAAAGAATGCAAATAGATGTATTATGTATGAATGCAAAGAGCAGCACTGAGTTTGGCAAATATCATCGTTAAATGACTTTTATTAATGGAAATATTGTCTTGTTACAATAACTAGAGAAAACTAACTACACATATGGCAAGTTAGCGCCCAGGTCGACGACCTCCCTCAAGATCCAAACAATCTTTCCCCCTTCCTCAAATTCGTCGTCCACGCAGTCATAAAGCTCAGTGGCATCTTTCACCAGAAACTGTATCTTCTGGGTGACCTCTTGCGCCTGAGCCGTCCATTGTGCCAATTCCTACTCCTGCATCCAAATAGTGTAAGCAGGGAAATGTAGTTGCTCAAAATTTGGCATCAAGCGTACTTGAATCGCTCCCATAAGGCTTGCTACATGATCCTTGAGCCGTTGAACCTCAATTTCCAATTCTTTGACACGATCCCCTAAAGCTTAATTCTCCGAGTTACTAGCTTTTAGCTTGCTAGTCGAACCCTTATGCTTGAAGATAGACTTTTCCAAACACTTAACCTAATCTTCCAAGGTTTTCTTTTAGTGTTGTTCCTTCTCGAGCTGTCTTGAGTGAGCAGTGTGAAGGTTCTTCATCTCTTGTGTTAAAGTGGGCACTTGGTCCTTATGCTCATAATACATCATTTTGTAGTTCTTGGCTCTCGCCCTCTCCTCCTTGAGTCGGGACTCTAACCCCTCGCTTGGTCTGCCTTCCACGACTCTTTTGCTCTTGTTTAGCCTCTTAAGTTTTTGAATTTCTTCCTTCTCCAACTTGAGCTCGAGTTGGTCTTTCTTTCTTTCTTTGTAGACTTTTAATCACCCCCTTAAACTGTGTCTTTTCCAATTCGAAGTCAAACTTTTCTTGGTTAGCTTTCTCTTCGAGCTTGAGGTATCTCTTTTGCTCTTCTTCAAGCTGTTTTCTTATTAACTTAATCTCGGTAGGAAGCGTGGCTAACCTCTCCTTCATAGACCTCCTCCTATCAGGATTCAATTGAGGAATGTTATCATTGACTCGGCTAAACTGCCATGATTCGTACTCAGAGGTGACCATATAAGGAGCATTCATAATCCTAACCCGTCTTGCGTTCTTCCAAGTTGAAGAAGCATTATACATCGCCGCCTTGTAGCCTTTCTCTTTCTCATAATTCATGTTGAACTCGTTTATGCCTTTGGTGGCCGACAAAAATTTCTTTGAGCAATACTATCTCAAAACCAGAAGAGGTGTGTAAGCTGTATGCCCCCAAAGACCAAGTAGTGGTACCCAAGAGTGTACTCCGCATCTATAGAGGATATTTTTGCCAATAACCATGGAGCTCTCCAAACTATGTCCTCTTTTAGATTTCGGAGAACATCTAGCCAAACTTCATCAGATCTTCGTGTTGGCCAATCTCTTTTCACAAGAATTCCTCTAATGGTGAGAATTTGTCGTCGTAGAGAGGTTTTGAGAAACTGACATCTGACCATAGGTGACTGTAGAACCAAGCGGTCAAAAGCTGTAGGCATCCTTGGAAGCGACCTCTATTGTTCTCCTTACAAAACCTCAAAGATCAAAAAGTTTTGGCCAAAATTACGGGTATTGAATTGGTCCCGCCATTCAAACGAACAAGTCCAAAACTGAGGGATTGATAATCCCTAATGCTCGAGGAAAAGGCACCAACCCATAGACCAACAATGTAAAGAGGTCCCGCTGAACTCGGCCTACGAGATGTATGGAAGCTAAGGCTAGGATTCCCCCCACTTAAGATATTCTTTCTTATTCCAAGTGGTGGCTTGATGCTCGAACCAAGATAATAACGTGTTCAAAAATCTACTAAGCTTGCCTCGAAAGGTTTTGTTCTTCGTAGGCATAGAGTAGACCCGATTCTCGTCGATCTTCTTGCAATTTATGAGATCTTGGTATTCTTCGATTGTCGGAGTCAAATCAAAGTTACCAGTCGTGAAACAACTGTAAGCTGGGTTCCAAAATCCCACCAAAGCTTGTAGTAGTGCTTGGTCAACCGGAACATCTAGCAAGTATGCAAAGTCACCTACTCTTTTTGAAAGCATTTCTCGTTTCGAGATCCCAACTATTCTATACCGGCTTCAACCCAGACATATCGTTGAACTCCGTATTCATGAATGTCTCAGTTGCCATTGCTGACCTGAACCCGACAGAAATGCAATCTCCATCATGTAGTTGCCCTTCTTCTTACCATCTTTGCACATCGGAGTTCTTTTCATCACTGCTACGAATCAAATCTCTCATTGATCTGGTCTTTAATTTTAGACTATTTCTAATTCAATGTGCTCTTCATGATATGACAAAATATGCAAAACAAAAGGTAAAAAGGAAAAGGGATGAGACAAAAAGAAATGCGTTAGTCATAAGATAAACAATATGACGAAAAAAAGAAAAGATAAACACAAACGAAATAAGTGAAAGGCAAGCACATAAAGAAAGCCCTAGCCACATAAATTCTAGTTCGCTAAGGTCATCCACGTGGCTCTAGTGTGGCGAGCTTCTTAGATTCTCACACATGAGTTCGGTTCTAATTGAGGGTACCCGAACCTATCTCATTACATGCTAAGGCAACAAGAACCCCAATTCTGGCCCATTACAAGCTTGCGAATTGGTTTCGGTTCGAGGGAAAGCACAACCTAATGACATGGAGGGCTACTCACGTGTCAAAAGGTGTGGATTCCGAAAGTGAATTACCGACCCGTGGAGGGCTATTCACGTGGGTATGTGGCGTTTCACTCCTACCTAAGGGACGGAGCTCAGGTATTGAGCTTGATGAACATGGTGCAACACATGTCGGTGATTCCTTAGAAATTAAATAAAAATTAATCCGAAGACCACCAATTATCAAAGCCCGTACAATCGTAGTCACATTTTCAAGTAAGGATCAACCTTGTTAAAATTAATTAAAACTCCAATAATTTCCAATCATTAAAGCAACAAATATTCTTTTGGCCTAACTCTCTTTTTGTTTTGTAAAAACAAGAATTGGTCCCCAGCGGAGTCGCCAAGCTATCGCGATGGCTTTGGCTTTTAAAAATTCGAAGCTACAGGTTTTCCTATATTTTCCTAAAATTTAGGTTTAAGGGGATTTCTTTTGAAAAATTCGTATTTTTTTGAAAACGATGAAGACTTGGAGTCGCCACCGGCCATTTGGATAAGGCAGGTTGGACACAATAAAACCAAATATTCGCTTTGGAAGGGTTCGGGAGTTGGTTACATGTGGGGAAGGATTAGCACCTTCATCATGCCCGAAAATCGGTACCAAAATATTTGTTGCTTTTAAATGGATGAAAATTGATGAAATTTGAATTGAATTTAATTTGGTGAACTTATTTGAAAATTGACTTTAATTGGACGAGCTTTATCAAATTGGTGGGTTCAAATTAATTGGACATTTAATTAATAAGGTTGACGATACATCAGACCATAGATTAAATCGACATCATATAAGTTTGACTGCCATGTTAATTTATGGTTAGAATCTTGTACGTCACATTTATGCATGGTGCAAACAGTTAAGATATGATGTGATGATTTGTCGATTTTTAATTATCATTAACCTTGGGCCGGTAAGGATTAATTCAAGTATTTTGGTCAACATCCTTTAAGCTCGGACTGTTACGACACAAATACCGAAATTAATAAGTACCTCTTTTTTCATGATTAAAATTAATTAATTCAAAATAAATGGGTCACATAATGACAATTAAAGATGGATGCCAAATAAAAGCTCAAAATTAAACACACAAAGGCCCACTAAAGCCCTAACCTAAAAGGCTCAAATTATGGAAGTTTAATTAATGATCTAATTATTAACTAAATGAATCTAATATTAATCCTAAGTTAATTTACCCTAAAAAAACTATAACCCTAACAAATTATGAATTACCTTATAACATGATAATTAATTCGATCATTTTTAAACTAGTATTCCAATAGGCTAAGGATACTATTTAAAATAGATCAAGTTAATTAATCACGGTTTTGATTTAAATGTCAATCTAATCTCCATATTAATTTTATCTTAAAAGTAATTAAGAAGTTTTCAATTAGTTTAATGAATTTAACATTCATCCCAATAAGCCAAGGGTAAATTTAAATTTACTAAATTAATTCGAACCCTATGTCTAATTACGGCTCTAAAAATTATCTCAAATTAATCTAATTAATTTAAAGATTGTGCCTCTATGAGACGAGCACACAATTTTAAACTAATTAATTTAATTTGCTTAATTCTAACCTAAGATTAACTTAACAACCCAAAGCCCACCTAAACTAAAGCAAACCCTAAGCCTAAAAACACAAGAAGGCCCAAACCACCTAAACTAAACCTACGCTAAAAAACCATATATGAATATACATATATATTATAACTATATAAACATATACATTATATAGATTTAAAACTATTATATATATATTAAAAACTATGTATTATACACATTATAAAAAACTCTATTATATATTTGATAAAAAACTTTATACTATATATATTGCGAAAAATATATTATATGTTATATAAAACTATATATTATATTACGAAGAAACTATATATTATATTATAAAAAGCTATATTCTATATGTTATAGAAATTATATATTATGAAGACCATATTTTAAATACTATAAAAAACTGTGTATTATGAAAAATCATATGGTACATATACGTTATAAAACTAAGGGTTATAAAAGTATATACTATATGTTATAAAAACTTTGTATCATAAAAAAGGTATTATAAAAACATATGTTATATGCATGTAAAGAAACTATAGCTTATAAAAAAAACATATATTATATATAGATTATACATATATTATATGACATGTCACATAACATACACATACTTAATCTCAAATTAAGCACATAACCACAAATCCACATCAGAACCAAACGAAATAATCTAACATTAAGAAATTAAACTAGAAGAAAAGGCAAAAGAAATGCAAGACTTAAATTAAACATATTGGAAAAGGACTAAATTAAAAAGAATTAAAAGCTTTAGGGCCCAAAGCAAGTAAAACATAAAAGGAAGGCGAAACCGCGAAGTCTTTTGAAATCCCAGGGACCTAGGATGGGGTTTAAGAAGGCGGAAGGACCCACGGCGTGATTAAAATAGGGCAGAGGGGTTTAATGAAGCAAATACCCCATTTGTCATTTAAAACAAATATAAAGACGATTTTTGCTAAAAACAGAAGAAAAAAAACCCTTAAAACTGATATTTTTCTCTTGCTCTCTCCTTCACCTCTCTTTTGTTTTAAAAACAAATTTCGTCCCTAGCGGAGTAGCCAAGCTGTGATGACGTTTTTTTGGAAATTACTAAAGTATCCTACTTTTTGAAGAATATTTGTTTAAAATGGGAAAAAAATTTAGAATATTCGTGTTTTGGAAAACAACAAAGATTTGGAGTCGCCACCGACCACTTGGATAAGGTAGGCCGGACACCACAAAACCAGAGATTTGTTTTGAAAGAGTTCGAGAGTTGGTTACATGTGGGGAAGGATTAGCACCCCCATCACGCTCGAAAATCGGTACCAAAATATTTATTACTTTTAATCGAAAGAAATTGTCAAAATTTGAAATGAATTTAATTTGATGACCTTAATTGAAAATTGACTTTAATTAAACGGGCTTTATCAAATTGGTGAGTTCAAAATAATTGGTCATTTAATTAATAAGGTTGACGGTACATCAGACCATAGATTAAACCGACATCATATAAGCCTGATTGATGTGTTAATTTATGGTTCGAATCTCGTACGTCACATTTATGCATGGTGCAAGCAGTAAAAAATGATGTAATGATTTTTATCACGTTTTAATCTTACCTTGGGACGGTAAGAATTAATTGAAATATTTGGTCAACATCCTTTAAGCTCGGACTGTTACAACACAAATATCGGAATTAATAAATGCCGTCCTTTTTAAGATTTAAAATTAATTAATTTAAAATAAGTGGGCCTTATGAATGACAATTAACATGGATGTCATCTAAAAGCTTAAAATTAAACACACAAAAGCCCACCTAAGGCCCTAGCCTATAAAAGCCCAAGTTATGGAAGATCCAATTATTGATCTAGTTATTAATTAGGTTAATCTAATATTAACCCTAAATTAATTAGCCCAAAAAGACCAAAAGAACTAACAAATTATGATTTATTTTGTAACATGACAATTAATTCGATCGATCTTAAACTAGTATTTCAATAATCCAAGAATACTATTTAAAGTAAATTGAATTAATTAATCATGGTTTTAATTTAAATGTCAATCTAATCTCCATGTTACTTTTATCTTAAAAGTAACTAAGAAATGTCCAAACTAATTTAATGAACTTAACATTTATCCCAATAAGCCAAGAGTAAATTTAAATTCACTAAACCAATTCGAACCCTAATCTTACTAAGGCTCTAAAAGGCTAACCCTAAATTTAATTTAATTAAGTTAAAAATTGTGCCCCTATAAGCCGAGCACACACTTTAAATTAATCAAATTAAATTACCTTAAACTACCCTAATGCTTAGCGTAACCAAGAATTTAGAAACAAAAGAAAACCTATGTACGTGTAAACACTCGGCAGGAGCCCATTATACATGACTTTAAAGTATAAACTATATGACATACAGGGTGCGGATCTAAGAATTTAAACTTGGTAGTTCATCCACCGATAATAAATACAATTGTATATAAGATAAGAGTAGATTGGATAAGTCATCAAAATTACTTGCGATGTTCATAACTGACATGACAAAAGACCATTCAATCACACCTAAATGAATATATGTAAGAGGTCCACTATGATTTAGTTACTAACTCTCTTTAATAAAACACGTGTATAGAGGAATTCACATTAGTTTATACAAATTTTCTCCCTAATCAAATCATTCCAAAACATTATTTTTACAACTAATGCTCTGAACACAAAACATTTTATATTACTTGTAAGTAACTGAAACCATCTAAAATGACTTCCCACACTTTTATATGAATGATCACTAATCTTTATCACCACCAGTTCTTTATCAACTTCACTTTTTTAATGAAAATACACAGACTTGCTAAGAATTTAAGAAATTTGTTAAATAATAAAAATCTAGTAACTTAAGAAGTTTAATTATTAATTTATTTTAAAATAAAAGAAAATTAATAAAGTAGTTCAAAAATATATGAAATTATTAAGAAAACTATATAATAATATGAAAACCTTAACTTTTGTAAAAAAATACGGGATAGCAATAAATAAAACTGAAGGTTTTCATAAATAATTTTAAATATTTTAATGAATTTAATTTTAATGTAGATACTAATTATAGATCTAACATTAAAAATAATTATGAATCTATTTAATTTATAAATTTGTTAACAAGGGTATACATACGATTTGGAGAAAATGTCTAAATTGATGTCTTTTTTAAGTATTAAGGGTTTAATTTATTGAATTATTTTGAATTAGGATTAAATTGGTAGAATATATAAGTTTTGAGGACTAAAACTATCATTATACCAAATCTCGTTAGATGTTCGTTTGTATTTTAACAGAGGAGTGATCTGAGCGTAACTAAAACTTTAATTGAGTGATCTAACTATAATTTTTAATAATTGAATGACCCAATTGTAATTTTATTAATAATTAAGTGAACTGTGATGTAGTTTATCCAATTTTTTTATGGTAGGTCACTTGACCTTTGGTAGATACGCCCCCTGATGACATATATATAAATATAATAAAGAATCACATATCTAAATACATATATATGGGTGAACATATATACAAGAAAGGATGAATGTAAAACGGAATATATAAAAAAATAAGTAATAATATATACATATATAAATCTAAACCATATTATATATGAAAGGTATAATAGTGTATAAAACATATAGCATATGAAATATGTATAACAAAGGGCAAGAAAATGAATAAATAAACATGAATACACATACGTACTCTATGCTACACGAGAAAACCAAACATGTTAACAGATTCGATATAAACCCAAATAATAATAATAATAATAATAATAATAATAATAATATACAAACAAGCAAGTAAGTAAATCAAAAGTAAACTAGCCCAGCAAGATAATCCAATATCATTTGGAATTGGCCCAATAAATAACAAATAAGTGTTGATAAAAAGGTACCTAAGCCCAACTGCTTGGGGCTTTACAAAAGCTGGCCTGGTAAGGTCCAAAGAGCTCTGGTCGAGTGCTGGGTCGGATCCAGTCCATAACTAGGTTTGGTACTGGTTTACCCAGTGTAGCGACCCTTTTTTTTCTTTTTTGAAAAAGAAATTTTGCCGTGTTAAGGGCGTTTGTTTAGAAAATAATTCGGCTACTAATTATCCGCTAAATTATTAATGAATATCTTTTGGAAGATTGGAAATTTCTTTTGAAAACTTTAAATTTTCCAAAACGATGAAAACTCGGAGTCGCCACCGGCAACTTGTGTAAAATTAGGACGGGCACCATAAAACCAGAGATTTGTCGCGAAAGGGTCCGAGAGTTGGTTACGTGTGGGGAAGGATTAGCACCCCCATCACGCCCAGAGATCGATACCAGAAAATTTGTTGCTCTTAAAAGGATGAAAGTTGTTGAAATTTAAATTGAATTTAATTTGATAGTCTTAGATAAAAATTAATCTTGATTTTGCGGCCTTATCGAATTGGTGGATTCAAATTAATTAGACATTTAATTAATAAGGTTGACGATATATCGGACCATAGATTAAACCGACATCGAATAATCCCAACTGTCGTGTTAATTCATGGTTCGACTTTCATACGTCACCTTTATGCATGATGCAAACACTTAAGTATGATGTGATGATCTTGTTAACTTTTAATCCATTTACCTCGGGATGGTAAGAACTAATCCGAATATTTGGTCTACATCCTTTAAGCTCGGACTGTATGACACAAATATTGGAATTAATAAATACCTCCATTTTTATGATTTATATTGATTAGCGATGCAATAAGATTAAAGATTGCATGAATGTCAATCGAGGTATGTCAATCAAGGGCACAAGTGTAAACATTTAAAAGGAGTGGCCCAATTTGATGTATAGCCTAATTACGTATTTAACATTAAAAGATTAAGAAACCCAATTTATGGTGACTAAATTGTAATTTAATGCTAAGTTAAACTTAAAATTGATTTTTCCTTGAAGTGATTAAGAAAAATTCAATCAATTTAATGAATTTAACGTTTACTCCAATAAGCCAAGAATAAACTTAAAATCACTAAATTAATTCAAACTCTTATTTAACTAAGGCTTTAAAAAAATAGGGCTAATTTTAATTTTAGGATCGTGCCCGAGCACACGATCTAGATTAATTGAATTAATTTACTTAAATTAAACAAAAGCCCAAAATGCAAAACAAGGCCTAAGGCCTAAATTATGATTATGTAAAAAAGGGCCCAAAATATTTTAGGTACCATCATATATTTAAATAATATAACATAAAAAACTTATTATTTAAAAATATATATTAGAGTACATTATGTATAAAAGTTATGTAATGTATAAAAAAACTATTATTTGAAAGTATACATCAAAATGAATTACGTATTAAAGTTATAATATATATAAAAACTTAGTATTTAAAAATATACATTATTCATTTTTTTCCGAAATCTTTTATATACTTTAAACCATATCAAGAACCATATATTATTTCATTTTCACATTACATTATCATACAAAAGAAAACTTTACATTTTATGCACAAAAAATTATACTCTTCAAAATTACTCAATATACCTTGAAAACTATACATTATTTCCAAAACATGTATGTATTGTTTTATAAGATCATATTGTGCTTTGAAATATATATATATATATATATATATATTATATGTCATGGGTACAAATTATACTTTACATAATTCTATCTTATTCTTTAAAGCCATCATATTGAAAGCATCTATTTCATAAAACCATTATATACTAAAATATATTATACATTAAAATATTTCGATTTTTATTTATATATATATATTGTACCAATTCCTATTTTATTCGGAAACGTATCATAAATTGAAAAACATTCACAATTTTTTTACTAATTTCTGATTTACCAACAAATGTATATTAGATATAAAATTGTACGTCACATTTTGATTTATGCTAAACCTAAGTACACATTAAATTCCTAAAATGCATTCTGTTCGAGTTAATTTTATCCCTAAAATTATCATCACAACTTAGCAAAACAACATAAGAATTAAATTGCGAATATTAAACATAAACATGCAAAATTTAAACTAAAAAAAAGAATAAATAAAACTGGAAAAAAGGACCTAATTGTGAGAAAATAAAATACAAAGGCAAAATTAAAAGAAATGATAGGGATGTAATTGAAAATTTTGAAAAACTATAAAAGACCCAGGGGGTAATTTAAAAAGGTAGAATGGCTTCCCATGGTAATTATCCCACATTGAGGGACTAATAATGCAATTGGACCATGTGGAAGCCCTTTTGGCGTGATTATTTAGGGCGGAGGGACTAAAAGTGAGATTATACCATTTAAAATTTTATAACGTTATATATACCCCTATTTATCCGAATATTAGATTTTTCATTCATTTTTTTGTGTTATAACAAACCCCTCCCCCCAGAACGCTCTGAGCGTTCTTTATGTTCATTTGGTTCATCATGAACCCAGATTCCGTCGGCATCCTCCTCCGCTATAAATCCTAGAAATCGGTCACCCCCTTGGTCGTGTCGGCCGCCGTAAACCGACCAAAAAAACCCTATTTTTAGACCGAACCTAAATCCTAACCCTATTCTAACAAAATCAACCTTTCCCAGTTAAGAAACCCAAAAGCGTAATCAAACGAAGGGCTTCCGCCGCCGCATGCTTTCCCCATTTTACCATACCCAGCCTTGAAGAGGCCCCGGCTTATCAATGGAGGAGCGTCGAACAGAAGAAACCAAAACAACGCGAGGAAAATCTACATGGGTAAAACCCTAACTCTATTTTTCTATCATTTTTTATATATAAACATGCATTTAGACAAACTGAAAAAGGAATAAGATATACCTCGAAAGAATGTTTTTTGTGTTTATTGCTTCTATTTTTTTAACTGCCCTCGTTACAAATGATGCATTACATGATTATATCTTCTGATTGTTCATTTCCCTATTGCCTATGATTTACAAGTTTAAGAAAACTTGAAATGCTATTACTGTGGATGATGATGCTCTGACATGCCCCTCTGTTTTTTATGTGTTTCTCTGGCTCTGTGGTTGAGGGTCGACATAATTCTCGGCATCGATGAAGGTCGTTCGGGGAGTGGGTCACACTCGAGCGTGGAAGCTGGGGAGCCAGCGCGTGGGAGCCGAACAGTTGCGGACGTGAGGAACACGCGCGCCTGGGGATCTAGGCAGTCATCTCGAGCTGGACCGTTGGATCAGATCTGATCCAACGGCCAGATGCTGGCGGCTGCAAAATGGACAAGAGGGGATCAAATTAGTGTTAGGGTTTTTTGTATGCCAAACATGCCTTTGTGTTGTTATTATATATATATTTTTTGGGTTTTAAATGTAATGGACCTGGACATTTATAAAACACTGGCTTTAATTTTTATTATGATATATATTTTTATTTTCTTAGATAACAATAATTCATGATAATAATACTAACGTATAATGTATAGGTACGCATACATATTACATATACGTGAACACATGTACATACAAACAATAATACACTTATAACGTGTACATATAAACACATATGCAATATACAACATCCATATTTAAGCGATAATGGCATTGAAATAACTAATACATATATATATATATATATATGCACATAATATAAACACATATAATATATTAATAACACATACATATACTACATGCGATACGTTTATGTTTTAAATAGACACTCATAACGAACACTTATTTATGATATACACTTTATATGTATAGTAACACACATGAGTCCACTTTATAATAACCTAATAATAGGATAAACATATAAGCCCATTATTGAAAAATATATAAAAACGGTTAACCCTGGACAAAATCAGTGATTACAACTGCCCTTCTTTGCTTATACTTGTGAAACAAGAATAAAGCAAAGACCATAAGCACTAATTTTGTCCTACTTCCCTGTCGGATGATTTGCTCTCTCGAAATGGCAGTGAGCAATTTGAGATAACTTGTTTCCCCGAAACGACAAAAAACAAGTGGGTAGCACTGGCATGCCTTTCACGATCAGCATTGGACAAACCAATTACCGAATGACTCATTCCTCCGAAGCAACAGTGAACGAATCCAAATATCTTTCGAATGGCTCATTCTTTCGAAGCGGTAGCAAATGAATCCAAGTGACTTTGCTTTCCTGAAGTAGTTGAAAGCAATCTTAGTGACGCCAGGATGTCCTTTCGAAATGGCAGCAGACATAACATGATGAAGACAGCATGTTCCTCCGAAGCGGCAACGAATAAATTGAAGTTCTTCAAATGAGGGTTCCATGAAGGCTTCCCCTCTTTGTGAGCCTGAACGGATAGGCTAACTTCTTCTTCCCCTTTTTTGAAAGGTTCTATTGTCTAGCCTTTTTCATCGGGAAGTGGTGTTTTCGAAATCCTTTGCTTGGAAATTCTATCCAAGTTTCCACTCTAATGTTTGTTTCTCCTCTTAAGAGGTCTCCCCTTTTATCCTGTAAAAAAGAGACGAAATGATGCGATGGTATGAGTTAGCATGTTCCTAACCTAGGAATGTCTAACTAAGTATGATGCATAGATAACAATAATTCCCTCAGACATTTCTTCTTCTTAGTCCCTTGATTTCGACTTTCCTTTACTTTCTTCCCCTCTCTCTTGTGACGGTTTTGCCTCATTTGTCACTCGGATTCACCCTTTATGCCCCCTCTCGATTCCTTTATTCTAAAGTGCCTTTTCAGGTTCACTTTTAGACTTGTACTTCCAAAGTGCCCTTTACGGGTTTTCACTTCATTTTTCCTTCTTCTTTTTTTTCGTTTCTTTTGGGTGCCCTTCCGGGCTTTTGCCTTTAGTTCCCTCAATAATGAGTGAGGTACTCACTGTCTTTCTTTAGTAAATCTCGTCAATTTCACCCCAATGATCATTTTGCCTCAACCTTGGCAAATTCGCCCTCTATCCTGGAATAACCTGCACTCAATAGGTTAACTCATAGTAATAACCAAGAAATCTTTTGCTTTTCGTGACCTATGCCAATTCACCTGCGAGATGATGACAAGACGGATAACAAAAATAATATTTTATTAATACTTAGAGAAACATTAACAAAATTTTGAAAGCCATGGCAAACATAAAAAAGAAAAGGCGCAAATAGCGCTGACTGTATGAACAATGAGAACTCATCAACCACAATAAACATTTTACTCACCATCTTGGGTTACAACTTTTAATGACCTAAGGATTGAAGCGTTTTCCTTTGACGAAGTCTGTCAGTCATTATGCCAAAATTCATGCATATCTGAACCTTCATGTTCAGATTTTCAATTCAGATCACCCCATGGTTTTAGGACGCCCATTTTAGGGTTTTGCCCTAAACCCTCATTCTTCTTTCTTTTCTTTTTTCTTTCTTTATTTTTTCTCTTTTTTCTTTTTTTTCTTTTTTTCTTTTTTTCTTTCCTTTTTTCTTTCCTTTTTCTTTTTCTCTTTCTTTTTCTTCTTTCTTTTTTAGGCATAATACTTTTTCACAGAGTCCGAGTTTACTGGGTTGCTCAACTCTTTCCCATCCATCTCGGCTAGGATTAATGCTCATTCGGAGAAGGCCTTCTTTACAACATAGGCCCTTCCCAATTAGGCATCCACTTCCCTCGAAAGTCTTTTTGGTTAAGTAAGATCTTTTTGAGCACCAGATCCCCCTTTTGAAACTCTATAGGGTGAGCTTTCTTGTTATAGGACTGCATCATCCTTTTCTAATACATTTGGCTATGGCAGATGGCCTTCAACCTTTTCTCTTCAATGAGGTTTAGTTGATCAATTCTGGCTTGTATCCATTCAGCCTCGTCCAACTTCACTTCGTTTAGAATTCGGAGCGATGAAATTTCCACCTCGATGGGTAACACCGCCTCCGTGCCATATACCAAAGAGTATGGAGTTGCCCTGGTGGAGGTCCTTACAGAGGTCCGATAAGCAAATAGGGCAAAAGGTAGCTTTTCATGCCAATCCTTGTAATTTTCTGTGGTTTTTGCTATGATCTTCTTTATATTCTTATTTGCCACCTCTATTGCTCCGTTGATCTTAGGGCGATAAACAACAGAATTGTGATGTACAATTCTGAACCGTTCACACACCTCATTCATCATTTTGTTATTCAAGTTGGAAGCATTGTCGATGATGATCCTTTTGGGCAAGCCATAACGACATATAATTTTTTTCTTGAGGAACTTACAAACTGTCGCTCTTGTGATGTTGGCGTACAAGGCAGCTTCTACCCATTTGGTGAAGTAATCGATGGCTACTAAGATGAAGTGATGCCCATTAGAAGCTTTCGGGTGTATCTGCCCAATGACATCTATCCCCAGACAGCAAAAGGCCAATGCGAGTTCATGACGTGAAGTGGTATTCGCGGGGAATGTATCTTATAGCGTAGATTTGGCATTTATGGCATTTCTTTGCATAATTGATGCAATCTCCCTCCATTGTTGACCAGAAATAGCTGTATCTCATGATTTACCTAGCCATCGAGAAGCCGCTAGCGTGGGTTCCGCACAAACCTCCATGAACCTCTACTAAAATGGTTTTGGCCTCCCAGGCATTGACACACCTCAACAGTATCTGATCTTTGCTTCTTTTATACAAAACTTCCCCATCAAGGACGTACCATGATGCCAACCTTTTGATAGTTCTTTTTTCATTATCGTTGGCGTCCTTTGGGTAAGTTTGATATTTGATTTATTGGAGGATGTCGTAATACTATGAATTGCCATCCTTTTCCTCCTCCAAACTATAGCAATGGACCGGCACCTCAAAAGTTTACATCTCGACCGTCCCATTTACTTTGAACACGGCAACCAAGGTAGCTAGAGCGTCAGCCATTTGGTTGTCCCTCCGAAACGAAAATGAACAAATAGCAATTCTTCAAATGAAGGTTCTATTCCTCTTGGGCCTAAGAATAGGCCATTATGCTAAAATTTTCCATTCTTCATGAACCTGAACGGATAAGATATTTTTTGACTTTCCTGACTGAAGATTCCTGAGCTATTGAGCATTTGCCTTATTCGTTCTAAAATCCTGATATGGCAAGTTTGAAATCCTTCACCTGAAATCCTTGAGCTTCACATACTTGCCTTCTTCGTTCTGAAATCCTAATGTGGCGAGTTTGAAATACTTAAGCTGAGAGTATTTGCCTCTTTCGCTCCGAAACCCTGGTATGGTGAGTTTGTACTCCTTCGCCTGAAATCCTTTCTTAGACTTTTACTTCGTCGTTTACTCCTCTTCTTAGGAGATATCTGACCTATCTTTCAAATATTTTGGACTCCCGGTCACTTCCTTCTTGTTCCATCAATCACGATCTTTTCTTGACTTCCTATTCATTTTTTTGTAATGGTGGTTCCTCATCTCACATTCGGGTTCAACCTTTTATCCCCATTCCCTTGAGTTCTTGAACCTTTTTTGCTTTAAAGTGCCTTTACAGGTTTTTTTTTAAAGATTTTCTTTTTTCTTCTTCTTTTTTTTATTCTTTTCTTCTGGGTACCCTTACGGGTTTTCGCCCTTAGTCCCTTGGATTTCAACACAAGAGGCATTTACTGTCCTTTCTCGGCAGGTTTTGTATCTGATGTCCTCTCGCCTTAGCTTTGGCGGATTTTTTTTCATGTCTTGAATAAAATGTTAGTTTCATCTTGCTTCCTTGACTTCGTCTTTAAGATCGCGAGTTCCTTCGAAACCTCTCGCTTTTTCATGGCTGGTTCTTCGTACTATGAATCCTTCTATGCACCAATTTCTATTGTGTTGACATCTTAGCATCATGCTGGGATGGTTTACTGAGAGCCCAGAGGTCTTGATGGGAAGCACAACGGCTTCTGAAGCTTAAAACTTGCTCTCCTGGCTACAAAAGTCTTTGATCTTTCACCAAAGCTCAGGGTTTAGAGTGGTTCTTCTCAAAGTTCTTCATTCCCCAAGGTCCAAGATTCGAAGGTGAAAGCTGCTTTAATCAGGTCGGATTTCTTCAATCTTCACAAATGTTGACGAATCATGGATCCTTCTCATTTCGAACTTCTTGTATTATCCACAAAGATTCTGCCTTTTCTTTAGGTTCATCTCATCATGAACTTCTTATCTTTCTATCAAGGTTGATGTCTGAATAGTTATTCTCATCATAAACTACTCATTCTCTCGGACGAGCTATTATTGTTATAGACCATTCCCTCTTGGCTAAGCGAGTTCTTCTCATTAGGAGCTTTTTAAATCTTTGTTGGGCAAGTTCTTTTCTTTGGGGACTCGTCATATTTACTAAGATCTATCTCTCCAAACGGGCAGTTTCAGGTCCAAACCTTTTCTAATCTTTGAATCTGTCAAAAGCCACCAGAAATGATTTGATGATATGAGTTAGCATGATCCTAACCTGGGGATGCCTGACTAATATGATGCATGAAAAATGACATTTTTAGAGATAATGGGGAAGCATTTTTGCTTTCTGGTTGATCACCCCTTAACTTCCACAACTTTTGTCTTCGTTAAATCTTCACTTGTAACTTATCTTGAAAGGACATTACTAGTCTATACTAATTTGACTAAGATCCGCCTTCCAAGCACTGCCCCACTCAACTTGGCTTCGTTATTTTCCTTTCATTGACTCTTCATGATGAGTCGTCTTCATTCTCAACATTAGGATGCATACATGCCCCTAAACTTTCCAAATCTTTCTCATTTCCATAAGGTCTGATCTTCACTTTTATTGACTAATCCTTTCTTCTTCGTTCTTTTAGAAAAGAGATGTTCACTCGCACCAGTCAGAACAACATTGCCCTTACTTAAATTGGGCTTAACCGTTGTCTCTTCATGGACTCTTCAAGATGAGCCTTCTACAATCCCCTCATTCAGGTGAACTCATGCCCGTTAGATTTCCAAATTTTCCTCATTCCCAAATCTCTAAACGATCCTAGCATATGAGATCTTGCTATTGCTCTCTTCGTAGTCACTGACAAATTATGCTATGTCAACCATGTAGACCCTTGATCTAAAGTTGTATAGAAAAACCGTCATCGTCAACTACTCGAAAAAGTCCAAAATAGTGACATCACCATCACCCAAGACTCTTGAAGAAAATGTTCAAGCCATAAATCCCCTACGTGAACAGATCCATCTCCGTGACCTCATTCGGGTGTGTAGGTATGCTCCTATGAAAAAGGCGGTGTTGTCCCCACGACTCTCAATCAAGCCTTTACCCCAATCTTCACTCATTTCGGTTAAGGTTCTAAGCTCCAATGGAAAATCTCGGGACTTCGACTGCTTTGTGTAAACCTAATCCTTATGAACACTTTTCTAATTAAGCAAAGTGGTATACTCCTCAATTGTAGATATCAAGTTCTTCATTTTAAAAGTGAAGCAACAGAAAGTGGGATTCCAAAACTAGAAGATGGCTCGAAGGCCGATTAACTCAGATATACATCAAGCGCGTAATGTCACTATAACTCTCACGGAACCTAGTTTGCAACCGTCAATCCCATCCTTCCCAGATCTGCTTCAACTCCCACAACTCATTTTGCTGTAAGGCAACATAATTATACCTCGCTCGCTTGGTAACCTGTTGCCTTGTACCCTTTGGCTGACTTCTGACCAATGTCAGACAGTTGAGTCGATGCCTTCCTTCTTAAGATACCAAACCTTTTAGTTTTTTTCTCCTGACCTTAGTAGCACCTCATCTCTTCCTCGGGTTCAACAGTTACTTACCCTTGACCCATTGGTATGGTCCTTCTTCCATCTCAATGCTAGGCCGAAGACATGCCCCATGAGTCTCCAAATTTTCAAGATAATTCAATCTTTGTTTTACTGAGCCAACCAAGGCCTTATGGTAGATACTCTTTTCGGTTCCTTGAATCGTGTAGTGCTATTATTCTTGTTAGAATCGATGACAGGCTTGCGCTAGGCTGATCATGTACATATCTGGTATTGCACGCCAAACTTCATTCCAAAAGTGCGGAGAGATCTTATTCTTTCTTTTTATTTTCTTTTTTTTCATCTACACATTGGTTTTCTAGTCAATATTTCAACTGATGATGCCTTTTGGGTTAATATACAAAATCAAAATTAATAATAAAAGAATAGAATGCTTCGGATATCAAATGTAAGAGCGTCTTAGATTCGATCCCCGGTGATCAAAAGTTTGCTTTTGAATGTTGCGGCAATATTTATGAAATCCCTCTTAGATTGCTCGGTTTATCCTCATGATTATGGTACTTGCTTGATCTGTTCGAAAACTCCTCCTCCTAGTTCTCATTATCTTTCTCTATAAAAAAGTTTAAGCTTTTCGACTTTTATTTAGCCCATGGAATGTGGATAATGTCATTCTAAGAATTCTTAAGCTTAAGTGCATACTTCTGATTATAATCAAAATTATGTCAGTGTCCTCAATGATTCATCTTTGACGCTAGGGTATTGAACAGGTGGAGTAGGGCTCCTTATTAGATTTGTTCTCCGTCCACAGCTCTATCAGGATACTCTAGGACGCATTTAATTCTTTCATTAATTTCCTTTTTCTTAAGGGAATTCAACTCATCACAATTCTTTGTCTCGAGAATAATGATGGAGCATACAACAATACCCCGAGTTACTCAGCATAGTCATGATTTGAAAACTTACTCATATAGCCAAGGATTTTGACTCAATTAGAGTAAGTGGAGCAAAACATCCTTATTTAGCTTTTTTGCTATAGCAGAGTACCCCTTTAATTCTTTATTAATTTTTTTGTTTTGAAACAAACCATTTTCCTTTTGGGGTACATTCAAACAACTCTATTTGGGCTATACTAGGAGATTTTGTTATCATCGAACATCATCGAAGGAGTAGTAATCTTGCTTCTCATGCTTTACCGACCAGAGCGGACTGAGGGTGAATCACGCTTCATCGTTATCAGAGCATTCGATTGATCTTTTTATTAGAATCAACACCACATCGTGCACTTGATATCCGGGGGTCTACAAGGGCAAGAAGGGATATATACATATATAGGATCATTATTTTGAAAAAAGATGCATCCTTTCATTAAAATATAAATCCGCAATCAACATAGGCCCTTTCAAAAAGATCTTTGCTACTTTCGGGCAAATGGTAGCAAAGATGATTCCACACACTACTTCAAGAGAAAAATTAGAGTGGCTGAAAACTTAAACACCGACCCCTAACATAAATACGAAAAAACATGTGTAAGATGCATCAAAACTCTAGACAACTTTGGAACTAACTTCTCATTCATTTCACTTCTCCGGTCCTTCACCTGAGGTAGTTTCTTACTATCTCTTTTGCTTTCCATTGCTTAATCATATCAAGTGTCAGTGTCCCATTACCGACTAGCTTCTTTATTTCTTCTTTCAAAACCTAACACCTCTTAGTAGGGTGCCCCGACGCCCCCATATGGAAATCGTAAACTCTGTTTGGATTGTGTTTAAGAGATGAATCTAACATCTCCTACATTAGCCTAGGGGCGAGATAATTCCCTTGAATTAAATGAGGAAGCAAGAACACAATTGACATCTTGAAAACCCTGAGAGGTGTCTTTGCTGGACGCTGCCCTTTAGTTAATTTCTCTTTGTTTACTTCCTTCTTGGTCGCAGCTATCTTCTTGTTCTTCTCTCCAACCTGCAGAGAATTCTGACCTTGATAAACCATTAATACTGGTAGATTGTGACACCGATTTTGGTCCTTTTTTGACTTTCTGGCACGCCCCGATCCTTAGTGAAACTGGGGCTTTCCATCTTTAAAGCAAAATAACCCCATTTTGAATAAGGCTATCAACCTTACGTTTCAAAAATGCACAATCTTTTGTTGTGTAACCACAATCACCATAATGGAAACCACACACAATCTTGGTACCATACACGTTAGGGTTAAAATAAGAGTAGTGCTTCGATGGGGGTAACTTCAAGAGCTTGTTCTGAACCAACAAGGGTAACAATTTAGAATACATCATTGGGATTTCCATCTTTGTCTTCTTATCACTTCTCTTGGTGTCCTCAACATGTATTTCTTCATTCTTCACTTCTCTTTTCTTTGATTGGAATTGACTTTCCTTGGGAACCTCCTCGTTCCTGATCACTGTCGCTTCTATGGAATCTTTCAGAGCCATCCCTGATTCCTCAAACAATTTCGCTTGTCGCACGACCCTCCTAACCGAACACATCTTTCCTTTGTCCTCTTTGTCTTGATCTTCATCTAATTTCATAGATGGATAAGTGATCTTCAGACCTGGAACTATCGGTTCAAACTCTAATACCCCACCATCTAGGAGGTGATAAACTTTACGCTTAAAGTTTAAGCATTTCTCGATGGAATGACTTTAGATTCTGGCGTGGAATTCACAATGTTCCTCCTCTTTAAACCAACTCGGATACGGAGGTAACTGAGGATTGACAAAGCACAAAGCAATCAGTCGGGCGTTTAGCAACTTGGAAAACAATTCTTGATAAGTGAATGGGCTAGGGCTAAATTGAAAGTCCTTCGGCTTCCTTTTTTTCTCTTAAGACCCAAAGGCCTCGTCAACCGGTAAATGCTGAGGAAAAGCTGACGCAAGAGGTTGGCCTTATATTGGGCGGGGTGACTCTTCAGATGCCAATGCAGTCGACACCTTCATCTTCTTGTTGCATATTGTACTTTTCTCATCTTGTGGCTCTAACTTATTCAGTTTTTCGCTTGCTGGCGATGACAAGATTTTTGAGAGAGAGTCATCGGTCTTATCTAACACCAATTCGATAGGGCACTCTGAAGCGGTGCATGCTACCTCATATTGGTTGATGATAGCTTAGTCTTCGTCGGTTAAAATCCGTTCCACTATGAAGTCGCAATCCCAACTCTCACTCTCCTCTTGCTCGAAAGAGTCTTCTTTCATGCCCTCTTCTTTGGCCATCATACTCATCAGTTCATCGATTTGCCTCTTTGTTTCCTCTTGGAACTTTTTCACGTATGATATTGTCTCCCTTTGATTCCAAACTAATTGTTCATGAACCTGTTCGAGTTTAACTACCCTGACTGCTAGGTCATTCATATTTCCGAAGTCATTCCCTTCTTACTTCCACTTTCTGAGGCGAATGTTTTCCTAGATTAGTGATGCATATGATGTATGTGAATGTACAAAAATGTATTATTTGAACAAAAATAATAAGGCAACACAAAATAATGCTACTATGAAAACATTAATGCAAAAAACAACATTGAGTTCAGCAAATATCCTCATTAAACGGCTTGCATTAATAGGAAAATTGTTTCGTTACAATAATCAAAGGAAACCCACAACTCATACGGTCCTAAGCTAGAATATAGTTCAATGGTCTTTTCCCTCTCATCGGATTCATCATCTACATAGTCCTGAAGCTTGGCAACATCTTTCCCTAGGAATTGTGACTTTCAGGCGACCTCTTGTATCAATTCTCGTTCTTGCTTCTAAATAGAGAAGACGGTGAATTATAGTCGATCCAATGTTAGCATTTGGTGTACTTAAATTGCTCCCTTGAAAGAGTCCCGCTGAACTCGACCCTTGGGGTGTGCTGAAGCTAAGGCCATAATTCTTTCCCACTCAAACTATTCCTTCTTGTTCTAAGTTGGGACTTGATGGTAAAGTGTCCGAGAAATTTTTGAGCTTCCCCCGAAAAGCTTTGTTCTTGTTCGGTTTAGAGTAAACACGGTTCTCGCTAATCTTCTTGCAAGGGCTTGGTACTCCTCAATGGTCAGGGTCAAATCAAAGTTGCTAATTGTAGAACAATTGTAGGTGGAGCTCTAAAATCCTACCAAGGCTAGTAGTAATGCTTGGTCAACCGGAACATCTAGCGAGTATGTGATGTCGCTGTGCTCATTTTTGAAAGAAAATTGTCCTCGTCATGTAGTTTCTCTCCTTCCGACCATATTTTTACATCGAGATTCTTTGCGTCATTGTTATGAACCAAATCTCTCATTAATCTAGTCTTTAGTTTCAAACTATTTCCAACTCTATGCGCTCTTCATGATATGATAAAATATCCAAAACAAAAAGGTAAAAAGGAAACAAATAGAAAACAAACAGAAACATGTTAGTCATAAGATAAGCAATAAATTCGAAAACGAGAAAAGATAAGCGCGAACGATTAAACGAATGACAAGCACATAAAGAAAGAACCTTAACCACGTGAATTCTAGTTCGCTAAGGTTAACCACATGGCTCTATTAGGGTGGGCTTCTTAAATTCTCACATATGAGTTTGGTTCTAATACAAGGGTACCTAAACCTATCTCATTACCTACTAAGGCAACATGAACCCCAATTATGGCCCATTACAAGCTTGCAAATTAGTTTTGGTTCGAGGGAAAGCATGACCTAATGACGTGGAGGGCTGCTCACGTGTCAAAAGACATGGATTCCGGAAGTAAATTACCGACCCGTGGAGGGCTACTCACATGGGTATATGGCGTTTCACTCCTACTTAAGGGATAGAGCTCAGCTATAGAGCTTGATGATCATGATGCAACACATGTCAGTGATTCCATAGAAATTAAATGAAAAATTAATTCGAAGACCGCCAATTATCAAAGCCCGTTCACTCGTAGTTACAGTTTCAAGAAAGGATCAACCTCACTAGAATCGATTAAAATTCCAACAATTTTCTATCATTAAAAACAATAAATATTTTCTTGCCCTAACTCTCTTATTATTTTAAAAACAAATTTCGTCCCCAGCGGAGTCGTCAAGCTTTGATGACGTTTTTTGGAAACTACTAAAGTATCCCACTTTTTGAAGAAGATTTAATTAAAAAGGGAATTTCTTTTAAAAATTCGTGTTTTGGAAAACAACAAAGATTTGGAGTCGCCACCGAGCACTTGGATAAGGTAGGCCGGACACCACAAAACTAGAGATTTGTTTTGAAAGGGTTCGGGAGTTGGTTATGTGTGGGGAAGGATTAGCACCCCCATCACGCCCGAAAATCGGTACCAAAATAGTTGTTGCTTTTAATCGAAGGAAATTGTCAAAATTTAAAATGAATTTAATTTGGTGACCTTAATTGAAAATTGACTTTAATTGAACGGGCTTTATCAAATTGGGGGTTCAAATTAATTGGACATTTAATTAATAAGGTTGATGGTATATCAGACCATATATTAAACCGACATCATATAAGCTTGCCTGTCGTGTTAATTTATGGTTCGAATCTCGTACGTCACCTTTATGCATGGTGCAAGCAGTAAAAAATGATGTAATGATTTTTATCACGTTTTAATCTTACCTTGGGACGGTAAGAATTAATTTAAATATTTGGTCAACATCCTTTAAGCTCGGACTGTTGCGACACAAATATCGAAATTAATGAATGCATCCCTTTTTAAGATTTAAAATTAATTAATTTAAAATAAGTGGACGTCATGAATGACAATTAACATGGATGTCATTTAAAAGCTTAAAATTAAATACACAAAAGCCCACCTAAGGCCCTAGCCTATAAAGGCACAAGTTATGGAAGATTCAATTAGTGATCTAGTTATTAATTAGGTAAATCTAATATTAATCCTAAATTAATTAGCCCCAAAAGACCAAAAAAAACTAATAAATTATGATTTATCTTGTAACATGACAATTAATTCGATCGATCTTAAACTAGTATTCCAATTAGTCAAGAATACTATTTAAAGTAAATCGAATTAATTAATCATAGTTTTAATTTAAATGTCAATCTAATCTTCATGTTAATTTTATCTTAAAAGTAATTAAGAAATGTCCAAACTAATTTAATGAACTTAACATTTATCCCAATAAGCCAAGGGTAAAATTAAATTCACTAAATCAATTCGAACCCTAATTTAAGGCTCTAAAAGGCTAACCCTAAATTTAATTTAATTAATTTAAAGATTATGCCCTTATAAGCCGAGCGCACACTTTAAATTAATCAAATTAAATTACCTTAAACTAGCCTAATGCTTAACCTAACCAAGAACGTAGAAACAAAAGAAAACCTATGTACGTGTAAAAACTCGGTAAGCACCCGTTATACATATGACGTTAAACTATAAACTATATGACATATATATACATATAATAAATTATCGCATATCTAAATACATATATATGGTTGAACGTATATATAAGAAAGGATGTATGTAAAACAGCATATATAAAAAATAAGTAATACTATATACATATATAAATGTAAACCATATTATATATGAAAGATATAATAGTATATAAAACATATAGCATATGAAATATGTATAATAAAAGGCAAGAAAATGAATAAATAAACATGAACACACATACGTACTCTATGCTGCACGAGAAAACCAAACATGTTAACAGATTTGATATAAACCCAAATAATAATAATAATAATAATATACAAACAAGCAAGTAAGTAAATCAAAAGTAAACTAGCCCAACAAGATAATCCAATATCATTTGGAATTGGCCCAATAAATAACAAATAAGTGTTGATAAAAAGGTACATAAACCCAACTGCTTGGGGCTTTATAAAAGCTGGCCTAGTAAGGTCCAAAGAGCTTTGGTCGAGTGCTGGATCAAGCGGGTCGGATCCAGTCCATAACTAGGTTTGGTACTGGTTTACCCGGTAACCTTTTTAACCCTTTTTTACTTCATCTTCAAAAAGAGAGTGCCTCCCCCCCTTTGCAGCAAACCCTAGAGTAGTCGGTTCCTCTCGTCGTTGTTGAGGCATTGCTAGGCGTGTTTTCCAGTGATGCAAGGTCACCACCAGACTCCTCTCATCGCCCTCTTCTTCTTCATCGGCTTAGAATCTCCAAAAATGCCCCCGAACGTCACAAAACCGCCTTGGAGCCGTCGAGCTTCTTCTCTGTCGATCGACTTCTCCCGCCGTTGGATTGTAGCCGGAATGATCTATGTGATTCTCCACCATCCTATCTTTATCATCACCAATGGGATCTTCGGTTGGAGTCTCTAATCGTCGGAAAATCCCTTGAGTGCTTCGAACTTCTCCAACGCCGATCTGAGAATCCGACCGTCAGATGGGCGTGGTTTCGAGATATGTTCCTCCTCTTCCCAAGAAGCTTCAACTGAGCGTTGGGATCTTCGGTTGAAGGCCTCGGTCACCGGAAACCGCCATGGCCTAATAGGGGAGCTACCTTTTTCTTCTTTTCTCTATTTTGCTTTCGTTTTTATTGTTGGTGCTTGCTGTTGAATGTGGGTTAATGATCGGTAGTGGAGGTGATTTTTTTGTCGATTGAGGGCCATGGTTGGCTCAAGTGAAGGAGTTTGCCGAGATGGGTTTTTTCTCTTGGTTTTGGAATAATCGGGAAGTGAGGGGTGATCAAACGGGTAATGGGAGCTTGAGAGGCTTGGTTGCCGGGTTGCCGGGTTGCTTTCTTGGGCGTGATTGGTTTGTGCATGAAGGTGAGGGAGTGATGGTGGTAGGCTGGGGTAAGCTCGGTTCGGAGCTTCAAGCCACGGACGTTGATAAGGGGTGTGATTTTTTCATGGTGCGAAAGGTGGTGTTCAAAAAAATGAAAAATGTCTTAGGGTGATCACTTATTAGAAAAAAGAATAGCCTCCCTTAAAAATTAGGGTAATGAGTTCTTTTTATCCATACGGTGATGAAGAGTATTTTGGTATTTCCCTTAAAAAATGAGAATCAGTGAGAGTGAGGCATTGGTTCATTCAATAAGAACTAATCCTTAGGAGTTGAGATATTTTTATTTTGGTATTTTTTTGTCCCTATGTAAAAACCAAATGTAATGGGCTATGTTGTTTTGGGCTTAGGGTATAAGGTTTTGGGTATTGAAAGGGTTAATGTGGATTTATTTTATTTCGATTTGGAACCAGGATAAAAATTAGTGATTACAACTATGCCTCACGTTAGCTTAAACCACACGAGCTAAACTACTCGACACATGATTTGGAATTAGCTGATGTTTTGTTTGCCTTAAAGATTTGGAGGCACTATCTTTGCGGTGAGATGTGTTACTTGTACTCTGATCACAAGTGCCTGAAGTATCTTCTGACTCAAAAAGAGTTGAATCTCCGCCAACGGCGGTGGATGGAAATTTTGAAGGACTATGATTTGGTGATTGATTATCATCCCAGTAAGGCCAATGTTGTGGCTGACGCCCTTAGTCGGGAGCCCACTCCCTCCCCGAGATGTTTGGATGCTCACTTTCGACTCAAGAAGCGTGGCAAACTATTGGTTGAATTGAGAATTCAATCAACTATCGTGTCTCGAATTAAAGCACTCTAGGAATCTGATGGCGAGTTACGAACACTTATTGCTAATATCAAGGATAAGCCAAATCCTAACCTCGCTATGAATTCTGAAGGTTTATTGTGTTTTTGAAATTGTATCTATGTCCCTAACGATGATGATCTTCGGAACTAGATTTTGAGTGAAGCTCATTCGAGTCATTTCTCCGTTCATCCTGGAGCTATCAAGATGTATAAAGACTTGAAAGGGTTGTATTGGTGGTCTGGTATGAAAGGTGAGATCACAGACTTTGTGGCTAGATGCTTGACCTACCAACGGGTTAAAGACGAGCACAAGGTGCTTATCGGTCTCTTGCAACCCATTAAGCTTCTACAGTGGAAATGAGAACGTATTACAATGGATTTCGTAAGTGGTCTGTCTGTGACACCGAAGAAAAATGATGCTATTTGGGTCATTGTGGACTGATTCACCAAATCTGCTCATTTCATTTCGGTGAGAATGGACTTTGGTTTGCCTAAGCTTGCTGAGTTTTACATTCAAGAAGTTAATCAGTTTGCACAGAGTTCCTATGTCCATTATTTTTGACCGTGATCCACGTTTTGCATCTCAGTTTTGGAGGACCCTACAAGAGGCTTTGGGAACCCGAGTGCACTTAAGCATTGCTTTCTATCCTCAGACCGATGGTCAATCCGAAAGGGTTATTCAGATTCTGGAAAATATGCTACGAGCCTGTGTTATTGATTTTGGACATACATGGGAGAAATCCCTACCATTGGTGGAGTTTGCATACAATAACAGTTATCAAGCTTCGATTCGAATGGCCCCTTATGAAGCTTTGTATAGAAGATGTAGAACTCCTCTTTGTTGGACCGAGCTTGGTGAAGGCAAGGTGTTAGGTCCTGACTTATTTCGGGAGACTAGAGAAAAGATGACCATTATTCGCGACCGGTTCAAAGCTACGTTCGACCAACAGAAAACCTATACCGATGTGAGAATGAGAGACATCGAGTACAACGTCGGTGAGAAAGCTTTCCTTAAGGTGTCTTCGTGGAAGAAGATCCTTCGTTTTGGCAAAAAAGGGAAATTAAGTCCTCGTTTCATTGGCATATTCGAGGTGATCAAGAGAGTTGGACCTGTTGCCTACCGATTAGCCCTCATCGAGGAGTTAAGTCAGATCCATAATGTGTTCCATGTCTCTATGTTACAGAAGTATTGGTCTGATCCTTCTTACGTGATTGAGCCGGAGTCTGTGGAGATCCAGTCCAATCTGATGTATGAGGAGAAACTAGTGGAGATCCTCGCACGAGAAGTCAAGAGGTTTCACAACAAGTCTGTGCCCTTAGTGAAAGTCCTTTAGAAAAGTCATTCAGTTGAAGAACCAACGTAAGAACCGGAGGAGACAATGCAGAAGTAGTACCCCTATTTTTTTGAGTGAAATGAAAATTCGAGGACAAATTTTCTTAAGAGTGGAAAGTTGTCATATCCCGAAAACTAGTCTAGTCGGAGTGAGGTTTTGGTAATCAGAAGTTTTGTATCGATTATGCTGGAATATTGTAATTATCCGATCTCTGTATCCCATTTGAAGTGATTAAAGGTTGTTTAGGCTTAAATAAAGTTGTGGGACCTTTTTGTAAAGAATGGAAGTGATAGTGACGAAATTAAATGGGCTGAAATGGTGTTTATAAGCTAGGCGTATCGATATAGTAGGACGTGTATTGATACATTGTGAGCTAGATGTTTTGATATAATAAGATATGTATCGAAACAACCCAACAATTTTTAACTAAGTTACCTATTTTAGCCTAGCTGTATCGATACCGCTATAAGGTGTATCGATCTACAAAAGACTTGATTTAGTGTCCAAATCAAATGAGGTGGAAGTTTGGGGGCTGACCCACCCCTTTACTAATTAAACCACGTGAGATTAACCATCTTTGTTCTTGAAATATGATGCTTAAAAGTTTTAAAGGCTTGTGCCTAACCAAACCCGCAAGTGAGGGAAATATTCCTATTGGTTGTTGAGGAGGTGAGGAAATGATTAAAGTGTGTTGTCTTAAATTAGACAAAAAGAAGAGCTTTCTTTCTTTTTCATTTCTCCCCGAAACCAACTACACCCCTTGTTAGAAGGAAACCAAGCTAGCACCTCTATTGTCATCCCCAGCCTCAAGTTCAAGCACACACCTCCCTATTCGAAACCCTTAAGTTCAAGCTTTCTTCGATCCGATAATTCTGTTGTATAGCTACCAATTGAGTAAGGAAAAGCCCTCAATCAATTGTTAAATTCCATAGATAATTGGAGTTTAATTCCAAGTTGGATTACTAAGACTAATCCTAGAAATATGAATAGATGTTGTTTTGATTATGACCATTCTTCGTGTTTCTTCCTAGCTCAAGTGTTGGAGGAGACTAATCCCACGTCCCCAACCAAGACTAGGAACAAAGGAGTGGAAATTCGGGAGCCTTGAAAGCATCAAAATTTCAAGGTGAGTGTAGTTGTGTCAAGGGATAGGCAAGGTGCCATCCCGTTGCATTCATTTTTGTGATTATAATTGCATTTGTTTAAGGGCTCAAGTAGAGCAAGCATATGTGAGCGCTAATGGTAAACATGGTAAGTTCTCAACATTGTGGTATGTTGTAAAGTTCATATATGACATTTGAAACATGTTATGTGTAAATTTTGATGTGTATATGTTATGATATGATATGTGGAGCTAAGGCTCAATTTGTGATCTGATATATTATGGCCTACGGGCACAAAGGTAAGAACAACGATGATATGTGTAATCTTTGGGACACTTGTGGACATTGGATACAATTGGCCTGCTATAGGGTTATTTGAGCTCACTAAGTAAGGGATTAGACTACGGTCTGGGGCTACGGCCTATATGTAGTGAGATAAGGTTGGTTTGTGTAAGAGATATCTTCTAGAGCTACGGCTCAAGGCTACGACCTATTTCTGATATGTGTGGTGTATAGGGGAATCCGCGTATCCATTGGTTACTATGTCCAAGGAGATGATATATATTTGTGCTTTACGTTTGGTGTATAAAATGTGATACTTAACTTGGGTATGACCTATATATGTTTAATAATGTTTATTTGCCATTCAAGTATGCTTACATGTCATTCATGCATAAAAAAGATATTTGTGCATTTGTTATAACTATCTCACTAGGCTATGTAAGCCAAACATTTGTGTGTCTCATGCATTTCAGGACCTTGAAGCAATCCGAGCCTCGATCGTGTAGTTGCAGTTGCAAGTCACTTCCACCAATCATATGTATACTTAACTTTTGCTTTGAACTCCTAGTAAGGTGGCATATGGCTCAAACATGTCATGTTTGCATATTTTGATATGTGTAATAGCCTAATAGTGCCTAGGTGTTGACTGTGAAAGTTGGTATGTTTGTAAAATGGAAAGCTAGTTAAAATTGGCTTTAAGGTACTAAAAGGTGAAAATGGGGCAAACGAATTTGAATCGCACTATAATTTTGTATATTATTAGAATCATGGATTAATAACTTGCTGATAAAATTTCATGGCATTTGGACATCATTCAACAGGTTAATTCGAATAAAAAACTAAATAAAATTTGTCATTATAGGACAGGCGTATCGATACAGGTCAAGCTATATCGATACGACCTTACATAATTGGACCTAGAAAAATAGAACATACCGATATCGGTCAAGTTGTATCGATACGGATCTTGACAGTGAGGTTTGGGAAATTAATTGCATCGATACGGCCTTGAGGTGTACCGAAACGGGTCAACCTTGGTCAACGTGTATCGATATAGTTTTGGATGTATCGATTCGAGCTTATCACCTCTAGTTCTGGAATTTGAGAAATTTGGCTTAGCGTACCGATACGGTCCTAAGTGTATCGGTATGATGTTAGTTAATTCTGTTAAAAGACATAAAATCTAGTTTTAAAGAAATTTACAAAATGGTCACTAAAAATGGTGTAATTGGACCTCTGTTAGTGATGAAATTTCACAGGCTAGTAATCGATAAGTTTAGTTGAAGATTTGTAAAAAGAAATTCTGATTAAGTCCCTTAATATGTGAAATTTATAATTTAGACCTTGGGTTCGAAAAAGTTTAAAATTGACCCCAATTGGAATAAGCCATTAATAAGTTAGTTCAACAAGTCTAAAAAGAGGTTAACAAGATATTCTGAATAAGATTCCAAACCCGGTTAAACTTTTGATCTCCGAATAAGTTTTCGATAATATTTTTCGACCCAGTTCTCTACCGGCCGGGAAGGGGGTGTTACTAAGGGTAAGTGAAACGACACCTCTTTTCCATTATTTAGGTTACTGTTTTTTACATTCAAAACTAAAAAACCACCTTTTCATACAAGGGAAAATGTAAAGGAAAGGGTACTACCTCAGACGCTAACAGTTCGGCTTCTTGAACTCCGGCGACCTCTCGGCTCGGGCGACCTTTGAACTTCTGGCAGATAACGCTTTTCCTAGTCTTAAATGCCTTTCAATATCATAATTCCCCCTCATAAATGCTATCTCTCTCTATTTATACTGGTGTCAGAATCTAGGGTTTTTACATTTCTGATGAGTCTTTCGGATTTACCCTCAGTCTAGGGTTTCATACATTTGTTGAACCTTTCGGATTTACCCTTGCTGATATTATATTTCCTTTTGTCATTCTGATCATGTGGTGAATTCTCATTGACTATTGATTCGGAATTGGATGAATGGGAACATGAGGTTGGTCACTGTGTGTCATGGGCGCGTGAGGCTAAAAGCCACACGCCTGTGATGCTATGCAATTTGTTGTACCAATATTGCCAGCTGTGGAATTTCAAAGGTCACACCTTTGACCATTGGATCATTCCTCTATCAAGGGTCCAAAATCAGTTTTGAGAATTTGGAGAGTCTATCCCTGTGAATCGATATACCTCAATAACCTTCTGACATGTGGCAAAAGATATTTCAGAAGAGGAGCTGAAGAGTCACGAGTCTTGGGGTAAAATGTAATCGGGCTTTTATTGGGTTTATGCGTAACCGGGCTCTTTATTTGTAAATGGATATTTATTTATATTTGGTTTTGTACATGGACACTACCTTTGGTAATGGACTGCTTATTATAAAAAAAATGGGTTTTATGGGTATGTATGGATATAATATATGTGAAAGAATGTTTAGTATTTGTAAATAAATAACGATCGGTAATAATAATAGTGGGTAACAATGGGTAATAATAGCAATAATAATAATAGAAGATAATTATGATGGCAAGGATGATAATAAATAATAGTGATAATGGATGGTGATAATAAATAATAAGGGATATGGATAATAATAGTAGATAATTGTAATCACTAATTTTTTTTATAATATGTAGTATATGTTTTTTATAACATATAGTTTTATATAATATATATTATAGTATATAATATATGGGTTTATATATATAATATACGGTTTTACTATAGTATATATGTTTTTTTTGAAATATATGTATATATATATAATATAGTTTTAATGTATATTACTTGTTTTACATATTATATAGTATAGTGAAAATAAAGATATTTATATGTATGGTTTTTATTTATGTGTTTATAGTTTAGTTGGCTTGTGGTTTTTCTTTTTGCTTTTGTTAGGTTAAGCTTTTAGGTTAGTTTAGGGCAATTTAATTTAATTAATTTAAAGTGTGCGCTCGGCTTATAAGGGCATAATCTTTAAATTAATTAAATTAGATTTAGGATTAGATTTTTAGAGCCATAGTTAGACTTAAGGTTCGAATTAGTTTAGTGAATTTAAATTTACCCTTAGATTTTGGGATAATTATTAAATTCATTAGATTAGTTGAACACTTCTTAATCACCCCTTTAGGATGAAATTGGCAATGAGACTGTATGAACATTTAATTTAAAGTTATGATTAATTAACTTGATTCATTTTAAATAACATCATTGGCTAATTGGGGTACTAGTTTAAAATTTATCAAATTAACTATCATGGTGCAAGATAATTCATAATTTATTAGCATTTTCTAGTTTTAGGGTTTAATTGACTTAGGGTTAATATTAGATTCACCTAATTAATAATTAGATCACTAATTAAATTTCCATAATTTGGGCCTTTTAGGTTAGGACTTTTGTGGGCCTGTTGTGTGTTTATTTTTAAACCCTTACATGACATGCATTTATAATTGTTATTCATATGACCTTTAATATTTGATTGTTTGATAATTAATTTAAACCATAAAAGGGAGGTATCCATTAATTTTGATATTTGTGTCGTAACAATCCTGGCTTAATGGATGTTGACCAAATATTTGAATTAATCCTTACCGTCCCCTAAGGTAAATGTCAATTAAAAGTTATCAAGTCACGACATCATACTTAAATGCTTGCATCATGCATAAAGGTGACGTACGAAATGCGAACCATAAATTAACACGACAGCCAGGCTTATACGATGTTAGTTTAATCTATGGTTTGATGTATCGTCATCCTTATTAATTAAATGTCCAATTAATTTGAACCCACCAATTTAATAAAGCCCGTTCAATTAACATCAATTTTCAATTAAATACACTTAATTAAATTCAATTTAAATTTCAACAATTTCCATCCATTTAAAAGCAATAAATATTTTGGTACCGATTTTCGGGCGTGATGGGGTGCTAATCTTTCCCCACGCGTAACCAACTCCCTAACCCTTTCAAAAGGAATTCATGGTTTATGGTGTCCGGCCTACCTTATCCAAGTGGCCGGTGGCGACTCCAAATCTTTACTATTTTCATAAACATGAATTTTCAAAAGAAATTCCCCTTAAACCAAATTTCAGAAAATGATGGGATGACCCGTAGCAAAAAGATATTAAAAGTCGCTACATTTATGATTAGAATTTAGGGTTTAGGGTTAAAATTTAGGGTGTACAAGTTGAAACCTAAATCCCTAACCATATTACCCTAAAAACTAAAACCTAACCCTATTTTCTTTTACTATATTATTATATTATAATTATTTTTTAACATTCTAATTCAATTATAAAGTAGTATTTTAGTGTTTAGGGGTTTATGTGTATGAGTTTTGAATTTAGGGGTATAATTAGAATTTAGGGTGTACACGTTAAAACCTAAATCCCTAGCCATATACCCTAAAAACTAAACTCTAACCTATAAACCCTAAACCCTAAATTCTAAGCCCCTGCACTTAAACTCCTAAACCTTAAACCCTAAATCAAGTCCCTAAACCCTATAATTAAGGTGCTTGTGGAAACTTTTCGTTTCTATCGCTAGTGCATGTGATATTTTCCCCAATGCTTAATAGTGACAAAATCTATTATAACAAAAAGCAAAAGTTAAAGTGACCTAACAATTCATTCTCAAAACAATGTTAAATAATAGTGATTACTCCATATGGCGTCACTATTTAATGATTTCCCGCCAAAATAACCATTGGCGTCAATTTATTTATTCTACTAGTGACAAAGTTATAGTGATAAATAAATTGTTTCACAATTATAGACTTTTAGTGACAAATTAATTGTGAAAAACTTTTAATTGTCACAAACAATATTTTAATTGTGACCAAATAATATCATGTCACAATTATTTATGTCAGTAGTGTCGCACAAAAAATTCGTCACAAAAACCATACTACTTGTGACTAAATTAAGCATAGTGACAACAAAGTTGTCACTAAAAACCTTCATTCTTGTAATCACTACATACTACTCTGAATTATGATTTTGATAAGGGTTCTGAATGCGTAATATGTTAAATTGCTATGCTATGTTTCATAATGCTATAAATTGCTATACTAAATTACATACTACTTGGAGTCGCCACCGGCCACTTGGATAAGGTAGGCCGGACACCACAAAACTAGAGATTCATTTTGAAAGGGTTCGAGAGATAGTTACATTTGGGGAAGGATTATCACCCCCATCACTCCCGAAAATCGGTACCAAAATATTTGTTGCTTTTAATCGAAGTAAATTGTCAGAATTTGAAAAGAATTTAATTCAGTGACCTTAATTGAATGGGCTTTATCAAATTGGTGGGTTCAAATTAATTGAACATTTAATTAATAAGGTTGACGATACATCGGACCATAGATTAAACCAACATCGAATAAGCCCGACTGCCGTGTTAATTTATGGTTCAACTCTCGTACGTCACCTTTATGCATGGTACAAGCAGTTAAGATATGATGTAATGATTCTATCTACTTTTAACTTTACCTTGGAACAATAAGAATTAATTCAGATATTTGGTCAACATCCTTTAAGCTCAGACTATTACGACACAAACATCAGAATTAATAAATATCTCCTTTTTTATGATTTAGATTAATTTATGCAAAATTAATGGGCCGTATGAATGACAATTAAGGAAGGGCAAACAAAGTCACAAAAATTAAACACACAAAGGCCCACCAAATTCCTAACCTAAAAGGCCCCAAATTATAGAAGCTCAATTAATGATCTAATTAAATCTAAGTGAATCTAATATTTAACCCTAACTTGATTAAAACCTTAAGAAGACCTAAACCCTAGAATTAACTTAATTAATTTAAAATCGTGCCCCTGTGAGACGGGCCCCTATGAGACGGGAACATGACTTAAAATTAATTAACTTAATTAACCTAAATCTAATCTAAAACCCAAAAGCTAATAACTAGGCCTAACAATCTAAAGCTCAAGACAAAAGCCCAAACTATCAAAACTAAGCCTAAAACCTAGGGCCCTAAACTACTAACACTGTCAATCCCAAAAAAGGGCCCAAACCCACACATTTCAAACATATTACACCTTTTTTTAAAATACATATATATTATAAATTTCTCTAAGTCATATATGTATATAAAGAAACATTTTTGTGAGCATATATTTTTATAAAAACTATAAGGATTTTATTACATATGTATTAAATAAACCTTATATTAACTTTTTAGATAGAAAACTATATATTCAATATTATAAACCACATGTCACAAACAACACATAACACTATGCTAAAAAAACGAACATTCCACACGAATAAAAGGCATTAATCATTGGAACAAAAACACTATAAATAAAATGCATGAAGAGGGAATTTAAATACTGGAAACCGGACTAAATTGAAAAGAAATAAAATTTTGGGACTCAATTAAAAGGATAACAGGGATGAGATTACAAGCAAAGGGAAAGCTACGAAGACCCGAATGGTAATTATAAAAGGCAGAATGGCCTCGGTGTAATTTCGGGAATGCGGAGGGACTAACAGTGGGGTTTAGGTTTACGAAAGGACTGGTCATGCAATTATAACAGGGCGGAGGTCCTTATGATGCTATTTCCCCATTTTAAAACGGAAAGGTTTATAAAAATCCTTTGTTTTATTTTATTTCCCTTTTTGGCAAAAAAAATAGACCCCCATGTTATAATACCTTCATCGGTGTTTATCTCGGTTCTTGATGAACCCAGATTTCGGCGGTCCTCCGCTGCAAAACCCAGATAACGATCGTCGAGCCACCATACGACAGTGGCTGGCGAAGCCAAAAACCCCCCAAAAAAACCTTAAAAAACAAATCTAACCCTTTCCCTTTCCAAAATCGGAAAACCAGACACTAAATCGAAACTCGAAAGACTACTCTGCCATTTCCGCCCTTTCATTTCACCGTACACGACCTAGGGAGGTCGTAAGGCTTGTCAACGGCGGTAGGAGACAGATCGACGCGAGAGGAGGAGGAGAACTACAAGGGTAAGAACTATAGAAACCTTAAATCTCTATGTTTTTCTTTATGTGAATGCTTGAAATGAAAAAAAGGGAGATGTTATACCTCTGTAAATATGAGGTTTTGTTGCCTCTTTGCTATTCCTTTCTGAATATTCTAGTATGCTTACAATTGATTTAGTGCATTGCCTTTATATACCCCGAATTACATGGAATTTTGAATTGAAATTACATGCAAAAATTCCCTATTGGTTCTAATTTTTCTGAATGAAAAGGCGCATCCTTTGTATTGTCGATTTGTCCCCCGACTCCATTACTCTCTGACATTTTCGTTGTTTTTTTTTCCTTTGATCTGTTTTTTGTGCGCCTTATTGCATGTAAGCAACCGGTTGAAAGAGGGACCAGTGAGAGAAGAGGCGAACGTGGAGCACAGTAGAGACGTGGCACCAGGCCATTGGCTCTCTTTGCCAGCGTGGAGGTATGGTGTTGACGCGTGGAAGCATAGAATAGACATCATGCTCGGTTGAGAAAGCGAAAGGGTGACCGGCATTGTACACGCGCGAGTGAGGGAATGATGAGTCGCGCGTGACGGTATGAGGCGTCTCCTCTTGCTCCATCTTGGACCGATAGATCTTGCCAGATCTGACGGTGGGAAATGGGCTACGCAAACAAGAAATGGGGAATTAAGGTTTTCTGTTATCAGATTATTATGAAAAGGCTTTGGTTTTAATTCGGTTGGGCCCAATTGGGCCAGATATGTATATAGACTGTAAATGAACTTTTTCCTTAAAATAAACGGGTCTGTTTAATTATTATTACACTTATCCACATTGTATTTTGGGCAGCTATGTATACAAAAAAAACTTGGGCTTCCTATTTGTAATACTCTTTTATACTTTTCTCTAGTTTAACAGAAAACAAAATACATAACTATAGCAATACTTATAATAACGTGTAGTAATATATAAATAGGAATATCATACAACGATAATGGGAAATGGTGATGATGGTAATTATAATAATGGTATATAGATATAATGATAGTATTTAAGAGGTAATAATAATATTTCAATAATACACTATAGTATTCAAGGGTTTTATTTTAATCGACTAATATGATAACAAATAACAAAACATAGATATATACTTAATTAAAACAGTACTAACAAATAACTATTTTTTTAACTTTAATGAAAAGGATAAGGTAAGCAAAGCCCATAACATTGTTTAGAAAGTAATAACATATATAAGCCCGTTATTGTAAAGAATAAAAACGGGTTTATCCCGGACAAAATTAGTGATTACAGCTGCCCCTATTTGCTTATGCTTGTGGAACAAGAATAAAGCAAAGATCATAAGCACTAATTTTGCCCTACTTCTCTGCAAGAAGATTCTGAGCTTTGAGTTCCTCCTATATAGAACTATTCGCTCTTCTTCTTCCTACAGCGCGGAGCTATGAGTATCTGCCTCTTTTGCCCCAAAGTTTTTTGAGCTATGGGTATCTGCCCCTTTTGCTCTAAAATCCCTGAGCTGTGAGTATCTGCCTCATTTGCTCGGTAGTTCTAGTGCGGCGAGTTTGAAATCCTTCGCCTGAAATCCTTGAGCTTTGAGTATCTGCCTCCTTTGCTCTAGAACCTTGGTGTGGTGAGTTTGTAATCCTTTGCCTAAAATCTGTAAGCTTTGATTATCTGCCTCCTTCGCTCTGAAAACTCCGAACCATGAGCATTTGCCTCCTCCGTTCAGTAGTTCTAGTATGGCGAGTTTGAAATCCTTCGCCTGAAATCCTTGAGCTTTGAGTATCTGTCTCCTTTGCTCTGAAAACTCCAAACTATGAGTATCTGCCTCCTCCTGCTCGGTAGTTCTGGTATGGCAAGTTTGAAATCCTTTGCCTAAAATCCTTGAACTTTGTTTAAATATCTGTAAAGAAATGTAACACTATGATAGTGTAGGTCAGCATGTTCCTATCTTAGGGATGTCTAGTCTACATATGATGCATGTATGACGGGATTTGATCGCTTTTCCCAAAAGCCTTCATTTCCTCGACCAGCCCTTCTTTGTCTTCTTCTTTACTTCCTTCTTCTTATTCTTCTTCTTCTTGCTCTTTGCAACGAATGGTGTTTTGTCTCATGCTTAAGTGCTACCATTTATGCCATTCTTTTCATTCCAACCTTCTGACATCTCCTTGTCTTGAAAAGCCTTTCCAGTTTTTACCTTAGATTCATTTTTTCCAAAATACCCTTTTAGGTTTTCACTTTGGTTTTTTTTTCTTCTCCCTTTTCTTTTCTTCTTTTTCCCTCTTTTTCTTTTTCTTCTTTTTTTTCTTTTTTATTCTTTCTTTCTTCTTTTGTCTTTTTTCCTTTTTTTTCTTTTTCTTTCTTTTTTCGGTCCCTTTTCAGGTTCTTTTGTCCAGGGACGGTTTTATACTCAAAATCTATTTACTTTCCTGTGTCAGTCTTGAAACATGATGTGGTCGGTGACTCATTTTTCCTTTCTTGGCCTAATGAATGAAGTCTATTCTTGGTTCGGCCTTAATATACTTCTTTGCGTCGTCTGCATTTAAAAAGGTTAGAACATAGTAATACCAAGAAACCTTTTGTTTTTCATAAACCTACGTCAACCTACTTGCATGATGCTTATAAAAAACATGAAAAGGTGTGAAATAATACTTTTATTAATACTTCAAAATTTTAGAATGATTTGGAAGTCATGGCAAACATAGAAGCAAAAGAAAACAAAGCATGACGTTGCATCCCAATCATTGATTGTATGAATGATGTGAGAGCCCATAGACCGAAATAGATCTCTTGCTAGAAACTCTCTGCTGAAACTTTTTGATTCCCGAAAGGGTTCCTTTTCCTGGATGCCTAATCTGCGGCGATCATCTGGGCTGCCCTTTTTGGGTTTTGAACTCAAATTCTCCTTCAACTTCAAGACGCCATTTTATGGTTTTCATCTTGAACACTATTCTTTTTTGTTTTTGTTTTTGTTTTTTTTATTATTATTATTTTTGTTTTGATACCTGAAGCGCCCTTTTGGGTTTTATTTTAATCGACTAATATGATAACAAATAACAAAACATAGATATATACTTAATTAAAACAGTACTAACAAATAACTATTTTTTTAACTTTAATGAAAAGGATAAGTTAAGCAAAGCCCATAACATTGTTTAGAAAGTAATAACATATATAAGCCTGTTATTGTAAAGAATAAACTATATTATGTACATCCATATTTCAACAAAACAACAAGCTAGCATTAGGAAACATAAACTGAAATTAAAGATGATAAAAAGCATGATAAAATGAGATAAACAAAAGGATTTTAACACTGGAAAAGGACTAAATTAGCAAAATCAGCAGTTAAATGACCCAAATTAAGTGAAAATTAAAAGGCGAGCAAAATTGCAAAACTCCCTGAAGCTTCAGGGACTGCGGATGTGGTTATGAGACGCGGAAGGGCTATCAGAGCAAAAACGAAATGGCTGAGGAATTTTAAAACGTAATTAAACCATTAGTTTTTAAAACAGTTATAAAACTCATTTTTTTTACAAAAAACATAAACTTTCCTTTCCAAGAAAATGATAACCTCTCCCCCACTCTCCCTTGTCCTCTCAAATCCAGATGAACGCCGTCGTTCATCGGCATAGAAAACCCAGAAACCACTGCCTTCTCACTCCCCACTCGAATCCAAGCTCGGATCCCGTGAAAACATCATAACCCCTTTTAAACCCTAAAATAGACACAGAAAAAACCCTTTTATTTTGAAAGCCCTTTCTTTTTTAAAATTGAGCCTCTAAAAACCTTTCCACTGCCCTTTCCCCTACCGGTTCACCATGTGCGGTCTCGAAAGACTAGGAGGCTTATCACCGACGAGGAAACACGACGACACAAGGGAAACCGAAACACCATCGAGGTAAAAAACGAAACCCTAACTCTATGTGTCTGTGATGCTTCAAAGTAAAAAAGAAAGGAGGTGATACCTCTGAAAACTCGAGGCCTTTTGATATTTATTCTCTATTGCTTGAAAATTTGAATTCTAGAGTCCTCTACAATCGTTTTAGGGTTTCATTTTCTTAGATTTTATTTTATTGTGTTATCATGTTTACATTCAAATCTGGTAAGAAAATAAAGTCCCAATATCAAAAGCTCATTGTCCAGAGATTGAAGGAACAATGTTTAGCGAAAAAGTGAGAACTTGACCAAAAAAGATTGAAGCTCTCTTTCGCTTTTAAGTCATCCATGAAACTTAATTTTTCTAAAAGTTTTGGTATATTTTTTAATTGTGGATGCTTTAGCGTCGTTTTTGAAAATTCAAATGGTTAACCTTAATTTGTTTGATGCATCCCTCTTTCTAATTTTTTTTTTTAAAAAAAGGGATTTTATTTTTAAAAATAAAAGACTTGGAATCGTCACCGGTCACTTGGATTAGATAGACCGAACACCAAAAATAAAACTAGAGATTCCAGATTCGGGAGTCGGTTACGAGTGGAGAAGGTTTCGCACCCCCACTACGCCCGGAAATCAGTACCAAATTAATTACCGCTTTGCTAATATAAGATTTTGCAAATAAAAGTGACAATTAAACCAAAATTCGGTTATACATGCGAGTTAATTTTAAGGGCCCGCTATTCGAGAGTAAGCGACGGAACCACCACCACTACGACTGGTACTAGCCGCACTTACTCTCGAATAGAAGGGCACCGCATTGACAGTTAATATATCATATGCAATACTTAACATCATGGAAAATAATCATAAGCAAAACATAAACAAAAGAATCACATGTTCAGATTATATTCATCAAATACGTACAAACATATATACGTAAACTATGACAGTAACAATACATGACATTGCAAACATATATTCGAGAGTAAGCGACAGAACCACCGCCACTACGACTGGTACTAGGCGCGCTTACTCTCGAATAGAAGGGCACCACATTGACAGTTAATATCTCGGATGTAATACTTAACATCATGGCAAATAATCATAAGCAAAACATAAACAAAAGAATCACATGTTCAGATTATATTCATCAAATACGTACAAACATATATACGTAAACTATGGCGGTAACAATACATGACATTACAAACTAAGTGATAAACAAGTATGTACATATATATGACATATATAATATACATGTATTGAGAAACAAATGTATAACGTGTAATATATTGTCCCAAAACATATATTACATACTATGTTATATACTATAAAACTATAGGTTATACATGTGCCATATAAAACATATATAACATATATACATCGAACTCTAAATTATATACTATATCTAAAAACTATATATTATAAAAGATATACATGTAACACATATGTATGAAAACTATACATTATATCATATAAAACACATAGTATGTACAAAAAACTATATATTACACGAGAAATATGTATTATACTAATATGCATATGGCAAGACTATATCATACATATATATATCATAATATCTCAAAATGAAAAACATAGGCATTAAATAGGACTGGAATATAAATAAAATAAATTACAGGGCATAACTATAAAATGCATGAAGGCTGGGGCGAAGCGGCAAAGGTTTTAAAATTTTGGGGACTACAGCTGTGGTTTAAAAAAACGGAAGGACTGCGGTGGAGATTATAGGAACGCTGAAGGGTTTAAAAAGGAAATAACCCATTTAGCGTTTTTAAAACAAGTATAAAAGCCCCATTTTTACTAAAAACAACAAAAAAATGTTAAAAAAACTCCCTCCCACCCTATCTCTTTCCTCTCTGAAACGGGTATGAACACCATCATGTGTTCATCCCCAAACCCAGAAAATTGCCACCAAACCCAAATTTTGGCAGCTCCTCCGCCACGTCGACCACCGCTCGACGGTAGTCAGTGCTCCCTAAACTTGTTCAAAATACCCATTTTCTTCTCTAAACCCCGATCTACTCAAATCTAAACCTTATTTCACTTGAAAACCATAAAAAACCCTTTTTGTGAAAACAAAAATCGAAAACAAACTCCCCTGCATGCTTATCTTCTTACCGATTCACCACACACGGCTTCGAGGAGGCCAGTAGGCTTATCACCAGCGAGGGAGAGCAACAGACACAAAGAAAGCAAACCTACATCGGGAAGACGAACTGACTCCTCGGTAAAACACTAAACCCTAATTTTTTTGTATGTATGCTTTGATGATGATATGAAAAAAGGAGAGAAAGCTGCCTCTGAAGCTTTGAGATTTTTTCTGCTTTTTGTTCTCTATTCCCCAGAATTTCCAAAATGAATCTTACAACTGTTTAGGATTTTCTGTTTTATACCCTGATATTACATGCATTTAAAAAAGAATCCTAATATCCTATTGGCTACCTCTGTAATCTGATATTTCGATGTATTTTTTGATTTTTGCTGGTTTGCCCCCTGATATCCTCTGATATTTTGTTTTTTGTTTGCATGTAATAAGTGGTCTGAGGAGAGGGGGAAATCAGACGACAGTGCAGCAAATGGCGAACTTCTCTGGCGTTGTACTTTGTGTCCCCTCGTGCGTCATGGTTGATTGAGAGAAGGAGGGGACCAGAGGGAGAAGCTATTTGTGAAGCAAGGTTCTCTCGCGGCCGTCAGATTTCTGCCAGCGTGGAGATAAAGTGGGAAGACGAGTAGTTGATCGAGAATGAACGGGCTGCTAGGGCTCAATCATGGATCAGAGGGCTAGAATGCCCTCACGAGAATCTGGGTGGTCGAGAGGAAGCTGAAGCAACGTGCGTGACCTCCACATGCACATGGGGTAGCCGGAGGGTCGTGCATGGATCATACGCGCGGTGTATGCGATCTAAGTCGTTGATGGCTATCTTAATCCAATGGGTAATATGTTGTGGCGCTGCATCCAAATGGTTACCAGCTAGGGCTTCATCCTAAATGGGCACTCTGGACCGTTAGATTAAGATTTGATCTAACAGTTATCATCTGGCTTCGCAAGATAAAAGGGTTACCAGATTAGGTTATTAGGGTTTTAGTTTGGGCCAAACGTGCATTATGTAATATATATATATATATATGGGCTTTGTAAATGGACTTTATATATATGGACTGAAATTTATAAAATGCGGGCTTTTCATTTAAAGTTTTTTTCTTAGGTTTTCAGATCTGTTTAATAATAATAATAATAATATGGAAATAAAAATGATGATACTAATAGTACTTAATTGTAATACTAGTAGTTTTTTTCTTTGAACTTTAAGGATAATTACACATAATAGCGATAATATAACATATAAACACAACCCTTTATTGCAAAATATAAGAACGAGTTAACACCCCGGATAAAATTAGTGATTACAGCTGCCACTATTTGCTTATCCTTGTGGAACAAGAATAAAGCAAAGACAATAAGTGCTAATTTTATCAGACTTTTCTGTTTGAAGATTCCGAGTTGCGAGTTCCTTTTATATAGAACTGTTCACCTTTCCTCTTCCTCAAATCCTGGAGCTACGAGTTTTCCTATATAAAACTCCTCACTCTGAAGTCCTTTAGTTGTAGGTCCCTCCTATATATAACCTTTTGCCTTGACATCCTAATACTGCGAGTTTGAAATTCCTCGCCAAAAATCCCTAAGCTACGAGTATCTGCCTCATTCGCTCTAAAATCTTTGAAGTTACAGGTCCTTCCTATATAGAACCTTTCACCTCGAAATCCTGATGCTGCGAGCTTGAAACTTCTCGCTTGAAGTCCTTGAGTTATGAGTATCTTCCTCATTTGTTGTGAAATCTTGATGTAGCGAGTTTGAAATTCCTCACTTGAAATCCTTTCCAGGTTTTCACATTGTTGTTTGCTCCACTTCTCAGAAAGTACCCGATCTAACCTTGAAATACCTGTAAAAGAGATGAAATGCTGTGATAGAATGAATTAGCATGCTCCTATCTTGGGGATGTCTAACTAAGTATGATGCGTGAATTGTGAAAATTAAACATTGTTTAAACGCCTTCACTGTCATGGTCGATCATTCTCGACCTTCTTTTTACTTCCTTCTTCTTCTTGATTTTTGCAGTGGCAGTACTTCATCTCATATTCTGGTTCAACCATTAGCTTTTTTCTTTTTGAACTTTCGACTCTTTTGTTCTAAAGCGCCTTCGCAGGTTTTCGCTTTAGGTTTACTTTTCTCAAAGTGCCCTTTCAGGTTTTCACTTTGATTTTCCCTTCTTCTTCTTTTTTCTTTCTCATTTTCTCTTTTCTTTTTCTTTTTTCTTCCTTTTCTTCCTTTTCTTCTTTCTTTTTTTCTCTTCTTTTTTCTCTCTCTTTTCTTTTTTCTTTTTCTTTTCTTCTTCTTTTAGTGCCCTTTTGGGTTCTCACCTTGAGATCATTTCATTTTTGTAATCCTCTTGTTTTCGTGTGACTAGCTTGGATTCTGACAAGGTCGTCACTCTTCTTATTTCAGCCTATTCTCATATCTTGACAATTTGAGTCTTTTCCTAGTTCGAGGTTAACGTACCTCTTTGTACTTCCTGCACTTAAAAGGTTAGAACCTAGTAATACTAAAAAATCTTTTACTTTTTATGAGTCTATGTCAACCTACTAGTAGGATGCTTGTGAAATGATAAGAGTCTGATGCAAAATAATACTTCATTAATATCTCAAAAGTTCAGAATAATTTGAAAGTCATGGCAAACATGGAAGAAAAGGAAAACAAAGTATGATGCAATGTCCCAATCATCGACTGTATGAATGATGCGAGAACCTATCGACCGAAGTAGATCCCTTGCCAGAAGTACTTCACTGAAATCCTTGACTCCCAAGAAGATCTGTTTGCCAGATGTCTGATCCTCAAAGATTATCTGAGCTGCCCTGTTCGGGTTTTCGACTCGAATCCTCCTTTGGTTTCAAGATGCCCTTTTCTGGTTTTCATCTTTAAACCCTCATATTTTTTCTTCTTTTTTTCTCTTTTTCCTTTTTTCCTTTTTTTCTTTTTTTTCTTTTTTTTCTTTTTCTTTTCTTTTTGTCTTCACGCATAGTATTTTTTGACTAAATCCGAGTTTATTGGATTGTTCTACACCTTATTGTCCATCTCCGTTAAGATCAACGCTCTTCCGAAAAAAACCTTTTTAACAACATAAGGTTCTTCCCAATTAGGCATTCACTTCACACAGGAATCCCTTTAAGTCAACAAGATTCTTCTAAGCACTAGATCTCCCTCCGGAAAAAGCCTTTTTAACAACATAAGGTCCTTCCCAATTAGGCATTCACTCCCCACGGGAATCCCTTTGAGTCGACAAGATTCTTCTAAGCACTAGATCCTCAAAGATTATCTAAGCCGCCCTGTTCGGGTTTTCGACTCGAATCCTCTTTTGGTTTTAAGACGCTCTTTTTGGGTTTTCATCTTAAACCCTCTTTTTTATTTTTTCTTTATTTTTCTCTTTTTCCCTTTTTTCTTTTTTCTTTTTTCTTTTTTTCTTTTTTTTCTTTTTCTTCCATTTTTTTCTTTTTGTCTTTACGCATAGTATTTTTTGACTAAATCCGAGATTATGGTATTATTCTACACCTTACTGTCCATCTCCGTTAAGATCAATGCCCCTCTGAAAAAAGTCTTTTTAACAACATAAGGTCCTTCTCAATTAGGCATTCACTTCCCACGGGAATCCCTTTGAGTCAACAAGATTATTCTAAGAACTAGATCTCCTTCTTGGAATTCTCTTAGGTGAACCTTCTTATTTTAAGCTCGCATCATTCTCTTCTGGTACATTTGACCATGACAAATGGCTTTCATTCTTTTCTCGTCAATAAGATTCAACTGGTCAAACCGAGCTTGCACCAATTCGGCTTCTTCCATCCTCACTTCACTTAGAATTCAAAGAGATGAAATCTCCACTTCAATAGATAGCATTGCCTTCGTGCCATAAACCAATGAGTACGGTGTTGCTCTTGTTGAAGTGTGTACGGACGTTTGGTAGGCAAATAGAGCAAATGGAAACTTTTCATGCCAATCCTTGAAGGTGTCTGTGGTCTTAGATATGATCTTCTTGATATTCTTGTTTGCCACTTCTACCGCTCTGTTCATCTTGGGATGATAGGTGGTGGAATTATGGTGCATTATTTTGAATTGCTCGCACACCTCATCTATCATCTTGTTGTTCAGGTTGGAAGCGTTATCGGTAATAATCCTTTTTCGGCAAACCATAGCGACAAATGATCTCTTTCTTCATGAACTTGCATACTGTTGCTCGTCATGCTGGCGTAGGAAGCTGCTTCTACCCACTTAGTGAAGTAGTCAATAACAACCAGAATAAAACGATGCCCATTGGATGCCTTTGGATGAATCTGACCAATAACGTTCATACCCTATACAATGAACGGCCATGGCGAGTTCATAGTGTGTAAAGGTAATGGTGGAGAATAGATCTTGTCAGCATATATCTGAAATTTATGACATTTCTTCGCATAGTCGATACAATCCCCCTCCATGGTTGACCAAAATTACTTGTATCTCCTAATTTTTTGGGCCATCGAAAATCTATTGGCATGCATCCCGCATAATCCTTCTTGCACTTCAGCTAGGATGCTTTTAGCTTCTCGATCATTGACACACCTCAACAGTATTTGGTTTTTTTCCATTTTTGTATAAGACCTCTCCATCTAGAACATATCACGCTACCATTCTTCTAATGGTTCTCTTATCATTCTCATTGGCTTCTTTAGGGTAGGTTTGGAACTTGATATACTGGAGAATATCATAGTACCATGGGTTTTTATCTGCTTCCTCCTCCAAACTATAGCAATGAGCTGGTATTTCAAAAATTTGCATCTCAATTGGCTTCATTTTTGCTTCGGCACTTGCTTCAAACATTGCAGCCATTGTTGCCAAATCATCTGCCATTTGATTGTCTTCCCTCGGAAGGTAGGCAAAACTGATCTTCTCGAAGCTTTTGACTAACTCTTGGATCAAATCATAGTACCTAATCAGCTTTCGGTCTCTTGTTTCCCATTCTTTTTGGAGCTGATAAATTACCAAAAATAAATCTCCAAAGACTTGAAGCACTTTAACTTTCCTTTCAATCGCTGCACGCAAACCCATAATACAAGTCTCATACTCGGCTATGTTGTTTGTACAAAAGAATTCTAATCTACTTGTGAAGGGATAGTAGATATTTTCTAGAGAAATTAGCACTGTCCCAATCTCATGGCCTAGAGCATTGAATGCTCCATCAAAATAGAGATTCTACGACCCAAGCTCCGAAGTAGCCTTTTCTTCGACAGTTATGCAAATTAATTCTTCATCGGGAAAATGAAAGTTCAAAGACTCATAGTCATTTGACGCGCGGCTTGCCAGTAAATCGGCTATAACACTCTTTTTTACCGCTTTTTGAGTTACATATAATATGTCAAATTCGGACAACAGCATTTGCCAATGGGCCATTCTCCCGTTTAGTGCCGGTGCTTCCATCAAAAACTTTAACGAGTCTAACTTGGATATCAACCAAGTTGTGTGATACAACATGTATTACCTGAGCCTTTTGGTTGCCCATACTAAAGCAAAACACAATTTCTGAATCGGTGGGTACCACATTTCACAATCGGTGAACTTTTTCTCAAATAGTAGATCACCTTCTCTTTCTTCCCGAACTCATCATGTTGCCCCATAACACAGCATATCAAATTCTCAAAGACCGCCAGGTACAAGATCAAAGGCTTATCTGAAACTGGCGCTACTAGAATCAGAGCATTAGTCAAATACTTTTTGATCTTGTCTAGAGTTTCTTGGCACTCTTCATCCCATACCTTCTGATTTTTCTTCCGAAGCAACCTAAAGACAAGGCTACACTTGTTGGTCAACTAAGAGATAAACTGAGATATATAATTTAATCTCCCCAAAAAACCTCAAATTTCTTTTTGGGTCTAAGGTGGCGGGAGATTCTGGATGGCTTTCACTTTGTCGGGGTCAATTTTGATCCCTTTTCGGCTAACCAAAAAACCTAAGAGCTTACCGGATATAACAACGAAAGTGTACTTAGCCGGGTTGAGCTTTAGCTGATACTTTCTCAATCTTTGGAAAAACTTCCTCAAATTTTGAATTTGCTCTTCTTCGGTTCGAGACTTGGCAATTATGTCATCCACATATACCTCAATCCCCTTATGCACCACGTAACACCCCAAATCCTAGCTTAGAAGTATTGGAATCAAATTGCATAAGATGATAGCTTAATTGAATTTAGAATTAAGCTAAATTGAACAGTCAATGGTTTAATTGAAAGAATGAATGAATTAAGTGACCAATTTAAAAGTGACTACATTGAATTAAAGGAGAAAGAAGGGGAATGCATGCTAAATTCCTTGTTTCCCCTAATGCCCTTGATTAAGTTAATATTAAGGATTAATTAAGGGACATTTTAGACAATGTACAAATCCAATAACTTGGATTAGATGTTGTCATCTTCTCCATTATCCTTCATTTGGCCGAATAAGAGAGAGGAAATAGAGAGAAAGAAAGCTTGAAAAATTCAGCCATTGAAGAAGGGAATTAAGCTTGCATGTGTAGGGATTTTTCATTGAAATTAAGCTAGAAGCAAAGTAAGTATGATTCTACTTGTGTTCAATTGAATAGGCAACTATATTTGTTGAATTGGACTGTTTTGATGATTACATATGAGATTTGCTATTGAATATGTTGTTAGATGATTGAATGGTTGTAGAATTATACAAATTCGAAGAATGAACACTAGGTTCAATGCTGGAAATCATGTGTTTGTGATAGTGTAATAAGCTAGGTTGCTGGAAAATTGAATTGTGATGTTGAAGTGAGAATTGAATGAATAGAACTTAAAATTGAGCTATGGAATTAATGAATTGATTATGATCATGATTAGGTGAGGTAATTAAGGTGTTAAACAAGTTGAATTGTTAGCAAACAATGCTGGAAATGAAGGATAAAAGCATGAACATAGTTATGTAACCTAGAAATTGTTTTGTTGAATTGAAATTGAGTAAACATGCAAAATTAGGCATTGTAACCAACTTTCCCTATTTTTTCTGCCTTGAATAATGAATGAACAATGACTTAACATGTTTAGGATATCATATGAAATGAATTATAGGGCCAAGAAATTGGTTAATATGAATTTAAGGCATTAAAATGTGAATAGATGCAATCTGCCCAGAATTGCTCTGTTCTGGGCAGTCACTTTGAAAATTCACCAAATATTGTATAGATCAAATTCAGGGCTAAAATTTTGATGACATGATCCTTAGTATGTCTATTTTCATTAGGTGAAAACAGAATTAAAAACTGGGTCCAAGCTGGAAACATTAAATAGGAATTGCTGGACAGTGCAAACTGTCCAGGCAGTGTAAATGCCCTATCTTTGAACAATAAACTGTATTAATTGGCTAAGAACTAAAATGCAAGTCTATTATTGTCTTACATAAAAAAAAAATTAGCTTTACAAAGGTGTATAGCAATCGAAATTCCGACGTACGGATTAAAAGATATGGCCATTTAAAGGGACAGTGTGCAAACTGCCAGGCAGCAGTGTCCTGGGCAGTTTGGGACTGTTTTTGCACCTAGTAGCAAACTGTTTCCAAAACAGTTTTGGGACATTGTAACCTGTCCAATTATGCTTTAAAATGAATTAATAACAATATGGAAATTAACTAGTAAGAAATTCTTAAAAGGAAGCATAAAAACAGTAGCTAAATGTTAGGTACAAATGTGGTAACATTGATACTATGATTGTGTGATATATTGTGCTTGTTTTGATGGAATGTGTATGTGCTATGCTTGCTAGACCAAGGGCAGAAAATTGGGGAAGAAGAGGATAGGAGTGGACACCCCAAAGCTAGAGGCAAAGGGATATGGATTCAAGACACTTGAATTGCTAGGAGTATTGTGAGTGTAACTATCCTTAGGGTTAGGACTAGGTCCTAACCAACCTTGTTGTTGTTTAATTCAATGTTATTTCCATGTAACATGACTTAAAACCTATTTGGCTAATTAAGGGAAGAATGATATGTATGCTAACTTATTTTATGCCATGATCTATGTGTTTACTTAAGTGTTAAGCAAATGAAATGTATTGCTTGACATATTGCATTGCTTATGCCAAATGTATGAAATGACATGCTTGCTTGGAGAATAAGGTACGCACATTGCATACATATGCTTGTGTTTGTGAATGTTATACATGGCTGATTGAAATGAATTGAACATGGATACTATTTTTGTATTCATGCTATTCGAATGGCATGGATGGTTTTGTATTGGGAGTTAAGACTCCATAAGCCTAAGGGCTTGGCCTTTAAAGGTCATAATGTTGTATTGGGTCATGAAATGTATAAAGCTTAAATGAAATGGATAATCAACAACCTTGGTAGCTAGTTTGATAGATAGGAGGGCATGCCTTAGAATCTTGAGCTCATATTGGCACTACGGTGCATATTGGTACGCCTGTACATATTGGCACGAAGGTGCATATTGGCACTTCGGTGCATATTGTTAAGATTTGATTATCTAGTAAGCTACTTACCAAGGATGTTGAAAGATGACTTAATAATTCAAATGAACATTGCTTGTATTGTAAGAAACTTGTATGAACTTCCTTGCTTTGAAAGAAATGTATAGATGAATGGCTTTGTGTATGAATGCCTGCTTGATAATTTGAGTGATTGGTTGCTTGTCCTCTAAGCATGATGTTAGAATAGCCTATGACAATCATGATGGATGTTGTTATGTTGATTGTATGACATGTAAAGATTGCCTAAGTTACCTTATGCAATTCAAATAAGCATGTGTCTTGTATTGATGGTCTTGATTCCTTGAATTACATGTAAACTTGGATATGTATGCTTTGAAATTGATTAGATTTAGTGTTACCTCACTAAGTACATAACTTGTACTTACCACTCTACTTTTCATTCTTCTCATAACAGATTAAAGATACTTCAAGAGGATATCTTGGGTTTGAAGCAACACTTTGAATCAAGCTTGAAAGTATGATTTCATACTCTTTGTATACTCCTAGTTTGGTGGCACTAGAACTTGTAATAGGTAGTCTTGATCATGCATTTTTTGGTGTTGTTAAGACTAGTTTGTGTAATGTTTTGATGGGCCTAACATGTAACCAATTTGGATGATTCAAACTATGTATATGTCTTGGTTGATATGTATATATATGTTGGTATAATGCTGTGGATAATATGATAGATTTGCAATGCTTGTTGAACCTTGTATGAATCGAATGCTAGACTAGAATGGTATGATCATGCATATGTTCTTATGGCTTTTGGAATGATTCGAATGTCTATTGATTGGAGATAAGGTATGATCAAGCATGCATTAACAATGCATTATCTAAGGATGCCATGAAATGTTATGTTTTGATTGAAAAAGGAAACAAATGAAATGTGGTTAGGACGCACCTTATAGTTCGAATAGGTGAATGGACATGTAATAAAATGTAAGTTAGATGCCTTGTATTGAACTTGTTAATTGGTTGAATAAGTAGTTTCTTGAGATGCAAGTAAGCTAGTTAAAGTATGTTTAGTAATTCCCTAGTGTTATTCGAATATGGCAATTAGAATTGAAGTAAGAATGAAAATTGAACCATGTTTAATAGAATCTTAAGTATGCTACACTTGTTGATTGTTGTTTGAATGATGCATGTAAATTGAATGGATTGGTAACATGATATTGGTAGCTTAGATATAAGTATGAAATAAAACAAAATGGTACCTAAATTAGTATGCTATGTATGTTGATTTTGTTTAATGTGGATTGCTTGATTGTATTGTATGACTTGAAAAGTTTAGTTTGGGTTACTTGCACCGCAAGTCAAGTATTCTGAGGTTACTTGCAAGTAACCTATCTATTGCTTTGTTTTTGCTTCGGTAACACTCCGGAACCGGGTTACGGTTAACCCAGGGATGGGGTGTTACACACCATGTCATGAAAAAGGGTTACCAAGGCTCTTTGATAGGTTGCTCCTGCATTCTTCAACCTAGAGGGCATCACCTTGTAACAGAATGTCTCCCACATAGTCATGAACGTTGTTTTCTCCATGTCGTCAGGATGAATTTTTATTTGGTTGTACCCTAAGAAACCATCCATGAAAGAGAACCACAAATGTCTCGTAGTGTTGTTGACCAAAGTGGCAATATGGGGCAAAGGAAAATTATCCTTGGGGCTTTCCTTATTGAGATCTCTGTAATCCACACACATGCAGACTTTTTTGTTCTTCTTAGGAATAGGGACTATGTTTGCTACCCACTCCGGGTACTTGCTGACCTTTAGGAAACCAGCCTCATACTGTTTTTTCACTTATTCTCAAATTTTCAACAGCATATTTGTCCTCATCCTTCTTAGTTTCTGTTGGGCTGGTTTAGATTCTGGCTTGATTGGTAGCCTATGTACCACAATATCTGTGTCTAGTCCCGGTATGTCTTGTTAAGTCTGTGCAAAAATATCTTTGAATTCTATAAGAAATTCGACCAACTCTTGTCTGGTCTTGGACGAGAAAGCAGCGCCAATCTTTATTTCTCTTCTTTCTTCCTTAGTCCCTAAATTGAGAATCTCTACCTCTTCTTGATGGGGTAGGATTTATTTGTCTTTGTTTTCCATTAATTTGAGTAATTCATCCAGAACCTTACATTTTATCGCATCATCCTCTTCCTCGATTTCAGCTAGATACAAGAGTTGCTCAAAATCCACCTCAGGATTAGATTCAGAATCATTCATACAGTTAATAATAGGGGCCCTAAAACAAATTTTAAATGAACATGCATTGGGAAGAGAAAGAGATATTATTTATGGAATGAATGAAATAATAAACATGATAAAAGAATGCAACAAATATGATGTTTGCCATTTGAGAAAAAAAGTGAAAGTATCATTTTCATTGAATTGAAAAACAAGCAAGTTGATACAGAAGACCTTTACAAAAGATCTATATTGCTTGCGGACGAAAGTGAATAGGGTTGGTTCTGAGCATTACTTTGATTCAAACCTAGAAACTACAGGTAAGTCTACACTGGTCCAATTGTTGAATGTCTCTCCCGGGAGGCAAGGGTAGATTCTGGCCAAGAACTTGCCGCTCTTTCCATCTTCGATTATCACATTGAAGTCCATCCCTTCTAATGCCTCATTGAACCTCTCCTCTTCACTGAGCTTGGTGATCTCTAGACTGGCTTCCTGTATTTTCTGTCCCACGTTAATTATCCCACCAAACACAAAGATATTTTTCATGTCGGGATAGGTCATAGGCTCTCATAAAATGTCCTCACCTTTGAATCTGGCCTTCCTTTGCTCATCTCTCTTCTTCCATTCTAACTTTCTTTGCTGAAAATTGGGCTTGTGGCCGAGCCCGAACTGGTCATTCTTGCTGATGATGCTCTTGGCACGCAAACACCCTTGCAAGTTCCTTCCGAGTCCTTTACCTTTCCTAGCTCCTCGTCTAAAAGTCTGCCAAATCATCATCTTAGTGCAATTTGACAATCTAGGGTAGGGGATCTTATTTCCTTCTGCCACAAATGTAACATTCACAAATTCCAAAGCCCTAAAAGAACATTCCACAGCGTCTTCGTCAGTTTGGATGTAAGGACCATTGGTGGCTACGAAAGTGATGATATCTTGTTCTACCTCTACGCTTACCAACTTCCCCTCGATAACAAATTTTAGTTTTTGGTGCAATAAAGAAGGCACGACCTTGGCTGAATAAATCCAAGGCCTTCCTAGCAATCAATTATAAGTTGGTCGAATGTCCATCACCACAAATTCATTGATATACTCAGTAGGTCCGAATAATAGTGGAATCTCAATCTTCCCAATCACATCCCTTTGGGTCCCATCAAATGCTCTAACAGAGTTTCGACACAGCTTTATATATGAACTATCAATAGGCAACCTTTGTAGAGTCGCCATTGGCAACACATTCAAAACGGATCCATTATCGACGAGTACTCCTGGCAAGACAATATCTCTTATAGTGGGTGGTAATATTCAAAGCTCTAGTCGATCCCATGCCCCCATCTGGAATTTCATCATCACTGAAAGTAATATAGTTATCTGCGGTAATGTGGCTCACTATTCAATCCAATTTGCTTACTAAGATGTCATTCGGGATGAATGTCTGATTTAACACCTTTAACAGTACGCTACGGTGTTTGTCCAAGCTCAACAATAATTCAAGCACTAAAATTCGTGCTTGTTACTTTCAGAGCTGCTCAACGATGTTATACTCACTGTGCTTTAAGAACCTTAAGAACTCTTACGCTTGTGTCTCTGTTACCGGCTCATTAATCTTCAAATGAGGCTCTTCCCCAAAAATCTTCTCAGGCTTGGTCATCACCGTTTTATCATTGTCCTTTGGCTTTTCTGCTGCCTTCGAGGTTTTTGGTGAATAACACCTACCGCTTCTTGTAAAATGCCCCACCTCATTCACTGTTTTAGCTTTTAACTCCATTGGGTCCTCCTTCTTTGCGGGCTTCTCTTCATTAGATGGTTTCTCATCCCCTTGCAGTTTTGAATTCCCCAGTATTGAGACGTAAGCGATATAGCTCCACAAAACCTTTCAGGTATCCTTGAATGGAAAAGAGTTCGGAGTTGAAATTTAGAGCTTCAGAGATACTTTAGAACTTTCTTCTTGGGATGGATTTTCTTCCTTCGGCTTAAGTGATATGAAAATCGGCCTATCCACCCCATACTTGATCTTAGGGCTATCTAATGTATATACATATAGCTCATTTCTTTCCTCGCCCTTCTCAAAGAATTCGATCTCTTTATTATCCATCATCTTCTAGATCACTCGTTTAAACTCCTCACAACTTTGAATATCGTGTTCTTCTTCTTAATGAAACTTACAATATGGTCCACACCCTTTATGCATAATTTTCATACCCTGATCAATCAGGCGTGCCATGCATAGTTGTTGGAACACCCACCTCAAAGGGGATTTGACTTCGGACACATCCGTCTTAGCCTTTATAGTGTACTCTTCCTTAATTGCATTTACACCACGGCCTCCATGATTTAGTAGTAGGTTGGTGGCCACATTCGATTCATCTAACTGCAATACCCTAGTTTTTATCATGTTTTGCACAAACTTTTTAAATGCAATACAGTTCTCGATTGAGTGTCTCGGAACTTCAACATAATATTGCAGTGTGTTTTTTCGTAATACCATGCAGGGAATGGTGGCTTGAAAGAGGTGACGTAATAAGGTCGGACCAAGTCGGCTTCATGCAACTGTGAGTATTATTCGGTATAAGACACTGGCAAAAGAGTGAATGACATGTTCTCACTTTCTTTCTTCGGGGCTCTAGTCTCTTTTTTATTCTAGCCTTGTCCTCCTTTGGTTGAGACTTGTGGTGAAGAAATAGTAAAACTCTTTGGGACATAAAGGTGCTCGTGGTATTCACCTTATTATCTTTTCTCTTGTAGTTTTTCTAAGTGTTCTCTCTACTGTCAATCATTCCACTCTTTATGGCTACATCGATTGACTCCCCAATTCTTACCATGTCGGCAAAATTCTGAGTGGTATTGTTTATCAATCAAACAATGCACCCTTCAAAGTATTGACAAACAATAGTGTGATCTCGTGTTCTCACGCCATCTTTGAGCATACTGGCGCAAACTCTCATTTGACCTTTGCTCCATTCCCTCTAACATGATTTGATTAGGGGTCATGTTAGTTACATGCTTGTATCGTTCCACAAAAGCCCTTGAAAGATCCTTCCATGACTTGATATTAACTCGACTGTGTTGGGTATACCATCGGGTTGCAGAACCAATCAAGCTATCTTGAAAGTAGTGGATGAGCAGTTTTTCGTCTTTTATAAAACTTGTCATCTTCTGGTTATACATAGTGATGTGAGCTGAGGGGCATGTAGTTCCATCATAATTTTCAAAATCAGGAGCCTTGAATTTCGGGTGAAGGACCAAATCCACTACAAGGCTCAAATCACTAGCATCGTTTCCCTGCTCATTCGTTCCCTACATGGTCTTAAACTTTTCTTCAAAGAAACGGAACCTCTCCTCGTACTTCTTTTCCATCTCGGCTCTAATCCTTTCCTCCACATCATTCATCATGTTCAGGTCTGGTACTTTGTTCGCATAGTTTGCCTTTAAATCAATGGGCTAATTTGCTGAAACTCTTACGTGGTGGCTAGCAGATGCTCCCATAGGTGATTGGTGGATGCCCCACCAGATTTATATATACTTTTTTTTTGGATCCGGCATGTATGGCTGAACCTTCATATGAGATGTAGTACCCTTTTGTTCTTCAACATTTGAGCTGTCAACAGAAATTCCTTCCTTGCCTCTCATCTTGATTAGCAGATCGGTCATCTGAGCAATGATAGAAGCTTAAGACTGTGTGATCTGATCCCTAATATTCTATGCAATCCCATCCAAACAGACTTCAAGGTCATTCTAACCTTATTCTACCTTAGCCATTCTCTCATCCATTGCTCTTGATTGCAAACGGGTACCGTACGAGTGCAAAATTGTCGTAGGTTAAACTTTCACTTTCTGTCAGGATATTCCCACTATTAATTTCATTGTTTTATTAATTAATACATGATATATGTATATATGTCATGAAATGTATGCACAGATGATAAGAACAAATAAAAGATAAAGTATGCAAATAAAGGCGTTGATTCCATAGGTGATCACCCTAGAATAACTTTCATTGAAAATAAAGAGGTCCTCATTAGAAAGAGGATAAAACAAGTTCCTACAAATAGGCGTCAGCCCTAACTCCTAATTCTTCGACAACTTGAAGTAGTTGAATAAATTTCGATGCCTCTTCCATCTCTGGGGTAATGAAAGGGCGAAGTGCTTCGGCTTCCACGGCTAGATTCCTCATGTGTTGTGCTACCTCTTGCACATGAACCATCAAAGTGGTGTAGAAGTCATCCCGGTCTTGAATCATTTGGGTGGCATCACGAAGTCGCTTCAACCAATAATTGTCTCCCCCTTCCGCGACCACTTCAAGAACCATGAGTCGACCCAAGTAGTCTTGAACTGTAGCCTCTAAGACCTCAATATGGGCTTAAAGTGTCGCATTCTTTTGCTGACTGGCCTGAAGTTCAAGAAAGCCATTCTGGTCGCGGTACTCTTAGAGAGATTGATTCAACTCTGCTATCCTTGCCTCTAGTAGGGTATTCTTAGCTTGACTTTGGTTCAGACTCTCGGAGGTGGTGTTGTACAGACCTTGCATCTCTAGCAGACGATTCTTGTTGTCATGCAATTTCTTTTCCAAGCGGCACTGTTCTCCCTTTCTTAATCCATTGCCTACTTGCCTTTCTCATTTTCTTGCTTGGTTTTCTCTCTTTCTCGATCAATTGCACTCTTACAAGCCTTTCTCTCTTTCCCGATGCATTTTCTCTTTATTTCTCAATGGCTTGCTTACCTTTCTCTTTTTCTTCCTCGACCAGCCGCATGCAATTTTCTCTTTCTTTCTCAATGGCTATCAATCTCTTTCGGTCGGTATTTCTTATCAAAGCTTGAAGCTTGACGGTATCATTTTAGTAAAGGGTCTTCTTCTCCTTCAAGTCTACATTTTCTTTCTTCAAGTCCTTGATCGTCACATCACGTATATCCACAACCAGGCTTACCTTGTAGAGCTCACCTACATGCTCGGTTTGCAGGGCCTCCATCCTTTTCTTGACCTCTCTTAATTCACTTCTCAAAATATCGGCTTCAGAAGGGACTATCCTCATATGCTCTTCTAATGTCATAGATGGTCCTTGATCCGGGTCTAGAATTTCATCGTTTATCCTCCAATGCCTCCAAAAATCATAATCAGAAGTAAACATGCATTTGTTATCTCCCTCCACCTTCATACAGTAGCAATGATCCCAAGCACTAGAGATTTTCTGAACCTTCTCTTTGAATTCACCCTTGAAAGCAAATTCGATGTGACTCAAACCCGAGGTAACAAGAATGAACTGTCGAGACCCAAACTGTCTTGAAACCAACAACGGGGCACAACCGATCCCTCCATGCAAACCCAACATCATTAGCCAAATATACTTTTCGCACCAGTATAAGAAATGAGTAACACTGCCTAGCCAAGGTACTCGCTAGAATATGTCTCCGGCTTGAAGATTCTTGAGAATCAAGGTCCATTTCTTCTTGTTGAAATCTCCTCACCATTCCATGGCCAAATATTCTCGTAAAGGAGAAAAGTTTTCCAAGAATATGTCAGGTAAAACTTTCTTTGGTGCTTTCCAAAAGTGACTTTGGATCCAAACCTAAAGCAACTGAGAACAACCTCTAAGTCGCCCCTCCTCGTGCCTTCACATAGCATTTAAAGAAACAAAGGTCTCGGTCAAGAATGCATGTGCTGGATTCGCCTTCCTCTTCAAGCGTTCGAGTAAATCCAAGACAGCCACATCAATGCCATTCACGACTCTTGGAAAGATTATCAAACCATATATCCCCATGGAAAATAGATTCATCTTCATAACCTCATCCGGGTATGTAGGTATTACATCTCGAATGCACTCCCATGAAAAAGTAACATTATCACCCCGGTTCTAAATCAAACCTTTTACCCAATCTTCACTCATTTCAGCTATGTTTCTAAGATTAGCGAGGTAATTCCAAGACTTCGGGTGTTTAGAATAAATCTAATCTTTCTAAAAATTTATGTGATTAAGTAGTGACGTGTACTCTTCGACTGTGGGCATCATGTCCTCCCCGTTAAAAGTGAAACAACAAAAGGCAGGGTTCTAGAACTGAAATAAGGCTCAAAACAGGGGTTCATTGATTCTGACATACATCAAATCGGCTACATCACCATAGCTATCACGAAATAGGTTTTTCAACCTCGAATCCCAACTTTCTCACATCTTTTTCAAATCATGAAGATCACTTTGTTGTAGACTCACATAAGTATACCCTGATACTATGCGCTCACTCGGCAAACTATCACCTTAAACTCTTTGGTTGCCCTCGGACCAATGTCGGACTTGTGAGTTGATCTCCTCCTTCTTAAGATACCTCTCATCTATAATGAAAGATCTCTAATTGGGCGAACAACTTCGAACCAATACCTTTATGTCATGTCATGTAAATGCAAAAAGAAAAACAAAGCAAATAAAATAAACAAGAAACAAAAGAAAAAAGTTAGTAACAAATAAATAAATAAATGTGGATTAATTTGGTAAAAATGGTTTTCCATCAAAATAAAATATGGAAAAATATTTTATAATCCTTATTTAATATATATGTGATTATAGTGAAATCAATTTTGGAGAAGGTGATTTGGGAGTTTGACATTTTTGGACTAGTGACCAAAATGTAAAATGTGCAAAACTATTTTTAGTGACTAAATCATAAAAGATCAAAACTTTGAATCTTTAAGGATCTTTGACCAAGAGTCTAATTAAGGCTTTTCCTTTCTAATTGGCCAACTTTTAAATGGTTTTAATTAAATAAAACATGTGGAGAGAATTAATTACTCACTTTATTTTCCAAAACACATTTTACATAACTACCTTTTCTCTTTTCCATTTTCTCTCAAATCCTCTCCAGCCAAACATTCATTTTATTTCAAAGATTTGAGGTAAACATCATATTTGATTTATCTTTTTAATCTCAAATGGTTTCCTAATGTATTCTTAACAAAACTTTGTTGTTTTATCTTTGTTTTCTCATGTAAATCTTCTCAATTGAAAGGAAAAGTCATCATTAGAGGTAAGTTTTCGTTCTCCTTATCTAATGAAAGGTTCTTTACTGAAATTCCCAAGTTCTTGATCTTTTATGATTGATTTCTAATGGGTTTTGATAATATGATTATAGAAAATTGCTTTAAATGATGTTAATTGATGGATTTTGGAAAGATTTGCTATGATCTATTAATGTTGGGTTTTATGATTGAGATTTTTGATATTTTTGATGGGTAATAATGTTGAATAAGTGATTTTATCAATGGAATCTCGAAACTAGGTAGAGTGTTAAGTTTTGATGTTGATATCTTTGAGGTTATGGCTTGTTTGTGTGGTTAATTGATGGCCGTTGACAATAGGGTGTTGAGGATGTGTTTTTGGATGTATGTTGATATTGTTTTGTTGCTAATCTCGCTGGGTAATGGCTGGAGATTAGTTAGTAAGGTTCCGTCGATGTTTTCGGTTGTTTCGTTAGGCGAAAGCTTGTTTATGTTGAGGCAAAAGTGTTGTTGTGTGTTGCTGGTGGTTTTCTATGCAAAGAAGTGCATTAATCCTCTGTTTTACTTTGGTAAAAAACTGGGGATTTTGATTCGTTAGCTTCGAAAGGTTTTGTGGACGTTTCGGAAGCCTGAAATTGCTTCGGCAAGGCGAGCAAGGTGTAGTTGGTGAGTGGCACTGGTTTTAAAGCTTTTCAAAGGTTTAAAAGCAAGGTTTGGGGGGTTAGATTAAGCTTGAAACGCTAATCTAAGCTCAGAAGTAAGTATGAGATGTTTCACTCTTGTTTCTCGGTTATTCCCATTGTTTTGGTTAATCATGCTCATATTTTGGAAATGGTTTTGTTACCTACTGTATTACATGTTTTTATGAATTGAGAAATGATTCATGTTATTCCATGAGGTTGATTTATGGTTTTCAAGAGGTTACATCTTGATGAGATAATGTTATGCATTGATTGTGATTTAAAATGGGATATGTTATGGTTTATGTTGATGCATTGGAAAACAGTAGGTTAACATGGTTTTAAAGTATATATTGGCAAGTGATGATGCTTATTATTATCGGATATAATTGGTCGACCAATAGGATGAGAGTGCACTATAAAAATGTAGCAAAATTTGCATGTGTGTGTGGCCTTTGGCTCCGCTATAGCTGATCAACTATTATATTGAGGGTACCAAAGTATATTGTGGTGAGAGCAGCAAGCACCACGAGATCCTTAAATGGTGAGAGCAGCAAGCTCCATCAAAGTGTATCCGCATATCTGATGTGTTTATTTAAGGAGAGTGCAACAAGCTCCTTGTGTATTGAGATGGTGAAGCAACCATCCGGGTCACTGAATGCCAATATATGAGTTTACATGTATCATGGTTTGAAATGAAATTGTATATGAGATTTATACACGAGATTATATCTTGAGATGTGTGGAAAGATTAAGCATGTGAAGCTTGCATTGAGATTTGCTTTGGTTTAAAGCATGAGCCTTCATGATACATGTGTTATGAGATAAATGATTTTGCTTTAATGGGTTTTAAAGCATGGGCCTTGTTATGAGCGTGATGAGAAATGATTTGTTGAGAAATGGATTTTGGAAATGTATTGCTAGTGGTTTTGTTTTTTAGCATCCCTTACTAAGCTTATTGTTTACGCCCTCTTTCCTAACAATGCAGATAAGTAGAGAGATCGGGCAGCAAGGTAGCAAGCGAAGGAGACCAAGCGTTGCTCATACCTCAAGTATGGTTTTACATTTCAATAGTAATAAGTTTGGCAATGAGAGAATACCTTTTGGCTTTGGGAGTGTATATTGTGAACTCCCTAGTTTTGGCACAATTGTATAGTGCATATATGAGTTGTACATGGCCTTTATATGCTGGTTTTTGACTGGTTTGCATTTTGGAGGTCTTTGTGGTTGCCTTGTTAGGGTACATGCCTCTAGATTTCATTTGGACTATGATGGCGTATATGGTTGATGTTTCTATTGCAAAATGATGTGGATTGATATTTAAACATGTTTGTTATGTGCTAGGAGCATGACTAGGGGTTTAAAAGTGGTTTACAGATTGTTTATCGAACAAAAATTGACATTAAAGGCTCAAGCATATCGATACTCGGGTCACCGTATCGATACCATATAGCTGAAATAGGCATGGGGTATCGATACCGTGAGCATCGTATCGATACGGTGTAAGAAGAAAATTGCCAAGTGTATCGATAGTCGAGATCGTGTCGATACAATTTTATGCTACTAGAATTTTTGGTTTGAAAATACAAAGGACCGTATCGATACCGTGGTTAAGCGTATCGATACCCTGTTAGTTAAAGTTGGTCAAAAACATCTTTTGAAGTTCTTGTTCTTCACGTTTTAGTCCCTGAATGTTTGTAAATGCAATTGGCGATGTTTGGTTGATCAAATCAAGTTGAAATTTTGCATGTGAGCATGAAACCTAATTAACTAAATGTAGGTAATATCAATTTGGTAAAAGGATCATGTTTTTGTATAGTTTTACAATTTGGTCCCTAGTTCGCGTAACGGGACATTCAGATGTTGTTTTGGCGCCCGATCGAGTGGAGATTTTTTCCGCTGCTTTCTCTCACGCTTAGGTTAACTAAGTTGTATCTAGAAAAGTTAAAAAGAAAAAAGGTTGTTTATTAAAGTGAAACTTTTGGGTTTTACTCCAATATTCCTCGTGTGTCTCGCTCGATTCAGTGTTGCTATTAGACCAGGTCAATAGGGTTACATTTGTTGGTATCAGAGCCAGGTTTACGAAAAATTTGGGAGGTAAGATGGTTGATTCCATGATGTTTGCTATGCACGGTGTTTGATAACATGTTGTTGATATATTAAATGATGATTTGGGTTGAGATTGGGGTACCCATTGCCATTATTACTATTGATGTAAATAGATTGTTTTCAAATTTGAGCATCTTGGATCCTTGCTACTTGTTGGCCTGACTGTTTTTATTGTTGCATTTTATATGCTAGAGATTCATATTGTTTCATTTTGGGACCTAGACGAGAGCTTGTACAAAATGTACGTAATGAGGATGTTATACCGCCCTACCTCCTCCTCCACCTGGTGGTTAGAGAGTTGGAACTGGTGCGGGAGGTCCTGGACCTTAGGGAGTTGAGGGCAGGTTATGGGTGATGTAACATAGTTGGTTTAGGCTATCACGGGAGCTTTTTAGGTTGCAATAGCGGGTATGCATGTTGTTGTTCCACAGCCTGGGCTAACCTTGGTTTATCTTTGGAACCATTGCGTAGTTTGGGTGGTACTGAGTTCAGAGGTTTGTCTCCGGAGGGTTTTGAGGCATGGTTTGTGAGTACCCAGAGGATCCTTGGTCAGATGGAGTGAACGGATGAGTGTAAGCTAGCTTGTGTGATATCATTGCTCCAGGGTGATGCTTATTCATGGTGGATTACCACTATTGTGGGGATGGCACCCGAGAATGTGACATGGGAGTTCTTTGGAGTTGCTTTTTGAAAGAAATATTTGGGTGTTCGTTATCAAGATGAAAAGAAGAGTGAGTTTATGACATTGGTGCAAGGCAATATGTTTGTTTCTAAGTATGAGGTTCAATTTGTTCAATTGAGCCAGTATGCTCCTAAACTGGTTGCCGATGAGCAAAAGAGATGTGATCATTTCCGTTATGGCTTGGTAAAGGAAATAAAGACATATATGCTAGCTTTTGAGTATTCGGATTTTGATGTCTTGGTCAGTCATGCCAAGGACATTGAACAAAGTTTGGGTTTGGTCTCTCGCCTAGGGAATTCTAGTACCAGGAAGAGAGTTGCTAGTTTTGGTGGTGGTAGAGATCGTGGTAAGAGGCAGCGAGAAGTGAGATTTTTTTCGAATCAAAGGCGTGGTAAAGGTGGTAATACGGGTTATGGTCCGCAAGGCCAGAATGTTGGTGTTCCAACACCGAGTGTGGTCGTTGTGGTAAGCGTCATGTTGGAGAATGTTGGGGTAACTCTAGAAGTTGTTGGAATTACGGTTCGCAAGGTCATATGAGGCGTGATTGCCCTCAGATTGCGAGACAAGCACCAATGCATGTTGTTGAGCCTCAGAGGGGCCGTGGGCGCGGCCGAGGTAATTTTCAGCGTAGGAAGGAAGGTCAGAGAAATATTGGCTCATGTTGTGGCGGTTCAGCCCGAGGGAGGTGAACCGGCTAGGGTGCATACACACCACGAGGGAATGAATGACACGGATGTGATCGCAGGTACCTTTACTTTGCAATCCTTGTCATCATTTTCTTTGACTGATTCTTGTTCCACGCATTCTTATATCTTGCACAAGCATGCACAGTTTCTTGATATACCAGTTGAATATCTTGATGTGGGTATGCAAGTGACAAGTTCCTTTGGTGAGACGGTCATAGTTATGAAGTTGTATAGAAGGTGTCGTTGATGGTTCAAGGTCATAAGTTTGCCGTTGATATGATGGAGTTACCTTTCTATGGCTTTGATGTGATTCTTGGGATGGATTAGTTGACCGAGCATAAGGCTCTGGTAGATTGTGAAAGCAAGAGTGTTTCATTGAAGCTTGCCGATGATTATGAAGTAGTGGTGGTGGGTGAGAATATTAAGTTCTTATCCAAAGTTGTTTCTGCGATGGAGGCGCAAAGGTTGATGAAAGGAGGATGTCAGGCATACTTGGCGTATGTCATGAATCCAAATATGAAGGAGGCACATCCCCAGGATATCCGGACAGTTTGTGATTATCCAGGAGTATTTTAGGAAGAGTTTCCTAGTTTGCCACTAGATAGGGAGGTAGAGTTTTATATCAAGACGTACGTAGATACGGCTCCGGTGTCTATTGCTCCGTATCGCATGACACCCAAGGAGTTGAAGACGCAACTTCAGGAGTTGCTAGACCGTGGGTTCATTCGGCCTAGTGTGTCGCCTTGGGGTGCTCCAGTGTTGTTTGTGAAGAAGAAAGATGGCACTATGAGAATGTGCATCGATTATCTGTAACGAAATAAGTTGACTATAAAGAATAAGTATCCCTTACCGCTAATTGACGATCTATTTGATCAGTTTCGTGGTGCTACGGTGTTTTTTGAGATTGATTTGAGATCGGGATATTACCAGTTGAAGGTGAAGGACAAAGATGTGCTGAAGACAGCGTTTTGTACCCGTTACGAGAATTATAAGTTCTTGGTGATGTCATTTGGGTTGACGAATGCGCCTACTACTTTCATGGACATGATTAATTGGGTATTCCATGAGTTTTTGGATCAGTTTGTGGTTGTGTTTATCGATGATATCCTTGTGTATTCACGTACTAAAGAGGATCATGATAGACATTTGCGAATTGTGTTACAGACCTTCTTGGATAAACAATTGTATGCCAAGTTGAGTAAATGTGAGTTTTGGATCAAAGAAGTGGTGTTTCTTGGTCATGTTGTATTAGCGGAAGGGATTCGTGTGGATTCCACAGAAAATTGAGGCGGTTGTGAGTTGGAAACAACCTAAATCGGTATCAAAGGTACGTAGTTTCTTGGGCTTGGCAGGTTATTACCGTTCGCTTTGTTGATGGTTTTTCTAAGGTTGCTGCTCGTTAACAAAATTGTTGCAAAAAGATGTTAAGTTTGAGTGGACGGAGGCTAGGCAACAAGCTTTTGAGAGGTTGAAGGAGGTTTTGACACGGGCTCCAATCTTGATTCAACCCGAGTCAGGAAAGGAATTTGTGATTTATAGCGATGCATCCTATGTGGGATTAGGGTGTGTGTTGAGGCAAGAAGGTAGAGTGGTTGCTTATGTGTCAAGACAGTTGAATGTGCATGAGAGAAATTATCCCACACACAACATTGAGTTGGCTGCGGTAGTGTTCACGTTGAAGATTTGGTGACACTATCTTTATGGGGAGAAATGTGTGTTGTATACCAACAATAAAAGCCTTAAATATTTGATGTCACAGAAAGAGTTGAACCTTAGGCAACGAAGGTGGCTGAAGTTGCTTAAGGACTACAATCTTTCGATCGAGTATCATCTGGGAAAGGCCAATATGGTGGCCGATGCGTTGAGTAGAAAGGTGGTTGTAGAGTTAAGAGCCATGTTACAGATGAGTGTATCGCGTGATGGTGGGTTAGTGGCTGAGTTGCAAGTGAAACCTTTCTTGATTCAATTTATCAAGGAGAAGCAGTTGTTGGATGATTCATTGGTACCGCATGTTACGGACATTGCGGAGGGTAATCCAACGGTTTTTGTTTTAATGATGATGGTGTTTTGTGCTTCAAAGATCGGATAGTTGTACCAGAAGATGTTGAGTTGAGGCACACTATCTTGTTGGAGGCGCATAGTAGTCCTTTTGCCATGCATCCCGGTAGTACTAAGATGTATCGTGGGTTGAAAGATGAGTACTATTGGGTTGGGGCTGAAAAAGGATTTGGCGGAGTTTGTAAATAGGTGTATGATTTTCCAAAGAGTGAAGGTTGAACGTTAGTTTCCATCCGGATTGTTACAACCGTTGAGAATACCATAATGGAAATGGGAAAGAATTACCATGGATTTTGTGTCTGGTTTGCCTTTGACCCCGTCAAAGAAGAACTCTATTTGGGTGATTGTGGATCAATTGACGAAGTGTGCACATTTTGTGCCCATGCATACGATGTATACCTTGGATAGGTTGGCAGATTTGTATATCGTTGAGGTTGTGCGTTTGCATGGTGTGCCTAAGTCCATAGTTTCGGATAGGGACCGAGGTTTACTCGCGAGGTTTTGGGAATGTTTGCATCGAGCCTTGGGTACGCGGTTGAGTTTTAGTACATCTTATCATCCTTAGACTGATGGGCAGTCTGAGCGAGTTATCCAGGTGTTGAAGGATATGCTTCGTTGTTGTGTCATTAAGTTCCAAGGTTCTTGGGAGAAGTTTTTGCCATTGGTGGAGTTCGCCAATAACAATAGTTATTAGGCTAGTATAAAAATGGCGCCTTATGAGGCCTTGTATGGGAGAAAGTGTAGAACGCCTTTGTGTTGGGCATAAGCGGGGCAAAAGTTGGTTTCTTTGTCAGATATGCTTAAGGGAACAATGGAGAAAGTAAAGATCATTTGTGATCGTTTGAAGGAAGCTTCGGATCGGCAAAAATCTTATACGGATTTGAAGCATAAGGAGATAGAGTTTGAGATTGGGGACAAAGTGTTCTTAAAAGGTTCGCCTTGGAAGAAGGTGATGAGATTTGGCTGAAAGGGCAAGTTGAGCCTGAGGTTCATTGGACCATATAAGATATAGGAGTGAATTGGTCTGGTTTCTTATAGGTTGAAGTTTCCACCTGATTTGGAGAAGATACATGACATTTTTCATGTATCCATGCTTCGGAGATATAGATCGGATATGTCGCATGTTATGCCTATAGAAGAGATTGAGTTGAATATGGATCTGACATATGATGAAGAGTCGGTCAGAATCTTAGAAGTGGATAGTAAAGTGCTTCACGGAAAAACCATTGAGTTGGTCAAAGTGTTGTGGACGCGTTGTGGTGTCGAGGAAGCCACGTGGGAAAGAAAAGCCGACATGGAGAATCAATTTCCTCATCTTTTCTTGCAAGGTAAATTTTGAGGATGAAATTTCTTAGGTGGGGGAGATTTGTAACGCCCCAAATTTGGGCCTAGATGATATCCGGATTGGCTTGAGGGTTCGGTTGAACTTGTTCTAGCAATTTGGACTAGTTTCGAGATTAATTTGGTAAAAATGGTTTTTCATCAAAATAAAATATGGAAAAATATTTTATAATCCTTATTTAATATATATGTGATTATAGTGAAATCAATTTTGGAGAAGGTGATTTGGGAGTTTGACATTTTTGGACTAGTGACCAAAATGTAAAATGTACAAAATTGTTTTTAGTGACTAAATCGTAAAAGATCAAAACTTTAAATCTTTAAGGAGTTTTTACCAAAAGTCTAATTAAGGCTTTTCCTTTCTAATTGGCTGACTTTTAAATGGTTTTAATTAAATAAAACATGTGGAGAGAATTAATTACTCACTTTTATTTTCCAAAACACATTTTATGTAACTACATTTTCTCTCTTCCATTTTCTATCAAATTCTCTCCAGCCAAACATTTATTTCCTTTCAAATATTTAAGGTAAAAAATCATATTTGATCTATCTTTTTAATCTCAAATGGTTTCTTAATATATTCTTAACAAAACTTTGTTGTTTTATCTTTGTTTTCTCATGTAAATCTTCTCAATTGAAAGGGAAAGTCATCATTAGAGGTTAGGTTTCGTTCTCCTCCTCTAATGAAAGGTTCCTTACTGAAATTCCCAAATTCTTGATTTTTTATGATTGATTTCTAATGGGTTTTGATAATATGATTATGGAAAATTGGTTTAAATGATGTTAATTGATGGATTTTGTAAAGATTTGCTATGATCTATTAATGTTGGGTTTTATGATTGAGATTTGTGATATTTTGGATGGGTAATAATGTTGAATAAGTGGTTTTATCAATAGAATCCTGAAACTAGGTAAAATGTTAAGTTTTGATGTTGATATCTTTGAGTTTATGGCTTTTTGTGTGGTTAATTGGTGGTTGTTGATAATAGGGTGTTGAGGATGTGTTTTTGGATGTATGTTGATGTTATTTTGTTGCTAATCTCGCTGGGTAATGGTTGGAGATTAGTTAGTAAGGTTCCGTCGATGTTTTCGGTTGTTTCATTATGCGAAAGCTTGTTTATGTTGAGGCGGAAGTGTTGTTGTGTGTTGCTGGAGGTGTTGATGCAAAGAAGTGCATTAATCCTCTGTTTTAATTTGGTAAGAAGCAGTGAATGTTGATTCGTTAGCTTTGGAGGGTTTTGTGGACACTTCAGAAGCTTGAAATCGCTTCGGCAAGCCGAACGAGCTGTAGTTGGTGAGTGGCACTGGTTTACAACTTTTCAAAGGTTTGAAAGGATTATTTTGGGGGTTTAGATTAATTTTGAAACACTAATCTAAGCTCGGAAGTAAGTATAAGATGTTTTGCTCTCGTTTCTCGGTTATTCCCATTGTTTTAATTTAATCATGCTCATGTTTTGGAAATGGTTTTGTTACTTACTATTATACATGTTTTTATGAATTGAGAAATGATTCATGTTATCCCATGAGATTGATTTATGGTTTTCAAGAGGTTGCATCTTGATGAGAAAATGATATGCATTGATTTATGATTATAAATGGGATATGTTATGGTTTTTGTTGATGCATTGGAAAATAGTAGGTTAACATGGTTTTAAAGTATATATTGGCAAGTGATGATACTTATTATAATCAGATATAATTGGTCGACCAATAGGGTGGGAGTGCACTATAAAATATAGCAAAATCCGTATATGCGTGTGGCCTTCGGCTCTGCAATAGCTGATCAACTATTGTGTTGAGGGTACCGAAGTATATTGTGGTGAGAGAAGCAAGCACCACAGGATCCTTAAATGGTGAGATAAGCAAGCACCACAGGATCCTTAAATGGTGAGAGTAGCAAGCACCATGAGATTCACCTTATGGAGAGAGCAGCAAGCTCCATAAGTATTGGTGGAGAGAGCAGCAACTCCATCAAAGAGTATCTGCATATTCGATGTGTTTATTTAAGGTGAGTTCAGCAAGCTCCTTGTGTATTGGGATGACGAAGCAACCATCCGGGTCACTGAATGCCAATATATGAGTTTACATGTATCATGGTTTGAAATGAAATTGTATATGAGATTTATACACGAGATTATTTCTTGAGATGTGTGGAAAGCTTAAGCATGTGAAGCTTGCATTGAGATTTGCTTTGGTTTAAAGCATGAGCCTTCATGACACATGTGTTATGAGATAAATGATTTTGCTTTAATGGGTTTTAAAGCATGAGCCTTGTTATGAGCATGATGAGAAATGATTTGTTGAGAAATGGTTTTTGGAAACGCATTGTTACTGGTTTTGTTTTTGAGCAGTCTTCACTAAGCTTATTGCTTATGCTCTATTTCTTAGCAATTCAGATAAGTAGAGAGATCGGGCAGCAAGCGATGGACTCCAAGCGTTGCTCATACCTTAAGTATGGTTTTACATTTCAATAGTAATAAGTTTGGCAATGGGAGAATACCTTTTGGCTTTGGGAGTCCCTGGTTTTGGCACAATTGTATAGTTCCTATATGAGTTGTAAATGGCCTTTATATGCTAGTTTTTGACTGGTTTGCATTTTGGAGGTCCTTATGGTTGCCTTGTTAGGGTGCATGCCTCTAGATTTCATTTGGACTATGATGGCATATATGGTTGATGTTTCTGTTGCAAAATGATGTGGATTGATCTTTAAACATGTTTGTTATGTGCTAGGAGCATGCCTAGGGGTTTAAAAGTGGTTTACAGATTGTTTATCGAACATAAAGTGACATTACAGTCTCAAACGTATCGATACTCGGTCACCGTATCGATATCGTATAGCTGAAATAGGCATGGGGTATCGATACCGTGAGCTCCGTATCGATACGATGTAAGAAGAAATTGGCCAAGTGTATTGATACTCGTGACTGTATTGATACGGTTTTACGCTACTGGAATTTTGGGTTTGAAAATACAAAGGACCGGATCGATACCGTGGTTAAGCGTATCGATACCCTTCTATTTAAGTTGGATAAAAGCATCTTCTGAAGTTTCTGTTCTTCACGTTTTAGTCCCTAAATATTTGTAAATGCAATTGACGATGTTTGCTTGATTGAATCAAGTTGAAATTTTGCATAAGAGCATGAAACCTGATTAACTAAATGTAGGTAATATCAATTTGGTAAAAGGACCCTGTTTTTGTATAGTTTTACAATTTGGTCCCTAGTTCGCGTAATAGGACATTCAGATGTTATTTTGGCGCCCGATCGAGTGGAGATTTTGTCTGCTGCTTTCTCTCACGCTTAGGTTAACTAAGTTGCATCTAGAAAAGTTAAAAAATGAAAAAAGAGTTGTTTATTGAAGTGAAACTTTCAGGTTTTACTCCAATATTCCTCGTGTGGCTATCTCGATTAGGTCTTGCGATTAGACCGGGTCAAGGGGGTTACACGAGCCCCGAAGGTACTTACTAGGCCTATACGGAGGAATGATATCCTTATGAAAGCACTAGCATTCCCCCCCACTTAAACGGATGGGTTTATATGTCAAATTTTAAATGCGTTAAAATATACTCGCATTTATAAATAAATATTAACTTAATTGTCACTTTAACTCGCAACTTCCAATATTAATAAAGTAGTAATTATATTTTGTTTTTCTTAAAAAATGGCCTGACTCACTTTAGTTTTTTAAAAATCAAAATCAGTCCCCACCGGAGTCGCCAAGCTGTAGCGACGTTTTTGAAAATTCAAATGGTTAACCCGAATTGGTTCGATGCATCCCTCTTTCTGAAAATGTTTTTTTAAAAAGGGGATTTTGTTTTTAAAAATTAAAGACTTGGAGTCGCCATCGGTCACTTGGATTAGGTAGACCGGACACTGAAAATAAAACCAGAGATTTCGGATTCGGGAGTCAATTACAAGCGGGGAAGGTTTCGCACCCCCACTATGCCCGGAGATTGGTACCAAATTAATTACCGCTTTGCTAATATAAGATTTTGCGAATTAAAGTGACAATTAAACCAAAATTCAGTTGTACATGCGAGTTAATTTTAAAAGGCCCCGCTATCTGAGAGTAAGCGACTGAACCACCACCACTACGACTGATACTAGCCGCGCTTACACTCGAATAGAAGGGCACCGCATTGAAAGTTAATATATCGGATGTAATACTTAACATCATGGCAAATAATCATAAGCAAAACATAAACAAAAGAATCACATGTTCAGATTATATTCATCAAATACGTACAAACATATATACGTAAACTATGGCAGTAACAATACATGACATTACAAACTAAGTGATAAACAAGTATGTACATATATACAACATATATAATATACATGTATTGAGAAACAAATGTATAATGTGTAATATATTATCCCAAAACATATATTACATACTATGTTATATAATATAAAACTATAGGTTATACATGTGCCATATAAAACATATATAACATATATACATTGAAACTATAACTTATATACTATATATAAAAACTATATATTATAAAAGATATACATGTAACACATATGTATGAAAACTATACATTATATCATATAAAACACATAATTTGTACCAAAAAATCTATACATTACACGAGAAATATGTATTATACTAATATGCACATGCCAAGACTATATCATACAATCACATATATATATCATAATATCTCAAAATGAAAAAATAGGCATTAAATAGGACTGCAATATAAATAAAAGAAATTACAGGGCATAACTGTAAAATGCATGAAGGCTAGGGCGAAGCCGCAAAGGTTTTAAAAATCCAGGGATTACAACTGTGGTTTAAAAAAGCGAAAGGACTGCAGTGGGGATTATGGGAACGCGGAAGGGTTTGAAAAGGAAATACCCATTTATCATTTTTAAAACAAGTATAAAAGGCCATTTTTTACTAAAAACGGCAAAAAAAAGTTAAAAAAACAAACTCTCTCCCACCCTCTCTCTTTTCTCTCTGAAACGGGGATAAACATCGCCATATGTTCATCCCCAAACCCAAAAAACCGCCACCAAACCCAAAAAAGTGCTCGACGGCAGCCGGCGATCCCCAAACTCGTCCAAAACACCCTTTTTTCTTTTCTAAACCCCGATCTACTCAAATCTAAACCTTATTTCACTTGAAAACCACAGAAACCCCCCTTTTATAGAAACAAAAACCAAAAACAAACTCCCATACCTGCTTATCTCCTCACCGATTCATCACACACGGCTTCGAGGAGGCCGATAGGATTATCATCGGAGAAGGAGAGTAACAGACGCGGAGAAAGCAAACTGACACTGGGAAGACGAACCGACTCCTCAGTAAAACACTAAACCCTAATTTCTTTTCGTATGTATGCTTTGATGATGATATGAAAAGAGGAGAGAAAGACTGCCTCTGAAGCTTTGAGGTTTTTCTGCTTTTTGTTCTCTATTCCCCAGAATTTCCAAAATGAATCTTTCAACTATTTAGGATTTTCCATTTTATACCCCGATATTACATGCGTTTAAAAAAGAAAAAAAGAATCCTAATATCCTATTGGCTGCCTTTGTAATCTCATATTTCGATACGTTTTTTGATTTTTTGTCGGTTTGCCACCTGATATCCTCTGGTATTTTGTTTTTTGTTTGCATGTAATGAGCAGTCTGAGAGAGAGGGAAATCAGACGATAGTGCAGCAGACGGCGAACTTCTCTGGCGCTGTACTTTGTGTCCCCTCGTGCGTCGTGGCTGATTGAGAGGGGGAAGGGGCTAGAGGGAGAAGTTATTTGGGGAGCAAGGTTCTCTTGCGACTGTTGGATCTCTGCCAGCATGGAGATGAAGCGAGAAGCTGAGCAGTTGATCAAGAATGAACGGACTGCTTGGGTTCAATCCTGGATCGGAGGGCCAGAATGCCCGCGCGAGAATCTGGACGGTCGAGTGGAAGCTGAAGCAACATGAGTGACCTCCACGCGCGCGTGGGGTAGCTGAAGAGTCATGCGTAGATCGTATGCGCGGTGGACGTGATCTGAGCTATTGATGGCGATCTTGATCCAATGAGTGAGATGTTGCGGCGCTGCATCCAAAGGGTTACCAGCTAGGGCTTCATCCTAAATGGGCAATCTGGACTGTTAGATCAAGATTTGATCTAACGATTATCATCTGGTTGTGCAAGATAAAAGGGTTACCAGATTAGGTCATTAGGGTTTTAGTTTGGGCCAAACGGGCCTTATATATATATATAGAGACTGTATATATATGGAGTGGAATTTATAAAATGCAGGCTTTTCATTTTAAGTTTGTTTCTTTGATTTTCAGATCTGTTTAATAATAACAACAACAACAATATGGTAATAAAAAGGATGATACTAATAGTATTAACTAATACATAATAACAAAACCAAACTTCAAAATTAATAGTATTTAATTGTAATGCTAGTAGTCTTTTTGTTTTCTTTGAATTTTAAGGATAATTACACATAATAGCGATAATATAACATATAAACACAACCCTTTATTGTAAAATATAAGAACGAGTTAACACACCAGATAAAATTAGTGATTACATATGCTAGTTCTACATTCTTGTTATAAATTGAGATAATTTTTAAAAATTTCTCAAAACTCAGTGGTTTAATTTATGATATCATGTTGTGGGTGTTTATCTATTCTTCAATTTACTACATGATTTCCTGACATTCAATACTTTAACATGCTAAAACAAGAAAACTTGCTAGCAAATTGGAGGGATAACCAATAATCTTTCATTTAGCGAGAAAACTTGTAGCTTTAGATTTTGATAGCGTAGGTCTCATAAAATCATTTCATAAAAAATTCAAATTCTTCTGTTTTAATGATAACTAACAAGTTTATTGTATAGGATGCTTGTAAAATTTCTAGATTACGGGTTCAAGAAATTATTTTATTGTCTTTATAATATGGGTAATACAAAATGTAATGAGTTAAGAGATTAATTTTTTAAAATCCAAATAATTGAGAGGAAAAAATTTACTTAAAATGGATAGCATTGTGCTAAAAATTATTGGGGTTGTCATGTACATTTTGTTTTCTTATACTTTTGAATTAACTGACTTCAAATCATGTTAAAAGTTCATCCTTATTGGTTTATTTTCATTGTTATTCTAAAATTTCATTGGTTATGTGTATTTATGTTGGACACTAATATGTATGTTTGGTAGAAATAAATATGTGCTTTTGATACCTTTTCTAAGGTCGGATCCTATTGAATGTTTGAACAATGTTTTTCCGTCTATTCAAGCTCTTGGATGTACTCACATTATTAGGTGAATTTTTTTTTTTTTACCATGCGCTGTGTTTTCTTGTTTAGCTTTTGTTTTCTTATGTTTGGACGGCGCAATTCTATGCTTTGTTGTTTGAGGTTTTGAGACGTTTTGACTCCGACTTTATCTCCTTAATAAAAAGTCTTTTTGCTTGTAAAAAAGGTGAGCTTTTTACTATCTTGAATCAACAAACTTATATCTGTTATACTTTTGTTAAGCTTAATAATTATATTTTAATTGAACTAATGAAATTTAGTTGCTTATCTAATATTTAATTTGTTTATGTTCCAAGGTGTTTGTTCAGATTCACTAGTGAGTGAATCAGAACTTTCATCGAGGAAATGTTGTATAAGTAGTAACCATAATTGTTTTCAGAAGATACTATCTTAATTAAATTTTCTTTTTCTATAATGCTTTCGTATCTCATTGCCTTTGATTCTTTTTTGTTCTTTTGTAAAAAAAAAGTCAGGTTCACCTTTTTCTTGATGAACGACTATGGATGAAAGTTTAGTTAAACATTTCTTTTTAGCAAGTCGTAAACAAACCAAACGTTTAATGAACGTGAACTAGATTTTTTATTCGTTTAATTAAATGAACGAACACGAATAAATGACTCGTTCATTCATATATGTTCATGAAGGTAATCCGTTCGTAAAAAAAAAGCACTTGTCTTGGATTGTACGAGGCTTGGGCTCGAGAGTAAAAATGTCAAAAATTCGAAAGGTAATTCAATTTCATAGAGTAGAGATGGCATTCTTACGAGAAACTAAAAGGGAGACTGCTTCTAAAGAAGAAATGAGTAAGTTATGGTATGATGATGACTTTGAATTTCAATTTTCAGCTTCAAATGGTAGATCAGGAGGATTAATCCAATATGGGATAAAAGCAAATTTGAAGTAGATAATTGTATATGTATGATCAATGTACTGGTGGTGTGTGGGAAATAGTTGTCAATTGACTTATGCTGCATAATGGCAAATGTTGTGGTCCGAAATGGAAAGTTTTGAAAAGCAATTCTCAGTTTTGTTGGTTTATATGGGGAGACTTCAACGTGGTCCGAAATGAAAGATTTCAACAACTTCATCGACAACAACAAATTGATGGATATGCCACTACAAGGGAAAAAGTTTTACCTGGTATGGTCCAAAAATAGAAGCAGAATTGATAGAATATTGGTGGATGGGGCTTTGAAAGATGGAATGCAGGCTGCGGAGGTGTGTTAAGAATGAAATCAGGTATAGTGAGTGCCATATTCTCGGGTCCTGCTCCTGGCAGCGATTCAGACTTTACGGAACTGTTTGCTATAAAAACTGCCCTTGATGTTTTTGTTGAGGCAGACTGGAAGGGCACGACGGAACTAGTGATTGAATAGGACTCCCAAGTAGCCTTTAATTGGTTATCCTCCTTATTATCGAGACCTTGGAAGTGGTGGCGATCTTTTGAAGATATAGACAAAATGGTGAAGGAGATAAAAAGAGTGAAATTTGCTTATGTTTCTCGGGAGAGAAATGCAATGGCGGATCCCTTGGCAAAGGCTGGGATTTCGAGATGCGAAATGTTTAAGGCTCAGTGGTAATGGAGAGGGCGATTGTAATCCATTCGGAGTCGGCAAACTGAACTGTAATTCATGTTTGTGGCTGTTTTTGAAAAATAGAATTCTTTCCCTGAGTTTAGAGTGATTTATTGCACAAGTTGGGGGATTACTTAATTGTATGGGAGTGTGAATTTGCTTTATGCTAGGTGATGTAATATGTGTTTTGTATCCTTCCCGACAAGTGTGTATTATTTTCTTCCACCTAAGTTTAAGGAGATTTTTCACGAGGCACGCTTGTTGAGTCATTGGTCATTGGCTAAATTAATAAATTACTAAATTGCTGAGCAAAAGTATTATATTTTAAAAAAATTATTCACATATGTTCCTTCGTTTGTGTTCGTTTAAATTTATTCACATATGTCCTTTTATATTTGTTCGTTTGTATTCGTTTACGTTCGCTTATCATTTTAACGGACAAACATGAACGAACACGAACAACCTACATTCCTTAACAAACGAACACGAACAAGAAATTATGTTCGTTTAGTTATTCGTGTTCGTTCATTTGTTCAGCTAAAATTAAACAAGTAAACATAAACATACCTCATTTGTGTTCGTTCGGTTCGTTTACATGCCTACTTTTTAGTCAATTTTCATGTGAATGTATTGAAAATTGTATATGATTTTTATTGTAATGAAAATTTATAATAGTAATTTCGATACAATCTTTTATATTAATGGAAAATAATGTTAAGGATAATTTTATTTATTTATTCTTCCCCAGTCTGATTCTTATGTATTTAGTGCTTATTTATTTATAGTTTAATTTTTGTTTGGCACTGATAAAATCTTGTTATGACAATTGATAAAATATTTTCTTACTGATAAAAGTTGTCACAAACACTTTTAGTAATAGTGACAATCCTCTTCAAACAGACAAACACTTTTTTCAATAAATTATAGTGAAGAAATATTGGTCACAACTGAAAACAGTATTTGTGGCACATTAATTTCGACACAATTATTATTTTATATAGTTTCAACAAATCTGTCATTAAAAAATTCATTTATACAAAAGAATTAGTCACGGAATTACTAATGACAACAAGTGACGATAATGACAACAAGTGACGAACTAAAAAATTGTCACAATAAGTTATAGTGGCTCAATTTTATGTTTTTAGTATCCATTTCAACCATCACTAAAAATATATTTTCTTGTAGTGTCATTGAGGTATTCGAATCGTTGAAAGTCGTGGGCACCTTTTCATTATGAGTGGAATCACTTTGAACTTCTCTATCAATCGTTGGATAGAAATCTTCTGTCCTTTTTGGTGTCCGTTTTCATGCTCTCACACTAAAAAATTAGGTTTAGAGTTTATGGTTTAAGGTTAGGGTTTAGTAAATTTGGGATAGGGTGTATTTTTTAGGGTTTAGGATTTAGAATTTAGTGTTATGGCTTAAAATTTAATTTTTAATGTTTTTTAGTGTTGTGGCATAAAAAAGAACACTGAAAAGAGGCAGATGATTTTTATCCATTAATCGCTCATTGAAAATCAATTGTCATCTTTTCACTGTACGAAACAAAATAGATCGCATCTCACAAGTTAATATCGAACACAAAATTTAAACTCCTAGTTAGTGTTGTACATATTTCCTCGATTTATTCTCATAAATCTTTTTCTCTCATTTTTTTACTTTGTAATATTTTCTTTATTTTATAACAATCACAAAATTATCCATAGAATTTTCAAATTCTAGCAAGAACTTATTTAGACGAATAACTCTTATATTACGGATAGTTAACAATATCCTTAAATAAAATGGATGACCTAAAAGGCCATGTTACAATGAAACATGCATCTTTACGACGTCTTTTTATTTATATAACACTGTTGAAACCTAGAAAAGAAACGCATGTTTCAGATATCATTATCATCAGCAACCGCCGCCACCTCCACTAGTGCATCTGTGAGGCTTTCCAGAGTTGTCATCACCACAAGCGAAAATGATGATTGAAATAATAGAGAGGGAGAAAACAATCATGGAAAATAAGAGCAGCCCTGTAGAGCTATACAGCGGGAGCCCTCCTGGTTCCTCGCTCGGGTCATTGCCAGCAACTGCAATGAACATATCCCTCGCCATTTCCCCCTGATTCTCTTACCTTGTACGTTGAGCCCTAATTTATACAACCAATTGTAATTTTTTTTTCAATTCTGAAGCTTCCTGTAAACTAAGAACATGGACAAACCTACAATAGGACTTGAGTTGTGGTCCCTCATTTTTCATGGGTAAAGTACAAACGGTCAATAAACTATCTTCAAAAATATAAAATTATTATCAAACTTTCAAAAGTTACATGATGAGCATTAAACTTTAATTTTTGATGCAAAATATATGGTCACTGAGCCTTTAATTGTGTTAAGTATGTGACGTGACAGTTATAAAAAATTGAATAATTGAAATTTTAACTCTCCATATTGACACGTTCAATCAATCTATTCCTAATTTAACCATCATTATTGATGTATAAATTGATTGAATGTGTAAATATTAAGGATTAAATATGTTATTATACAAAATTTCGTAACTGCCATGTCTCCCAGTTAACGGCTCAATGATCATTTTGTAATAAAAACTAAAGTTTAATGTCCAGTATGTAACTTTTGAAAGTTTCAGTGGCCATTTGTGTATTTTTACCATTTTTTATATAATAAGAATTTCATTTATTTGAGCCTTTAATTTTTAATTTATTTAAGTTTTGTTCAATCATTTTTATGATTAGTTATATTTTAATCTTAATTCATGTGTTCATTATTGACCAAGAATTATCCAAAGTCACCTCGAGAAAATTGCCATGTGGATAGAACCATGCTAGACAATTCTTAATGCTACAAAATTCTATTTTGCCCCAATCAATAACTCTGGAATTTAGTTGCTGTTTTATTCACGTCTCTATGCCAGTTCATGTAGACTTTACTGTTCAAATTTACGTACGGATTGGAGTGTCTATCATTATCGAATTATTAAAGCGCTTAAAATATTAAAAGAAGTTTCAAATATTAGTAGATTACTTATCTTTAGAAGTTTTGATATATTTATGTCATCTTCGTTTATTAAAAATGAAATGTGTTCTTAAAACCAAAAGCTCCATACTATTGTGAGAGAGTCGACTGATCTCTCTTGGTGGGTTATCTAGTTGCTGAGGCTCGTAATTTAGCTTTGAATTTTAATAATGTTACTTTTATCTTTATTGCCATATACTTTAACCCGTATGGGGCACAATTTTTTTTGTTTCTTTTTTTTAATAGACTAAAAGTGATTATAAGATAGTATCTATTCATAGATATTTTTAATCTTTTAACATGCACTCATATCTGGCAGACATTACGATTGAACTTAAGTCTTGTAAGATGAACATCATTTGCTTTTTCACCAAGACCACAGGTTGAGGTTTTTTTTGTTTCTTTTAATTTTAGTTTAGACTTTTCAAACCATATTTATCAAAGTTATGAATGTCGCTTTGAGTAGTTATATAATATCAAATGACATGTTTACTAAAAAAAAAAGTTAACCTAATATTATTTAGAAAAGATATAACCTAATGAAGGATGGAGCCAAAATATCAATTTGAGAGGGACATGACATTTTATTTTTTAAAAAATAAGGGATAAATTATAAGGATTATTATCCTATACAAGAATGGTGGAAAAAACTATTATACAAGTGGGTTAATTTAGGGTTTAGGTCATAGATTTAGAATTTAAAGTTTATAATTAGAATTTAGAGTTTAGAGAGGGTTTAAATTTTAAATTTTTTGACACATCAACTGAACAACTTTATTGATAAACAAAAGTAAAACTAGAACATAACCTATTAGATGTTTTAAAACATAAAAAAACAAAAAAGAAAACGATAAATCTAAAAGAAAAAATAAGTGTTGCATCGGTCAGATCAGACACTTCCTCTTTGTACCAGAAAATCTCTACGGTCTATTGTAGGAAGAGTCTTTAGGGAGTTGTCAAAACACATACTAGATGAAATCCCCAAAATCGACAACTACCTTTTACGCATATTCTCAAAGACGGCGTTCTACTATATATTACACAGGTAAACAACCTAAAAAGGGATAAAAATTATCCGTTACCACCGACAAACGAATCAAAAATAAGCGTCGTGAAGGTTATCGTACGAAACTGAATACCCACAAAAGTAGTCATAGAACGTGCCTTAAAAACAGAATACGTGCCATGAAAATAGAGCAAAGCGCATCAAGATGTGCGAAAAAAATAAAACAAAATAAATAGAATCAAATGTAATAAAACGAAATGAAATATGAATCGACGGCAGTGGCCAATATAAAGCTATTGCCTCTTCCGATTAGACAATGAAAAAAGATAAAAAAGAATGAATGTTAATTATGCTTTAATTTTAAAGTTAAAATAGGCATATTTGTGTAATTTTTTTACACTAACATTATATTAAATAATAACCTAAATAATAATTACTAATATTTTTTAAAAAATTTTATAAGCTAAAGGTAAGAAAATAAAAACTGGTAGGGTTGGGCTACAGCTCTTCCCACACTACAAGAAAATGACATATATCGACGAATAAAAAATCGTCGGTAAAACATTTAAAATCTATCAGTATATGGTCCAAAATCATTTACCGGCGGCCAAATGTGATATTTCGACAGACAAATTGCCGTCAATAAAACACTAGTCGGTATATATCTATAGCGACGGAAGAAACCGTCGCTATAGATGTTAGAACCCTATACCGACAATCAAATCCATAAGTATAGGTATGATCAACCTCGAAAAATTAGTGTATCTATTCCTACAAACATATCCCATTAGTAAATATGATAAATATATAACGACAGATTTTTGTTGACGGTATGTTCGTCGCAATTAATTCAGACTTTTACCGTGTCCCATGCAGACATTTACTTACAATGCCATCCGCCAGTATATGTATCATGTTATTATTTTACATATTATAATTATTAATACTATTATTATTTTTTATTTTAAATATTAAAATTATTAATGCTTATTGTAATGTTGGATAAAGTTATAACAAAAACTATTTCATTTTTTAAAGAGAAATATTATTTGATATTCGAATAAAAAAAATATGTAATACGGAACTAGCTGAAGTTGCCTCCAACAGAGATATAAATTACATTGCTGCTTGAAACTACGGAACTAGCTGAAGTTGCCTGAATACTCATTGCTGCTTCTTGAAGCACAAAAGCATGAAGCAAAAATCAAATAAATTGTTAAAATTGTATTCAACGCAATACAAATTATTATGTTCAAGTCTAACAATCACAAAATATGTACAATCTCTTCTAAATTGCCAAAGGAGACAAATTTTTTTGGTACAACAAAATCCAACAATGCTACAAAATATGGAAATCAACATACAAATTATAAATGCCACAAACAGCTACAGAGAAAGAACGAGACCATATGAAAATGTGAACCCCAAACTTGTTGGATAAACTAACTGCATTCAAACTTCAAATTTTAATCTGGTGAAAGCTTGTCCTTGAATATGGAATTTGTGCACTAAAACTTACAGCATCATTTAAGACAGATTCCCCGAAGACCAAAGCATAAAGATTCATATCAGTGCCAAGTTCCTACAATCAAGATCATCATACATTGACCACATAGCTCCTATGTTTACTGCTTAAACACTAGTGTTATAAATCCTCAAGGGGTAAAGGGGGGGAAAGAACTTTGATTTCTCACAACCACTATTACCTACAACTCGACATTTTGTTAAAATTAATCAAAGTTCAATTAAGTGGAAGAAGCAGTAGCAGAAAGTAACAGCAAAAACTCTTTGAATCCCCCCTTGCAGCAGAGAGTTAAAACTGCCATACATATTTACAAAAATTAAGCAGCTAATGAATGACAAAGCAAGAGAGTAAAGGGGATAAGTTTATATGGAAGCTTTTCTTAAAAGTAATTAAGCATGGGTTACCGACTAATTTTACAGTTTCTCAGCTATTACATTATTACTGAGGTCCTATTTATGGTTTTATTTAGCCTTAACCCTTCAACAATAAATAACGAAGATGGAAGAAAATAAAACCTGAAATATGGAAAGAACAGTAACAGGGTCGGTTGCTGATATAAGAGCACCAAACATTAGGCATTCAACAAAAGGAAGTCTATATATGAGGTACATAAGACCACCAAGATAGCTGTAACATATGAGGGTTAACACACAGTGAGAAAAAGATAACTCTTGAATCACAAAAAAGACTGATATTTGTATAATTAAATACTCACACTAAAGCTCCAGTAACAACTGAAGCCATAAAAGTTCCTAGAATAGCAAATGTGACAATGGCTCCAAAGTTAGAGAAAAAGGGTTTATGCCAAAACGAGATGAAAATTACAGGAAATACCAATAGCAGAGATTGTAAACGTAATGTTATCTGTAATAGAAAGAGTTAATACTACTTACAGGTGATAAGCTGAACCCTGATTGAGTGGCGAAAAGGTGAAGTCAAGAAAAAACAGTTTGATATCAGGGGAAGCAAACCAACAATTATATAAACAAATGCAAAGGATATAAGATGATTGGAGGTAGCAGGAAAAGGAAGAAAAACTCCTCATGGAAATTGAACCACGCCCTGCCCAGGTTATAAAACACCAAAAATGAAATCAGGGTTTTCCCAATTTTATCAAAATGAAAAACTGTGAAACACATAATAACAATGAGAATCACAGAAAAAAGGAAGCAACAACTAGAACATGGACTTTCTCTAATAGAATTCAACATTTAGATGCCAAATTATAATTACCACAAACAGCTACAGAGAAAGAAAGAGACCATATGAAAATGTGAACCGCGAACTTGTTGGATAAACTAAATGCATTCAAACTTCAAATTTTAAAAACAGCTACAGTAATATGCTGAAAGCTCTTTTTCTATGTTTATAAAAAAAAAGACCTTCAATAGAATTAGATGCAGCAACTAGTGCAAAATTTTGATCAGCATATATTAAGGGATCCCTTTGATGGCAGCAAATGTGAGGGCACCAAATGTATGAATCGTGTAAGAAATGAAGATTGACTAATTGTAGCTACCTATAACAGATAATCCCTTTTAAATTTAGGGTCCCAAATTATGTCTTCTCTATAAGTCGGGAAGAGTAAAAGAAAGAACACAAACTCATGATTCTATCATCAGTTAGGGTGTAATATAACTAATAATAGGGGATTAAAGAACACTTACAGTAGAAAGTAATACAATATCAAGGAAACAATCATTGTGGCGATAAACAAAATCTATAGCTGAAAGTAAATGTCTCTGCAATATAAGAACTAGACGGTAAAGAAAAAAAGTATATCACACGTATCCTCTCCCGGATCATAAAGAAAAAAGAAGATTGAGAAATGGGAAAAAGAAGATGGAAAACAGATAACTCACTTTCGTTTGTGGCCAATTTCCGACGACCAGAGCATCCTCTCCCGGATCCGAACGGTGGGGAGAAGCGTGACATCCAGGAGAGAAACATACTTAAAGACGAGTTCGATCCGACGGCGGAGCTAAGAGATCGGAGTCAAGGAAGTCAAACGGTTTCGATTGAATCCGTCAACATCGGGACATTCCCAGATTAATCGGAGCCCGGATTTAGACTCAGTGCGTTGAGACGAGCCCTTCGATGAAATTTGGAGTCAAACGGCCACCAACGACGGTGGCCGGAATGGTGGCTGGTGGCGGCAGCATGTGTTGAGAGAAGTGGAAGGTTCTGCTTCTTATGTTTAGATTTGAATTATAAGGGGTCTTTATAATTCACTCTTAGTGACCATAGAAAAGGTGATTAAAAATGAATAAAAAAATTAAATCTAAACCGACACAAACTATAGCTATATGGTTCATCTCTACCGACCGTTCTAATAGTTCACCGATATAAATTACATCGATATAGACAGTTTTTTATCTTTCGTCGATATAAATTTTGTCTATACAGTAAAAATTAAAACTTTTATCGATATTTTATTTTTTGTCGGTATACTGCTAACTTTTACCGTCGATATATGTATATTTTTTTATAGTGCCACCTATAACACAACTGTCCTTGAGCTTAATGTACCCTCGTAAAATATAGTTTATAGTTTAGTTCAAAAAGTCTTCAAAATTCTAATTAATAACATTGCTTAGATACAAGTAATGGTGGATCTTATCCTTATGATGGCATTTCATTCACTTTTAAATAAATATATTTTAATTAATGACATTGCTTAGATACAAGCTCTTATCTAAGGAAGTGGTGCATTCTAAGAAGCAAGCAAAGGGGAAGGTTGGCTGGATGGCGATCAAAGTATGTAGCGATGTCCGTTTCGCTAAAAAAACGAGTTTTCAAAGTGTTTGTGATTTTTCGGATATAAAATGTTTATTCCGTGCGGTTTTTTAAAAAACCGCATTTTATTAAAAATTGGAGTCGCCACCGGCCACTTAGGTAGGCCGGACACCATAAAACCAGAGATTTAAAAAAGACTGTTGGGTTCAGGAGTCGGTTACGGATGGGGAAGGATTAGCACCCCCACACCGCCCAAAATTGGTACTTTAATAATTACCGCTTCGTTAATATTAGACTTTCCGGATTAAAGTGACGATTAGTTTAAAATTCGGTTATAATTGCAAATAAATTTTAAAGGCCACATTATCCGAGAGTAAACGCCCAACCATTATCACTACATCTGATACTGGCCATGTTTACGCTCAGATAAAAGGGCACCGCATTGACAATTTATATATCTGTTATGCAACCTAAAACATGGCAAATATAAATACAATACGATAAAATATAAATAAATACTAACATAATAAAATACTAATCTAACATAAATAAAATACTAATCTAAAACATACATACATAAATATTAATCTAACTCATAAATAAAAACAAATCTAACATAAATAAAATACTAACATTCATAAATATTAATCTAACACATAAAAAACAAATTTAACATAACTAAAATATTAATATAAAACATAAATTTAAAACATAATAAATATTAATCTAAAGCATAAATAAACATACAAAGTAAAAAAGAACACTAATTTAAATTAACTAATACTTCATTAAATTATAAAAATTACAACACAAATAAAAAGGGAAGAAAATATACCTAACTAGGAGCTCGAATGACGAACCCCGACTGAACCCCACCGGGATCTACCACGACCTCTCCAAAAAATATTAACTAGATCGGACCTAAAATAGGACCCCGATCGAATGTTGGATCGAACCAACTGGGGCCGAGGGCACTGCCCCCAACCCCTGGCCAGCCTTGCGGCCGGCCTAGCTCCCAATTGGGGAGCCAATTTAATTGCCAATTCCATGGCAAATCTTGGGAATTTGGGCGTGTCATTCCCCTGGCCAATTGGGCGTGTAATTGGCTTCCATTGCCCCCCATATGCCTCCTATTTATAGGCAATTGGGGGGTGACGTGGCCATCCCAAAGCCACTCAAATTTCTCTTTTTTTTCATTTTTTATATTATATTTTTATTATTATTATTTTGATTTTTTATATTAATAATATTACTATTATAATAACAGTAATAACACTAAAACCCGGTCAAAAATGAGTGATTACAGTTGCCCCTCTTTGCTTGTTCTTGTGAAACGAGGACAAAACAAAGATCAAAAGCACTCATTTTTGACCTACTTCCTTGTCTTTGGCTTCGGAATCACGTGTTCTTCTGGAACTCTTCGCTATTCCTTAGCTGAATCTTCAAGCTCGTAAGTTGTTCCTATATAGAACTTCTTCACCTTCTGATCTTGGAATTACAGGTCATCCCTATATAGAACCTTTCATTATGAAGTCTTGAGTTACGAGTCCCTCCTATATGGAACTTTTCACTCTGAGACGGTAAACCTTGGAGTCCTTCCTATATAGAACTCTTCACCTTAAACGCTGGTTTCTCCTATATAAAACCTTTTGCGCCACATATGGATTCTTCCGACTGGGAGTTCCTCCTGTATAGAACTGCTAGTCTTTAAACCCTGGAGCCGCCAGTCCTTCCTATATAGAACTTTTTCGCTTCACGAAATCTCGGAGCTACAGGTTCTTCCTATATAGAACCATTCACTCTAAGACAGTAAAGCTCGGAGCCCTTCCTATATAGGACTCTTCGCCTTCAACACAACGGGTTTTCCCTATATAAAACCTTGTGTGTCATGGGCGAATTCCTTCGGCTGGGAGTTCTTCCTATATAGAACTGCTAGTCTTCACCCTAGAGCTGTAAGTCCTTCCTATATAAAACTTTCAGCTTCTGAAATCTTGGAGCCATGGATTCTTCCTATATAGAATCTTTTACTCTAAGACAGTGAAAGCTCGGAGCCCTTCCTATATAAGACTCTTCGCTTTCAACACAATAGGTTTTCCTATATAACCTTGTGTGTCATGGGTAAATTCCTTCGGCTGGGAGTTCTTCCTATATAGAACTGCTAGTCTTCACCCTGGAGCTGTAAGTCCTTCCTATATAAAACTTTCAGCTTCTGAAATCTTGGAGCGGCAGATTCTTCCTACATAGAACATCTTGCTACGAGAGCTTGAAAATATAGGCCCTTCCTATATAGAACCTTTATCTTCGAATTTTATTTCTCTTTTTCCCTTTTTCTGCTCTCTTTTTTCTTTTTCCTTTATTTTTCTTCTATTCTTCTTTTTTCTATCTCGTTTTTTCATTTTTTTATTTTTTTACAAGACTGTTGATATCTTTGGACTTACGCTACTAAGGCTGCCGAAATCTTTCTTCAATTTGGGGATTCACACCGAAAATGGCTACCAATCTTTCTTCAAATTTTGGGGACTCACGCCGAAGGTGGCTGCCAATCTTTCTTCAAATTTTGGGGACTCACGCCGAAGGTGGCTGCCCAACTTTCTTCAAATTTTAAGGACTCACGCCGAAGGTGGCTGCCAAAACTTCTTCAAATTTAGGGACTCATGCTGAAAATGGCCGCCAAAACTTCTTCAAATTTTAGGGACTCACGCCGAAGGTGGCTGCCAAAACTTTCTTCAAATTTTAGGGACTCGCGCCGAAGGTGGCTGCCAAAACTTTCTTCAAATTTTAGGGACTCGCGCCGAAGGTGGCTGCCAAACTTTCTTCAAATTTTAGGGACTCACGCCGAAGGTGGCTGCCAAACTTTCTTCAAATTTTAGGGACTCACGCCGAAGGTGGCTGCCAAACTTTCTTCAAATTTTAGGGACTCAGGCCGAAGGTGGCTGCCAAACTTTCTTCAAACTTTAGGGACTCACGCCGAAGGTGGCTGCCAAACTTTCTTCAAATTTTAGGGACTCACGCCGAAGGTGGCTGCCAAACTTTCTTCAAATTTTAGGGACTCACGCCGAAGGTGGCTGCCAAAACTTTCTTCAAACTTTAGGGACTCACTCCGAAGGTGGCTGCAAAACTTTCTTCAAACTTTAGGGACTTACGCCGAAGGTGGCTGCCAAACTTTCTTCAAATTTTAGGGACTCACGCCGAAGGTGGCTGCCAAACTTTCTTCAAATTTTAGGGACTCACGCCGAAGGTGGCTGCCAAAATTCTTCAAATTTTAGGGACTCACGCCGAAGGTGTCTGCCAAAATTTCTTCAAATTTTAGGGACTCACGCCGAAGGTGGCTGCCAAAACTTTCTTCAAATTTTAGGGACTCACGCCGAAGGTGGCTGCCAAAACTTTCTTCAAATTTAGGGACTCACGCCGAAGGTGGCTGCCAAACTTTCTTCAAATTCAGGGACTCACGCCGAAAATGGCCGCTAAAACTTCTTCAAATTTAGGGACTCACGTCGAAGGTGGCTGCCAAGCTTTCTTCAAATTTTAGGGACTCACGCCGAAGGTGGCTACCAAAACTTTCTTCAAATTTTAGGGACTCACGCCGAAGGTGGCTGCCAAAACTTCTTCAATTTTAGGGACTCACGCCGAAGGTGGCTGCCAAACTTTCTTCAAATTTTAGGGACTCACGCCGAAGGTGGCCGCCAAAACTTCTTCAAATTTAGGGACTCACGCCGAAAATGGCCTCTTAAACTTCTTCAAATTTAGGGACTCACGCCGAAAATGGCCGCCAAAACTTCTTCAAATTTAGGGACTCACGCCGAAAATGGACGCCAATACTTCTTCAAATTTAGGGACTCACGCTGAAAATGGCTGCCAAAACTTCTTCAAATTTAGGGACTCACGCCGAAAATGGCCGCCAAACTTTTCAATGAAATCCACTTCTTAATGTTCTTTGATAATTCTTCAGGTACCTGTCCAAAATAAGCAAAAATTGACATGCCCCTATCTATATGATGCATGCAATGTAATGGTTTCTTTCTTTTCTTTTTCTTTTTCTTTTTCTCTTCTCATTTTCTTTTTCTTTTCTTCTTTTTTCCTTTTCTTTTCTTTTTTCACTTTTTCTCTTTCTTTCTCTCTTTTTCTTTTAGCCTTTTTGTTCTAAAGTCTTACACCCTGAAAGGTCGTTCCTCAGATCTCTTCATCTCTTTCTCGCTTTATTTCTTGTATGCTCTTAAATCCTCATTTGAACATGCTTTTAAACCTTTTGTGCGGAAGGCTTTCTTGTCTTTAGGGTTATCACCCGTCTTCATAAATGATCTTCTGGTTCTTATATTATTCTTATAAGAACCTTTGTCATCTTCTTGGCTTGGCGTTGCCCCATTCAACCACGGGCTCCACTGCTTTGAATTTTTTGGCCCATCCTATATAGCCTTGATCTATTTCTAGTCACCAGGGTGAGCCAAAATGCTTCCATCCCTTGAGCTCTTCCTTGATCTTCTCGTAGCATTTCGACGGGAACTAACTCCCGGTCCCTATGCTTTAAATATCATCATCATTCATTTTTAAAGTAAAGTAAAAGGCAATTTACTTGTGTATATTTCAAAAAATAATGATTGTTTGAAAAGATAACAGTCATTTCGAAAATCACAACTTGGACAGGATACCAAACATTTTGAAAACATTGTTTGGAACAAATGGTAAACATCTTTTTCTTTTCTTCTTCTTTTTCTAAGGACCAAACATTTTTTATAAAATAATACTTGGAGAATGGTAAACAAAATTCGAAGTGTATTGCCAAACATTTTTTAAAAACTAATGTTTGGGGGAAATGGTAAACATCAAAACTTTGGGAGAAAATGTCAAACCTTTTAAAACATGTTTGCCCCCGAAATATCAAACACCATAGCACATCTGCTTCAAGTTGCCAGAGATCAACTCTAATGAAGCGCATATTTAGAAGATCTTGACTTTTTGGAGATATATGCCAATGTATAGTTTCTTCTGGTCTAATAGGCTTTTGAGAGGAACAACCCTACCTAGTTTCTACCCCGTTTAAGGTGGCACTCTTAATCTCACCATGCCCCATCCTTCCCTCATTTGGGTGTCGATCAAGCACTTTGAAGTTTGACGTTCCTTGAAGCAAAGTTAACCTTTATAGGCGGAATGAAATCTGAAGACATTATTATTCAACTTGGATATCTATGGATGACCAAAATGGTCTTTCGGGCTTGTAATGTAGGCCTTTGGTTTATGGTTAAGTGAAACAGTATTTCTGTACTTGTGTAACTTAGATATGCCCATTATTCCTTCCCTTTTTTGGATCACTCTAGACTGCCCGTTTTCGGGTTTTCACCCTAGAGTTCATTTCCTTTCTTTTTACTGTAGGCTGCCTTGCATTTTGGCTATATACTGATGTTCGTTTTCTGTTCAATAATGTTTGATCCTCCAAAACTCCTCGAAACTGAGATTTCTTGAACGAAGGACTACGAATACATTTCTGGGAATTCTTGTGATTGGCACGCCCAGATGAAATGTTATCATTTCTTTCTTCTTTTTTCTTTTTCACTTTTTCTCTTGGATTACTCTAGACTGCCCATTTTTAGGTTTTCACCCTAGAGGTCACTTCCTTCAGTGTATTTTGGTTGGATATTGATGCCAGCAGGCTCAGGCAGACTACTCTTTTTCTTCATTTTCAGGATCACTCTAGACTGCCCATTTTTTGGGTTTTCACCCTAGATGTCATTTCCTTTTTCGAACTTGGCAATCTTCGGGCCGACTTGTATTGACTTGGCTTCAATTCGAGCTTCTATACTAATTTTCAAAACTGATGTTTACTTGAAATGTGGATTCCTTCTGTCTCTTGCTCATAGTTGAAGTCTCGTTCTTGTATTGTTTGATATGTGTGTGAAACATATACAATATTCTTTGTATTGTTTGATATGTGTGTGAAACATATACAATATTCTTTCTTTCTTTCTTTTTCTTTTTTCTTTTTTCTTTTTTTTTCTTTTTTCTTTCTCTTTCTTCTTCTTTTTTTTTATTATTTTATTTATTCTTTTCTTTTCTTTTTCTCTTTTTGTTTTGTTTTTTTTTTCTTGTTCTTTTTTGTTTTAGACTACCCATTTTGGGTTTTTAGCCTTGAATCTCTTTTTTCTTATTCGAGTCTATAAATGTATCCTCGAATCAACACGTATCTATACTGGTATTAATGATATCTTCTGCTCGAAGTTACTTGCCTCTTTGCAGCTCTTCTGATATTTACTCAATCTGGATTGCTTCGGCCTTCTGATTACCATTTCTCTTCTTTTTTTGGTTTTTCGTTTGGACATATCCTTGTTTTCAACCAGTTTCTTCTGATGATTTTCTGATCTTCGTATCCAATCTGTCTGGACTCATCTATGTCTTCTGGTAAAGTAAAAGAATATCATTCATTGTCAAATTCACAGATGTCCTGAGAATGCCTTCAGGGGGTAGAGGTTTAGGGTCAACTTTTGTTTCAAGGATCTTAAACGACAAGTGCCTGAGAAGATAAATTCTTAAAATGGGAACTGCCCATTGTCTAAACACTCACTTTGTTCCTCTGTTGGCCTAAGTAAACTAGCAGATACTCACATTTACAGTATCCCCACAACATTCAGTCTCTTTTAAATATATGCAACTTAGAGTTGATCTTTGGGTCTGAAGCAAATGTACTGTTGCATTCAAAATTCGAGGACCTGATATAGAAATGATATATACATATGTCCATTCAAAAATGCGTGTATATGCATATGGGAGAACAAAAATACCCTATAAAAATAAAATGTTTAAAGAATCAAGAATGGAAATGTGATTTTTAATTCTAAAATATATGTTTGAGAGTTTTTTTTCTTTTTTTTTTCAAAGCATTGAGAATTTCTTTATGGAGTGATGGGAAAACCATAGGGACCTCCGGACTACATCTCGAGTACTAACTCATTCCAGTCCTTTCAAGGTAGTGTAGGATTGTGCCACTTCTCTTGTTTTTCCATCGCTGGATCAACTCTCTCGTCAAGGTCCCACGTCAACCAGCTTTTTGATATTTTTTATTAACGACCCCAAATTTCTTAGTGTCATGCCCCGGCGCCTCAATGTAGAACTCATATATACCTTGACCAGATGAGGCCATATGTCCGAGATGGAATACTCCGAATATCTCTAAATATGTACTTGTTCGAGGAATTTTCTCGGTGATTTAGAGGAATCTGCCTGTCTTATTCTCTTACGATCTCGAGAACCTTCAAAAGTAGTACCCATTTATCTCTTTCTGCTCCTAGGCATGTCTGGTCTATTAAACTTAGGTACCGGAGTGCATGTTTGATTCTCTCTCTGACTGTTATGAAGTCCTCAAAGCTGGCATTCATTTTCCCGAGCACCTTATCAAAGAAGAAATAAGAAAGGTGGCATGGAAGTCACTCTCCTCTTCATCTACGGGAGGTTGCACCTGGGTCGCTAAACACAGACACCTCAAAGCACATTCCTTGAAGCTTTCATCAGGTTTCATCTTCGTACCCTGGAGATACTAATGACTTGGTGCTGGGTCCAAAGCATATCATATCACGGTAGGTCCTGCTAGACTGTTGGGGAAGTAGTGGATCGGCAATTTTTCAATGCAGCCCTCCATCTTTTTGCAGAATATGGTCACGTGAATCTTGGGGCATCTTATTCCGTCATCATGTGCAAATCTGGGAATCTTTAGAATCTGGAAGAACGACCAAACCAGGGTTCAAACAGAGCTTTCTTGCATTAAAGGCATCAAACTTCTTTTTTTTCTCTCTTTTTCTCTCGAGTCCATCTTCTAACTGCTCGAATCTTGATTTTTGAGTGTCTTCAATTCTTTTATCCATGATAAAACCCTATTTGGTCTTTGAATTACTCCTCATAAATTTTATGCAAGGTAATAATAATGCAATGTACTGATAATGTCATGTAAAACATGCCAGGATCGTGCAAAGCAATGCAATCCTAAAATATAAACATGAATGCAATAAGGTATTGATTCCAAAAGTGATCCTCATAGAACGACGTTCATTGAGGCCAAAAGGTTTCATTATATCAGATATTAGATATTTACAGTTACTGATAAGCTTCAGTGCCTACTTTCTTAACTTCATCCAGTAGTCCGGTCAGCTTGCCTCTGTAGTCCAGCACTTGATCCATGTTCTGACAAAGCCTGCCACCTTGTTGAGCCGCCTTACCTGCTCGAGTAATATCGATCTTCGGGTCTTCATCTATCCCCTGCTTAGTCTTTCGTAGCTTGGAAGTTGCCCTTTCCAACTGAAGAGTGTTGAATTGTCATTGCTTTGTCGTAAACTTGTTTCCAAAACTCTTGTTAATGGATAAGTTATTATGTAGCTCATCTCTGGAGACTATCGTACCTATTCCCAATTTCCTCAAACGTACCTGATAACATCCTGACTTGATTCTTGCTTGACTAGTTTCTCTTCTTCCAATATTCTGAGTCGTCTTTCAACTAGACAATACCGTTCATCTATTCTTTAAAGGTGACCCAATCTGATATTCTTGAACACTCAGGAAAGCTTCTGGTGATCATTCTGCAAATTCAATTTTATCCAGGTTATCTCTCTCTTATCTGAGCTGGCTGAACTCGAAAAAATATCCCTCTCCTGGGATGGCCCTATCTCCGATCTTCAAATTTAACTCGCTTGAGTGACCCACTTCGGTATTACTCGAACTTTGTCCTGGATATCGATTCCTCCTCAACTTTGCCCCTCGGGTGATTGTTAGCTCACTATAGAATTGAAGAACTCCGTCTTCGAAACCTAAAATCCTCATCGCGATAAGATCTTGAACTCATTCCTCAGGGCCCCGCAATCCTCAATACCGTGACCTAAACTTCCTAAACGATAACTGCCTCTAGCACGTGTGTCGTAATCTCTCGGATAAGACGGTCTCTTCGCTAGAGACTTTACCGAGGTAATAAGGCTCTTGTCGATGAACATTAGGAGTAGTTCGGTGTACCTTACAGGAATCGAGATATACTTCTTTTCATTACTTGCTTCTCAAGTTTCTTCTGGACCGAGCTATATTTTTTGAAAGCCCGACTCAAGCATACCCCCCGCCTGTTTATCGATGCAGATCTCAAAAAGGGTTCAATTTGTCGTATTTGGCTAACTTGGAGGTAGAATTCTGACTATCTTGCTCTCTATTCTGATCCTTATCGGTTCTTTTTTCGGTTTGATGGATCGCTTACCTTTCGTCAAAGTATTCACCTGATTCATCACGTCTTCCATCTGCTTCTTTCAACTCTTGCACTTTACTTTGCTCATTACCAGTACCGTGTCTCCTTACCGTGTCTGACCTGAAGTCTTCAGATGGTTCCTCTTCTATTGTCTCCGATCTTGTTCTGGGATAAAACCCTGGATTCGTGCCCTCTAATATCTGACCAGACAACCCTTTGCCAATTATGAACGATTTCTGAGATTTGAGGAACCACTTTGGGAATCAATACCCTATAAATGCGAGAATGCATGCAAATGCGATGTTGATTCTCGAACAGTTTTTGAAAAACTTTCAATAGAGAAAATGTATGTTTGCAAGAAATTAATAATGAATTACAGGCAACAGTTGAATTTATTCTGGAGACCTTGACTTCGAGAAGCAAAACCTGTGCTCCACATCTCGACATCGTCTTCAGGATGATGGATGACTCCGTCTTCTCCTCTTATTCTATTTTATGGACTCGTGACTTCGTGATCTTTATTTTTGTGGCTTCTGAAAAGGACATCAGACAATATATTTTCTTTTGTAGAACTGGGTACGTCTAAACAAGGATGGATTCTATTGGTCCTAGGGGAGTACTTTAAAACTTTTTGGGGTTTAAATTAAAATTTTCAAGGATCATTTGGTTTAAAAATTCCCCTTTTTATTATCAAAAAGTTTTAACTTACTTAAAAAATAAAACTTTTAGGTTTCTTTTTGTTATTATTATTATTCTGAAAGTTTTATGAGGGAAGGAATTTCAAAGCAAAATAATAATATTTTCAATTTTTTTTAAATGAGTTAAATTAAAATCTGAGATTTTTTTTAAAATGGTCAAATGTGAATATTTAAAATTGGGGTTCTGCGGCCTTGACTGAATCTTCTGCGTCGCACGTGCCTTACTATCGTACCGTCTTCTTTCTTGATTGTTCTTTTCTCGGCCTAACTTGTTACTGTAATATTATCGTTTCTGGCAAAACAGACTTTTTCTATTTTGAAAGCCTTTTAAAGAACTGTTCTTGAATCAACCCCATGTCATGATATGCAACATGAATGCAAATAAAGGCGTTGATTCCGCTGGTAATCACCCTTTCGAATGACTTTCATGGGAATTAAAGGGTCCATATTACAAAAAAGATCCATATTACAAAAGGAGTCCCTATTACAAAAAGAGTCTCTATTACAAAGTCTTAATTACAAAATAAAGTTCTACACATAATCCCTAGCTCTACCTCCTAGCTCCTCGACAGCTCTGAGCAACTTGATAAACCTTGGTGCTTCTTCCATGTCCGGGGTTAGGAAAGGTCGGAGAGTCGCGACTTCGGTAGCTAAGTCATTCACACACCTTGTAGCTCGTTGTATGTCCACCATCAGGGTCTCGTGTGTATACTTTGGCACTACACGCTTGTTCGGCAAATCGTTACCTCGGATCTGTTGATTAATCTCTGACCAATATCATACAACTGGATCGATGCCATCCTTCCTAAGACACCTTTTTTCCATGATGAAAGATTTTCTAATCGGACAAACCACTTGAATCAACGCCTCTATGTAATGTGGATGCAATGATAATGCAACAAAAGTATGTGTAAAATAAAAATAAAACACAAAAAAAATGAGTTAGTACCAGATAAAAATAATAAATACATAAATAAAAGGACAAATAAAATAAAATAAGGTAAACAAACAAAAAAACTCTATTTTTCCCGTCTAAAACACCTAAGGTTATCCGCATGGCTCTAAAGGGGTGGGTTTCTATATGTTCTCTACATGCAGTCTTGGTTCTAGGAGGTACCCGAATTGTCCTTGCTGTCCTCTACTAAGAGTAGCAAGGCCCCCGATCATCACCCATTATAGGCTCCTTTCAACCGGGTTCAATTCAGGGGGACCCATTCGCTTATGCCCGTACGAAGGAACGATATCCTTACGAAAGCATAAGGTACTCGAGCCCCGAAGGTACTTGCTAGGCCCATACGGGAGAACGATATCTCCACGAAAGCATTAGCGTTTTCCCCCCACTTAAAAAAACGGGTTTATATGCCATATCTTAAATGCGTTAAAATAAACGTGCAATTATAACCGAATGTTAATTTAATAGTCACTTTAACCCAGAATTTCTAATATTAATAAAGCGGTAATTATTTTAAAAAGCTTGACTCTCTTCTTGTTTTTGAAAAATAAAAAATTGTCCCCAGCGGAGTCGCCATCTGTAGTGATGTCCGTTTCGCTAAAAAAATGAGTTTTCGAAGTGTTTGTGATTTTTCGGATATAAAATGTTTATTCTGTGCGGTTTTTTAAAAAACCGCATTTTATTAAAAATTGGAGTCGCCACCGGCCACTTAGGTAGGCCGGACACCATAAAACTAGAGATTTAAAAAAGACTGTTGGGTTCGGGAGTCGGTTACGGATGGGGAAGGATTAGCACCCCCACACCGCCCAAAATTGGTACTTTAATAATTACCGCTTCGTTAATATTAGACTTTCCGGATTAAAGTGACGATTAGTTTAAAATTCGGTTATAATTGCGAATAAATTTTAAAGGCCCCATTATCTGAGAGTAAACGCCCAACCACTATCACTACGCCTGATACTGGCCCCGTTTACGCTCGGATAAAAGGGCACCGCATTGACAATTTATATATCCGTTATGCAGCCTAAAACATGGCGAATATAAACACAATAGGATAAAATATAAATAAATACTAACATAATAAAATACTAATCTAACATAAATAAAATACTAATCTAAAACATAGATACATAAATATTAATCTAACTCATAAATAAAAACAAATCTAACATAAATAAAATACTAACATTCATAAATATTAATCTAACACATAAAAAACAAATTTAACATAACTAAAATATTAATATAAAACATAAATTTAAAACATAATAAATATTAATCTAAAGCATAAATAAACATACAAAGTAAAAAAGAACACCAATTTAAATTAACTAATACTTCATTAAATTATAAAAATTACAACACAAATAAAAAGGGAAGAAAATATACCTAACTAGGAGCTCAAATGACGAACCTCGACTGAACCCCACCGGGATCTACCACGACCTCTCCAAAAAATATTAACTAGATCGGACCTAAAATAGAACCCCGATCGAATGTTGGATCGAACCAACTAGGACCGAGGGCACTGCCCCCAACCCCTGGCCAGCCTTGCGGCCGGCCTAGCTCCCAATTGGGGAGGCAATTTAATTGCCAATTTCATGGCAAATCTTGGCAATTTGGGCGTGCCATTCCCCTGGCCAATTGGGCGTGTAATTGGCTTCCATTGCCCCCCTATGCCTCCTATTTATAGGCAATTGGGGGGTGACGTGGCCATCCCAAAGCCACTCAAATTTCTCTTTTTTTTTCATTTTTATATTATATTTTTATTATTATTATTTTGATTTTTTATATTAATAATATTACTATAATAATAACACTAATAATATTAAAACCCGGTAAAAAATGAGTGATTACAAAGTCGACCTTGAAAAGGCTTTCGATCGTGTCCATTGGAGCTTCATATCGGATTGTTTAGAAGCTGCAGGGATTTCTTGTTCTATTTGTCGCATTATTATGTCTTTAATTTCAACGCCTACCTTCCAAATTCAATGGAACGGTCGCCTCTCTCAACCCTTTTTTTCTAACAGGGGTGTCCGACAAGGTGATCCGATCTCGCCGTATCTTTTTGTCCTTGTTATGGAGCGGTTAGGACACTTGATTAAACATGCCGTTGCTAATGGTTCATGGTTGCCATTTCGGTTCATAAGGGAGGGTATTCCAATCTCACATTTGTTCTTTGCAGATGATCTCATTCTTTATGCAAAGGCGGATCTACAACAAGCTGCGGTGATTAAAGAAACACTTGACACGTTTGGACGTGCCTCTGGCCACCGTGTTAACAATCGAAAAACGCAAATATGGTTCTCGCCGCATACTGATCTTTCTGTGCAAAACATGATTAGCTCCTTTTTTCAGATATCAACAAGTGGAATCCTTGGGGAAATATTTGGGTGTTCCAGTCCTGCACAGTCGAGCAACGTGTTCGGATTATAATTTCATCCTTCTTAAAATCCAAGAGCGTCTTAATGGTTGGGCTGGTCGTAACCTTTCAATGGCGGGGCATGTGACTCTTGCTAAATCCGTTCTAGCTGCAATTCCCGTCTATTTCATGCAAACGTCATTGCTCCCTAAGCAGGTTTGTCATGCAATTGAGAAAATTATCGAAAATTCATTTGGGGCTCCTCTGATTCGGCATCAAAACCCTCCCTCGTAAATTGGGAAGCACTTTGCTTACCGACTACTAGAGGTGGTCTTGGATTACGACAACTTCATGATTTCATTTTGGCATTTATCTTGAAGATTGGATATTCTCTTGTCTCGAATACTAGTGCCTTTTGGATTCGTCTTCTTCGCGAGAAATACAGAGTTTCGGAATTATGCCCTTTCTCAGTTTCACGTTCTAATTGTACCCCTTTGTAGCTAGCTATTTCAAAGGCATGGCCTGATCTTCGATCAAGCATAGCATGGTCTATAGGCAATGGGAACACTGTGCAATTTCTTGATGATACATGGGTTCCATCCTTAGGCCCCTTGCGACCGTATACTGTTGCCAATTTTTCCAATGTTTCTGGGCCCTCATTCTTAGATTTTCTGGGTGAAGATGGTTCTTGGGATCATGGTAAACTTGCGTTGATTTTTACCCCGGTATTCGCGGCCCAATTCCTTCGGACATTGGAGATCGACCGATTTGGAGATGGAATTCTAAACAATCCTTTGACATCAAGTCTGCCTATTCTTTCCTTGTTGATCATAGTTGGGCACCTGAGTCACCATGTTGGAGTGTAATCTGGAAGTTGCAGGTACCGCAAAGGCTTCGTCTCTTCTTATGGTTATCATTCCAAGAGCGAATTATGACCAACGTAGAACGGATACACCGATCCATTGGAGATCAACCATTTGTCCGGTTTGTCACATTGAAGAGGAAACTGTTCTCCACGCCATTCGCGATTGCCCTATAGCATCTTCTACTTGGTTGAAATTATTGCCTCGGCATCTTCAATAAATAACTTCTTCCAACTTCAACACCGAGCTTGGATGCACTCCAATTTGACTTCCATGTTAACGTCTATTGTATGTGATCTTCCTTGGCCGATTCTTTTTACCTCAACAATATGGCAGTTGTGGAAAACCGTAATGATCATGTGTTCAACCATAGTTCTAGCTCTATTGATTCTCTTATTCAGAAAAGTGGCACTTGAGCGCGGTAGTATGTTGATTGTCGTGTCACTCTGACCCCTTCGCCTTTTGTTCCTCCTTTGCCGGTCTCTTGGCAACACCCAGCTGCAGGTTGGGCATGCCTAAATATTGATGGTGATGTCTCCTCGATAACGTTGATTGGTTCTGCTGGAGGGGTGTTTCGCTCGCATGATGGTATATGAATTTTAGGTTATAACAAGCTGTTAGGGGTTGTGAAACCCCTTATTGCAGAGTTGTGGGCGATCTTACTTGGTTTACAAATGGCCTAGAAGTATGGCTTTAACGCCATCGTAATTCAATTCGATTGTAGGGAAGCAATCGACCTTGTGAATGACCCTAATACTGGTTATAGCTCGTATGCTCTTGTCCGTGCAATTCATTGGTTGCGATGCTACACTGGATAACCAAAACTCAATGGATTCCTCGCAATGGTAACAAGCCGGTAGATTGTATTGCGAAGCTCGTTACTCAGCACTGCTATACTTTATCTACTTTTCATGACCCTCTGATCCCACTGCTTCCTTTATTATAGGATGATCTACAGTTTGTAGTGTAGCTTTCTTCGATTTCTATCTTTTAAATTCGAAAAAAGAAGAAAAAGTATTCAAAATTATAATAAGAGTTTATAATCATAATCGTAAATTTAATATATAATTTGAACATTTTTCTATAACATTGATATAAGAAACTAGCCACTTGAGATCATACAAGAACCATACAAGGAAAAGGTTAAAGACACAAACAAAAGACTCGAACAAAATATAGATATTAACAAGTCTGGCTGCATCGACAAATGAACCATAAAAGGGGATCATAGACGGGCGTTGTGAGAAAACTATCCACCAACGCAAACTGCGTATCCAAATCCAATCCGAGAGTCCAAAGCAAGGAAAATCAGTAGGATAATAAATAAGCACCATCTTGATTAGTCGAGACTACGTCAAATCTAACCATGAGAAAAAAACAAACAAACGAAAAAAATGGCCTAATGACAGACAACGAAGACTAAAACGTGTCAAAGGGTAGAGAAAAATGTAACATAAAGATATAATTATTCTTATTAAAATTTTTAAAAACAACGGAGAAACAAATATGAGAGATAAAAAATAATAAAAAATATTGACGGTTAACGACCAACATTAAAGTTGGTGTCACTGCCGGCTAAAACAAAGATGAAGAAAACCTAGGCGGCGCTTGCGGAGGGAATATTACTTGAAACCAAAACCTTGTAGTAAACCTATGTAACGATGATTCATATTTTATTAGTAACAACTAACATTAATTGAAGGACATATTATAAAGCTTTTGTTTTGTTATTTTGTTATTAGAATGATATTTTTGTTGAGCAAGTACATCTAATCGGTTAGTCAAGTTATTTATTTTTATTTCCCTCATATTCCCTTGGGTCATGGGTTTTAAACCTACTAGGAGCACTCCTCTTCCTTCCCCTTGAGTTCCCAAGATTAGGATTAGATTTAGGATTTGTCATAAAAATAATATTTTTGTTATTTATGGATAAAAGGATTAACAAATGGCTTGAATTAAACAAATGAAAATTAAGTATAAATCTTCAATTTTCTTCTTGCATGTCGTGGGTCTCCAAGAAATAAGGTAATATTGATTTTTTTTGGGTTTTCATCCCTAAATACTTTGATTTAGGATTAATATGACATGAAATACAAATTTGTTCTCCATTAAATCCTCTTTCATTTGGTACCAATATTTCATGGTTTTGCAAGAGATATGTTCTCGAATTTGACAAATTAAAGTTTAGAGTTTGTGGATCCAAATTGATTTAGGGTTTGATTGTAACGACCCAGATTTCGAAATCTATAGGTGGATTCACCCGAGCGGTAGATGTTGAGTGTGTAACACCCTTGACCTGGATGTCACATTTGGGCCTCAAGTCCAACCCAAACCATAAAATTTCTCAAACTGGGTTTAGCCCAACCAAGGAATTTTCTAAAACATTTAGATCTAATAGTTGAAAACATATATAAACAATTTAAATCGTTACAAAGAAGCTCCACTTTAATTTAAAACATTCAAACATTCGACTTGATTTATACAATTTCAAAAATAAGAAATGCAAACTCAACCACGTAAGGTTCTATGAATACATAACCTACTAAATCAAAGTACCATACTCAGGAAATCATCACATGCTAGAATCTCGAACTAATAGTGCTCCTCGATCCCACGATCCGAAGATCAACCTACTCACGAAAACAACGATTCCGAGAGTTGAGCTTACAAAGCTCAATGGTACACATCTACTCTACTATACTTCATGTCAATCATAAACATAACCATGCAGGATAGTACGAGCAATAAAGAGAGATAAATAAACGCGTGGTTCTACCACTAGTCACCTAAACACATACTCTCAATATTGCAAAACATCATACATAGCCCACAAGGCCCAACCATGCTCGGGATCACACTAGATCATCCAAGCTAAAGCACACAAAGTTATAACCACAAACCTAGAGTGAGGCCCGGTGCCACACAACTTAGGGAGAATACACTCTAAGTGAGGCTTAGTGCCGCACAGCTTCAGGAACGTAAACTTTTTGGGTGAGACCCAATGTCACGCAGCTTTAGGAACGTACACCCATGCTTGAAATCTCTCGTCGAGCATCTTTGAATGAGACCTGGTGCCACACAGCTTCAGGAACGTACATTCGACAATCTCTAGCCATGGTGTTGCAACACTTTATCTTTGTGTATTCGGATCCCATCGGTCAAAGGTAACACGACCAAACAAGTGTCCAAACGACACACAACATGGACACGTTTACCACACAACACACAATATTTACATGATTACCAAACTCTATGGTTTCTATCAATTATCAAGCCATCATTTAAGTTTATTAACTTGTTAATACATTATGAAAGTATATATTAATCATCTCCATTAGTACATATTATCTCATTAATATCCCACAACAATTTCCATATTTTTCTTAACATTATAGATTATTCGGTTCAATGGGTACCAATACTCAAACACGAGTATCGACACGGTACCCTTGGGTACCAATACTCACACGCGTACCGATACTGATATAGCTTATTGGAAATCCTCAATTTCCACAAGTACCGATACGGGTCGACTCGTACTGATAAGGTCCCCAATTGCATACCGGTATGGCCAAAGCTTGTACTGATACCCTATACACGAGTTCTCACTATTTCCTTGAATTAGGGTTTTATAAAACTTTATTCGATCCTTAAAGCTTATGAAAGTCGTTATAGTTTTTTTATTAATACATTCATTCAATTATCATTAACTATCGACTTCATAATCATTGAATCAAGTATTTATCCATTAAGCATAATTTCTATCAAATCACATCAAACTATTCGAGCAAGCATACAAAGCATCACAATTTATCAACATTTCAATCAATTATCAAATAATCATACATGCATCTCAAATGACCCTAAACGATCTCTAAATCCTCCATGAGTCTCATTATATTCGCAACATCATCATACATCTTATAAATATTGAGTCTCATACATTTAGTCTCTACACATGCATATTCATCATCTACCTAATTTGCATGTACTAACACACAAATCAATCACATTTATGATGCTCATGAAGCAATATGAGTTCGAGGTGTACTAACCTTAAGCAAAAGCGATAAATCCTTGACCAAGCTCATCCAAACTTCTCTTTCAATCCAATATTCGAGTCCACTACGTAAGCCATTTCACATTATCAAAATGCGTAAAAATAGCTTATTGGGTTCGAATTTGGCAAAACAGACTGCAAACTAACTCAAAATGTTGAGAAACCCCCAAGTAGTGTCCCCTGGAAAAAGTCAACTCTGGTAAAAAAAGTCAACGGTAACTCAGTCAACGGTCAACGGTGGCTCGGTCAACGGTGACTCGGTCAATGGCTTGGCTTGGCTCCATTTGGCTCACTATATTGGCTTGACCGACTGGCCTAAATGACTTAGCTCAAGATGGTTATAGCTACCCACTGCAGCTAAGCCTCGCCCACGTAGGGACGACGCGTGTGGGCGTGTGATGGCTGCTCCGATGGTCGAATGGCGGTGACAAGCTCTAGCCCCGCTGTCTCGATGCCAGTGAACATAGTGGTGCCTTTCATTTTATGGTTTGGCCACTGGAACTGCCTCATTTCATGTAACCTGAACTTGCTTCCTTTCACCCCTGCGAACGACGGCCCCAATGGTGACACCCTGACCATCGGCGAACTTGTCTCAACAAGGGAACTCAATAGTACCGGTGGTATCGTACACAGCGGCCTGAGCGGCGGTAGATCAGAGTTCAAAGCCTCCTCATCACTTCCTCTCCTACTTTTCTCTCTCTCCAAAATATCTTATCCTCTCTTTTTCACCACCCACAACCATTTTAAATTTCAAAAATTCCTTCTCTCAACTTGGACAAAACCATTTAATAAACACACATATTTCTCTTCTTCTTCATTGCTACAAGGCCCATATCCAATTTTCTTAATTGGACTTCCAACATAAACACGTAGCTCGGATCTCCACCATTGTTCCTCGGCTTGACTCAAGAAAACTGTGATACAAATCAAAAGCATTTACGAAGTTTCAAACCCTTGCTTCCTTAACTAATTACACGGTAACTAACCTTTCCCACACACAAGGTCATTAAGGTAATTATTTTGTCAATGATCATCTTTCCATATTCTTTATGCATTCACACGTGTCATGCAAAAGCATTAAACTTATATTCGAGAGACAATATGGTGGCCCCCACCCTATCATCACTGAAACACCTCAAACATCACTGCAGACATCATCTGTTACCACGACACACTTTAAAGAGAAATCCTCATTCCAAAATTTACTTCAAAACTACAAGCCTTTAACACTTTAACCGCAACCATCTTATTCTCGATCTAATTTGGGAAAACACGCGAATAATTTGCAATCGATTAAATGAGTCATCCACCTTAGGAGACACGTAACAATCCTTCACTATTACTTAATAAGCTATCAACGGTTTAAACATCACCTCAACGAACCAACTTCTTGCTAGCGAACAAGCTCGGTTCTTCCTTAGGTAAAACACTTATACAAAAGAAACCTCGTTCAGGTTGCTCCTTCACAATTGAACCTTTGACTTTCTCAACTGGGTCAATGTCTACTAACAAGGGCGATGGGCACCGACGTCCCACTCATCCTTACCTTAGCATCCACTCACGTCCTTGACAAGGAGGAAGTCCTGAAGACTCCTCCTAGAAGCATAAAAAAATACTCTGATAGTCTGGAAGCTCTTGAGCGTTTAACTATACACATTGGCATCTACCAAATGGTCAAACATACCCCACAATTCGTTATGTTATTATCTAAACAGCCACTAAGAAAAACACGATAGAATGGCAATGGTTCAACATTCTCATTACAAAAGGTTGGGTTCCTCGAGGTCTTGGAGCCTCGAGCCCACTCTCGACATTATTGGCTAGCATCGTGCTTGATTAACCAAAGAAATTTCTGAGATACAACAACTCTTAAGAAGGTAGCTCTATCAAACCTATAGAATGTCTAACTTCGGTCATATTCTAGCAAACTAGTAGATCCTGAATCTACTATCTCCGAGAAATGCCCTTGAGAAGGGCGGTACTTCCCAAGTATCAACGAGACTCCTTTTAAGCGGACAAAGTGTAACACACCCAACCCGGATGTCATAATTGGGCCTCAAGTCCAACCCCAAACCATATAATTTTTACACTAGATTTAGCCCAAACACATCCATTTCATAAATTCCATCAAGTTTGAGCATTTGAAGTAGATAAACCAATTTAAAAAACGTTACATGGGAGCTCCATTTTAATACATAATTAAAAATATTTGAATCTTAATTTAAATCTCAAAATAAGAGTTACAATACAACATAGGGTCTTACGAATACATAGCCCAACAATCTAAGTATTGTACTCAGACAACAAGTCGATGTTGGGGTCCTACTCCGATGGTGCCCCAATGATGCGCAAGTTAACCTACTAACCTGGAAATAGAAACAACAATTCCAAACGCTGAGCTAACGAAGCTCAGTGGATACACTTCCACTCAATCATGCTTCATGCAAATCATAAATAAGAGCATGTAGCTAAAAAATGATGTCATGGCATAACATAACAACATTGGCGCTACCTCTAGCCGCCTAAACACATAACAAACAAAAGATAATATAATCTTACACAGCATGTATGTTCCATACCCACAAACCTGGAGTGAGGCCCAGTGTTACACAGCTAGGGGTGGGAATTGGGTGGGGAATATCTGAAAACCGTGGGGATCCGAACCGACGGGGATGAAGAATAACTGAAATCTTCACCCACGGAGACGAGGATATGAGAAGTTTTATCACCTGAGCTCAAATAAGGATGGGGACGGGGATTGCTATATCCACACCGTAATCGTATAAATAACTTTGGGGATCTCCAAAAAAAATATCCGCAAGGATCCTTGATATTTTATAAGATTTTTTTTAAAAAATACTTATTTATCTATATACCCCTAATATATATCTTAATAACAAATCTTAACTATATTATTATTGCTTTAGCTTTCTCTCAAACCTAGCCACACTTAAGTTTCTCAACGTGTTTCTATCTTAGTTTCTAGATATAAGCTAAAATCATCGTTTAACTCTTCCCTAACACAACACCCTTTCAATTTTCATCATCTCGTAACTACTTCCAATTGATGTATCTAAAATGTATATTTTAATCTGAATTGGCAATTTATTTTAGTTCATAAAATAGTAATTTTGTTTAATTTTTGTAGGTATGGGGATTCCCCGAAAACTGTGAGAATCCACACGATGAGGGTATGGGGATGAAAAAATCCCCAAAAAATTTAATAGGGATTCCCCTAAACCTTAACTGCAAGTGTTGGGCACGAAGTGAGGAATGCAAAACCATCCCACCCACCTGATTCCTACCCCTACACACAGCCTCGAGAACAAACACGCGTACTCAGAATCTCTCATCGAGTATCATCGGATGAGGCCTGGTGTCACACAACCTCGGGAACATACATTCGGGAACTTATCTCTTGGTGTTGCAACACTCTCACTCGGTATCCGAATCCCACCAATCAAGTGACCCAACCACACAAGTGCCCTTACTTGGCACGTAACCACTCACAATCCACCAAGGATTCCCTATGGTTGCTATGACAAATAAGTCACTCGACATTTACCAAGTTATTACTCGTTATGCTAGTATATAAGGTTTAATTCTCGATTTCTCAATTTTACTATTCATTTTACCCCATTAGAAGCCTATTGGGCCTTAGTCCTCAAATTATAGGTCCCCCAAACTAAAAATGTAATTTTCGGGTAGAATGCCCAGCGAGTACCGACACTTGCTCAAGTATATCGATATGCTCATGTGGGTACCGATACCTACTTATGTCTATTGATACTCAGTTGTGTGTGTTGAAGGGGTTTAACCAAAACCTCGTACCAATACACGGGGTCGTGTATCGATACATCATGGGTATCAATATGCCCTTAAGCGTATCAATGCCGAATTTCACTACTGGAATTTGGTGAAATATGGGGTATCGATACCCCCTTAAGCGTACCGATACGCCCTTTAAATTTGGCTTGATTCCAAAAGTTTTAACATGGGGTACCGATACGTGTTCAACCTGTATAGGTATTCAAACCCAGAATTTATTTTCTGGAGTTCGTAATTCACTCCAAACATTCCTAATTAAAACCCCAAATCAAGCCTACAAGTTATGGAGGGTAGTTTAAGTGGGTTCCTACCATGTTTACACCATTTTAACATAAAATCCAAAATTAGCCATTAAAGGGATTTCAGACTCTTAAACAATCAAAACATCAAACTAAGCAACAAGCAATGTAACTTTATGATTTTCAAGAAACAAAGGAGTTAGTAGTGTACTAACCTTGATTCCTTGCTGACTAAGAAGCCTCCAAACCAAGCTCTCCAAACCTTCTTCTTCCCTTGCTCATAGAGGAGTTCCCAACCTCTTTCACTACAATCAAAGGTTGTAAAACGAGTTACAACAATGCTGAAAACTTAGGATATGAAAAAGGAAGAATCCTACAACAAGAAACGGGGTTAAATCTCCCATTCCCGTTCTTCCCCTTCAACCCCCACCAAAACACCTATTTTTCATCCTTCACCGAAACCATCAAAAGTTACCTTGAAACGTAGATCAATAAATGTAGTTTCCAACTCTCTTGACAAGAATTCCAAAAATCCAAATAAAAAACACAAAGTTCCAAGCTTTAACATTGGGTTCTTGGGAGGGACATGAATAATGAGATATGGGAAAAAGGAGGAAGACAAGGTGAGATCATTACACTTGCTTTTTGCAGAGAAATTAAGACCTTCCTCCCTCCTTCAAAAATGAGTATTTTACCATTTTACCTCCCACCTATCTCCTACACTCACAAAAGCCCAACACCCCAAGCCCAAAAATAACAAGTAAGCCTACAAGGCTCTCAAAAGCCCAACACTTAGCCCAAACACACAAGGCCCACGGCTCGGGCTAAACCGACCCTTAGATTTTGAAATCTGGGTCATTACACAAAGGTTCATTCGACCAACATGTGTCTACTGATCAATTTCGAGAGCGGATTATCCATACCCACAACAAAATTGTTATCAATGCATAATAATGAAGACTCCTTACAACAAACTCTCCTAACTTATCTCAAGGCTTCGAAACGTTTACAACAAGCAACGAAGACATCATTTAGGTGGCGGGAGGAGGATGCATCCTCTACTCTAACATCATTCAACTAACTCGTAACTCAACAATCCAGGGCAACCTCACATCTAGAATCGCTCTCATGAGCGGCTCAACACTTAACTCGGCCATTGTCGGCCACAATCATAACCATCTTAATGTTATAACTTTGGATACACCATCAGGATTCCAGTCTTAATGTGTACGAACTTAATTTAAGGGCTTGTATTCACTATACACCTTACTAAAACACCTATACCACCCTATGGTTTCCTAGAACCAGCTAAACCTAAGCTCTGATACCACTATTATAATACTCTCGACCCGGATGTCACATTTGGGCCTCAAACCCAACCCAAACAACAAAATTTCTCAAACTGGATTTAGCCCAAACAAAGTATTTTCCAAAACATTTAGATCCAATAGTTGAAAACATAGATAAACAATTTAAATCGTTACAAATAAGCTCCACTTTAATTTTAAACATTCGAATTGATTTAGAAAAATTCAAAAACAAGAAATACAGAATCAACCACATAAGATCTTATGAATGCACAGCCCACTAAACCCAAGTATTGTACTCTAAAAATCACCACATGTTGGAATCTCGAACTGATAGTGCTCCTCAATTCCATAATCTAACGATTAACCTACGCACAGAAACAACGATTCTGAGCGTTGAGCTTGCAAAGCTCAATGGTACACATCTACTCTACTATACTTCATGTCAACCATAAACATAACCATGCAAGCTAGTACGAGCAATAAGGAGAGATAAATAAACACCTGGCACTACCATTAGTCGCCTAAACACATGCTCTCAACATATCAAAACATCATACATGGCCCACAAGGCCCAACCATACTCGAGATCACACCAAATCATTCAAGGTAAAGCACACAAAGTCGTAACCACAAACCTGGAGTGAGGCGTGGTACCACACAACTTCGGGAGCATACACTCTGAGTGAGGCCTGGTGCCATTCAACTTCGGGAATGTACATTCTTTGGGTGAGACCAGTTTCACACAGCTTCAGAAACGTACACTTATGCTCAAAATCTCTCGTCGAACATCTTCGAAAGAGACCTAGTGCCACAAAGCTTCAAGAATGTACATTCGGTAATCTCTAACCATGGTGTTGCAACACTTTCTCATTATGTATCCAGATCCCATCGATCAAAGGTAACACGACCAAGCAAGTGTCCAAACAGGACACAACATGTACACGTTTAAAACACAACACACAACATTTACATGATTACCAAACTCTATGGTTTCTATCAATTATCAAGCCATCATTTAAGTTTATTAACTTGTTAATACATTATGAAAGTATATATTAATCATTCTCATTAATCATCTCTATTAGTTCATATTATCTCATTAATATTCCATGATAATTTCAATATTTTTATTAACATTATAGATTATTCCATTTAATGGGTATCGATACTCGAATACGAGTATCGACATGGTACCAATACTCACACTCGTACCGATACTGATATAGCTTACTAGAAATGTTCAATTTCCACAATTACTGGTATGTGTCGTCCCGTACTAATACAATCCCCAATCGTCTACCAGTACGACCAAAGCTTGTACCAATACCTTATACATGGGTTCACACCATTTTCTTGAATTAGGGTTTTACAAAACTTTATTCGATCCCTAAAGGTTATAAAAGTCGTTATAGTTTGTTTACTAACGCATTCATTCAATTATCATTAATTATCAACTTCATAATCATTTAATCGAGTATTTATCCCTTAAGCATAATTTCCATCAAATCGCATAAAACTATTTGAGCAAGCATACAAAGCATCACGATTTATCAACCAATCAATCAATTATCAAATAATCATACGGGCATCTCAAATGACCATAAACGGTCTCTAAATCCTCCATGATTCTCATCATATTCGCAACATCATCATGCATCTCATAAATATCGAGTCTCATACATTCGGTCTCCACACATCCATATTCATCGTACACCTATTTTGCAGATACTAACACACAATGTAATATCCCAAAATGTGGCTTGGAAGTATGTTACTAATTTGAATGTGACTCAAATTGATCTAAGGCATCTCTAGAATAAAATAATTAAATAAGTTAAGGACCAATTAAGAAGTTTGTAAAGTATGTTAGCTAAATTAGAAAGGACTAAATCAAAAGTCTTGCTTGAATGAAGGATTGCATGTAAACTTGAAGGAAATTAAGAACATGTACACATGTCAAGATTGAGTGAGGGCATGTGTGAGAGGTCTCGGCTAAGTGGGGAAGATAATCAAACATTCTCCTTCTTCCCCAAATAGCCGAACCACCCAAATTGAGAGAAAGAGTGAGAGCTTGATGGTTAACCAAGAAAGCTTAACGTGGAGCTTAATCTAGCAAAATTCTTGAGGATTTAATCGAATAGCTTAAGGAAGAAGGTGAAATACTCTTCCTTCTATCTTAATTCAATTGAATTTGAATAATTGGTTGAGAAATGTTCTTGGATCATATGTTACTAGATTTGTTTGAAGGTCAATTCATGTGAAGAAAATTCTAGGAATTGTTCAAATGGTGTTCTTGAGAAATTGCATGTTTTGGTGTTATTGAAACTTGGTTAAGATGTTAGTTGTTGTCTTTGAATTTTCGAAATCGTTATGTTAGTTGATTACTGAACAAAATCATGTTGTGATCTAGTACAATGCTTGAGATGTAGAAATTGGTTATTTTGTTTGATGGTAATGAAAATTAGGTAATGTGAACTTAGATGATTCAATTAGGGGCTGTTTTGTGGAAATAAGGAACTATTTTTGGATTGATTTAAAGGAAAAAAGGATTTTTTTGATTGATTTAAAGAATAGATTTGGTGAAAAAAGAGATTATTTTGCTAATAAAATATATAGGGCTGATTTATAAATCCTTCAAGGTATATAAATATGTATGATTTGGATTGTTTTGATATAAGAATGTATAAGTGGAGATTATTTTGCTAATATGTATACATGATGGATTGTTTTGTATTTCAATATGAAAATTAAGGTACATTAAAACTAGTTTGAATGTAACTCTAATATGTGGTTGTATTCTTGTTATACTTAAACCAAGAAGGAGTTGAAGAAGTATGGTCTAAGGTGGATCAAATTGTAGAAAAGAAAAAGGGGATTGTGATTCGGGAGCAGATATAGCTTGGATCAAACTGTGAGTGTAGTTTAAAGTCTTGGAATAGGCTCGAAACCTTCCAAAACATTCTTTATTGTTTAATTTCATTGTTTTATATTGGAATATTGCGTACAAACATAAGCCGGGATTCGAGGTAAGTACTTAATTGTAAAGTACTATGTGATATGAGATACTTGTTTATTAGGCCAATTATAATTGAAAGCTCTACATGTGTTTATGTATATGTTTGATATGGTAAGATATAAGCCTTGCTTGTGATTATATGAACTTGAGGCTATGCTCATCTCTAATATAAATACGACATGCTATTTGAATACCTAGATAAGGAGCTAAGCTCAATTCTAATTATGATATGATAAGATATAATTGAAAAGACATGGTTTTGAGTCAGTCATAGGTATAGTTGGCATGTATAGAGTCCATAAAGCTTGTATTTGGGGTAGACTACGGTCCTTATGAGGCGGCAGTAAGAAGGATGTGTTTTGGTCATTTGGCGACAGTTGGTTGGGGATTCGTGTACCTAGGCTACTTGATTCCCAAGGCTATGTTAAAGATTAACAATGAAAATTTGAAGTTTAATTAATGAATTATCTTAATAACTTTCATGATAAGTAATGTTCATCTAAATGATTCTTGAGCATTTTTTGAATGAAATTACATGACTTGTTTGAATGCTTTAGCTCAAAATAACTAGTTTCTTGTTTTAAGCTTCAAATTATATATGACTTGATCAAATAGTGATGAAAAGATTGATTGTTTGATTCATGCTTTTAGTTACTTCCAACTACCACACTAAGTGTATACTTAATCTATTTATTCCTTACATTTCCAGGGTAAAGCTTGGTTGTAGCTACCTTAGAGCTTGGTTCAGATCACAAGTACATCAAAGTATATTTTGTAAGCCTTTTGTTAGAACTCCTAGTTAGGTGGCAACATGTTTGTAATGCATGTAGAATGTTTGATAATTCTTTTAATATGTAATGCTTGAGAGCATTCAAAATCCTTTTAAATGATTGTAAATGGCCTATCCAATACTTGGTAATGCTTAAGTAGCTAATACTTGGTTTGAATGTTTTGTTAATCAATGAGTTAAGATCATGGATGCATGAATGAGGTAACTATGTAGATCGAATGAAACTTTTGTGTATTCTTAAATGCTTGTTATGATCTTGAGGTGGTCACTTGTATGTTATGTACATAGAAAATCCTTAGCATGCTAAATTCAAGAGTCACTAGGTTTAGTAGTTTGGTGAAATTGTTGTGTTTGGAATTTCTTATATTGTTTAATTGAAATTTTAAATGTGATAAGCAATGAGTTAGACCATTATTGATGATGTTTCTAATAGTGTCTAGCATGTTAACAAAGTCTAATGAATTGCTTGATACTTAAGTTACATTTTTTCTCACTTTCGAATGAAATATGCCTAATCTAGCTTAGATTTAACATGCTAATGAGTTAATAAGATGTTTAAAAGCTAAGCCAAAGTTATCCTTGAAAACATATTAATCTTTGTGCCACAAATTGTATGAATGGTCTTAATCCTTCTTGATTTTGTTTATAAGTCCATCGGCTCAGCTCAAGCCGGTTATAGCTGCCCACTGCAGTTAAGCCTCACCAACGTGCGTATGTGTGTGTTGGCTGCTTTGGTGGTCAGACGGTGGCGGCAAGCTCCAGCCTCACTATCCCGATGACACTGAACGTAGTGGTACCCTTTGTTTTGCAGTTTGGCCACTGGAACTTCATCATTTCAAGAAACCTGAACTTGCTTCCTCTCACCCCCGGTGAACGGCGACTCCAACGGTGACGCCCTGACCATCGACGAACTTGTTCCGGTAAGGGGAACTCAATGGTGCCCGTAGTGTCGTACAAGGTGGCCCGAGCGGCGGTATATCAGAGTTTAAAGCTTCTCCTCTCACTTGCTCTCATACTTTTCTCTCTCTCCAAAATATCTTATACAATCTTATCCTTTTTTTTCACCACCCACGGCCATTTTAAATTTTAAAAATTCCCTTATCTCTACTTGGATAAAACTATTTAATAAATACCCATCTTTCTCTTCTTTTTCGTTGTTACAAGGCCCATATCCAATTTTTTTAATTGGACTCCCAACATAAAGGTCTAATACCCGGGTTCGAGACTCGATTTGCTAACCCAAAAGTTAGGTCATTACAACGTGTTTGGCTGGGATTCGGGGCCCATTAGGTGCTTAATAGAGTCTTGGTAGGCTTTCATTTTGTTGTTGGGCTTGAAACTTTAGTTGGGTGAGTGATTAAGAGGATGACGGAAGGGTAGAGGGGTAAATTCCCTCATTTTTGAAGGGGAAGGGGCAGTTTTTTTAATTACCTTCAAAAAGGCTTCAAAGGTGATATCACCCATATCTCTATATCCCTCTCATTTTTCTTCTTTATTTTCCTCATAAAACCCAAAAACAAAGATCAAAACTTCGTCTTTTTTAGTTAATTTTTGGAATACAAGTTAAGAGAGTTGAAATCTACATCAAAGGATCTACCAATCAAGGTAAAAATAGAAGGAAATAGTATGGGTTGAGAAAAATGGGTTCTTGGTGGGGGTTGGAGAAGATGAGTAGGAATGGAAGATTTAACCACATTTCTTGTTATTAGATTCTTCCTTAGTCATCTTTATCCAAACGTCTCTTTAAATCCAATATCCGAGTTCACAAATTCTTCAAAAAACAAATATGACTACGTAAGCCATTTCACATTATCAGACTACTTTAAAAGATAAAATAAATAAAAAATAGCTAACTGGGTTCGAATTTGGAAAAACGAACTACACTAATAGACTCAGAATATCGAGAAACCCCCAAGAAGGATCTCCTAAAAAAGTCAACTTAGGTCGAAAAGTCAACAGACAATGACAGCTCAATCAACGGTCAATGGCGGCTCGGCTCAGTCAACGGCTCAGCTTGTTGGACCGGTTCTGTCTGGCTCACCATACTAGATCGAATGACCTATTCAAATGGCTCAGCTCAAGCCGGTTATAGCTGCCCACTGTAGTTGAGCCTCGCCCATGTACATAGGGCACATGTTGGCTGCTTCGGTGGTCGAACGGTGGCAGCAAGCTCCAGCCTCTCTATCTCGATGCCACTGAATGCAGTGGTGCCCTCTGTTTTGCAGTTTGGCCACTGGAACTTCCTCATTTAAGCAACCTGAACTTGCTTCCTCTCACTCCCGGTGAACAGCTACTTCAACGGCGACGCCCCGACCATCGACGAACTTGTCTCGGCGAGGGGAACTCAATGGTGCCTGCAGTGTCGTACACTGTGGCCCAAGCGGTGATATATCACAGTTTAAAGCTTCTCCTCTCACTTGCTCTCATACTTTTCTCTCTCTCCAAAATATCTTATACAATCTTATCCTCTCTTTTTCATCACCCACAACCATTTTAAATTTTTAAAAAAATCCCTTCTCTCGACTTGGATAAAACCATTTAATAAATACTCATCTTTCTCTTCTTTTTCGTTGCTACAAGGCTCATATCCAATTTTGTTAATTGGACTCCCAACATAAAGGCCTAATACCCGAGTTTGAGACCCGATTTGTTAACCCAAAAGTTAGGTCATTACAACGTGTTTGGCTAGGATTCGGGGCCCATTAGGTGCTTAATGGAGCCTTGGTGGGCTTTCATTTTGTTGTTGGGCTTGAAAACTTAGTTGGGTGAGTGACTAAGAGGATGATAGAAGGGTAGAGGGGTAAATTCCCACATTTTTTAAGGGGAAGGGGCTGGTTTTTTTTTATTACCTTCAAAAAGGCTTCAAGCACCCATGTCTCCATATCCATCTCATATTTCTTCTTTATTTTCCTCTTAAAACCCAAAGGCAATGATCAAAACTTTGTCTTTTTGAGTTGGATTTTTGGAATACAAGTTAAGAGTTGAAATCTACATCAAAGGATCTACCAATCACGGTAAAAATTGAAGAAAATAGTTGGGTTGAGAAAAATGGGTTCTTGGTGAGGGTTGGAGAAGATGAATAGGAATGAAAGATTTAACCACATTTCTTGTTATTAGATTCTTCCTTAGTCATCTTTATTCATTTTAGCAATGTTGTAATTTGTTTTACAACATTTGGTTGTAGTGAAAGAGGTTAGAGAGCATTCCAAGGAGCAAGGAAAGAGGAAAGATTGAGATTTTAGCAAGGGCTGCTTTCCTAGCTGTTGGAGGAAGGTTAGTATTCTTCCAACTCATTTTGTTTCATGCACATCCGAAGGAAGACGCCTTGTATGCTTGATTTGGTGCTTTGGATATTAAATGCTTAAAAATGCTTGTTAATGGTAAATCCGAGATTTCATGTTAATAACTTGTAAAAATGGTAGTAAATCAGCCTATATGACTCTCATAAACTGTAGTGTTCTAGGTTTCGATACCCGTACACAGGGAGCTTGTACTTGTACCCTAGTGTTCTAGGTTCAAATAACCCTATTTCATTAAGACGAGCTATGAAGGGGATATCGATACGGTGTTCAACTTGTACCAGTATGCCATGCAATCTATATCGGTATGGGTCGACCCATGCCGGTATGCTAGGGCTCAAGAAAATTCCAGTGAGCTAAATTGCTATGGGTACACTATGAGTACTAATACCCAAGGGTACCATATCGGTACGTGAAGACCATAACCAGTACCTACTGGGCATTCTGCCCAAAAATGTTGATTTTTGCCTCAATGGCTGAAAAATTGTGAGGTTCGATCCAATAGAGCCCTTATGCTATAAAAAGAGTTGTAAAACTAAGAATGGGTGACTCTATAATGATAATTGTTATGATGTTGATTCGTGTTGTGTGAGCACTTATGTGGTAGAGTTACTTGGTTGATGGGATCTAGATGCCCGAGACGTGTTGCAACACCATGGTTAGAGATATGAATGATGGTTCCCGATGTTGTGTGACTTGGACCTCATTCGAAGATACTCGAGGGGGGATTTCGAGTATGGGTGTATGTTCCGATACTATGTGACTCGATCTCACCAGGGTGTATGTTCCGATGCTGCGTGACCCGGTCTCACCCATATGGTGATAACGGTTCGGGTATTGGGTTAGGACTTTGGGTCGGTTGACTTTTGGTTCAGTTGATTTTGGGTTGGTTGATTTCGGGTTAATAGGAGATCGGTTGATTTTAGTCGGGTATGGCTTTTATATAGACTATATATTTGGCTTTTTGGTGAGGTGTGCGACAGTGCACAACTAATATTTATTTATTTTGTTGAAAATCGATTCGGGTCCATTTTCGGTTCAACTGAAATTTGGTTCAGTTTCTATTCAGTTCAATTTATTTCGGGTTTTGAATCAAATTCTAATCATCGTGTTCGGGTCGATTTTAGGTCTCGATTCGGGTAAATCAATTCAGTTCTCGCGTGCCGAGTCAAGTTTACTAGATCTAAACCCTCCTGCTTCCTCTCTCGGGTCATTACCAGCAACTACAATGAGGATACAACCATGTTAGACAATTATTAATGCTACAAAATTCTAGTGTACAAATCAATCACTCTGGAATTTAGTCGTTGTTAAATTGTGGAGAGTGACGTATCCTTTAGCCCATATGGGCTACAATTTCTTTGTTTCTTTTACTTTTAGTTTCGACTTTTCAAACTATACAGGATGACGTGTTGAATTTAGTTTTGAGCAGTTTTTTTTATAAAGTACACAAATAGTCACTAAACTATCTCTAAAAATATAAAATGATCATCAAACTTTTAAAAAATATATAATGGTCATTAAACTTTAATTTTTATTACAAAATGATCATTGGGCCGTTAACTTTCGTTAACTGAGAGACGTGACAGTTACGGTAATTTATATAATAACATATTTAATTCTCAATATTTACACATTCAATCAATTTAAACATCAATAGTGAAGGTTAAATTAGGAATAAATTGATTAAATGTGTTAATATGGAGGATTAAATGTTATATTATTCAAAATTTTGTAACTGCCATGTCCCCAATTAATGACAGTTAGCCGCTCAGTAACCATTTTTGTAACATAAACTAAATTAATGTCCATTATGTAACATTTGAAAATTTGAGGACTATTTTGCATTTTTAGATATATTTTAGTGACCATTTGTGTATTCTACCCTTTTTTAATATTTTGACGTGATTACTTGGTAGTATTTAATTTTTACTTTTAGTCATTTGAAAACGTGCACACGGTGCAAATAAATCGCTTGCCCTGAATCTGCTATGATAACAATGCTCTCTTGTCCACTGAGACCCCTTAATGTGTTCTATTTTGATTTTTTTTTGATATTATTGCTGAAAAAAATATTTCATTATTTATTGTACTTTTTTATATCATGATCTATTGCATTTGCTATAGTAAAAGTAGAAGCAGGTCAGACTACATGCCGATTTTAGGCAAATAAAGGGAAAGTCGGCTAGACTACATGCCGACTTCTAACTTCACTTCAACATTACTAATTGGTTACCTCATCAATGTGATGAAAATCTTCATAGATCATGAAATAAAAACAAAGCCGCAACAAACCTTGAAAGGAAAAACTCAACAATAATATCCTACCAATTATTATGTTTTATTTCACTTTGAATAGATAAATAATATATGTGTGACAAATCAAATAGATAAATATAAATGACATGTTTACTTGAAAAAATTATAACCTAATGTTATTAAAAAAAATATAGCCTAATGTACCTCATAAATTAGAGTTTGATTAATGACGTTGCTTAGATGCTAAGTAAAGGTTGATTTTGTTCGTGTCAACAATATCTAGAGCATGTAGCTAAAAGCTTTCAGTTGTCGCTTTTTTCTCTCCCCTAAGTTGTAAGTTCAATACCCAATAGGAGCAAATTTTAGGAATTGTTCAAAAAAATATTAATTTTGTCCGTATGATGCCATTCCGTGACTTATTTAAATAAATATATTCCTTTGTTGAGCGAAAAAGTAACTGTGGATCTTATTTTCTTAGTAACAGCCTAACGTTAATTAAGAGACAAATTCTAAAGTTAATTTTTTTTTTATATAAATGGAGGCGTAATTGTAATGTTTCACCGTTTCCGATGGTCAAAAAATTTCCGATCAACACCAACCACAGCGGATTTAAGTAAGGAGCGTATGAATACTATCTTATGTTTTAGTATCATGATAGAGTAAAGTAGGTTGAAAGTTTGAGCTTAGTCACATAAATCTAAAGTTAAACAAACCAAATTGCAAATGAGGATAAGCTTAATGGGCCAAGTTGTGGAAGCAACTTGAAAGTATTGATATTCAAGTACGGTATTGATGTCCACCTACACTATCAACACCCTTTGTATAGTATTAATAACCACGATTGTTTTCTTAAATTTTAGAATATCGAAACTATATAAGTATCGGTACCTTTCTAAGGTACGATACTTGAGAGGTGAGTGACATTCCAACTGCAAATTTGAGTGAGAATCAATAAAAATCATCGGTTCATCATTGGAAGGGTTGGTGACTACAAATAGAGGGACAAAGTTCTCATACCTTCATCTTTTTCCTCATCCCATCTTCTATTTCATTAATTTAGGGTCGAATTTTGACCTGTGCATAAAGACCTACAGTACAAGGTCACATTTTCAAAGGGCCCAATTTTTTGTGCTAAGCCCAACTATCTTTTTTTTAAATTACTGGATCAAACATCATTAAATGCGAGTTTCTCTCTCATTACATATGGGATTTCCTTAGAGGTGACAATCGGGTCGTTCGATTTAGGTCATTTCGGGTTTAGTTCTATTCGGTTTAGATTCAGTTCAGGTTTTAGTTCGGTTTTATGATAAGTTGGGTCGAGTTAGGTATTAGATTGGGTGATTCGAATTAATATCGAATTGATTGTTTTTGGGTCGGGTCAATATCAAATCGATTATTTTCGGGCTGGGTCAATATCGGGTCATTCAGGTCAGTTTTGGGTCGGGTCAATCTTTGGATTTTCGGGCCAATTCGGTTTGAGTTGGGTATGATTATGAATCTAATCATGTATATTATATATATAATTAATCATATATTCCTGTAAAAGCGTGTTTTTTATTTGTTAATATTATTATTTAGGCTCAATTTCAATCATTCAATGTTTCGAAATCAACCATCATTGTATTAATAATTTAACATGAACTTAATGAGTCTCAATTCTATCTTATAAGCATATTTTTTTAATTTCATATTCGGTTCTGGTTTTTAGTACGATAGAATTTTTTATATTTTGAAAGTACACGTAAAATATGAGAGAGAATCTTATGGGTATGAAATTAAACTTTAAACCATAATTGCACATATGATGATCATTCTAAAACATTACCTAAAAACATGTTTGAGATAGAATTACATTCACTTTTAAAAAACCATATCTTTAGAAAACCTTTACCTCTCTGTTTTAACCTATCTTTCATCCCTATAGCGGTCAGCCACCATCAATTTTGGCGGTTGTCCTCTCTTTTCGACCTCTATTCTTTCTCGATCTCTTTCCCTTTACCGTTTCCTTCTTTATCTCCACTTCCCTATTTCCCTTCTTTGTCAAGGTGCTTCGTTGTTCGACGTTTGACATGTCCTGAGATTATGTTTCTACAACAAACTTGGATTTGGTCTCGGGCCCTTACAGTGAGATAGTTTTCGACGACTTGTCATCTTCCGCGTTCGCCTAAGTTGGCTTTCCCTCTGCATACTCTGAAAAGGTTCTCATACCTTTGTGTGACGGAAGCGTCTTGCAACTGTGGATGTGGATTTGCTGGCGTTGCACTCATTTTGGATCCTCTCCTCTGTCGATCTTGGTGTTTCGGCTCCCCTCTCATGATCGTTTTTCTAGTTTTTTTCCCTTTGTGTTTGGTTCTTGTTCTTGGTTTGGTCCATGTGTCTTGTTTCTGATATCTGTTTCCTCCCATGTAATTTTTCTCTGCTTTCGATCGTTTCCATGTTTCCTTCTATACCGATTGATCTATCGTTGAAATATTACCTAAAAACCCAATAAAATATAAAAACCTAAACATAAATCTTAAACATTAAATTCTAACCGCAAACTTTAAATTCTAAATTATATTATAAAAAATATTGTTTATTTACCATTATCATTCTGATATTATAACAAAAGTGATTTAAAAAAATTCGAATCGAATACATATATAATTAAATTTGACTAGAATAAGTATATTAAGTTTTAATTTTCCCGCTTACTTTTCTCTCTTTGTGTTTTGTAAATTAGAGTTAGTACTTTTATTGTTTAGGCCTAATTTTCCAAGCTCATGCCATCCTGCAAGACCTAAATCCCTATGTCAACAAAATTCTCAAATTCTTTTTTCTCATCCACTTTCAAATTTTAACAGCTCTTGCTTCGGTCATTATCAGAGTACCCAATTTCAGTTATTGAAGGCTTTGCATCGGGATGAAAAAAATAATTCAAATCTTCTCTTCTCATTCATTTTCAAGAAATGATATTATAACCCCTTTGATATTATAATAATTTGTTTTTCTTAAACTCTAAATGTTCTGTTATATTTCTATCATGTTTAACGTAAGTTAATCTTATACTAACTAGTGACCTAAACTTGTGTTTATTTTCGGCTTTCATGTTGAAATGGTATAGTTTGGGCATCCCACTTCATGTCTTGTCATCAATGGAGTTCTGCTATTAAAACCCCTTAAGTTTACCAATTTGACATGATTTCCCTTTTAAGGTATAGTTTGAGCTTTCCTTTCTAATATATTGTTTGAGACTGCCATTATTTGACTATTTTATCATTGAAAAATGTCATATTTTTTCCATGAGATTAGATTTATTCAACTTTCAAAGGGTGATGTCCTGTGCAAAGAGTGTGTTCGACTGTATTTTGATTGGAGATTGGGTTTGTGGTGTAAGTTCAGTGAATGTTTAATGGTCATATAAAAAATCTACCAATTATTAGGGAATGGGAAAAAGTTAAAATTAGATACTATTCCTTTTTATTTACTTGTATTTTTTTGCTTGTTTGTTTGTACAGCTTATAATAAGTCAACTTAAATGTGATTTTGGGTGGTAATTTATTAAATAAAAAATTTTACATAAATATTTTTTTGACTCGGCTCGATTGAATACTCACCTTAAGTTAAAATTGTGTTATTTTTTCAATTATCATTCAATCCATTTGTTTATTCAAATGTTAACTATATAAGGTTCAATGTTCATGGTTTATGTTCTTTGTTTGGGAAGCCATGGAATCAAGTGCTAATGTATGTGAGGTTCAAATTAATACTAACTTCGTACCAGAATCATAGTATTCTTCTAAAAACGAAGCAAGGTTTAAAAACATTTTTCAGTCTTGATCCGACAGAGACTAAGGATGGAAAAAGGGAGGTCGCTTTGCAAATATTGCAAAACAGCTTGCTTCATTTCTAACGCACATTATGGAAACTCCAGTATGCAAAAGCATCTTGAAAAATGTATATATTATTCTGAATATAATGATAGTTTGAGAGTTGAGGGAGAAGGACCAGAAGATAATGTTTATGATCAAAGGTTCTACAGAGAGTTAGTAGCTACAACAATTATAAAGCATAAATATGCTTTTTTCTTGAGTTTAACATGAAGGTAATAGGATAATTCATGTTTATTTGAACAATCAAGTTAGAAATATATATAGAAACACTACAAAAGCCGATTTTTTAAATTGCATAAAAGTTTGAAAAATAACTTAAAGGAAACTCTTCATAATGTTTCTGATCGTATTTTTTTTACATGTAATTGTTGGTTCACGCCGGTAAATTCCATGGCGCAACAAAAAAATTATCCAGTGATCACCACCAAAGCTCTATGTACGAGGAACGAATCGAGATGAAGAATTACCTATTTAAAATGTGTAATTCTAAATTTGGAGAAAATAAATATCCAATCACGACTCCACTGTTCGATTATTAAGCCAGAACGATAGTTCACCCAATTGAAACAAGCATATGAAACTTTCTAAACTATTTAGAGGGTTTTTCCAAAAGCATTAATGACTACTAGATCTTTCATGCCTTATATAGCCTTTATAATCCTAATTCAATTCATATTACGATTTCAATATATATATATATATAATCTTAATTTAACTTTAGTTAAGATTTCAATATATATATTAATATATATAATCTCAATTCAACTTAATTAAGATTTCAATATATATATATATATATATATCTTTATTAATATATATAATCCCAATTCAACTTAATTAGGATTTCAATATATATTGATCTAAATCAATTTATGTATATATTAAAAGAGTCATAATTATAATAATTATTTTTTTAATATTTATTCAATAGTTAAATTATATATATATTAAATATATATTAATTTAACTAAATTCGTGTACAACAAATTTGTACCTATATAATTCATTTAATATATGCTCATTTCAGCTATGGGTGTGACCCTGTAGGTTTATGTAACATTAGTAGTAAATATTAGAACATTTCTAATATTACAAACAATGAGTGACATCTAGCAATATGCCATTGTCACCTAAGTTGCAAGAAATCATGATTCGACATAACCTCTTTCTGATTAACTCTTTTCTGTATTATATCATTTTGTCTTTTATATCTAGATTGTACACAAGTCATGGAACAATTACACTTGTATAGTCCATCTAATATTTCTTGATAGCTTGAGCACACTATTATAAAACGAATAACTATGATATCTCATATCAACTTATTCAAGCATGGCCATGCATTTCTAGTTTCACTCAATCAAGTGGCCTACGATACTACTTCTATTATGTAGGAGGGACAAATCCTATCTTGATTAACCATATCCCACTACATAGATGTGACATGTCCAATATCAATATTTATAATGTAGTTAGTTACGATATGTTTGACTGTATCAAAATATGTCACTCACGATGTTTAAATAATGATGATCTCAAGTATGAGGATCATACATGTAGTTATCAATATGAGCAATGTTGTGTCTGTCACATAATAATCTAAAAAATATGCTCATAACAGGTTAGTCCAGCATGTTATTCTCTAACACATACTTATGTATTGATTTTGATATCTTCATGTCAATGACAATAATTTGTCATCAATTAACTACATATTAGTCTTAATGCATTATTGTTTTCCATGCCCGCATTAATACTCGAGTAAGAACTTTATTATAATTTAGTTTATTTATGCACGCAGAATAGTAACTGAAAACAATAATGGCAATGTCTCTGTAGTGATAAACAAGGTAAAAACAAATGTCATTTACAATCATCTTATGATTGGTCTTTGGGCATACTCTAACAAATATGTGGACATATTGTTTAACTGAGTGATATTTTTGTTTGACTGCTCATTATATAGATGCTAATTGGAAGTTAAATAGTAGTGTTTTGAGCTTATGTCACATTGATTCACCGCACACCAAAAGTATCGTGTATTGTTTTGTTAGACTTGCTTCAGGATTGGAGTATTGCCTATAAATTTTTTTTCCATCACGTTGGACAATGCTTCTAGTAATAATAAAATGCAAGACTATTTGAAGGACATTTTTAATGCACGAGGGGCTTTGGTATATAGAAGAGCATACTTTCATATTTAATGTGTTGCACATGTGTGAATCTAATTGTTAAAGATGGACTTAAGGTCATTGAGCATATTGTCATCAAGATAAGAGATTGTGTGAAGTATATCAAATAGTTAGAATAAAAAAATATTTTTTCGTAATAGTGTGAAATTAGCAAAGATAGAAGAAACTAAAGCATTGTGGCTTGATGTGCCTACAAGATGGAACTATACATATATGATGCTTGATAAGGCCATTTTATACTGTGAAGCTTTTAGGCAAATGGTTGTTGATTCTTCTTTTTACCATTGTCCAAACATTGAAGAGTAGGAAATGTTTGAGAAAATTAGAGATTTTTTAGAACCATTTTTTGATATAACTGTGTTGTTTTCTGGAAGTAATTATCCTACTCAAATTTTTACTTTGGGAGTGTTTGGAAAATTTTTATGCTTTTGAGATAGTTGACAAAAAGCAATGATGATGTTTTGAAAAAGACAACAATAGAAATGAAAAAAAAGTTTGATAAGTATTAGTTCAACACAAGTGGGGATGACTATAGCATGTTATTTGCCTTTGCGGTGGTTCTTGATCCTCATTATAAGTTGTCTTTTCTCAAGTATTGTTTATGAAAGCATATTTGATGATGAAATAGAAGCTAGTTTAAAGATTAGTGATGTCTTTTTTAAGTTATGGATGTTTTTTTAAAGAATATGCTCTAGAAACGCGGGTCCTGCATAAAACATCATCAACATCAAGCTCAAACTCCAATACCATAGGCACTTAATCTAGCAATAACAAACGCAACTTCGACCATTTTGCAATATGTTTCTTGTTTTTTACTTTTATATTTTTTTAGATAGAAAGGGAAGGTACACCTATGGTACTCAGTGCCTCATTAACCTCCCCTAAACTAAGTCGAAAAAAAAAAGTACACTAATAGCACCTAAAGCAAACAAAATGAAAATACAAGCCTAATAACCAAACACCACAACATTACCAAGTGTTCCCAATTCCGACATCCATATCTGCATGCAACAAGGGCACCAAGCCACTTATCGAAGTAACGAGTGTATGTACTGCAAATCTATCATGCAAGGCCATCTTTGAAAGAGCATCGATCACACGATTGTCGTCACACAACACATGTTGAATACGTACAACCCATGGACGTTGTTGAAGCTCATTAAGATGTAGCACCAAGGAACAACAACCTTGACGATCCCGAGCCCTTGCGCAATATTCGAAGTGCATCAAGGCTATCCATCTCAAGAATAATGTGATGACATCCAAGCTCCCATGCACAAGATAGATCAACATGTTGGATTTATATGACTGCAAAACTACACCGTTAGCACTGACTAAAAATAATAATAATAAAATACGTAAATGAACGAAACCCGTAACCGTGTCATTTATATGACTGCAAAATTACATTGTTAGCACTGACTGGAAATAATAATAAAATAAGTAAATGAACGAAATTCGTAACCGTGCAGTGGTTTCGCCTCGATGTATGTAATTGCAGCAACAGACGGATCGTCCCCCGAGGAAAACCAGCTCTCACAACCTTTCTCACAACCTTTCTTTTTATTCTCTATAAATTCCTTATGAATTTTCTCCAAAAAGAATACTTCGCGCGTGTGTCTTAGACACATATTACCACAAACCACAAGACGAGACGGACGGTGGTGGCAGTGCGTAAGATTGCCCCTTGTTCTCTATCACTCAACAAGGGAGGGGAGAATAAATGACAAATATCTTTCATACGGTATTTACCCACTCAATGTGAGATAACCATCTTTTGCATTACTAGCACAACATACACACCCCAAAGCTCGACCTCAACTACGGAACACGCCCCGATAAATTTTGTGAAGTCGATTAGCCATATGCCAAGACTGTCTCGCAAAACCCCACCACAAGAAGCCAAATCATTGGAGTTAGTTCGCGCCCCATTCGTATTTAACTTCACACAACCCTCCTCTGGTGGTGTCCACTAACTCAAACCACGTACAATACCACTAGAAGCACCCCGACTAATCCTCAAATCCTCAATAGCTTTCTGGGAAATCCCCTGCAGACGCCTACTTCGATCCAACTTCGATCCAAAACCCTCCAACAGATTATCGAAAACAATTGAATTGTGATATAACCATACGTTCCATATGACATCACCGAATAGTAAATCCTAGTCCTTCATATCGGCTGCAAACCGTACCTCGCCACTAAGATTTGCACACAGCCAATCCAGTACTTCACCCCCCAAAAATTCATGTAACATCGATGGTCGGATGATGCTTTGCCACACGGATAACGCTTGAGGACATCTCCTCAACACATGATCCACATCCTCAACCGAAGCTTGACATAGTGGACATCGGCTATCGGTAGTGTAATGGTGACGAACTCTTTCCGCATTGGTCATAAGCTTGTTCTGACATACCAACCACATGAAGATGCAATTTTTTTTCATCCCTTTGAATCGATGTATCAACCACCAAACTCAGTCACCATCACCATGTTGTTGTCCCAACCGGATCGCATAAGCGGTTATAACTGAAGTTCGATTGTCCGAGCTTCCCTTCCAACCAATAACATCGCGTCCCAATGATTGCACCGGGCCTTTCACCGCAGCAATGTGCAACAGCACAGCACATGCTAACAAAGAACTAAGCTGCGCCCAATCCTAATCACCATTCACGTTTATGTATTTTACTTTTATATTGTTTGTCTTTTTGCGTTTATATTGTTTATGTCTTTTTGTTTTTTCTTATGTATTTTACTTTTGCAGTAAGTTTTTTTGGGTTTCCAGAATTTTATTTTCTATGTCTATTACATTTTATTTTCTGTAATATATATTCTTTTATGTATTTCGGCTTTTCTGTATTTTCTCTTTTGCTTCTTTTAGTTTCCTGCCTTTCAATCTTACTGTGTTTTTTTATAGCGTGTATATTTTTTGTAATATATGTATTTGTTTTTATTTTATGTTTATATCATTTTTTACAGTAAGTTTCTTGGGTTTGTCAAATTCTGTTTTATGTATCTATTTTATTTTGTTGTGTAATATGTTTTTTTTCTAAATTTTGATTTTTATATTTTTTATTTTGCTTCTTTTAGTTTTCTGTCATACAATCTTACTGTTTTTATAGTGTATATATTTTATGTAATATGTACTTTTTCTATTTTTCAATCATCTGTATTTTTTTATTTTTTATTTGTTTATTTTTATTTTGTTTTTCTATTATCCCTTTTATGTGTTTTTAATGACAAGATAGAGACTACGTCTTCTTATGTAAAGATGCAATTGTATGTTTATTTAGACGATGCCAAAATAGATAGTAAAGCGGAACTTGACATCCTTAATTTTTGAAAAGAAAATGAGCATCGATATGGAGAGCTTTCTCATCTTACTAGGGATATTTTGATAACATCTCATAGTTAGTTGTTCGGTTATGAATGTAAATTTTTTATTTTTTTATTTTGTTTTTATTCCCTCTAGTAAAGCTTTACTGCGTCATATTCTTGAACTATTAGTCTATTGTATTTGTTTATTTTTAACTTCAAATTACATTGCTTAACTTTTTTTTTCACAAATAAACAAATTAATAACTTCTTGTTATTGTTTATGTAGTTACGAAAGACGATGAGTTTATTGGTTCTTATGTGGATTTGACTGCAAGAAAAAATTCAATAGTTGATGCATACATTATTTGTGTGTACTCAATGTAATTGAGTCTGATATGTAGGATAGCTGAGTTTAGATATTTGACTTTATCTGCAACTAAATATTACTTTTGAAGGAGAACTCTTTATTTAAGACTTGTGTTTTATATTAATTTGTGTTTGTCAAAAAAAGAAATTTTTTATTTTAAAGAAAACGTGATACTGAATCATTATATATATATATAGGGATGAGATACAGTTACATGGTATAAAACTCATTTAATTTTACACTAATCCATGGTCATTGGATGAGTAAAATGGATGGATGAGATTAACAGTAAAAAATGTGAAGGTTATCACTTGGAAAAAAAAAGATAAAGAAACAATCTTAGCCATTAATTACCATCATCCACCAGTCCAAAAAAAGTGTAAAAGTAATTGAGTTTTACGCCATGTAAGTGAATCCTAACTCATATATATATATATAATAGTAAAAATTAGGCTTAAGGGTTCAACGAGCCCCTAAACTTTTGCAAAAAAATTAATTAAGCCTCTAAACTTTTTTTGCACTCAATTAAGCCCTTATACTCAAGAAAAAATCAATTTAGCCATTTGACCAACGTTGACCATTAACTATAACATGTTTTTTGAAAAATATATTAAAAAATCTAAAAAATAAAAAAATCTGAAAAATTCTAAAAATTATTTTAAAATATAAAAAAAATATTTTTAAAATTTATTTTCAAATAATAATAATAGTTTTTCAAAATATTAAAATATTTTAAAAAAATTACAAAATTAAAAATATTAAATATTATTATTACAAAATTATAAAAAATAATTTGAAATAATATTTTTGTATATTTTTTAAAATATAGTTTAAAAATTAAAATAACTTTTATTGTTTTATATTTTTTTCAAATTATATTTATACTTGTATAATAATATTTATTTTTTAAAATTTTAAAATATTTTAATCTTTTGAAAAATTATTATATTTAAATAAATTTCGAAATTAAAAATCATTTTTATATTTTTAAATTTTTTAGAATTTTCCATATTTTTTAAACAATTTAGAATTTTTTTCTATTTTTTAGATATTTTTAAAAATTAAAAATTCCTAAAAATGAAAGGTGGCATTATCCTGTTGCAACACGTGTCAAAATAAAATTTTCAAAAAAAAAACGTTAAAGTTAACGGTCAACGTTGGTCAAAGGGTCAAATTGAATTTTTTTTCTTGAGTTTGAGAGCTTAATTGAATGCAATAAAAGTTTAGAAGGTTAATTGATTTTTTAACAAAAGTTTAGGGGCTTATTGAACCCTTAAGTCTAAAAATTAAATTATTCAATCACTTTGGCTCAATTATCAGATTTAGATCAATTCTGGGAAAATTAATTTCAGATTGCTTTTAGTTCGAGTCAGATCGAATACAAGTCTATATCGGTTCATCTAGAATTCGGGTTAATTTCGGTTTATTTCGGATCTCTGGTCATATTTGGGTCATTTTGTTCGGGTCTATATCGGGCTTAATTTAGGTCTCGGGTCTTGATTCAAGTTTGCTAGGCTTAGATTTCCTTCACCAAGATTCACACACCATTCTTCCTCCTTCCTCTAATATCTCATTTACTTTTGCAATTTTCTAATCAATTTTTCGTACTTTCCATCCTCCATTATTCTTTCTTTAATTCCCCATTAAGTTTCTTTCATTACCAAAGTTGCAATTAATCTATCCCTTTTTTCTCCTAATTAGATCAGCAGTGATTATGGATGAAACGTTCAAAATATTTGGATTGGTTTCGATGAACAATTAATTTGATTTTTTTCCTCAATTAAACCTTCAAATTATATGTATCAAACGGCTAAAATTTTCCCCCAATTATAAAACACAACCTAAGTGCAACCTTTCTTCATCATCCTTCCCCAATTTTGTTCTGTTTCTCAAAAAAAAAAAAACCCTTCGGCAATTGCAAAGTTACAAATATTTTGAGATTCATCTTCAAATTTTCAATTACAAAGTTACAGAGATCTGCAATTATTATTTTTTCAGCTTTGTTTTAGAGAGAAGATATTACAATGATTTTCTCGTATATTACTAAATAATTCTTTTTTATGGTAGATTGAATCTGCAAAGCTACAATTCAACTAGCATTTCAAGTGGCAAGCGAAGGGCCACAATGATTTGCTAGATAATATTGTGCTTATACTTATACAGTAAAACATCTATAAATTAATAATGTCAGAACCACGTAATTTTATTAACTTAAAGAGGTGTTAATTAATCAATAAATTAATAATTTATCAATTTAAAGAAATTTTTTTCAATTTAACGAACCTATATTATTCTTCATGAATAAAACATATACATTGCATTGACTAATTGAATGATGTTTATGTACAATATAACTAATTAAATATAATACATACCCCTAAAAAACAAAGTTCATTATTGTACGTAGTATTAGTTATAACTTAATGGAAGTTCATGTATGATAAGGAAATTAACCACTATATAAACAACATCAAACATTCCTAATTATCAAATCCAAATCAAAACCAACCAACCATGGCTTCACATCTAAATTTATATTTGTAATTTTAAGAAGCAAACATCAATAGAATCATATTTTACTAAGTTGCCCTAGTTATATTTGTAATTTTATAGAATTATTGATTTATAATATTGAAGGGACCATAAATTTATATAAGGGTCTTCCAAAAAATTATTATCTTATTAATTTATCCGAATTATTAATTTAGATATTAGGTCCAAATTAAGATTGAAAAAAGACAAAGAACACAACAGCAAAATGCAGCAACCAATAGAACTTTAGGTTTTTTCTGGTATTTTCATTTGTAATCCGACTATAAAAGCCAGAACCTAAATCAATGTAAAGGGGGATTCATGATCAAAACAAAAAAAGAGATTCAACAAAGGTAGTTCTTTTTTTCCTAGTTTCTCATTTCGAATACAAAAAAAAGGAAAAAGATTGGAGTATTACCTTTTCGATCAGAGATCATCGTCGTTTCAAGGCCGATGGAGGGCCGCTAGTGTTCTTCTCTCTTCGTCTTCCCACTTTCCAACTAGGGTTAAAAGTTTTTTCAAGCCTAGTTTCTAAAAAGAGAGAGATTTCGACTCGATTTTTCTTAGATCTAGGTAAAATGTTGTTTTATTTTGAAAATCTAAAGCCGGATTTGAAACCGGGGAGGAAAAAGGTTGATTTTTGTTTGTTTTTGAGTTCGTCGGCCGCCGCTCACTGGCAGCGTTCTTGAGTTCTTCATGAACTCTTAAGAAGTTTTCAATGAAAAAAGGAGAGGGTTTTCGATCTGTTTTCAAGAAAGAACAAAAATGGTTTCTATTTCTTTTTTTTATATTTATATCGAGTTTGTAAAAGGGGTTTATTACCATTTTAAGGACCTCCGCCCTTGTGAAATCACAGCCGCAACCCCTTTAGTTTTCAGAATTTTGCAATTTAACCTTTTTCATATCTGATTTTCAATGATCAAATCCTTGTTTCAATCCACCAAATTTATTTTGTTTTTAATTTGGTCCGTATCGTATTATTATACATACATTATTTATATAATATTTATATTATGTATATCATAGTTACGTATAGTTATTATATTCTATATATTATAAGTTACATACACATATTATAACTATATATATATATGCTATTAACCCCTATATATTATGTAGTATTTATACATCATATATGTATTAACCATTTATATATTATATAGTATCTATTATATGTGTCTTTATTTTGTGGTTGGTTATATCGATTCACCTACGGCCTTACGGTGACCTGCAACAGGGTATGATCCGTATTATTTATGGCTCGTTTAGTGTAGCTGACTAACACCTAACATCTAACTTTTAATTTTCGCTCTTAATTTCTCGTTTTTGTTCTATCCGATCCTTTTCGAATATTTATTTACTTTTCTGCATTTTAAATTTTCGCACTTTAATTTCCCGCATTTATTTTACGCGTTTCTTTTGCTCGATCCGGTCCTTTTTCCAGGTTTTTTATGTTATTTATTTATTTTCGTCATGTTTTCGTTTAATTCTTTATTTTTGTGACATGCATTTTATTTGTCATTTATTTAACCTTTTAATTCAATAGACACTTCGATAATTAATTAACTCTAAACTATAGAAAGGATGTATTCATTAATTCCGATATTTGTGTCATAACAGTCTTGGCTCAATGGATGTTGACCGAATATTTGAATTAATTTTTACCGTCCGAAGGTAAATATTAACTAAAAGTTGTCAAATCACAACATCATGTTTAAATGCTTGCATCATGCATAAAGGTGATTGTACGAAGTTCGAAGCCTAAATTAACACGGCAGTCGGGCTTATTCGATGTTGGTTTAATTTGTGGTTCGTTGTATCATCACCCTTATTAATTAAACGTTTAATTAATTCAAGCCCACCAAACAATTTCCATCGGTCAAAAGCAACATTTGATTTGGTATCGATTTCAGGCGTTGTGGGGGTGCTAATCCTTCCCCACATGTAACCAACTCACAAACCCATTTCATGAATCTCTGGTTTTGTGGTGCCCAGTCTACCTTATCCAAGTGACCAGTGGCGACTCCAAGTCTTTATTTTCAAATGTGGGGATACCCCGTAGTCGACTTCCGATTCTCGTAAAAGAAAAAACGTCACTACAATGTGTCATCTTATATCTAGTAAAATTCATCAAGTGCTTCAAAATTTTAATAGCCTATGCATGCTTTGATTGAACAACACGATCACATGTATATTTTTCTTATTTGAATATTAGCATCATAATGAGTGTTCACATGTATGGTATCAATATATTCAAACTTCTTAAAAAAAATTAATGTCACGTTCTTGTGATAACATATTACTATCAGATTTCTTTATGATTTAAATAATCAATATGATATTTGGTTCATTCATATATTTCATATCAAATTTTAAAGCAAGATACCTATCAATCTCACATAATAATTATTAAGATAAAAATGTAATCAATACATAAACAAATAATCACAAAAACTTCGTCAATCAGTTTGATACAAACAAACAATTATTAAGATAATTATATTATCAACACAAACACATAATCACTTGTATTGTTCACTTTTCAATTTGAAAGCAATTACTCATTAACACTTGATTGAATTTCTCATTCAACTATTTTGGAAGTTTTGTAAGACATATAATAATTTAAAAAATTAACAAACTCCAATTTTATTACCCGATTTGATGAATTCTAAGAGTTTTTCAATTTATACTTTTAAGTAACTAAAAAATGATTTTAACATCCATTTGGCTGATAAAAAATTATGTTGAAACTAGAGCAAAAATTTCTAGTGAAGAAATTCTTACAACTGGAGAAAAAATATAAAAATAATATATATTTTTAAGTAAAACTTTTTGTAAATATTTATAGAAACGAATGGTTTTAAAATTTGTTTGTAAAAAGAATTCATTGTAACTGATAAATTTTCTTATATAAGGTAAACAACTAATTTATAAATGTTGTATAGAAGAGTTACGTTTAACAGTAACAACTATTTTTCGTCAACACAACTTGGAGTAGATGGTTAAAGACTCATGTTGACATCCAATCCCTTCCCCTAGGTCCTAGGTTCTAGTCCCAGTAGGAGCAATCTCCCATTCTGTTGGTACACGCCGTACACCCCATGGCGCAATGGAAAAATTATCCGGCGATTACCACCAGAGATCCATGTACGAGAAACGAGTCAGGGTGAATAAGGGTGGAGAATTACCTGTTTAAAATCTGGAATTCTGAATTTGGAGGAGATAGATATCCAATCATGATTTCACGATGTCGATTCCTAAGCCGCAACGATAACGCTTCGACCTCTACGTAGTTCACTCAGTTGAAACGAGCATATAAAACTCTATAAACTATTTAGAGGTTTTTTCAAAAAAGAATTAATGATTGCTAGACATCTGATGTTTAACATAAGCTTCGCATCCCCAAATTTTCATAAAAGACATACTAAGATGTTTCCAGTCCATATCTCATATGATGTCTTTTGAACTGATTTAGATAGAATATGATTTAGTGTGAAAGTAGTTGTTTCTAGCGCATGTCCCCAAAAAGAAACTAGAAGATCAACGTGACTCATCATTGATCGAACCATGTCTAATAGTGTTCGATTTCTTCTTTCAGAAACTCCATTCTATTGTGGAGTACCCAGGAGGTGTAAGTTGTGAGACAATCTCACATTCCTTAAGAATGGCACCAAACTCTAAGCTTAAGTATTCTCCTTCTCGATCTGATCGAAGAGCCTTAATGCTTTTTCCTAGTTAGTTTTGTACTTCATTTTTGAACTTTTCAAGAGCTTAAGATTTATGATGCATTAGGTAAATGTATCCCTATCTACTGAAGTCATCTGTGGAAGTAATGAAGTATTGAAACCCTCATTTGGCTTGTGTATTCATTGGTCCACATACATCACTATGATTTAATCGCAATAAATCACTTGCTCACTCACTTTTACCATTAAAATGAGCTTTGGTCATCTTTCCCAATAAGCAAGGTTCGTATACATCAAATTGTTCGAAAACAAATGAATCCTAAAAGCCATCTTTATGAAGTTTTTGAAATGTGTTTTTTACTTATGTGACCCAAGCGACAATGCTAAAGATAAGTTTGATTAGAGTCATTTGTTTTTGATCTTTTCATATATATGTTGTAAATAGAGTTCTCTTAATCCAAAATATAGAGGTCATTTATTAATTGTGCCCCAACATAGAAAACATTATCAAGATAAAAAGAACAATAATTATTCTTAATAATTATCTCAAAACCAATTTTGTCTAAACAATAAACCAAAATGATGTTTATAGTCAAACTATACACAAAATAAAAATCCTCAAAACATAAATTAAGTCCACAGGCAAAGATAAAGTATGTGTTCCTATAGCTAATGCAACAACTCTTGCTCCATTACCAACTCGTAGGTACACATATTCTTTTCTCAGATTTCTAATCTTTTGTAGTCCTTGTATAGATGTCTAATATGAAAACCACAATCGATATCCAATACCTAAGAAGTAGGTGTTGATAAATTAATATCAATAGCATAAATATTTGGGGCGGACACTCCGCTTTCACTTGCCTTCTTGACTTTTTCAAGATAAATGGGGTAGTCATTCTTCCAATGACATGTCTTATTAAAATGAAAATATTTTTCTTTCAGTGACATGTCAAAGAAGTTCACGTTGTTCAACTTGTCATTCTCAAGGACCAATCGCAATGATAACGAATTTATATTTGCCATAATAAGTCTACAACAATAAAATATGTTTTTTAAGTACGTTTACCAAGTTTGATTATAAAAGGACTTTATACACCCACTACTTTTATTAAAATTAATAACCCTCAAATACTTATGTTGAAAATACTTTCTGTAAAGTTTTTATAGTGGGTAAGGATCCATAATTCACATTCTCTTAAGTCAGCTTTGGCTTTTCTCTTAAGATTATGGTTTATCTAGGTAAGCAACATTTGCTAATTTACATCTCATGTAACTCCTTTATTTGGTGAACAAATCTTGTTCATAAGCATCTTATGATTATCCAAATAACTAGCCTTTAGGTTTCTAATCTTATTAGAGTAACCTAGTTAAGTCTTTAACCAATATTACAACCGACAAATATCACTTGCTTATTCTTCGCCTTTAGCCAAGATAGATACAAGTACCTCGCTTTAGCAGAACCTACATTGTATCAATCTAGACTTTAACGAGGGTTAACATTGGGAAGCAATAAAAGACTTAATATTTTATTGAGGGGTTCTGTGAATATTATCTCACCATTTAACATTTGATCTTATCAATTAACTAGCATGCATCTCATACATTCATTTTATCAAATACATGAAAAGCAGTAAATATGAATGCAATAGTTATAGCCCATATCCTAAGGTGGCTCGTCCCAAGCCAATGGGAGAACCAAATTATTCTAAGGATAAAAATACTTCTCGAGCATCTTTTTGTCAGCCCACACTTCTGTTCCTCTAGTCCATGCTTCTTCGTATGGATTACAATGTCATAAACTCATTTTACATACGAGGGAGTAAGATGAGAAGAGAATTACACTAGATATAGAGAAAGGCACGACACACATGTCATATTTATAAAACCATATAAATAAAAGTAAATGGGCTATTGGGCTATAGCCATGCATTTAAAAGTGTATCAAACATAATAACGACGCGATTTGTTGTTAAGGTCTTACCAAATTGTTCCTACGCATGTGTCAAGCCTCTTGCGGGGGTCTAAGGGGCGGAGCCCCTTCACGGTACCAGATTGTTCCTACACATGTGTCAAGCCCCTTTACGGGTCAAGGGGTAGAGCTTCTTGCATAGTTTCGGTGGCCCCGTAACTACCGGCAGGGTTGCCGCTACCTAGTTAGCGACGGGGAAATTTTAAAGATTAACGTCTTAATTGCTGTGTAAAACCTCATGATTTGATAAATTTTATCAACATAATCATGTTTTTCAATATTTTAAAATCCACGAGGTTTTTACTAAAACAACTTTTGTTACTTTCTCGCACGAAATCTATAGACTAACCATTAGTCTAATAGATAATTATAATTCATGTATGTTAACACTTAACATCTAAAACCCTAAAACTCAATATTGAATATGTTAACAAATAACATATAATATTTCAAACCCTATCGACAAAGATCCTGATAATTAACTCTTAATCATCGATCTTAGGAACATGTTTTAACTGGATTAACAGATTAACCGCGATTGAATATATTTGCTTCTACAAATATTATATATTCGCTAAATAAATTGAAAAATAATATGTATCTCATACAATTACATCACTCAAGTAATTAAAACTCGAATCTGTATCGTACAAGTGGCTCTAATACCACTATTGGGACATGCTGGTACACCCAACAAAAAAATTATCTGACGATTACCACCAGAGATCCATGTACGAGAAACGAATCGGGGTGAAAAAAGGTGAAGAATTACCTGCTTAAAATCTAGAATTCTAAATTTGGAGGAGATAGATATCCAATTAGGATTTCATGATGTCGATTCCTAAGCCGCAATGAAAACGCTTCGATATCTACATAGTTCACCCAATTAAAACGATCATATAAAACTCTCTAAACTAGTTAGAGGGTTTTTCAAAAAGCATTAATGATTGCTAGATCTCTCATGCCTTTATATAGCCTTTGAAATTCTAATTTAACTCATATTAGGATTTCAGTATATATATTAATATATATAATCCTAATTTAACTCTAATTAGGATTTCAAATATATATATATATTAAATATATATAATCCTAGTTCAACTTAATTAGGATTTCAATATATATATCTATATATTAAATATATATAATCTCAATTCAACTTTAATTATGATTCCAATATATATATATATAATCCCAATTTAACTTAATTAAGATTTCAATATATATTAATATACATAATCCCAATTCAACTAATTAGGATTTCAATATATATATATATATATATTAATTTAAATCCAATTATATTATTAATATATTAAAAGAGTCGTAATTACAATAATAATTTTCTTTTAATATTTATCCAATAGTTAAATTATAAATAAATATCAAATATATATTAATTTAACTAAATTCGTGTACAACAAATTTGTACATATATAATTCGTTTAATATATGCTCATTTCAACCATGGGTGTGACCCTATAGGTTCATGTAGCGTTAGTAGTAAATATTAGAACATTTCTAATATTACAAACAATGACATCTAGAAATATGTCATTGTCACTTAAGTTACAAGAAATCATGATTCGACATAACCTTTTCGTGATTAACTCTTTTTCATATATTACATCCTTTTGTCCTTTATATCTAGATTAAACACAAGTCATGGAAAAGTCACACATGTATAGTCCATCTAATATTTCTTGATATCTTGAGTAGACTATTATAAACAAATACCTATAATATCTCATATTAACTTATTCGAGCATGGTCATGCATTTTTAGTCTCACTCAATCAAGTGGCCTACGATATTACTCTTATTATGTAGGAGGGACAAATTCTATCTTGATCAACCATATCCCACTATATAGATTGTGGCATATCCAATATCAGTCTTTATAGAGTAGTCAGTTACAACACACACTTGACTGTATCAAAATATGTCACTCACGATGTTGAAATAATGATGATCTCAAGTCTAAGGATCATACATGTAGTTATCACTATGAGAAATGTTGTGACTGTCACATAATAATCCAAGAAACTTGCTCATAGTGGGTCAGTCCACTATGTCGTTCTCTAACACATACTTATGTACTGATTTTGACATCTCCATATCAATGACAACACTTTGTCATCAATCAACTACATATTAGTCTTAATGCATTATTGTTGTTCATTCTCACAATAATGCTCGACTAAGGACATTTAAGAATAACCATGTTATTCTAAGGATTTTATTATAATTCAGTTAATTTATGCACGCAAAATTGTAACTGAAAATAATAATGACAATGCCTATTTATGAATAAACAAGGTAAAAACAAATATCATTTAGAATCATCTTATGATTGGTCTTTGGGCGCATTCTAACGCCTTTTCCCTCCCCTAAGTAGAAAATGTTAAAAAAACAGTAACAACTTGTAACACCCCCTTTTCCGTGTTCGTTTCCAAGCACAAGTCAGTGATGTTACAAAACTATATTAAAATATTCCTATTATAAAACTATATTAACTATTGACTTTAATTAAAATCAAATATATATTAACTTCTTATATATGTTAGAGTATGCCTAAAGACCAATCATAAGATGGTTGTAAATGACATTTATTTTTACCTTGTTCATTCATAAAGAGGCATTGTCATTATTATTTTCAGTTATAATTCTGTGTGCATAAATAAACTGAATTATAATAAAGTCCTTAGAATAATATGATTATTCTTAAATGTTATTAGTCGAGTATTATTGTGGGAATGGACAACAATAATGCATTGAGACTAATATGTAGTTGATTGATGACAAAGTGTTGTCATTGACATGGAGATGTCAAAATCAATACATAAGTATGTGTTTTAACGACATACTGGACTGACCCGCTATGAGCATGTTTCTTGGATTATTATGTGATAGTCACAACATTGCTCATAGTTATAACTACATGTAAGATCATCATAATTGAGATCATTATTATTTCAACATCGTGAGTGACATATTTTGATACAATCAAACGTGTGTCGTAACTGACTACTCTATAAAGACTGATATTGGATATATATATATATATATGTATATCACAATCTATGTAGTGGGATATGGTTGATCAAGATAGGATTTGTCCCTCCTACATAATAGGAGTAATATTGTAGGCCACTTGATTGAGTGAAACTAGAAATGCATGGTCATGCTCAAATAAGTTGATATGAGATATCACAGTTATTCATTTATAATGTCTACTCAAGATATCAATAAATATTAGATGGACTATACAAGTGTGCATGTTCTATGACTTGTGTCCAATCTAGATATAAAAGATAAAAGGATGTAATACATGAAAAAGAGTTAATCACGAAAAAGTTATGTCGAATCATGATTTCTTGTAACTTAGGTGACAATGACATATTGTTAGATGTCATTCATTGTTTGTAATATTAGAAATGTTCTAATATTTACTACTAACGTTACATGAACCTATAGGGTCACACCCACGGTTGAAATGAACATATATTAAACGAATTATATATGTACAAATTTGTTGTACACGAATTTAGTTAAATTAATATATATTTGATATATATATATATATAATTTAACTATTAGATAAATATTAAAAGAAAATAATTATTGTAATTATGACTCTTTTAATATATATAAATAATATAATTCAATTTAAATTTATATATATATATATATATTGAAATCCTAATTAAAGTTGAATTGGGATTATATATATATTAAAATCCTAACTAGTTGAATTGAGATTATATATATTAATATATATTGAAATCATAATTAAGTTAAATTGGGATTATATATATTTAATATATATATATTGAAATCCTAATTAAGTTGAATTGGGATTATATATATTTAATATATATATATATATTGAAATCCTAATTAAAGTTAAATTAAAATTATATATATTAATATATATATTGAAATCCTAATATGAGTTGAATTAGGATTTCAAAGGCTATATAAAGGCATGAGAGATCTAGCAATCATTAATGCTTTTGAAAAAAACCCTCCCTCTAAATAGTTTAGAGAGTTTTATATGCTCGTTTCAATTGAGTAAACTATGTAGAGGTCGGAGCGTTTTCTTTGCAGCTTAGGAATCGACATCGTGGAATCGTGATTGGATATCTATCTCCAAATTCAGAATTCCAGATTTTAAACAGGTAATTCTTCACCCTTATTCACCCTGATTCGTTCCTCGTACATGGATCTCTAGTTGTAATTGCCGGATAAATTTTTTGATGCTCCATGAGGAATATATTTATATATCATTATTAAAAAAACATTTAAAATTTTAATTTATACTAATAAGCATATTAGTTGTACTAAACCATATTTTAAATGTAAACATCACAAACCATAGTAAAGCTATGAGTAAATTATACAAAACAAATAAATTTATAATTATACATGCCACTATATAAAACCATCATATAGGATGTCAAAATATTACTAAGATAACCTGTGGTATGTCCTCGTCCAAGAGGCGATACAAAATGTTGCTGCTTACCACCATAACCATATCAACCTACATGTGCACAAGCAAATCACATGCTAAGAGTAAACTTTCTTATAATTCATAACCATTATGTACATCATAAGTAAATAATGGTAAACATCATATAATTCATTTTTTAAATAGCCTAAGATAAGTGTAAAAAGAAAACTAAGTATGTGAATCCTGTAGTCCCACACTACTAAGTACCCAATGGATACTAAAAATAACTATAATGAGCTCGTGGTACTCCCAAAGTACTAAGAACCTAAATGTCGGTAGTCCTAGACTACTAGGCCATAAAGACCGGGACTCCCAGAGTTTTAGACACATAAAAGTGTTGGCGCAACTGCTAGATTCTATGGCATGTCACTATGCTGTAACTCTCCATGATATACTTGGCTAGTAAAACAATATCATTATACTTGCAAAATATCATTCTGTAAATGATATATAAATTATCATCAGTAAAATAAAATAATAGAGTAGTTCATACTCTATTATGTCATAAATCATTCTGAAACATGTCATCAATATATGATAATAAAATTACCATAAACAAAACATAATAGGGCAGTTCATACCCCGTCATGTACCAACCTTTTTACTTGTGCCTGTAAAAGATCATATAGATCATACAAAAACCATGTTATCAATTTAATAAAATCAAGTAGGTCGACTTATTAAAAGGCTACCGAAATACATTTCAAAACATATAAAAGCACTCACCTTATTTGCCTCACTAATTACTTGTACCAAAATGTGAGTTCTACTCTCTAACTTTGTCTTTATCCTTCGACTTGTTTTGATCTCGTGCTTGCTTAATTGCTTTATATCCACCCATCATATAACACATACAATCAAATGTATATGTTAGATTACCAATACACTAAGTACATTATAAGGAGAAAATTCATAAAAATTTCTTTTAATGCACTAATGACATATCATTGCTTCCTATAATTCAATCTAATTCTCTACTTCATAAACTCATCAAAATTCTCAATTCTTTCACTTAGAATCAATAATCCAACTTTTGAATTTTCACAATTCAATCTCGTTTCCAACAATACAAACATCAAAATAAAGCTTAGGTGATAACAATCAACCTAAATACTTTAAATTATTTTTTTCACAAAATTTCCTCAATATTTTTTTTAATTGATGAATTGGTCCCCAACATTCCTACATGGGATTTTTGCTTCAAACAACATTTTAAGACATGCAAAATACTTAATCCTTCATGGCCAACTTCAAAAATAAAATTTTACACTTCAACCCCTAAATTTCCATAATTGACCAAATGGTCCTTCATTCAAGAATTCAACGTTTTCACTTCAATCAAGCATGAAAAACATCATTCTAATCCTTTCCACCACCAAAATAATTTTTACAAAATTTTCTCTTAATTTTCCATCTTAGCCGAATAGTCACTATGCCTTAAATCTTAGGATTTTCATCACTTTAAGCATAGAAACAACGTCACAACACTAGTTCTAACTTGATTGAACCATAAAACACAAGATTTCAACATGCCCTTTATCCAACTTATTCTCCAACGTCAACTTAGAAACATGAAAACCATATGAAAATGGTACCAAAAGAAAGAGAATTCAATGGAGAATAAATTCTTATTCCATGTTCTAGCTCCAAAATTAATCTAATAAGCTTAAAAATTGAAATGAAACTTTCTTACCTAGTAATCGGAAGCTTGCGACAATTGGGAGAGAAAGATGAACACTTCTTCAATTTTTCGTTTCTTTGATTTACGCCAAATGTCTTCAAATTATCCTAATAAATAATAAAAATCTCTTGAATAGTCAAATGACTATTTTACCCTTGAATTATAACCAATCACAAGCCACCACTTATGCTTTATCATCTTCCATAATCAACTTTAATAATAAAGTATAGGTGAAATGACCATTTTGCCGTTAATGAAATAACATATCTTCAAAAATGACATTCCATCAACTATACAAAATACTAAATAGAATCGGATCTAAATTAATTAAAAACGATTCCAAACCACAATATCATGTTTCTTGGGTCTTCTTAGGACTTCTATCAAATTTTCATATAGTTTCAAGATCAAACAGTCATCTGAATTCAATATTGAAACTTATTCTTCTTATAGCTTTTCATACAAATCTCGTACCAAAAATCTGATTCCCACCATAATTTTGATTCCAGGATAAATTATTCATTTATGGGATATTAGATAATAATTGGGAAAATTTCTATTTTGTCCCTGAATTTTTCTAAACTTTTCACTTTAGCTACCAAACATTAAAAGTTTGCATTTTAGTCACTGAACTAAACCACCAACTTTTAATTCTTTACGTTTTATCCAATAACCAAATATTGAGGTATTACACAACTTTTTCCTTAAAAGAAAACATTGTAAGAAGAAATTGTTTCAAAAAATTGAATTATTTTCAGTCAAGTACACATATAAAATAATACTTCCAAAGAGTTATATTGTTTTAGGTCGTTTAGATCTTCTCAATCATTATGTTCACAATCAAATTTTAAAGTAACTTGAATAAAAAAAAGAATTAGAAGAAATAAGCGTGCAATTTAATGGTCTATTTTCTTCATGCTACAATAAGATGAGATATATCATATATTATGATTTTTTTCACTATAATTATTAAGCGGAATAAACATCTCATATGTCTTAACTATCTCTTTAATCTTTTATTTAAGAGATTTTCCACTTATGTTCAGTACTTAAAAAGATTTTCAAAAGTTTCATCTTTATTACTAAAATGAAAAATGGAGTATCTCGAAAACACATATCGATAAAAGTGACATAAAACCTAGTCATTATTTGTTCAACAAATTTATTTTAATCAAATATGTTATTACCCGAAGCATGCATCATATATGCAACACTATGAGCATTCAATCAAATACTTTAATGTCAACTATTTTTTTCTTACGAATTAGAAACATATATTTGACAAGACACCTCCATACTTTAAAACATTTTGAGAATTTATCTTTTATAAATCTAAAGTGTCTCTAATCATTTTTACATGAAAAAATTAACATACACATCATACAAGTTATATTATTATTAACATGTCATATTAATCATAACAACACAAATTCTCACACTAACATGTCACATAGATCATCATGATATTTTAATTAGACAAGAAATATAACTAGCATACATAATAATTTTGAATAAACATGTTATGAACTTTTTTTTTCACAAAGTATATTTTTGATTTGTCATATTTGAAGGAAACTTAGGCTAATTTTTTTCTTAGATTAAACTTTGAATAACACCTTGACTTTTTCAAATATTTGTGCAATTTTAAACGATCTCTAGGATAGACAGTTTCTTCTCCTTCCTCAGTAAAGAAGTACGACATAAGGACATTTAAATGTCTAAAATGTTTTTAGTTGCACCATTGTCTATCAACCACATTTTTATATTAGTCTAAATATAGACTTTGAGAAACACAAATTATCTTATCTATTTCGACCAAATTTAAATTTGGCTTAACATGGCTATCTTTTTTTCCATTGTCATCTGTTTCAACCAAATTAATATTTGACTTAACAGGATAATAATTTCTCATTGAAATTTCTACACTAAGTTATATGTTGACCCAATGTGTCATCATAATTGGAGATAAAAAAAAATATGGGTATAGCCAATGAATAATACACAAGGTAGGTTCCTAAGAAAGAGAGCTTTTTTCCAAGACACTCTTAAATACCAAGTCTTTGATAGAATTAGTCTTTGATAGAGCTTTTATCCAAGACATGCATTTTCGAATTGTCCCAACAACCAATTATAGATTATGCCACATATAAATTAATTTCCTTTTTTCTTCTGTTTTGAAATATTATTTTAGGTTTGTGATAACTATAAGAATATAAATAATATGGATCATGCTTAAAGTTCAACTCACGAAAATTTATAAGCCCAAGAATTTAAGCATAAGATTTGATTCAAATTAGCTCTTGGATTAAAATTTAATCAAAACTTAATATATATTTTAATGCAGTAAAATTTCATTTTTATTAAACTCTAATTGTAAGGCCCAATATACTAAACATGAAGGTTCAACCTATATTTATATCATGAAATAATGCATCAAGAGTCTATGTTAAAAATAATAGTCTAATTATAAGGCTCACTATGCAACCGTATTTAAATATTTTTTTAAGAATTTATTGTCATAGCATAGATAAATTAAAATTATTATTTAAAAGCACCCACAAAAATTTATAGATAATACATACTTATTTTAACAGTATTTAGTTTGAACTATGGATCACACGATAGTAAGGGGGCGCATAAGAGTAATGCAAGGACAACGTGACAACAACAACAATGACAACAATAAAAATCTTTGTTAAGAGATCGTAGGTTTTTTGGTTTAAAGAACCATCGAGTAAATATCCTTGGGATTGTAGGGAAAATATTTGGTTAAACTGAAAAGAGTTGAAAATAAAATTTGCTTGAAGCGTGCACTAGACATTGCCTTTAAGAATATTTGTTCAATTTTAGTTCGACATTCACACCAACCACCATTAACCATGTTACCGTACAATTAAGAATAATAATATAAATGAGTCAGCACCAATAGTTTGATTACACCGCCTGTAGTTTACTCATAGTTTAATGACCATCAGTCTACTTTACCTAATATTTTTTAGTTAATAAATAGCATGTGAATGGTTCATAAAGGGTGGAATGATGGTTGGTGTTTATTGCTGGCAAGGACAGTTTTGTGTGCTACTGGGTTTGGGAGTCGATGAGCAAGAATTCCGGGGCATTGTCTACTCGCATTAATAGGTCGGTGACAAGAACCGAATCATAATAACTTGAAACCTACTCTCCAAAGGAAAATAAACAAACTTTCTTCAAGTCAAAAAATGCCACTCAAAAACTTCAATTGCTGGCACTTGGCAGGGCCAACCAAGGTAGTTGCATGTCTCCATCCTTCCTCGCCCCCACACTACATATTCGTTCCGCGTTTTTACGCAAATATCTCATTTTCTTGTTATTATTTACGTGCTGATATATAAATAAAATTATTTTTGAATTTAACATATTTTGCACGAGTCTTATGGGTTTTCATTTCTTAAATTAAAGCTGATAATGAATATTTTTAAAAAATACATTAAAAATAAAATAAACTATAAAATTTGTTATGATAGTATGGCAAGTTCGAAGAATTTTTATTTTTTTAATAAAACTTGTTATACCAACTAAATGAGTTCTTGCAAACGGGTGTTAAGTTCGAAAATAATTTTATTTGTGTGTCAGAAACGTAAATAACATTAATAAGTGAGATATTTGAATAAAATAGCCTATTTATTCCTTATTTGATTTATATTATGTTTTATTACTAATTTGCTATCCACGTGATATCATTCTTATGTTAGTTATTAATCGTTGTTGATTTTTTTTTTATTTTCTTTATTTTTTATTTTGATGTATTTTTATTCTCAATAAAGATGCATTATATTTTGGAAGAATCGTATGTTTTTGTGGCACGATTTTTTTATATTTTATGATATAATTTTTTATCTGTTGATATAGTTCTTATCAACCTTTATGGTAGTTTGACATCCTTTAATAATCACAAAAGATATACCTGATCAGAAAAGGTTAAACTACTATAAAGATAGACAAGAATTATGTCTATTAACAGAACTGTTTATCTATGTTTTCATAACTATTAGCGAAATTGTCTGCAAGATTAATTTTATTGATCATATCTCCTACATCATTGCTAAAGTATCTAATTGGATAGAGAAAGAAAATTAATTGTTGGATTTCTATAGATGATAAAGGACATGAGCAAATTGTTCTTTTTTTTCGTTTAAGGCCTCTTGAATTTTTCATGTTTTCTTTTGTATGCGTTAACATAATTGTTAAATTTCTCTTCAAATTTATTCTGATCTAGATTTATAAACATTTCGATTGTAATCTGATATTTACTTTATAAAAGTTAATTCTAATAACATTTATTCGATGTGTATAACATTAATTAGAATAGTTGTACAACAATCAACTATTTAGCTACTACCCTTTACACACTTGGTGGCTTTAGCCTCGCAACAAAATCTAGGCATGCTTTCTTAACATAAAGATGCTCAAATCTCAACAAACTATATACCCAAAAAAGAAACATTCCTTCAAGTACAACTCAACGCTTGAACCAACACATACTCCCCCCCCCCTCCCCCCCCAAAAAAAAAAAAATCAAAATCATGTGGCAACCTCGTCTACTTCAGAATTAAAAACAAAGCTCGGAAACGTTGTTGTTATCTCCCTGCATGATTACAGTTACATCAAGGATGAGCTTCTCGGCGAGGGAAGTAAAGATGAGTTACAACATTGGTAACACATACCTCAGGTATGGGAGGGTCATAATTTTCAACAATGACGGATTACGGGACACAAAGTTTTGCCATTCTGATATATCTATCTTCCCATCCTGATTAATGTCGGCATCCAAGAATGTCTGCTTGTAAAAACAGCCAAAGAGTCGAGGTTCAAATGTTAACAAAGAGTGCTGAAATATTCCAGTTCACTAAAAAGAGGCCTGATGTTTTCGTATTACATGTAGATTGTCGATAGAATGATAATTCCAGGCAATAAGAAATATTAGGCTCTCACCTTATCAAGTATTGTCTCAATGGTTTCATCGGTTAACTTCATTTCTGATTCACATAGAAGTGCAATCAGCATTTGCTTGACCTGCCAAAATCACCAAAAGCTTGCTTGTATAAAAAATGAAACTGAATCGAAACATATATTCGGATGATCTGCAGAATCTTTATAATCGGATCCGCTCAAAATAAAGTGACTGAATCGAAAAGTAACTCCCAACATACCTCATGACGCTCAATAAAACCAGTTCCATCCATGTCATAAAGTTTAAATGTAACTGTAATATAAAACCAAAAGTTAAAAGACAGATGGAAGATTAAACAAATTGTGCAATTCAAGATAATTATATCAACTGTTTACTTACAATTTATTTTATCCTCTTGTGAGGCAGTTGGATGGAAGAAATTGAGTGCTCGAACAAAGTCACCAAAATCAATGAGCCCCTTCTTCTTGGCGTCGAATAAATCGAAAATCTGCATTTATAAGAAGGTTGGATAAATATAAAGGAACATACCCGTCAAATAGAATTTAGATAAAGAAAATGAAAAATACTTTACCCGACTTGCAAAAATGTTTTCCTTCTTCCTATTCTTAAACAACGCTAACTGAAATTCTTCCTGCATAATGCATATACAACAGATAAGTTGGATGAGCATTAACTCGAGCACACAAATGTTCAAATTTGCAGAAAAGGAACAACGAGAGAAAAAAAAATCCCCTAACAGTAAAAGGCGGGAGGGAGGAAAATAAACAATGGAACTGAAAAGGAGATATAAAAGGCAAAGTCCAGAGAACCATGCAAAACAACTCAAATCCACACATAATGTCATAGTCTACACCAACTTGCAAGATATTGTCCTATGTCTACCGCAACATACATTTTGTTCGCTTTGTTCGATCAGACCTCATGATTTTGTCCGCAAAAAGCGCATTGCCGGTTAAAAGTTGTCTCACATGTAATAATCCTTATTCGAAACCACACAAAGAAAGGTAAAAGATGCATGGCATTACAGAGGAAGAAAAGAACATTACCTTGCTAATCAATCCATCATCAACCACAGAACTGCTGATGCTCTTGAATAGCTCAAAGAGTGCTTCAACTTCACTAACACTAACTGCAGAAACCAAGGGAAAAGAACCAAGTTGTCAAATTTGGACAATTTCCCAAAACAAAGCCATGCAAACATTGTTGTTTCACCCCATAGAACCAATCAGAAAATTGGGTACAAGCAATGAACATAAAGTTGTAATGGTTTTCAAACTTACAAGCAGTTTGTGAAGCAAGAGTAACAGGGTCTTCATGCCCGGGATGTTGCCTTGTTACTTTAGATTGAAAGCAACCCATTTTCTGGGAAAATCCTTTTTTTTTCTTTTTTCCTTTGAAAAGGAGAAGGAAAACTGAAAGAAAAGGAAGTTGCTAGACTTCACTATGCTCTTTCTGCAACAAACATTTCAAGCATGCATATTCATTCACAACATTTATTAGAAATCGAATAATTGGCTTTAAAATAAAAAAGAAATATTAGAAACAAATAAGAAAAAAAGATGCAAGCAAAATCAAAAGATCTCAGTAAGTCTAAAATTATTCAAGAAAAAGATGAAAAAGATATAAAAAGAACTCAAATTCTAGAAAAGGGAAAATCTTTGAAAAGGAAAAAAAAAAAAAACCCCAGCACATTCAGAAACTTACCGGCCTGAAAATCAAAACCCTTCACTTAAAAGAACGGAGTAGAAAATAGAGAGCTCGAATTTCCAATTTGTAACGCTCGCAAGAGAATGGGATTATATAGGAAACGAGAAGCGTTTGAAGGAAGGAATTATTGAGGGATTAATCCGAGGGTTGAGATCCAATTTTACGTTGGTTTTATTGTTTGGTGGTGTTGTTTTTTTTCTTTTAATAATAATAAAAATGATGAATTTTCAGTTTTCTGATTTTGGTTTTGTGGAAAATAAAAAACAGAGCAGTGAAGTCGGAAACAAGAAGAGGGCAACAACAAATGGGATCCGGACGCTACAGTAACTGCACCTGCATTTAACGCGACTGCTCGAATTCATACATTTCGAATATTCCATTTCCCCCTTTAAACAAGTGATCAAATATTACATCTTCACGTATTAGACATTAGACTTATTTAAGATTTCGAATCCGGACCATGTTAATAGAACAAATTGAATTAAAAAAATTGTTGGATTAGATTTGGGTCGAATTTATGTATTAAAATAATTTATTTTGTATTTATCTAAGTCTAGTTTATCCGAAATATAGGTTTAAAGTTTGGTCCAAAATTGTTCATAATTGGAAATTACTAACCAAAATAATTTTGGAAGGCCTATATTGCTTTTTATTTTTAAAATATTTATTCTATTTTAAAAATAAAAAAATTAATATTTTTTATTGAAGTTTTTAATCTTTTGTACAAGTACAACTTAATATATTTTTATGTTTATATTAACCTTGTTTGACAATTAGCGGATAACTGATTTGAAAAGTAGATTGTATTAGTTGATTGTATAAAAGTGTTTGGTAAAATTAACTAATAGCTATTTGATTATTTATACAAGTAAAATGACATATAAAGACATGCTTATATTTAATATTTGTTTGAATAGTTTATTAGTTATTAATATTTCGGATATTAATTAGATTTTAATAATTAATTTTTTTAATATAACATTACTAAGTACATTTGAAGGAGTTATATATTAATTATTATTTATTTAATTATTTTTAATACAATTTAATTTAATTATTAAATTTAAATACAAATATAAATGTGTGAGAATAAAAAGAAAAAAATATTACTAGTTTACAAATTTCACAAATGTAAATAAGTCCGGGTGAAGAATTAAAATAGAAAAGGTTAAACTTAGGTTATTTGGAGATTTTTTATAGTAGTTAAGGGTAAAAGGGTCTTTATAACTCTTATGTTAAAACCTCTAATTTTGAAAAAGCTGCTAATATTAGCTCAAACCGCTATTCCAAACCGTTATTTACTAAACATACAAATTAATAGATTTAACCGTTCAAACCTTTAATTTTACCTCAAACTACTATTTGCCAAACCGTTATTTACTAAACATACAAATTAATAGATTTAACCGTTCAAACCTCTAATTTTACCTCAAACTACTATTTGCCAAACAGAGCTAATTTTTCATACAAACCTAATTTTTTGCTCAACCCCATTTTCAGGCTTAATTCTTTTGTTTAAATCCTCTCAAATTTCGAACGAACCTTCAGGTTGAGATGAATGGCTCGACTCGTTTATGTGGACGCCAAGGAAAAAATATAGAGTTTTACACTTGAGGGGATTTGAACCCAAGTCCTAAAAAAAAAAGGCAAAAGCATAACCACTAAACCAACTTAAAATCTAAAAGTATTTTAACACAAATAATATGTATGTCAAACTATAATTGAGATTAATATAATTTTATTTTTGTTCAGTTTAGTTCTTAGTTTTTTATTTATTACCCTCTATTTGTTTCTAGTTTTTAAAATCTAGTCCAATATTTTTAATATAATTTTATTTTTTGTTCATTTTAGTCCCTAAAGTTTTTATTTAACCCAAAATTGACCCCTATTTATTTCTAATTTTTAGAATTTAGTTTGATTCTTTTAATATAGTTCTATTTCTATTTAGTTTAGTCCCTAAGGATTTTAGTTAATCCAAAATTGACCCCTATTTATTTTTAATTTTATAATCTAGCCCAATATTTTAATATAGTTTTGTTTTTGTTAAGTTTAGTCCCTAAAGTTTTTATTTAATCCAAAATTAACCCCTATTTATTTCTAACTTTGATAATCGACTCCAATTTTTAATATAGTTTTATTTTTATTAAGTTTAGTCCCCTAAAGTTTTTAGTTAATCTGAAATTGACCCCTATTTGTTTCTAATTTTTATAATCTATTCCAATATTTTTAATATAATTTTATTTTTGTTCAATTCAATCCAAAATTGACCATTGTTTTTTTCCTAATTAAAAGAGATAAGAAAATTATCCTAATTAAAAGAGATGAGAAAATTATCCTAATTAAAAGAGATAAAAATATTATCCTAATTAAAAGATAAAATCGAATTCAAATAACTTAATAAAATTATCCTAATTGAAAATGTGTGCATCTCATTTAAAAAGTCGTCGTAAATTAATTGATTTTTTAGCCTTCAAAAATAACTTCAATTTCTTGTCCAAAACTCGTATCAATATTGTTCCTATTATGTAGGAGGGAAAATGCTATATTGATCAATCATATCCCACTACATAGCTTGTGGGACATCCAACATTAGTCTTTATTAGGGGTGTTCATTGTCGGGTACCTGAAAAATCGAGTACCCGGTTCATCCGAGTATTGAATATGTCGGCTCGCTTTAGCCTGGTACTCGAAAAATCGGGTAACGAGTAGCTACTTTTTTTCCATTTGTTTTAAATCATTTAATTTTATAAACAAAACTCATACCTAATAAAAGTTCGAATAATATAATCCCAACATAGAGTTTAAGATCCGAATTATCAAACCCAAACAACTTTAAGAATACAAATTCCATAATCCTAAAAAGAAACTTAAAAGTTTACACAAATTTTCAAAACACAAACACCCTTTTCCAGTAGCATGATATCAAAGTTTCCACCTCACTTCATGCATCATCATATTATCAACTTTCTAAATTCTTTCCAAGCTCCTGTAAATACCACAAACGAAGGAATTTTCACTAAAGGCACATAAAAGAAAATTAATATAATGATACAAAGTTGAGATGATAATCCAACATCATATTAAGAAATGATCAAAGTTACACTACAAACAAAATAGATTTTTAGTGACATTTTTTAGCCATATAGTGGCATTTTTTAGTGCCACTAAAAATCCTTGCAACATTTTTTAAACACCACAAAAAATGCCACTAAACCAACGCCACAAACATTAACATTGTTTGTGTACGAGAAACACCGCAACAGATCGTGTTCTTTAGCAGCGTTTTGTATATCAAGCGCCGCTAAAACCTTTCTTTAGCAACATTTTAATATACAAACGCCGCAGTATGTCATGATTTTTAGTGGCATTTTTTACCACAATCGACGCTAATAACCTTTCTTTATTGGCATTTTGTTGTACAAACACCACAATATGTCATGATTTTTGTGGCATTTTTGCCACAAACGCCGCTAATGTAATGCCTTTAGCAACACTTTCATCCCAAAATGCCGCAAAAGAGCACAATGATGGTATTTTCCACAACTATTTTAATTGTTTTGATTAATTAAATAAAAAAGTTAAAACCCAAAATTAAATTGATCAAATATACTTTAAAATGAATAAACTAACATCCAATTCAAATGTGGTCATCAAGGCGAACACAGATAACTAATTATCAACCAAATCATTGTATTGCAAAGACAATAAACTTAACAATAAATAAAATTATTGAATTGAAAACATCATTGAGGGGCGACAAAATATTCTTAATTCAACAATCACAAGTTCATACTAAATTAACTAAAAGGACATTTTCTTGAAGCTCGTCAAAATCTAGAGAACATACTACAAAGAAGGATAATTTGACACCTTCCCACTTTACATCATATATAACTCTTCAGCGGTACTGCATAGAAGACAAGAAACAACATTGGTTAAGAAACTGTTTAACAAACGACGAAGAATACCATTACAACAACATTAATCATTACAAGAGAACCTTAATGAATCCAATTTCCTTGGCATTGCTACGGAAGCACTCTCTACCTCAAGTACCAATTATCTACAGTTATAATATGCTTCCAGTACAAAATAAAACCCATATATACCTGTAAAAGATAACACACAAGGGAATAACAGCCATACTTTCAACAAAATTTCTCTGCAATAAAATAACCTTCGTGTGAGCAATAAAAACATTCAACAAAAGTATATCTAAGCACCTTCCATAGACAAAATGACATCACAATTCGACTAATTAAAACATTAAGGAAACACAATTACAAAGCATATCAGAAATTTACGAGCGCAACCAAAAATAGAAAACTACAAACTCTTTCTAGTGCATAAAAAACACCAAAATCAAATAGTGAAACCTAGTATTTCATTAACTTTAGCTAATAAAATATAGGACATAAGCATGCAAGATAACAATGCATATTAACAGAAATACAAAATACCCTTCATATAACTCTTGGGTAATTTCAACCAAATCAGCAAACCATAGAAACGTGCATCTTTCCTAAAACAAACGCACATATTACATCATTCCAAAGAGGAGAAACTGATTACCATCTAATAGAACACTTATGAATGTAATTTATACAATTTACACAACATCATGCATTCTTAATCATCTTTGTGCATGCAGAATTATGTCTCCCTTTACCTTGACATTTTCTCATATCATTTCTAATAACATATGATGTAGAAAGAAACTCCAAAAGTTGAAGGTTATACAACAACTAGATTGGACACAAAGTAAATCAGCAAAGAATATTGGGAGAAAAGCACAAAAAATGTAATAAATTAAAGGGGCATACCATAAAAATGAGAGATAAGTTGCACAACAAGATGCTCTTGCCTACAATCATCCCCACTCTTCACAACAACCTTCATGATACAAATAACAAAGGGGGCATATTTACTTAAACCAATCTAGAACAACACATACTAGGAAGAAACAAATAGTACAAAATTAAATAACATTCACCAAAATGTCAGCTTTACACCAAAATGATAATATCAAATGCCTTACACAATCAACTTAATGCCAAATACATAGAAAAGGGACAAAAAGGTTCATGTTCAAGTTATAAATGCAAGAATTAGTTGAACAATTACCCATTGATCCAACACCAATTAGTTGTAAATTAACTCACCCACATATTTTGTTGAAATAATATTGTATCAGATTCTAAGCTTCAAGACTGGTGTCTTTTGTAGGACCAAACAATTATTTCTTGCAATCGAACAAACATCTCAACCAGCTGCATCAATGGGACTACATAAACAATAAACATTGGTATTATCCGTTTCGAGGGCTAGCTGGTGACATGGTGCCGTTTAAAAGCAGCAATGAAAGGAAAACAAATGGAACTAAGGTTTGTTTGTTTAGTAAAAACGGCTTCCAGAAATAAACACTTTCAACTTTCTCTCACAACAAAGCCAACTTACTACCCATTACATACTATCAAATACCAGCAGACCGAGCAGTACCTTTTCCTCTCCTTCAATCTCCCTATTCACTTAAGAAATCTCCATTTTTCTACTTTCTAATTGGCTCTTTCATAAGCAACATCTTTCTCGCCCTACTTTCCATTACGTACTACTCTAACATTTTACCAACTAGAATTCAAGTTAAAGACTTGAATTTTTTCATCTAAGAACCCAAAATCTTAAAATCTTGAATAAGCAACAAAGGAACGACTAGTGTAACATCTTAAAAACTCGTAAATGGAACAAGTTCAAGCATGGGAAACGCATAAACAAAATGAAAGGGAATTATACCGGAACCGTACATGAATAGAAAGCTGCTACTTGCTAGACCAGGGACCTAGGATTTTTACTTCCATTTTTGTGGACAGCTTTGGTTAAACGGTGAAGAGGGAAACCCGAAATTTGCTGCTGCTTCACTTGGAGACGAACGGTGAAGGGGTGAGAGACGGCTAAGATGAAGGGGATTAGGGATTCTATGGGTTTGATTTGAGGATTGGGTGAGGGAGAGTGAAAGAGGTATTAGTCGATATCAAAACAGTGAGTTTTATTCTCTATTGCAGCGTTTGTAAAAACAAATGCCACTAAAGTACTAACTATTGCGATGTTTGGATTAAAAACGCCACTAAGCGTACGAGTATTCGTGGCGCTTGTGAGTAAAACACCACTAACGTACGAGTATTGCGGCATTTTGATAAAAACACCACTAGATATAAGCTCTATTGTGGTGTTTGTAAAATAAACGCCACTAAAAAGCGGTATATTGCGGCGTTTCTCGTAAAACCGCCACTATAGGTACATGAATATTGCGGCGCGTTCCCATAGACGCTGCTATTTTTGTCATTTGTGGCATTGTATAAGCAAACGCCGCGATAAGATCAAAATTAGCAGCGTTTGGTTTTAAAATGCCGCTATATACCAAGTTTGGAGTAGTGTTAACAAATGTAATGATAAAAAGAATAAAAATGCAACATAAAAATATAACCCTTTATTAATTATATCAAACATTTGAATTTGTCCTAAAATTTGAGCATGTTTATTCTTGTCAAACCAACATGTGATGTGAAAACACTTGAAAAATACTGTAGGAAGTTTGAAGAAATTTCATGATCAAGAGGGGGTTGCTTACTAGTTTGAAGTCAATGAGGTTTCATGATTTTATCAGATATTATGATTTGAATTGTATAAAAACAAGCGGGTGTAAATAAAGAATGTCCCCATAGTTGGCTTTTAGATTCTTTCGAGGACTAAATGTTCTATTTGGAAAGGTATAAGGGGAGATTAGATGCCAAAAATGGTCCCAACATTACAATATTATATTTTTCAAAAGAGTTCAAATAATACAATCTAAAATTTATTGCTTACAAAAGTCTAGGGCACTTCATGTGTGATGTCTGAAACTTCATTTGTCTCGTCAATGACAATTGTTGGTTGCTCTGATGTCAAATCTTGCATCTCTGCATAAAATATTTCATGTATACAATGTATTTTGTGTTTTGAAACATAAATATTTAAATATCTAAACTTGAAATCGAAAACAAACCTTCTTTCATATTCTCCAATGATAGCAAGTTCTTTATCATAATAGGGTCATGAAAAGCACGAATACAATCTTAATTAAAAATAAGAGCTTCCGCCAACCTAGGAGTCGAAGACGTGCAAAAGGAATCAAGAACACGTCCTCCTGTGCTAAAAGCGGACTTCGAAGCAATGGTAGAAATTCGAATTGCAAGAACATCACATGCCATTGTCATAAGAATTGGATAGTTGTTTGTTTGCATAGACCACCAAGCCAAGATATCAAAATCATCACCCAAACAAGCACATTTGTCCCCCAAATATCTGTCTAACTCAGTTGTTATTTTGAAAGTATCAACAGATTCTATCTCGATCACATAGTCCTTTCTGAAATTTGTTCCTTTTAACTTCCTTATTTCTCTCTCACCACCCTGGCCACTAGAATTAGGATTTACAGAGCAAGATGCCTTTTGTGTTGACGAAGGATGCGTAGAAGCATAAAAATTAAACAATGATGTCAAAACATCTTCAATTCATTGACACAAGATATAAGAATTGCTAGAATCATAAGAACGACGAACCATCTACTCAACGTATCTTAAGTTATGCTTAGGCTTAAGAACTAAATGAATGAACACCAACACATTCAAATTGTTAACATTCACACAATACTTATCAAACTTCAACTTCATTTGGCGTGTTATGCTCCTAAGCCCATCATGCAATTGCAAGTCATCAACATAACGATTAATTGTATACCCAATATTATATATTTCTTCCACAAAAGTATTACTAGTCACATACCTTGATCCAGAGAAGCTCAATGTAGTCTCATAAAATATTTCATGAAAAGGCAAGAAAGAAGAAACTTTGTCTCAATCCTCATCATCAAGAGTACCACCAACATTCCTAAACTCCTTTGTGTAAGGAAAGTACTTAATTTTCATATTTCTGAATGCCTTCTTAAATGTGAGAAACAAAGTTTTACTGTACTCTATTTGTTATATTTCATTAGTGAAAGAGGAGTCTATTATATAGACTTTTACAGAGGTGTTTAACACCAAGTAGTTAACCTATAGGATAAAACTCTTATCCTTTACAAAGATCAAATTTAAATTCAAACTATTAGTTAAGATAAAGTAAAGATAACATACAACTCCTACTCTATCTAAAACTCCTACAACACACGGTTATGCATACTAACACTCCCCCTCAAACCGTGTATATGTTGTATATACCTAGTTTGGATGCGAACTCATCAAAAATAACTCTTGGAAGTGCCTTAGTAAAGATGTCAGCTATCTGGCTTCTGGTAGGAAAATAGTTTAGCTGTGCAATACCACCATTCACTTTCTCATAGATAAAGTGCCTATTTATTTCAATGTGTTTGGTTCTGTCATGTTGCACTGGATTCTTAGCAATACTCATTACTGACTGGCTGTCACTATAGATCTCGAACTCAGTCTTTTCATCCAACTCCAGCTCTTTGAGAAGCCTCTTTATCCACATTCCTTCACATATTCCAAGAGCTAATGCTCTAAATTCTGCCTCATCACTACTCCTTGACACCACAGCCTGCTTTTTGCTTCTCCAAGTAACCAAGTTGCCCCAAACATAAGCACAATATCCACTAACTGACCTTCTATCAGTGAGCTCTCATGCCCAGCTTGAATCCTTGTATACCTTCACTGTTTTTTCTGGATTTTTCTTGAAAATTAGCCCAACACCAGGTGTGAATTTTAGGTACCTCAGAATTCTGTTAACTGCCTCCAAATGTTCTTCTCGAGGATCACTCATGTGCTGGCTTATAACACTCACTGAATATGCAATGTCTGGCCTTGTTAGAGAAAGATAAATCAGTTTTCCAACTAACCTTTGATAGGGTTCTTTGTCAACTAGATTACCAGCTTCTTCTTTGTTGAACTTCAACCCTGGGTCCATGGGTGTCTCAGCTGGCTTGCATCCAAGCATCCAGTTTCTGTAAGAAGATATAGGATGTACTTCCTTTGATTGATGATTAAGCCTTCTCTTGACCTTCCTACTTCCATACCCAAAAAATACCTTAAACTCCCCAAGTCCTTTGTTTCAAATTCTCGGGCAAGAACAGCCATCAAATTCTCAATTTCTCTACTAGCATCCCCTGTAATAATTATGTCATCAACATACACAATTAATAAGGTTATTTTACCAGTTGCTGCAACCTTTCTGAACAGGGTGTGATCAGCCTGACTTTGTTTGAATCCATTCTTTACCATAGCCTTTGCAAACCTCTCAAACCAGGCCCTTGGAGATTGCCGGAGTCCATACAGTGATTTGTTGAGTTTGCACACTGTATTTCTAGTTGTTTTACCTTCTAGACCAGGTGGTATTTGCATATATACTTCCTCCTCGAGCCTCCCATTGAGAAAGGCATTTTTTATGCCTAGTTGGTGTAATTTCCAGTCCTTGTTTACAGCTATGGACAGTAAGATTCTAATAGTATTCAATTTAGCCACTAGTGCAAAGGTTTCTTGATAATCCACCCCATAGGATTGTGTAAAACCTTTAGCCACCAGCCTTGCCTTATACCTCTCAATGCTCCAATCTGAGTTGTACTTGATAGTGAAAACCCACTTGCATCCAACAACCCTCTTTCCCTCTGGAAGATCTGTCAAACACCATGTCTCATTTTTCTCAAGTGCCCTTACTTCTTCCTCGACAGCTTTCTTCCATATGGGATTCTTCAAGGCCTCCTCCACTGTTTTAGGAATCTGCACACTGTTTAGGCTGGCTGTAAAGGCCTTAAAAGTGGGCTGAAGTTTACCATAGGCAACAAATTTATTAATTGGGTGCATAGTACATTTTCTTACTCCCTTTCTAATAGCAATAGGAAAGTCACCAAGGTCACTAGAATCTTGAGGAGCAATGTTACCTTCAATCTCAGCAGTAGCAGGATTTAAGCCCGGTTCAGCAGCAACAGGACTTGAGTCTGGTTTTTGACAAGTGCTAGGCTGGTTATTTACTTCATTATGGGCTCTTCTTCTCCTGGTATACACCTTAAATTGATTGTCTGCCGGCTGTGAATGCACATAAGTAGGGGAAATTTGTGCTACAGCCCTAAGTGCTGGAAGAGGTGTTGTACAAGACTTGGTGATTTGTTGGTCCGAGGAGAGTGTATTTCTGTCGGCATAGTGTTTTCGGTTCTGGTGGTTTCAGGATAGGGTATGAGAGGAATGTCTAGAATAGTCAAACTGATTTTCAATCATTTGATAGAAAGTTTTGAAAATTGACGCAACTTCCGCCTTTTCCCTCATTAAAAAAGTCCAAGTAGTCCTAGAATAGTCATCAATAAAGGTAATAAACCACCTAGACCCAGATAAGCTTCTGACCTTAGATGGACCCCAAATATCACTGTGGATTATAGAAAAAGGAGATGCAAGTGTAAATGAGGAAGGAGCATATGTTTGCCTGGTATGTTTAGCAATTTGACATACTTCAGAATTAAAAGAATAAGGCTTTTTATTGCTAAATAACTTGGGAAACAATTTTGAAAGATACACAAAATTTGGATGTCCTAGCCTAAGATGCCACAACATAATATCATCAAGGTTACTTAAAGAAGAAGATAAAGTCTTAAAACAACGTGAAACTGAAGAAATCGGAGGTGGTAATTCATCAAGGATATATAGACCATTGGATAGCCTAGCACTGCCAATCACCTTCTTCGAGCCCTGTTCCTGAACTATACACCCATTAATTCCAAAGTGAGCATCACATTTATTATCTTGAACTAACTTACTAACTGATAACAAGTTGCAGGCAAGATTAGGAACATATAACACATTAGGCAAAACCAGTTTATCACCCACTTGAATAGTGCCACTTCCTTTTACTTGGGATAGAGACCCATCTGCAACTTTGATGGAGGTTTTAGGGTTGCAATGGTTAAAGGTGCGAAATAGCTGAAGGTTGCCTGTCATATGGTCAGAGGCACCAGAATCTATAATCCAAGATAGAGATTAGAAGTGGCCAAACAGGAAATTCTACCTTCACTAGCTGATAAGGCAATTGTGAAAGATTTGGAGGTGAGATGGCCAAAAAAACTGTTGAAGGTAATTGTTCCCATTTAGTTTATAGGATGTGATTGGAGAAAGAGAGGCATCTGAGATCTGAAATTCAGATGCACGAGGGTTATTTTGGGAACTAATTTCAGATGTGGTGGTTTCAAAAAAAAGCCATGGAAATTAAGCAAAGGAGAAACCGAGAGAGATAGGATCGGCTCCTAAACTGATACCATGTGAGAAACATAGTTTTACTGTACTCTATTTGTTATATTTCATTAGTGAAAGAGGAGTCTATAATATAGACTTTTACAGAGGTGTTTAACACCAAGTAGTTAACCTATAGGATAAGACTCTTATCCTTTACAAAGATCAAATTTAAATTCAAACTACTAGTTAAGATAAAGTAAAGATAACATACAACTCCTACTCTATCTAAACCTCCTACAACACACGATTATGCATACTAACTAACATTAAACACTAAAGCACTTTTGAGCATAGAATAGGTGGAATTCCACCTTGTTTCAACGTCCAAGCAAAAAAGAGCTTTGCTATCTATATTCTCCTCTTTAACACAAGATTGGAACTTTTGAAGTCTTTCAAGGGAAGACATCACATATTTCACAGCAACACGAACTTTCATAATAGAAGCATCAAAATCTTTCAGCCCCTTTAACAACCAAATTCAGAATATGTGCAACATTTCTCATATGCAAAAATTCACCGTTCAACACACTTCCATCCCATAAGTTAAGAAGCTGCTTTAAATACTTGTTTGCTAGATCATTAGAACCAACATTTATCAACTGTTATCGTTAAGATCTTCTTAAGACCTCAATCTTGTAGGCATTTTTCAATTGCCTTACCAATAAGCTCTCCAGAATGACTGGCAATTGGGCAAAGGTTGATGATAATCTTATGCAATTTCCAAGCATCATCTATGAAATGGGCAGTAAGGCACATATATGATAAGTTCTAACTAGATGTCCATGTGTCTGTCGTAAGACATACCCTAGAGGACAAATTCTCGAAAAATTTCTTCAACGCCTTCCTTTTTTTCAATAAAGCGAGCATAACAAACTCTTGTAATAGTAGCACGTGAAGGAGGAACAAAGTCAAGAATAACAATCTTGCAAAACATACGAAATCCTTCACGTTCAACAAAACTAAATGGCAACTCATCAATAATCACCATTTTAGCGGGTGCTTGTCTAATCTCTTCTTTGATCAAAACACCAAAGTCTAGGAACACTAACGGTTTCAATGGTCCCATCAGCGTTGCACTTTGTTTTGGACTCAAAATTGGAGATTGTTTGTTTTTTTATCAAAGTTAAAGGGCCTTTCTTGCACCGATTCGTGTGACGCTTCATGACATTGGTTCCATTGGCAGTTGAACAAGATATCTTTGTAGCACAATAAATGCATTCAACACGTTCTTTATCACTAACAATTGCTTTAAAATGATCCCAAGTAATAGAAGTTTTTTTCCTTTTACCTCCTTTAGTTGGTGAAGCTTCAATAGGCTTCTTCGCTTCCTTTTATTTTTTCCACTTGTTGGAGTCTCCTTAGTCATTTCATGTTCCTTAGATGACTCAGTTGAGGAAGGTAGCGTATTTAGAATATCAATATTTTCCCTGTCACTGACATATCTGAAAAAATGGAATTATCAATATTAAGAATTTAACATTATATGAAATATCCTAGATTTAAATACAAATTACATGCAGTAAGTAACACAAATCAATTGAAATTACATCTAAAAATTAAAACCCAGCAGTGCCAGTGTTCACAATAACCAATATCTAATCAACAAGAACATTGTGTGTAGCCTAGACATTACAGAACTTGCACAAGTTTCAAAAATAATATTCTCATTTTACATACTGATTGAGAGGGACATCTCAATATTTGATTCATACATAAATTTGGTTTTTACGTTGCTGCCTTAACCAACTTCAAAACTGTAATCTAAACATGCTTGAGAATTAGTTTGTGTTTGAATCCAAAAAAGCAATGCCTAATTTGAGATGTTGGACAACAATGTTTTTTTAAATTTTCTTGGGGATCCATCATCATCCCAAGGGAATATATACTATACGCATCTTTCCCCCTTTGCATACACACTAATTAAAGTAATCAAGTAACTGTTTTTTTCTTGTTTTCTCATAACAATCAACATGTTTAACGGTGATAATTTAGTGCATTATACACACTAACAGATTAGTGTTAACTGGTTGTTGGAAGTATTATGTTAAGTGCTTTTTTCCCCTATGAAGTATACCCTTTTCCTATTTTTTAACCTAAGATTTTTCCCCCAGTTTAACTGTGATAATTTAGCGCACTAATCCTCTAGAGTGTTAAGTGCTTTACCAACTAATGAACACCCTTACTTGAGATGAGTAAAATTTATTTGTCTATTTTTTCAAAATACCTTCTAGCTGTTGTGCTTGGCGCGAGCCTGGAGTGCCGAGTTGCTGCCTTGCTGGAGATTGGAGTGCTGGTGACGACGATGATCGGATAAGTGGCGAATGACGAGTCGACGACGTTGTGAACTGACGGTGAACGAGATCGGCGAGAGGGAGAATCAATGGAGTTGGAGCGTTTGTCTCTTTAATTAGGGATTTGAAATTGAATGAAATGGGGATTAGGGAAACATACTCGATAAGTTGTAATTGGATGGAGGACTGGGTATTTTTAATTTATATATATATTTAAGTAATTATAAAATAAAATATATTAAAAACAAACTAAAGCCATATTTTTGGCTCAAGACTGACCCGTGTACCTTAGAAAATTTTTGGGCCAAGTACCTGACCCGAGAAAAAAACTACTACAAAACTACCCAATTATTTGTATCAGGTCGTCGGGTAGTTGGATCATGTCAACTGGGTCGGGTAGCTTTGAACACCCCTTGTCTTTATAGCACAGTTAGTTATATTGAACATTTGAATGTATCAAGATATACAATTCACGATGTTGAGATAATGGCAAACTCAAGTCTGAAAGATTATATACATAGTTGTCACTATGAGTAATGTTGTGACTATCACCTAATAGTCCAAGAAACATACTCATAATATGTTCATTCAATATGTTATTCTCTTCTCAACTCTTTTCTTCTTCTAAAAAATGACAACCCTAGCCGCTCTTAACTTTGTTCAATTCCTTTGATCGGTGGTCGACAACTAATACTTTGTCGACCACCGAATCTATTATTTTTCTTATATTTTTTGTTTTTATATTTTAGTAAGAATCTCTGCATTTGTGGTACACGTTTCCTCTGTCCTTGTGACATGTTTTTCTTTGTTTTGTTGTGGTTTGTTTTATTCTGTCCTTGTGGCATGATTTCAGCATACCTTAACGATCGATTGATGCTCGTACAGAGATCTTCACGGTGTTAATCTTTGATTATGGTTCCATCGGTGGTCTTAGAAAGATGGGTTCCAACTTGGTTGATGGTTGGTTGCCGATGTAATCAAACTTAGGTAATGGAGCAATCTGCCTGATAGCTTGTTCGCTCACCACTCATTTTTTCACTCTAGTCTCGTTTGGATAGAGACAATGAGATTTAGGAAGATTTCTGAATTTTAATATGATAATCTCGATGGAAGTGTATGCTTTTCTTGCACAATTTTAAGATATTCTTAATGGTCTTGTCCTCTTTTTTCTCTCTTTTTGATGCATTGTATTGTATTATCTTTTATGGTGATTAATAAAGTTCAGATGCCATTATTCAAAAAAATGTTATTCTCTAACGCATACTTATGTATTGATTTTGACAACACTTTATCATCAATCAACTATACATTAGTCTTAATGCATTAATGTTGCATAAGCTCACAATAATACTTGGTTAAAGACCTCTAAAGAATAATCATATTATTCTTAGAACTTTATTATAAATCAGTTTATATATATATATATATTAATAAATTAGGTGAATAAGTGTCATCTCATGATTTGTCTTTGGTCATACTCTAACATTTATGTTCAAATAGCCTTTTGGGTTCAAAATGGCTCAAACGACTAAGAACAATCTAGGAATATCGAAGCTCTGGACCAAGTTTTGAAAATTTTAGTCTAGAAAGACCATCTGAAGTGTTATGTTTGACTAGTTTTGAAACTTACATCTAAAGTTTCCAAACTCTAACATGAAAGCACAAATTTTGTGTTTGGGAAAACGTCAAGTGACTCTTGATTCAACCCAAATCAAGTACAAAAGCTGGGCAAGAAAGCTAGCAAAAGGTTGAAGATGAGTCAAAATGAGTTTTATTATTATGTGTTTAACCACGTTAGCATTTGCTAGGGGATATAAGAGTTTATTAATATATATAAAGCCGTGACCAAAGTGTAAGCATCCTAAAAGTTGGTTAACCAATTGGGTAATATACCACTAATGTAATTAGGGTTTTAATGCTCAAGTGACTAAAATGAACTATTTCTCTAACACGATAGCTAAATTGAGAATATTTTATTTTGGGTGATCATCGGGTTAGTTTATCCTACTATTAAATTTTAAAGCATTATTAATGAATACTATTACGTGCTTATCTTATATTTTAGGATGTGTTTGGAAAATCCCAAATAATTGATTTGCATGATATTGTTTGTAATTGTAAAGTTGTGGCATGTTTGAGGTGAGTCTTACTGAATTGAGTGTAATTGGAGTCAAGTTAGTCAGTACTATACCCATAGGCATACTTTTTGGCTCAGGTATTGGTATATACCAGAATCGACATGTTTCGATATACTATTTTAAATTTATCATTTTTTTTCTAAATATCATATATCTATATTATATATAAAGTAACTAAAACTCAATTTATACAATTAAACATGATATAAAAATATAAATCTTAAAATTATTAATCAAGTTACTTAAGGGTTTATTTGGACACTACAATGGAATTGCATGAAAATGTAATTACTACCTTAATTTGTCGATAGAAGGAAGTATGCGTTGAAGTATTTTCTTCAATGAGTAACCCTAAATTGGGTAGTTTTTTGGTTTGTAAAATGAGAAGTTTCAGAAAAGATAATCTAATGAAATGTTGGAATTTCTTGTGACAATTATCCACGTATGAAACATATTTTAATGTTTGAAACTTAGATAGAATAACCTTTAAGCAAGAATTATATTACCACTAAAGTTTATGAAATTCAAGACGCCTATTAAATGATAAGAATTTAGATTTCAACTTCAAATATTCATTGACATTCTCTTCTAGCTCAAACACATGAATTAAGTTTTCATTTGTATACTTATGGATATGCTAATAAATAAAACGAAATAAAAACAATACATTGTTGAGCTTGAAATTACAAAAATTATAATTTCATAGATTATTTAGCAACCTGAGTGTAATCACATCTTAATTTCGTATGTCATATTTGATAGTACAAATTGTAATTATTGTTAATAACATTTTTTGTCAAAAAGCATGAAAAACTAACGCATTCTAATTTTAATTTTTATTTCATAACACATATCTTGTTGTGATGTCTATTATAATAAATCTACATTAATTTGGTACCTCGTTTTGACAATGTCCAATGCCGCAAGGATAGTTAAAGTTTGCATAGACCTATAGTGATGCATTTGGTTCCTTCAATCATTTTGTATCAGATCTAGATCAAACTCCGCTTTCAATTTAATAATCTTTTTTACTATTGTCGAACTCACAGATTTTTAAAGTGTGTACTTCAAACTAAAATCACAAACACGTGATGATCTAAAAAATGATAATACACCCAAGATAATGTTGTGAAATTTTTTATTTCATGAAGTAGGGTGAGTGTTTCTTTATTTCACAAACTAGAGATGTTTGAACAGTGACAAAGAAATTTGGAAATAATTTGTCTGAAGTCGTCGAGATTTGCAAGCGACTTCCCTTCACAAATTTGCCTAAAGTTGTCGTGCTTTACAGGTAACTGTTCAAACATCTCTAGTTCATGGAATAAAAAATTCCACAACATTATCCAGAAAAAATACCCCAAAAATATATGTTGTGGTATTTTCAACTATCTTTATTGAATTTGACTATTATTTTTTCAATATCTTATACTATAATTATTCTTTTGATATCATTAGTAATAGTCATTCCTAAATTTAAAATCCAAATTTAAAATTTTACATTATTTTGTGTTTAAGAAAAATAATATAAATAATTTTCTCACAAATTTTAGAAGAGATTTATTATCTATGGGAAGTTTTTTTTTTGTGAATAACCAACTAAAGTGTTTATAAAAGAATTTAAAATACTATTTTTTTGGTTTAACGACTAATATCTAACTCATTGGCAGATTAATTCAAATCAAATTTTATAGAATTTAAAATAATATTAACTATTATAAAAATATTAATCAAACTTAAAAATATCCTCTAAATATATAATTAAATATATGAACTCCCTTAGGTAGGTAATCTTCCTCTCCTATAGAGATAGCTTCTTTAGAGCTTCTAGAGTTGGTTCTTGTGGTTCAACCTTTGATGACGACTCTCCAAATTTTGATGATTGTCCTTGTAATCACTAATTTTATCCGGGGTGTTAACTCGTTTTTATATTTTGCAATAAATGGCTTTGTTTCTCTACTTTGTCTATTTCATTAAGTATGTATGATTAAAGCTAAAAGAAACAAAAAAGATGACTAGTATTACAATTAAGTACTATTAATTTTGAAGTTTGATTTTGTTATTACATATTAGTATATCCTTATATAATACTATTTATCATTAGTATCATCCTTTTTATTGCCATATTATTATTAGTAGTATTATCATTATGGTATATAATTTAAATTGAAAAAAACCAAAAAACTTAGTTAAATAAATGTAGCCCAATTAATTTAATAAAAGCCCAAGTTCATATCAGTCCATTAAAACATAGTCCATTTACAAACATTAAAAACCCAAAATATGATAATATGTACATAAGGCTCATTTTGGTTCAAATATTAAAACCCTAATCCATTTTTGCTTCTTGCGCAGCTGTTTTCCCATCGTCAGATCTAGAATGATCTGATGGTCCAAATCAAGACCGTTCGACTGCCGCGTGGAACGTACACCCCTGGCCAGATGACGCTTCAACTACTCACGCGCCGCACGCGTGATGATTCAGCTCTCCCACTCGCACGTGTGTCACACGCCCACCGATTCATTTCGCGGATAACCCCACAAGCGTCTGTTGCTCTTCTTGCTTTATCTCCACGCTGGAAGAGATCCAACGACCACCAAAGAGCCATGCTTCCCAAGCAGCTTCTCCCTCTGGTCCCCTCCTCCTCTCGTTCAGTCACGACGTGCAAAGGAGCACAAAGGACGGCGTCAGAGAGGTTCATCCACTACTGCGCTGCGCCTAGTTCCCTTCCCCCTCAAGCTGTTGGTAACATGCAAGAATCAAGAGGGATTAAGGGATAAGCAAACAAATTTAGAGAAATGCAACGAAATAGCAGATTGATAGAAGGCAACCAATAGGATTATTAAGATTTTATTTTTTATTTTTCTAAATACATGTATAATCAGGGTATATATACAAAAACCCTAGCATTTGTAAAGGGATCAACTTTGGAAAATTTGAGCAATAGAGAACAGAAGCAAAAGTTCAAAGGTATCCCCTCTCCTTTCTTTCCATTTCAAATCATCATCGCCAAAAACATAAAGTATTAGGGTTTAAATTTTACCTTTTTCAGTTCGACTCTCTCGCGTCGTTTACTCTCCCTCGCTGGTGATAAGCCTACCGGCCTCCTCGAGGCCGTGCATGGTGAATCGGTGAAGAGGCAGACATGCAAAAAGGGGACTAGTTTACACTTTAGATTTGGGTTTTGAAGTTCTGTTGTCACTCAAAAATGGGTTTTTGGTTTCTAGATTTCAAAAATGAAAAAGGGCTTTATCGTTTTTTAGATATGAGGTCAAATCTGGTTTTAGAAGAAGAAATGAAGGGTTTTTTGAGGTTTTGAGGTGCACCGACGCCGCCAAACGACAACCGGTGCTGTGGGGTACGACGATCAACCGTCAGAATCTGGGGATGGTGGTGATTTTTCTGGGTTCTCAGATGAACACACGGCGGCAAGGATGAAGACCACTACAATTTTTATCTAAATTTTAGAGAAAAGGGGAGAACGAGAGGGTTATCATTTTTTAATGTTTTTTTTGTTTCCGGCAAAAAACATGAATTTATACTCGTTTAAAAAAACAAATGAGTTATTTTTTTTAAAATCCCTCCGCGTTTCCATAATCATGCCCGTGGTCTTTTCGCTTTTTTAAACCACAGCCGTAGTCCCTGGAATATTGTTTCTCCGTACGGACATAGCAAATGGGTCTCTCTAAATTGAACTCGATTGAAAGGAGCCTATAATGGGTGAGGATTGGGGGCCTTGCTACCTTTAGTAGGGGACAACGAGGACAATTCAAGTACCTTCCTAGCACCAAAACTGCATGTAACGAACATAGAAAGCCTACCCCTTTTAGAGCCATGCGGATAAGCTAGGTGTTTTAGATTGGATGCGATTAGGTTTGTTTCTTGTTTTGTTTGTTTAAATTTTCGCTTTGATTATAGTTTCATTTATTTGTTTATTCGATACTAACTTATTCTTTTGTATTTTGTTTTTATTTTATCTTTCTTTTTTGCCTTCTTCCATTTACATTACATGACATAAAGGTATTGATTCAAAGTTATTCGCTTTATTAGAGATCTTTCATCATGGATGAGAGGCATCTTAAGAAGGAAATTAACTCACAAGTCCGACATTGATTTGAGAGCAACCAAAGAATTCAAGGTGACAGTTTGCCAAGTGAGCGCATAGTATCAGGGTATACTTATGTGAGTCTACAACAAAGTGATCTTCATGACTTGAAGAAGATAGGGGAAAGTTTGGATTTGAGGTTGAAGAATCTGTTCCGTGATAGCTATGGTGATGTAGCCGATTTGATTTACGTTAGAATCAATAAACCCTTATTTTGAGCTTTATTTCAGTTTTAGAACCTCACTTTTTGTTGTTTCACTTTTAATGGGGAGGACATGATGCCTACAATTGAAGAGTACACGACACTACTTAATCATAGAAATATTCAGAAAGATTGCATTTATTCTAAACACCCGAAGTCTCAGAATTATCCCGCCAAGCTTAGGAACATAGCCGAAATTAGTGAAGATTGGGTAAAAGGTTTGATTCAGAGTCAAGGTGATAGTGTCGTTTTTTATGGGAATACATTTGAGATATAATACCTACGCACCCGGATGAGATTATGAAGATGGACTTATTTGCCTTGGGGATATATGGTTTGATAATCTTTCCTAGAGTTTTGAATGACATTGATGTAGCTGTTTTGGATTTATTGGAACGCTTATAGAGGAAGGTGAATTCAGCACCGTCAATCTTGACATTAAGCCAACCATGACACTAGAAGAGCACATGAGGATAGTCACTCCAGAAGCTGATATTTTAAGGAATGAACTAGAAGAGGTCAAAAAGAAGATGAAGGCCTTGCAAATCAAACACGTGAGTGAACTCTACATGGTAAGCTTGGACGTGGATATATGGGACAATCAAGAACTTAAAGAAAGAAAACACGGACTTGAAGGAAAAGAAGATCCTCTACCAAAATAATATCGTCAAGCTTTGGTAAGAAATGCCGACCAAAATAGATTGATAGCCGTTAAGAAAGAAAGTGAAAATGGCATCCGTTTGGTTGAGGAAGAAAAAAAGAAAGGTAAGCGAGCCATTAAAAAGAAAGAGAAAGCCACAAGTTGGTCATCGGGAATGAGATAAAGGCTTGTAAGAGTGCAATTGATCGAGAAAGAGAGAAGGCCAAGCAAGAAAAAGAGAAAGGCAAGCAAGCAGGGGATTTGGAAAGGGAGAACAACGCCACTTGGAAAACAAAACCGCATGACAACAAGAATCGTCTCCTAGAGATGCAAGGTCTGTACAACACTACTTTTGAGAGTTTGAACGAAAGTCAAGCTCAGAATGCCCTACTAGAGGCAAGAATAACGGAGTTGAATCAATCTCTCCAAGAATACCGCGATCAGAATGACTTTCTTAAACTTCAGGCTAGTCAGCAAGAGAATATGACATTTCAAGCCCATATTGAGGTTTTAGAGCCTACAGTTCAAGATTACTTGGGTGGATTCACGGTTCTTGAAGAAGTTGTGGAAGGGGGAGACAACTATTGGTTAAAGCGACTTCGTGATGCCACCCAAATGATTCAAGACCGGGATGACTTCTACACTAATTTGATGGTTCATGTGCAAGAGGTAGCACAACATGTGAGGACTCTAGTCGCGGAAGTCGACGCACTTTTCCCTTTCATTGCTTGGAGATGGATAAAGCACCAAGATTCATTCAACTACTTCAAGATGTCGAAGAATTAGGAGTTAGGGTTGGGATTTACATGTAGGAGCTTGTTTTATCTGCTTTGTAATCGAGACCTCTTTATTTTCAATGAAAGTTATTCTAGTGTGATCACCTATGGAATTAACTCCTTTATTTTCATACATTCTCTTTTATTTGTTTTTATCATTTGTGCATGCATTTCATGACATACATACATGTATCATGCATTAATTAATGAAACAATGAATTTAATGATGGAAATATTGTGACCAAAAGTGAAAGCTTAACCTACAACCATTCTGCACTCGTACGGTACCTGTTTGCAATCAAGAGCAATGGAGGAGAGAATGGTTAAGGTGGAACAAGGTCAGAAGGACCTTAAGGTTCATTTGGATAAGATTGAACAGAATATTAGGGATCAGATCACGCAGTCACAAGCTTCTATCATTGCTCAGATAACCGATTTGCTAATCAAGATGAAAGGCAAGGAAATAATTTCTGTTGATAGCTCGAATATTGAAGAACAAGAGGGTACTGCATCTCATGTGAAGGTTCAGCCAAAAATGCCAGATCCAAAAAAAAGTGCATATCAATCTGGCAGGGGCATCCGTCAATTATCCTATGGGGGCATCTACCAGCCACCACGTGGGAGCCTTAGCACATCATCCCATTGATTTAGAGGCAAGCTACGAGAATGAGCTACCAAACCTAAACACGATGAATGAGGTGGAGGAAAGGATTAGGGTCGAGATGGAAAAGAAATACGAGGAGAGGTTTCGTTTCTTTGAAGAAAAGTTCAAGACCTTGCAGGGGATGGATGAGCAAGGGAACTATGCTAGTGATTTGAGCCTTGTAGCGGATTTGGTCATTCCACCGAAATTCAAGGCTCTTGATTTTGATAAGTATGAATGAAATACATGCCCCTCAGCTCACGTCACTATGTATTATCGGAAGATGACAGCTTTTATAAAAAACGAGAAGCTACTCATTCACTGCTTTTAAGATAGCTTGACTAGTTCTGCGACTCGATGGTACACACAACTCAGTCGAGTTAACATCAAGTCGTGGAAGGATCTTTCAAGGGCTTTTGTGGAACAATACAAGAGAGTTTACACAGTATGCTCAAAGGTGGCATGACATGGTTGCTCAGATCCAACCACCGATCCTTGAACAGAAGATCACACCGTTGTTTGTCAATACTTTGAGGGGTGCTTTGTTCGACCGTTTGATAAATAATACCACTCAAAATTTTGCCAATATGGTAAGAAATAGGGAGTCAATCGAAGCGACCATAGAGAATGGAAGGATTGATAGTGGAGAGAACGCTCAGAAGAACTACAAAAGAAAAAATAATGAGGTGAATACCATGAACACCTATACGACTCCAAAGAGTTTCACTATTTCTTTACCACAAGTTGCAACCGGAGATGGACAAGTCCCGAACAAGAAAGAAACAAGATCCCCGAAGAAAGAAAGTGAGAAAATGTATTTCTCTCCTCTGCCAATGTCTTATGACGAACTATACTCGCAATTGCATGAAGCTGACTTGGTCCGGCCTTATTATGTCTCCCTTTTAAGCCACTATTCCTTTCGTGGTATGATGAAAAAGCACACTGTGATTATCATGCCGATGTCCTGGGACACTCAATCGAGAACTGTATTGTATTTAAAAAGTTCGTGCAAAATATGATAAAAACTGGGATGTTGCAGTTAGGTGAACCGAATATGGCCACCAACCTACTACCGAATCATGGAGGTTGTGGTGTGAATGCAATCGAGGAAGAGTACACTAGAAAAGCCAAGACAAATGTGTCCGAAGCAAGTCCCCTTTGAGGTGGGTATTCCAACAACTGTGCATGGCGTGCCTAATTGATCAGGACATGGAAATTGTGCAAGAAGGGTGTAGACCATATTGCGAGTTTCTTCAAAAAGGAGGACGCAAGATTCAATGTTGCTAGGAGTTTAAATGTGTGATCCAGAAGATGATGGATAATAAGGAGGTCAAATTCTTTGAGAATGACGAGGAAAGAAGGGAGCTAGACATAAGTACATTGGATAGCCCTAAGATATAATATGAGGTAGATAGGCCGTTTTTCATATCACTTAAGCCGAAGGAAGAAAATCCATACCAAGGAGAAAGTTCTAAATTAGCTTCAAAGCTTTGAATTTCGGCTCTGACCTCCTTTCCATCAAGGACACCCAAAAGGTTCTGTGGAGCTATACCACTCATATCTCAATACCGGGGAATTTAGAATTGCAAGGAGAAGAAAAGCCTACAAAGAAGAAGGATCAGTAGAGTCAAAAGCCAAAACAGTGAATGAGGTGGGGCATTTTACAAGAAACGAGAGGTGTTATTCACTAAAAACATCAAAAACGGCTGAGGTGCTGAAGGATAATGGGAAAACAGTAGCGACCAAGCCTGAAAATATTTTTCAAGAGAAGCCTCCTCCGAAGATTCATTAGCCAATGACGAAGACTTTTGCTCAAGAGTTCTTGAGGTTCCAAAGCATAGCGTATATAACATCATTGAGCAGTTCTAGAAGCAACAAGCGCAGATTTCAGTGCTTGAGTTATTCTTGAGCTTAGAAAAACACTAAAGTGCACTATTAGAGGTGTTGAATCAAACGTTCATCCCGGATGACATCTCGATAAGCAAATTAGATCGAATATTGGGCCACATTGTTGCAAATAACTATATCACTTTTAGTGATGATGAAATTCCAGATAGAGGAATGAGATCAACCAAAGCTTTGAATATTACCACCCACTGCAAAGGGAATGTCTTGGCGAGAGTGCATATTGACAATGAGTTTGCTTTGAATGCGTTACCAATAGTGACTTTGCAAAGGTTGCCTATAGACAGTTCACACATGAAACCATGCTAAAACACTATTAGGGCATTTGATGGGACCCAAAGGGATGTGGTTGAGAAGATTGAGATTCCAATATTAATCGGACCTACTGAGTACATCGTCGAGTTTGTGGTGATGGACATTCGACCAACTTATAATTGTCTGTTAGGAAGGCCATGGATTCATTCAGTCGGGGTCATGCCTTCATCGTTACACCAAAAATTAAAATTTGTTATTGAGGGGAAGTTAGTAAGTGTGAGGGCTGAACAAGATATCATCTCTTCCGTAACCACCAATGCTCTTTACATCCAAACCAACAAGGACATTGTTGAGTGTTTTTTTAGGGCTTTGAAATTTGCGAATGCTATCTTTGTGGCAGAATGAAGACGATCCCACGCCCTAGAGTGTCAAATTGCACTAAGATGACAGTTTAGCAGACTTTGGGATGAGGAGCTAAGAAAGATAAAGGAATCAGAAGGAACTTGCAAGGGTGTTTGCATGCCAAGAGTGTTGTCACTCACTGAAAACTGGTCTAGTCAGAATTAAGTTCCAGTGATCAGAGATTTTGTACCGATTATGCCCGAATGATGAAATTGCTAAATCTTTGTATGCAATTTTGAAGTAATGAAAGTTATTTGGGCTTAATTGAAGTTGTTGGACCTTGTTGTAAGGAATGAAAGTTATTTAGTGACTAAATTGTGAAAATTCAAAGTTGAGGTTTTATTGGAAATGTTGAAGTTGAGCTAGGCGTATCTATACAGTAGGACTTGTATCGATACGACCCAACTGTTTTAACTAACTTACCAAACTTAGCCTAGCCGTATCGATATGACCATAAGGTATATCGATACATGCCCCTGTCAAAGATTATTATAGTGACCAAATTGCAAAGATTGAAAGTTGAGGGATGAGTCACCTACTTGCTTATCACCTCACGTAATTGGTCATCTTTTGAATTAAAATATGACACCTTGATAGTCCTAATTGCTATCCAATTTTGGGGAAATGGAAAATCACTGTTTAAGGTTTCCTCTTGCTAAGGGAAACCCTCCTATTGGCTATGAGTGAGGTGGAAAATGATTAAGGCTATAGTTTCTTTCAAAAGAATAAGAAAAGTTCTCATCTTTGTTTTTTCTTCCCCCAAAACCAATCTTACCCTTGTTTGAAAGAATAAGCACGCACCTCCATTGTCATCTTCAAGCTTAAGCTCAAGCAAGCACCTCAATCTGATCTTTGACCTTTGTGTGATTTCAATACACCAATTGAAAGCTTGCGATTGGGTAAGTAGAACCCCTATGTCAATTTGATGATTCCATAAATCCTTAGAGTTCAATTTCAAGATTTAAGTCTTGAATGTTCAAGCTAAACCCATGTGTTAGAAAGCCAATTTCTTCGTTTCAATGTTGTCTACGAGCTTCGGTAAGCTTGAAAAACGTTTGTGAATCATTAGTTTTGATTCTAATATAATTCCCTAATTTTGAACTAGCTCAAGTGGTGGAAAACAAGCCATCTTCACCATCTTCATTGCCAAGTATTCCCAACGACAAGGGGATCTCTATTCGAGAACCTTGAAGCCTTCGAGTACTAGGTGAGTGTAGTTGTGTCATGGGATTGGCTAGGTGCCATTCCGGTTGCATTTGTTTTGTGCTTGTGATAAGTTCGAAAAATTTTAAAATTGACCCCAAATTGAGTAAGCCATTAATAAGTTAGCTCGATAAGTCGTAAAAGAGATTAATAAGACATTCCGAATAAGTTTCAAACTCCAATTAAGTTTCTGATTTTTGAATATGCCTTCCGATAACACTTTCCGATCCAGTTCTTTACTAGGTCAGGAAGGGGGTGTTACATTTATGGTATCAGAGCTAGAGTTTAGTAGATTCTAAGAGTAAGCCGAGGCTTGTCATGAGTCTGCATGTGCATATGCCACCTAATAGTTTATTTGTATATGTTATCCATGACTTGTAATTAACACGATTTAACTTCTTCTTTTCGATTAGATTTAAGAATGTCTGCACCCGGTGATAGGCGTGATACGATAAAACCACACCCCGACTCCTCCTTGACACAATGAGACAACCTTAGAGTTGAAGTTCGACTAGAATATGTGGGACAGAATCACCCACCCAATCCTCTACTGATGCCTCCCACTTAGCAGGAGTATTTGATGTCTATGGCTGAGATGATTAAGTAGGTGGTCGTGTCTCTCAGGCAAGAGCCACCACCTCAGCCCGCTTAAGCATCTTCATCTGTTTTGAGGGCTCTTATTGCAAGCTCTGTCAATATTCGATCTACATTTTCACCGGCCAAGAACAGGACAACCTCGAAGTAGCAGAGTACTGGCTAGAAAACACCATTAAAGTCTTGAATATGCAGATGAAGTGCCCCGACGAATACAAGTTAGAGTGCGCCCTGACGTTGATTTCTGAAGAGGCTTAGAGCTGGTGGGACATCGTGACACTCACAGTACCTGAGCATAGAGTTATTTGGGACTTCTTCCTTCAAGAGTTTCGCAAGGAGTACATCAGTGAGCACTATATCGCTAAAGACGTATGATGTTCTTCCATCTGAGACAAGGAGGAAGACTTGTGGAACAATATATACATGATTTTTGTAAGTACTCGAGGTATGGTGCAGAAATCATATGCACCAAGAAGGAAAAGTGTAGAATGTTTATTGATGGCCTTTGAATGAATTACGTCATCTCTTCACTGTCTTGGAGTTGGAGGACTTTTAGAATCTGGTCAACCGTTTGATTGCTACTGAAGTTTCCTAGAAGGCTTATGAGAGAAGGAAGAGGAATCAAGCCAGGTCCGATAAGAGATCTCGAGATGATTCTAAACCTCATATACCTCAAAAGAAGGGTAGATAATAGGATTAGAAGTCTGCCACTTTTTAGTAACTACCAAGGACGAGATATGTGCCACAATCCCAAGCTCTGGGAACATTTGTCACTCGCACAACTTCGATTGATAGTATGTGTGATTCTGGGAGGCATCCCAAGCAGTGTCGCAGACAGACCAGATCTTGCTACCTCTATGGTGAAGCTGGTTACTTTATTAGACAATGTCTGTAGAATTTGAATGCTCCAACATCTATGGCTTCTCAGAATAATTCCACTAAAGGAAGGGGAGCAAAACAAATGCAGTCTGGATCATCGGGGAGACCTCGTAACTCAAACACTTCTCCAGTTGGGCGTGACCTTCAGACCTCATCCTAGATGTACCATTTCCGAGGTTGAGAGCAAGAAGACAATATCGATGTGATAACAAGTATGGTGGAATTATATTCTGATCTTGTCTATGCTTTGGTAGATCCAGGCTCTACACATTCTTTTATTAGTGAACCATTAATTGAGAAATATGTCCTAGAACTCGAACTGGTTACATCTAAGATAGTTGTCTCTAACCCACTAGGAGATAGTGTGGTTATACGATTGATTTGTAAAGCTTATCCCCTGAGGATCCAAGGGATCCCATTTTTTATCCAATTTGATGGCCTTGCCTTTCCATGAGTTTGGTCTTATCCTAGGCCTTGATTGGTTAGCCGAACATCAAGCCTGGGTAGACCGTTCGAAGAAGAATCTATACCTCCTCGGACTCAGCAAGGAAAACATAACTTTGATGAAAACTAAACCCGAGCTTAAGGAAGCTATTATGTGTGCTATGGAGTCCAAAGAAGATCTAAAGCTCGAAGATGTGCCGGTGGTAAAGGAATTTCCTGATGTGTTTCTTAATGAACTTTTGGGACTCCCTTCGACCCGAGAAGTTGAATTCAGAATCGAAGTACAACCGAGGACAACACAAGTCTCCATTACTCTATACAAGACGGCTCTGATTAAATTAAAAGAGTTGAAGGCCCAAATCCAATATCCTTTGGACAAGGGATTTATCCAACCGAGTTTCCCTCTGGGGAGCACTGATTTTGTTTGTCAAGAATAATGATGGGTCGATGCGTCTGTGCATTGACTATCGTCAGTTGAACAAAGTAACAATCAAGAATAAGTATCCATTACCAAAGATGGATGATCTTTTCGATCAGTTGAAGGGTAAGATAGACCTACGATCCGAGTACTATAAGATGTTAGTGAAGGAGTCTAACATCCCAAAGACTACCTTTTGAACTAGATACGACCATTATGAGTTTCTGGTAATGCATTTTGGGCTTACAAATGTATCCGCAACCTTCATAGACCTGATGAATCGTGTGTTCTTGCCCTATTTAGATAAATTCATGTTTGTGTTCATAGATGACATCATGATATATTCCAAGGACACTATCACATATAAAGAGCACCTCCGAATTGTACTTCAGACTCTCCGGGAGAAATAGCTATACGCTAAGTTTAGTAAATGTGAGTTATAGTTATATAAAGTATCATTTTTGGGACATGTGATCTCTTCTACGGGAATTCAAGTTGACCCAAAGAAGATTCAAGCAATTCTTGACTGGGTTCTTCACAAGAATATTGGAGAAGTTTGTAGTTTTGGTAAAGGGTTCTTGATAATTGCTGCACCCCTGACAAAACTTTTCCGTAAAGAAACCCCTTTTGTGTGGACAGTGGAACAACAAAAGAGCTTTGATCAACTCAAGCAAGTTTTGACGCATGCCCCTGTCTTGGTGCAACCTGAGTCAGGCAAGGACTTTACTGTGTACAACAATGCAACCCAAAATCCAGTTAGGCTGTGTATTGATGAAAGAGGGAAAAGTCATAGCCCATGCCTCTCGTTAGCTCAAACCAAACAAGCTAAACTATCCGACACATAATCTAGAGCTAGCTGTCGTGGTGTATGCCCTAAATATTTAGAGGCACTATCTGTAGAATGAGAAATATTACTTGTACACTGATCACAAAAACCTAAAATACTTCCTAACCTAGAAAGATTTGAATCTCCGTCAACGTCAGTAGATGAAACTTTTAAAGGACTATGACTTGGTTATTGATTACCATCCCGGTAAAGCCAATGTCGTAGCTAATGCCCTTATTCGGAAGCCTACTCCCTCTCTGAGACATTTGAATGCTCATTTATGGCTTAAAAAGCATGGCAAGTTATTGGCTGAATTGAAAGTTTAATCAACCATCGTTTCCTAAATTAAAGCACTCCAAAAGTCTGACGATAAGTTGCAAGCTCTAATTGCTAAGATTAAAGACAAACCGGATCTTGACTTTTCTATGAATTTTGAAGGATTATTGTGTTTTCGAAACCGTATATGTGTTCCCGGTGATGATGATCTTCGGTACCAAATTCAGAGTGAAGCTCATTTGAGTCTTTTTTCTGTTTATCCTGGAGCTATCAAGATGTATAAGGATTTGAAGGAGCTGTATTGGTGGTCTGGTATGAAAGGTGAAATCACAGACTTTGTGGCTAGGTTTCTAACTTGCCAACTGGTTAAAGCCAAGCACAAAGTGCCTATTGGTCTCTTGCAACCTATTGAGCTTCCACAGTGGAAATAGGAACGTATTACGATGGATTTTGTAAGTGTTTTACCAATGAAATCAAAGAAAAATGATGTTATTTGGGTCATTGTAGACCGATTCACCAAGTCTGCTCACTTCTTTCCGATGAGGATGAACTTCAACATGCCTAAACTCGCCGAGTTGTATGTTTGTGAAGTCATCCGCTTGCACGGAGTTCCTGCATCCATTATTTCCGACCGTGACCCACGCTTTGCATCCCGATTTTAGAGAACCTTACACGAGGCTTTGGGAACCCGATTGCACCTAAGCACTGCTTTCCACCCTCAAACTGATGGCCAATCTGAAATGGTTATTCAGGTAACCTTATATTTATTCTAGCCATGTGTATAAGTATTTCGTATCAATTTTAATTCTTCATTGTAGATTCTAGAAGATATGCTACGAGCCTGTGTTATCGATTTCGGAAACACGTGGGAGAAGTCTCTGCCATTGGTGGAGTTTGCGTACAACAATAGTTACCAAGCTTTGATTAAAATGGCTCCTTACGAAGCTCTCTATGGAAGAAGATGTAGAATCCTTCTTTGTTGGACCGAGCTTGGTGAAGGCAAGGTGTTAGGCCATGATTTACTTCGGGAAATTGAAGAAAGGGTAACCATCATTCATGACCAACTCAAGGCTGCGTTTGACCGGCATAAAGCTTATGCTAATTTAAGAATGAGAGACATTCAGTATGACGTCGGTGAGAAAGCCTTCTTTAAGGTATCTCCGTGGAAGAAGATCTTTCATTTTGGCAAAAAAGGGGAAGCTAAGTCCTCGTTTTATCGGCCCATTCGAGGTGATTGAGAGAGTTAGACCTGTTGCCTATTGACTGACTCTTCTTGAAGATTTAAGTCGTATACATAATGTCTTCCATGTGTCTATGCTATGGAAGTATCGGTCCGATCTTTCCCATGTGATCGAGCCGAAATTCGTGGAGATCCAGTCCAGTTTGACATACGAGGAGGAACCTATGCAAATCCTCGCACGAGAAGTCAAGAGACTTCGAAACAAGTCCGTTCCCTTAATGAAAGTTCTTTGGAGAAGTAATGCAATAGAGGAAGCAATGTGGGAGCCAGAGGGGATGATGCAAAAGCAGTATCTTTATTTTTTCGGTTAGAATGAAATTTCGACGACAAATTTTGTTAAGAGGGTAGTTGTCACACCTTGAAAATCGGTCTAGTCGAAATTAGGTTTCGATGATCGAAGATTTTGTACCGGTTATACCCGAATGATATAATTTCTAAATCTTTTTACCTAATTTTGAAGTAATGAAAGTTATTTGGGCTTAATTGAAGTTGTTGGACCTTGTTGTAAGGAATGAAAGTTATTTAGTGACTAAATTGTGAAAATTCAAAGTTGGGGTTTTATTGGAAATGCTGGAAATGTTGAAGTTGAGCTAGGCGTATCTATATAGTAGGACTTGTATCGGTACGACCCAACTATTTTAACTAACTTACCCAACTTAGCCTAGCCGTATCGATACGACCATAAGGTGTATCGATACAGGCCCTTGTCAAAGATTATTATAGTGACCAAATTGCAAAGATTGAAAGCTGATGGATGAGTCACCTACATGCTTATCACCTTACGTAATATTGGTCATCTTTTGACTTAAAAAATGACACCTTGATAGTTCCAATTGCTATCCAATTTTGGGGAAATGGAAATTCATTGTTTAAGGTTTCCTCTTGCTAAGGGAAACCCTCCTATTGGCTATGAGTGAGGTGAAAAATGATTAAGGCCATAGTTTCTTTCAAAAAAATAAGAAAAATTCTCATCCTTGTTTTTGCTCCCCCCGAAACCAATCTTACCCTTGTTTGAAAGAATAAGCACACACCTCCATTGTCTTCTTCAAGCTTAAGCTCAAGCAAGCACCTCAATCCATTCTTTGACCTTTGTGTGATTTCAATTCACCAATTAAAAGCTTATGATTGGGTAAGTAGAAACCCTATATCAATTTGATGATTCCATCAATCCTTAGAGTTTAATTTCAAGATTTAAGTCTTGAATGTTCAAGCTAAGTGATAAGTGTTCAAAAGTAGTATTTTTCTTCCCCTTTTTACTCATATTATTGTTAGACTTAGGCTCATATTAGTTGCATAATTAGCCATCCATGCATTAATCCATGTTTCCTTCCATCGTTGAGCTTGATTACATAACTTGGTATTTTTTGTGGGAAAAGATGCTGCTTTGGTGTGTTTTGTGTGTATGTACAGGATCACTTGCCAAAGCAAGACTAGAGCTAGTTGCCAGGGCAATGCATGAAGGAGATGCCGAGCTAGTTGCCAGGGCAATGCATAAAGGAGACGGCGAGCCAGTTTCCAGGGTAATTGTTGACATTGAACAAGGTGATATGGTCGTCGAAATTGATGACTAGACAAGCCCAAGATGACGTGGAGCAAAGCCAAATCCCAAAGGAATTTGATTTCCATGAAGAGATTAAATAAGAATTAAATTCCAAGAAGATAGGAGAAGTTCTAGTAGGAATATAATTATAATAAAGAATTATATTCTTTAAAGATAATTTAATTCCAACTTAACTTCCTCCTCAAAGAAGGACTTTGACCTAGCCCTATAAATAAGAGAGGGGAATTTCGACAATTCCAAAGAGAGCAAGAGGAGAGAATTTTCGACAAGCATCTAGGGCAAGGGGATTTCGACAAGCTTCAATTCTTCATCTTTTTATTTCTTGTTCAATTAGGTTCATGCTAGGGATTATTTATCTTGTGTTTCTTTGGAACCTAGCCATGAACTAAATCTATTTGGCTATGGTTATTGTGTTTTGTGGTTGTGAGAAACTATTGGATTTTGTTTAGGTAATAAGAGTTTGCACTTTTCTATTCAAGGTTTATTCATTCTTGGTTCTTATTCTTGTTTGCGAGTGAATTGGGAGAGGATCTCGTAACTTCATCTATTTATCTAATATAGGGAGAATTAGATTCAAGAAACGAATGAATATGATCTTTATTCAATCTATTGATGGTGAAGATTAATCCGGCTTAGGAATAAGTCAAGGATTTCAACGGCTAAGAGGAGCGCAAGATTGGTTGTTGTTCACCCTTGATTCACGCAGGGATGTATTATCAAGGCATGCACAAGTAGCTAGAGTTTCGACTTAGGGATAAGAAGAAACCATTGAAGAACGCTCTGCCGAACCTTGAAGTTTGCTACCCAGACGCCCAAGAAGTTGCCCAACTAGTCGCCCAGGCAACCCCGTTGTGCAAGTTGCCACGGCAACTGAGTTGCCCGTGCACTCTTTTACCAAGACGATCCAATCGGCTATCACACCTCAACTCACGATAACCTGGCCTATCTCTCTCATTTGATCTCATCTATTCTTTTACTTTATTGCTTTCTAGATTAGTTATTAGTTAAACTCCTATAATCCTTTATTTGTGTTTTTACTTTTTACAGTGCAAGAGACTAGATTCTTGAAGTGGCACCGATCCCTGTGGAGACGATATCTTTTATGCTAGAACTTGCAACGTGTATACCTGCACAATTGCGTAGCACTTATTACGCGCAACAAGTTTTTGGCAACGTTGCCGGAGATTGGCAATAGCGACTTTGTTTTTATTTTCTTGCACTTTTTTTTTACTTTTCTTGTTTAAGATTCAAAGGGCTAACAAACTTTGGTTTTGCATTGGTATATGACCAGGGTGAGACCGATTACACAAGAATATCCCTTTTATCCAGAAATCGAACGAACCTTACAAAGACTTAGACGAAGGATAAGAATTGCAATGGCTAATCAAGATGGCAATATGAATCAAGATGTTCCAGCAGGAGGAGGAGTGATTCTTGCACGAAACAGAACTATTCGAGACTATCTTGAAGAAGATCTTGATGGACTTAATCCAGGAGTTGTCGCACCTAAAATTGAAGCTGACCACTTTGAGTTAAAACCGGTAATGTTTAATATGATCAACACAAATGGTCAATTTGGCGGCTCAGCAACTGAAGATGCACGGCAACATCTTAAATCTTTCCTCGAGATTTGCAACTCGTTCAAAATACACGGAGTCACCACCGATGTCTTACGATTAAGATTATTCCCCTATGCACTGAGGGATAGGGCGAAAGCATGGTTGAATAGCATTCTTGCCGGATCAATAGCATCTTGGACCGATCTTTGTCGTGATTTCCTTGCTTGGTTTAATCCTACAAATTTGACTGATAAGCTTCGTAACAACATTACTTCTTTTCGGCAGGCAGATGATGAATCCATGTACGAGGCTTGTGAGTGATATAGAGAACTTCTACACAAATGGCCCCTACACGGATTCCCGGTGTGGACTCAAGTAACAATGTTTTACAACGCCGTGAATACACCAACAAGGATGATGCTAGATGCCTCAGCAAATGGCATACTTCTAGATAAGTCACCGGAGGAAGCAATGCAAATTTTAAACAGGCTGGCCAAGAATGATTATCAATTCCCATCTACTAGAAGAGGAAGAGTTAGATGCCAAGCCACAATACATGAACTAGGATCATCAGATTCAATTTCGGCACAATTGGCCACTTTAACCAAGATGGTCCAGAACATGCAAAAACCAAACAACACACATGAAGTCAAGGTAATGGATTCTTTTTGTGAGTTATGTGGTGATAACCATAATTCTTCTGAATGTATGCAGAATCCGGAATCCAGTTTTTATGTGGGGAATTACAATCGGAACAACAATGTGATGTCCAATACATACAATCCAGCTTGGAAGAAGCACCCGAATTTTTCATGGAGTAATCCCAATAATGCTCTAAACTAGAACAATCAGAATGCATAAGCATCGGGATTCTAGCAGAATATGCCACGACCACAGTTGCCGCAACAACAACCGACAACATCTAGTTCTTTGGAAAATTCTCTAAATGCTTTTATGATGAAAACTGAATCTTATATGGCTGAGAATATTAACTTCATAAAAAGAACTGATGCTTTTATTAACAGGACCGAGATGAGATTGCAAAACCAAGAGGTGACAATCAAATCATTGGAAAATCAAGTCAGACAGTTTGCTCAAAATCTGAATACTAGACCGCAAGGAGATTTACCTAGCGATACTGAAGTCGCAAGAGGAACTGGCCATGAGCAATGTAAGGCAATCACCACAAGAAGTGGCCAACAACTTAGAGAGGCTCAAACCCGCTCATCAAACAAAACTCCACAAAAAGATCAAGACGAACCTAGCGGCAAAGCCTCAGATACTAAACCAGGAATTGCCGCGGCAACCGTCAATAAGCATGCCTCGGCAACCGACGATAAGGATGCTTCGGCAACCTGTGAAAAGCATGCCTCGACAACCCCAATTGATAATGCCTCGGCAACTCCAGTTGTCCCGACAATGCCATCAATCAGGTTCCAAACCAATGAAAGGATCGAAGATATCCGACTTCCACCACCATTCCCACACAGGTCGAAGTGACAAAAGCAAGAATACCAATTCAAGAAGTTTCTTGATATCCTAAAGCAAGTCCACATCAACTTGCCGTTGGTGGAAGCAATTGAACAAATGCCAAACTATGCCAAGTTTCTTAAAGATATTGTGTCCAAGAGAACAAGGCCAGGAGAGTTTGAAACAATTGCCGCAACAGAGGGATGCATGGCAATGTTGCACAATCGTATGCCACCCAAGTTAAAGGATCCCGGAAGTTTCACAATACCCTGTTCTATTGGAAATCACTATGTCGGGAAAGCATTATGCGACCTTGGGGCCAGCATAAATTTGATGCCTAAATCGGTTTTCCAGAAACTATGAATCGGGAAGAAAAGACCTACAACAGTTATGCTACAGCTAGCTGACAGATCCTATGTGCATCCAAAGGGAAAAATCGAAGACATACTGGTAAAAGTTGATAAATTTATTTTTCCCGCTGACTTTATTGTTTTGGATTGTGAAACAGATGAGCATGCACCCATCATTCTCGGGAGACCATTCCTAGCAACAGGGAGAACCTTGATCGATGTTGAAAAGGGAGAACTCACAATGAGGGTAAATGACCAGCAAGTTAAACTAAATGTGTTCCAAACACTAAGGCATGCCGATGATCCAGAAGAATGCCAACTTCTTCATGCCATGGCAGAGTTTAACTTTGACGAGGAATTTAGTTGCCTCGGCAACTACATTGCCGATCAAGAGGAACCTGAGGAGTATGAAGAACCAGTCGATGAGGAACAACAAGAAGAGGCAAATTGGCTAGTCAATCGACCAGGTACACACTTTGAACCACTGGATTACTCAGGTAAGGAAGGTAAACTCAAAAAACCCTCTATTGAACAACCACCAATTCTTTAGTTGAAACAATTGCCAGAGCAGCTAAAATATGCATACTTAGGAACCGATAATACATTGCCTGTAATTATTTCTTCTAAGTTACAGCTCGAGTAGGAAAAGAAGCTGATCAAGATGTTGAAGCTACACAAAAAGGCAATAGGGTGGACAATTGTCGACTTGAAGGAATTAGCCCGACAGTGTGCATGCACGAGATTTTGTTGGAAGATGCTCACAAACCTTCAATTGAGGCCCATATGAGACTGAATCATGCCATGAAAGGGGTTGTAATGAAAGAAATCATCAAGTGGCTTGACACCGACATTATATACCCTATCTCTGATAGTACATGGGTAAGTCAGTACAATGTGTACCGAAAAAGGGAGGTATAACGGTGGTAAGTAATGAAAACAATGAACTCATTCCAACCAGGACTGTGACCGGTTGGAGGGTTTGTATGGATTATCGAAAGCTAAACAAAGCCACTAGGAAAGATAATTTCCCATTACCCTTTATTGATCAAATGCTTGACTGTCTTGCAGGTAAACCCTTTTATTGTTTTCTTGATGGATATTCAGGTTACAATCAAATTGCCATAGCACCAGAAGATCAAGAAAAGACAACCTTCACATGCCCATAAGGTACTTATGCCTTCCGAAGGATGCCGTTCGGATTGTGTAACGCCCCGACAACCTTCCAAAGATGCATAATGGCACTCTTTTCAGACATGGTCGAAGACTTCCTTGAGATCTTCATGGATGATTTTTCTATTTTTGGTAATGATTTCGACAGCTGTCTCGGCAATTTAGAGAGGGTGTTGGCAAGATGTGAAGAAACTGATTTAGTCTTCAATTGGGAGAAATGCCATTTTATGGTAGATGAAGGAATAGTGCTCGGCCACAAGATTTCATCCAAGGGAATTGAAGTAGACAAAGCCAAGGTGGACGTGATCGAGAGATTACCCCCACCAAGTTCGGTTAAAGGAATTCAAAGTTTTTTTGGACATGCAGGTTTTTACAGGAGGTTCATTCATAATTTTTCTAAAATCACTAAACCCTTGTGCAATTTGCTGGAACAGGATAAAGTCTTCGATTTTGATGATTCTTGCACCCAAGCATTCGAAAACCTAAAGAAAAAGCTTGCCTCGGCACCCATTGTCGTTCCACCAGATTGGACACTACCTTTTGAGTTCATGTGTGATGCAAGTGATTTCACGGTAGGAGCAGTCCTAGGCCAACGCACATGTAAGACCTTCCATGTGATATACTACGCTAGTAAAACTCTTAATAGTGCTCAAGTGAATTACACAACAACGGAGAAAGAGTTACTAGCTGTAGTTTTCGCATTTGACAAGTTTCGATCCTATTTGATTGGTACAAAGGTAATTGTTCATAAATACCATTCAGCAATCAAATATCTATTTGCTAAAAAGGATGCCAAACCTCGTTTGATTCGCTGGATATTACTTTTACAAGAATTTGATATTGAAATTAATGACAAGAAAGGAACATAAAATCAAGTGGCCGATCACTTATCACGTTTAGAACGCAATAAGAAGGAGGAAGCGGATCTAGAGATATGCGATGCATTCCCGGATGAACAAATTTTAGTTGCCTCGGCAACCCTCGACGCCTCGGCAACCATGGACGCACACGCCTCGACAATTTTAGGAGCAGTTACCACGGCACCACATGCCTCGGCAATACCCTGGTACGCGGATTTAGTTAATTTCCTTGTTTGTGGTATTTTACCTTGTGGCATTACTCACCAAGGGAAGAAGCGGGTCCGCCATGATGCTCAGCATTACTTTTGGGACGAGCCTTTTTTGTTTAAACAATGTACAGATCAGGTTATACGTCGATGTGTCCTTGAAGAAGAACAACGGAATGTACTCCGATAATGCCATTCTTCACCATATGGAGGACATTTTGGAGGAACTCGTACCGCGGCCAAAGTTTTGCAATCCAATTTGTATTGGCCAACATTGTACAAAGATGCCTAAGACTTTTACAAGCAATGTGATCGTTGCCAGAGGACGGGCAATATCTCTAGACGACATGAGATGCCGTTCCAGAACATCATCGAGGTGGAATTATTCGATGTATGGGGGATCGATTTTATGGGACCTTTCCCATCTTCATTCGACAACCTCTACATTCTACTTTTCGTCAACTACGTGTCTAAATGGGTTGAGGCAGCTGCAGTTCCCAACAACGATTCCAAGACCGTGCAACGATTATTGTAGAAAAACATATTTACACGGTTTGGGATGCCGAGAGCAATTATCAGTGACGAAGGCAAGCATTTTGACAACAGACTAATTGCCAAGATGTTGCAATGCTTCGACATATCACACAAGATCGCCACAACATATCACCTACAAACCAACGGACAAGCAGAAATTTCGAACCGAGAATTGAAGGGTATACTCGAGAAAGATGTAAATCCCTCTAGGAAGGATTGGTCATTAAGACTAGATGACGCACTTTGGGCATATCGTACTGCATTCAAAACACCCTTAGGTATGTCCCCCTTCCGACTTGTCATGGCAAAATATGCTATCTACCGGTGGAAATCGAACACAAGGCATACTGGGCAATCACAACCGTGAATATGGATTGGGAAAGTGCCGGACAAAAGCGTTTGTTGGACCTCAATGAGATAGAAGAATTCCGTGCACTCGCCTATAACAATGCACGAATCTACAAGGAGAAAACAAAGCAATGGCATGACAATAAACTATTGCCGCATCAATTCATGCCAGGGCAACTAGTTCTCTTATTCAATTGTCGGCTAAAACTTTTCCCGGAAAAGCTGAAATCAAGATGGTCGGGACCATTCGAAGTTGTCAAACCATTCTCCCATGGTGCTGTGATAATCAAGTCCATCTCTGACAACCATGAATTCAAAGTTAATGGACAAAGTTTGAGGAACTACAATGGTGCCCATGTGGAACGTAACAAAGAAGTGGTCAACTTAGGCGATGCATGAGCATGCTCTCCTTTTGATATTTTATTTTTATTTTTATTATTTTCGATTAATTTTTATTTTTATTATTTTTTTTTATTTCTGATTATTATTATTTTTTAGGATAGATTTTTTTTTATCTTTTTAAGTTTAAGAATCCCTTTATATATCTTTATTTATTTTCTTTTATTAGTTCATCTTTAATTTTAATCCTTATTTGATTTGTCTTTGAATTGTAGGAAAAGAGTTCAAGATAAAGAGGAATTTTAACCCAAGAAGGAAAACATCTTCAACAAGGAAACTAATGAGCTGAATCCAAGGCTTATATAAAGCCTCCAATTTACCCTAATCAAACCCCCTTGCCGTCACCCTCTCCCTAAACCAAACCCTTTTTTCGTCTTCCCCTAATCCTACCCACCATATTCACCACCTATCTTTTCTATAAAAACCCATCACCCTTAACCTATTCCTACTTTTTATCTTGCAACTCTTTAGTTTCTTTTATTTTCTTTGTTTTTACAAAACTCACAACCAAGATCATCCATGGCATCCAAAATTAAATTTTTAGTTCATCCAAGTTCCTCCAAAGAACCAAGATACAAGAAGTTTGCTACACCGGTGGTTCAAGAAAGATTTCACTCCAAGTTTGAAAGCCAGAAGATTCATGAAGAACAAGGCTTTGAATACTCCAACTCTCATCAAGATTTCGGCCTTGAACCATTAATCTTCGAGAGGATTGCACATCAAAAGTGGCAAATCTTTTGCCATCAACCGGAACCGGGCAACATCTCATGGGTAAGAGAATTCTATGCTCACTCACCTAACCCGGATAATCCTTATGTTTTTGTTCGTGACAAGGCCATACTCATAAGCCCCGAAAATGTCAACACCTTTTACGGGCTTTACATTGAGAAGGACGAGCATCAAGCCTTCGTTGATTAAATCACGCCCAAGCAACTCGACAAGGTGCTTCAAGAACTCACTCAACCGGGAACTCATTGGAACGACGGTAAATACAAGGGTACGGTAAATCACCTTCGGCTTAAACCCGAGGCAAAACTATGGAATAAGTTTGTTAAAACTTCTTTAATGCCCACCACACACAATACTACCGTTGATATACCACGTCTTTTGGTCATACATTCTATTTTATATAATCGCATCATTAACATTGGAAAAATTATTTGTGATGAGATTTTTGTATGTAGCTCAAAAAATAAGGGTTCTCTTTTCTTCCCTTGCTTAATTTCTAATCTTTGCAAGGAGATGCATGTCCCAAGTGAGTCCACCGATAAAAAGGCCCTACCAAAGTTCGGTTGGAATCAACACAAATCCGAAAGCTAATGGGAGAGGCACCGGGAAAATCTTCAAGGCCTTCAATTGCCGCGGTAACTCCTGCCGCCCCGGCAATCCCTAATGCCCAAGCAACTAACGCCTGAGCAACTCGGCCATCAACCCCGGGACACTTTGAAGCACTCTTGCAACCATTGGCAAGCCATCTAAGGCAAATTGAAGACCGGCAACTAATGTTCATGCGGTACATGAAGGAGCACAACAATGCCATCACCCAAGTCATCCTAGAAAAGTACCCGGACAGTCCCATGTCGTTTCCAATCTTTCCTGCCGAGATCCTTGCCCCGACAACCAATGAAGCAGTCTCCACGGCAACCGCAACAGATGATGCCGCGGCAACCTACATCGTGCACGTACAAGCTGATGCCACGACAACCAACCCTGAAGATGCCATGGCAACCAAAGCTAAAGACATCCCGGCAACCACTACAAAAGCCAAAGGTAAAGCACCTATGCCCGAATCAACTCCTACGGAATCATTTTCTGATTTTTCAGATTCGGACGAGTCCTCCATTGCACCAACAAAGACCGCACCAATTGAATCCTCCAAGCGAAAAGCCAATGACATTGATGAAGAGGACGATGAGGACAACCCCGTACGAGGATCGATTCCACCACCGGCAATTAGAAAACAACCATCGCGTTCAAGCAAGAGAATCAAGACACCGGCCAAAAGCTTAGATTTGATGAATATCCGATGATGACTTTGCCAATGCACTTAATTGATAGAATTTTTATTCTAGGATAACCATGGAAAAACTTAGAATTTTACTATGATGCTAAATATGATGAAACACTGTTGTGGTTTGATTGATTTAAGGAATTCTAGTGAACTTAGGTTGATAATTAACAAATTGGGGGATTAGAATAAAAATTGGATGAATGCTAGAGGTGCCCGAAATTGGCTCTAGCATGTGCTAAAAAAATTTGATCACTAGAGGTGCCCGAAACTGGCTCTAGTATGTGCTAAAAAAATTGATCGCTAGAGGTGCCCGAAACCGGCTCTAGTCGAATAAAACTAAAAACAAAACACTAGAGGTGCCCAAAACTGGCTCTAGTTAAAACATGTTAAAAAGAACCCAATGAAGTAATTTGAAAACCTCTTGTTTGCATAGAATCCGAAAAATCAACTTGCACACAACTCCGCACACACTCACAAGCATTATAGTTTGATTCCGAGTAACTCCTAAGTTTTCCGAAAAATGAAAAGCCAATCATACTTTGTGCCCCGGTTCTGAGAATTGAAATCAAGTTCAAAGCTAAGTTTCTGAAAATTGAAGTCTTGGCAGGTAATTATTAGTTTGCATTGCTTGAGGGCAAGCAATAGTTCGAGTTTGGGGGTGTGATAAGTGTTCAAAAGTACTATTTTTCTTACCCTTTTTACTCATATTATTGTTAGACTTAGGCTCATATTAGTTGCATAATTAGCCATTCATGCATTAATCCATGTTTCATTCCATCGTTGAGCTTGATTACATAACTTGGTAGTTTTTGTGGGAAAAGATGCTGCTTTGGTGTGTTTTGTGTGTATGTACAGGACCACTTGCCAAAGCAAGACTAGAGCTAGTTGCCAGGGCAATGCATGAAGGAGATGCCGAGCTAGTCTCCAAGGCAATGCATGAAGGAGACGCCGAGCCAGTTGCTAGGCCAATTGTCGACAAAGAACAAGGTGATATGGTAGTCGAAATTGATGACTAGACAAGCCCAAGATGACGTGGAGCAAAGCCAAATCCCAAAGGAATTTGATTTCCATGAAGAGATTAAAGAAGAATTAAATTCCAAGAAGATGGGAAAAGTTCTAGTAGGAATATAATTATAATAAACAATTATATTCTTTAAAGATAATTTAATTCCAACTTAACTTCCTCCTCAAAGGACTTTGACCTAGCCCTATAAATAAGAGAGGGGAATTTCGACAACTCCAAAGAGAGCAAGAGGAGAGAATTTTCGACAAGCATCTAGGGCAAGGGGATTTCGACAAGCTTCAATTCTTCATCTTTTTCTTTCTTGTTCAATTAGGTTCATCTAGGGATTATTTATCTTGTGTTTCTTTGGAACCTAGCCATGAACTAAATCTATTTGGCTATGGTTATTGTGTTTTGTGGTTGTGAGAAACTATTGGATTTTGTTTAGGTAAAAAGAGTTTGCACTTTTCTATTCAAGGTTTATTCATTCTTGGTTCTTATTCTTGTTTGCGAGTGAATTGGGAGAGGATCTCGTAACTTCATATATTTATCTAATATCGGGAGAGTTAGATTAAAGAAACGAATGGATATGATCTTTATTCAATCTATTGGTGGTGAAGATTAATCCGGCTTAGGAATAAGTCAAGGGTTTCAACGGCTAAGAGGAGCGCAAGATTGGTTGTTTTTCACCCTTGATTCACGCAGAGATGTATTATCAAGGCATGCACAAGTAGCTAGAGTTTCGACTTAGGGATAAGAAGAAACCATTGAAGAACGCTCTGTCGAACCTTGAAGGTTGCTGCCCAGACGCCCAAGTAGTTGCCCAACTAGTCGCCCAGGCAACCATCGATTAGTTGCCAAGGCAACCCCGTTGTGCAAGTTGCCACGACAACTGAGTTGCCCGTGCACTCTTTTACCAAGACGATCCAATCAGCTATCACACCTCAACTCACGATAACCTGGCCTATCTCTCTCATTTGATCTCATATATTCTTTTACTTTATTGCTTTCTAGATTAGTTATTAGTTAAACTCCTATAATCCTTTATTTGTGTTTTTACTTTTTACAGTGTAAGAGACTAGATTCTTGAAGTGGCACCAATCCCTGTGGAGACGATATCTTTTATACTATAACTTGCAACGTGTATACTTGCACAATTGCGTAGCACTTATTACGTGCAACACTAAGCCCATGTGGTAGAAAGCCAATTTCTTTGTTTCAATGTTGTCTACGAGCTTCGGTAAGCTTGAAAAACATTTGTGAATCATTAGTTTCGATTATAATATAATTCCCTAATTTTGAACTAGCTCAAGTGGTGAAAAAACAAGCCATCTTCATTGCCAAGTATTCTCAACGGCAAGGGGATCGCTATCCGAGAACCTTTAAGCCTCAGAGTACTAGGTGAGTGCATTTGTGTCATGAGATTAGCTAGGTGCCATCCCGGTTGCATTTGTTTTGTGCTTAGAATTGCATATTATTTAAGGGCTCAAGTAGAGCAAGCACGTGTAGATTCTAGTGGTAATTGTGGTAAGACTTCCATACTGCCTTAATACGTTTGTAAGCTCATATATGACATTTGAAATGAACATGCTATGTTTTGCTAATTGGAGCAAAAGCTTATTATGTGATGTGAAATGGCCTAAGGGCACATAGGTAAGTTTTATTATGCTATGTGTAACCTTGGACACTTGTGGACATTGGATACAATTGGCATGCCATAGGTTTATTTGAGCTCACTATGTAAGGGATTGGACTACGGTCCGAGGCTACGACCTATGTGTGGGGAGAAAAGGTTGGATAGTGTGAGGGACTCCGGAGCTGGCTCAAGGCTAAAGCCTACTTTCCATATGTATGGCGTATAGGAGAATCCGCGTATCCATTTGTTACTTTGTCCAAGGAGATGATATGTAATTGTGCTTTACATTTGATATATGAAAATATAACACTTGGCTTTGAGTAAGACCTATATATGATTAATGGTGTATATATGTCATTCGAGCATGTTTACATGTCATTCATGCCATTAATGAACTTGTTTTACATTTGTTATAACTATCTCACTAGGATATGTAAGCCTAACATTCGTGCGTCTCATGCTTGAAGTTGGAAGTCACTCCCATCAACTATATGTATGCTTACTTTTATTTTGAACTCCTAGTAAGGTGGCATAAGGCTAGACATTTTATTTTTGCCTATTTGATGTGTGTGTAATGACCTAAGAGTGTCTAGGGGTTAGATGTGCATTTTGGTATAGTTGTAAAATAGTAAAACTAGTTAAATGGGATTAAAGGCACCAAAAGGTAAAAACTTAGTGAATGGATTCGAAATGCTCTAAAACTTGGTGTGCTATTAGAATTGTACATTAATAGTTTGTTGGTAAAATTTGGACATCTTTTGATAGGGTAATTCAATTAAAAACCAGCTAAAATCTGTCATTACAAGGCAGGGCGTATCGATACAGGTGATGGTGTATCAATACGGTTTTGCATATTTGGTCTGGTCAACATGAGTCAAAAGGGGCATATTGATACAGTATAGGGAGTATCAATACGGATTTTGGTCATTTGAATCTGGAAAAATTAAAGGTATCGATACAGTTATAGGTGTATCGATACGAAGTCAACGTAGTTAACCTGTATCGATACGGTTCCAGCTGTACCGATACAGGCTTGTTACCCTTAATCTAGAATTTGAAAATTTGGCTTAGCGTACCGATACGACCCTAAGTGTATTGGTACGGTGGCAGTTAATTCTGTTAAAAGAGATAAAACACAGCTTTGCCTTGATTACAAAATGGTCACCAGAAATTGCATGGTCTAAGTGGATAGGTAAATAACCTCTGCTTGTAATGAGATTTCACCAGCTAATAGGTGGAAGGTAAGATTTCATATTAATAACATGAATTTCAATTAAGGACCCTTAACTTGTAAAATTTATAGTCTAGTCCCTAAGTTCAAAAAATTTTAAAATTAACCCCAAATTGAGTAAGCCATTAATACGTTAGTTCGATTAGTCGTAAAAGAGATTAATAAGGCATTCCTAATAAGTTGCAAAGTCCGATTACGTTTCCAATTTCTGAATATGCCTTCTATAACACTTTTCGACCCGATTCCCTACTAGGTCGGGAAGGGGGTGTTACAAGTGTCATCAACAAGAAAGACCGGTTCATGCTAAGCCACAAGCCTAATTTTTAGCAAAGGAAGTTATAATGGAATAAGAGAGAGGAGTAAAGGAAGGCCAGATTCAATGGTAAAGATATTCCGTGGGAGCCTATGACCTATCCTGACATGAAAAATATTTTTTGTCTGGCGGGACAGAAGATACATGAAGCTAGTCTAGAGAGCGCCAAACTTAGTGAGGAGAAGAGGTTCATTGAGGCGTTAGAAGGGATGAAAGTCAATGTGATAACTGAAGAAGGAAAGAGTAGGAAGTTCTTGGCTGGAATCTGCTTTTGCTTCCCAGGAGAGACACTCAACAATTGGACCAGTGTAGACTTACCTGTAGTTTCTAGGTTGGAGTTAGAGTAATGCTCGGAACCAACCCTATTCACTTTAGCCCGCGAGCAATAGGGGCATTTTGGAAAAGGGCTTCTATATCAACTTGCTTGTTTTTCAATTCAATGAAAATGATGCTTTCCACTTTTTTCTCAAATGGCAAACATCATATTTGTTGCATTCTTTTATTACATTTATTATATATTATTTCATTTATTCCATAAATAATCTCTCTTTTTCTTCCCAATACATATTTATTTCAAAATTGTTTCAGGGTCCCGATTATTGAATGTATGAATGATTCTGAATCTAATCCCAAGGTGGATTTTGAGCAACCTTTATATTTGGCTGAGGTCGAATAAAGGGATGATGAGATAGAATGTGAAGTCCCCGATGAATTACTTAGATTGATGGAAAGCAAAGACAAATAAATCTTACCCCATCAAGAAGAGATGGAGATCCTCAACTTGGGGATTGAAGAAGAAAGAAGAGAAGTGAAGATTGGCGAATATAGTCCCGATACCTAAGAAAAATGGGAAGTTTTTCATGTGTGTAGATCATAGAGATCTCAATAAGGCAAGCCCTAAGGGTAATTTCCCTTTGCCCCATATTGACACTTTGGTTGACAACACCGCGAGACATTTGTGGTTCTCTTTCATGGATGGTTTCTAAGGGTACAACCAAATACAAATGCATCATGACAATATGGAGAAAACCATGTTTGTGATCATGTGGGGGAAATTCTGTTACAAGGTAATGCCCTTTGGGTTGAAGAATGCCGAAGCAACCTATCAAAGAGCCATGGTAACCTTTTTTCACGACATGATGCACAAGGGAATCGAGGTATATGTGGATAATATGATTGTCAAGTCTCGAACTGAAGAAGAGCATATCCAAAACTTGAGGAAGCTCTTCCAAAGATTGAGAAAGTATCAGTTAAAGCTCAACTAGGCTAAGTGCACTTTCACCGTTACGTCCAGTAAGCTCCTAGGCTTTGTGGTTAGTCGAAAAAAGATCGAGATTGACCTCGAAAAAGTGAAATCCATCCAAAATGTTCCACCACCTCAGACCCCGACAACGCCGAAAAGGTTTCTTGGGAAGGTTGAACTATATATCTCGTTTCATCTCTCAATTGACCAACAAGTGTGACCCTGTCTTTAGATTGCTTTAGAATAACAATCCGAGGTATGGGATGAAGAGTACCAAGAGGCTCTAGACAAGATCAAGAAGTATTTGACTAATTATACAATTCTAGTAGCGCTGGTACCAGATAGACCGTTGATCTTGTACTTGACAGTCTTTGAGAACTCAATGGGCTATATTTTGGGGCAACATGATGAGTCTGGGAAGAAAGAAAAGGCGGTATACTATTTGAGCAAGAAGTTCACCGATTGTGAAATACGGTACCCACCAATTCAAAAATTATGTTGTGCTCTAGTGTGGACTACCAAAAGGCTCAGGCAGTACATGTTGTATCATACCACTTGGTTGATATCCAAGTTGGATCCGTTGAAGTTCTTAATGGAAGCACCTGTACTAAACGAGAGGATAGCTCATTGCTAGATGCTGTTGTCCAAATTTGACATACTATACATGAGTCAAAAAGTAATAAAAGGAAGTGTTATAGCAGATTTCCTAGCAAGCCGCGCTTCGGATGAGTATGAGTCTTTGAACTTTACTTTCCCTGATGAAGACTTGATGTGCATAATTGTCAAAGAGAAGGCTACTTTGGAGTTTGAGTCATGGAAGCTCTATTTTGATGGAGCATTCGATGCTCTAGGCTATGGGATTAGGGCAATGCTAATTTCTCCAAAAAATATCTATTATCCCTTTACAAGTAGATTAGAATTCTTTTGTACCAGCAATATAGCCGAGTACGAGGCTTCTGTTATGGGCTTGCGTGTAGCAATTGAAAGGAAGGTTAAAGTGCTTCAAGTCTTCTGAGATTCATCTTTGGTAATTTATCAGCTTCGGAAAGAATGGGAAAGAATAGACCAGAAGTTTGTCAAGTACTATGATTTGATCCAATAGTTAGCCAAAAGCTTTGAGAAGATCAGTTTCACCTACCTTCTGAGGGAAGACAATCAAATGGCTGATGCTTTGGAAACGTTGGCCACCATGTTTGAAGCAGGCGTCGAGGTAGAAATGAAGCCAATTGAGATGTAAATTTTTGAAATACCGACCCATTACTATAGTTTGGAAGAGGAAACGGATGGCAACTCATGGTACTATGATATTCTTCAGTATATCAAGTTCTGAATCTACCCTAGAGAGGCCAATAAGAATGATAAAAGAACCATTAGAAAAATGACTGCGGGATATTTTCTAGACGGAGAGGTCTTATACAAAAGGGGAAAAGACCAAATACTACTGAGGTGTGTCAATGCTCAAGAAGCTAAAAGCATCCTAGCCGAAGTACATGATGAATTATGCGGGACGCATGCCAATGGATTCTCGATGGCCCAAAAAATCATGAGATATGGGTTCTTTTGTTCAACCATGGAAGGGGATTGTATTAACTATGCAAAGAAATGCCATAAACGTCAGATATATGCCGACAAGATCCATTCTCCCTCGCTACCCCTACATACTATGAATTCGCCATAGTCGTTCGCTGTGTGGGGAATGGGTGTCATTGGATAGATCCATCCAAAAGTATCCAATAGACATCGTTTATACTGGCTGTCATTGGTTACTTCACTAAATAGGTGGAAGCAGCCTCATACGCCAGTATCACAAGAGCAAGAGTTTACAAGTTCTTGAAGAAAGAGATCATTTGTCACTATGGTTTGCTGGAAATGATTATTATCAATAACACTTCCAACCTAAAAAACAAGATGATAGCTGAGGTATGCAAGAAATTCAAAATAACGCACCATAATTCCACTACTTATCGTCCCAAGATGAACGGAGCGGTAGAAGCAGCAAACAAGAACACCAAGAAGATCATATCAAAGATCACAAACACCTTCAAGTTCTAGCATGAAAAGTTGCCATTTGCTCTATTTGCCCGCCGAATGTCAATACGTACTTCAACAGGGGCAACACCATACTCATTGGTCTATGGCACGGAGGCAGTGCTACCTATTGAGGTAGAGATTCCATCGCTTCGAATTCTAAATGAGGTAAGGATGGAAAAAGCTGAATGGGTACAAGCTCGATTTGACTAGCTAAATCTCATTGAGGAAAAAAGGCTGAAAGCCATTTGCCATGGTCAGATGTACCAGAAGAGAATGATGCGAGCTTACGATAAGAAGGTTCACCCAAAAGAATTCTATGAGGGGGATCTAGTGCTTAGAAGAATCTTATCGACTCAAAGGTATTCTCGTGGGAAGTGGATGCCTAATTGGGAAGGACCTTATGTTGTCAAGAAGGTCTTTTTCGAAGGAGCGTTGATCTTAATAGAGATGGACGATAATGAGTTGAGTAATCCACTAAACTCAAATTTCAATCAAGAAATACTATGCGTAAAGACAACATGGAAACAAAATAAAAATAAAAAAGAGAAAAGAGCTTCCGCTTTCGTGATTGGCCCATTGTCACGGTTGTCCATCCCACCTACCTCACTCATGGGCGCTCATCATGAAATTGGGTAGTCAAAGGGTCACTCTAATACCACTTGTCACAGGACCATTACGTCTTTTGGGAAGAGGGTAATGGCCTCGTGACAAGTGGTATCAGAGCGACCCTTTGACTGCCTAATTCATGTCGAGTGCTTATGAGTGGGGTAGGCAGGGTGGAAAACTGTGACAATTGACCAATCATGAGAGCGGAAGCTCGTGTAGATGGCGTCACAAGCTTGAGTGAAGGAGAATGTCACGCCTGAGAAGAGGCGGGGTCATTAATCCCACATCGGAAAGGAAAATATTGGTCTTGGGATATATAAGCAGTGGCACTGCACATCCTATTAGACATGTCTTTTGGGAAAAAGAAAAAAAGAAAAAGAGAAAAGAAAAAACAACAAAGGAAAAAGAAAAAGAAGAAGAAACAAAAAGGGGGTTCAAAATGAAAACCCAGGAAAATGGCGTCTTAAAACCAATGGAGGATTTAAGTCAAAAACCCAAAAAGGGTAGCTTAGATCAATTTTGGAAATTCGGCATCTGACAAATAGACCTTCTTAGGTGGGTGTCAAGGATTTCAGTGAAGTATTTCTGGCAAGGGATCTACTTTGGTCGGTGGGTTTTCGCATCATTCGTACAGTGGATGACTGGTATATTGCATCATATTTCGTTTTCCTTTCCTTTCATGTTTGCCATGACCTTTGTAAATCACTTTGAACTTTCAAAATATTAATGAAGTATTATTTTGTACCTTCTCTTACCTCTTTCTACAAGCATTCTACAAGTAGGTTGATATAGATTTATGAAAAGCAAAAGATTTATGAAAAGCATCCCTGTGTTAGGAGCATGCTAACTTATACAATCATAGCATGCTAACTCATACTCATAGCTCAAGGATTTCAAGCAAAGGATTTCAAACTTGCAACTTCAAGATTTTAGAGCGAAGGAGGCAAATACTCATAGCTCATGGATTTCAAGCGAAGGACTTCAAACTCACAATATAAAGATTTCAGAATGAAGGAGACAGATACTTATAGCTCAAGGATTTCAGACAAAGGATTTCAAACTCGCAGCATCAGGATGTCAACTAAAGGGCAGATACATGCAATCTAAAGTTCTAACTTCTTTTTGGGGACATGCGCTAGAAACAACTGCTTTTACACTAAATCGTGTTCCATCTAAATTAGTTCAAAAGACACCATATGAGTTATGGACTGGGAAGCATCCTAGTATGTCTTTTTATGAAAATTTGGGGATGCGAAGTTTATGTTAAACATCAGATGTCTAACCTTTTAAGTGCAGGTAGTACAAGAAGTTATGTTAAGGGTGAACTAAGAGAAGGCTTCAACTGTTAGGATATGAGAATAGGTCGAGGTAAGAAGGGTGAGGACCACATCATAATTCAAGCTTGTCATAGAAAAGTAAGCGGATTGCAAAGACGAAATGATCTCAAGGTGAAAACCCGAAAATGCGTTTAATAAAAAAGAAAAAGAAAAAAGAAAAAGAAAAAAAGAGAAAAAAGAAGAAAAAGAAAAAAGAAAAAAAGGAGAAAAAGGAAAAGAAGAGAAAAAATCAAGTGAAAACCCGAAAAGGCGCTTTGAGAAAAACAAATCTAAAGTGAAAACCTATAAAGGCGTTTTAGAACAAAAGATTCGAAAGTTTGAAAGGAAAAAGCTAATGGTTGAACCCAAATATGAGATAAAGTATCGTCACTGCAAAGATCAATAAGAAGAAGGAAGTAAAGAGAAGGTCGAGAAAGATCGACCATGAAAGTGAAGGCGTTTAAACAACATTTAGTTTTCGCAATTCATGCATAATACTCAGTTAGGCATCCCTGTGTTAGGAGCATGCTAACTTATACAATCATAGCATGCTAACTCATACTCATAGCTCAAGGATTTCAAGCAAAGGATTTCAAACTTGCAACTTCAAGATTTTAGAGCGGAGGAGGCAAATACTCATAGCTCATGGATTTCAAGCGAAGGACTTCAAACTCACAATATAAAGATTTCAGAATGAAGGAGACAGATACTTATAGCTCAAGGATTTCAGACAAAGGATTTCAAACTCGCAGCATCAGGATGTCAAGGCGAAAGGGGCAGATACATGCAACTAAAGGACTACAGAGTGAAGAGTTTTATATAGGAAAAACTCATAGCTCCTGATTTCAGGAAGAGGAGGTGTGAACAATTCAATATATGAGGAACTCGCAGCTCGGAATCTTCAGATAAGGAAGTCGGATAAATCAGTGCTTATGGTATTTGTTTTATTTTTGTTCTACAAAGATAAGCAAAGAGAGGCAGCTGTACTCACTAATTTTATCCTGGTGTTAACCCATTTTTATATTTTACAATAAAGGGCTTCGTTTCTCTACTTTGTCTATTTCATTAAGTATGTATCGTTAAAGCTAAAAGAAACAACAAGGATTACTAGTATTACAATTAAGTACTATTAATTTTGAAGTTTGGTTTTGTTATTACGTATTAGTATATCCTTATATAATACTATTTATCATTAGTATCATCTTTTTATTGCCACATTATTATTATTAGTATTAGTATTATGGTATATAATTTAAATTGAACCCCAAAAAAACTTAGTTAAATAAATGTAACCCAATTAAATTAATAAAAGCCCAAGTTCATACCAGTCCATTAAAACATAGTCCATTTACAAACATTAAAAAACCCAAAATATGATACATATGTACATAAGGTCCGTTATAGGCCCAGATATTAAAACCCTAATCCATTTTTGCTTCTTGAGCAGCCGTTTTCCCATGTTAGATATGCAATGATCTGACGGTCCAGATCAAGATCGTTCGAGTGATGCATGGAATTCACGCCCTTGGCCAGATGATGCCTCAACTATTCATGCGCCGCACGCGCGATGTTTTAGCTCTTTCACTTGTGCGTGCGCCATACGCCAACCGATTCATTTCACAGATAACCCCACGGGCATCTGTTGCTCTTCTTGCTTCATCTCCACGCTGGCAGAGATCCAATGGCCACCAAAGATCCTTGCTCCCAAAGCAGATTCTCCCTCTGGTCCCCTCCTCCTTTCGTTCAACCATGACGTGCAAGGGAGCACAAAGAATGGTGTCAGAGAGGTTCGTGCACTACTGCGTTGCGCCTGGTTGCCATCCTCCCCTCAAGCCGTTGATAACATGCAAGAATCAAGAGGGATTAAGGGACAAGCCAACAATTTCAGAGAAATGCAACGAAATAGCAGATTGACAGAAGGCAACCAATAGGATTATTAGGATTTTATTTTCTATTTTTCTAAATACATGTATAATCAGGGTATATATAAAAAAACCCTAGCATTTGTAAAGGGATCAACTTTGGAAAAATTTAAGCAGTAGAGAACAGAAGAAAAAGTTCAGAGGTATCTCGTCTCCTTTCTTTCCATTTCAAATCATCATCACAAAAAACATAGAGTATTAGGGTTTAGATTTTACCTTTTTCGGTTTGACTCCCTCGCGTCGTTTACTCTCCCTCGTCGGTGATAAGCCTACCATCCTCCTCGATGTCGTGCATGGTGAAACGGTAAAGAGGCAGACGGGAAAAAAGGGGATTGATTTACACTTTAGATCTGGGTTTTGAGATTTTGTTGTCACTAAAAAAATGGGTTTTTGGTTTCTTGATTTCAAAAATGAAAAGGGGCTTTATCCTTTTTTAGATCTGAGGTCAGATATGGTTTTAGATGGAGAAAGTGAGGGTTTTCTGAGGTTTTGAGGTGTACCGGCGCCGGCTACCGGCAGCTGGTGCTGCGGGGTACGACGGTCGACCGTCGAAATCTGGAGATGGTGGTGGTTTTTCTGGGTTCTCAGATGAACACACGGCGGCAAGGATGGACACCACGGCAGTGTTCATTCGAATTTCAGAGAAAAGGGAAGAACGAGAGGATTATCGATTTTTTGAATGTTTTTTTTTATTTTCGGCAAAAACAACGTGAATTTATACTTGTTTTAAAAAACAAATGGGTTATTTTCTTTTTAAATCCCTCCACGTTTTCGTTACCGTGCCTGCGGTCCTTCCGCCTTTATAAACCACAGCCGTAGTCCCTGGAATTTTTAAAATCTTTGTTGTTTCGCCCCTGTCTTCATGCATTTTATATTTCTGCTCTGTAATTTATTATCTTTTTTATTTTCAGCCCTATATAATGTTTATATTTTTTATTTTTTGCCTTATTATGATATATATGTGTATGATGCAACCTTGGTGTGTGTATATTTGTATAATATATAGTTTTTATATGTATATACTACATGTTTTTTGTATATTATATAATATATAGGTTTTATAAGTATACACTATATGTTTTTATATATTATATTATATAGTTTTCATGTATATATGTGCTACGTGTATATTTACTATAATATATAGTTTTTTATATTTAATATATGATTTATAGTATATATTTATATGTATTTACATAATCTATAGCTTTTGTACATATATATACGCGTGGTCACTGCCAAACTTATATATAAATATGTATTTGGTATATATACATAATATTTGGTTTATACATTTATTTATATAGCATGCTTTATATATATTAACATAGTTTGGGAATCATGTATAGGTAGCTACTGCCATGTTTTTTACATATGTATATATGTTTGCGGTACGTATTTGACATGTGGATCGTTTATCATGTCTCATTTATGTTTATACCATGTTGTTATATCTTGCATCCGGAATGTTAACTGTCCATGCGGTGCCCTTTTATTCGACAGTAAGCGCGGCTAGTACCAGTCGTAGTGGTGGTGGTTTTGTCGTTTACTCTTGAATAACGGGCCCTTAAAATCTACTCGCATGTATAACCGAACTTTAATTTGATCGTCACTTTAACTCGTAAAATTTAATATTAACAAAGCAGTAATTAATTTGGTACCGATTTTGGGGCATGGTGGGGGTGCGAGACCTTTCCCACTCGTAACCGTCTCCCGAACCCAGAATCTCTAGTTTTATTTTAGGTGTCTGGTCTACCTAATCCAAGTGACCAGTAGTGACTCCAAGTCTTTTATTTCCAAAATGCGAATTTTAAAATAAAATCCCTTTCAAATAAATATTTTTCAAAAAGTGGGATACCATGAACCATTTAAATGGATAATTTTTCAAAAAACGTCGCTATAGTCCTTCATCATTATTTGAATTTAATATACCTACATCATCATCAACACAAGAATCCTCCCTCGGAAGGGGGTTATTATCGAAAACAACACGAATAGACTTTTCAACTTCTAGAGTAATTTTATTAAACACAGGATAAGCTTTAGAGCTTAGAGAATAATCAAGAAAAATTACTTCATCACTTTTTGCATCAAATTTGCCAATATTATCTTTTCCATTGTTCAAAACAAGACATTTACATCTAAAATTATGAAAATAGCTAATGTTAGACTTTTGTTTTTAAAAATCTCATAATGTATTTTCTTTAAAAGATGCTTAATCATTGCTCAATTGATAATATAACAAGCGGTATTTGTGGCTTTCGCCCAAAAATACTTAGGCATATTATTTTCACAAAGCATACTCCTACCCATTTATTCTAAAGTTCTATTTTTCCTCTCAACTACCCCATTTTGTTTAGGAGTATGAGGAGCTAAAAACTTGTGCCTAATTCCATTTGAGTTGGAAAACTCATCAAAACCAAGATTTTGAAATTCGGTTCAATGGTCACTTTTCACATTTGAAATTGAGTAACCTACATCGTTTTTGTTTGCTTTTGAAAATGCGATGAACTTTTATGAAGAAAACCCAAGTTAACCTAGAATAGTCATCTACCAAGACAAAAGCATATTGTTTTCCACTCAAGCTCATAGCCCTAATAGACCCAAAGAGATCAATATGAATCAATTGTAATATTCTACTAGTTGATACATCATTAATAGGTTTAAAAGAAATTCTTCTATGTTTTCCTTCAACACAAGCATCACAAACTTTATCTAAATCAAATTTGATTTTAGGCAAACCTTTTACTAAATCCTTTGAAACCAAATTTTGTAAAATACTCTTGCTAGCATGTCCTAAATTCTATGCCACAACCATGAATCATGCTCATTTTTAACAACTAAGAATACATTGGATTTTCTAATATTATCTAAATGTATCGTATAAATGTTGCCTATCCTATGACTAATAAGCATGGTCACATTTGATGCAATGTCAACAATTTTGCAACCATTAGACTAAAAAAGTATCCTTTATCACATAATTGACTAATGCTTAAAAGATTAAACTTAAGATCGTTAACATAATGAACATTTTCAACATGGATAGAAGAATTGTTACCGATAGAACCAATTCCTTCAACGTGGCCTTTGGAGTTGTCACCAAATGTTACTACTGTTGGAGTATGCCCAAAGACCAATCATGAGATGACTGTAAAAGACATACTTATTTTATCTTGTTTATTAATATAAAACCATTATTATTATTTCAGTCTTATTCTGTGCATCTATAAATAAACTGAATTATAATAAAGTTCTTAGAATAATATAGTTATTCTTGAATGTCCTTAGTCGAGAATTATTGTGGGAATGGACAAAAACAATGTATTAAGACTAATATGTAGTTGATTGATGACAAAGTGTTGTCATTGACGTGGAGATGTAAAAATCAATACATAAGTATGTGTTAGAGAACAACATACTAGACTGACCCGCTATGAGCATGTTTCTTGGATTATTATGTGACAGTCACAACATTGATCCTCAGATTTGAGATCATCATTATTTCAACATCGTGAGTGACATATTTTGATACGGTCAAACGTGTGTCGTAACTGACTACACTATAAAGACTGATTTTGGATATGTCACAACCTATGTAGCAGAATATGGTTGATCAAGATAGGATTTGTCCCTCCTACATAATATGAGTAATATCATAGGCCACTTGATTGAGTGAGACTAGAAAATGCATGGTCATGCTCGAATAAATTGATATGAGGTATCATAGTTATTCATTTATAATAGTATACTCAAGATATCAAGAAATATTAGATGGACTATACAAGTGTGACTAATCCATAACTTGTGCTCGATCTAGATATGTGGACAAAAGGACGAAATACATAAAAGAAGTTAATCACGGAAAATATTAAATCAAACCACGACTTCATGTAACTTAGGTAGCAATGATGTATTGCTAGAGGCCACTCATTGCTTGTAATATTAGAATTATTCTAGATATTACTGGTAACGTTACATGAACCTACAAGGGTCACATCCTATGATTGAAAAGAACAAATATCGACTAGATAGCATGTGTACAAACTTGTTGTACACGTAATTAGTGAGAAACCGAAATTGTTATAATTATTGTAATTATGGATAATTTTGTTTTTATATATATGTTAATATTTGATAAGTTATTGTAATTATCAAATACTATTAATATAAATACATATATCTAAAAGAAACCTAATTAAAGTAGAATCAGATTCTACTTTAATTATATTCGGATAAATATAATGTATATTTAAAGAATCCGAATTTAATTAGAATTAGGGTTTTAAATGCTATATAAAGGCATGAGGTCAGCAGCCAATGGTATGCTTTTCGAAAAACCTCTCTAACAGTTAGAGAAGAGAAAATATTGTTCGTTTTATTTGGATGGACTGCGTAGAGGTCAGAGCGCTGCTGTGACAATTCGGATTCGTTTTGGATTCTCCTATACTCTTTGCGCATTTCCAGATTTATTGAGGTAACGTTTCATCATTTATCACACCGAATTCATCCCTTGTACATGGATCACTGGTGGATTATGTCGAATAATTTTTTTGCTACGCCAAGTGGTGTAGTGGTATCAGAGCCACTTGTACGATACGAATTCAGACTTAAATACTTGGATGATGCTTTTGTATGAGATGCATGTTATTAGATTAGGGTTTATTCAATTTTTGACAAATATATGATATTTTCATGCTTTAGATCGATTCATGCCTAATCTGAATAAATTAAATTGATTGTTCCAAGTGATTAAAGAGTTAGTCACAATTCTGTTTGGGTTTCAGTTGTTAAGCGTTAACATATGTGGGTGATAATTATATTTTAGACTAATAGCTAGTTTATGGATCACGTGTGGGGAAAGTAACAAAGAGTTGTTCAATTATAAACCTCGTGGTTTTTACACAGCTGTGGGGTTGTTGGACCCCCGCAAGGGGCTCTGCCTCTTGACCCCTACGTAGGGACAATCTCATAAGACCTCAATAATATACCGCGTCATTGTTATATCTGATATGCACGGTGTTTGAAACGCATGGTTATATCCCAATAGCCTATTTACTTTTGTTTTATATAAATACGGCTTGCATGTCGCGCTTTTCTTTCTTCTATTGTAATTCTCTTCTCATATTACTCCCTTGTATATAAAACGAGTTTATGAAAAATTGTAATATTTGCGGAGAAAACATGGACCAAAGGAGCAGAATGATGGGCCGATCAAAGGTGGATTAGGTGCTTGAGAAGTAAGTTATATCCTTAGTATTTTGGTTCTCACAATGGCTTGGGATGGGCTACCTTGGTTTTACGGGCTATAACTATTGCACTTATATTTACTACTTTACATGTATGTGATACAATGTATGTTTTAGCATGATGGTAACTGATTAGATCATAGTGAAATGGTGAGATTAATTTAACAAAAAAACCCTCCATATTTAATTGAAATATTCATCCAATATTAGCTCTCGTTAAAACCTCGATCGGTACTATTGTTACACCCCATGGCGCAACGGAAAAATTATCTGGCAATTACCACTAGAGATCCATGTACAATGAACGAATCGGGGTGAATAAGGGTGAAGAATTACCTGTTTAAAATCTGTAATTCTGAATTTGAGGAGATAGATATTCAATCATGATTTCACGATGTCGATTCTTAAGCCGCAACAATAACGCTCCGACCTCTACGTAGTTCACCTAGTTGAAACGAGTATATAAAAACTCTCTAAACCATTTAGAAGGGAACGAGCATATAAAAACTCTCTAAACTATTTAGAGGGTTTTTCCAAAAATAATTAATGACTGCTAGATCTCTCATGCCTTTATATAGCCTTTGTAATCCTAATTCAACTCAGATTAGGATTTCAATATATATATATATATATTAAATATATATAATCCCAATTTAACTTTAATTAGGATTTTAATATATATATTAAATATATATATAATCCCAAATTCAACTTAAATAGGATTTCAATATATATATATATTAAATATATAATCCAATTCAACTTAATTAGATTTTTAATATATATATATATATATTAAATATTTAATTCCAATTCAACTTTAATTAGGATTTCAATATATATATAATCTCAATTCAAATTTAATTAGGAATTCAATATATATATTAAATATATATAATCCCAATTCAACTTAACTAGGATTACAATATATATTGATTTAAATCGAATTATATTATTTATATATTAAAAAAGTCATAATTACAATAATTATTTTTCTTTTAATATTTACCCAATAGTTAAATTATATATATCAAATATATATTAATTTAACTAAATCCGTGTACAACAAATTTGTACATATATAATTCGTTTAATATATGCTCATTTCAACTGTGGGTGTGACCCTGTAGGTTCATGTAACGTTAGCAGTAAATATTAGAACATTTCTAATATTACAAACAATGAGTGACATCTAGCAATATGTCATTGTCACCTAAGTTACAAGAAATCATGATTCGACATAACCTTTTCGTGATTAACTCTATTTATGTATTACATCATTTTGTCCTTTATATCTAGATTGGACACAAGTCATGGAACAATCATACTTGTATAGTCCATCTAATGTTTCTTGATATCTTGAGTAGACTATTATAAACAAATAACTATGATATCTCATATCAACTTATTCGAGCATGGCCATGCATTTCTATTCTCACTCAATCAAGTGGCCTACGATATTACTCCTATTATGTAGGAGGGACAAATCCTATCTTGATCAACCATATTCCACTACATAGATTGTGACATATCCAATATCAGTCTTTATAGTGTAGTCAGTTACGAAACACGTTTGACCATATCAAAATATGCCACTCACGATGTTGAAATAATGATGGTCTCAAGTTTGAGGATCATACATTTAGTTATCACTATGAGCAATGTTGTGACTGTCACATAATAATCCAAGAAACATGCTCATAGCGGGTCAGTCTAGTATGTCTTCTCTAACACATAATTATGTATTGATTTTGACATCTCCATGTCAATGACAACACTTTGTCATCAATCAACTACATATTAGTCTTAATGCATTATTGTTGTCCATGCTCACAATAATACTCGACTAAGGATATTTTAGAATAACCATATTATTCTAAGGACTTTATTATAATTTAGTTTATTTATGCACGCAGAATTGCAACTGAAAATAATAATGGTAATGCCTCTTTATGAATAAACAAGGTAAAAAAATGTCATTTACAATAATCTTATGATTGGTCTTTGGGCATACTCTAACACTATCTTGGTTAAACGCGAAGAATAAACAAGTGATATTCATTGGTCGTAATATTGGTTAAACTAGGTTGTTCTAATAAGATTAGAAACCTAAAGGCATTAGATTTGGATAACCATGAGATGATTACAAACAATAGTTGTTCACCAAATATAGGAATTACATGAGATGTAATTAGCAAGTGTTGCTTACCTAAATAATTGAATTCTAGGAGTAAAGCCAAAGCTGACTTAGAATGAAATAAAATATGGATCCTTACCCACTAGAAATACTTTTAGTAAGTTTTTCAATTTTGAGGGTTTTTAATAGTGGGAATGCTATTACTTTATAAACATGATAAAAAGGTACTTATAAATCATATTTTATCGTTGTAGATTTATTATGGCAAATTTAAACTCATTATCATTCCGATCCGTCCTTGAGAAGGGCAAATTAAATGGCTTGAACTTCCTTGACTGGTTCTGCAATTTGAAGATTGTCCTCAAACAAGAACGGAAACTAACAGTCATCGAAGAACCTGTCCCTAAAATGCCAGCAGATGATGCCTCTAAAGATGAATGGAAGCCTTTGAAAACTACTCAAGTGACATGGTAGATGTCGGTTGTTTGATGCTTGCGGCCATGACCTCTGAGCTTCAAAAGCAATATGAGGACATGGTTCCCTATGAGATGGTTAAAAACCTCAAAGAATTATATGAGGGGCAAGCTCGTCAAGAGAGGTATGAGACCTAAAGGCTTTGTTTCGATGCAAAATGATTGAGAGAACTCTAGTGGGAACTCATGTTCTCAAAATGATAGGGTATATTTAGACCCTGGAAAAGTTGGGCTTCCCTCTAAGTGTTGAATTGGCTACTGATGTTATCCTGCAATCATTGCCAGATAGTTTTAATCAGTTTGTTCTTAATTTCAATATTAATGAAATTAACAAATCATTGCCTTAGTTGATTGTTATGTTAAGAACAACAGAAAACAACATGAAAAAGGTTGGCTGCAAACCTATTCTGATGGTCCGAAATGATAACAAAAAAAGAAAGCATAACACCAAAGCAAAGCCAAATCCCAACAAAGGAAAGGTTGCATTGAAACCCAAAGGAGGACTTGCAAAAGAAGGAAAGTGTTTCTATTGCAACAATGTTGGACATTGGAAGAGAAACTAGCTTGTCTATCTTGAGGACATCAAGAAGGCAAGAGAAAATAGACAGTCCAGATCAGGTATTTATGTTATTGATATTAATATATCAACATCTACTTCTTGGGTATTAGATACCGGTTGTGGTTCTCACATTTGTACTTCTGTACAAGGACTAAAAAGGAGTAAAAAATTGGCAAAACGGAGATGTGGAGTGGGAAATGGAGCAAGAGTTGCTGCATTAGCTATAGGAACATATACTTTGTCATTACCTAGTGGACTTGTTTTAGATTCAGAGGATTATTATTTCGTACCTAGTTTGACTAAAAACATTATTTCAATTTCTTATTTGGGCAAGATTCGTTTTGAGATTATTATTAAGAATAATAGTTGTTCTTTCTCCCTCAATAATGTTATTTATGGTACGACTCAATTAATCAATGGCCTTTATATCTTAGATCAAGATAATTCCATATATAACATAAACACGAAAATATCAAAAACAAATGACTCTAATCAAACTTATCTCTGGCATTCTCGCTTGGGTCATATAAGTGAGAAACACATATCAAAACTTCATAAAGATGGATTTTTGGATTCTTTTGTTTTCAAACAATTTGATATATGTGAACCTTGCTTAATAGGAAAAATGACCAAATCACCGTTTGACGGTAAAAATGAGCGAGCAAGTGATTTATTAGGTCTAATACATAGTGATATATGTGGACCGATGAAAACATAAGCAAGAGGAGGGTTTCAATACTTCATTACTTTTACTGACGACTTCAGTAGATATGGGTATGTTTACCTAATGCATCATAAATCTAAAGCCCTTGAAAAGCTCAAGGAATTTAAGAATGAAGTACAAAACCAACTAGTAAAGAGTATCAAAGCTCTTCGATCAGGTCGAAGAAGAGAATACTTAAGCCTATAGTTTGATGAACTTCTTAAAGGATATGGGATTATCTCACAACTTACACCTCCAAGTACTCCACAACACAATGAAGTCTCTGAAAGGAGAAATCGATCATTGTTAGACATGGTTTGGTCAATGATGAGTCATGCTAATCTTCTAACTTCTTTTTGGGGACATGCGCTAGAAACAACTTCTTTTACACTAAATCGTGTTCCATCTAAATTAGTTCAAAAGACACCATATGAGTTATGGACTGGGAAGCATCCTAGTATGTCTTTTTATGAAAATTTGGGGATGCGAAGTTTATGTTAAACATCAGATGTCTACAAAACTCGAACCTAAACCTCATAAATGTAATTTTTTGGGGTATCCTAAAGAAACTAAAGGATATTATTTCATCAATCCATCTGAGAACAAGGTGTTTGTTGCTCGAGCAAGAGTTTTCCTAGAGAGAGAATTTATTCTTGGAAAGGGGAGTGAGAGAAATATTGAACTTGAGAAAATTCAAGATCAACCATAGATCACTGAACCAGAGATTGAACAACAACAAGTTCCACAAATAGTTGAGGAACATCCAACCGTTCTTGAAACACAACCACTACGGAGATCTATGAGAGAACGCAATGCACCTGAGAGATATGGATTTCTTGTCATATTTCATGGAGATGTTCTCCTCATTGACCAAGATGAGCCTATGACTTATCAAGAAGCAGTGAAGAGCTCAGACTTTGAGAAATTGCTAGAAGCCATAAAATTCGAGATGGATTCCATGTCAGAAAACCAAGTATGGACTTTGGTTGACCCACTCAAAGGAATTAAGCCCATAGGGTGCAAATGGGTTTTCAAAAAGAAAACCTACATGGATGGCAATATACAAACATACAAAGGGCGATTGGTCGCTAAGGGATTTTTTCAAATTCATGGTATACACTATGATGAAACTTTTCCCCTGTTGCTATGTTTAAATCCATCCAGATATTGCTTGCAATAGCTGCATATTATGATTATGAAATCTGGCAAATGGATGTCAAAACCGCTTTCCTTAATGGAAAATTAGATGAGGATGTGTACATGACACAACCTGAGGGTTTTGTCGATCCAAAAGATGCCCGAAAAGCATGCAAGCTACAAAGATCCATTTATGGGTTGAAGTAAGTTTCTCGAAGTTGGAATTTTCATTTTAATGCGGAAATCAAGGAATTTGGTTTTATTAAAAATGAAGGTGAGCCATGTGTTTTCAAGAAAACTAGTGGGAGCACTGTCACATTCTTGGTATTTTATGTGGATGACATACTAATAATAGAAAATAACATACCTACCTTACCGTCTGTAAAGACTTGGTTAGGAAAATGTTTTTCTATGAAAGACTTGGGTGAAGCAACCTACATATTAGGAGTCAAGATCTATAGAGATAGATCAAGACGACTCCTAGAAATAAGTCAAAATACATACATAGATAAAGTACTGAAAAGATTCAGTATGGAAAAATCTAAAAGATGATTCTTACCTATGAGACATGGCATTTCGCTCTTGAAAGAAATATGTCCTTTAACACCTCAAGAGAGAGAACACATGAGTAAGATTCCATATGCTCCGGCCATTGGATCTATCATGTATGTCATGCTAGTACACGTCCGGATGTATCATATGTACTAAGTATGACAAGTCGATACCAAGTAGATCTCGGTGAAGGTCATTGGGTTACAGTAAAAAACATCCTTAAGTACTTAAGAAGAACTAAGGATACATTCCTTATGTATGGAGGTGAGAAAGAGCTAAGTATAAAAGGTTATACTAACGCAAGCTTCCAAACTGATAAGGATGATTCTCGATCGCAATCTGGTTTTGTGTTTTGCCCTAGTGGAGGTCCTGTAAGCTGGAAAAGTTCAAAGCAAGATACAGTAGCAGATTCTACGACAGAAGCTGAGTATATTGCAGCAAACGATGCTGCAAAAGAGGTTGTTTAGATCAAAAAGTTCATATCTAAACTAGGGGTCGTGCCTAGCATATCAAATGTTGTAGATCTACTTTGTGACAACAACAAAGCCATCGTACAAGCAAAAGAACCCAGATTTCACCAGCGATCCAAACACATACTTAAGCGTTACCATCTTATTCATGAAATCATTGATTGAAGGGATGTAGAAATATACAGAGTATCAATGGATGACAATATCGCCGATCCACTAACAAAGCCTCTGACACAACAGAAGCATGAGCGTCACACTAAGTCTCTTGTTATTAGATACATGAGTGATTAGTCTTAATGCTAGTGGGAGATTGTTGGAGTATGGCCAAAAACCAATCATGAGATGGTTGTAAAAGACATACATATTTTATCTTGTTTATTAATATAAAGTCATTATTATTATTTTAGTCTTATTTTGTACATCTATAAATAAACTGAATTATAATAAAGTCCTTAGAATAATATAGTTATTCTTGAATATCCTTAGTCGAGAATTATTGTGGGCATGGACAACAATAATGTATTAAGACTAATATGTAGTTGATTGATGACAAAGTGTTGTCATTGACATAGAGAGGTCAAAATCAATACATAAGTATGTGTTAGAGAACAACATACTAGACTGACCCGCTATGAGCGTGTTTCTTGGATTATTATGTGACAGTCACAGCATTGCTCATAGTGATAATTACATGTATGATCCTCAGACTTGAGATCATCATTATTTCAACATCGTGAGTGACATATTTTGATACGGTCAAACGTGTGTCGTAACTGACTACACTATAAAGACTGATATTGGATATGTCACAATCTATGTAGCGGAATATGGTTGATCAAGATAGGATTTTTCCCTCCTACATAATAGGAGTAATATCATAGGCCACTTGATTGAGTGAGACTAGAAAATGCATGGTCATGCTCGAATAAATTGATATGATATATCATAGTTATTCATTTATAATAGTCTACTCAAGATATCAAGAAATATTAGATGGACTATACAAGTGTGACTAATCCATGACTAGTGCCCGATCTAGATATAAGGACAAAATGATGAAATATATAAAAGAAGTTAATCACGGAAAAGGTTAAATCGGACCACGACTTAATGTAACTTAGGTAGCAATAATGTATTGCTAGATGCCACTCATTTCTTGTAATATTAGAATTGTTCTAGATATTATGCTAACGTTACATGAACCTATAAGGGTCACACCCTATAATTAAAACGAACAAATATCGACTAGATAGCATGTGTACAAACTTGTTGTGCACGAAATAAGTAAAAACCGAAATTATTTTGATTATTGGAATTATAGATAATTTCAGTTATATATATTTTAATACTAGATAATTAATGTAATTATCAGATACTATTAAAATATATGTATCCTTAAAGAAACATGATAGAAGTAGAATCAGATTCTACATATTTAATTATATTCGGATAAATATAATGTATATTTAAAGAATCTGAATTTAATTAGATTTAGGGTTTTAAATGATATATAAATGGATTCTCCTATACTCTCTGCAGATTTCCAGATTTATTGAGGTAACGTTTCATCCTTTATCACCCCAAATTCGTCCCTTGTACATGGATCACTAGTGGATTACGCCGGATAATTTTTTTGCTGCGCCATAGGGTGTACCAGCGTTTCCCAACAACTACTCCTCCACTTTTTGGCTTTATCTCTATGAACAATTCTTGTCACCGGTCATGTGTTTTGAGCTTCCACTATCAATGTACCATGAATTTGTACTTGAGTTTTGTGTCTTGTAGTAATGCTCCACCTACAAACATAGAATCAAGTCTTATTTTTGGTACCCAAATTTTTTGGGGTCCATGAGTATTAGCTCCCAAAACTTTAGTCCTCTTTACGATCTATTGTTCAATTAAAAATTACCTTTAGAAGTTATGAGTCATTTGGGAATCCAAATGCTCTTAAAATTTTGAACTTTAAAGATTCTATGGAGACCTCTATGTTTGTATCCATCAAAGTTCTTTCTAACATATTGGGGTTTTGAATTTCCACCTTTCTCAAAACTTTTTGTCTCAACTTTGTTAAAAGAAGCTTTAAGATTATCAAGTTCCTTTTGATGGTCATCATGGACCCTTGAAAGTACAAGTCGTGATTTTTCTTTTTTAATTAATTTAATTTGTCTTGCATTTTCTAAAATTTACTTTCAATTTCCTTATTAGTTTTGGAAAAAAGTCATTTTCATTTTTCAATTTCAAAATGATTTTCTTTTTTTAAATTGACTCTTCAAACTCCAAATCTAATTCATCACATGTCTCTTGCAATTCATCAAACGTATAGTCAATTGAAATAGACGAATTAGAGGTTACCTTAGAGTCATCTTTTATTGCCATGAAACAAAAGTTGGATACTTCTTGCTCTTCTTTATTACATGAGTCTTCATCACTCCATGTAGCCATATGATCTTTGTGCTTCTTTTTTTCAAAGCTCTTCTTCTTCAACTGGGGAAAATCAAACTGGATGTGTCTCGACTTTTTGCACTCATAGCAAATGATGAGATATTTCTCTTTGGTTTCATTCTTGAAGCCCGCTTTTCTTTGAAATCTTCTTCTTTGGTTGGCCCTCATTAATATTTTGAACCTTTTTGCAAACATGGTCATTTCCTCATCTTCTTCTCCACTATAATCACTATCTTCTTTTTGTTGATTTGAGGGCAACTCCAAATTTCTTCTTCTCCATTTCCTTATTCTTTTCTTTCTTCCCTTTTGACATCATCTTATGCGTAAGTAAGGAACCGATAAGCTCATCTAATTTGAGATTTTTGAGGTTCTTTGCTTCAATGATTATCGTCTTCTTTGAATCCCATGAATCATGAAGATAGTAGATCATCTACCTCATGAGTTTATCTTCCGATATCATGTCTCCATAGACCTTTAGTCCAATCACAATTACGGAGAATCGATTAGACATGGATTTGATGTCTTCATCGGGGTTCATCTTGAAGTTCTTGTAGTTGAGGCTGAGAAGCCCAATTTTGGTCTCCTTCACTTTGTTGGTTCCTTCATGTGTCGCTTCAAGCTTGTCCCAATTCTCATTGTCATTGGAACATGATGACGCCCTTCAATATTCGTCCGGGCCAAGAGCACAAAATAGAAAATGCATCGCCTTGGCATTTGTAGAGAATTGCTTGTTTTCATCATTGCTCCAAGTCTCCATGCCACTATTTGTTGTGGTGTAACCATTCATGATGATCTTCCATGAATCAAGATCATAAGATTGAATGAATAACTTCATTCTATTCTTCCAATATGCGTAGTTGGATCTATTGAAGAAATAAGGCTTGCTGGTGGGTTGTGAATCTCCCCAAGCTTCAAAAGTGGAAGAGGAAGCCATGGGTAACTTTGTAGATGATTGTACACTTCTTGGATCTTCTCAAGAGGTTGTAATACCTTCAAATGAGAAAAACTCCAATATCAATTGTTGAGTGTAACAATCTATTAAGGGTAAACTACCGTAATGCTCACTTACGTTTGGGTTGTGTACACTTCTCCTCACTGATTTTAGAAATTGAATTTTATGCTCATTTACGTTCTCGGGGTGTAAACTTATCCTCACTGAAACGTTTTTCACTGTTAACATTTAACGGAAGCTGATTTGGCAGATTAAAGGTTAATTAATAAAAGGCTTAATACCCAAATAGGTGCCCAAACTATGCTTGTACATCACTTTTGGTGCCTAAACTATTTTTAGCTCTAAATAGGTGCCTAAAGTTTCAATTTTGGTCATTTTAGGTGCCTAACCATTAATAAAAATTCGTTAGCCAATTAAATTATGACAAGTGACATGTTTTAAATTTTTAATTTCTTTTAATTAATTTTTAAATAAAATTCAAAATTTATTTTTCTAAAAAAATTGACAGTTTTAAATCTTTACAAAACAATCCCAAAACCCCAAATTACCATCATTTTTGCCGTTTACTACCTCACCGGAGAACACCACTATCGTCGCCGGACCACCACAACCGTTTCCCCCAACCACCCATCGCTGATAACCAACGGTAGGTGTGCTGACGACCTTCTTTCACGATTTTGGCTTCTTTTGATGTTAAGAAGTTGACCGACACACCTACTGCCGTTTACCGACGATGGGTGGTTGGGGGAAACAATCTTGGTAGTATGGTGGCGGATACAGGGGCGGCGACGTAACCATCGGCGGTGGATTCTGTTGGGGAAGTTAGGGATTTTGAATTTGGGGCCATTTTGTGAGTTTTGGAAAATTTAGGGTTTTTTATACAAAAATTAAGTTAAAAATAAATTAAATTAAAAAAAGAAATAAAATAAAAAATTATTTTTAATAAAAATAACGATAGTTAACGGTTAGGCATCTAAAATGACCAAAATTGAAACTTTAGGCACCTATTTAGAGCTAAAAATAGTTTAGGCACCAAAAGTGATCCACAAGCATAGTTTGGGCACCTATTTGGGTATTAAGCCTTTTATTAATTAACCTTTAATCTCCCAAATCAACTTCCCGTTAAATGTTAACGGTGAAAACATTTCAATAGGGATAAGTTTACATCCCAAAAACATAAATGAGTATTTTAAAATCAGTGAGCAAAAGTGTACACAACTCAAACGTAAGTGAGGATTACGGTAGTTTACCCATCTATTAAATATAGCCAAGAGATGGGTGAATTGAAATTTTAAAGAAATATGGAAAATAATTACAAATAATGAAAATTGCAAGAAGATTTAGAGTAGTTGAAATCCCTCAATGGAGTCTACATTCACTACCTTATTTACCACACTAAGGATTTCAAAAATACAAATATTTGTCTTTCCTTTAGGATAATGAGTAACCTTACACAACTCAATAGACTTATACACCAAAGCCTATTAAATCATTTTCCAAAATTAAATACAAAGAAGCAAACTTAGAAAATCCTTACAAGAAATGTGTTTGCAAAGTTTAATCTCTCTCACACACCCAACAAAACACTAGCAAATGAATTACAATGAAGAATAAGACTAGTGTTTACAAGAAAGATGGGAAATTGAGAACAAATTGGATTTTAATTACTTGAATGTTTGGATTGGCTTTCTTGATGCTTCATTACTTTTTGGAGACCCCTTTTATATGTTCTTGATCTTTTCTAAACATTAAGATTTTGGAGGGAGTTTGGAGCCATTAAGATCGAGCATTAAATTCTCACTTGCACAGAGGTTACAAAACCTTGGGGGGTTTCATAGGGAAAACTAGTTGTTAAATGGCATGGTTTTGAAACCATGCATAGGGGTTTCGAAACCTGGTGAAAGATTCCGAAACCTTGTATGGGAGTATTGAAACCTTTTGCCTAGGTATGGATTTCAGACCTTTCTACCCAAAAGGTTTCGAAACCTCCTAGAGCGGGTTTCGAAACCTCTAGTGAAAAACTTAATATTTAACTTTTGGTTGACTTTTAAAGATGTATACAATATGAGTATTAAGTCAAACATTTTAGAAAACATTTGTTAAGTCAAAAATGTGTTTTTTATAAATTTGAATAGAATATTTTAAGTTTAATTCTTTTACAAATGGAGTTAGGTTGGTGAGGATGTTGAATATCATATTTTATACTCGTGTGAGGTTTTTCGAGAAGTTTGGTTGCTGTTTTTCCAATGGTCGGATGTCTCGGTGGTTCTCCCTACAACCCTGCTCGAATTTTTACATCAAGGTGCTCATGGTTTTTTATATGAACATTAAAGAGATGGCGGATTGTTGGTTGTCTTGCCGTGATATGGTCCTCCTGGTTAGCAGTATTTTAGCAATGTTTTCGGGACCTTTAGGGGTTTTGAATTCTAATGAGGCGAAGGTTTGGGCAATTAAAGTGGCTTTGTACATGGTGGTGGCCTCTAAATGGTGTACATGATTCTCCCTTATCATCGAATCAGATTCAAGGGTAGCAGTGGTTGGGTGTTGCATAAGGATCAACGACCATGGATATTGTGGCAATGCTTCCAAGCTATAGATAAGGCATGTGCTTCGTTTGATTGTATTTTTTAATATTATCTTTAGAGAGACGAATGACATGGATGACACATTGACGAAAGGTGGCGTTGATCAAATTTCTTGACTTAAGCTTGTTTTATGACTGTGGGGTAGCACGTTGTTGCTTTGGTCTTTGTCTCGGAGAGGACGAGGGTTTTTGTCATTATTTAAGGGTGAGGGGCCTCATTTTCTTGTTTGACATTTGTTTTTGTTTTGATCTTGTAACTTCACCTTAACATGTTGCACTCTTTTTCTTCCATTAAGATTAGTTGATTTTTTTAATAAAGCTCATATTAAAGGCCTGGTATGATTTGCTCTAATAAAAATCATACTCTTTCTAATTTGCTCATGTTATATTAAAAAGTTATTGTTTTATTATAAAAAATAGTATAACGTTATATATATATATATATATATATATATATATATATATAAAGTTCATGTTATAAAAAAATATTATATTAAATTTTATTATTTTTATTAGAAAAACTTCTCAACATGTTATTATTTTAGGGTTTAGGGTAAAACTAAATGTGTATTTGGTTCGCGGAAAAGATTATTATAGAGTTAATAATATTTTCTAGAATTATTTATCCAAAAAATATTTTCCAAAATTGCATTGTTGTTCGGTTTGGGATGATTTTTTCAAGGAGTAATAATCTTTGTCCAAGAGTGACATTTTTCCCTTCAAATTTGGGCTCCATTTTCTTAGGTATTACACAATTCCTTCTCCTTTGGACAATATTGGCCTTAAGACAATGATCTTTGTTGCGCTTTTAATTAGGTGACTAATTATTTTTTGTGTAAATTTATTAAATATTTTTATTTAATATTATTTATATATATAAATGATGTTACATAGATTTAAATAATATTGTAATATTTAATATATTTTGATTAATATTATATTTATGATATTTCTAGGATTATAGGCTGAGATTGCATGTTGCTTGAGAGTGAACGAGTTAAGAGTTTATGTTATTAATTTTTATCTTTGATTTTATAAGATGTTTTTCATCTTAAAAATTTAGTAGGCTAATTTATATTTATCACTATTTTAAGATTTTTTTAATTATTTACTTTAATTTATTTGATAAATTATTAAAAGTAATAAAAAATAAAAATTCAAACATATTAAACATTTAGCATTAGACAATTTAAAAAATGAATGAGGGTATGTAAATATAATGTATAGTTTTGAAAATTATTTAATATATTGATTATATTATAAATGTTTAATACTCAAATAAGTGCCTAATGTTGCGTGTAATAAGTGCTACGCAAATGTGCAAGTATACACGTCGCAAGTAATAAAGTGATACGAGTATCGTCTCCATAGGGATTGGTTTGAGCCACTTTGCTTAAGTTACTGCACTGTGAAAATAAAAACACAATTGATAATAGAGGTTTTAATTAACGAGAAAACTAAGAGCAATAAACTAAAAGAATAGATGAAATTAAAATAGAGTAAATAGGCCAGGTTATCGTGAGTTGAGGTGTGATAGCCGATTGGATCGTCTTGGTAAAAGAGTGCAAGGGCAACTCAGTTGTCGTGGCATCTTGCACAGCGGGGTTGCCTTGGAAACTAATCGATGGTTGCCTGAGCGACTAGCTGGGCAACTACTTGGGCGGCTGGGCAGCAACTTCAAGGTTCGGTGGAGCGTTCTTCAATGGTTTCTTCTTATCCCTAAGTCAAAACTCTAGCTACTTGTGCATGCCTTGATAATACATCCATGCGTGAATCAAGGGTGAACAACAACCAATCTTGCGCTCCTCTTAGCCGTTGAAATCATTAACTTATTCCTAAGCCGGATTAATCTTCACCATCAATAGATTGAATAAATACCATACTCATTCGTTTCTTGAATCTAACTCTCCCGATATTAGATAAATAGATGAAGTTACGAGATCCTCTCCCAATTCACTCGCAAACAAGAATAAAAGCCAAGAATGAGTCAACCTTGAATAGAAAAGTGCAAACTCTTATTACCTAAACAAAATCCAATTGTTTCTCACAACAACAAAACACAATAACCCCAACCAATCAAGTTAGTTCATGGTTGGGTTCAAAAGATATACAAAGAATAATCCCCAAACCATGAATCTAATGGAAGCAAAGAAGAAGAATAAGAAATCAAACTCTCTCCCCCTTGCCCTCTTGCCGAAATTTCTCTTTTCTTTCCCTATGGGGTTGTCGAAATTTTCCCTCCTCTTGTTCACTTTGGAGATGACGGCTTGGTGATCTATTTATAGGGCTAGGTCAAAGTCCTTCTTTGAGGAGGAAGTTAAGTTGGAATTAAATTATCTTTAAAGAAAATAATTCTTTATTATAATTATATTCCTTCTAAAACTTCTCCTATCTTCTTGGAATTTAATTCTTCTTTAACCTCTTCATGGAAATCAAACTCCTTTGGGATTTAGCTTTGCTCCACGTCATCTTGGGATTGTCTAGTCATCAATTTCGACTACCATATCACCTTATTCTTTGTCGACAATTGCCCTGGCAACTGGCTCGGCGTCTCCTTCATGCATTGCCCTGGCAACTAGCTCGGCATCTCCTTCATGCACTGCCCTGGCAACTGGTTCTAGCCTTGTTTAGGCAAGTGATTCTGCACACACACAAAACACACCAAAGCAGCATATTTTTCCACAAAAATCACCAAGTTATGTAATCAAGCTCAACGGTGGAAAGAAACATGATTTAATGCATGAATGACTAATTATGCAACTAATATGAGCTTAAGTCTAACAATAATATGAGTAAAAAGGGGAATAAAAATAGTACTTTTGAACACTTATCACACCCCCAAACTCGAACTATTGCTTTTCATCAAGCAATGCAAACTAACAATTACCTGCCAAGACTTTAATCATCAAAGACATGCTTTAAACTTGAATTCAAACCTCGGAACCGTGGCACAAAGTATGATCACCTTTTAATTTTTCGGATAGCACAAAAATTACCCGGAACCAAACTATAATGCTCGTGACAATGTGTGTGCGTAGTTGTGTACAAGTTGATTTTCAAGATTCTATGTGAACAATAGACTTTTATCAATTTAATTACTGGGCATTTATTTTTATTTTCACTAGAGCTAATTTAGGGCACCTCTAGCAAAGTAAGCAATTTCTCATTTTATTTTAGTCGACTAGAGCCAATTTCGGGCACCTCTAGCGATTCTTTAATATGCATTAACTACTAGAGCCAGTTTTGGGCACCTCTAGCAAGAAAGTGCATTTACTACTAGAGCCAGTTTTGGACACCTCTAGCAAGAAATTAACTTTTAATTTTCAATTTTAAATTTACCCAAATTTTAAGCAACCTAAGTTCACTAAGTTTCTTTCAATCAACAATCCCCAACCGTGTAAAACAAATCAGCATCATAGTAAAATTCTAAGTTCTTTCCATGCAATCCTAAAATTAAATGTTCTTTCAATTAAGTGCAGTGGCAAAAATTCATCATTGGATATTCAACAAGTCTTAAGCAATTAAATCCAATCAAAGGTATGGCAAGTAACATATGCAACCTATATGTGATTGCTAAAGATGAATGCAACTAAACATGAAACTAACTAGAAACCAACACCCCCCAAACTCGAGAGAAGCATTGTCCTCAATGCATGTAAAAGTGAAACAAAATTTAAAAGAAACTAAATGAAATGAGTTAGTCGGAGAGGTCGTCACCTCGAGTGATAAGTTTCCTTCGTGCCGTTTGCTTGATTCAATTTTCGGTCAGTGGTTGAATGCTTGTGGCTGGTATAGCGTGAATAGCATTACCTTGATTTGATCCATGTTTGCCGATGCAGGTTCACTTGCATAGGCATCAGTAATTGCCAAAGCCATTGTTGTTGCCTGGGCATCGCCAGTTTCTGTTGTGGTTGTTGTGGCAAGTAGTCGGAAGTGAATTTCCTTAGCATGGTAGTTGTGAGTCTTGTTGTGGAAAAGAAAACCTGGAAACTAAGGGTGTTTTGAATGCAGTGCGATATGCCCAAAGTGCGTCATCTAGTCTTACTGACCAATCCTTCCTAGAGGGATTTACAACTTTTTCGAGTATACCCTTCAATTCCCGGTTGGAAATTTCTGCTTGCCCATTAATTTGTGGGTGATATTGCCCTTCCTCTGGCAACGATCAGATTGCTTGTAAAACTCTTGGGCATCTTTGTACAGTGTTGGCCAATACAAACCAGATTGAAAAACTTTGGCCGCGGTACAAGTTCCTTCAAAATGTTCTTCATAGGGTGAAGAATGGCATTGTCGGAGTACATTCTGTTGCTCCTCTTCAGGGACACATCGGTGTATAACCAGATCTGCACATTGTTTAAACAAAAGAGGCTCGTCCCAAAAGTAATGCTTAGCATCATGGCGGAACAGCTTCTTCCCTTGGTGAGTAAGGCCATAAGGTAAAATACCACAAACAAGGAAATTAACTAAATCTGCGTACCAGGGTATTGCCGAGGCATGTGCTGCCGTGGCGACTACTCCCAAGATTGCCGAGTCGTGTGTGTTTAGAGTTGCCGAGGCATACGCGTCCATGGTTGCTGAGGCGTGCGCGTCAAGAGCTGCTACAGCGTCGAGGGTTGTCGAGGCATGCGCACTATGGTTGCCGAGGCATCAAGGGTTGCTGCGGCATCGAGGGTTGTCGAGACGTGCGCGTCAAGAGCTGCTGCGGCGTCGAGGGTTACTGAGGCATGCGCATCCATGGTTGCCGAGGCGTGCACGTCTGGAGTTACCGAGGTGTACGCGTTAAGAGCTATTGCAGCGTCGAGGGTTCCCGAAGCATGTGCATCCATGGTTGCAGAGGCGTCAAGGGTTGCCGAGGCGTGCACATCCATGGTTGCCAAGGCAACTAAAAGTTGTTCATCCGGGAATGCATTGCATATCTCTAAATCCGCATCCTCCTCCCTATTGCGTTCTAAACGTGATAAGTGATCGGCCACTTGATTTTCTGTTCCTTTCCTGTGCATTAGCCTAGGACTGCTCCTACCGTGAAATCACTTGCATCACACATGAGCTCAAAAGGTAGCGTCCAATCTGGTGGAATAACAATGGGTGCCGAGGCAAGGTTTTTTTTTTAGGGTTTCGAATGCTTGGGTGCAAGAATCATCAAAATGGATGACTTTATCTTGGTGGGGGTAATCTCTCGATCACGTCCACCTTGTCTTTCTCTACTTCAATTCTCTTGGATGAAATCTTGTGGCTGAGCACTATTCCTTCATCTACCATAAGATGGCACTTCTCCCAATTAAGGACTAAATCGGTTTCTTCACATCTTGCCAACACATTCTCTAAATTGTCGAGACAACTGTTGAATTCACTACCAAAAACGGAAAAATCATCCATGAAGATCTCAAGGAAGTCTTCGACCATGTCTGAAAAGAGTGCCATCATGCATCTTATAATGTTAGTGCATATCTGAGAAAACTTGAGGATGGTCATTTTCGATACTTCTTATAGTCTATCTGCACCCTCCATCGGGTGACAATATTGCCCAAAAAGAGTTTGGCCAATGTGCTTGCCACTACTCCCTTTTGTGTTACCATGGTGGAGGTGTCTTTCTTCTTTGTTCGCTTGTAGTCCATGCATACTCTCCACCTTGCTACTATTGCTGAAGGCACAAATATATTAATAGGAAAAATTATATCCATTCTCAACCATTCAATTACCTCATTCTTTTCGACTTCTATCATGGTTGGATATAGCCTTTGTTGTCGTGGCAATTGCTGCTCAAGCCAATTGCCGTGGCAATCAGTTGCCAAAATTTGCTGTAAGTCAAGAGAATAATCAATTTTCTGAAAAGCTTTACGAATCTAAACACCGTTTTCTTTTGGCCTCTCAAACATTTCCATCGGTAGAGATTTCGATGGCTTCAAATCTACCAACCTCTGTTCCTCAGGACATACCTGCAATGGACGAGGTGAGTTTTTAAAGAATTCGAAAGGTTCAACCATTACCTGCTCATATTCCATTGGCAAAGTATTATCATCTCGTTGATCTTGCAAGTAGTCGTGTAATTGCCGTGGCAATTGTAGATGAGAGCAATCTACAGATTCCTGCTTCAACATCAACGTTGTAACCTTCTGGGCATTAGGTTCCTCAGAATTTGCTGTAGTATTGTTGTTCTCAGCTTCAATGAGTGTTGTCGCGACATTGCTCTATTCAGGCTCCTCAATCATTGCCGAGGCAATTTTTTGTTCAGGCTCATCATGTGTTGGGCAGTCTCTCTCATTGGCATACTCTTGACTTTGAGGTTCTAGTTGTTCCCCACACATCGGAGAGCTTTCTTTGCATTGCTCCTTATCCTCTTGCCTTGGGACGTCAGTATCCCTAGGAATGAATTGTTGGTGCATGTTATCCATGACATATGTGGATCTCCCCAATTGATCTTCTGAATCCCCTAAGGTTGCATCCCACTGAGCTATCCTCGTATCCATAGATTTTGACAGCTCTCGAATCTCTTCAATTGATCCGTCAAGTCTAGCCAAGGAAGCTAGTAACGTTTCCTCCAAGGAATTGGAATGCTCTTGAAAAGGACCACATTGCCATGGCATATCTGTTGCTGCGGCAAAATTGTTATGGTAAAAAAATTTGAGCTTTTTGACCATACCATGAAGAATTTTGTTGATGGTTCCCTCTATGGTCCTCCATGTAGTTATATGCACCGAAAATGTGAGGGCAATTTTCAAACACATGATGTTCTCCACACATAGCACAAGATTTTTCCACGGTATAAGTTCTTTGGGCTTTTCTCGGTTGGTATAGGCAATCATCAAAGGGTGCAAGAAACTCTTGATTGGATTCATTCATATCTTCCAACATCATCTCTCGAATAGATCGGCTTTTATTTCCCGACATGTTGATGTCCCTTAACTTGTAGCGCACCTAAATTTTTTTTTGATAAAACAAACAAAAAGAAAAGCTAGTAAAACTAAGAAAAAATGCAATAACAAAAACAACTAACACCAATTGCCAATCCCCGGCAACGGCACCAAAAACTTGTTGCGTGTAATAAGTGCTACGCAAATGTGCAAGTATACACGTCGCAAGTAATAAAGTGATACGAGTATGGATTATCGTCTCCACAGGGATTGGTTTGGGCCATTTTGCTTAAGTTACTGCACTGTGAAAATAAAAACACAATTGATAAAAGAGGTTTTAATTAACGAGAAAACTAAGAGCAATAAACTAAAAAAATAGATGAAATTAAAATAGAGTAAATAGGCCAGGTTATCGTGAGTTGAGGTGTGATAGCCGATTGGATCGTCTTGGTAAAAGAGTGCAAGGGCAACTTAGTTACCGTGGCAACTTGCACAGCGGGGTTGCCTTGGCAACTAATCGATGGTTGCCTGGGCGACTAGCTGGGCAACTACTTGGGCAGCTGGGCAACAACTTCAAGGTTCGGCGGAGCATTCTTCAATGGTTTCTTCTTATCCCTAAGTCGAAACTCTAGCTACTTGTGCATGCCTTGATAATACATCCCTGCGTGAATCAAGGGTGAACAACAACCAATCTTGCGCTCCTCTTAGCCGTTGAAATCCTTAACTTATTCATAAGCCGGATTAATCTTCACCATCAATAGATTGAATAAAGACCATACTCATTCGTTTCTTGAATCTAACTCTCCCGATATTAGATAAATAGATGAAGTTACGAGATCATCTCCCAATTCACTCGCAAACAAGAATAAAAGCCAAGAATGAGTAAACCTTGAATAGAAAAGTGCAAACTCTTATTACCTAAACAAAATCCAATTGTTTCTCACAACAACAAAACACAATAACCCCAACCAATCAAGTTAGTTCATGGTTGGGTTCAAAAGATATACAAAGAATAATCCCCAAACTATGAATCTAATGGAAGCAAAGAAGAAGAAATCAAACTCTCTCTCCCTTGCTCTCTTGTCAAAATTTCTCTCTTCTTGCCCTATGGGGTTGTCGAAATTTTCCCTCCTCTTGCTCACTTTGGAGATGACGGCTTGGTGATCTATTTATAGGGCTAGGTCAAAGTCCTTCTTTGAGGAGGAAGTTAAGTTGGAATTAAATTATCTTTAAAGAATATAATTCTTTATTATAATTATATTCCTTCTAGAACTTCTCCTATCTTCTTGGAATTTAATTCTTCTTTAACCTCTTCATGGAAATCAAACTCCTTTGGAATTTAGCTTTGCTCCACGTCATCTTGGGATTGTCTAGTCATCAATTTCGACTATCATATCACCTTATTCTTTGTCGACAATTGCCCTGGCAACTGGCTCGGCGTCTCCTTCATGCATTGCCCTGGCAACTAGCTCGACGTCTCCTTCATGCACTGCCCTGGCAACTGGTTCTAACCTTGTTTAGGCAAGTGATTTTGCACACACAAAAAAACACACCAAAGCAACATCTTTTTCCACAAAAATCACCAAGTTATGTAATCAAGATCAACAGTGGAAAGAAACATGAATTAATGCATGAATGACTAATTATGCAACTAATATGAGTCTAACAATAATATGAGTAAAAAAGGTAATAAAAATAGTACTTTTGACACTTATCACCTAAATTATACCTTATTTTTCATATAAGTACCTAAAGTATTTTTTGGCCCAAGTATGTGCCTAATGTTTCATTATGTAATCTTTTTAAGGTTTTTCCGTCAATGATCATTAAAAATATTTAGTCATCCATAAAGACGTGACACGTGGCCTATTTCTTAATTTTCATTTAATTTTTGTTTAAAAAATCATAAAATTATTAACTTTTCTAAAAACACACGAAACTTTAATATTTTGCAAAAAAACCCCAAAACCTTAAATTCTTCTCCGCCATCGTCGAACACCACGTCGTCATCGCCGAATTGGGTTTTCTCCTCCTGTTGTACGAGTTGCAAGTCTTAGTTCGTCACTCTTCCATCCGACGTTCGTTGTTCATCATTCGATTGGAAATTTCATATTAAATGTTCGTGGTTCGTTTGGTCGTTAATTTCCAATGACGTAAGATTGTGATTTTCAGTTGTGGAGGATCGGGGAAGGAAGGGGTGGCTGGTCGGGAGAGAGGAATTCAGGGATTTAGCGATTTGCTTCTAGATATTTTTAATTTAATATTGAAAGTTTAACATGTTAAAAAGAAAATATATAATAAGGACAAGTTGACAAATTTTGCTTCTAATTAATCTTATATTTTCCAAACCAAATATTGTAATCTCACATTTCAACCAAATAGGGTAATGTAACATTTTCAGCAATATATCAGTAATGTTACATTCCAAAAATCCAAATCTTAGAGATAATCTTACATTCTGTGCACCAAACGTCCGTTAAAAGTCTATAATTACTCTCAATTCAACGAGACCCACAAATTACTGTTATTAGTCAAACATATCATATTAGTGTAATTACACTCGAATTTAATTATTTTGTGGTTTTTCAAACATAACATAAATGATTATATTTTATTTTTCAAATGTGATTATGGGAAAATAGTTAAGATAAAAAAGTAAAACTAATTTTAAATACTAAAATCTTGTGTCAATAAGTACAAAACAGTATATATTTGAAGAAGCTATGATTGGGTATTTTTGAGGGGGGGTTTATGCTTTTGTAGATCATTCAGAGTTCGTCGTTTAAATACCTTTCTACTATTTCTTGTATTTTTTTTCAAAGTTTATTTTACCAAAAAAACAAAACAAAAGAAACAAGAAAAACGAAAAAAGTCATGTGGATCTCATTAATCATTTAAATTCACATAGTTTTCGAGGGGGATGGATCTCATTTAATTTGTTACTGAATTTATAAGAACATCATTTTCATTTTTATCTCCAACAAATCACATGATGTTGTGCTTTATCATGTTGGAATTAGGGTTGTAAATGAGACGAGACTGATCATGAGCTACTCGAGCTTGATTTAGTCAAAGCTTGACTCGGTTGGACTCAACTCGAGCCCGAACTCAGCTTGAGTTCTTAACGAGTCGAGATACACTATACCCGATTCGAAAAGCTCGCGAGCTACTCGAAAATATAATATACTAAATTTTTTATTTTTTATAATTTAAATTCTAAATTACTAAACTTAAAACCTTAAAATATAAACCCTAAAAATAAGTCTCAAACCCTAAAATCTAAATTCTAAAGTCTAAACCCAACAACCTAAACCTTTAAACACTAAACTAACACCCTAAAACCTAAAAATAACAAGCTTGAGTTTACACAACTTGTGTATCAAAGTTTTTCTTGATAGGGCTTTAAATGAGACATGACAGATGGCGAGCTACTCGACTCCGACACGGTCAAAGATTGGTGAACACTTGACTCGATGGGGCTTGAATCAAGCTCGAACTCGACTCAAGTTCTTAATGAGCCGAGTCGAGCTCAAATTTCTCAAGCTCGTTAAAAATTACTCGAGTTTGAACTCGACTCAAAATCTTAACAAGCCGAGTCGAGCTCAGCCCTACTCGAGCTCGACTCGGCTCATTTACACCCTAGTTGGGATGGTCCTCAAAGAAAAAAAAATTGCCTTTTCAGAGCTTTTTTATGTCCACCATTAAAAAGTTTAATTCTAAATCCTAAACTATAAAATGTATAACCTACTCTAAATTCCTCAAATTCTAAATCTAAATTTTAATATAGAAACATAAATAGAGAAAAAAAAAGGATGGGCATTTTTATTTGTCCTCAAATTTCACATGTAACTTTTTTAGTTTTCAACTTTTTATGAAATATAACATAGAAGGAATCAAAGTCTTATAGGAAAAATAAAAGTTTTATTCCAAATTGATACTTTTTCTAGCAAGAAAGAAACCGACAATAATATCTTATCCCGCTATAACAATTATATATATTTATATATTATTTTTGTATAATTGTTGATATCTTGTTAGAACCAAATTATAAATTAATATGAAATCTAACCTAGTACCCAAGATCTATCATATCATATCATCAAGAACAATAAACTGAATAAACTGAATGCGGAATCGTACTTGAATTCATTGATGGACTAAAAACCTTGAATCCTTTGATGGAGATCGCCTAAAAGATGGTTGTTATCTTCCAAGAAGATAGATTAGCCCTTGCCGTAATAACTCTCTGACGGGGACAAGAGTAATACGAGTTAACCTATTTCTTGGGGACCACTACCTCTTTATATAGGTGATTATTAAATCAACTATTAAGTATTTATAATTCTGCACCTCATTGAATTATAAATACATCTTATGGTATCTACACTTTTATTTCCATGACACTTTAATACCATGACACGCCTAAATAATTTGGTCACTTAATTTTGTGTCATATTTTATAATAGTATCATACATTTTACATATGTGCCCACTTGGGCAACATATGTTTCCTGATAAATGTACAACCTTATGAGCTCAACAATCTGGTATTATATAATAGGTATTCTATAACAATCTCGTCCATCAACTATAACCATATAGGATCAAAGCGGTCTTCACCATATCAATCATGACTGGACCCATCAATGGTCGCGTATACAAACATAATCAAATGACATAGATCAATCATGGATGCGTAGCATGGAAAATTTCATGAAATGTGAACCGAACATGTCTATTTCCAACTGGTCCTCCTAAACTTTAGTGAGATCAAACTTTACTGAATTCAGAGTGTGCATAAACCCAATGGACTTTATTTTTGCAGAAAATAATCTTAAAATATCCTTAAACTGAAGTAACTGAAATTGTGTCTAAACCAAATGAGCATTTTTCAAAATTACAAACTCCCACTAAAATTGAATATCCTTAATAACTTTTCATCCACATGAGTAGTGTGCTCATGGAAGACATAGGGTGACATTTTCTTAATAAGTGCGCAATTATGGAGTTTGTACCAACATGCTCTATAGACACACCACCACTCTAAATTTTCTTTAACAACTAGGAACTTAATATTTATATGCTTCAAATTTAAAGTGTTCTTATTGTTTATAGAATAAATGAATGCATATTTATTCTCAAAAAATAACTGAAGTTGTCTTTCTATTCAAACTATAATTAGCAGCCCATGTGACAAAATTCTTTTGCATCAATATTCTATTAGAATCGAAGTCTGTAAACCTGATGATTTCTAACTTACCAGAACTCCGATACGTGAGCATGTAATTTTTGTTCTTTAAAGATATCTCATAACCCTATTGGCTTCTATCTAATAGTCCATACTAGATTTGCTTAAATATCTATCTAACATTCTAACAATGTACATAATATCCAAACGCATACGTACTTGAACATAAATTAGATTCTCAATAGCTTATGCATGTGGAATCTTTTATACATTTTTAAATTTCAAGGTTACTTTCAGGGCATTGAATAAGAATAAATTTGTCTTCTTTAGCAATATGAGTATCACTTTGTTTACTCATACTGAACTTGTAGTATATACAATTGTCAACCAAATTTATCTCAAAACCGAACGAGATAATTAATATGAAATTTATAATTTCATTAATGAGAGTCCTACTTAAGCTCATAGATGAATTTCTTTAATTTACATATCATTGATATTGTATCATAAGATACAAGTCTATGATTGTACCATATAAATAGTTTCTTCAATGTCACCATTGAAAAACAAGCTTAACATCTATCTAATGTAGCTTAAGACTAAAACAAGAAACAAGTGTAATAATTATCTTGAAAGAGTCTTTCAATGAAATTTGAGAGAAAGTCTCTACAAAATCAATGTCTTCTTTTAGAGTATATCCTTTAGATACAAGACGTGTTTCATACTCATCCACATTACCATTTCCATCCTTAATGGTTTTAAATGTCAATTTATAACCAATTGGTTTGCACCTTAAGGTAATGAGACAAGTTCTTAAACTTTATTGTCTTGCATAAAATTACTCTTATTGAATGACATCAATCCACTTTTGAGAGTTAGAACTTTTTATTGTTTGATGAAAAATGAAATAATAATTTTTTTATCATCCCATTGTTACCTAATTTTCTTGAAGAAATATAATATAATAATATGAAATAGTATTTTAAATTTCTCTCATGGACCTCTTTAAGGACACTTGGTTTTTAAGGTTGTTGAGTTTGTTCTTATGAAACAATTACCTTAGTTTGAATAGGAGTTGTTCAACATTGTTTTGCTAAGGTACTTGATTCACTTCTTGATTAATGATAGGTGTGAAAACCTAAACATCGTCAAAAGTGATAATAGGAATTAAATTATAATCCAATTCCTCCTTAAAAGCAATGTATCTAACCTTATTTCTCCCTCCAAACTCAACATACTAAAAAAGTTATAAATCTCTCCTTAAAATAATCTTAATTATGGGATCATAAAATTTACAGCCCATGGATCACTCAAAATAACAGAAGTAGTTGTTCACTTTTGAAGTTCAATTACTTCACATGTGTCCTAACTTGTTACAAAAGAAATCAACCATTTGTAACTTATTGTTATTTCTTTTGAGTTAGACCTTAGCAACTTCATTATAATTTTTTATTGCCCTTATTCTTAAAGACACTAACTAAATAAGCACTGACCAAATGATTATGTTTACACTTATAATGCTTCAACCTTTCTTCCTCTTGAACAAAATGAGAAATGAGCCCAAATAGAGTCCACCTCTCCCTTTGACAATTGTAACTTGAATTGGTTAAACTGTATAGGAAGCGATGCCAAAATCATAAGAACAAACAATTGTTAGAGGGTTTGATCTTATGTGCCTTAGATTTTGAAGCAATATTAAGAATTTATATAATCTACTCCCTCACATTTCCTTGACTCTTATACTTCATAGACATCAAAGAAGGCATAAGTGATGTCATCTTAACCTTAATGTTTTGGGTAAAACATTTCTTAATTTCGTCAAGGAAAACCTTAGTATGAGTAATCTCTTTAGATTTGTGCTCCTAAAGACTTATAGAATGTTGCTCTTTATGATCATTAGACTCATGCAATTTGAACAATTTCACCTCTCAAAATTCTTTTTATAGGTTCTTACCGTAGTGAGAGGTACAAATTATTCTTCCCTTAGTGCGAAGTCTATGTCCATACAACCAAATATTATAGGTAAGTGTCTTTTATATTCCTTGAAATTAGTTTCACTAAACTTGAGTGTAGAATGTATATTAAAAATATTGTGACAGACAAAGTTAAGTTAATTAAATATAGAATAAAAAATAAAATACAATAAAAATAAGCTCACATAAATATTCATAAGTAAACAATAAATTTAAAATAATGGCTAGTTCCCCTCAAGATACCAAGCACAACATCAATATCAAATCTTTGGATAGTAATATTAACTGTAAGCGGTACTCTTGTTGTAGCAATCAAACATTGACAATAAACTATGCCAAACAATAGATTAATCTTTGGACTAACGTATTGCTCACATAAAATACCTTATAATTGTCACACATTTATTGTCATGGTTGTCGTTGTAATTCTGCCAAATATTAACTTTTCTTTAGGCCAATTAATAAACGCATGAATTACAAAAACCCATAATCATCTTAATATTTTAAATAAACAAATCTACACAAAAGTGGCCACTTTGGTGACATTTTGTTTCAATTAATCCATTAAAATATTAGACATCCGAAGCCAAAATATGAATTTAATTGTTTCAAAATATTTTATTTAATTTTATCTTTTAATTAAATTAAAAGATAACCAAAATAATAATAATTTTGAATAAAGGTAAACTTCATATCAAGATACCGGACACTCCATTAAAATTTCAGCTTTGGACAAAACATTAAATTTCAAGTGATATCTTGGTACAGTAATCAAACATTGATAATAAGAACATGTCAAATAGAAATCTTCCTTTGGGCCGATTTATTGCTCACATATAAAACTAAATAATTATCACATGTTTATTACCATAGTTGCACATGTAATAATGTTAATTATTAGCCTTCCTTTGGGCCGATTAATACTAACATAATCCGACTTACATGCACAAAACCTTCTAAATTTTAAAATAAAATAATTTACACAATAGAGGTCACTTTGGTGACTTAATATTTCAATTAATTTATCTCAAAAATATATACTATAAATATACTGATATCTAAATTTAAAATTTTGTAACAGTCAAAACTGAAATTTCTGATAACACTTAAGTTTCCGAAATAAGCCAAAATAAGGCTGCCTGAATGGGGCTATCAGAAACCGAAAAGACGAAATCTTTGACTGTTTCTCAAAAAATTCCTTAAGCATGCATTTACCAAAATAAAACTTGAATTCAAAACAACCAATCTTTAAATTATATATATATATATCATATAAATGAATAATTCATAAAATGATCACATTAAACTTTAGTATATCCATAATAACCTAATGATCAAAATTGAAATTCTTGATCAAACTGAATAGGATATGATTTCATAATATTAATGACATGCTTTCCAAAACCAAAACCAAATGTATATTCCTTAGATACCATTAATGGCATAATTAAGCATAGTGTGAAACAAATTTAAACCAAAGGTTCTGTACAAAACTAAACAAGATTCAACAAATTCAACCATAATTTATTAGACTAATCCGAATATAAGGCTTCGAGACCTAACCTGATTATAAAGTTTTCAAGTCATCGTAAATTTACCGCAACAAAGCTCGAGTCAAATTTTTTTATTCTTAATTACTAACGATTAAAATTAAAATTTTTGATTAAACCAAATTGAATATATATTTTGAATCAAATATATATTTTATAACTTTAATTACAGTATGCATTTAGCATTAATCTAGGTAAAAAGAAAACAAAAACATGATTTTTCATGATTAACTACATACATAATTTTAATTGCTGCTAAACCAATAGTTAATCAACGAAGATCAAAAGCAAATAATTCGATTGAATGCAAACAGTAGTTAATCAATTGAAAAACATCCAAAGCAAGCAATTTAAAACCTTTGAATTAATTCAATCCAATCGCATAGAGTTATTGCTAAAATCTGGAAAATTAATTGCACAAATATAATATACTAAAACCATTGGATGCGATTATAAACAAAACAGAAACCCTAACAATGGAACTTTAATACGTTATTGCACCATAAAAAAACTTGCCATAAATTCTAAATAATTAGATCTCAATGATTCGACATAACTTGGCACTGATGCCACTTGTTAGAACCAAATTATAAATTAATGTGAAATCTAACCCAATATTTAAGATCTATCATGTCAAATCATCAAAAACAATAAACTGAATGCGGAAGCGTACCTGAATTCATTGGTGGACTGAAAACCTTGAATCTTTTGATAGAGATCGCCTAAAAGATAGTTGTGATCTTCCAAGAAGATAGGTTAGACATTGCCGTAAAAACTCTCTGACGGGGACAAGAGTAATACAAGTTAACCTATTTCTTGGGGAACACTACCTCTTTATATAGGTGATTATTAAATCAATTATTAAGTATTTATAATTATGCCCCTCATTAAATTATAAATACATCTTATGATATCTACACATTTATTTCCATGACACTTTAATACTCATGACACGCCTAACATAATTTGGTCACTTAATTTTGTGTCATACTTTATAATAGCATCATATATTTTACATATGTACCCACAATTGCAAATTTTAATCCAACATATCTAACCCATTAACTGACCAATTCAATTGTTTTATTAATAACGTCGTGATTCAAACATAAATACTACTTAAAAAATTTAATGTCTTGTCGCACTAGTTAAATATATATTTATATATTATTTTGACGTTATTGTTCGTTAACTTTATTTATTAGAGCGAGCTTTAAAGACAACTTATGAATTTTGTCCCCTCATGTTTATATTATTGCACCGAAGGGGTGGAATAAAACAATTACTTTGATTGCTCAAGACAAAAGAGAGTTTACACGATACACAAGTTTGAATATAATATGTGGAAAAAAGTTCATGTGTTGATATGAAACAAATACGAGTAGGTTAAAAATTCATATAATAACATTTGTTAATATATAACATTTTCGGTATGATTTTCTTTTAATAAAATTGTACTTATTGATAAAAAATTATTAATATTTAAAATATTATATATAATATTTTAAATAAAATATATAGAAGTAATAGAATATTATGAATGTATAAATACAAGATTTTGGTCGAAGCTTATGATCTCTAACCTATTTGTTTTTTTAACACCACAAATGATAAATTTTCATTTCACTTTTTTAACTGAAAATCCGAATATAAAACTGTTTATAGATAAAACAAGGGTGATTGAAAATTAATTTTTTTAAATAGTCTAAAGTTGATTACAAGGTATATATGTTCATACATAATTTTAATCATTTGACAATACACATACACTTTGTAGACAAAATAATTTAAATCCGTGTCTCATATAATAAATAACGTTCACTTTTTCACTAAAAAACTTGTTGAGTTCGTTAAAAATCTTAACACGTGGTTGCTGTTTAATGTTTGAAAAAATTATTTTGTTTAGTGTAGTACTAAAGTGTATCATTCTCGTGGAAAGAACATAAATTTGAAAAATAGAGATAACATTATTATAGGAGGAAACCACGAATCTAAATTTCCATTTATGAAGTTTTTTAATCTACTATTAACTTACCAATTAATTATCTACAAAAATAAAAGATTATTATATAGTGCATTAAGATGTATTTTTTAATGAATTCAGAAACTATCATCTCATTTATTTATTTTTCATATCGTATATATGAATAAAATTTCTTAATCATATTCATGTAGATGGGGAGGGACAAGAAGTTTTATTTCTTGTTTCTTTTCTTTAGTGTTTTATCTTATTCATGTCGTTGCAGCTCACTAAACGTATGGTTTGCTAGCCTGATATTTTATTTTTTAGTGTTTTTAATTTAATTTAATTTAATTTTTTCATTATATTTTTATTTCTTTTACAATATCTTTTTATTTTATTTTTTAATAAATTCAGCTGACATATTGTTAAAAAATATACCTCGTCACTATTGTGCTTATAATTATCCTACAATAAAATGTTCCAAGTATTCATTGCCTATTGCGAATTCTTCTTCCTGAGAGTGTGGTAAATTATAGCAAGTGCGCCATATTAACGCATAGATCATGAGTCACTTTCCTTTAGCTGTAAGGTTTCTTCTACTTTATTAGTTTTACTTTTTTTAAAGATGCTTTATTATTTTTGCAATTCACCAATATAATCAAATTGTATTTTTTTCAAATAATTATCTTATAAAAATTATATGAAAAGATAAGTAAAATTCACTTGTAAAAATAACAATATAAAAAATTGATATAGACGCTTTTTTAATAAAAAAATATGGCGATTTTTGTTAATTGAAGCTATAACAGACGTGATAATAAAACTTTGTGATTTAATTTTTTTCTTTTATTGAGTCTAAATTATTAATAAAAGAGTTATATTTTAATACACAAGTTGTATAAAAAAATTTACACAAATCTTCATTTTTAAGCTATAAAATCAATAACCTAAATTTCTAGCCCTAACACCCTAAAACTTAGACCTTAAACCTTGAATTCTAACCATAAACCTTAAATTCTATATCCTGTAATCTAAACCCCTAAATCACAACATAAATATCTAAACTCTAAAATTAAAAGGCTTGTGTAAACTAAGATTTACGCAAGTTTGTATATCAAAGTATTTTCCTTAATAAAAAGCAAGAAAAACTAAGATAAACAATTCCACTTTTGTTTTGCTTCGAAATAAGGATTCTAATCATAATTATACTTGTTTTACTATTTCTCCCATTGTAAAAAATAGGAAGGGGTATTTTTATTGTGTAGAATGTAGATATTTAAGGATGGAATTATTATTTTTAGGAATTCAAAGATGGAATTAGGATAAGATGTTAGGGGCCATAATTTAAATATATTTTGAATTCTAAAAGGACTAAATATTTTGGAACAATAATACTTTGAATAACATTGTAAAAATAATTTAGAGATTTAAGTAGCATTTAAATTATTATTTTTTTGAAAGATGAAGGTTTAATTTAAATAATATTTATACTAAAAAAACTTAAATTTCAATTAATAAAAAAATTAGGGAAGTCAAGATTAGGGATAGAGTCAAGATTCTAACTCGAGGGGGCAAAACATATATTTTTTAAAGTATAGAAACAATTTATAATTATTCCATAAATTCTCAAATTTATTAAATAAACTAAAGGTAATGTTTTTTCTAAAGGTTGGAAAGGTAACTGAGTCCCTGGCCAGGACCAACATTTAGTTCCTGTAAATTTGAACTTGGAGACATGATTATGGGGTTTTTTCCCTTTTTTATTAATATATAAAAATAATTATTTAATTTGTAGATTAATTAAGTAATTAAATGGTTAATAGTACAATAAGTACACAATTTTGAAAAGAGAAAATGTCGTATATGTTAATGACATTTTTCGACAAAATTGAACACTTTCCAAAATCTACTGAAGAAAGAGAAATCTTTGGAGGAAATAGTGGAGAAAATTTTGTGCCAAGCTGCCTAACAATTGCTGAAAATATCATTAATGACGGGTTTTTTCTCTCCTTTATCAATTAATCATCTTAATCTATTTTTAAAATTTAATTTGATTTGATAAATTTTGTATAAAAAATCATGTTTAAGACTTGGAGATTTTAAAATGTTAATATTTAAAAAATCATCAATTCGAACCCAACAAGTGGTCCTAGTAGAAAAGATGATTATATTATTTCTAGGAGATCTGATCTTGATCAACTTTGTCTGCAAGGTGTGTGTGCGCGTTGTCAATTAAGGAAAAGTAGAGACAAATACTATCTTGTATCTCACCTTAAGACTATTTGAATGACAGTTAACAAAAAAATTTGTCAACTGCCACATTATCAACCATTTTTAACGGCAATGGACCAACTTGTTACTTTTTTTAGTAGAACGATCATTTTGTAACTTTTCATAGTCGGAACTCAACAAAAAAGCTCCCTATAATCGGAGGACTATTTATGTAGCTGACCCTAAATAATAATTTCGTGATAAAAGTTCACAAATTCCTCATTCAGGTTGGAACTAGGAAAGCGAATTTGATCTAAAAGACGTAAATTTTTGGAAGCCTGTCTACAAGTGAATTTTTCATTTAAATCCTTCCTCCAAACACACATAATAAGTTTAATTTTGTTTTAATTTTTGCATTATTAAGAAAAGCAAGCCTTCAACTTAGCTTACTTTAGCATTATTAGGCAAAGCAAACCTTCAACTTAGCTTACTTTAGCATTCAACTTGGCTTACTTTAGCATCATTAAGCAAAACAAGCCTTCAACTTAGATTACTCCAGCTGGCAGCTGGCAAGAGTTAGAGTTCGTTAGCAATAACATTTATACGTTGAAGAATCTGCTAATTGTTACTTAGCTATTATGGCTAGTTATTTTTTAGCCACTACTCAAAATATTCATGGCTTTAGGGCCTGACCACGAAACATCAAGGGCCCGACGGATTTTGATATGATTTGACCTATAGAGTCTAGTTTTTTTATGTAAAAAAAATTCAAATTCATATAAGGCCAGGTTGAGTTTTAAGATGAAATCAGGTGGAGTCAGATTCAAGTTTAAGGTAAAACATATCTGACCTAACCTAAAATGATAGTATAGTTTTATTCTAAATACTTGGGGATAATTGATATAATGTCTCTCCCTTTATATTTTTTCAATTATCTCCTTATTTGTCTAATAAAAAAAAATTTATGTCGGGTTGAATCTGGTCGAGTTCATGAAAATTTTGGACATGACCATGACCATCCCTAAAGGACATGGTTGGTTGGTATGACAATGGCACGAACTTTTCATGCCTCAAATTTTGGATTTCACTAGTTTTTGGTGAAAATTTTCGATGCATTTACCGAAAATTAAATCAAAATTAATCTCGAATAATTAATTGTGACCGTGAGATTTTAATATTCAAGATTAATTGGAGATTCAATTGAATCAATTACAAAAGTTAGGCGTTGGGAGAGGAGAAAGTATGAAATTGAACAAGGGATGAAAGCTCAGCCTCTTCTGAGACAAATAGACCTTAAAAAGGTAAGAGTAAAGTTCATAAATGGTCAGTAAACTTTGTTTTGATGTTAATTTTGGTCACCAAACTTTCAGTTATTACAAAACAGTCACTAAACTATCGATTTTGTTATAAATTGATCACTTAGTCATAACCGTCAAGTGAGGTGATGTGGCGGTTTGAAAAGAATTGTTTAATAGTATAATTAGTCCCACATATTTATACATTCAATTAATTTGGTCATAATTTAAAAAACAATAAATTTAAGCTCATTATTTATAAATTATATTAATTTAGAAATAAAAATATTAAATATAAAAAAAAAATATTAAATGATATGACTATATGGTACAACTATGTATGCATTTATCAAAACTTATATATATCATCTGTACTAAGATGTAAGAATTTTTTTCAAACTTCAATAATAATATATTTTTATAGTATTTAAATAAATCAATAAAAAATAATTAATTATGGATTGAATTTATTAGTCTTAATAAAATATTTATTTATATTTCATTAATTTTAACGTAGATTGATGTATGTATATATATAAAGTAAGCTCTCTCTCCCTCTCCCTCTCCCTCTCTCCCCCCCCCCTCTCTCTCTCTCTCTCTCTCTCTCTCTCTCTCCCTCCCTTCCTCCCCCCCTCTCTCTTTATATATAAAGAGTTAATTTCTGTCGTCTATTTTATTGTTCAACAATCCAAAAAACGTGTAAAATTATGAGTTTTGCATTATGTGTAACTGGATGCTAACTCGTATATATATATGGTTATATTTTGATACACAAGCTGTGTAAAAAATTTACACAATCCTTCTATAAAATTTAAAACCTAAATCTCAAACCCTAACACCTAAAAGTTATAATTTTCAGTGTCTTGTAATCCCCTTGATTGTATGTACTATTTTCCTCCATCCTAGGTTAGGGAGGTTTTTAATGAGACATACGATTAAGGTAACTTATTATAATAAATAAAACTCTTTGTTGAGAAAAAAAAACTCTAAACTCTTAAACCATAAGTTAATCCCTAAACTCTAAAATAAACAAACTCATATAAACTAAAATTTACCTAATATGTTTATCAAATATTATTCTTTAAAAAAATCTTATTTTTCTAACTTGCAGCGGTACATTATGTTTATAATACGAGTTATCATTATATACATTGACGCTATATATTTTTTTCTCAAATAACTAAAAAGCTAAAGACCATATGTTTATAACTAATTGTTTTTAGATTAATCAATTAATTATATTATAAATAATAATTATATTATAAAACTCAATCACACATTTTATAATAATCCTAGGATTATTATTTCGTATATTGAAGATGAAGTTTTTTTAATTTACGATTGAAATTGATTCTCATTTAATTAGTTTTTATTATCGAAAATACTTTGATACACAAGTTGTATAAACTAAAGTTTATACAAGTTTGTTAATGATAGGGTTTAGGTTGTAGCGTTTAGAATTTAAGAGTTTAAAGGTTAAGATTTAGAGTTTAGGGTTTAAATTTTAAAATTTTGGTCGGTAAAATAAACAAAATATAAATCTTTTATTATATAGAAAAAATATTTGATGCATTGTTAGTGTAAACTTTAGTTTATACAAGTATAGTCATTTTAGGGTTTAAGGGTTTAGTTTAAGGTTTAGAGTTTGTGTGTTTATGTTATAAGATATTGAATTGAGGGTTTATAGTTAGAATTTAGTGTTTACACTTTAGAGTTTAAGGTTTAGAATTGAGGGTTTAGGGGTTCATGTTTTACATTTTATGTTTTAAAGCTTAAATAGGCATGCCTGTGGGAAAAAAAAACTTTTTCATTGTTTTTGCATCAAATATTAACTCTATTATATATAGTAAAATTTTGATACACAAGCTGTGTAAACTTTCAAGCTTGTTAAATTTAAGGTTTAGAGGGTTAGTTTAGGGTTTAAAGTTTAATATTTAAGATTTAGGGCTAGATGTTAAGGTTAGAGTTTAAGATTTAGAGTTTATAATTTAGGGTTTTAAAGTTAGTAATTTAGATTTTAGATTTTAAAAAGGGTCGTATAAATATCTTTTACACATATTGTGTATCAAAATATAACCCTTGTATATAATGAGTATATTTTTTAATACATGAGCAGTGTAAATTTTATTTTATACAACATGCCTATCCTAAGTATATATCCTAAAATCTAAAATAGACTTTAATCTCTACATTCTAAAATCAATAAACTTGTGTAAACTTTTTATTTGACATAATGCCAAAAAATACTCATAACATTTGATTGAATGGTCATTTTAGCCCATATTCTTTTTTGAAGCAATTTAACCCTCAACGTTTCATTTTGGATCAAAATGACCCATTTGCGGATAAAAATTGTTAGTCAACTAATGCTAAATGACTTGAAATGACATGGCAAACTTGCATGGCAGTGCACGACGCGATAGCAGTGTCATATAAGCAAATATGTTGACTTTATAGAATGACATATCAGTCAAAAAATAATTTTATAAAATTGTATAAAATATAAAATATTTTTTTCTTTTGACGCATTATTCTGCCAAGTCATTACAAGTTGTTTCGCGTCAGTTGATTAACAGTTTTCATTCACAGATGGGTCATTTTGACCCAAAATGAAACGTTGAAGGTTAAATTGCTTCAAAAAAAGAATAGGGGGTCAAAGTGATTATTCAGTCAAATGTTAGGAGACATTTTTAGTATTATGCCTTTTTATTTTTATATCGAACTTGTATAAACTAAAATTTATAATGACGTGTAAAAAAATATTTTTCATATACAATCGCTTTCATAGGGTAGGTAGGTATAGAACAAATTTGGAGAAAAAACAGGTTAGAATGCCTGTCAACGATACGCAATTTGGATAATGAACGAATACTAGTTGGGCAAAATCAATGGCAGAGGCGGAGATAGATCATGGATGGACACAAAATTTAATATTAAAAAAGTGAATATATTAAATTTTATGGGGTAAAAATAAATTTTTAATAAAAAATACATAAAAAATTTAAAATTATATGCGAATTTCAAATTTCTAAACTGCTTCCCGAGTCCGTCCCTGGGCAAAGCCACATCTTGAGAATGAATAGGGTACTTGCAGGCAACAGTTGAAAGGCTAATGTCACAGATCGAAACTTCACCCTAAGTTTGAATAGAGATACAGTTTAATTTCTTTGCCAATGCTTCTCCTTAGCCATTTGACAATTAAAATACATCCAACAAAAACTAATAATTATCTGATACATATATTTAGATAGATCATTAAAAACAAACACCCATATTTGCTCATATCTTGGGTCATTGTTGTCATTTTTTGAAGTCAAAAGTAGTTAGGAATGAGTTTATATGACTACAAAAGTTACAAAAGTTACAAAGACGAATGATTTATGAAATGGGTCGTTAACTGTCAAAATAATTATCCTTAATCTCGAAATAAAATAAATAAATAATGTAGTAATAGAGAAGAAGGGTCGATCCTCAATGACTAAGGAGCTTCTGACGTTGAGAGGTTTTGATTTTGACTTTGCTGTGAAAATAAAGAAAATTAGGGGGTTGATCAAGAGAGTAGAGTAAAAAATAAATTTAAAAAAAAAAAGAAAGTGAATTTTGAGAAGAAAATCGATAAAATAGAATAGCCTCAAGCTTCGCTTTGCCTCAATTCCAACTGATCATCGAAGAAGATTTTACGCCGAATATATGCCGGTTACAGTCTAAAAGGCCCAACCCTTGTAACTTACTTTTCTCTTCGGTAAACCAACAAACCAAAGCCAATAATTAGAATTCAGTCTTTATTTGGACTAACCATGGCTATCGTCGCTAGCACCAATTCAGTTTAAGTTTTAGAAAAGTCCGACTCGAGTTATGTTGTCTTAATGAGAATCGAACTCGATCTCAATTTCCCTTAGCGGACCGCCGCTAAGTGTGTTCGCAAGAAGCCAGATGTGCTACAAGTTGATCCCTTCTCCCAACTTTAAATCAGAACAACATTCAAATCAACGACCTCTTTTTGAATTCCCCAAGAACTTAAAAGTAAAGTAAGAACTTAAAATAAAAATGAAGTTGAAAAATAAATACTTTTAAAAGTAAAATCCCCTAGAACAAATAAAGCTAAGTACAGAATGATCCTTCAAGTCACCCTAAGAGGTATTTATAGCTTGAGATAACCTAAATATAAAGAAATAAAATACCTAAAGATAATCCTAAAAATATCCAAATAAAATCCTAGGCGATAGAAAGATAAAATCCTAAATAATAAAAAAGTGATAATTCCCAATTCAAACTTAATCTTAAAATCCTAAGTAAATCTCGTCCATTCGTCCTTTTAGATGATGCTGACTGGATCGTCTTCTGAAAACTACTACTGACTGGATTGCCAGAATCTGCCACGTCGGACATCGTCAAGCCTATGAGTCCAGCCTTGATTTCAGAAAATAAAAAAACCTGCAGATCATGCTCTTTTAATGTTATTTTCTGGAAAACAGATTTCTGCATCGAAAATGAGCAAAACAAAACCAAATCAGCAATATTGACAACAAGGGAGAATTAACAAGAAAATATATTTAATTTAAAACACTCATCAATTTATAGGTGAATATTTAGTTGATGAATTTGTATAGCATTCAACAACTTCACTTTCATGGGAGGCAGTGGTTTCAATTCAATTAAATAGGGTCCAATATATCTTCCTCCATTAACTTTCTTCAACTTTTAGGTACTTAAAAAGTCTAAAGTCTAAACCTTTTTTTTCTTTTGATTTTTTCTTCTTACCATGATTTATAGATGCAATTTAGACTTGGTGCCAAAGAGAATGTCCACATGCATGATCAAAGGTAGTTTGAAAATGAAAAATACATGTACTGTAATGATCCTTCTTAAAATAATCTGCAATTCTTCATTGTCTGAAAATAATTTACTTGCAGAAACAATAGGTCCTCGTCCATGGCCTCCTTTGCTACATTTCTCATATGTTTTACTGTTATTAACCTTGCATTTGCAAAGGCTAAGGTCTACATGGTTTTAATGGAGGATGAGCCTACTTTCTCTCCCTCAAACAAACAAAAATACCACAGGTGTCACTGCAAACTTCTTTATATATTTGTGTATATTTATGTTATATATTAACTTCCCTATGCTTACTGAGATATTAAAGATTACTTTTCAATGTGTAGGGTTGGCAATGATTACATGGTATACAAAGAGAAAATCAGTAATAGTCACACCATTTTCTTGGAATCTCACTTACAAGAAGGATCCTATACCAAACTCTACAGCTATACTCATTTGCTCAATGGCTTTGCAGTCCATGTTACTTCAGAAGAGGTACATTCAAGTGGATGATATGGTTTTAGTCTACTATTATGACTTCGACTTTTTTCAGGTTCTCGGCACCCTGCGAAATGCAACCGGGGTTCGGTTGATCCACGAAGATGTCAAAATCGAGAAGCTTACTACGCATACACCTGATTTTCTTGGAATCTCAACTCATGTGTGGCCAAGATTAGGCGGTGTAGAGAGTTCCGGTGAGGGTGTCGTAATAGGTTTCGTTGACACTGGGATAAATCCTGACCATCCCAGTTTTACGACAATTTCTTCTTCAAGGTTTCTAAATAGCACAAAGTTTAAAGGGAAATGCACTTCTGGGGAGCAATTCCCTTCAACAGCATGCAATGGGAAGATAGTAGGAGCTCAATATTTTGCACGTGGAGCAATGGCTAACGGCGAGTTTAACGCTACTCGCGACGTCCCATCCCCGTATGACGCAGATGGTCATGGAAGGCAGGTTTTGTCCATACAACGATTTTGCCTGATTTTCTTTACTTCATGTTTCTGACTGTTTACCAACTCATAACTTAACTGTTGTAGTGAAAAATTAATGTTTCCAGTCATACAGCATCAATAGCTGCAGGGATGAACAATGTTTCAGTGATTGTCAATGGCTTTGATTATGGTACTGCAAGTGGAATGGCTCCGGGAGCTAGGTAACTGATACAAAGGAATTTGTGTATTATAGATTTAACATTTAATGTTCTGCCTGTTAACATCATATCCAAATAGGATTGCTGTGTATAAAGCTATTTATGCTTTTGGAGGATACATGTCGGATGTTGTGGCTGCAGTCGATCAGGTTCAAGAATATACGGCGAACTCTCTTTAAAATTTGCTTTATGAGATGATTAACATGCATTGTTATTAATTTAGGCAGTTGAAGATGGAGTTGATATACTTAGTCTCTCTGCTGGTCCATCTAGTGTTCCTTCTGGGGATTCTGCTTTCCTCAATGTGCTAGAACTGCAGCTCTTGTTCGCTATCAAAGCCGGTGTTTTAGTTGTTCAAGCTGCTGGAAATGGTGGCCCTTTTCCGAGTTCAGTCATTTCTTTTAGCCCTTGGATCACTAGTGTTGCTGCATCCATCACTGATCGCAGATATAACAATACCATCTTACTCGGAAATGGACAAACCTACAGTGGATCTGGCATTTCACGTAATTTATATCCGAAATACTTCAATCGTTGTTATAAAAATCTCATTTTACACTTGTTTGCAAAGTTTCTGTGACTGTGAGTTGACCTTCAATTTTGCAGCTCCCACAGAAGGAGAAATAAATTACCAAGTAGCCGCAGCAGCTGATGTATGTATGAGGAATGCTACCACCATCACCATTGATAGCTGTCAAAATCCAGAACCTTTCATCCGACCTTTGGCCTACGGAAAGCTTATTATCTGCACATATACATTCGAATATGAATATGAGTCTGCGAGTATTGCAGCTGTTGCAGACACCATGAAGCAAATAGGATCAGCAGGTTTTATAATAACATTGGATCCGAATTTTGGTTCTGCGGTAATCAAAGGAACCATGGTGACCCTGCAGATCCCTGCCATTATCCTCAACGACATGCAAGCTTCGTTGGTAGGCTACATTCTCTATGGATAGAATTGTTTTCTTTGGGCTAATTGGTAATCCTTATTCATTCTTTGTGCACATCCTCGCCATATACATTCATTCAATTTCGCCTGTTTTCCTCTTAGGCTTTATGGGAGTATTACAATTCCAATACTGTCAGGGACATGAGGGGACAGGCAATAATATTTGCTGCAAAAGCAAGAATATTAGATGGAAGGCAAGCGATTTATACGGGGCAGCCTCCAGTTGTGGCATCCTACTCTTCTCGAGGTCCTGATGTGCAAAATGCACTTATGCAGACTGCTGATGTCCTTAAACCAAATGTCATGGCCCCTGGTTCCTCTATTTGGGCTGCATGGAGTCCTGACAGTGATGGAGATAAATACATCAAAGGTATGACCGCCTTTCAATTTATTTTTCAGGATCATTCCATTGAACTTATGCCGAATATTAGTTCATTCTTTGATACAGGGCAAAATTTTGCACTTATATCTGGTACAAGCATGGCTACCCCTCACATTGCTGGCATAGCTGCTTTGATCAAGCAAAGACATCCTAAATGGGGTCCAGATGCTATCACATCTGCAATGATGACAACTGCGGATAGAACCGATCATTTGGGTGCCCCCATTCTAGCCGAATCATTAAACGAACTTACGGAAGCTACTCCATTTGATTTTGGGGCAGGTTCCATCAATGCATCTCAAGCCATCAAACCAGGGCTTATATTCAATGCCACTTTCAAACACTATGTTGAATTTCTTTGTGCAGTTCCAGGTCTTGATCGTGAGGCCGTGAAACGAGCAGTAGGGGTCAGTTGCCCAGCTAAAGGGAAGTTCAAGTGCTCGGATTTGAACACAGCAAGTGTAACAATTTCAAATTTAGTCGGAAAAAGGAAGGTGATTCGATATGTAAAAAATGTGAGTGACAAGGATAAATATACGATACATATAAAGGAGCCACTAGGTGTAAATGTTACCGTAGTCCCGGAGACATTCAAAATCAAAAGAAGAGGTTCAAGGCGCATAAGGCTCTTATTTCAAGCAACTGAGACAACAAATGCTTACACATTCGGGGAAATGGTATTAAAGGGTAAGCTGCACACCGTAAGAGTTCCTTTAGCTGTTTATGTGGCTTCTGCCTCAAGTTCTTGATATTTTTATCTCCCCCCTCATTCAAACAAATGAAGAAATGTTTGACGTGCTTTTCAAGCAACCAACCCTTTATTTGTATGTTCAACAAAGAGTAAACGCCATTTCTACAAGCTGCAAATGAATGATGATTGATTTGTAAGTTCAAATGTATGGTGATACATATCATGTATGTTCCTTCAAAAATTACTACAATGAACGTGGACACGCGAACCCGATATTTTGCACCTCTAGGTGTTAATCTGATCTGTCAATGTCATTGCCAAGCTGCTTAATATCATTTTCAAGATAATCTGACTTGTTCACCATTTTTAGGCTCTCTTATCCGAGTTTTTAACCCTTTCGGTGGACTTCTTTCCCGGTTTAAGACCAAGGATTTTTAGAAAAATATTGACAAATTAACAGTTTTCTATCACTGTGTGCTCATCTTCAACGCGGATGAACAATATATTTATATATTGTTAATGATCTCTTGACTAAACTCTGCTGACATCTTATGCATTAGCCTACAAGCAACCTCCTTGTTATAAGTCAACTTTGCAAATAATCTTACCAGATTCATTCTTGTGGAGGTTCTCCCCATAAACTATTGCTTAATGGATGATCAGTTGCGGATTGTGGCAGAAAATGGAGATATTGATACTGTTTGTTTTAGCAAACCAGCATATGTAAAAACCAAAAGCAAAACAAGAGAGTAGAGAACAAAAAGCAGAAAAATAGTTCTATTCACTTTAGCAGAAAATTTTACATTTTATCAATTAGTTTTTCACTAAATACAACAACTACAAGTACTTTCTTTCAACTTGCAACATGAATGACTTGTAAAAAAGAATTCAACTAAACCAACCAACAAACACCGTCATATCAGTGTACAAAAAACAATATTAACTTAGACAAAATAAGCTAAAAGATATATTTTTACAGCACAGTAGCTACTTAGTTCAACATTCCTCCTTGGCTACTTTGCTGTCAACACCAACTTACATCCTCAAATCTTTAAATCTCATCTTGCATTTGATCTTGCCAAGAGACTCAGTCACAAAATCTGTCAACTGATTTTCAGAACAGCAATGAACCGGTGTAACTTCATTTTTCTGTTGCATTTCTTTCACAAATCAGGCTTCATTTCCTCTTGAATGTCAATTTTCCATCCCTCTATACTTGCAGTCTCTCTAAAGCTACTAGGTTCCAAAACAACATGATTACATATCTCAATTTGTTGTGGGCTGTAAATAATATCATGTTGATGCTCAACACCAGCAATAGCACAAACATTTTCAAAATTTTCAAAATGTCCCAATTTTTTATAACATGATAAATTCTTATCTTTCATACTTGTATCTGCACTAAAGGAATCCCAATTCAGAATGAAACTTTCATTATTCATCACAAAGGAAGCAATCTCACAGCCACTTGAATTAAAGATTGTGCAACATTTATCTTTGAAAATGACAGAATAATTCTTCTTAAGGAGCTGAGAAATACTAAGCAAGTTTCGGTCAATCTCGGGCACTAAAAGTACTTTAATAACTTTTGTACCTGATGGAGTGTTCATCACAACATCTCCTTTTCCTTTTGCTTGAATGTAGCTTCCATTTCCTAATTTTACATTTGAAGTACAAGTTTTGTCAATCCTCTTGAACATTCCTTCATCTGCAGCCATGTAGTTTGTACAACCACTATCAATCAACCAACTAATTTTAGTTTGGTTGTTTGCATAACAAGATACAATGAACATATGCTCCTCCTTATATTGGTTTCCACCAGTATCCTGAACTTGTGCATTTTGCTGTTGTTGGAATTCATTTTTGCAAATTCTCTCCATGTGACCAAGTTGCTTGCAAGACCTACATTGTATGTCTGGTCTAAACCAACAATACTTCTCCAAGTGAGTGATTTTTTACAATGCGAACAAGGTGGATACTTCTTCTTTTCACCATCCTTGACATTATCTTTTTCTTTTTTATCATAAAAACTCTTTTATTTGTCTTTGTTCCAAGCTTGAAAGGCACCTTCAGCATGTTTTTCTTCTCTATTTGTTCGTCTTTGCTCTTGAGCATAAAGTGCATTTATCAACTTAGACAAGGAAATGTTGGACAAATCTCTTGAGTTTTCAAGAGATGAGATCTTTGACTCATATTTCTCCGAAAGTGTTGTAATCACTTTCTCCACAATTCTTTTTTCATTAAATTCATCTCCAAGCAGCGTAGTGCTATTAACAATAGTAGGGGTGTTCATAAAAACGCGAATTGATGTACCGTACCGAAAAAATCCGGACTAAATGGTAGGTAACCATACTTATAAAAATTAGTCGAAACGGTACAGTCACCATACCGGTAAAATGTGTGGTTAAATGGGACGAGAACAGTTATGATTTTTCACTAAACGGTTAACCGAAAAAACTTATAAGAAAATTTAAAATTAATTTTATATTAATATTAAATTATTAGTTATTACTAATATATGTATAATTACCATACTTAAGTTTTATTTTATAATGGTATTAAATTATTATTAATAATCACGCGTGTAATGTACGTCTATTTGAACGTGTATCTATTCTAGTACTAAGATATAGTGGGATATGTGTAGCATCATTTTGTTTCTTTTGGGTTTTCTAATGTAGTTGTAGGCAGTTTGTGTCTTGGGGCATTAGTTTGATATTGCAGCTCCTTTTACGGTTTATGTTGTCGTGTCTTTGTTTTATTTACATTTGCTCTTGAACAACTTTGTTGAGCTCGTGTTCATGTTATTGCGATCGTGAAATGAAATAAATTTGGAGAACTTTTTTTCTCTTTCGGTGTTTTTGTCTCGATTTCGGTTGACTCAAACGACGAAGAGGGTTTTAATGGAATTCTTTTTGTTTTTAAAAAATTATAATAATATTAAATTATAATGATATTACATTATTGATTATACAAATATATGTATAATTAATATAAATTATTGATTATTACTAATATTTGTGTAATTAATATAATTTTTCTAAACTTTTTTATTGTTTTAAACTTTGAAGACTTTTTAAATATAAATATTGAAGACTTTATTTGATTGATTTTTTTAACTATTAAATTTAGTAGTAATAAATATATAAAACAGTTTACGTTAATCGAGTAACTATACCGAATAAATCGGTTAACCGTTTAGGCGGTAACCGATTTAAACGGTACGGTAACAGTTTATCAAAATGTCGAACCGAAACTTTCGGTAATAGTACCGATAAGTCATGACGGTACGGTTAACCGTGCATAACACCCCTAAACAATAGCCATTATTTTTGTTTAAATACTGCTTGCCAGTCTCACTTCCTTTCATCTTCAAATTCTCAAAATCTCTTCTCAAGTTTATGAGTTGTTGTTGCCTTGTCTTCTCAGACCCCATGAACTCTTCTTTCAACTTGTCCCAAGCTTGTTTAGGAGTCTCACAAGCCATGGTCCTTGTGAAGATAACATCAGAAATACCATGTTGAATGCAAGACATAACTTTGTATTTTTTGGCACACTCTTCACCATGCTGCCTAATTTGAGTTAATGTTGGATTAGCTCTCAAAGGTAGTGGATCTCTTCCGGTTTTTACAATTTTCCATAGATAAAAAATCTGCAGGTAAGTCTTCATCTTCACTACCCAAATGTGGTAGTTTTCTCCAGCAAAGATGAGAGGTGGTGGTGGAGAAAAACTGCATGATGACATGAGAACAACAACAGACCAAAAATGACTTCTAAAAATGTGAAGAACACACAAATAACTCATTTCCCAAAAGACAGCAGCCCTGATGCCAATTGTTTGTTTTAACAAACCAGCATATGTAAAAACCAAAAGCAAAACAAGAGAAAAGTAGAGAATAAAAAGTACACTTAGTTGCTGGAAAATAGTTCTATTCACTTCAGCAGAAAATTTTACAATTTATCAACTAGTTTTTCACCAAATACAACTACTACAAGTACTTCTCTTTCAGCTTGCAACATAAGTGACTTGTACAAAAAAATTCAACTAAACCAGCCAACTAACACTGTTATATCAGTGTAAAAAATTAATATTAACTTAGACAAAATAAGCTAAGAGATATATTTTTACGGCACACTAGATACTTAGTTCAACAGATACATTGTATAGAATGCTTGCCCAGGATCCATATCTATTGGATCGTATCGATCAGATACCATTTATCGATACACCCTTGCACCAAGCTGCCATGGCAGGGCAACCCCATTTCGCAATGGAAGTTGCAAATCTGAAACCATCACTTTCTTGGAAGCTAAACCACCTGGGACTTAGTCCTCTCCATCTTGCTTTGCAGCATAATTGCAGTTTAATGGTTAGAGGACTGATCGTAACTTATAGTCAGCTTATCCGAGTCAAAGCAAAGGGGTTGATTACACCTTTACACTATTTAGCCCAGACAGAAGATGCTGATCTTTTATCTGAATTTTTATTTGCATGTCTGTAATACCCCAAAATTTACTAAGTTGATTAAGGGTCATTTAGCACTAAGATAATAGCTTAAAAGCTAACTTAGTGACTAAAATGACAAAAATGCGAAAGTTAAGATTTCTTTAATTATGGGTTTTGGAAAGGAAATTTCTAAGGTTTAAAGGTCTCATGTGATAGATAGTGAATTGAATAAGGTATTCTTAAAGTTTGGTTGAATTCCAAGGAAAATTGGAATGGGAATTGAAGTTTAAAAAGGCAGTGACCAAAATGTAAATTTTGAAAATTTTATGGCTAAAGTATAAACTTTGGAAAAGTTTGGGGACTAAAGTTATAATTTCCCAAAAGTTAAGGGTTTTTATTTCATAAATAAACAGATCACCTAAGGGTGTGAATCGAACGCGGAATTATTGGTTCGATCTGATACTTCAATTATTGGGAAAATCGCAGTTAAAGTTTAAGTGGAATTCGGATATCCGGACTGGAAAATTTTGAAAATTTTCCATATGATAGAGAAAGGTTATAAAAGTCATTTCCAAGTGTTGGAAATATTTTTAGTTCGATTCAAGATGAATCCTACAATTTATTTCTGAGTAAAGGATTATTTATCGGTATATTGGATCGAATGAAAATTTTGGAGATTGATCCAAAAGTTATGGAAAAGTCATAAAATTTTATTTTATGAATATTTTATTATGGTTGGTTGAATTCTAACTAGATTTAGTTAGATTTTAATGGAATGACAATTTGGAAACAAACTAGTAAATAAAGAAAAGTTGGAGGGCAAATTGGTCATTTGGCCCCAATGGCAATTTTGAAATATTTAAAAATTTATAAGGGCAATTTTGGAATGATAAAATGGAAGATTAAATCTTGGCCCTTGATTGATGATAAAATCAATCTCAACCATTAGATAAAAGGGCAAAATTGTAATTTCACTATTAAATAAATTTAATATTCATTTAATAGATATATGTGTAAAATAATGGTGAAAAGATTCATCTTTTCCAGCAACAAACGTGAGGGCTAGGGAAAGAAAGAGGAAAATTTTTACAAGCTCGATTCAGGCTCCAAAACTCGGTTTTCAGGTAATCTCTTCAACTACAAAGTTGTTTTACTCTTCAAGCTCTATCTTTTGATATCAATAGTTCATGGAATCTATGCTTGATTGATGAGAATTTACATGAGAAAGAAATTAGGGTTTATGGATCAAATTAGAGGTTTTGAGATTTTATGATTCCATGATTGAATTTAAGTTGAAATCAAGCTAGTATGATGTTAAAATCATGATATTGAGTTGGGATTTAAGTTTTACATGTTTTGATTTTTATGAAGATGATTAGGGTTTATGGATTCAAGTTTAATTTAGGGTTTGTGATGTTGAAATAATGATATGGTAAGCTTGAATTGTTGTTTGGAAGCAAAACCCTAAGTTAAATTGTGTAGGGACCATTTCGGCAACTTGAAAAGTTGAAGGACCAAATTTGCATTTTTAGAATTTGGAGTGTATTTGTGCTATTAATGATGTTAAAGATAAGAAAATGAAGTTAGAATGCCAAATTGATGTTGAATTGAATTAGTGACCATTTTGACAATTTTTCAAAGTTAAGTGACTAAATCAAAACTGAAGTTTTGTATGGGGTTAAATCTGATTTTTAGTTGTAATAATGGAATTAAGGTAGTAATGTTGAATTGAGGACCGAATTGCAAAGTTAAGAAGCTTGAATCCTTTGCATTTTAGTGACTATTTCGGTAAAGAAGGAAAATTAAGGATAATTATTGTGAATAATTATTTGGTGAAGAATGTGATGAGAGTTGGTGGTTTAAAGCTAGTGATTGGACTAAATTGAAAAGTATAAAAGTAAGGAGAAGTTAGTATAAAAGTTGAAGTTGTTTTATGGAAGCTATGTAGAAAAACTGGTTTATGGCAGTAACTTTGAAAATTCAGCATAAATTCTACAAAAATGGTTAGATTGTGAATTTTATGCCGATGTAAAGATTTGTTCGTCTAGTTTCGTGTCCAACAAACGGAATCTGATTTTGAGTTCCGAGTCAAAAGATATTAAATTTTTAAGTGACGAAAGGTCAGAAAACAGAACACCAGTCTGTTCTGAATTTCAGCACTGTGACTGACTTTGAAAATTCGCCATAAATCGTACAAGTTGAATTTGGGCTATTAATTTATATGGTTGAAAAGCTTATCGAATCTAGTTTCTTTCAGAACAAACGGAGTCGAATTCCAAGTTATAGATTATTTTATAGAAATATTTCTTCGAAGGTACTGCAAACTGCCAGAAAATGAGAATTGATACACTTTGTATCTAAGGTTGATTAGTAAGCTTGAAAGGGGTTAATGGAAGTTCAAAGTGGTTACTAAGGACCATAATGAATTTTTGAACAATACAAGGAAGAAAGGAAAACGTTTGGAGATTTTGTATTCGAATGATTATTTTGGACAATATGTTTAAGATATTGTTAGATTGGGATCTAACAAATATTTTACTTATTTGAATTATGAAGTTAAGTTCGAATCAAGGGAGGTTCGAGGTACAATGAAGGAAAGGATCAAAGAGGAATTAGTGAGGCATACTAATAAATGACCCAGTTGAGTGCAATGCATATATAACATTATACATGGATGTTTCATACATCACCGATAGGAATTGCGATGAGTATATCTGGTTTATATATTGTCATGATATTTATGTCATTGATCATATATTTGATATTTTAAATGTCAAAGGTTGAAAATAAATGCATTGATCACTAGTTATTGATGATGGTATAATATGAATATTATTTCGGCTATGAACTGTTAAATGTTGATACATATTGATATATGTTGCCATTGATGAGTTAAATGATGAAATAAAGCCCAATGTATGATATAGAGGTTCGATGGTTTAGTTGGATATCCATAGGGTCATAAAACAGCTGTATAAATATTCTAAGCACTTCAGGTAAAGTGCAAATATTATAAATACTCATTGAGGAGTATACTCATGCATGGTTTGAGTATACGGACTTACTACGGGTGCTAAACACTTCGGTGTAATTTCATAAAAACTCAATGAGGGATATATTGTATACTCCGGTAAGTATACATAAGCACTTCGGTGCTAAGCACTCCCGGTAAAGTGCAAATAATATACATACTCAAGAAATGTTGGGTATGGGGGATGACTCGTGTACATAGAATCTATTAATTCGATACCTTGGGCTAAATAAATTGAAAGAAATCAAAAAGAAACTGGAAGATAAGCTTGCAGATAGAAATGGGAAAAAAGTATTGGTAAGCATTGAAAGCTTACGGATGGAATGGCAACGGTATTGGTAAGATCTAATCTTATCACTTTGATATACATATTTATTTATGTTAACGAGCATATAATGGTAAGGTGATTATATGCATTGTTAATCATTAATATTGATATTATGACAATTGCACTTGAATTCGAATTATTACCTCACTAAGTAAATACTTAGCGTGTAACTGTTTTACACGTAGGAAAGAAGAAATGGTTGGAGTAAGGAGCATAAACGGACATCATCAATCAAAAACATTGTACATCAGTATTAGTAAGATATCTTTTGACACTGTTTGATATTTACTAGTTAGCATGTATATTAAAATGATATGACTGCTCTGATAGAATTTGTATTTTATGTGGTATCTGGATGAATTTTAAATCAGACAGTTTTTAGGCAGTTTTATTAATTATATAAAGTTAAATTAAATTAATAAGTTGCTGCCTGAAATTAAACTCGATTTGAAGATTAAAATATTATATTTAAACTATACGCGATTAACTAGATTTGTAAATAGAAACTAAAGATATTGTAATATTTTTAGAAGAATCAAAATTTTTACCGAGTTACAAATGTAGAGGGTTTTACAAATATTTTGTGATATCTCTGACTCGTATTCAGCTATGAATACGGGAAAGGGTATTACAGTGTCCATCATCTATTGAAGACACCACAGTTAAGTTTGAGACTGCAGTGCACATTGCTGTGAAAAACCATTCGATTAGAGCTTTCAAAGTTCCTTTGGGATGGCTAAAACGAGTCGACAAAAAAGACATTCTGAATTGGAAGGATGAAGATGGTAACACTGCCTTGCATATTGCCACATCTACCAATCAGCCAAAGGCAAGTTTTGTAGATATTCATTATTTTCTATAAATGATTTCGAAACACAGTTATAGTTAATTAATTTAACTTTTCACATGATTATGCAGGTGGCTAAGCTATTGGTTAAGAATGTAAATGTGAATATCAAGAACTCCAACGGCTTGACAGCGATGGACATATATCACCTTCAAGGAACAATGCAGAACTTAGAGTTAGGCAGCATCCTACGTAGAGCTAAAGCTAAAAAGGGATCTGATCTTACCAATAATTTGATATCGGAGATTACTTGAGCAGAAAGTTGACTCTGATTGATAAACGAGACAAGTATTTTGGAAATGATTCTCAAAATAATTCTACTGATATCCACGATGTGGTTCTCGTGGTGGATATCCTGATTGCGACAGCCACCTACCAGGCCGGCCTCAACCCTCCAGGTGGGTACTGGCAAGATGACTATAAACCTTCAGCAGCAAACAGTAGTGGCATTGCCAACAACACCAATACCATCCTGGGGCAAGATCAAAGGCCACATCATTCAGACAGATAATCATGAGCCCTACTTATCTTTTCCATTTCTTCACTCTAAACAGTTGTGCCTTTTATTTATCTGCATGGGCCATTCTGGTTGTTATAATCGGTATCCCATATTCCATAACACTTTATATATCTACATGGCTTCTGCTTCTTTCGTATTACGCTTCAACCATTGGTACGTTTCCATCATAGTCGAACTCCCCGACTTTCGATGTCGCAAAGAGTTTATACATAGTCTTTATTTATGTATCTGCTGCAGTAACAGCATACGAAATTCCTCTGATAGCTATTTTTAAACATGAAAGGCTTAAAAACCGGGTAGACTCAATAAGAAGAAGCAGGCTAGTTGCCTATCTTAAAACATGAAAAATAGGAAAATTATTGTTAGGATATTTGTTTTGATATAATAATTTGAAAAAAATTATTTTGGACTTGTTTGAATATTTTGAAAACTTATTTAAAGTCTAAACGACTTGAAAATATGTTTGAAATGGTTTCATAGGTTTTTAGCATGTTTAAAATGATTTTTAAATGGTCAAAATATCATTTTTACAAGGCTCGTACCGATACACCTTGGTACGTATCGATACCATTTTTGAAAATCATTTCCAGTAAGCAAAACTCGTACCGATATAGTTTCTGCAGTATCGATACAGGGCAGGTGGTATCGAAACCACCTTGATGGTATCGAAACCACCTTAATGGTACCAAAACCAGCCTGGTTTTTCAGCCTTCAACGGCTATTTCCATAACAGGCACTGTATCGATACGCCCACACAAGTATCGATACCGAAGGCACCAGAAGTAGAATTTTTGCATGGAAATCAATTCCCAACGGCTCTAAATCAATTCCAACGGTCACCAACGGCTAGGAACACATTTCAAACATAAATACAAGCCTTGAAACACTTGAAGATGGTTAGAGAACACATCCAAGCAACATGATCAAGAGAATTTGAGTCCAATACTTATTTCTTAATTTCTCTTGTATATAGTGTTTGAGAAAGAGCTTAATTGCAAATCTTTTGTACTCTTGTGAGCTTAAATTCTTATAAACACCCACCTAAGTGAGGTTTTAGAGTTTACACAAGTCCCTTGTAAAATGAGAAGTTCTAGTTTAGTCTTAGACAAAAACTTGAGTGGTTCTATATTTGCCGTTAGAAGATAGGGTTGTAAAGATTTCCTCCTAAGCCTTTAAAAGGGGACGAATTCATAGTGAATTGGGAAATCCTTAGTGGTGTGCTAAGGTAGTGGATGTAGGCTTAGTTTAGAAATCGAACCACTTTAAAATTATCGTGCAATTTGTCAATATTTTTATCGATTTTAGCCAATTCATCAAAAGAGCATTTCAACCTCTTAAGATAAGATCAAAAGGGAACCTCAAGACTTTTCAACTATGTACTTGTTTTTATGTCATATATGTTGAATTAGTGGCTACCTACCTTCCGGATCATGTACGTATTGTAAAACTCTTTCATATGTAATTATTTTTGTTGGTTTTGATTGAGACAGAAATGTCAGCTTACTTGGGGAGCCGGGGACTAAGATTAAGAGTGCAAAAGATAATTAACCATAAAAATAAGAAAAGAAATTTAAAATAATTGAAAATTAGGGGTCTAAATAAGTAAATATTCCAACAGCACCAGAGTTTTCAAACACTTCCTAATTGCCCATAGAAAAATTTCGTCACCTATCCAGAGTTTGATCGTTTTTGTAGTAGTAATATTCCCTATGTTCTATTGCCGATTCATTATGTTGGTCCATCTCGATGCAACAACCTTACATGAATGCTAATTCCTTGATGGATTACCATGTCCCTAACATCTACGCCATCCCACCGTACATTTATCGCCCTGTTTGGTAAAAAGAGTTTTGAGCCAAAATTAGAGATTTGAATTACTTTTAAAGGTTTAACAGTCAAATCCGCTAATTTGGTTGGATTAAAACAGCAGATTTTCCTCAAGCTTTTTGGATTAGAAGATTAGATTTAAGAGTTATAAAGACTCTTTTGGTCTTGTTTGGGTTATCAAAAAGTATAACATTTCGGTTGTGTGTATTATTTTAGTTCCGTATTTTTTAACATTTCGATTGTACCGTTTTTAATCGTAAATTAGAATGTTGTATCATACACACAGCCTCATTAAAACCAGTATGAAATTGGAGTAAAATGATGCGGCAAGCAAAGCATTTTCTAGTATAATTTGTCAATGTCATTGCCAGGTTGCTTGAGGTCATTGTCAAGCTAATGGTAGACTTTCTTATCCAATTTTTTAATCCTTTCAGTAAACTTCTTTCCAGTTTCAGACCAAGGATTTTAAGAATAAATTTCCATGGAAATACTTTAGTCAAATCTTTGGATAATACTAACAAATTGACAGTGTTATGTCAATGTGTGCCACCTCTTTTGCGCATGTATATTTATATTCTTTTGATCAAACCCAGCTGACATTTTATGCATTAGCCTACAAGAAACCTCCACGTTATAAGTCAACAATGCAAATAATCTCAGCAGATTCCAGATTGTGAAAGTTCTGCCCCATAAATCACAGTAGAATGGATGATCACAACTCTGACAGCTCTTTATTAATATTCGGGCCGCTCCACAAGAGAATTTGGGTCACAACTCTAACAGCAATCGATAGTCGGCTTATCCGAGTCAAAGGAAAGGGGTTGGTTACACCTTTATACTATTTAGCCCAGACTGGAGATGCTGATCTTTTAGCTGAATTTTTATTTGCTTCTCCATCATCTATTGAAGACACAACAGTTAAGTTTGAGAAAGCAGTGCACATTGCTGTGAAAACCCATTCAATTAGAGCTCTTAAAGTCCTTCTGGGATTACTGAACCGAGTTAACAGATGGTAACACCGCCTTGCATATTGCCACATCTACTATCAGCCTGAGGCAAGCTTTTATATATGCTCACTAATATTATGTGCTATAAATGATTTTGAAAGATGATTATGGTTAATTACTTGAACTTTTTATATGATCATGTAGGTCGTGAAGCTCTTGGTTAAGAAAGTCGATGTGAATGTCAAGAACTCCAATGATTTTACATATCACCTTCAGGGAACAATGCAGAACTTAGAGATAGGTAATATCGTATGTCGAGCTAAAGCTAAAAAGGCACCGGATCTTACCTCAAATGTGACTCCCGGAGATTACTTGAGCAGGAAGTTAGCTCTGGTTGATAAATGAGATAAATATTTTGGAGTGGATTCTCACAATAATCCTAGTAATATCCGTGATGTGGTTATTGTGGTGGCTATCCTGATTGTGACAGCCACCTACCAGGCCGGCCTCAACCCTCCAGGGAGTTACCGGCAAGATGGCCATAAATTGCTGGCAGCAAACAGAGGTGGAAGTGCCAACAACACCAATACAAGCCTGGAGCAAGATCAAAGGCCAGACCAAGCAGGACAAATAACCATGAGCCCTACTAATATTTTCTATTTCTTCACTCTCAACAGTTCTGCTTTCTATTTGTCGGTGTGGAAAATTCTGGTTGTTATTACAGGCCTCCCGTATTCCACAATCTTTTCCATCACGGTTGAATTCCCCAACTTTCACTGCTGCCAAGACTTTATACATATTCGTAGTTTACATTGCGGCAGTAGCAGCATACATAATCCCAGTGGCAGCAATGCTTAGACCCGAAAGGCTTAAAAACCGGGTGGAATTGATAAGAGAAAGCAGAGTAGTTGCCTGTCCTATAACATGAAAAGAAAGAGGAAACAATTTACTTGTTTTTATGTTATTGAAATTAGAATTTAGTTGAAGTCAGTCAAATGTTTCCTCCTCCACCTCTCATTGCTAATTGCAACCACTGGTCTATGTCTATCCGTACTCATCTCTCTTCCGTGACGGTTGCTCCACCATTGAAGCCAATTTGAACTCTTAAAATCATTCCTTGGGTGCAAGTAAATTGGATCCTATTTTTCACAATAACCTCTGAAGTAGCAGCAACAAGATCCTGCCAAGCTGGTTTTAGTAGTTATTAATTCATTAATTATTTAACAACTTTCATACTAATAGTAAACTTCTGCAAAATGTTTTAGTGTTGACTTGATCAACAAGAATAAACCTTTACACATGTGTTATGCCTTAATATGGACCATCTTTCCACCTCCACACAATATAGTTTCTAGTTTCTACCTTTAATTTAGTATAAAAACGTCAATTCGAACCCGAACTCGACATTAGGAAAATGTCGAATCACAGGTCTAACAGATACATTTCTCCCACAAGTGTGTTCTGGAACATAAAAGTATTCACTAACTGGTTTCATTGTCTCACCATCTCTGATATAATTAGATCTGCTATAATTGCTCTTTCAGTCCAGTCACCATTGCCCACGCCCAAAACATGCAACAAAAGACACTTGGAAAAACGCATCATCTAGCTATTGTTGCTTCTTTGACTATTAGCCCATCTGCTTTACACCTTGCATTTATGTATCTTTTTCCTTCTCGTTCTTTCATGTTTTCTGGGGTGCATTGAGCATGACTAGAGAGATTATTCGAGTAGTGCTGTACTTCATTTCACAATAAAAATAATAAAAATATGTTAGTGTAGCTCTTTCATTACATTACCATTTTTAGTTATGTTCACCGAGAGTCAGTCAGTGGCACATCTATGTATAGTGAAAAGTGGACTAGTAAATTTGATTTTTTTTTTCTGTTAGTTATCTGATTGAATGTACCCGAAATCTAAATTTCTTTCTGTTTTATTGATTGTGTCAGCCTTAAAATTTTTAGATCCACGTATAATATACGTATGTCCTCTCACAAAAATATTTTTAGGTCTCCCACTAGGCCGGTCAATGGTCGGGCAGTGACGAAGCTACATGGACAATGAGAGGGGTTCTTGCCCCCGATAGGAAAATTATTTTACCTTTGTTTATTTTTATTAAATTTAGATTAATTATAAATTTATCTCTTTACTTTTTAAAATTTATGTTTTATCCCATTTTAAATACAGACTCCATCCACGTGATTGGGGATGATGTTTTGGATACGGACACATGGATGTATGATTGGTCCCAATTCTCAACAATGTCCACTCCATTATTTCTTCATAGTGGCAAAGAATTCATTGATGGGGAGTGATCTCATTAGTTGAAGACAATAAAAGTGGCGGTCGCTGTCTCAAAAACCTCTTTTCCCAATCTTTCTGAAATGTTGGAGTACATGTTTAGAGAGTGTCTTGTCAGAATAATGAACTGAAAACCAGGTGTTAATTAATCACCACCAGAGCTATAAAACCATGATTAGAAAGCTTCTTACTTCACCATTTATTTCCTTGTTTTCTCTGGTATTTGCAACCCAATTTGCTGTGCAATCGCCAAATGGAAAACCAGAAAGAAAAGCCAGCAACTCACTTCACAAATAAAATAGTATACTACTAGATCTAGAACCTATGTTTAATTGTTTATGCACACTTAATCCTATACAAAAGTTCCAAGTTTGAAATGTAATCTTGTTTTGTATACATGCCGACGTCAATTTAAACGTGTCAGGAGTCCGGACTTCTTTTTTAAGATCAATTTGTTATATAAAACCTGCAAGAGTAGTAAAGGGTGGTGGTTGCCAGTAGTTTAAGACATTTGGCTACTTTCTTACTAGTTTAACAGTCGTGACAGCGCATTACAATATATCCCACCAAAGTGATGGCTTTTTGGTGGGTTTATTGCGGTTGTTACAATACAAACTAAACTTATCGGCGAGGATGGTTTAAGTGGTAAATAGTTTGATATCGCTTAAGTAGATCTTAAGTCAGGGATGGAACCGAGATTTGAGGATGGGAGCAAAACATAAATGTTTGAAAGTGGAAAGACAAATTTATAAATAAACTAATTTTTTTTAAAAATTATATAGCGGGACAAATGTGAAAAAAATTCTTGGGGGTGGGGTGCAATTGCCCCTCCCCACCCTCATGTAGTTCCGCCCATATCTTAAGCTCGAGGTCTTATGTATGCAGAAAATTTTCGCTGAGAGACTCACACACCAAAGTCATGTGTGCAACGCGTATCAGTCTGAATTAGTCAGGATAAGGTTTTGGGGAACGAGAAGTCAACTAAAAAAACTTGGGTATAAAGCCAAAAAATGCCCCCAACGTTTGACAGAATTGTCACTTTGGCCTCTATTATTTTTTTGGAGCAATTCAACCCTCAAAGTTTCATTTTAGGTCAAAATGACCCATCAACGGATGAAAATTGTCAGTCAACTAACGGTAAATGGCTTGAAAAAATGTTACATTAGTCAAAAAATAATTTTATAAAATATAAAATAATTTTTTTGCTAACTTATCATTATGTCAAGTCATTTCAAATTGTTTACCGTCAGTTTTCTAACAATTTTCATTCGTAGATAATTCATTTTGACTCAAAATGAAATGTTGAGAGTTGGATTGCTTCAAAAAAAATAATAAGGGCCAAAGTGACTATTCAATCAAACATTGAGGATATTTTTTAACTTTATGCCAAAAAACATATCAGCTTAGTAAAGATGATGCATAAAATAGAGATTAGTTGTTGGTGGATTTTCTTATTAGTATTTCAGTTTTGGGTAAACTAACTATTTAGTCATCTAATTAAATTATGAGTAATTTTTTTTACATATAATGTGTAAAAAAATGTATAAGCTTGCATATTTATTCTTTAAAAATTTAAATTTAAATTTCTAACCCTAAATTTTTAAATCTTAGACTCTACAAACTATACGCTTAAACTTTAAATTAAATCTCTAACCCCCTAAACAAAAAGTCTTATATAGTCTAAAAACAGTACAACATGTGTATTGAATATTTTTTTTTCAAATTATTATTGTCTTTTTTATAAGATTTTCGTTCTAATCACTTGTGTTATCAGTTTATTTTATTTTAATCACCGTCAACAAAAAAATGTTATTGTTACATGATTTATTGTATGTTAAAATATGCTCCAAGGGCTTATACTCTTTATATATTTGGAATGTAAAAGTTTCGGGGACTAAAAATATTATTATATTTGTAATACCTCAAAATTTACTAAGTTGATTAAGGGTCATTTAGCACTAATATAATAGCTTAAAAGCTAACTTAATGACTAAAATGACAAAAATGCAAAAGTTAGGATTTCTTTAATTATGGGTTTTGGAAAGGAAATTTCTAAGGTTTAAAGGTCACTTGTGATAGATAGTGAATTGAATAAGGTATTCTTAAAGTTTGGTTGAATACAAAGGAAAATTGGAATGGAAATTGAAGTTTAAAAGTTTAGTGACCAAAATGTAAATTTTGAAAATTTTATGGCTAAAGTATAAACTTTGGAAAAGTTTGGGGACTAAAGTTGTAATTTCCCAAAAGTTAAGGGTTTTTATTTCATAAATAAATAGATCACCTAAGGGTGTGAATCGAATGCGGAATTTTTGGTTCGACCTGATACTTCGATTATTGGGAAAATCGCAGTTAAAGTTTAAGTGGAATTCATACCCGGATCGAACTGGAAAATTTTGAAATTTTACCATATGATAGAGAAAGGTTAAAAAAATCATTTTCAAGTGTTGGAAATATTTTTAGTTCGATTCAAGATGAATCCTACAGTTTATTTCTGAGTAAAGGATTATTTATCAGTATATTGGATCGAATGGAAATTTTGGAGACTAATCCAAAAGATATGGAAAAATTCATAAAATATTACTTTATGAATATTTTGTTATAGTTGGTTGGATTCCAACTAGATTTAGTTGAATTTTTACAAGAAGGGCAACCTAGTAAATAAAAACTAGTTGGAGGGCAAATTGGTCATTTGGCCCCAATGACAATTTTGAAATATTTAAAAAGTTATAAGGGAAATTTTGGAAAGAGAAAATGTAATATTAAATCTTGGCCCTTGATTGATGATAAAATCAATCTCAACCATTGGATAAAAAGGGCAAAATTATAATTTCACTATTAAATGGATTTAATATTCATTTAATAGATATATGTGTAAAATAATGGTAAAAAGATGAACCAAATGTTCATATTTTCCAGCAACAAACGTGAGGTCTAGGGAAAGAAAGAGAAAAAATTTTCCAAGCTCGATTCAAGCCCCGAAACTCGGTTTTCAGGTAATCTGTTCAACTACAAAGTTGTTCTACTCTTCAAGCTCTACCTTTTGATATCAATAATTCATGGAATCCATGCTTGATTGATGATAATTTACACGAGAAAGAAATTAGGGTTTATGGATCAAATTGGGGCTTTTGAGATTTTATGATTCCATGATTGAATTTAAGTTGAAATCAAGCTAGTATGATGTTAAAATCATGATATTGAGTTGGATTTTAAATTTTACATGTTTTAATTTCTATGAAGATGGTTAGGGTTATGGATTCAAGTTTAATTTAGGGTTTGTGATGTTGAAATAATGATCTTGTAAGCTTGAATTGCTATTTGGAAGCAAAACCCTAAGTTAAATTATGTAAAGACCGGCAACTTGAACAGTTGAAGGACCAAATCTAAATTTTTAGAATTTGGAGTGTATTTGTGTTATTAATGATGTTAGAGATAAGAAAATGAAGTTAGAATGCCAAATTGATGTTGAATTGAATTAGTGATCATTTTGACAATTTGTTAAAGTTAAGTGACCAAATCGAAATTGAAGTTTTGTATGGGGTTTGAATCTGATTTTTAGTTGTAATAATGGAATTAAGGTAGTAATGTTGAATTGAGGACCAAATTGCAAAGTTAAGAAGGTTGAATCCTTATCTTTGCATTTTAGTGACTATTTCGGAAAAGAATGAAAGTTAAGGAGAATTATTTTGAATAATTATTTGGTGAAGAATGTGATGAGTTGGTGGTTTAAAGCTAGTGATTGGACTAAATTGAAAAGTATAAAAGTAAGGAGAAGTTAGTATAAAAGTTGAAGTTGTTTATGGAAGCCGTGTAGAAAAACTGGTTTATGACAATAACTTTGAAAATTCACCATAAATACTACAAAAATGGTTAGATGATGAATTTTATACTGGTGTAAATATTTGTTCTTCTAGTTTCGTGCCCAACAAACGGAATCTGATTTCGAGTTCTGAATCAAAAGATATGAATTTTTAAGTGACGGAAGGTCAGAAAACATAACACCAGTCTGTTCCGAATTTCAGCACTGTAATTGGCTTTGAAAATTCGCCATAAATCGTACAAGTTGAATTTGGGATATTAATTTATATGGTTGAAAAGCATATCAAATCTAGTTTCTTTCAGAACAAACATAGTCGAATTCCGAGTTATAGATTATTTTATAGAAATATTTCTTTGGAGGTACTGCAAACTGACAGAAAATGAGAATTTATACACTTTGTATCTAAGGTTGATTAGTAAGGTTGAAAGGGGTTAATGGAAGTTCAAAGTGGTTACTAAGGACCATAATGAATTTTTGAACAATACAAGGAAGAAAGGAAAATGTTTGGAGATTTTGTATTCGAATGATTATTTTGGACAATATGTCTAAAATATTGTTAGATTGGGATCTAACAAATATTTTACTTATTTGAATTATGAAGTTAAGTTCGAATCAAGGGAGGTTCGAGGTACAATGAAGGAAAGGATCAAAGAGTACTTAGTGAGGCATACTAATACATGGCCCAGGTGAGTGCAATGCATACATAACATTATACATGGATGTTCCATGCATCACCGGTAGGACTTGTGATGAGTCTACCTGGTTTATATATTGTCATGATAGTTATGTCATTGATCATACATTTGACATACTTTAAATATGTCAAAGGTTGAAAATAAATGCTTTTATCACTAGTTATTGATGATGATTTACTGTTAATGTTATTCGTTTATGAACTGCTTCATGTTAATATAAATTGATATACATTGCCATGGATGAAATATTTGATGATATAAAGCCCAAGTATGATATAGAGGTTCAAAGGTATAGTTGGCTAGCCATAGAGTCATAAACAGCTGTATAAAGATTCTAAGCACTTCGGGTAAAGTGCAAATTTTATAAATACTCATTGAGGAGTATACTCATGCATGGTTTGAGTATACAAACTTATTACCGGTGCTAAGCACTTCAGAGTAATTTCATAAAAACTCAATGAGGGATATATTGTATACTCCGGTAAGTATACAGAAGCACTCCGGTGCTAAGCACTCCCAGTAGAGTGCAAATAATATACATACTCAAGAAAGGTTGGGTATGGAGGGATGGCTCGTGTACATAGAATCTCTTAATTCGATACCTTGGGCTAAGTAAACTGAATTGAAATAAAAAAATAGAATGATAAGCTTGAAAGCTTGCATACAGAGTTGGAAAAAGGTATTGGTAAGCATTGAAAGCTTACGGATGGAAATGGCACCAATATTGGTAAGATCTAATCTTATCACTTTGATATACATATATGCTATTACATATTTAATTATGTTAATGAGCATGTAATGGTAAGGTGATCATATGCATTATTAATAATTAATAATTAATATTGAGATTGATATTATGACAATTGCACTTAAATTTGAATTATTGTCTCACTAAGTAAATACTTAGCGTGTAACTGTTTTACACGTAGGAAAGAAGAAATGGTTGGAGTAAGGAGCATATACGGACATCATCAATCAATAACAAGTACATCAGTATCAGTAAGATATCTTTTGATACTGTTTGATATTTACTAGTTGGCATGTAGATTAAAAGGGTATGTCTGCTCTGATAAAATTTGTATTTTATTTGGTATCTGGATGAATTTTAAATCAGACAGTTTTTAGGTATTTTTATTAATTATATCAAGACAAATGAAATTGATAAGTTGCTGCCTGAAAATAAATTCAATTTGAAGATAAAAATATTATTTTTAAACTTTACGCGAATAACTAGATTTGTAAATAAAAACTAAATACATTGTAACATTTTTAAAGAAACAATATTTTACCGAGTTACAAATGTAGAGGGTTTTACAAATGTTTTGTGATATCTCTGACTCGTATTCAGCTATGAATACGGGAAATGGGTGTTACATTTATTGGTATCAGAGCTGCAGGTTTAGCCGATTCTCGACCTAAATGGAATTGGTTTTATGTTAGAAAGAGTATACATGCCACTAGGATATCAATATTATTGATTTGGTGTTTTTATGATCTGATTGATGTCGCTCCTTACTAATGTAAATTGGGAGGAATTATAAGAATATGTGAGTCAAGAAAGCGTGATGAACTGATAAATTGGAAGTTTGGGAAAGGATCAAGAGTAGTAGTAATAAGGTTAATGATAACCCTTCGGATAAATCGGAACAAGAAAGGGGCACTGGTACAACAAAGAGTGCTTGTGCAGGATTAAGTAACTGAAAAGTTCGGAAAACACCTGAATTGAAAGGAAAAGCATATTAAGGTCCAGTGATTGTTGATTTATAACTGAATAATCTAAAGATTACACTGGATGGATTCCACTGTTTGGATACCGTGAAATTTAATGGAGCTGTTTTGTTGCTCCGATATTTAAGCTAGATTAGAAAGCCATCTGAATTTGCTTCATAGCCAGGATTGCACATATCAATCCGAGTTTATAACATCAGGACTGATAAAGATTGGGATGATTCGAAAATCATAGAAGGTACATCACATCTTTTTGGATAAACCTGTATTGATGTTGATGGGTCCTAGCTTCACACATTCCTATATAAGTATGAAGTTGAGTGGTGAATGAGATATCCTTTTAGAACCCATTTCAAGTAATATAGCGGTCACGAATTTGTTGGGTTGTAATGAAAGGGCGAGCTGAACATGTGGAATTGCTCGATAAAAACATAAGAAATAGAGTTCCCGATAAATTTAATGGAATTATCTTTTGAGGAGTCTAAGATGTTTGTTGGCATGAATTGGTTACCTTCCTATTAAGTTATGATGAATCGTCGCATAAAACGATTAGTATTGAAAAAAATACGCAAGGTACAAAAATAGTAGTAGTTGATAAAAGGGTAAATTCCTTTTCCAATGTAATTTCAGTTGTTTTATTAAAGAAATTGTTGTTATAAGGTTGTTAAGTTTTCTTAGCAAATGTAGTGGAGACCTCGAGGTGTTGAAGTTAAATTGAAAAGTAACTCAACTGTCCAAAAATATCCGGATGTATTTCCAGATGGGTTACTCGAAATTACCCTAGATTGAGAGGTGAAATTCAAAATAAAGATGTTACCAGGCATTGCACCTAAATTAATGGCCCCGTATAAAATGGCTTCAACCGAACTTCGAGATTTAAAGGTACAAATTGCAAGGAATGTTAGGTCGATGTTTTATAAAGTCAAGTGTGTCATCTTGAGGGCATGCCAGTGTTAATTGTGAAAGAGAAAGACTGATTTCTATCAGCACGAGAAGGTAATAGTAAAGAATAAATATCTTTTTTCGAAGACTGATGATCTTTTGATTAGTTAAAAAAATCAAGGAATAAGGAATTCTAAAGATAGCTTTTCGGACGCGGTATGAATACTATGAGTTCGTGATGATGCCTACGTCATTTATAGGCCTAATGAACTAGGTATTTTAATTTTGCTTGGACCAATTTTTGGTAGAGTTCACTGCGTATATTTTGGTCTATTCGAAGGAAAAAGGAAGAATAAGATGCCCATTTTTGCATTGTTTTTCAGACCTTTCGAGAAAAGAAGTTATATACTAAATTGTTAAAGTATGAATTTGGTTATCAAAGGCTGTTTTATTAGTTATGTGGATTTGGCAGAGGGGATAAGGGTATATCCCAAGAAAGCACAAACTATAGTTGAATGGAAACCTCTGAAGAATGTTTTAGAGGTTTAGAATTTATTGATGATTGTCTCCTCATTGACCAAGCTATTGAGGAAAGAAATGCTATTTAGTTGAATAGATAAATGCTAAGAAATATTCGAGACATTAAAAGAGATCTTAATAGAAGCCACGGTACTAGTACAACCAGAATCGGGTAAAGATTATGTAGTATATAGAGATGCTTCTCATAACGGTTTGGGATGCATACTTATGAAAAAAGGAAAAGTAATGGTCTATGCTTGAGACAACTTAAGATATATGAGAGCAATTACCTTACTTGGGATTTGGAGCTGGTAATGGTTGTATTTGCTTTAAAAGATATAGCATCATTATTTATACAGTGAACGATGCTATATTTATATAGGTTATAAAAGTTTAAAGTATATGCTTACTAAAGAAGAGTTGAAATTGACGCAAAGAAGTTGGATCGAGTTTCTTAAGAATTATGATATGGTCATTGACTATCATCCAGAGAAGCTAATGTGGTAGCTGACGCTCTCAGTCGAAAGACAATTGTTGTCTTAAGAGTTATGAATGCAAGATTTGCATTAAAAGAGGATGGTGTTTTGATTGTCAAGTTAAGAATAAAATTTACCATATTGGATTAAATAAGATAACTTTAAATAAAGGATGAGAAATGATGTCAATGTTCAAACAAGTGGAGAAGAGTGAAACTGAAAACTTGGAAGTTAGGTTTGATAGATATTGGTATTATCAAGGAAGAATTTCTATCTCAATGATGGAAACTATATGTTGACCCTGAAAGAAAAGATATTTAATATGAAGTTAAAGATAAAGTATTCTTTAAAATTTTCACCTTGGAAGAAGGTGCTATGATTTAGACAAAAAGAAAGTTAAGTTTAAGATTTATTGGGGCTATAAGAAATCGTGAAAGAAGTTAGTCTGATAGTTAAGCTTAATGGCTAGCTTTATCTTTGGAAATGGACAAGATTCATAATGAATCGATGCTCTGGAAATATTGATTAGACCCCTCACATGTTGTTACTCTGGATAAAATAGAGATTCAGCCGGATTTAAGCTATGAAAAAAAACTAGTAAAGATCCTAGCACATGGAGTCAAAGAACTAAGAAAACAAGACAATCATGTTTGTTAAAGTTCTTTGACAAAAAAAATCATAAGATTAAAGAAACGGTTTGAGAGAATAAGAAGAAAATATAAGAAAATAGTTTCCTCACCTTTTGAATCAGGTGCGTGTTGAAAATTCAAGGACGAATTTTCTTAAGGGGGAGAGAATTGTAATACCCCAAAATTTACTAAGTTGATTAAGGGTCATTTAGCACTAAGATAATAGCTTAAAAGCTAACTTAGTGACTAAAATGACAAAAATGCGAAAGTTAGGATTTCTTTAATTATGGGTTTTGGAAAGGAAATTTCTAAGGTTTAAAGGTCTCATGTGATAGATAGTGAATTGAATAAGGTATTCTTAAAGTTTGGTTGAATACCAAGGAAATTGTAATGGAAATTGAAGTTTAAAAGTTTAGTGACCAAAATGTAAATTTTGAAAATTTTATGGCTAAAGTATAAACTTTGGAAAAGTTTGGGGACTAAAGTTGTAATTTCCCGAAAGTTAAGTTTTTTTATTTCATAAATAAATATATCACCTAAGGGTGTGAATCGAATGCAGAATTTTTGGTTCGATCTGATACTTCAATTATTGGGAAAATCGCAGTTAAAGTTTAAGTGGAATTCGTATACCCGGATCGAACTGGAAAATTTTGAAATTTTACCATATGATAGAGAAAGGTTATAAAAGTCATTTCCAAGTGTTTGAAATATTTTTAGTTCCATTCAAGATGAATCCTATAGTTTATTTTTGAGTAAAGGATTATTTATCAGTATATTGGATCGAATGGAAATTTTGGAGACTGATAAAAAAGATATGAAAAAATTCATAAAATATTACTTCATGAATATTTTGTTATAGTTGGTTGGATTCCAACTAGATTTAGTTGAATTTTTACAAGAATGGCAAACTAGTAAATAAAAACTAGTTGGAGGGCAAATTGGTCATTTGGCCCCAATGGAAATTTTGAAATATTTAAAAAGTTATAAGGGAAATTTTGGAAATATAAAATGGAATATTAAATCTTGGCCCTTGATTGATGATAAAATCAATCTCAACCATTGGATAAAAAAGGGCAAAATTGTATTTTCATTATTAAATGGATTTAATATTCATTTAATAGATATATGTGTAAAATAATGGTAAAACGATGATCCAAATGTTCATATTTTCCAGCAACAAACGTGAGGTCTAGGGAAAGAAAGAGAAAAAAATTTCCAAGCTCGATTCAAGCCCCGAAACTCGGTTTTCAGGTAATCTGTTCAACTACAAAGTTGTTCTACTCTTCAAGCTCTATCTTTTGATATCAATAATTCATAGAATCCATGCTTGATTGATGATAATTTACATGAGAAAGAAATTAGGGTTTATGGATCAAATTAGGGCTTTTGAGATTTTATGATTCCATGATTGAATTTAAGTTGAAATCAAGCTAGTATGATGTTAAAATCATGATATTGAGTTGGGATTTAAGTTTTACATGTTTTAATTTCTATGAAGATGATTAGGGTTTATGTATTCAAGTTTAATTTAGGGTTTGTGATGTTGAAATAATGATCTAGTAAGCTTGAATTGTTGTTTGGAAGCAAAACCCTAAGTTAAATTGTATAGGGACCATTTCGGCAACTTGAAAAGTTGAAGGACCAAATCTGAATTTTTATAATTTGGAATGTATTTGTTTTATTAATGATGTTAGAGATAAGAAAATGAAGTTAGAATGCCAAATTGATGTTGAATTGAATTAGTGACCATTTTGACAATTTGTTAAAGTTAAGTGACCAAATCGAAATTGAATTTTTGTATGGGGGTTAAATCTGATTTTTAGTTGTAATAATGGAATTAAGGTAGTAATGTTGAATTGAGGACCAAATTGCAAAGTTAAGAAGCTTGAACCCTTATCTTTGCATTTTTGTGACTATTTCGGTAAAGAAGGAGAATTATTGTGAATAATTATTTGGTGAAGAATGTGATGAGTTGGTGGTTTAAAGCTAGTGATTGGATTAAATTGAAAAGTATAAAAGTAAGGAGAAGTTAGTATAAAAGTTGAAGTTGTTTATGGAAGTGTGTAGAAAAACTGGTTTGTGGCAGTAACTTTGAAAATTCACCATAAATTCTACAAAAATGGTCAGATGGTGAATTTTATATCGATGTAAAGATTTATTCGTCTAGTTTCGTGTCCAACAAACAGAATCTGATTTCGAGTTCCGAGTCAAAAGATATGAATTTTTAAGTGATGAAAGGTCAGAAAACATAACACCAGTCTGTTCCGAATTTCAGCACTGTAACTGGCTTTGAAAATTCGCTATAAATCTACAAGTTGAATTTGGGCTATTAATTTATATGGTTGAAAAGCTTATCAAATCTAGTTTCTTTCAGAACAAACGGAGTCGAATTCTGAGTTATAGATTATTTTATAGAAATATTTCTTTGGAGGTACTGCAAACTGACAGAAAATGAGAATTTATACACTTTGTATCTAAGGTTGATTAGTAAGCTTGAAAGGGGTTAATGGAAGTTCAAAGTGGTTACTAAGGACCATAATGAATTTTTGAACAATTCAAGGAATATAGGAAAATGTTTGGAGATTTAGTATTCGAATTATTATATTGGACAATATGTTACTTATTTGAATATTTTACTTAGTTCGAATTATGAAGTTATGAAGTTAAGTTCGAATCAAGGGAGGTTCGAGGTACAATAAAGGAAAGGATCAAAGAGGACTTAGTGAGGCATACTAATACATGGCCCAGGTGAGTGCAATGCATACATAACATTATACATGGATGTTTCATACATCACCGGTAGGACTTGCGATGAGTCTACCTGGTTTATATATTGTCATGATAATTATGTCATTGATCATACATTTGACATACTTTAAATATGTCAAAGGTTGAAAATAAATGCATTGATCACTAGTTATTGATGATGATTTACTATTAATGTTATTCGTTTATGAACTGCTTCATGTTAATATAAATTGATATACATTGCCATGGATGAAATATTTGATGATATAAATCCCAAGTATGATATAAAGGTTCAAAGGTATAGTTGGCTAGCCATTGAGTCATAAACAGCTGTATAAAGATTCTAAGCACTTCGGGTAAAGTGCAAATTTTATAAATACTCATTGAGGAGTATACTCATGCATGGTTTGAGTATACAGACTTATTACCGGTGCTAAGCACTTCAGAGTAATTTCATAAAAACTCAATGAGGGATATATTGTATACTCCGGTAAGTATACAAAAACACTTCGGTGCTAAGCACTCCCAGTAGAGTGCAAATAATATACATACTCAAGAAAGGTTGGGTATGTGAGGATGACTCGTGTACATAGAATCTCTTAATTCGATACCTTGGGCTAAGTAAACTGAATTGAAATAAAAAAAAAACTAGAATGATAAGCTTGAAAGCTTGCAGACAGAGTTGGAAAAAGGTATTGGTAAGCATTGAAAGCTTACGGATGGAAATGGCACCAATATTGGTAAGATCTAATCTTATCACTTTGATATACATATATGCTATTACATATTTAATTGTGTTAATGAGCATGCAATGGTAAGGTGATCATATGCATTATTAATAATTAATAATTAATATTGAGTGATATTATGACAATTGCACTTAAATTTGAATTATTGTCTCACTAAGTAAATACTTAGCGTGTAACTGTTTTACACGTAAGAAAAAAGAAATGGTTGGAGTAAGGAGCATATACGGACATCATCAATCAATAACAGGTACATTAGTATCAGTAAGATTTCTTTTGATACTGTTTGATATTTACTAGTTGGCATGTATATTAAAAGGGTATGTCTGTTCTGATAAAATTTGTATTTTATTTGGTATCTGGATGAATTTTAAATAAGGCAGTTTTATTAATTATATCAAGACAAATTAAATTGATAAGTTGCTGCCTGAAAATAAATTCGATTTGAAGATGAAAATATTATTTTTAAACTTTACGCGAATAATTAGATTTGTAAATAAAAACTAAATACATTGTAACATTTTTAAAGAAACAAAATTTTACCGAGTTACAACTGTAGAGGGTTTTACAAATGTTTTGTGATATCTCTAACTCGTATTCAGCTACGAATACGGGAAAGGGGTATTACAATACTAGGCCACATAGACGCCAGTTTCAATTTTAATGATGAAGTGACTTGTTTGTAAAACATTTTAATTGAATGACTTGTTTGTAGCTTTTAGAAGAAAAGTGATATATTTGTTCTCAAACTCATAATTAAGTGATCTTTGAGTGTATTTTACCCCTTTTATTTTTAGAAATTTATTTTCTACTTTTAAAATTTAAATATTCAAATTCATTTATTGTAACCATTAAATTTATGAATTACATTAAGAACTTGTTTGGTAATTAGTAGATAGTTGATAGCATATTATATTAGTTGATAGTAGATTATATTAGCTGATAGCAGATTACGGATTACATTAGCTTATTTGGTCAGCGGATTGTATTAGCTGATTGTATAAAAGTGTTTGGTGAAATTAACTAATTACTTATGGGTAAAACTTTGATACATATGCTGTGTAAAATTAATTTTACACAAGCCTGTGTATTTACACTAAAAAAATTGAAATCCTAATTTCTATCCCTAACCCTAAAAAAACTAAATCCTAAACCTTAAACCCTATTCACTAAATTCTAAACACTAACCTTGAATTCTAAATCATACAACCTAAACACCTAACCTTTAAACCTTAAACTAAAACTCTAACCCTTAGAGCTAAAAGGCACATGTAAACTAAAGTTTACACGACTTGTGTATCAAACTTTTCCCATTACTTATAGCTGTTTGATTATTTGAACAAGTAAAATGACATATAAGGACATGATATATTCAAGATTTGTTTTAATAGTTTATTAATTATCGATATTTGTATCTATTATATTAATTAAATTATGAAAATTAATTTTTTAATAGAACATTACTAAGCAGATTTGAATGATTTATATATTAATTTATTATTTATATAATTTTTTAATACAATTTGATTAATTATTAATTTAAATGAAAATAGTAAAAGTTAAGTTTAGGTTATTTGGAGATTATTTATAATTGTTAATGGTAAAAGAGTCCTTATAACTCTTATATTAAAACCTCTAGTTTCAAAAAGCTTATATTAGAGGCTTTTTCAATTTTAGACATTTCACTCCAATCTACTATTACGATCCTCTATTCACCAAACATCTAAAATAGCATGTTTGACTGATCAAACCTCTAATTTTTGCTTAAAACGTTGTTTATCAAGCAGGGCCTAAGTCTATTACAATGCCCAACCTTTTTGTTTACATGGCTGCCAACATGGGCGGAGCCACACCCACAATTGGGTCTCTGTTGATACTCAATTTTTTTTTAACATTGCATTTTTGTATAGTTTGTATATAAAAATTAATATATATATAATTGACACTCTTTTATAAATAATTATTTCCTCTTAAATATTGTTCGAAAAAATAACACCCTTAAATAAATTCTCAGCTCCGCCCCTAAGCCCTAACTGCCAAGTTAATGTTTTTTCAATTTTAAAACTACAGCAGCAAATTTAACAAAAGGAATTTCAACCGTATTTATAATTTAACTTGAATTTTTAAATCTAAAAAAAAGTAGAGAGACTGAATTCCAAATGTAAACAAGAACATGGAGCATATTTTAACCTTTGTTGTAATCTAATCGTCTTATTTTGTCAAGTTGTATGGAAGGTCCATGAAATATTGTTTTTGACAAATTTAACCTCTGATATATTATAGTTTCATCATTTCTAGTTCTCTATTATTCAAAATGTGTATTTTCAGTCCCAAAACCACTTTTTCAATTAATTATGTTAAATAAGTTGGCGTGTCTTATTCTTTTAAAACATACAATGAAGTAACAAATACATATTGGCATGTTACATTTTTTTGCATAATTAAAAAATAAAATGTATAATATCAGTCCTACTATACAGAAAAAGATAAGGTGTATAACTATATATGTCATCATATCATCACATGTCTAAAAAACTCACTTCAAATTATTAGACCGAATGAATGGAAAAGCAAATTGGTCTTATGCCAAAAAATACACATCTCAAAAAGTAGAGGAACCAGAAATGATCAAATTATAATAAAGAGATTAAATTTGTCGGAAAAAACATAATACAAGGACCTTTTATCCAATTTAGCAAAATATTCTGGGTCTTGAAAATGATTGGCTTCTACATCCAGTTAAACCTGCTGAAAATGTGGGATTTTTTTAAAATTACCAAAAAAATCTTCTCCACTGTTAAAATTACAGCATAAACAAATAATATAAGGGTAAAGTACGTAAATCATCACTTAATTTTATTCTCAAACCTATTTAGGCCGCTGGAGTTATAAAACACTCAGTTTATTCACTGAAGCTTAAACATTGAACGTTTTTTTATCACTTTTTCGTTAATTTTTTGACGGTGTCCATTTACCGGGGGACGAAGGAACTTCATCAAGATTCGAACAGTAAAAAACTTCATCGGTGCGAAGAAAGCAATATACCGAGTTACAGGTTCTATCCAACGGCGGAAGACGGAGATCGACAAAATAAAATAAATTTTTTTTGCATGATTCGTGAACTTCGAGATAATTTCAGACGAAATGGAAGTTGAATTCAGACTCAGGGTGGCGAGACGATATGGCCGGTGAAGTTTGATACCAAACGGCCACCATCTACGATGTGTGTCCGATAACAATGAACAGTGAAGTGACAAAAAACATTCAATGTCTTAATGAAATAGCAACCGAAAACGTTTAATAAAACATCAATGAATAAATTGAACATTTTGAAATTTCAATAATCAAAATAGATTTGAGAATAAAGTTCGGTGATAATTTATGTAATTTACCCTAATATAACCACAAAAGTCTAGTAATAATTTGGGTAAACTACAACTGAAGTCACTTAAATTCAACCTGCAGATTCATACACTAAGCAGCCAAAAAGCGGAAGGAAACACTTGTCAATACAAATTCACATCATTCATCTTTATCCTAGCACCATGTTTAGTCTTAATTAGTGGAAGAAAAAAGGTATAGCAATCTGCTCAACAGCAGCCTCTTCCCTTCTGCTATAAATATGGGACTCTGGTTTCTTATCTTCTCATCTCAGTACCTATTTCAATATCTCTATCTTTTCTTTGTTCCATTATTGCTATAAATTTTGCAGCTGAAAACATGGAGTACTCATTTAAGTTCCATTATTGCTTTGAGTCGATCATGGTGCTGTTGTCGACACTGTGTTACTCTCAGGACGATTTTGTTAAGTCCAGAGCAACTTACTATGGCAGCCCTGACTGTTTAGGGACTCCAAGTATGTACATTGCTCCTTCTGTACAATACATGCATGTTAATTTGTTTAATTATTTGTGTTTAGGGACTCTTCGTTCCGCTTGAAGTATCGATGTCCAACTCATATTTGGACATACATGATTGAATATAAATGTCATGTTTGAACTGTGATGAATTTCAGAGGGAGCTTGCAGGTATGGAGAATATGGAAGGACTGTGAACGATGCGAATGTGGCTGCTGTTTCGTGCAGGCTCTACAAAAATGGAACCGGCTGTGGTGCTTGCTATCAGGTTAGATGCACAAACCCTCAACTCTGCACTGATGATGGGGTGAACATACTGGTGACTGACTACGGAGAAGGCGACAACACCGATTTCATCCTCAGCCCCCGCGCTTACGGTAGGATGGCACAATCGGACAAAGCGGCAGAGCTGTATGCTTACAGAGTAGTTGAAGTTGAATACAAGAGAATCCCCTGCCGCTACTGGGGTTACAAGCTGCAGTTCAAGGTTCATGAACATAGCAAGTACCCCAATTACTTGGCCATTGTAGTCTTGTACCAAGCAAGCAGAACCGAAATCCTTGACGCACAAGTTTGGCAGGTAATTAAAAGGCTGTAATGAGTTCATTAATTTCGAAACATTTGGACTCATTTTGATGATACTGACGTGTGTGAAAATGGAATGTGCACGGACGGAGCAGGAGGATTGTAAGGAGTGGATAGGAATGAGGAGGGCATACGAGGCGGTTTTCTACACAGCGAGTCCACCGTCGGGATATATGAGCTTGAGGTTTCAAGTGAGTGGCAGCGCCGGGGTGTATTGGGTGGAGACATCAAATGCCCTCCCCAGTAACTGGGAAGCTGGAGTAGCTTATGAATCCGATGTTCAGCTTGAATAAAGTGCGCCAGAATTGTATTATGTGAAAAAGAAGCTCAATTATGGTTGCTTATTATGTGGTTACGTAGGAGTTTATAAGTCAGCGAAGTGCTCAAACTTTGCCTTGGGCTTAGTAAACAATACTTGGCTAATATGTACTTTTTCTGTTTGTGTATCGACAATAAAGTTGCACTATGGAGAGATATTTTCTTTACGGTTTTTTTTCTTAAGAAAAGGCACCTTTACTAGCAATAAAGCTTTATATTCTAAAAATAAATAAATATTAAAATTTTATTTAGCATTATCCTATAAATTTGTTTTTGAAAAAAAAAACACGTATAATCTATTTTTACTTAGTATAAAGGATGAAAAACTAATTAATCAAATGGATCAAATTTAAATTAAAAAATAATTATGAATTTTAATTATTTGATTATCTAATTTTCCATACTTCTTTTTCATTCCTCATACCAAGCAAAGTAATGCAGAATAATTAATGGTCGTAATGAAAGTGGATTAATAATGATAATACAAATTTAAAATTTTGATGATTAAAGTAAAAGTACCATAAAAGTTCAGTGACTATCGATATAGTTTATCGTATTTTTAATTTAGAATTGAATAACTAAACATATTATTTTTCTAAAGTATCACATTGTTGAATTGGCTTAGAATGAATCCAAAAATTTTGCGTTAAAGGTGACCTGAAAGAGCATTTGTAAGGAACGAAGTCACTACTTGCATAATTATTTCTGGTCCTATGCAATAGGATTTCTTAATGGTCATTCTTTCATTAGCCCCTGTACGGCTGTTCCATATACTATAGGTAAATTATAAATTGAATCCTTATACTTTAATTTTGTCAATTTTCTAAACTTTTCAATTTTAAAATTTTAATCTTAATCCAAACAAACAATATAACAAAATTATAAAAACGTAAAACGATCAAACTTTTAGAGAAAAAACACTTTGACACGCAAGCCGTGCAAACTAAACTAAAGTTTGCACGTGCCTTTTAATTCTAAAAGTTAAAATTTTTGTTTAGGATTTAGAGTTTAAGTTGTAAGATTTAAAATTTAAGTCCAGTGTTTAGAATTTAAGGTATATGATTTAAAGTTTAAAGTTTAATTTTTTTAAGTTGAAATTAAAAATTTAAGATTTGAGTTTTATAGTGTAAATATACAAGTTTGTGTAAAATTAGTTTTACACTACCTGTGTATCAAATCTTTAACCATTTTTAAAGGATATATTGTTTACTTCAAGACCAAAAATTTCAAATTATGAAAATACAAGGACTAAAAGTATAACTTAAACATAATACACGTAATAATAGAATAATGTGACCTTTCTTAATTATAGTTCCTTACGAGTTTGTAAGACAGCAAAGTTCTCATATATGCTGAACGATTATTCACTGAAACTGTTACAAACATTAAAAAGAAAGGGAAAAAAACGAGGGGAATGCAAGGCATCGAATACGTATGAAGATAAGAAGCTCCTGAAATTGCATAAACTTGCTTAAAGAATTCAAATTCAACAAGACAATCAAAACTCATGTTATAAATGACTTAATGTTCAAGGTGGAAGACGTATTCTGTCAGTCTCTGCAATTTGCCAGGGTCTAATTTCTGCTCTTTAACGATAGCTTGTTTTGTCACAGTTAGCATTCGAGAAGTAGGATCAACTGTCCAACCTTGCTGGAGTACATCTGCATGTGACAACAAAAAAAAAACAGATAAAACACTCCTCAAAAGAGTCTATCGGAAAACCTTGTATGCATTAAGTAGCGAACAACCCCTAAGAGTTGGAATCAGAAAATATTACTGTCTTGGATGTTTTAAAGCCCTAATGGAAGCTAAAACAACCCTCAAAAGAGTCTATTGGAGACTCGGCAAAACCTTCAGAGTCTACAATCTTCTTTTGCAGACAAAACCCATGACCTACTAACCCCCTAAACCATAACACCGTAATTTCTGACCGAGTGTGTGGAAAGTTGATAGAACTATCAGCATAACTGGACTTGGATGGAAATCCATATGATTATCATTATCTTGGCCTAGAATAACCCTAAGTTCATTGCTTTTGAATGAGCATTTTAGTTTTACATAGACATCAACCTTGTTTCATAAAACGAAGAAGGGGGTTGAAAAAGATAGCTTTCCTTTGCCACAATGTTTGAGAGTCTCAAGCATTATGCACGTATGGGGAGCATTTGAAAGGCAGAAGTTTCAAAGCCTAAAGATGTCAACTTCTAAAAATTCCATAAGCATCAGATGCTTTTGACATTATTGTCACAGATTTATGATATAAACCAGACATGTCCCCAGCCTGTACTAAGGCAGTCTGTTTCTACTACCTATTTTTCTTTCGGATATTAGGACTTAGTGGAGCTGCTTGGATTCCAGCCAAGGTCTCTACAGGCCAAAACTAGGAATTCTTAGCCTAGACTACATCCATAAGTCATCCTCTCAGATAATGCATGTTTCTCTTTACACTACAAGGATACCTCAGCTAATAAAGAAGCTTAAGCAAAACATCTAAAAATTTGTAAAATAATAGAAACTCCCAACATAAGCATAATAAACAATGTGCATACTTACGATTTGTGGCATCTTCCTCGCTCATTCCAAGAAACTGAGCCGCATCTTGGATGCTTATAGTTGAATAAGCAGATTGCAGCAGCTCAAACATCCTCTTAGTGTATAGCTCTACAATAAGACATTACCTAAATCTTTATAATCCACAATAAGACATTCTAGGATAGAATGTTGCAAAATTTTACATAATTTCGCTCCTATTTCATGCCATAATATCTGAATTAACGGATATGGATTTCCTTTAGAATTACTTAACTCAGGGTTTGGTTCATCTTTTCACATACACAGACATATCTATTTAATTACTTAAATTACTGTGAAAACTATGAATAGAGAAAGCTGTGCCTGAGAAAGCAGCAACAAGAAGTTGTGTTTGTTGAGTCCAATCGAAGCCGCAAATAGCCTCATAGACACCAGCATAGTCCCTTGTCCACATCTTTTGACCTATTTTCCAGGCCGCAACCAACTCCGGTCGGCTCTCCTTGATTGAAGCAGGTATTGATTTCCAAAGAAACCTTGCACTATTACTGGAAAACCATCCACATCCAAGTATCAAAATCCTACACTAATTTCATGTATTCTTGAAAACCAACAAAAACCCAAACTAAAACTAACATCTTGAAAAAGAAACTAAAAGCACATATAGATATATTCCCAAATATTATAAACCCATTAATTAAACAAAGAACGGAAAACAAAAGAAGTTTACACATCATCGACGTAGATGTGACCCAAAAGATGAAGTGCAAAAGGCCATTCGTCTCGAAAAGGAACGCACTCCGCTGCGACCTGGTTTTATCATAAGCAGAAACCAAGGGTTTTATTTCAGAAATTGGATTGAAGGCTTTTATCATATGATTCTAAAAGGGGAATAAAGAAACAGCACCTGAAGCATGAGAGCGTCGCATATGTCAGCGATCTTATCGAAGGATTTGGAGGCCAGGGCTTCATTCACTACACTGAAATCCATCTCTGCCGCTTCTCGAAATTTTCTGGCTTCTTCTTCTTCTCCTCCTTTTTTCTAATACAGATTTTGAGTTAAAAGGCTCAATAATTTACCGACCCGATCACTATCTTCTGGGCCTACTACGGCCAATGGCTGAGTGAAGCAAATCTGTTTCTGTTTTGGGCTTTTTAAAATTTCCACCTCTATCAAAGGCCCGTCATGTTTACGTCATCAAACGGTCAATATCAACACCAATAAAAAAATGGCGGGAAACCTATTATACAAAACAGAATTTAATTTTAAAGAGAAATCAGTTGGGTTCTTCTCATTCAGAACAACGAGACTTAAGAAGATCGTAGATGAGAACCAGACGATCCGTTTGGTTGCATAATGGAGGTCTGCCACGTGTCATCGCTTGCTTCGCTGCTCTTGTTTCTGGTGCCGTCGGATTCTGATGACTCCAACTCGGGCCGATTGCTACGGCCGGCATCATATGGTTTCTCCTCCGAATCCGCCGTGAGACGAGCTACCAAATGATCTATGTACCCTGCACAAAGACCAGGAAATCTTCAACCTTCCACCTCCTTCGACAACTGCAACAATGAACGAATGATCGGTAATGGCTTGATGGGAGGACATAGAAACCGTGGCCGTTGATGATGACTGCGGGGACAGCAGAAGAGCAGTTAATTTGATGCTGATGATTGGAGCTAATCCAAATCAGGACCGAAAGTTTGAAGACGATTTCCCAAGTTGGTCATCTCTGAATCCCCCTATGAAAGATTGAAAAGTTTTGAGTTTTGAATCTCCTGGTGCAGGTTTAGGTACTCCAAAAGAGAGAACGACCAACGATTATTAAATCGTTGAAGAAATGGAGCTTTGAAGAATGCGAGTCCGGTTCCTAGAGCTAGTCCAGAATCCGAGCTTGAAAATTAACAAAATCGTAGTAATTTTATACGAAAAGAAAGGTTGGATTTTTAAGACTGGGTTTTTTATTTTGAAAGTGAAGAAAGAAGCATATAGAAAGGATTTAAAGAGCGGTTCACACTTCGCAACCGCAGACCATTATATAACGGTTTTAGCATCGTTTGAAATTGTTAAAAACTTTAACTAAACCATCAATTTCTTAAAAAATAATTATTTAATCCTCTAAATTTTTTAGAAATATAAATTAGCCCCTCCAAGTTATGTTCTACCGCTGACTTGAATGACCACTCATTCCGTTCCGAGTTTCATCTCATGCATTTTCAAATGGTTCATGTTCTTCTCTTACTCACTTTGTCTCATTTCAGCATTAACTAATGCAACCTGCAACCTATGAGCAAAGATGCAATGCCGGGAAAAAGGTTGAAGGCATGCATCCATTTACAACTCCAAGCGCAGGCTCAAATGTTGTGATTTCCCGACAATCTGTCGATATGACCCTTTTTCCACCATAACTGCAGGCATCCTCGTATGATTTACGGTATAAGAATATTCCTATTCGAGTCAAGAGTGGTATTAAGTAAAACCCTCATTACTAGATTCCTTATCATGCATCCCATGAAAGCTATTTTCACAACCCCTTTATTCTATTTTTCTTTCCCCACTCAGGGACAAGCTGCAAACTGACCAAGGGGGTATGTAAAATTATGTTTCTATGCAAAAACTAGATTTGCATACAAAACCCTAGAAATTACTACCTCTTCTGCATTTTTTTAGATCTATATTACATATCTATTGTCACCCTCTACAAAAATACCCACCCCAAATTTATCCCTTAGCATTCCATGTTTGATAAGGTCAAGGGGAAAGAAAGAGCAACCATCAAACCTCATTCACAGACTTCGGTCTTTGGCATGCAAAATATTCCGACCCCGTTCATGGGATCTTGCACAAGGTGCATAACTTTATAGTTCTAGTAATTAACAACCCTTTGTTAGGGACGGACAAGATGTGGGTGTTCCGAGTTACTACTAGTGCTTGCCTGTTGCCCAAAGCTTGAAGTAGGATGAAGAAGTTCTGCCTGTGGGAATGAGCCATTGGGTGGCACATCCAGCAGCAAATCTTGGTCTGAACATTCATCAACAAAACGGAGAGAGTCCAGCACGAGCGAGCTACCATCGGGAGGCAATGCAAACAGGCTTCTTGGGCTAAAGCAAGAACCATCATTGTATACAACTTCTTTGTTTTCGTAAGTAGCCTTCATGATCCCTCTTTTCGGACTCTTTAATGTCCTTGCTTCTGAAAAACGAAAATCAATTTTTTCTAGAACAAAGTGCCAGTGTAACAAATAATAATTCAAACAACTCACAAGAGTAGTACTCGACTTAAAGATGCAATTTATTTAGTTACAGAGAAATTTTCTTCAGAATGATTCATGTTTGCAATTTTATTTCCTTCATCCAGTTTATTAACTATTCTTATTACTTTCCTTTTACAATAAAATCCCAGCCGAGTTATTTTCACTTTAACATTCAATGTTACTACCAAGTCGTCAATATAATTTAACAGGATCTATTTAACACATAGCTTGGGCCAAAAACACATCGCAATTCTAGCAGAGAAAAATTTCTAACCTGGAAGTTGATTGTCCCATGATATCTTCATAGTTACTGAATTCTTCGATGTTATGGCATTTGGTCCTCTAGCAACAACCGACCCTCCAACACTACTTTTACATTTCTGCAGCCAAAGAAATGGTTTTATTCATCCGGTGAGCACAAGATCATGTCAAGGTGTCACCACTAAAAAGATAACCAATTCAAACCTTGAGTCCATGATGGCGTTCCACCCAATGAGATTTTGTCAAATTAAATAATGCAAGTCTTTTTAAAGTCTTACAATCTTCAGCTTTCACCCCAGGAACAGAGATGTCAAAAACCCCTTCCTCGAGCAATTGCTGAAAGTAACATAAGTTATCCTTGAATTGAGGGCTTTCAAACACGGTTTTGAGGCTGCAGATGCAAAGACAACTATCAGCAATTCCATTTTCCACATCATGCTTCAATCATTCTCATCACTTTAGATGAATAATTGAAGTTACCGGTTTTTTTCCTATTTCTTTTCCTCAAATGCCTGATTTCCACAATATGTGCATCAGATACTATTAAAATACTATCATTATCCAAAATGCATCCGATTACACATAAAACATGAAAACAAGAAAGATATTATTTTCCCTCTTGATAAAGGAGTAAAAAAGGGTACCTCTCGGGGAGTTTGGCAATCTCAAGTGGAGGTAGATATTGGAGTAACTGCTGTTGTTCGTCTTTTGTAAAATGCTTGACAAACTCCTCAAGGTTGATAATATCCTATACCACACAAAATTATCATCAACTAAATAAAAAAATTAAAAAAAAATATGTGCAGTGGTGCAAATTGTTCATGATAACTCAACCCCTCCTTAAGATGAAAGAGTTATGTGAAAGATTTTTGAACATCCGAAACCATTAAATGCAATCAAACTTAATGGCTCTGAGTGCTCAATTGAAAATTTTAACATATAGCAGCATTAAAGTTGAGGTCTAAAGAACTTTCCCTCAGAGAAACAAATAAAGAAAAAGAAATACGGGAACATACACTTAAATCTATGTTGCACAGGGGTGAATTATGACTTTCCAGCACTAGTGATTTTTCGTATGGAGCCTTGTCTCTGCCAAAGTCAGAAAGGAAAAGAAAAGATATATTAATCAATATAAAAGCACCATTCTCCCACATCTCCTCCCATTCACAGCATAATTTGTTTTATGTAAGGGCCGATGAAGCTGTGAGTCGTGATGACTAAAAATTTTCTTCCTAAAAAACTGCAGGGGATAAGGATATTACTCGGAGCCTTTGAGATAAGTTCCATGTCTTGCATTGCTGTGGGAAATATACTATATATTTGTCTTAATCTTTCTGAGTGGCCATGGTAAATTTTCATACAATTTTCTTCATAAGCGGTAGATTCTGTTGCAACTTGTAAAGTGCCATAATAAAAAGTAAAAGTTTTACCTCTTAAGTTTCTCATGTAGCATCTCTTGTCCAGCAGGGTTTTTTGCCTTTCCAATTCCATGTCCCGAAAAGTTTATTCCCTCTCTATCTCTGTATGAAGGGAAGTTTGATGAATGTGAATACGCCTCATTAAATGAATATTGTTTGTTATCAAATGAGAGGGAGCTAGCTTCTGATTCCTCTTCCCGAGCTATTGAGCTTGGATGCCTGATCAGAACACTTCCATGCCCAATCTCAACGGAAACCATGGGAGTTTCACTCTCAAGAAGCAATTCCTCCTCAGAAGATCCAGAGAAATATGAAGACTGTTGTTGTTCATGTAAAATAGTATACAAATCTTTTGTAAGTTTCTCCACTGATGATGGCTTTGGACGATTTACGCATGTTCTTTTCTTAGAAGGTACCATTGATTCCCACACATTAGATTGAGCAGGCACTGAAGAAAGATAGAAAGAAGACATCTTAAATCAGTATTCCAGAAAATTTTAAAACTGTAAACATGTAGCTAAATGAAGCGATCAACATCAGTCAAGATTAAGTTGGCAATGAAGGTAAATTCCAAGGATGGGGATTAAAACATCAAGATGAACGCTGAGCAGAAGATACAAAACAATTAAAGGAGGTATAATCTGAATCATGTCCATACATTGTTTCCACTGAAAACTACACTTTGAATTCATATATCTCAAAGATATGAAAACCTTTTTGCTTCTGTTGTTCGCTGTGCATCATTTAGTGTTAAACCATAACACTTAAATTCTAGGAAGATATATAACCATATCCAGAATCATTTGATAATGCCAATGTTGGCACTCATGAATCTCCAATGAGTTCAGAAGATAGATATGACCCTTTAATGACTAAAAAATTGCAATTTACTCCCACACAGTTAGTGATGTGGAACACTGATGGCATCGTGTCCAACCTGTTAAGTCACTAGCATCTGCACTGCCAAATTGAGCACAGCTTTCAGAATTAGATACGGCTGATCCAGAACTTGATCTATTACTAATATCTTCGTCCACAAATTTACGGAAACCTAGGTTGTAATCAGGGGAAACAATGGCTGTGTCATGATTTGGCTTTCTTTTCAGTAGTTTTAGTTCTTTGTTCTTATTTACAGATATGCTCTTCATTCTGGCCCTACTCTCCTCAGGTTCTGCACGAGCATGAAGTGGGGTATATTTTGCAAGTGTCCCTTTAGTCCTCCACCTCGATCCACATGCATTACACAATACTGGCTTCTCAGGAGGTCCATTGCGCCAAAGAGGAGTGCCTATCACAATGCAGTGTTGTCAGTAAGTTTAGACCAATCAAGGACAGGTAGGTATTATAACTATGATATGCTTATGGCTCTTGCTAATGGAAAGAGACATTTGCCGAATTTTACAGATGTTTAAAGGGACAACACCTCAGCAGAAGCCAAAAGAGTGCATAGAAGAGTTTAGTATATTATTAGCCAAGTTCAAAGACAAAAACATCATCACATAAATCTTCATCAAATTATGATCAGAAGGATAAACATCTTTAGCCTATCAAAGACAGATTTGAGTAAGAATGAAAGTCAAGAGAAACTTGCATTTAGTCTCGAAAGATGATATTTGCCAACACCATTTTTAGTGCTTATTGTCAGAAGCAAGTCCTAAAAGAAATTCAGGATTCATGGTCTTGCTTACACCAAGGCAAACAAGGATAATTGGTGCTTCCCTTAAAAACTTTTACTTGAAATAATTTAACACTCACATCAATGACCAGTGAAATAGTTCTGTTGCAGTAATTGGTGCAGACACAATAAGCTCAAAAACTATAAAACACTTCCAAGTATTTTATCAATGATGTACTAAATTTAACACTTTGAAGTCATTCAGAATGCTTAAATGCAAATGATACTAATGAGGTTGAATCGCTTAAAGGCTAAATAGTCATCATGTTTAACTTCAAAATAGAATTGGATGGTATCCATAACAAAAAGGAAACAAACAAACAAACAATGGTTTAAAAAGAATAAAGTGCGATTCTTGTTAAAACGGTTCACATTTGTATTGGAGTCCATTGGAGGTGAACAATTCTTATCAACAAAGAACAAAAGAAAAGGCTTAGAACAAGCACTAGAATGCTTTCTTCTTTAACACTGAATTTTAAACCAGAGCTTATTTAGGAACTCATGGCAAGTGCACCACTAAAGGACCAAAACAATGATGTTGCAAGAAAATACGTTACATTCAATTGAATAGAAGAGAAATAAGGCTTGACTTTATATTTAAACCTATAAACATCAATGGAGCAATGGGAAACCAATACCAAACAAATGTTGAATCTGAAATTGCCAAGAATTCAACAGCATATGCAACTCCCCACTATCCAATGGAATTCAAACTCATTTTCCTTTGTGAGATAAGCTGGAAATTTGAACAATAGTCAAAGAAGACTAACCCCAAGATATATATAAGGCTCTGAGAAAATGAGGTTGAAAGAAACAATTGAATTCAATACCAAATTCAAGTTCAAAGCTTTACATGGACTGAAAAAAGAAACACCTGTTGTTCTAAATCCATATTCAAACAGAATAATACAAAGAACAGAACATGTTCTAAATTTTATTATCTATGTCCATATATTCTGTTTAATCTGTTTCTGCATACAGTTATCCCCCTTGCAAATTCCAATAATAGAAATATTTATTTATCCAAAAAAATATAAGATCATACACCAAAAATACTGATTTAAAGAACAAGGTTTACATTAACACACATCCCAGAACTCAAAATTCATTTTTTTTCTTTTCTTTCTAAAGCTCAATATCAAAAAGGTTAACTGGAAAAACAATAACTCACTTGTAACTCCACAGTGGTAGCAAGGACCTTGCTTGCCCATATCTTTCTCTTTTGCTCAAGGGAAGAAAAATAAATTAAAAGAAGAAAATTTTGTATTTATTGACAAAAAACTTGTACTGAAAATTGAAAAAAAATTATAAATTTAATTGATTTCTTCAACCTTTATATGACATATTCAACTGGGTATTAAAGGCTTTTCTGCAACAACCCAGGAAGCTAATTTTCTTTGCAGAACAAAGCAACAGCCCCCAAAAATGAAAAATACCCAGAAGAGCTTTTATGTCCTTTTTATCAGTCCAAAGAACAAACCAAGAAGAAATGAAAGATTTTAGAGATGGGTATTTCAGCTAAGAACTTGTACAATCCAATGGAGAGAAGATTTTATATAAAAAGATAAAGAAGAGAAGACTATTGAGAGGAATCCAATAAATGGCTGTGAAAAGAGGAAGGTTACATGGTAAAGAGGGAAGAGATAGGCTTAACTAAAAATATATATAAAACTTTGATATATAAACGGCATAAAACTAATTTTATATAATATTGTGTATTTATATTATAAGAATTTAAATCTTAAATTTTTAATTTAATTTTAAAAAATTAAATCATAAATTTTGTATCCTAAAAAATTAAACTCTAAACTTTATACTCTAAATTCTAAACATTGACATTAAATTCTAAACCCTACAACCTAAACCTTTAAACTTTAAACCTTGAACTAAAACCCTAACCCTTAAAACTAAAAGACACGTGTAAATTAAAAGTTTACACAGCTTGTATATTAAAGTTTTTCTCAATAAATTACTTAAATTATGTTTTTTACAATATGTTTATAAAGTATTTTTTTTGAAATACGTACTTAAAATTTCATTTTTAGTTGAAATAAATTATTAAAGTATCTTTTAGCTGATATAGATATATATAGTTTCATTTTTAGCTGAAATAGGTGTCAAAGTAGGTGCCTCAGTTGACTTAAAAACAAGTTAAAAATAAAACTTTAGGCATCTATTTCAGCTAAAAAATATTTTAGCCACCTATTGTAAAAAAACATAGTTTTGACACTTATTTTGTAATTAAGCCTTATATATATATGAGATAAAATTCAGTTACACAGTGTAAAAATTTATAAATTTTACACGTTTTTTGGTCTGTTGGATGGGTGAAACGTATAATTAAAATTAATAATAAAATATGTGAAATTTATCGTATGTGATATGATCCAACTACGCGTTTCACCCATCCAACTATACAGTATAAAAGGCTTTGTTGATGTCTATTAAAAATAATTTTTCCGAAGTAATTTTCAAGGAATTATTATTATTACTAAAAAGGAATAAATTGAAATAAAAAATAGTAATAGTTGTGAATCATGGGTGGGTCCCAAGAAGAAGTCATAACTGCTGGTTCCTTTTCAAACTAGCTTACTTCATAGACTCCTTTTTGGTTTTGCCCACTCAATTCTTTTTAATTTATTTATAACATTTCTTTTTCTATTATAACTTTATTATTATTTTCCTGTATCTGTTAATTGTTTTTATAATTTTTAGAGTTAATTGACCAAACTTTTAAACATTTTAGTTTCATCCTCAAACTATTATTCTCATTTTAAAATAGTTCTCAATTTTTTTAAACGTTCTAATTTCATCCTCAAATTATCTTTTACACCACATCATAATATTATTTAATACAAATAAGTGTTTTATGACAATTAAAATTTTTATTAACATAAGATATGATTAGAATATACTGATTATTTTGGGATGCAATTAGAACATTTAAAAAGTTTGAGAAATAATTTACAATGAGAATCATAGTTTGAGGATGAAATTGAAATGCTACAAAGTTTGAGGACGTATATAGAATGAATGTCATTGTTTAAGGATGAAATTAAAATATTTAAAAGTTTATGGACTAATTTTAAATGAGTGTTATAATTTAGCGGCATGTGGTTCAATTAACTCTAATTTTCATCACCAACAATTCATATTAATTTTAGATAGATCGCTAACTTTTCATTTTTTTCCCTTTTTTTCCTTTTCTTAATCGACTTCTTGTTAATTTATTTTATTTAACTAGTCTTTCTTTTTTTGTATGAAAATAATGGATTGGTTTTATTTGCTCTTGTAACAATTTTTTTATTTTCTTTTTTCTCTATACTTTCTTTAGAAAAAATTTATTTTATTATTGTGTTATGTAGCCGTACTTTGGAGTTTGGACCTTTAGGATGATCGCAATCACTAAAGATAGATTGTAGTTGAGTTGTTATAATGCTAGTTTTTTAACGAGTCATCATTGTTATATAAATTTTATGTTTGTGTTGATGATGTTTATCATTTATCACCGACAATGATATTTGTTTTGCCTACTATTCGTTTGAGTTGTTTGGTTAGATTTTTAACTATTTTCTTGTTTGGTCCTATTTTATTTTCAAGTAACACTCTATAATAATTTTAGAAAAATTGTTTCGATTAACATAATATTATTTCTTAGACTTTTCTTATAATTTTAATATGTTTTTATTTATTTAATAAAATTAGTTATTGTTTGTCAAAAATAAATAAAAAGTTCTTTTTCTATAAATTAACAATCTATTATTGGCTTGCAATGCTGTTAATAAATGGGACGAAGTAATGGTGAGAATGGTGTGGCCAATGGTTTGGCTTGTCTAGCACGGGTAAGGGACGTTAGTGAGATGGTTTATGTACAGGTGCCGCCTGGAATAATTTTGTTGCTTCATGTGAATTGTAAAGCCTCTTAATATTTTATGTTCTTTGTTTGGTTCGTTACAAACGTTGTGCTTTGGTTGAGTAATTACTTGTTTCCTTTGTAAGTATCACTATGAATACTATTTTCCTCCATTTAGGTTTAGGGAGGTTTTTAATGAGGATTGTAGTGGTACTCATTTTCACATCAAAAGTAAATAAATAGGAAAATATATAATGCATTGGTGGTGGAAACATTTTGTTTCCACAAGCGTCTTAGTTTTAGGGGTTAAGGATCTAGCTTAGGTTTAGGGGTTTAGAATTTAAAGTTTGTGGTTAGAATTTAGGGTTTAGTGTTAGGGTTTAGAGGTTAGGGTTTAGGTTTTAAGGTAATATGGTAGGGATATAAGTTTTTACTTATAACCCCTAAATTCTAACCCTAAACTCTAAATTCAAATCACAGTCCCTAAATTCTAAGCATATAAACCTAAACCCCTAAACTATGAACACTAAACTAAATCCTTAGCCCCTAAAATTAAGGCGCTTGTAGAAACAAAATGTTTCCACCACCAGTGCATGCTATAATTACCCTTAATAAATTACCATTGTTCTATTATGTTTTCAATATAATTTTTCCAATATAACCCCAATCAATTTTAACCATAACTTTTAACAAAATGTACAAATTTACAATGTCAAAATTTTGAAAGGAATTTAAAAGAAAAACTTATAATGCTTAAAAAATAATCAAATACAAGGGTGTGTTGTAAAAAAAATCAATATATGAAAAAACAAATAGAATATTGATTTGAATAATAATGATATATAAGTTACATAAATCATATTTTATTGAATCGAGTGATAAAAAATTAAAAATTTTATGGAAAAAAAAACAGCACCGAAAAACTTTTAAAGAAATAATTCAATAAAAATATTATTATTTGCATAATATATAACACAAAAGAGAGAGAGTAGAGGATAGTTGGTGGGATGTGTAATGTGGTTTGTGATTTGAGCTGAATTATTTGAAAAAAGAAGTGTGGACATTATGTGGGTTAGATGTATGAAGCAATATATTATATAGTTTTTTGGCATCATATCCCTTAATTTCCTCATCTTGTTTTTTATTTCATTTTCTCCAATGAAAGATCTTCGTTTGTACATGATAATATATGTAAGATTTATGGGTAATTGAACATGGGTATTGTCTCTATTTTTATTGTTATTTTTATATTCCAATGTATATTTTTAAAGCAAAATACTTTGATACGAAAGTTTGTGTAAATTTTAATTTACACAGTTTTTTTTAATTTTAGGGTTTTGCAGGGACGGAGCTAGGATCAAACATCGGGATGGACAAGAGTCTATTAAGCTTTTAAATCTAAAAATTGAGAGGGGCAAAGTGTAACGACTCAAAATTCAGGATAGAGAATCGGGTCCTAGACTCGGGTATTGAATTATATCCAATTGAGAAAATGCCGGGGGCCCAATTGAGAAAATTGGGCTTGGGCTTTCTCCAAGTGGAATATTGGATTTTATTGATAGTGTTTAAAATTTAAATATGCGTGGGTGGTGGAAAAGTGGGGGAAGATATTAGTGAGGAGAGAGAAAAAGAAAAAAGTGGGCGAAGTGGGTGGAAAGAGTTTTGGAGAGTTGAAGCTTCCAAGCCTTGTTTCGCCGCCTTTCGGGCCGTCGTGGCTCTCACCGCCACCGCCATCGGGTAGATCTCATTGAGACGCATTCGCCGATGGTCACCCCGTCATTGTCGCCGCCTCCACTCACTGGGGAAGAGCTCAGGAAGTTTCGAAATAGTTGGAAATTGGCCTTCCGGTGCTCACCGACGTGAGCCATTGCCATAGCTGTGACCGTTGTTGCTTGGAGTGTTGATCTGGAGCTCGCCATGCATGTCTGGCCACCGAAGGCCGATGCATGTGCCCCCACGTGCCGCCCTTACGCAGGGGCGAGGCTTAGCTGCCATGGGCAGCTATAACCGGCTCGAGCCGAGCCATTGGGCCAACTGTGGAGTCGGCCTACCAAGCTGACTTGAGCCGGTCCATCAAGCCAGCCTTTGAACCATGCCTAGTCAGTCGTCATCTACCAAGCCGCGCCGCCGCTGTTGGCCACCGCCGTCATCGACCGCTGCCATTGATTGGCGTTGACTTTTCTAAGAGACCCTACCTGGGGGTTTCTTGATGTACTGAGTCTAATGGCGCAGTCTGTTTCACCAAATTCGAACTCAGTAAGATGTTTTTACACGTTTGACCTTGTGAATTAAATAAGGGATACATGGAATTAATGTGTTTTCGTATTTGTTTGTATATGATGATTATTCAGGATCGAATATCAGACCAAGTGGAGTAATCGAGAAGCTTTATATGGATTTATCATTGTGGCTTAAGTTTAGCACACCTTGAAATCCTATTGCTTCATAAGCATCGTAAATGTGATTGTTTTGTGTGTTAGTATATGTAAAATAGGTAGACGATGAATAAGCATGAGTAGAGACCGTCATTATGAGATTCGATAATTATGAAATGCATAATGATGCCGTGAATATGATGTGACTCGTAGAGGCTTTAAAGATCGTGTAGGGTCGTTTGAGATGCTCATATAAGTATTTGATGATTGTTTGATTGATTGAAATAATTGTGATGGCTTGTATGCTTGTTCAAATAGATTGATGAGGTTTATTGGAAATTATTCTAAATGGACAATAAAATGTGAGATTCAAACAAATGATTATGAAGCCGGTAATTAATACTAATCGAATGGATGCGTTAGTCAACAAACCCTAATAACATTTATAAGCTTTAGGGATCGAATAAAGTATGGTAAGACCATAATTCAAGGAAATGATGCGAACCTGTGTATAGGGTATTGGTACGAGCTTTGGCCGTATCGATACGCTTTGGGTGTCATATCGGTATGAGTCAACATGTACCGGTACTTGTGAAAATTAAAGATTTCCAGTGAGCAGTTTTAGTATCTATATGCGTAAGAGTACCGATACCTGAGGGTACTGTATCGATACTCGTGTACGAGTACTAGTACCCGATATAATAAATAATATATAAGTGCAAGTTAAGGATGAAAATTGATGTGAATATTAATAATTGAATTACGCCTTGAATAAATGTGATAACATGGTTTAATGGAGCTAATGAATGAGATTAATTATATACGAGCCTAATGAGTAATAAATCGGTAAATATTGAGTGACTTGTTTGTAATAGCAACCATATGGGTCCTTGGTGGATCATGTGTTGTTACGTGCCAAGTATGGGCACTTGTGTGGTTAAGTCACCTTTGATTGATGGGATCCAGATACCTAGTGAAAGAATGTTGCAACACCATGGTTTGAGATGCTGAATGTATGTTCCAGACGTTGTGTGACACTGGGTCTCATCTGATGATACTCGAGGAGAAATGTTGAGTATGGGTGTACGCTCCCAAGGCTGTATGACACTGGGCCTCACTCAGAATGTATGTTCTTGAGGCTGTTTGACACCGGGCCTCACTCAGATGATCTGGTGAGATCCCGAGTATTGTTGAGCCTTGTGGGCAATGTGTGATAATTTGCTATGATATGAGAGCGTGTATTTAGGTGACTAGTTGTAACACCCCCTACCCAGGCTAGTAGAAACCCGGCTCGGGAGCGTTACTTAACAAGCAAGCAATGGCAATACAAGTCAATAAACATGGCAACCAATACAAGAACAATCAAACAATCATACTTACTTACTTAACAAAAAGTAACCTCATATGTGACTTCAGTTTCATCCTAAGGTATTCGAACAAGGCATTATATTATCTCATTTCAAGCTTTCATTTCAAGTTACTACTTTCATGGTTCATATTACAACATTCATTCTTTGTTACCTATCCTATTCGAATCACCTAAGAGTACCAACATGTTTCATTTCAATTCAAGGTTCCTTAGTTTGTATACATTTAGACATTTCAATCCTATACTTACTAAGCATGATTATCTAAACATTCAATAGCATGAAACTAATTATATTCAAACCTTATACTAACTCATATATTTGGCCATTGACACCAAATACATACTACAAGGCATGTAACTAGTTCCTAATGATCTAAACCATTCGACCATGCATCAAACAAGTACACAATACACTTATAATCAATGCATGAACACGCACAAGAGAATCATACACTTTCCATGGCAATTTGAATGGAACTAAAGCAACATGGATTCATCACATTCTACTTTTAATTCAAGCATACACATGAACATAACAAGGCTTTCAAATTGCTTCATAAAAAAATAGATCAACATATGATCATTCCATGAATTTAATTCAATAGTTGCGCAGCAAACATCATCCATTACATGTAATTTAAGTTCATTACATACTTAACCATAGGTTCATAACATAGTAGGCCCATCAAGACATTATATACAAGCTTCAAAATGCATGATCAAGCTAACTATATACAATCTAGTGCCACCATTCTAGGAGATATACAAAACAAGTATGAAACCATACTTTGGCAAAGCTTGTGTGAGTTACTTCTTCCTCAAGGTAACAAGCTTCAAGATCAAGCAATTCTCATATCCTTTACCCTGTAGTTTGGAAGAATGAAAACGAGAGTGATAAGTACAAGAATGTACTTAGTGAGGTAGTACTAAATCTAACCATTTGTTATTCAAGTTTCATGTGTCATTTAATCAAGTATAGACTTAGCTAAGGCTTTCAAGCATTAAAGTGATCTTAGCTAGGCTTTCAAGCATCAAGATTATCCTAGCTAAGGATATCATACATTCGGCCAACAAGGTACAAGCAACAAGAATTCATACTCCATGAATCAAGCACAACATGCTTGCAAAACAAGAAATCAAGGAGTCATGCTTTCAAGTAAAGTAACATACAATTTCATGGCATTCAAGACAAGTAACATATGATGTAGGATTTTTATTTCAATTGTTATCCATTAAACAACCCCCTTGGTACTTAGTTTGTATAGGTAATCGAGTCTCCAACCAACTGTCGCCACAAGATGCACCTTAGTGTCGGTTAACCCTCCTACTGTCACCAAAGACCACATACGTACCCTCCTTCGGTCGCCAAATAGGGGCCTTATCCCTGGAGCGTAGTCTACCCTTACACAATGAGCTCTAGACTCTAAGGCATGCCCTTTTACCTAGTCCAACTAGCTACCAAGGTTGTTCGATTTACCATTTATTCAAGTGTTTCAAGATCAAGTTCATGTCAAGCAAGTTCATTTCATATTAGGCCCTTAGGCCATTGAGCCATAGCTCACATATCAAGTACTTTTCATGTTTTATTTCATCAAGATGAGATAATATCTCAAGCATGTTCTTTAGCATTCAATCACAAGCATCATGCCACATACAAGCATCCATGTTATCACATAATCATACTTAAGCATTCGATTGGATCATGTTATCACAAAAACTTGTTACGCGTAATAAGTGCTCTGCAATTGTACAAGTGTACACGTTGCAAGTTATAGTATAAAAGATATCGTCTCCACAGGGATTGGTGCCACTTCAAGAATCTAGTCTCTTGCACTGTAAAAGTAAAAGAACACAAGTAGAGGATTGTAGGAGTTTAAACTAACAACTAAACTAGAAAGCAATAAAGTAAAAAAAGATGTAATCAAAAGAGAGGGAATATGCTAGGTTATCATGAGTTGAGGTGTGATAGCCGATTGGATCGTCTTGGTAAAAGCGTGCATTGGCAACTCAGTTTTCGTGGCAACTTGCGCAGTTGGGTTGCCTTGGCAACTAGTCGAACTGTCTGGGCAACTGTTTGTGCGGCTGGGCAACAACTTTAAGGTTTGGCAGAGAATTCTTCAATGGTTTCTTCTTATCCCTAAGTCAAAACTCTAGCTAATTGTGCATACCTTGACAATACATCCTTGCGTGAATCAAGGGTGAACAACAACCAATCTTGCGCTCCTCTTAGCCGTTGAAATCCTTAACTTATTCCTAAGCCAGATTAATCTTCATCAATAGATTGAATAAAAATGATACTCATTCGTTTCTTGAATCTAACTCTCTCGATATTAGATAAATAGATAGAATTACGAGATCCTCTCCCAATTCACTCGCAAACAAGAATAAAAACCAAGAATAAGTAAACCTTGAATTAAAAGTGCAAACTCTTATTACCTAAACAAAATCCAATTGTTTCTCTCAACCACAAAACACAATAACCTTAGCCAAATAGATTTAGTTCATGTCTAGGTTCCAAAGAAACACAAAACAAAGTTTTCCTAACATAAACCTAATCGAACAAGAAAGAACAAAAATGAAGAATGGTTGAAGCCTCTTGTTGAATTCTCTCCCCATTGTACCTCTTGGAGTTTGACGGCTTGGTCCTCAATTTATAGGGCTAGGTCAAAGTCTTTCTTGAGGAGGAAGTTAAGTTGGAATTAAATACTTCTAAAGAATATAATTCTTTATTATATTTAAATTCCTTCTAGATCTTTTCCTATCTTCTTGGGATTTAATTTCTCTTTGACCTCTTCATGGAAATCAAAATCCTTTGGGATTTAACGTTGCTCCACGTCATCTTGGGTTTATCTAGTCATCAATTTTGGTTGCCATATCATCTTACCCCTTATCGGCAAATGCCCTGGCAACTAGCTCTGTATCTCCTTCATGCACTACCCTAGCAACTGCGTCAGCATCTCCTTCTTGTATTGCCCTGACAACTGGTTCCAACCTTGTTTCGGCAAGTGATTCTGCACACACAAAAATAACTATCGGCAGCACCATTTTCCACAAAATTAGGTAAAATATGATATCAAGCTTAACCACCAAGGAAACAATGCAAACATGCATGAATGGCTAATAATGCAACTAATATGATCCTAAGTCTAGCAATAATATGAATAAAAAGGGTGAATAAAATAGTGCTTTTAGACACTTAACACACCCCCAAACTCAAACTATTGCTTGTCCTCAAGCAATGCAAACTAATAATTACCCCCCAAGACTTCAATTTTCACAAACTTAGCTTTGAACTTGTTTTCAATCCTCAGAACCGTGGCACAAAGTATGATTGGCTTTTCATTTTTCGGAAAACTTAGGAGTTACTCAGAATCAAACTATAATGCTTGTGAGTGTGTGCGGAGTTGTGTGCAAGTTGATTTTTCGGATTCTATGCAAACAAGAGGTTTTCAAATTACTTCCTTGGGTTCTTTTAACATGTTTTAACTAGAGCCGGTTTCGGGCACCTCTAGCATTCATCCAGTTTTTATTTTAATCCCCCAATTATTTAACTATCAACCTAAGTTCGCTAGAATTCCTTAAATCAATCAAGCCACAACAGTGTTTCATCAAGTTTAGCATCATAGTAAGATTCTAAGTGTTTCCACGGTTATCCTAGAATAAAAAATTATATCAATTAAGTGCATTGGCAAATTCATCATCGGATATTCATCAAATCTAGGCAATTCTTGTTCCAACTAAAGGCATAGCTAGCAATTTATGTATCCTAAATGCAATACTTAAGATGAATACAACTAAACATGATAACTAACTAGTAACAATCCCCCCCAAACTCGAGCGATGCATTGTCCTCAATGCATGTAACAATGAAAAATAAAAATAACAATAAAGAAAAGTAAAATGCAAACGAGGACTTACTCCGATAGTTCATCGTCGTGGATGATTAGTTTCCTTTTGGTCGGTGTCTTAATTCTTTTGCTTGAACGCAGTGGTTGTTTTCTTGTTGCCGATGGTGGAATTGATCCTCGTACGGGGGTGTCTTCATCGTCCTTATCATCCTCTTCCTCAATCTCATTGGCTTTTCATTTTGGCTTGGAGGAGTCGACTGGTGTGGTCTTCGTTGGTGCAATGGAGGACTCGTCCGAATCTGAAAAATCGGACAATAAGTTAGTACGAGGTGATTCGGGCATAGGTGCTTTACCTTTGGCTTTTGCAGTGGTTGCCAGGGCGTCTTAAGTTTTTGTTACCACGACATCTTCATTGTTGGTTACCGTGGCAACTGCTCGGGCAGGCGCTGTGTAGGTTGCTGTGGCATCATCTGTTGTGGTTACCGTGGCAACTGCTTCATTGGTTTCCGTGGCAAAGATTTCGGCAGAAAAGTTAGAGAACGACACGCGGTTGTCTCGGTACTTTTCCAGGATGACTTGGGTGATGGCATTGTTGTGATCCTTCATGTACCGCATGAACATTAGTTGCCGGTCTTCAATTTGCCTAAGGCAGTTCGCCAACGGTTGTAAGAGTGCTTCAAGTTGTCATGGGGTTGCTGGCCTAGTTGCCCGGGCATCAGTTGCCGGACCTCAGGGGTTGCCGAGGCAGCAAGAGTTACTTTGCAACTGTAGGCGTTGAGGATGTTACCGATGCCTCTCCCATTAGCTTTCAGATTTGTGCTCGATTCCAACCGGTCTTTGGTAGTACTTTTTCATCAGTGGACTCACTTGGGACATGCATCTCCTTGCAAAGATTGGAAATTAAGTAAGGGAAGAAAAGAGAATCCTTGTCTTTTGTGCTACATACAAAAATCTCATCACAAATAATTTTTCCAATGTTAATGATGCGATTATGCAAAATAGAATGTATGAGCAAGAGACGAGGTGTATCAACGGTAGTATTGTGTGTGGTGGGCATTAAAGATGTTTTAACAAACTTATTCCATTATTTTGCCTCGGGTTTAAGCTGAAGGCGGTTTACCATATTTCCAATGGTAGTATTGTGTGTGGTGGGCACGCCCTTATATTTACCATCGTTCCAATGAGTCCTCGGTAGAATGAGTTCTTGAAGCACCTCGTCAAGTTGCTTGGGCGTGATTTGATCAACAAAGGCTTGATGCTCGTCCTTCTCAACGTAGAGCCCGTAAAAGGCTTATATATTTTCAGGGCTTATGAGGATAGCCTTGTCGCGAACAAAAACATAAGGATTATCCGAGTTAGGTGAGTGAGCATAGAATTCTCTTACCCATGAGATGTTGCCCGGTTCTGATTGATGGCAAAAGATTTGCCACTTTTGATGTGCAATCCTTTCGAAGATGAATGGTTCAAGGCCGAAATCTTGATGCGATTTGGAGTATTCGAAGCCTTGTTCTTCGTAAATCTTCCAGCTTTCAAACTTGGAGTGAAATCGTTCTTAAACCACCGGTGTAGCAAACTTCTTGTAGCTTGGTTCTTTGGAAGAGCTTGGGTGCGCCAAAAACTTGATTTTGGATGCCATGGATGTTCTTGGTTGTGAGTTAGGTAGAAACAAAGAAAAGAAAGCAAAAGAAACTAAGGAGTTGCAAGGTTAAAAGTAGGAATAGGTTTCTTGGAAGTTAAGGGTGATGGGTTAAATAGAAAAGATAGGTAGTAAATATGGTGGGTGTGATTGATTGGAAAAAAAGAAAGTAAGGGTTTTAATTGGGGGAAGGGGTGGCAAAGGGATTTGGGGAAGAGGAAGGGTTTGGCCGGCTAATAGGGTTTATTTAGGGTAAATTGGAGGCTTAATATAAGCCTTAGGTTTAGCCCATTAGTTTCCTTGTTGAAGAAACTTCCTTCTTGAATCAAATTCCTCTTTATCTTGAACTCTTTTCCTATAATTCAAAAACAAATAAAATAAGAATTAAAATTAATAAACTAGTAAATAAAATAAAAAGAAATAAATAAAGATGTGTAAAGAAATTCTTAAACCTAAAATTCAAAATAATTAAATAGAGATGAAAGAAAGATGTAGTCTTAACCTAAAATAAATAAATAAATCTATCCTAAGAATAACTGAAATAAAATAAAATAAATATAAACCAAAATAATAAGTTCAAAAAAAAAATATCGAAAGAAGAGCATGATCATGCATCTCCTAAGGTGACCACTTCTTTGTTACGTTCCACATGGGCACCGTTATAGTGCTTCAATCTTTGTCCATTAACTTTGAATTCATGTTCGTCAGTGGTGGACTTGATTATAACGTCACCATGGGAGAACGGTTTGACTACTTCAAATGGTCCCGACCATCTTGATCTTAGTTTTCCAGAGAAAAGTTTCACCCGAGAATTGAATAAGAGAACTAGTTGCCTTGGCATGAATTGCCGCGGTAATAGTTTCTTGTCATGCCATTGCTTTGTTTTCTCCTTGTAGATTCGTGCATTGTCATATGAGAGTGCACATATTCTTCTATCTCGTTGAGATCTAGTAAACGCTTTTGTCCGGCACTCTCCCAATCCATATTCATGGTCTTGATTGCCCAATATGCTTTGTGTTCGATTTCCACCGGTAAGTGACAAGTCTTGCCATAGACGAGGCAAACCGGGGACATTCCCAGGGGTGTTTTGAATGCGGTTCGGTAAGCCCAAAGTGCTTCGTCTATTCTTGTAGACCAATCTTTTTGGGAATGATTGACAACCTTCTCGAGGATATTCTTCAATTCCCGGTTAGAAATTTCTGCTTGCCCATTAGTTTGTGGATGATATGCCGTGGCAATTTTATGTGACACGCTGAAGCATTGCAGCATCTTGGCAATGAGTCTGTTGTCAAAGTGCTTGCCTTCATCACTAATAATTGCTCTCGGTATCCCAAACCGTGTAAATATATTTTTCTGCAAGAATCGTTGCACGGTCTTGGTATCGTTGGTGGGAACTTCAGTTGCCTCAACCTATTTAGACACGTAGTCGACGACAAGTAGAATGTAGAGGTTCCCGAATGAAGATGGGAAAGGTCCCATAAAATCAATCCCCCATACATCGAACAATTCCACCTCAAGGATGTTTTGGAGCGGCATCTCATGTCGTCTAGAGATATTGCCCGTCGTATGGCAACGATCACATTGCTTGTAAAACTCTTGGGCATCTTTGTATAGTGTTGACCAATACAAACCGGATTGCAAAACTTTGGCTGCAGTACGTGTTCCTCCAAAATGTCCTCCATAGGGCGAAGAATGGCATTGCCAGAGTATATTCTGTTGCTCATCTTCAGGGACACATCGGCGTATAATCTGATCTGCACATTGTTTAAACGAAAGAGGCTCATCCCAGAAATAATGCTTAGCATCATGGAGGAACCGCTTCTTTCCTTGATGAATAAGGCCATAAGGTAAAATACCACAAACAAGAAAATTAACTAAATCGGCATACTAGGGTATTACTGAGGCATGTGTTGCCGTGGCAACTGCTTCCGTGGTTGCCGAGGCGTGCGTGTCTGGAGTTGCCGAGGTGTGCGCGTCTGGAGTTGCCGAGGCGTCAAGGGTTGCCGAGGTGTGCGCATCAGTGGTTGCCGAGGCATGCGCGTCTACCCCTCCCCCTCCATCAACTAATCTTATTCTTGGATCTTGTTCGTGAGATTGATAAAAATCAATATTTTTATGTATTCTTCTAATTTCTATGTGTATTAAATTACTATAGTCTGATATATATTTCCTTCAGATGAATATTTCTTTTATTTATTGTTTTCTTTCTCATATTTCCTTCAGATGAATATAAAACAAAAAAAAACTCCAGAGTCTATTTTTTCATTTCATTTCACGGGTCGAGAAATCCACTTCGAATCTTTTTCTAGTTACTTTTGTATATCAGAAAAAGAGAGAAGTTCCTATTTTTCAATCTAATACAATATTAAATTTAATAATAGGAGACTCAAAATGAAAGTCTCTTTTTCGCACTCACTCTCCATCACATTGTCAGAACAAAAGTGTCATATGTATCGATATGGAAATATTTGATATGTGAAGACATGATTTGATTTAGGTTTCTATCTAATAAATTCTATATATTCTATATAGATAGAAATGGATCTTGTTGTGCTCTGGAATCAAGGAAAGATAAGATGTTGAAAAAGGCTCTTAGGTTGTAACTTGAAATAAACGTTTCTCTTTATCTAGAAAGGAATAAAATATTAATTTATTCCTAGGAACAAGAAGATTGAATCAGAAATATCGATAGATTCTTGTGGAGTCCAAATAAACAAATAAATATGAAATAAAAAGAAATCCACTGTTCCAATTTCATCTCTATCGAATTTTAATATCAGAATAGTGGATATAGTCATGATTCAATGGGTTAGATCCACTTACTTTTTCTTTTGTTGATTTCTAATCTTTACAATTCTTTACAATGGATTTGATTGGAATAATCTAATTCAAAATCAAAATCAAAATATATATTTGTTTTGTCGCTTCAAGAGACGACTTATTATTATTCATTATAATAAACAAATGTTCAACTTTCTTTTAGAATTACTCTACTCTAACTCATTAGAATAATAACTTATTAGAGTTAAATTATACTATACAATTTCTAATTACTAATTAAATTGACTAACCACTTTGCCTCTTCTTGTTGTTCCTCATCGATCGGTTCTTCATACTCCTCAGGTTCCTCTAGGTCGACAATGTAGTTGCCGAGGCAACTAATTTCCTCGTCGAAGTCAAACTCTGCCATGGCATGAAGAAGTTGGCATTCTTCTAGATCATCAGCATGCTTTAGTGTTGGAACACATTCAGTTCAACTTGCTGGTCATTGACCCTCATTGTAAGTTCTCTCTTTTCAACATCGATCAAGGTTCTCCATGTTGCTAGGAAGGGTTTCCCGAGAATGATAGGTGCATGCTCATCTGCTTCACAATCCAAAACAATAAAGTCAGCGAAAAAAATAAATTTATCTACTTTTACCAGTATGTCTTCGATTTTTCCCTCTGGATGCACATAGGATCTGTTGGCTAACTGTAGCATAATTGTTGTAGGTCTTGCCTTCTCGATTCCTAGTTTCTGGAAAATCGATTTAGGTATCAAGTTTATGCTTGCTCCAAGGTTACATAATGCTTTTCCAACATAGTGGTTTCTGATGGAACATGGTATAGTGAAACTTCCAGGATCTTTCAACTTTGGTGGCATACGATTGTGCAACATGGCCATGCATCCCTCTGTTGTGGAAACTGTTTCAAACTCTCATAACCTTGTTCTTTTGGACACAATGTCTTTAAGAAACTTGGCATAGTTCGGCATTTTTTCAATTGCCTCAACCAACGGTAAGTTGATGTGGACTTGCTTTAGGATATCAAGAAACTTCTTGAATTGATATTCTTGCTTTTGTCGCTTCAACCTTTGTAGGAATAGTGGTGGAAGTCAGATATCTTCGATCCTTTCATTGGTCTGGAATCTGATTGATGGCATTGTCGGGGCAACTGGAGTTGCCGAGGCATCATCAACTGGGGTTACCGTGGCATACCTATTGTTGGTTGCCGCGGTATGCTCATCTTGGACATGCTTATCGTTGGTTGCCGCGGCATCGGCAACTGGGGTTGCCGTGGCATTTCCTGGTTCAACATCTAAGGCTTTGCCACTGAGTTTATCTTGTTTTTTTGTGGAGTTTTGTTTGATGAGCGGGCTAGAGCCTCCTTAAGTTGTCGGCCACTTCTAGTGGTGATTGCCTTACATTTCTCGTGGCCAGTTCCTCTTGCGACTTCAGTATCGCTGGGTAAACCTCCTTCATGTCTAGTATTCAGGTTTTGAGCAAATTGTCCAACTTGAGTTTTCAATGATTTGATTGCCGTCTCTTGATTTTGCAATCTCATCTCGGTCCTGTTAATAAAAACATCAGTTCTTTTTATGAAGTTACTATTCTCAGGCATATAAGATTCAGTTTTTAGCATGAAAGCATTGAGAGAATTTTCCAAAGAACTAGATGTTGTCGGTTGTTGCTGCAACAACTGTTGCCATGGCATATTCTGCTAGAATCCCGATGCTTGTGCATTCTGATTGTTCTGGTTCAGAGCATTGTTGGGATTACTCTATGAAAAATTTGGGTGCTTCTTCCAAGCTGGATTATATGTGTTGGACATCACATTGTTGTTCCGATTGTAATTCCCCACATAAAAGCTAGACTCCTCATTCTGCATACATTCAGAAGAATTATGGTTACCACCACATAACTCACAAAAGAAATCTACTACCTTGACCTCCTGTGTGTTGTTTTGTTTCCGCATGTTCTGGACCATCTTGGTTAGAATGGCCAATTGTGCCGAAATTGAATTTGATGATCCTAGTTCATGTATTATGGCTTGGCGTCTAACTCCTCCTCTTCTAGCAGATGGGAACTGATAATCATTCTTGGCAAGCCTGTTCAGAATTTGCATTGCTTCTTCGGGTGACTTATCTAGGAGTATGCCGTTTGCCGAGGCATCTAGCATCATCCTTGTTGGTGTATTTACAACATTGTAAAACATTGTCACTTGTGTCCATATTGGGAATCCATGTAGGGGCATTTGTGTAACAGTTCTCTATATCGCTCCCAAGCCTCGTACATGGATTCATCATCTGCCTGCCGAAAAGAAGTAATTTCGTTACGAAGCTTATCAGTGAAATTTGTAGGATTAAATCGAGTAAGGAAATCACGACAGAGATCGGTCTAATATCCTATTGATCCGGCAGGAATACTATTCAACCATGCTTTCGCCCTATCCCTCAGAGAAAAGGGGAATAATCTTAGTCGTAAAACATCTGGGGTGACTCCTTGTATTTTGAATAAGTTGCAAGTCTCGAGGAAATACTTAAGATGTTGTCATGCATCTTCAGTTGCTGAGCCGCCAAATTGACCAATTGTGTTGATCATATTGAACATCACCGGTTTCAACTCAAAGTGGTCGGCTTCAATTTCAGGTGTGACAACTCCTAGAATAAGTCCTTCAAGATCTTCCTCTAGATAGTCTCGAATAGTTATGTTTCGTGCAAAAATCACTCCGCCTCCTGCTGGAACATCTTGGTTCATATTGCCGTCTTGATTAGCCATTGCTATTCTTAACCTTTGTCTGAGTCTTTGCAAGGTTTGTTCGATTTCTGGATCAAAGGAATATTCTAGTGTAATCGGTCTTGCCCTGGTCATATACCAATGCAAAACAAAAGTTTGTTAACCCTTCGAATTTTAAACAATAAAAATAAAAAGTGAAAGAAAATAAAAACAAAGTCGCTATTGCCAATCCCCGGTGTAGCGATGTCCCCCATCGCTAAAAAAACCGAGTTTCGAAGTGTTTGTGGTTTTTTGGATATAAAATATTTATTCCGTGGGGTTTTAAAAAACCGCGTTTTATTTGGAAATTGGAGTCGCCACTGGCCATTTAGGTAGGCCGGACACCATGAAACTAGAGATTCAGAAAACTTTGGGTTCGGGAGTCAGTTACGAATGGGGAAGGATTAGCACCCCCACACCGCCCAAAATTGATACTTTAATAATCACCGCTTTATTAATATTAGATTTTTCGGATTAAAGTGACGATTAAATTAAACTTTGGTTATAAGTTCGAGTAGATTTTAAAGGACCCATTATCCGAGAGTAAACGCCCAACATCTATCACTATGCCTGATACTAGCCTCGTTTACACTCGGATAAAAGGGCACCGCATTGACAGTTTATATATCTCGATATGCAATCTTAGAGAAATAATTCAGAATATAAATTTGCATTCATATGGTAAAGGACAAAATAAATAATAAAAAACATGGATATCACAAAATTAAACAATTATGATAAAAAACACGAACATGGCAGATCATAATAATAATAATAATAATAATAATAATAATAACGAGGCATGAATAAAAACATGTAGTAAATAAAGAACCCATACTTCAAGAATACATACAATGTAACATATGCATGGCATGAATGTATTATGATGTTAATTTCACAAATCAAAACGACGTACTAACAAAGAAACTAATACCTAGCACATAACATACGACATAATTTGCATGCACAAATAAATAAATAAAACATGGCATGGCACATGATAAAAAAACGCACTAACATGTAACCTAAAAAGGGATACGGAAATTTATGTTAGTATACACACACATGCTAACGTACTAACATATAACATGATATTCGAAATAAACCAAACCTTACATATAAAAGATATGCATGCAAATACGAGCAAATGAAGTAGAAAATAAAACAAGACATAGCATACATAAAAACAAAGGAAAACATGATAGAAAAGTCACAAGCAAATAATGGGCAAATTATACATACTAAAAAACACATAACATAAACAACATAACATAAATATTCACAAATTTACCAAGGACTGAAATGAACGAAAAATGAAACAGAAAGCTAAAATTAAGTGAACAAAATGCACACTTAGGGACACAATTGAGAACTGGACGAAACTTCGGAGGACTAAGAATGCGATTAACCCATGCTACAAACTCAGACTGAAAAAATCAAAAATGCGGAGGGACGAAGCATGCATTTTACCCTTTTTAAAACTGATTTCGGATTAATTTGGGGTCCAATTGAAATTTTGGAAAACCAGAGAAGACTGGAGTTGTGATTATACCAAGGGGAAGACTCGTTTTGAAAAATACCAAAACGCGGGATGGTTTAATGAGTAATTAGGCCATTTTTTTAAAGCTCGTCTATAAACACCCCCAACCGGCCTCCCCGCTAGCCGGCGCCGACGAACCTAAAAACCCCCACCAAAATAAACCTCACTTCAACCCAAACCTGAATCTAAATTTAGATCTACACAAAGACTTCCCCTTTTGCCTAGATCTAAGAAAATACGGAGCGGAAACTGTATTTTTTTTAAAAACGAGATCGAAAGAACGTCTCCCTTTTTAGCCGGCTCACCATATTTAGGCTTGTTGCCGGTAGAGGAACTGACGACCGGAGGTAAAACCACTCACTCCTTTTCTTTTGTTATCTTTAGAACACATGCATGCATGCAACACTCAAGGTGGATGGATACCTTTGTATGTTCTTTGTATGTTCGGAAAAGAACAACAGGGTGAAACTCCTTGTTTTGTATTTTTTGAAACTGATTACAACTAAAATCCCCCTTTACAGATTACCTGTTTCATACATATATCCCCCTTTTTTTGGTTTGGTAGAAAATCTGTCACATACATTTTTTTGGGTTGATTTGATACTGACGAAAAAATCTAATTTTCCTTGTCTTCGGTGATCTCTGAGCGCGGTGGTTGGTACGACCGGCATGGTGGGATGGTGTGGTGGTGACCGTTCTGCCAGAAGCTCCCAGGGCCATTGGATCAGATTTGATCCAACGGGTGGATTTGCACGAGAAAGGGACAATTCTGATGCAATCTGGAAATCAGTGGGAATGCCCGAGATGAAGCCACGTGGCATCTTGATATATGAGGAGTCGGCGTGTGCAAGCCACGCGCGCGTGGAAGTCCAGCAGCCCCGTGGGTGAGTTGCTCGGGCCCTCTAGAAGGTTCTCCCTTTTCGATCAGGGCCGTTGGATCAAAATCTGATTCGGGCCAAAAATGGTGATTAGGGTTAGCTTAATCTGATTCGGGCCAAAAATGGGCTTTTTAAATTTTAATTTTAGGTTTTGATTTGTAATAGAGGACTTGGACATTTAATTTGTCAGGGTTCTAATATATCCATTTATTTGTATTTAATTTAGCCCAACCCTAACTAATAATATTAATAATAGTAATAATAATACAAGCATATACATACGATGTATGTACGACATACGAGTACAGATATACATAACTTGCAAACATTAATACGCAATACATCCTTAATTAATATGACATACCGTCACATATGCATATAGGTATATGTATAATTACCATGAATACCCACACATACACAATGCACACATAAAATATAAACACACATATGACATCCATAGACTATAAATATTAACATATACACCCATAGTACGTATAACATGCATGCAGTCGTATATGTCACACATTAATCACATATATGTAATAGACACATAATATGATATGTATACATGCAATAATAATACGTTAATAATTAAACTAACATACATTAATACAATATTTATACAACGGATAAAAATGAGTGATTACAGTTGCCCCTCTTTGCTTGTTCCCGTGGAACGGGAACAAAGCAAAGATTTATAAGCACTCATTTTTATCCGACTTCCCTGTTTGTAGCTTTGGAAACAAATGTTCGTCTGGAACTCTCCGTTTTTCCTCGGCTGAATCTTTAGGCTCGTAAGTTCTTCCTATATAGAGCTTCTTCACCTTCCGATCTTGGAGCTACAGGCCCTTCTGTAGAATCCTTCGCTCTGAAGCCTCGAGTTATGAGTCCTTCCTATATAGAAATTTTTACTCTGAGACGGTAAAGCTTGGAGTCCTTCCTATATAGGACTCTTCGCCTTCAACGGGGCGGGTTTTTCCTAAATAAAACCTTATGCGCCACAGATGGATTCTTCTGACTGGGAGTTCCTCCTGTATAGAACTGCTAGTGTTCAAACCCTAGAGCCGTCAGTCCTTCCTATATAGAACTTTTAGCTTCTGAAATCTCAGAGCTACGTGTTCTTCCTATATAGAACCTCTCACTCTAAGATAGTAAAGCTCGGAGCCCTTCCTATATAGGACTATTTGCCTTCAACACAGTAGGTTTTCCCTATATAAAACTTTCTATGTCATGGGTGAATTCCTTCGGCTGGGAGTTCTTCCTATATAGAACTGCTAGTCTTCACCCTGGAGCTGCCAGCCCTTCATATATAAAACTTTCAGCTTCTGAAATCTCGGAGCTATGAGTTCTTCCTATATAAAACCTCTCACTCTAAGACAGTAAAGCTTAGAGCCCTTCCTATATAAGACTCTTCACTTTTAACACAACAGGTTTTCCCTACATAAAACCTTGTGTCATGGGTGAATTCTTTCGGCTGGGAGCTCTTCCTATATAGAACTGCTAGTCTTCACCTCGGAGCTGCGAGCCTTTCCTATACAAAACTTTCAGCTCCTGGAACCCTGGAGCGGCGAATTCTTCCTATATAGAACCTCTCGCTACAGACGCTTGGAAACATATGCCTTTCTTATATAGAATCTTCATCTTTAGCTTTTGGGATTCACACCAGGATGGCTACCGATGTCTCTTTTAATCTGTAGATACCTGTCTAAAATAAGACAAAATGCTATGACAAATGAATTGACATGCTCCTAGTCCTAGAGATGTCTAACTATTCATGATGCATGAGTGTCAATATCTTGGTGGGCCTGCTTTAGTCCTCAGTCAATCTCGACCTTACGTTGCTTGATTTCTCCTTTTTTCTTCTGGCGGTGATACCCCATTTCACTATCGGGTTCAACCATTCTAACCTTTTTTTTTTCTGAATTTCTGATTCGGGGTTCTAAAGTGCCCTTTCAGGTTTTTGCTTTAGAGGTTTCTTGTTTTTTTCTTTATTTTTCCTTTTTTCTTTTTTTTCTTTCCCTCTTTTTTGTTGTTTTTTGTTTTTTTTCTTTTTTTTTTCTTTTTTTTTCTTTTTTTGTGGTGCCCTTCCAGGTTTTCACCTGGGAGATCTCTCTCGTTGTCTCAAATGCTTTCTCTTAAACAAGCAGGGTGTGCGCTATTGGTCATCCTACCCTGGTGCTTGAAGCCTTCTTCTTGCCTTATCAACAGACGTTATGTAAGCAGCTAGAGGGCAAGGTTAACATCGTTTTCTAATTGCCTGCATCTTTAAGGTTAGATCACAGTAATGCTAAAAAATTTCTTGTTTATCATAAGCCTATGTTAGCTTATTTGCATGATATTAACAAGAAGGCAGGGAATGGATGCTCAAAAATATGATTTTATTACGATAAGGGTTTGGAACAACTTTGAGAGAGTCATGACACACATGAGGAAAAGGAAAATCCAAACATGAAATACAAGATCCCTCATTATCTTTAGTATGAATGATACATGATCCTTTCAACCGGTGTAGAATCCTTGCCTAAAGCTCCCTCTTCACAGGGTTCATAGGGATGACCCTTCTCTCCGGATATCCAACCTCTCAATTTATCCGAGCCGCCCTTTACGGGTTTTCAACTTGGATCATTTCTTTGCTTCAAGACGCCCTGTTTCGGTTTTTCGCCCTGAGCTCTCCATTTTTTTTCAAGCGTAGTATTTTTTAACAGCATCAGAATTTACGGGGCTTTTCAGCTCGTCTTCATCCATTTCCGTTAAGATTAAGGCTCCTTCTGAGAAGGCCTTTTTTACCACGTATGGCCCTTCCCAGTTGGGCATCCGCTTTCCTCGAGAATCTTTCTGAATTGGGAGGATTTTCTTTAGCACCAGATCCCCCTCTCTGAATTCTCTTGGGCGCACCTTTTTGTTGTATGCCCGCATCATTCATTTTTGGTACATTTGACCATGGCAAATGGCCTTTAGTCTCTTTTCTTCAATGAGATTTAGCTGGTCGAGTCTGGCTTGCACCCATTCGGATTCTTCCAATTTTACTTCATTTAAGACCCGGAGCTACGAAATCTCCACCTTAATGGGGAGTACTGCTTCGGTACCATACACTAAGGAATAGGGTGTTGCCCTTGTCGACGTGCGAATGGACGTCCTATAGGCGAAAAGGGCAAATGGCAGCTTTTCGTGGCAATCCTTGTAGGTATCCGCCGTCTTTGCTATGATCTTCTTTATGTTCTTGTTTGATGCTTCCACTGCCCCATTCATTTTAGGACGATAGACTGTGAAATTTTGGTGTGTTATCTTGAATTGGTTGCACACGTCCGCCATCATTTTGTTATTCAGATTGGAAGCATTGTCGGTGATGACCCTTTCTGGCAAACCGTATCGAAAAATGATCTCATTCTTTAGGAATTTACATACTTGGTCCTTGTGATGTTGGCGTAAGACACTGCCTCCACCCATTTAGTGAAATAGTCTATAGCAACCAAAATAAATCGGTGTCCGTTGGAAGCCTTCGGTGAATCTGCCCGATGACGTCCATGGCCCATGCTGCGAAAGGCCACAGAGAATTCATAGTGTGTAAAGGGGATGGGGGAGCGTGAATCTTGTCAGCATAAATTTGGCATTTGTGGCATTTTCTGGCGTAATCGATACAATCTCCCTCCATGGTCAACCAGAAATAGCCATATCTCATAATTTTCCGAGCTATAGACAGCCCGTTGGCGTGTGTTGCGAGTAATAAGTGCTACGCAAATGTGCAAGTATACACGTCGCAAGTTATAGTATAAAAGATATCGTCTCCACAGGGATTGGTGCTACTTCAAGAATCTAGTCTCTTGCACTGTAAAAAGTAAAAACACAAGTAAAGGATTATAGAAGTTTTAACTAATAACTAAACTAGAAAGCAATTAAGTAAATGAAAAGATGAGATCAAATGAGAGAGAGATAGGCCAGGTTATCGTGAGTTGAGGTGTGATAGCCGATTGGATCATCTTGGTAAAAGAGTGCACGGGCAACTCAGTTGCCGTGGCAACTTGCACAACGGGGTTGCCTTGGCAACTAATCGATGGTTGCCTGGGCAACTACTTGGGCGTCTGGGCAGCAACTTCAAGGTTCGGCGGAGCGTTCTTCAATGGTTTCTTCTTATCCCTAAGTCGAAACTCTAGCTACTTGTGCATGCCTTGATAATACATCCCTGCGTGAATCAAGGGTGAACAACAACCAATCTTGCGCTCCTCTTAGCCGTTGAAATCCTTAACTTATTCCTAAGCCGGATTAATCTTCACCATCATTGGATTGAATAAAGATCATATTCATTCGTTTCTTGAATCTAACTCTCCCGATATTAGATAAATGGATGAAATCACGAGATCCTCTCCCAATTCACTCGCAAACAATAATAAGAACCAAGAATGAATAAACCTTGAAATAGAAAAGTGCAAACTCTTATTACCTAAACAAAATCCAATAGTTTCTCACAACCACAAAACACAATAACCATAGCCAAGTAAATTTAGTTCATGGCTAGGTTCCAAAGAAACACAAGATAAACAATCCCTAGCATGAACCCAATCGAACAAGGAAGAAAAGATGAAGCTTGTCGAAAATTCCCCTTGCTTTCTCCCTTGGACTTGTCGAAATTTCCCCTAATGCCCTCTCTTTATCGATGGTCGAAATCTCCTTGCTATTTATAGGGCTAGGCCAAAGTCCTTCTTTGAGGAGGAGTTTGAGTTAGAATTAAATTATCTTTAAAGAATATAATTCTTTATTATAATTGTATTCCTACTGGAACTTCTCCTATCTTCTTGGAATTTAATTCTTCTTTAATCTCTGCATGGAAATCAAATTCCTTTGGGTTTGGGCTTTGCTCCACGTCATCTTGGGCTTGTAAAGTCATTAATTTCGACATCCCTATTGCATTTTCTCTTTGTCGACAATTGCCATGGCAACTGGCTCGGCGTCTCCTTCATGCATTGCCCTGGCAACTAGCTCGGCATATCCTTCATGCATTGCCCTAGCAACTAGCTCGGCATTGCTTTGGCAAGTGATCCTACACATACACACACAAAGCACACCAAAGCAGCATCTTTTCCACAAAACTACCAAGTTATGTAATCAAGCTCAACGATGGAAGGAAACGTGGATTAATGCATGAATGGCTAACTATGCAACTAATATGAGCCTAAGTCTAACAATAATATGAGTAAAAAGGGTAAGAAAAATAGTACTTTTGAACACTTATCACACCCCCAAACTCGAACTATTGCTTGTCCTCAAGCAATGCAAACTCATAATTACCTGCCAAGACTTCAATTTTCACAAACTTAGCTTTGAACTTGATTTCAATTCTCGGAACCGGGGCACAAAGTATGATTGGCTTTTTATTTTTCGGAAAACTTAGGAGTTACTCGGAATCAAACTATAATGCTTGTGAGTGTGTGCGGAGTTGTGTGCAAGTTGATTTTTCGGATTCTATGCAAGCAATAGGTTTTCAAATTACTTCATTGGGTTCTTTTTAACATGTTTTAACTAGAGCCAGTTTTGGGCACCTCTAGTGTTTTGTTTTTAGTTTTCTTAAGTTAATTTAATCGACTAGAGCCGGTTTCAGGCACCTCTAGTGATCAATTTTTTTTAGCACATGCTAGAGCCAATTTCGGGCACCTCTAGCATTCATCCAATTTTTATTCTAATCCCCCAATTTGTTAATTATCAACCTAAGTTCACTAGAATTCCTTAAATCAATCAAACCACAACAGTGTTTCATCAAAATTTAGTATTATAGTAAAGTTCGAAGTTTTTCCATGGTTATCCTAGAATAAAAATTCTATCAATTAAGTGCATTGGCAAAGTCATCATCGGATATTCATCAAATCTAAGCAATTCTTGTTCCAATTAAAGGCATGGCAAGCAATTTATGTATCCTTAAGATGAATATAACTAAACATGGTAACTACTAATAAAAATCCCCCCCAAACTCGAGTGAGGCATTGTCCTCAATGCATGCATAAAAATAACAAAAAATAAAAATAAAAATAAAAATAAAAATGCATACGAGGACTTACTCCGAGAGTTCATCATCGTAGATGATTAGTTTCCTTTTGGTCAGTGTCTTGATTCTCTTGCTTGAACGCGATGGTTGTTTTCTTGTTGCCGGGATGTCTTTAGTTTTGGTTGCCATGACATCTTCAGGGTTGATTGCCGTGGCATCAGCTTGTGTAGGCACGATGTAGGTTGCCGCGGCATCTTCTTCATTGGTTGCCGGGGCAAGGATCTTGGCAGTAAATTTCCTTAGCATAGTAGTTGTGAGTCTTGTTGTGAAAAAGAAAACAAAGAAAACCTGAAAACTAAAGATAATGAAGAAAAATAAAATATCTCCTAAAAATAAAAATGAAAATAAAAAGAAAAAGAAAAAATTGAAAGGAGAGCATGCTCATGCATCTCGTAAGTTGACCACTTCTTTGTTATGTTCCACATGGGCACCATTGTAGTGCTTCAATCTTTGTCCATTAACTTTGAATTCATGGTTGTCAGAGATGGACTTGATTATCACAGCACCATGGGAGAATGGTTTGACAACTTCGAATGGTCCCGACCATCTTGATTTCAGCTTTCCCGGGAAAAGTTTTAGCCGAGAATTGAATAGGAGAACTAGTTGCCCTGGCGTGAATTGCCGTGGCAATAGTTTCTTGTCGTGCCATCGCTTTGTTTTCTCCTTGTAGATTCCTGCATTGTTATAGGCGAGTGCACGAAATTCTTCTATCTCATTGAGATCCATCAAGCGCTTTTGTCCGGCACTTTCCCAATCCATATTCACGGTCTTGATTGCCCAGTACGCCTTGTGCTCAATTTCCACCGGTAGATGACATGTTTTACCATAGACAAGTCGGAAAGGGGACATACCTAAGGGTGTTTTGAATGCAATGTGATATGCCCAAAGTGCGTCATCTAGTCTTAATGACCAATCCTTCCTAGAGGGATTTACAACTTTCTCGAGTATATCCTTCAACTACCGGTTGGAAATTTTTGCTTGCCCATTGGTTTGTGGGTGATATGCCGAAGCGTTGCAACATCTTGGCAATTAGTCTGTTGTCAAAATGCTTGCCTTCGTCGCTGATAATTGCTCTCGGCATCCCAAACTGTGCAAATATGTTCTTCTGCAGGAATCGTTGCACGGTCTTGGAATTGTTGTTGGGAACTGCATCTGCCTCTACCCATTTAGACACATAGTCGACGGCAAGTAGAATGTAGAGGTTGCTGAATGAAGATGGGAAAGGTCCCATAAAGTCGATCCCCCATACATCGAACAGTTCCACCTCGATGATGTTCTGGAGTGGTATCTCATGCCGTCTAGAGATATTGCCCGTCCTCTGGCAACGATCACATTGCTTGTAAAAGTCTTGGGCATCTTTGTACAATGTTGGCCAATACAACCCGGATTGCAAAACTTTGGCTGCGGTACGAGTTCCTCCAAAATGTCCTCCATAGGGTGAAGAATGGCATTGCCGGAGTACATTATGTTGCTCTTTTTCAGGGACACATCAGCGTATAACCTGATCTGCACATTGTTTGAACAAAAGAGGCTCGTCCCAAAAGTAATGCTTAGCATCATGGCGGAACCGCTTCTTCCCTTGGTGAGTAATGCCATAAGGAAAAATACCACAAACAAGGAAGTTAACTATATCCGCGTACCAGGGTATTGCCGAGGCATGTGCTGCCGTGGCGACTGCTCCCAAGATTGCCGAGGCATGCGCGTCAAAGACTGCTGCGGCGTCGAGAGTTGCCGAGGCGTGTGCATCCATGGTTGCCGAGGTGTCGTGGGTTGCCGAGACGTCTACGGTTGCCGAGGCAACTAAAATTTGTTCATCCAATGCATCGCATATCTCTAGATCCGCGTCCTCCTTCCTATTGTGTTCCAAACGTGATAAGTGATCGGCCACTTGATTTTTTGTTCCTTTCCTGTCCTTAATTTCAATATCAAATTCTTGTAAAAGTAATATCCAACGAATCAAACGAGTTTAGCATCCTTTTTAGCAAATAAGTATTTGATTGCCGAATGGTCCGTATGAACAATTACCTTTGTACCAATTAAATAGGATCGGAACTTGTCAAATGCGAAAACTACAGCTAGTAACTCTTTCTCCGTTGTTGTGTAATTCACTTGAGCACCATTAAGAGTTTTACTAGCGTAGTATATCACGTGGAAGGTCTTACCTGTGCGTTGGCCTAGGACTGCTCCTACCGCGAAATCACTTGCATCACACATGAGCTCAAAAGGTAGCGTCCAATCTGGTGGAACGACAATGGGTGCCGAGGCAAGCTTTTTCTTTAGGGTTTCAAATGCTTGGGGTGCAAGAATCATCAAAATCGAAGACTTTATCCTGTTCAAGCATATTACACAAGGGTTTAGTGATTTTAGAAAAATTATGAATGAACCTCCTGTAAAAACCTGCATGTCCGAGAAAACTTCGAATTCCTTTAACCGAACTTGGTGGGGGTAATCTCTCGATCACGTCCACCTTGGCTTTGTCTACTTCAATTCCCTTGGATGAAATCTTGTAGCCGAGCACTATTCCTTCATCTACCATAAAGTGGCATTTCTCCCAATTGAGGACTAAATCCGTTTCTTCGCATCTTGCTAACACCATCTCTAAATTACCGAGGCAGCCGTCAAAGTCATTACCAAAAACCGAAAAATCATCCATGAAGATCTCAAGGAAGTCTTCGACCATGTCTGAAAAGAGTGCCATCATGCATCTTTGGAAGGTTGCAAGGGCGTTACACAATCCGAACGGCATCCTTCGGAAGGCATAAGTACCATATGGGCATGTGAAGGTTGTCTTTTCTTGATCTTCTGGTGCTATGGCAATTTGATTGTAACCTGAATAACCATCAAGAAAACAATAAAAGGGTTTACCTGCAAGACGGTCAAGCATTTGATCAATAAAGGGTAATGGGAAGTGATATTTCCTAGTGGTTTTGTTTAGCTTTCGATAGTCCATACAAACCCCTCCAACCGTCACTGATCTGGTTGGGATAAGTTCATTATTTTTATTGCTTACCTTTGTTATACCTCCCTTTTTTCGGTACACATTATACCGGACTTACCCACGTACTATCGGAGATAGGGTATATAATGCCGGCGTCAAGCCACTTGATGATTTCTTTCATTACAACCCCTTTCATGGCATGATTCAGTCTCCTCTGGGCCTCAATTGAAGGTTTATGATCATCTTCCAACAAGATCTTGTGCATGCACACCATTTGGGCTAATTCCCTTCAAGTCGGCAATTGTCCACCCTATTGCCTTTTGTGTAGCTTCAACATCTTGATCAGTTTCTTTTCCTGCTCGGGCTGTAACTTAGAAGAAATAATTACAGGCAATGTATTATCGGTCCCTAAGTATACATATTTTAGTTGCTCGGCAATTGTTTCAACTCAAGAATTGGTGGTTGTTCAATAGAGGGTTTTTCGAGCTTACCTTCCTTACCCGAGTAGTCCTTTGGTTCAAAGTATGTACCTGGTCGATTGACTAGCCAATTTGCCTCTTTGGTTGTTCCTCATCGACGGTTCTTCATACTCCTCAGTTCCTCTTGATTGGCAATGTAGTTGCCGAGGCAAATAAATTCCTCATCGAAGTTAAACTCGTCGTGGCATGAAGTAGTTGGCATTCTACGGATCATCGGCATGCCTTAGTGTTTGGAACACATTTAGTTTGACTGTTGGTCATTCACCCTCATTGTGAGTTCTCCTTTTCAACATCGATCAAGGTTCTCCCTGTTGCTAGGAATGGTCTCCCGAGAATGATAGGTGCATGCTCATCTGCTTCACAATCCAAAATAATAAAGTCAGCGGGAAAAATAAATTTATCAACTTTTACCAGTATGTCCTCGATTTTTCCCTCTGGATGCACATAGGATCTGTCGGCTAGCTGCATCATGACTGTTGTAGGTCTTGCCTTCCCGATTCCTAGTTTCTGGAAAACTGATTTAGGCATCAAGTTTATGCTAGCCCCAAGGTCGCATAATGCTTTCCCGACATAGTGATTTCCAATGGAATAGGGTATTGTAAAACTTCCGGGATCCTTCAACTTGGGTGGCATACGATTGTGCAACATTGCCATGCATCCCTCTGTCGCGGCAACTGTTTCGAACTCTCCTACCCTTGTTCTCTTGGACACAATGTCTTTAAGAAACTTGTCATAGTTTGGCATTTGTTCAATTGCTTCCACCAATGGCAAGTTGATGTGGACTTGCTTTAGGATATCAAGAAACTTCTTGAATTGGTATTCTTGCTTTTGTCGCTTCAACCTTTGTGGGAATGGTGGTGGAAGTCGGATATCTTCAATCCTTTCATTGGTTTGAAACCTGATTGACGACATTGCCGGGACATCTGGAGTTGCCGAGGCGTTATCATCTGGGGTTGCCGAGGCATGCTTATCGCAAGTTGCCAAGGCGTCTTTATTGTCAGTTGCCGAGGCATGCTTATTGCCGGTTGCCTCGACAATTCCTGGTTCAGCATCTGAGGCTTTGCCGCTAGGTTCGTCTTGATCTTTTTGTGGAGTTTTGTTTGATGAGCGGGTTTGAACCTCTCTAAGTTGTTGGCCACTTCTAGTGGTGATCGCCTTACATTGCTCATGGCCAGTTCCTCTTGCGACTTCAGTATCGCTAGGTAAACCTCCTTGTGGTCTAGTATTCAGATTTTGAGCAAACTGTCCGACTTGATTTTCCAATGATTTGATTGCCGCCTCTTGGTTTTGCAATCTCATCTCGGTCCTGTTAATAAAAGCATCAGTTCTTTTTGAAATTACTATTCTCAGCCATATAAGATTCGTTTTTTTCATCATAAAAGCATTTAGAGAATTTTCCAAAGAACTAGGTGTTGTCGGTTGTTGCCGCAAAGATCTCATTTGCCGTGGCATATTCTGCTGGAATCGATGCTTGTGCATTTCGATTGTTACGGTTTAGAGCATTGTTGGGATTACTCCATGAAAAATTTGGGTGCTTCTTCCAAGCTGGATTGTATGTATTGGACATCACGTTATTGCTCCGATTGTAATTTCCCACATAGAAGCTGGATTCCGGATTCTGCATACATTCAGAAGAATTATGGTTATCACCACATAACTCACAAAAAGAATCCATCACCTTGACTTCATGTGTGTTGTTTGGTTTTTGCATGTTCTGGACCATCTTGGTTAAAGCGGCCAATTGTGCCGAAATTGAATCTGATGATCCTAGTTCATGTATTGTGGCTTGGCGTCTAACTCCTCCTCTTCTAGTAGATGGGAATTGATAATCAATCTTGGCCAGCCTGTTTAAAATTTGTATTGCTTCCTCCGGCGACTTATCTAGGAGTATGCCGTTTACCGAGGCATCTAGCATCATCCTTGTTGGTGTATTCACGGCATTGTAAAACATTGTTACTTGAGTCCACACCGGGAATCCGTGTAAGGTGCATTTGTGTAGAAGTTCTCTATATCGCTCCTAAGCCTCGTACATGGATTCATCATCTGCCTGCCGAAAAGAAGTAATGTCGTTACGAAGCTTATCAGTCAGATTTGTAGGATTAAATCTAGCAAGGAAATCACGACAAAGATCAGTCCAAGATGCTATGGATCCGGCAGGAATGCTATTCAACCATGCTTTCGCCCTATCCCTCAGTGAATAGGGGAATAATCTTAATCGTAGGACATCGGGGGTGACTCCGTGTATCTTGAACGAGTTGTAAATCTTGAGGAAAGATTTCAGATGTTACCGTGCATCTTCAGTTGCTGAGCCCCCAAATTGACCAATTGTGTTGATCATATTAAACATTACCAGTTTCAACTCAAAGTGGTCGGCTTCAATTTCAGGTGCGACAACTCCTGGGTTAAGTCCATCAAGATCTTCTTCAAGATAGTCTCGAATAGTTCTGTTTCGTGCAAGAATCACTCCTCCTCCTGCTCGAATATCTTGATTCATATTGTCGTCTTGATTTGCCATTGCTTCTCTTATCCTTCGTCTAAGTCTTTGTAAGGTTCGTTCGATTTCTGAATCAAAGGGATATTCTGGTGAAGTCGGTCTCGCCCTAGTCATATACCAATGCAAAACCAAAGTTTGTTAGCCCTTTGAATTTTAAACAAGAAAAATAAAAAGAAAGTGCAAGAAAATAAAAACAAAGTCGCTATGGCCAATCCCCAGCAACGGCGCCAAAAACTTGTTGCGCGTAATAAGTGCTACGCAAATGTGCAAGTATACACGTCGCAAGTTATAGTATAAAAGATATCGTCTCCACAGGGATTGGTGCTACTTCAAGAATCTAGTCTCTTGCACTGTAAAAAGTAAAAACACAAGTAAAGGATTATAGAAGTTTTAACTAATAACTAAGCTAGAAAGCAATTAAGTAAATGAAAAGATGAGATCGAATGAGAGAGAGATAGGCCAGGTTATCGTGAGTTGAGGTGTGATAGCCGATTGGATCGTCTTGGTAAAAGAGTGCACGGGCAACTCAGTTGCCGTGGCAACTTGCACAACGAGGTTGCCTTGGCAACTAATCGATGGTTGCCTGGGCAACTACTTGGGCGTCTGGGCAGCAACTTCAAGGTTCGGCGGAGCGTTCTTCAATGGTTTCTTTCTATCCCTAAGTCGAAACTCTAGCTACTTGTGCATGCCTTGATAATACATCCCTGCGTGAATCAAGGGTGAACAACAACCAATCTTGCGCTCCTCTTAGCCGTTGAAATCCTTAACTTATTCCTAAGCCAGATTAATCTTCATCATCATTGGATTGAATAAAGATCATATTCATTCGTTTCTTGAATCTAACTCTCCCGATATTAGATAAATGGATGAAATCACGAGATCCTCTCCCAATTCACTCGCAAACAATAATAAGAACCAAGAATGAATAAACCTTGAAGTAGAAAAGTGCAAACTCTTATTACCTAAACAAAATCCAATAGTTTCTCACAACCACAAAACAGAATAACCATAGCCAAGTAAATTTAGTTCATGGCTAGGTTCCAAAGAAACACTAGATAAACAATCCCTAGCATGAACCCAATCGAACAAGGAAGAAAAGATGAAGCTTGTCGAAAATTCCCCTTGCTTTCTCCCTTGGACTTGTCGAAATTTCCCCTAATGCCCTCTCTTTATCGATGGTCGAAATCTCCTTGCTATTTATAGGGCCAGGCCAAAGTCCTTCTTTGAGGAGGAGTTTGAGTTGGAATTAAATTATCTTTAAAGAATATAATTCTTTATTATAATTGTATTCCTACTAGAACTTCTCCTATCTTCTTGGAATTTAATTCTTCTTTAATCTCTGCATGGAAATCAAATTCCTTTGGGTTTGGGCTTTGCTCCACGTCATCTTGGGCTTGTATAGTCATTAATTTCGACATCCCTATTGCATTTTCTCTTTGTCGACAATTGCCATGGCAACTGGCTCGGCGTCTCCTTCATGCATTGCCCTGGCAACTAGCTCGGCATATCCTTCATGCATTGCCCTGCAACTAGCTCGGCATTGCTTTGGCAAGTGATCCTGCACATACACACACAAAGCACACCAAAGCAGCATCTTTTCCACAAAAAACTACCAAGTTATGTAATCAAGCTCAACGATGGAAGGAAACATGGATTAATGCATGAATGGCTAACTATGCAACTAATATGAGCCTAAGTCTAACAATAATATGAGTAAAAAGGGTAAGAAAAATAGTACTTTTGAACACTTATCAGCGTGCGTCCCACATAGACCGTTGTGTACCTCGGCTAAAATCTCCTTCGCCTCCCGGGCATCCACATATCTCAACAATGTCTGATCATGGCCTTTTTTATATAAGATATCCCCATCTAGGACATATCTTGTTGCCATTTTTCTGAGTGTTTTTCTGTCATTGTTATTTGCCCTTTAAGGATACTTTTGAAGCTTGACATATTGCAAGATGTCATAGTACCATGGGTTTCCATCAATCTCTTCTTGCACATTACAACAATGAGTAGGCTTTTCGAAAGTCTGCATCTTAATGGGCTTCATTTCTGCACCAGTGTTTGTTTTGAACATGGAAGCCAGGGTTGCCAAGGTGTCTGCCATCTGATTTTCTTCTCTGGAAAGGTAATTGAAGCTGACCTTTTCGAACTCCTTGGCGAGCTCTTGAATCAATTCATAATATTTGACCAACTTCGGGTCCCTGGTTTCCCATTCCCCACGCAACTGGTAAATCACCAAGGATGAATCTCTGAATACTCGAAGTTCCTTAATCTTTCTTTCAATAGCTGAGTTTAGTCCCATAACGCAGGGTTCGTATTCAGCTATATTGTTGGTGTAGAAGAATTCTAGTCTGCTGGTGAAGGGATAATAGACATTCTCGGGGGAAATTAGCACGGCCCCTATCCCATGTCCGAGGGCGTTAGAGGCCCCATCAAAGTAAAGCTTCCATGAGTTATCATCTGAATCCTCTTCCTCGATTGTAATGCACATCAAGTCTTCATCCGAGAAATTAAAGTTCAACGCCTCATAATCGTCTGAAGCGCGACTAGCTAGGAAATCCGCTACGGCGCTTCCCTTTACGGCTTTTTGGCTCACGTATATAATGTCGAATTCGGATAGGAGCATCTGCCAGCGGACCATCCTTCCCGTTAGTGCTGGTGCTTCCATTAAGAACTTCAAGGGGTCTAGCTTGGATACCAACCAAGTAGTATGGTACAACATATATTGCTTAAGCCGCTTGGTAGCCCAAACTAAAGCACAACACAACTTCTGAACTGGCGGGTACCGCGTTTTGCAATCATTGAACTTTCTGCTTAGGTAATAGATGGCTTCCTCCCTTTTCCTTGACTCATCGTGTTGCCCCAATACACATCCCATTGAATACTCAAAGACTGTCAGGTAGAGGATTAAAGGCCTGTCTATTACTGGCGTGACTAAAATCGGAGCATTTGTCATGTACCTTTTGATCTTTTCTAGGGCTCCTTGACATTCCTCATCCCACACACCGAGATTATTCTTTCTAAGAAGTCTAAAGAATGGGTCACACCGATCAATTAATTGGGAAATGAAACGAGAGATATAATTCAACCTCCCTAGGAAACCACGAACTTCCTTCTGAGTGTAGGGTGGTGAGAGATCCTGGATGGCTTTCACTTTATCTGGATCGATCTCAATCCCTCTTCTGCTTACCACAAACCCTAGGAGTTTTCCAGAAGTAACGGAGAAGGTACATTTGGCAGGGTTAAGCCTCAGCTGGTATTTTCGTAGTCTTTGGAATAGCTTTCTTAAGTTCTGTAGGTGCTCCTCCTCTGTTCGGGACTTGGCGATCATGTCGTCCACGTATACTTCTATTTCTTTGTGCATCATGTCATGGAAAAGAGTCACCATTGCTATCTGGTAAGTTGCCCCTGTGTTCTTGAGCCCGAAAGGCATCACCCGGTAACAAAAAGTACCCCACATGGTTATGAATGTAGTTTTCTCCACGTCGTTAAAGTCCATCTTTATCTGGGTGTACCCTGAAAAGCCATCCATGAATCAAAACCATGAGTGTCCCGCGGTGTTGTCAACTAGCGTGTCAATATGTGGTTGAGGGAAATTGTCTTTAGGGCTGTCTCGGTTGAGATCCCTATAATCTACACACATACGGACCTTTTCATCCTTCTTCGATACTGGTACGATGTTTGCAACCTATTCGGGGTATTTGGCCACCTTCAAGAAGCCAGCATCAAATTGTTTTTTACCTCTTCTCTGATCTTTAACAACATGTCTAGCCTCATTCTCTGGAGTTTTTGCTGTATTGGTTTGCATTCGGCTTTGTTGGTAGTTTGTGCATCACTATATCAGTATTCAAACCTGGCATATCTTGATAAGTCCAGGCAAAAACATCCTTAAATTCCTAGAGTAGGGTTATCAGTTCGTGCCTGGTTTTTGAGGAAAACGTCATCCCTATTTTTACTTCTTTTCTTTCTTCTTCAGTCCCCAAGTTTACAACTTCTATTTCTTCTTGGTGGGGCATGATCTGCCTTTCTTCGTTGGCCACCATTCTCCTCAACTCTACAGGGACCTCACATTCTATCTCATCATCTTCTTCCCCAATTCTCTATGAGATTTTGGGGCATTCAAAATTCATTTCGGGATTGGGTCCGGTATCATTCATACATTCAATCATGAGAGACCTGCATTAAATGAGAATGAATTGTATTGGGAATAGAATGGCTTTATATGAAGTGAGTGAACATGAAGAATGAATGAATGAAATTAATGAAACGTTTGCCATTTAAGAAAATGGGGAATATTTTTTCATTTCAACAAAAAGTTAACATAGGTGCCCTATACAAGAGATCCCGAATGTTTATGGGCAAAGACAAAAAGTTGATTCAGAGCATTACTCTGATCTAGTCCTAAAAACCACAGGTAGATCAATGTGGCTCCAGTTATCAAGAGTTTCCCCTGGATGGCAGGGGCGGATGTTGGTCAACATATTGCTGACTTAGCCCTTTCCAGCTATCATGTTGATGGACATCCCCTCAAGTGATTCATTAAACATTTCCTCCTTGTTGAGTATGTCATTTTCCTTAATTGCCTCTTCAACCTCTTGTCCTGGTTGGTAGAATCCTCCGGAGATAAAAGTGGTTTTCAAACTAGGGAAGGACATTGGTCTCCATGGAATATCTTCTCCCTTAAATCTGGCTTTTCTTTGTTCTTCTTTTCTCTTGTATTCTTCTTCTCTTTGTTGGACACTTGGTTTGTAACCCAACCCAAAATGGTCCTTCTTAGTTATCATACTTTTGGCTCGTAGGCTCCCTTGCAATCTCTTCCCCAACCCTCTTCATGCTTTGGCTCCTCGGCCCAAAGTTTCAGCGACGGTCATCTTGGTATAATGAGATAACCTGGGATAGGGGATCCGACTTCCCTCCGCGACGAAGGTGGCACTCACTAGCTCTAATGCTCAAAAAGAGCATTATGCAGCATCCTCGTCATTTTGAATGTAGGAGGCATCTGATGTCACTGAAGCAATAATTTCCTGCTCGACCTCCACTGTGACCAATTTGCCTTCGATTACGAATTTTAATTTCTGATGTAATGATGAGGGGACAACTCCTGCGGAGTGGATACATGGCCTTCCCAATAAGCAGTTATAAGATGGTTTTATGTCCATTACCACAAAATCAATCACGTACTCAGTCGACCCGATCAAAAGAGGCACCTCAATTTTTCCCATTGTTCCTCTTTGTGTGCCGTCAAAGGCTATCATGGAGTTATGGCAAGGCTTTAGCTGAGAACCATCTATTGGTAGCTTCTGCAAGGTCACCAGAGGCAGCACGTTCAGTGTTGACCCATTGTCAATCAGTATCCCCGGTACCACATACCCTTTGTAGTGGGTTGTGATGTTAAGAGCTTTGGTGGACCCCATTCTGCCCTCGGGGATCTCATCATCACTGAATGTTATATGGTTATAGGCAGTGATATACCCCACAATCCTGTCTAGTTTTACCACAGAAATGTCCTGGGGCACAAAAGTCTGATTTAGTACTTTTAATAGTGCCTCACGGTGTCTTTCTGAACTCAAGAGAAACTCCAGCACCGTGATCCTAGCCGGTTGCTTTCGTAGTTGTTCCACTACGCTGTACTCGCTATGTCTCAGGAACTTTAGAAATTCTTTGGCTTGAGCCTCGGTTACCGGCTCATTTATCTTTGGAAGAGGCTCTTCACCGAATATCTGCGTGGAGGTAACCGATGTATTCTTTCCTTTATCTTTGGCCGATTTAGTAGCCCTCAAGGTCTCAGAGGAGTAACATCTGCCGCTCCTCGTGAAATGGCCCACCTCACCGACATTCACATCGCTCTTGCTTTGCTCGTCTTTTAGTATAAGCTCTTTTACCTCACCAGATTCTGGCTTTTCTGGCGTGGTCACATTTACATCATAGTTCCAAGGAGTTTGCTGCATATCCTTGAATGGGAACGGGGATGGTGCTGAGATGATGATCTTGGGATTTATCATAGTGGTTTCTCATTGGGAGGCACCTGCACTCCCTGGCCTAGAGGAGATGATAAGAGGTCTATCTATCCCGTATTTAGCGTTGGGGTTGTCCGTCATATGTAGGTCCAACCCCTTCTTTCCCGTAGGCTCTTCGAAGAATTCTATTTGCTTTTTATTCATCAATTGTTGTACCAATCTCTTAAACTCGTCGCACTTTTGGATGCCCTGCCCTTCGTCCTGATGGAATTCGCAATATACTTCACATCCCTTCTGCCTTATTACCATGCCTTTGTCGATCACATGGGCCATGTACAATTGTTGAAATACCCACCGCAAAAGGGATTTGACTTCCAACACATCATCCTTAATCTTCCTGGTAAAGCATTCCTCAATCACGTTTACTCATTTATTCCATGCTTAGGCAACGGGTTAGTAGCTACACTTGGTTCTTTAAACTTTAGTATCCCAGAATCAATTAAGTTCTGCACAAGTTTTTTGAAAGCAAGGCAGTTCTCGGTAGGATGACCAGGGGCACTGCCATGATAGTCGCAATGTGTGTTCGGGTTATACCAGGACGGGAATGGTGGTTTGAAAGGAGTAACGTAATACAGACGGACCAGGTCTGCTTCATACAACTGGAGTAAAGCTCTGAGTATGGAATGGGTAGTGGAGTAAAAGTTTGCCTCTCTTTCTCTTTTCTCGAGATTCTCTCATCTCTTTGATTCGAGTTTTGCGCTTTTCCCACAGGTGCTTGTGGCTGTGAGACTGTAAAATTCTTCGGGGTGGTGTAAGTACCAGCGGCGTTTACTTCATTCTTCTTGCTGTACTTCTGAGATCCTTCCCCGCTATCAATTCTACCACTCTTAATTTCCAATTCAAGGGACTCCCCAGTCCTAATCAAATCAGCAAAACTCTGTGTTGTGTTATTAATGAGGCGATCGAAAAGTGCCCCCTTCAAAGTATTAACGAATAATGGCGTAATTTCATGTTCCGGGAGGGGTGGCTGAATTTGGGCGGCCACTTCCCGCCACCTTTGAGCGTACTGTCGTAGACTTTCATTGGACTTCTGCCCCATATTTTCAAACATAATTCTACTGGGCGTCATATCTGTTACATGCTTATATTGCTCGACGAATGCTCTTGAAAGATCTTTCCATGATTTAACATTTACCCTGCTCAACTGGGTGTACCACCGTAACGTCGCCCCAGTTAGGCTGTCTTGGAAATAGTGAATCAGTAGCTTCTCATCCTTAAGGTAGGCCACCATCTTCCGGTAGTACATTGTTATGTGCACGGAAGGACACGTGGTTCCATCGTATTTGTCGAACTCTGGCGTTTTAAATTTTGGTGGTAGGACAAGGTCGGATACCAGACTCAAGTCACTGGCATTATTTCCTGATTCTTCCATATTTTGCAAAGTTTTAAATCTTTCCTCCATGAGGCGAAACCTCTCCTCCCACTTTTTTCTACCTCTGTCCTGATCCTTTCGACCAAATTCAGGTCTGGCACCTCCTCTTCATAGAGTGCTTCAGTGTCAAGGGGTTGAGTCTCAGATGCCCCTACCGGTATATTAGTCGACATCCTTGCAGGGTCGATATATATCTTTCTAGTCGGATTCAGCGCGGCTGGTTGAACCTTATTGTGAACCGTGGTACTTTCGAGTTCTTGGGCGGTTTCTCCTTCAACTCTCTTTCCGAGACTCTTAACTAGCAATGCGGTTATGTCGGATACTATTGATGCTTGTGACTGGCAATCTGGTCACTGAGGCTTCTTTGGGCCTCGTCAAATCTTGCCTCGAGCTCTCTTTGTCCCTTTTCTAGACTGATTATCTTGTCTTCCATGAGCTTGCTTTGTAATCGGGTAAGATATGGATGATGAATAATTGCGGCTTAACTTCTATTTTCACACTGCCACAATATTTATAGCATTAATATGGTTGCAAGGAAAATAAATGCGTGTATAATGATGCGAATGTCATGATGCAATGCAAGAATGCATGCAGATAAAGGTACTGATTCCGCTGGTAATCACCCTTTTGAACTACTTCCACGGGAATTAAAGGGTCTAAATTACACCAGAGTTCATATTATAAAATGAAGGTCCCTAATACAAAAGAGTACTAATTACAATACAGAGCCCTACAGGTAAGCCCTGGCTCTATCTCCTAATTTTCTAATAGCCCTGAGCAACTTGATGAACCTGGGAGCTTCTTCCATTTCTGGGACTATGAAAGGTCGGAGTGTTTCAGCCTCGATGGCCAAATCATTCACATGCCTGGCGACTCGCTGTATGTCCATCATCAGGTTTGCGTAATATTGGTCACTATCCAGCACCATCCGGGCAGCGTCACGCAATCTCCTATGCCAGTAAATGTCCCCTCCGGCTGCAGCCTCTTCGAATACACTGATTCTTTCCTTAAAATCCTCAACAGTCGCTTCAAGGGACTTAATTCGAGTTTGTAACGAGCCTACTTCGCGCTCTCTTTCTTGTATCTCAATGAAGCCATTCCTCTGACAGTAAGTTCGGAAAGAGTGTTCTACTTCTGCCACCTTTTCTCCCAACTCGTCATTTTGACTTTGGCTCTGATCCAGACTTTGGATAGTGTCGTCGTACAACTTTTGCATCTCTAACAGTCTATTCCGGCTACCCATGGACCTTCTTTTCCAAGCGGCAACGTTTTCTCTCTCGTAGTTGACTGCTTGTTTTCCTTTGCTAATTTCTTGCCTAGTTCTTTCCTTTTCTTGGTCAATGGCTTTCTTGAAGGACTGCCTTTCTTCCTCAATAGCCAACCGGTAGCTTTCTATCTCCTTCTCAATTGCTCTTTTGCTGATTTCTCATTCGTCTTCCACCAAGCGGATACCATTCATTCTTTCTTTTTCCACAGCTATGAACTAACTTCGGCTGGCCTTCTGTATCTTTGCTTGGAGCAGGAGGGTATCCTTTTGGTAAAGAGCGTTCTTCTCACTTAAATTCGCGTTTAATTTTTTCAACTGCCTAATAATCCCATCTCGTTCGTCGACCTCTTCTAAGCTTACTTTATACAGCTCACTCGCATGCTGATTCTGTTGGGTGTCAATTTTCCTCTTAATTTCTTCGAGTTCATTCCGAAAGATATCAGTTTCAGACGGTACCACCCTTGTAAGTTCCTCAAGTGACACAACCGGTCCTTGATCGGATTCAGGAATCACATCCTTAACCCTCAAACGTCTCCAAAGATCATAGTATGGAGTGGTCATGTGCTCGGTGTCTCCTTCCACCCCTGATTCCGATAACAATGGTCCTAAGCCCTCATGATAGTCTGAACTTTTTCCGTAAACTCACCTTTGAAAGCAAATTCAGTTCAGCTTAACCCGGTAGTATTGGGAATGAATTGTAGTGATCCGAATTGTCGGGACACCAAAAGCGGAGCACAAGCAATCCATCCATGTAGTCCCAACATCATCTTCCAGTTGAAATCACCACAACTGTATAAAAAGTAATTAACTCTACCGAGCCATGGGACCCTCCATACTATGTCTTCGTCTTGAATGTTGATGAAGAAACTAGACCATTTTTTTGTTTTCAAGTTCTCTCGCCACTCTTTTGCTAAGTACTCATGTAAGGGCAAAAAACCTTGGAAGGATATCCCTAGTAGGACCCTTGTCGGTGTATTCCATATATGGCTCTGAACCCACACCTGTAACAGCTGTGCACACCCCCTAAAACGTCATTCTTCATGCTTTCAACTGGCATTTATGGAAATAAAGGTCTCAGCCAAGATTGTTGGTACTGGATTTGCCCACCATTTTATATGCTCGAACAGATATAGAATGGCTACGTCAATGTTTCCAAGAGTTCTTGGAAAGATCACCAACCCATATATTCCCAAGGCAAGCATGTCTATCCTTTTCTCCTCATCTGGCTGTGCAGGTAGGATGTCTCGAATGTTCTCCCATGCAAATACTGTATTGTCTCCTCGAAGTTCAGATTAAGCCATTAACCCAATCGTCACTCATTCCGATAAAGGTTTTGAGCTTTGAAGTGTAATTTTGATTCCTCGAAGGTTTTGCGTAAATCCAATCTTCTTGAACGTTTTTCTGATTAAGTAAGGTGGTATATTCTTCTACTGTGGGCATCATGTCCTGTCTATTTAAGGTGAAGTAGCAAAAGGTAGGATTCCAGAACTGAAAAATGGCTCGGAGTAGGGGTTGGTTGACCTGAACATATAATAATTGTGCAATGTCACCGTAACTATCGTAGAACCTATCTTGTAATCTCTGGTCCCATCCTTCCCAGATATTTTGAAGATCCCCTAAGTTGTTCTATTGAAGACTCACATAGGTGTACCCTGCTATTACGCTCTCACTTGGTAAACTGTTCCCTTGGGCCTTCTGGTTGACCTCTGACAAATGTCTAACTGACAAGTTAAGCTATTCTTTCCTAAGACACCTTTTTTCCATGGTGAAAGACTTTCTGATCGGGCAAACCACTTGATCCAGTACCTTTATGTAATGCAAATGTAATGATGCATGAAAAAAAAAAAGAAGACAAGTCAGTACCGGATAGAATTAATAAATACATAAAAAATGAATTAAATAAGGTAAACAGACAAAACAACCCTATTTATCCATCTAAAACACCTAAGGTTATCCGCATGGCTCTAATAGGGTGGGTTTCTATGTTCTCTACATGCAGTGTTGGTTCTAGGAGGTACCCGAATTGTCCTTGCTGTCCTCTACTAAGAGTAGCAAGGCCCTCGATCATCACCCATTATAGGCTCCTTTCAACCAGGTTCAATTCAGGGGGACCTATTCCCTTATGCCTGCACGAAGGAACGATATCCTTACGAAAGCATAAGGTATTCGAGCCCCGAAGGTACTTGCTAGGCCTACACGGGAGAACGATATCTCCACGAAAGCATTAGCGTTTCCCCCCACTTAAAAATGGGTTTATATGCCAAATTTTAAATGCGTTAAAATGAACGCGCAATTACAAACGAATATTAATTTAATAGACACTTTAATCCGGAACTTCTAATATTATTAAAGCTGTAATTATTTGAAAAAGCTTGACTCTCTTTATTTTGTTAAAAACAAAAAATGTCCACAGCGGAGTCGCCATCTGTAGCGATGTCCTTCATCGCTAAAAAAACTGAGTTTTCGAAGTGTTTGTGGTTTTTCGGATATAAAATGTTTATTCCGTGTGGGTTTTAAAAAACCACATTTTATTTAGAAATTGGAGTCGCCACCGGCCACTTAGGTAGGTTGGACACCATAAAACCAGATATTTGAAAACTATTGGGTTCGGGAGTCGGTTACGCATGGGGAAGGATTAGCACCCCCACACCGCCCAAAATTGGTACTTTCATAATTACCGCTTTATTAATATTAGATTTTTCGGATTAAAGTGACGATTAATTTAAAATTTGATTATAAGTGCGAGTAGATTTTAAAGGCCCCATTATCCGAGAGTAAACGCCCGACCACTATCACTACGCCTGATACTAGCCCCATTTACACTCGGATAAAAGGGCACCACACTAACAGTTTATATATCTCGATATGCAATCTTAGAGAAATAATTCGGAATATACATTTGCATTCATATGTTAAAGGACAAAATAAATAATAAAAAACATGGATATCACAAAATTAAACAATTATGATAAAAAAACACGAACATAATAATAATAATAATAATAATAATAATAATAATAACGAGGCATAAATAAAAACATGTAGTAAATAAAGAACCCATACTTCAAGAATACATACAATGTAACATATGCATGGCATGAATATTATTGTTATGTTTCACAAATCAAAACGACGTATTAACAAAGAAACTAATACCTAGCACATAACATACTACATAATTTGCATGCACAAATAAATAAATAAAACATGGCATGGCACATGACAAAAAAGTGCACTAACATGTAACCTAAAAAGGGGATACGGAAATTTATGTTAGTATACACACACATGCTAACGTACTAACATATAACATGATATTCAAAATAAACCAAACCTTACATATAAAAGATATGCATGCAAATACGAGCAAATGAAGTAGAAAATAAAACAAGACATAGCATACCTAAAAACAAAGGAAAACATGATAGAAAAGTCACAAGCAAATAATGGGCAAATTATACATACTAAAAACACATAACATAAACAACATAACATAAATATTCACAAATTTACCAAGGACTGAAATGAACGAAAAATGAAACAGAAAGCTAAAATTAAGTGAACAAAATGCACACTTAGGAACACAATTGAGAACTGGACGAAACTTGGGAGGACTAAGAATGCAATTAACCCATGCGACAAACTCAGACTGAAAAGATCAAAAATGCGGAGGGACTAAGCACGCATTTTACCTTTTTTAAAATTGATTTCGAATTAATTTGGGGTCCAATTGAAAATTTGGAAAACCAGAGAGGACTGGAGTTGTGATTATACCAAGGGGAAGACTCATTTTGAAAAATACCAAAACGCGGGATGGTTTAATGAGTAATTAGGCCATTTTTTTTAAAACTCATCTATAAACACCCCAACCGGCCTCCCCTCTCTTTTTTCCTCATTTTTTTATTCTTAGGATAACATCCCCCCACTCTCTTATTTTCTCTCAAAAAACCAACCTCAAACCCTTAACGAACCTAGAAACCGGCGACCATCCGCCGCCGACCGCTGCTAGCCGGCGTCGACGAACCTAAAAAACCCACCAAAATAAACCTCGCTTCAACCCAAACCTGAATCTAAATTTAGATCTACATAAAGACTTCCCCTTTTGCCTAGATCTAAGAAAATACGGAGCGAAAACTATATTTTTTTTAAAACGAGATCGAAAGAACGTCTCCCCCTTTTAGCCGGCTCACCATATTTAGGCTTGTTTCCGGTAGGGAACTGACGACTGGAGGTAAAACCACTCACTCCTTTTCTTTTGTTATCTTTATAACACATGCATGCATGCAAAACTCGAGGTGGATGGATACCTTTGTATGTTATTCGTATGTTCGAAAAAGAACAAGAGGGTGAAACTCCTTGTTTTATATTTTTTGAAACTGATTACCACTAAACTCCCTCTTACAGATTACTTGTTTCATACATATATCCCTTTTTTTTTGGTTTGGTAGAAAATCTGTCAAATACATATTTTTGGGTTGATTTGATACTGACGAAAAATCTTATCTTCCTTGTCTTCGGTGATCTCCGAGCGCGGTGGTTGGTACGACCGGCATGGTGGGGGATGGTGGTGGTGACCTTCTGCCAGAAGCACCTAGGGCCATTGGATCAGATTTGATCCAACGGGTGGATTTGCACGAGAAATGGATAGTTCTGATGCAATATGGAAATCGGTGGGAATGCCCGAGATGAAGCCACGTGGCATCTTGATAATACGAGTACACATATACGTAACATGCAAACATTAATACGCAATACATCCTTAATTAATATGACATACCGTCACATATACATATAGCTATACGTATAATTACCATGAAAACCCACACATACACAACGTACACATAAAATATAAACACACATATGACATCCATAGACTATAAATATTAACATATACACCCATAGTACGTATAACATGCATGCAATCGTATATGTCACACATTAATCACACATATATAACAGACACATAATATGACATGTATACATGCAATAATAATACGTTAAATATTAAACTAACATACATTAATACAATATTTATACAACGGATAAAAATGAGTGATTACACCAGGCAACGGCGCCAAAAACTTGTTGCGCGTAATAAGTGCTCCGCAATTGTGAAAGTGTACACGTCGCAAGTTATATAATAAAATATATCGTCTCCATAGGGATTGGTGCCACTTCAAGAATCTAGTCTCTTGCACTGTAAAAGTGAAAGAACACAAGTAGAGGGTTGTAGGAGTTTAAACTAACAACTAAACTAGAAAGCAATAAAGTAAAAGAAGATTTAATCAAAAGAGAGGGAATAGGCCAGGTTATCGTGAGTTGAGGTGTGATAGCCGATTGGATCGTCTTGGTCAAAGAGTGCAATGGCAACTCAGTTGCCGTGGCAACTTGCGCAGTTGGGTTGCCTTGGCAACTAGTCGAACGGTTGCCTGGGCAACTGTTTGGGCGGCTGGGAAGCAACTTCAAGGTTCGGCAGAGCGTTCTTCAATGGTTTCTTCTTATCCCTAAGTCGAAACTCTAACTAATTGTGCATGCCTTGACAATACATCCCTGCGTGAATCAAGGGTGAACAACAACCAATCTTGCGCTCCTCTTAGCCGTTGAAATCCTTAACTTATTCCTAAGCCAGATTAATCTTCATCAATAGATTGAATAAAAACCATACTCATTCGTTTCTTGAATCTAACTCTCCCGATATTAGATAAATAGATAGAATTACGAGATCCTCTCACAATTCAATCGCAAACAAGAATAAAAACCAAGAATGAGTAAACTTTGAATTGAAAGTGCAAACTCTTATTACCTAAACAAAATCCAATTGTTTCTCTCAACGACAAAACACAATAACCTTAGCCAAATAGATTTAGTTCATGGCTAGGTTCCAAAGAAACACAAAACAAAGTTTTCCTAACATAAACCTAATCAAACAAAAAAGAAAAAGATGAAGAATGGTTGAAGCCTCTTGTCGAATTCTCTCCCCCTTGCACCTCTTGGAGTTTGACGGCTTGGTCCTCAATTTATAGGGCTAGGTCAAAGTCTTTCTTGAGGAGGAAGTTAAGCTGGAATTAAATACTTTTAAAGAATATAATTCTTTATTATATTTAAATTCCTTCTAGATCTTCTCCTATCTTCTTGGGATTTAATTTCTCTTTGACCTCTTCATGGAAATCAAACTCCTTTGGGATTTAACTTTGCTCCACGTCATCTTGGGTTTATCTAGTCATCAATTTCGGCTTCCATATCATCTTATCCCTTGTCAACAATTGCCCTGGCAACTAGCTCGGCATCTCCTTCATGCACTGCCCTGGCAACCGCTCAGCATTTCCTTCTTGTATTGCCCTGGAAACTGGTTCCAGCCTTGCTTTGGCAAGTGATTCTGCACACACAATAATAACTATCGGCAACACCCTTTTTCCACAAAATTAGGCAAAATATGATATCAAGCTTAACCACCAAGGAAACAATGCAAACATGCATGAATGGATAATAATGCAACTAATATGAGCCTAAGTCTAGCAATAATATGAATAAAAAGGGTGAATAAAATAGTACTTTTAGACACTTAACACAAGGCTAGGATCAAGTTTCATGTATTAATTTAGTCATCCTTCCCTTATTAGGTCAAGTTCATGATTAGATTCATTTAACATTTCAAGAATGTAACAAGAATACATTGGTTAGGACCTAGTCCTAACCCTAGAGGTAACTACAATCGCAATACTCCAAGCTAGCTAGTCTTGGATCCACAGTCCTTTGTTCTTGGCTTTAGGATGATCCACTCTATCCTCTTCCACCAAGTTTACTCCTGGTTCTATCACATTACAAGTACAACATATGTCAAAACAAGTTCATGTGATCATCAAATCAAGACAAAGTTACAAGCACACAATATTCACAAATTCTGGCAGCATGCTCATATACATTTTCCATTACACTTGACTACACTTTTCTACATTCTAGTTCATGTAAAACAAGGCATAATCAAAGGCCTAAAATTATTTACAAGACAGTTTACAAAATGCCACAAAACAGTGTGCATTTGCCTATATAGTTGCTGCCAGACAGCTTCACTCTAGTCACTAAATCATGCATAACTTTCATTCCGTACGTCAGAATTTCAATTGGTTTACACCGTTGGAAAGCTAACAAAATTGTCTTTATGACCATATAAGGCTTGTATTTTAGTTCTTTGCCAATTAATACAGTTTTTAACTTAAAGACAGGGCATCTTGCTATACTGGACAGTTTGCACTGTCCCTAGTGTTTCTACTCTACATTTTAGTATACAACTCAGAGTTTAGTTTTGTTTTCTCCTAATGAATTTAGACATACCATGGTGTTTTCCATAAAACTTTCAGCCTTAAATTCATTATATACAATTTATAGTGATTTTTAAATGTCTAGGTCATCATAATTCACCTAGCAATGTTCTTAAAACAGGGCATTATCATGTTGAACCTAATTTGATCTATTTGATCACATTTACACATCCAATTAATCAACTAGGCAGTCCATTACCTAATTTAACTAGTTCAATTAGGTGTAGTCATTTTCCAGCAACATATCTTTTCAATTCAATCTTCATTTTACCTAGCAGCAGATCAAAATAGGGTTCTATGTTCATTTGACATGTTTACACAATTTCTCCATCAAAACAGTCCCTAATCAAGACTGTTTTCAACCATGTACATATTTCTCAAATTTCCAGCAATCACATATATGTTTCATTAGTAATTTAGTTACTAGCATTCAATTTCCAGGTTCTAATTGAAGCTAGCATAACTCTAACATGCTTAACATTCATCCAATTCAATTCATACAATAAAGACATCATCAATTCAAGGTTCAACAATCTACAACAAGTTAGAATCAAGTATTATACCTTCTCCAAGCTAATTTGATCAATGGATGAATCAAGAAGCTTGAATTGAAGGTGTTTGCATGCAAATTTTCTCTCCCCTTTCTCTCTCAATATTTTCGGCCAAGAGGATGATAATGGGAGGAAGATGACATTATTTTTGGTTACTTTTTCTCCCCAGCATGAGTCATCATCAAAATTAGTACATGTTCTCCTCTAATGAGGACATGTTTCAAGGCCTCCACTTAATTAAATTTTACATACAATCTATAGGATTTTGCATGTTCACATTTTCATCCTTTCATTTATGCCTCCTAGTTTTAATTTCAATTCAATTTGGTTCAATTTCACTTATTAGATTTTAAGGATGGCCAATGTTCATTCTTCTTTTAAATTGATTACCACATATATTCAATTAGCCTATAGTTTAGATAGTGATAAACATTACTAGGCCAATTTTAGGGTGTTACACTAGTGGTAGCACCACATGTTTATTTATCTCTTCTTATTGCTCGTACTAGCTTGCATGCTTATGTTTATGATTAGCATGAAGTGTAGTAGAGTAGATGTGTACCACTGAGCTTTGTAAGCTCAGCACTTAGAATTGTTGTTTCTGTGCGTAGGTTGATCGTGGGATCGAGAAGCACTATCAGTACGAGATTCTAGCATGTGGAGGCTTTCAGAGTACAATACTTGTGTTTAGTGGGCTATGTATTCATAAGACCTTGTATGGTTGAGTCTATAAATCATTCTTTTGAAATTGTATTAATCAAACAAATGTTTAAATGTTTTAAATAAATGTGGAGATCCTTTGTAACAGCTTAAATTGTTCATCTATATTTTCAATTGTTGGATTTAAATGTTTTTGGAAAATAACTTGTTTGGGATAAACCCATTTTGAGGAATTTCATGGTTTTGATCAGGGCTTGAGGCTCAAATTGTGACATCTGGGTCGAGGGTGTTACAATAGTGGTATTAGAGCTTAGGTTTAGCCGGTTCTAGAAAACTCCAAGGTAGTATAGGTGTTTTAGTAAGGTGTCTAGTGAATACAAGCCCTTAAATTAAGTTCATACTCCTTAAGACTGGAATCCGGATTGTGCGTTCAACGTTGCAACGCTAAGATAGTTATGATCGTGATCGAGAAGGCCGAATTAAGTGTTGAGCCGCTCATGAGAGTGATTTCGGGGGGTGGGGTTGCCTCAAATTGTGGTGATACGAGTTAGTTAAAAGATGCCAGAGTTGAGGAAATGTCCTTATCCTGCCACCTGAATGGTGTCTTTGTTGTGTGTTGTTGTTGTTCCGAAGTCTTCGGATATGTTACGATAGTTTGTTGTGAGGAATCTTCATCGTTATAAGTGAATAATATTTGTGTTGAGGGTATGAATAACCGCTCTCGAAATCAATTAGTGGATACGTGTTAGTTGGAGGAACCTTTTGTTCGCTTAAAAATGAGTCTCGTTGATACTTGGGAAGTATCATCGCCCTTCTCAAGGGCATTTCTCAGAGATAGTGGATTCGAGATCCACTAGTTCATTAGACTGTGACTAAAATTAGACGTTCTACAGGTTTGAGAGAGCTACCTTTTTGGGAGTTGTTACACCTTAAAAATTGATTTGGTTAAACAAGCGCGACGTTAGCCTGTAATGTCGAGAGTTGTGCTTGAAGCTTTAAGACCTTGATGGAACCCAACCTTTAGTAATGAGAATGTTGAACTGCCGCCCTTCTACCGTGATCTTCTTAGTGGTTATTTTGAGGATGACACAACGAGGTTGTGAGTAATGTTTTACCATTCGATAGATGCTATGTGTGCAGTTCAACGCTTGGAAGCTTTCAGACTGTCAGAGAGTATATCGTGCTTCTTGGAGGAGTCGTTAGGACTTTCTCCCGATCAAGAACATGAGTAGATGTTGAGGTAAGACCGAGTTGGATATCAAGGCCCATCGCCGTTGTTAGAGGACACTGACCCAGTTGAAAAGGTTAGAGATTCAGTTGTGAATGTACAACTTGAATGAGGTTTCTTTTGTCTGAGTGTTTCACCAAAGGGCGAACCAAGCTTGTTCGCTAGTGAGAAGTTGGTATGTTAAGGTGGTGCTTAAATCGTTGACAACTTGCTAAGTGACAGTGAAAGACCGTTACTTGTCTCCTATGGTGGATGACTCATTTAATCGGTTGTGAAGTACCCCTTGTATTTTCTGAGATTTGGTTTGAGAATGAGATGGTTATGGTGAAAGTGTTAAAGGCTTGAAGTTTTGAAACAAATTTTAGAATGAGGAATTCTCTCTTTAAAGTGGGTCGTGGTAATAGTTGATGTTTGCAGTGATGATTGAGGTGTTTCAGAGATGATAGATTGGGGGCCACCGTATCATCTCTTGAATTTAAGTTTGATGCTTTGCATGACACGTGTGAATGTATAAGGAATATAGGAAGATGAGCGTTGGTAAGATAATTACCATAATGACCTTGTGTGTAGGAATTGTTAGTTACCATGTAATCAGTCAAGGAAGCAAGGGTTTGAGACTTCGTAAATGCTTTTGATTTGTATCACAGTTTCCTTGAGGTAAGCCGAGAAACATTGATGGAGATCTGTGAAACTGTCTTATTGTGATAATGGTGCCAAATTGATTAAAAGTTGAGTATGATTTCAAGATCTTCAAGGATGTTTTTTTGTTTTTTCAGGACTGTATTTTTGTACAAGAAGAGGAAAAGTGTACCTACCCCAATCGTGTGAGTCTTGGATGCTTGATCTTTAAGGAATTTGAGATTGGGACAACGATGTGAGTTGAAGTAATTAAAAGTTGTTGATCGATCATCACCTAAGTAAAGTGAACTTGATAAGTGATGGATGTACGAATTTAGTTTGGGTTATAGTATCATGCTGCCCATGTGGGGCGATCAAGGATTTACAACGATGGTTGTGTGAGAGAGTATCGATACTAGCTCCATATGGCATCGATACTTGTTTCTTTTGGTGTCGTTATTGATCAGCCAATGTCGATACCCGTGTGGTTTAATTGTTAAGCTTCCTGATGAGGAGTAGTTAGTTTTAAAAGTTGTGTGAAGTTTAGTTGCTTATATTTAAGTGGGATTAGTGTTATGATTGGATTTAGGTCCGATGGTTTCTGATGGACTTTGAGAACTTGTTGTGAGTGTTTTAGAGAAAGATGTATCAAGGCAAAATATTTTTCCTATACAGTACAGTGGTCAGTATATGGTGAATTTTAAGAGCGATAGTTTGTACCAAGCTTTCGCCACGTGATTTGGGAGACAGTGAGAAGTCGTGTGTTTGAGATAGTGATGAGTGGTTGACTTGTCCTCAGTTGGGAGTATAACGTCAAGTTCTTCACAGTTGTTGTGATGTTTTGATGTTCTTTAGTGAAAACTAAATGGACGACCGTGGATCTTGTAAATGATTGGTAAATACACAGTTTCGATGGGATTTCGTTGAGTTTGTACTGTTTGATATTTTTGGCAAGGTAAGATCCGAATAGAAAGTCTGCTTGGTTTGTTGCAAGTTTGGTTGTATGACACTGTGGTGTGTACATGTTACCTTTTGACATGAGATTCAAGGTTTGTGATGGAACTTTGTCCTTGGTAGGATTTCATGTGATGACGGACCCTGGTGAAGCTACAGATAATGTGTTCTCCAGACACCTAATAGTTTAGAGTTTAAGAATCTTGCGTGGATCGAGTTTTTGGGAGTTGCTTTAGTTGCCGTTGTGAGTTATCATGTTAAGTTTAAGATAAGTGCTCAAGGCGTGTTGAGAGGTTGTTTGTTTTCAAAAGTCTTGCAATAGGCAAGCAATGTTTTAGTTTTGGGATGCCATCAGAGTTAGAGTCTCCTTGAGGGAGTCATCACGAGAGGAATCATTTCGTCTTGGATGCTTTGGCTGTTTAGCCTCATGTTCTTTTTAGATCGTACGTTGTTGTGGAAAGATTTTGTGTGGAACAATCTTTTGGGTTTTACAATATAAGTTGAGTTTCCTTGATGATGTATTCGTGGGATAGTTTTTTTGAGGTACCGTTGCATTTTTGTTATCATTTGTAATCTACTGAGTAAAGATGAATTCCTTTTAAGAGAAAAGATTAGTTGAGATTATGGCTGTATCGTTAGAAGAAAAAGTTATTCTTGATAAGTGACGTGAAAGATCAGAGTAGCGCAGCAGGATATGTTTGAAGACATTGGAGGGCTATGAAAGTTTTGGCATCTTGTCTGGTTTACCGGTATAAGTTTCGAGGATGATTTTTTTAAGTAGGAAAGAGTTGTAACGACCTAAAATTCAGGTTAGCAAATTGGGTCTCAACCCAGGTATTGGGTCTTTATGTTGGGGGACCAATTGAGAAAATTAAGCTTGAGCTTTATCCAAGTGGAATATTGGATTTTGTTGATAGTGTTTGAAATTTAAATATGTGTGGGTGGTGAAAAAGTGGGGGAAGATATTAGTGAAGAGAGAAAAAGGAAAAAGTGGGAAAAGTGAGTAGAGAGAGTTTTGGAGAGTTGAAGCTTTCAAGCCTTGTTCCACCGTCATTCGGTCTACCGTGGATCTCACAACTGCTTCCATTGAGTAGATCTCGCCGAGACTTATCCGTTGTGGTTGCCCCATCATTGTCACCGCCACCACTCGCCAAGGAAGAGCTCGGGAAGTTTTAGAATAGTTGGAAAATAGAATTTCGATGATCACCTCCGTGAGCCATTGCCACAACTGTGACGTTATTGCCTAGAGTGGTAATATGGAGCTCGACGTGCACGTCTAGCCATCGGAGGCCTCTGCACGTGTCCCCACGCGTGGGCGAGGCTCAGCTACCCTGGGCAGCTATAACCAGCTTGAGCTGAGTTGTTAGGCTTAAGTCGTTGGGCCAGCTGTGGAGCCAGCCTACCAAGCTGTAGGCCAAGCCGACCCGAGCTGGTCCATCAAGCCAGCATTTGAGCCGAGCTGAGTAAGCCATCATCTGCCAAGCCGTTATTGACTGTTGACTAGAGTTGACTTTTTTTGGGGGACCGTACCTGGAGTTTCTGTTGGTGCAGTCCATTTTGCCAAATTCGAACACGGTAAGTTGTTTTTATGCGTTTGACCTTGTGGATTGAATATGGGATGCATGGAATTAATGTGTTTTCATATTTGTTTGTATATGAGGATTATTCAGGATCGGATATCGGACGAAGTGGAGTAATCGTGAAGCTTTTATGGGGATTTATGGATTTGGCTTAAGGTTAGTACACCTCGAACTCTTATTGCTTCATGAGCATCATAAATGTGATTGCTTTAAATGTTAGTATCTGCAAAATAGGTTGACGATGAATATGCATGAGTAGAGACCGGTTTTATGATATTCGATAATTGTGAAATGCATGATGATATCATGAATATGATGTGACTCGTAGAGGCTTTAGAGACTATGTAGGGTCGTTCGAGATCCTCACATAAGTATTTGATGATTGTTTAACTGATTGAAATAATTGTGATGGCTTGTTTACTTGTTCGAATAGATTGATGAGATTTGTTGGAAACTATACTAAATGGACTAAAAATTGGTTAGATTCGAATAAATTATTATAAAGACGGTAATTAATACTAATCGAATGGATGCATTACTAAACAAACCCTAATGACTTTCATAAGTTTTAGGATCGAATAAAGTGTGGTAAGACCGTAATTCAAGAAAATGGTGTGAACTCGTGTATAAGGTATCGGTACGAGCTTTGGCCGTATCGGTACACATTTGGGTGTTGTATCGGCACGGGTCGACTCGTACCGGTACTTGTAGAAATTAAAGATTTCTAGTGAGCAGTTTCCGTATCGGTACGCGTGAGAGTACCAATATCCTAGGGTACCATATCAATACTCATGTACAAGTACCAGTACTTGGTATGATAAATAATCTATAAGTGCAAGTTAATGATGGAAATTGATGTGAATATTAATAATTGAATTGCGCTTTGAATAAATGTGATAACATGGTTTGATGGAGCTAATAGATGAGATTAATTATATACTAGCCTAATGAGTAATAAATCAGCAAATATTAAGTGACTTATTTGTAATAGCAACCATAGGAGTCTTTGGTGGATCGTGTGTTGTTACGTGCTAAGTATGGGCCTTTGTGTGGTTGAGTCACCTTTGATTGATGGGATCTGGATACCAGTAGAAGAGTGTTGCAACACCATGGTTAGAGATGTCGGATGTACATTCCCGATGCTATGTGACATCGGGACTCATTCGATGATACTCGTGGAGAGATACCAAGTATGGGTGTACGTTCTTGAGGCTGTGTGACACCGGACCTCACCCAGAGAGAGAGCGTGTACGTTCTCGAGGCTGTGTACCACCAGGCATCACTTAGAGTGTACGTTCCTAAGTCTGTGTGACACCAGGCCTCACTCTAGGTTTGTGATATGGCTTGCGTGCTTTCGCTCGGATGATCTGGTGAGATCTCGAGTATGGTTGGGCCTTGTGGGCCATGTGTGATAATTTTCTATTATATGAGAGCATGTGTTTAAACGACTAGTGGTAGCGCCACATGTTTATTTACCTTTCCTTATTGCTCATACTAGCTTGCATGCTTTTGTTTATGATTAGCATGAAGTATAGTAGAGTAGTTGTGTACCACTGAGCTTTGTAAGATCAGTGCTCGGAATCCTTGTTTTTGTGCATAGGTTGATCATCGGATCATGGGATCGAAGAGCACTATCAGTACGTGATTCCAACATGTGGAGGATTTTAGAGTACGATACTTGTGTTTACTGGGATATGTATTTATAGGAAATTACGTGGTTGAGTCTGTAAATTTTTGTTTAAAATTATATTAATCAAATCAAATGTTTAAATGTTTTAAATAAATGTGGAGCTCCTTTGCAACGGTTTAAATTGTTTATCTATGTTTTCAACTGTTGGATTTAAATGTTTTGGAAAATAACTTGTTTGGGCTAAACCCATTTTGAGGAATTTCATGTTTTGGTTTGGGCTTGAGGCCCAAATTGTGTCATCCGGGTCGGGGTGTTACACAAAGACCTTATTTAACTAATATTTAAATAAAAAAAGACCTAAAATGCAATTATACCAAAAAATCTGGGAGGGTTTAGGCATTTAGATTGGATTTTAGAGTTTATGGGTTATGTTATAGGATTTAGAATTTAGAATTTATAGTTAGATTTTAGAGTTTATGATTTAAGGTGTTAAGGGTTAGTATTTCAGGTTTTATATTTTATAGTTTAGATATGAAGGGTTGTATGAGTTTTTTACATAGTTTATGTATCAAATTTCTTTATAATATTTAATCCGAATTAATCGATTAATAAATCAAATATAGGTGATTATAAGAAAAAAAAACACATTAAATTTCAATGGGGGCACTGCCATCATGCCCTTACATGTAAAATGAGTGAAATCATCCTTAATCAATTTGAAGAAAAAAATGATGCATTGTTCAATTTATAACATATATTAAAAATAAAATATAGAATAGTGAATTAGTAAAAAAAGTTTAATTGATTTGAACTTTAAATCTCTCTATCGTAAATTAGTATTTAAATATTAAACCGTCAAGCAGTCAATGATGTAATCGTAAAGGATATTTTTTACGAAATTATATTGATAAAAAAACTTAAGTTTAAGGCGTAAAAAGCCCTTAAACTTTTAAAAAAATTAATTAAGTCTTTAAATATTTTTTGTTCCCAATTAAGCCATTGAACCAAGAAATATAATTAATTAAGCCCTTGAACCAAGAAATGTAATCAATTAAGCTCTTTGACTAATTTTGACCATTAAAATTTGAAGGTTTTTTTGGATCTGTTGATGCAGTGCATCGTATCACAATATTTCCACTTGATATTTTCAGAAACTTTTATTTTATTTAAAAATTTCATTAAAAGTTATAAAAATTGTAAAAGACTTATAAAATTTATAAAAAATATTTTTTGTAAATATTCGATAATTGCAACATTATAGAACTGTAGTATATCATGCGTCAGTAATATCTACAGAAAAAACTGTCAATTTTTAATGATCAAAATTGGTCAAAGGGTTTAATTGATTCAATTTCTTGGTTCAATGGCTTAATTGATTAAATTTTTTGGTTCAAGGACTTAATTGAGTGAAAAAAATTCAGAGACTTAATTAATTTTTTCCAAAAGTTTAAGAGCTTCTTACACCCTTAAGCCAAAAACTTATGTTGTTTTTTAATCATAAAAACTTATGTTGTTTTTTTAATCATAAAAACTTATGTTGCTAATCAAATCATTTGTCAACACCTAATTCCGAATTCAAACCTTAATTAGGAAATGACACATACTGCATTTTGGTACGTATAATTAATGTTACTTGGGAACTCATGAATAGATCTTTTACTAATTTTTTAATATAGATAGAAAAATTAATTAGAGATCGTCCCTAATAAATCCGGACATGTTAGACTTATTTTTTATTTTGATATAATTTAAATTTAATTTTTAATGACTAATTTGTAAAAATTTGTAACGTCAGTTTCTTAAAAGAAAAAGTTTGGAATTGCTCTCAAATCTACAAAAGAATATAGTGATTCTAGTGGAAAAGAAGATGATGAGGAAATGACTATGTTTGCCAAGAGATTTAAAAGATTCATGAAGTCCAACAAAGAGAGAAGATTTCAAAGAAAAAAATGGCTTTAAGAATGAAATCAAAGAGAAGGTCCCATTATTTTCTATGAGTGCAAAAAGTCAGGATATGTCAAGTTTGATTTTCCTAAATTGAAGAAGAAGAGCTTTGGAAAAAGAAGCACAAGGCTCATGTAGCTACTTGGAGTGATGAAGACTCATCTGATGAGGAAGAGCAAGAAGTAGCAAACTTATGTCTTATGGAAATGAAGGATGACTCTATGATAACCTCTAATTCATCTATTTCAATTGCTTATACATTTGATGAATTACAAAAGACATATGATGAATTAGCTTTGGAATTTGAGGAGTCAATTTTGAAAAACAAAAAAATCATTTTAAAGTTGAAAAATGAAAATGACTCCCGTTACAAATCTAATAAGGAACTTGAAAGTAAAGTTGAGAAAATGCAAGTTAAAATAAATAAATTTGAAAATAAAAATCAAGATTTGCACAATTTACTTTCACGGGTCCATGATGATCATAAAAAAAGAATTTGATGATCTTAAAGCTTCTTTTAATAAAGTTGGGACAAAAAGTTTTGAAAAATGTTAAAATTCAAAACCCAACTATATTAGAAAGAACTTTAATGGATATAAATATAGAGGTCCCCAAAGATCATATAATAAAAAGATAATCAAAAGTATTTGGGTTCCTAAAGGACTCATTGCTACCAAAGACTATGATCTTTTGTCTAAATGGATTCCAAAAGGGAATAGATTATGGAGAACTAACTCTTATGGACCCAAAAAAATTTGGGTACTAAAATTTTTATAATTTCTTATTGTTGGTGTGTTGGAGTTATGGTGATAAAAATGAAGAAATTTGAAAGCTCTAGATACACTATAAGGAATGACACTCAAAGTGGGTGTGGCCTAATCAACCTACCTTGGTTCAAGTGGTAATATTTTTATTTTCATGCAATCTTTACACATTCATGTTGCTTTATATGTGTTTAAATATTTTTAAAGCATGATTGACGGTCCCCATATAATGATTTAGTGCAATTAGTGAGGAAGATTTTTTGTTGCATGAATTGCTTATTTTTTGGCATTATATGATTAATTTAATATTCTTTGGCCTTAAAATTAGCAAAATATAATGTATTCGATGATTTCACGATCTTTGTGCTTACATGCTATCTTTGACTTGAATTTGATTGAAATACATGTTTGAGTGACCTTAGTTAAGTTAGTAACTCTTAGTTCTTTTTGAACCTTTTAGGATCTTACACTTAGTATAGATGTTCTAATCTTTAAATCCCATGCTTATAGCACGTGTTTGTTTTAGTGTCATACACTTTTGATCTTAGTTCAAAGTGTCTTAATGCCTATAATAATCTTAAAGTATGTTAGAATGCATTTCTAGGTTCACTCGAGGCTTAAAATTAATAATTTTGTCAATTTAGGACCAAAGGTCTCGAAACCATCTAAATGGTTCTAAAACCTTCTGGGCAGCTTAGGTAGGGGAACCATTATGGAAAATGGTTTCACAACCTTTTCTCAATGGTCTCGAAACCAGGCCACGAAAGGTCTCGAAACCATCTACATGGTTTCAAAATCATTCGTAAAACAAACATGACTGTGCATTTTATAAACCTAAAATCCCTATTTTAAAACACCATTAACCCTAATTTTTTCATAACCTACTGACCTAAACACCAAAAACTCTCAAAATACTCTCAATCTCGTGATCAAATCTTCAAGCTTTTGGGTGTTCTTCATTTTTAGGAGTAGATTTCATCTTCCTCTCACAACTATTTAAGATATTCTCATCAAAACATAAAACTTTTCACATATTTTAGGCTTAAGGGCTACTTTTGCCCATGTAGTGGTCCCAATTTATCGATTTCTCCCCTATAGCATTTTCGCATCAATTTGACCCTTGAAGTAGTCGAATTGCATCATCATTCAAGGTTTAGAAATACTTTTATGTTTCATAATAACTTTAGATTGATTAACTTTTTTATTAGGGTTTAGGATTAGGATTTAGGGTTTAAGATATAGAAACTAGGGTTAGAGTACCAATCAAGGGGCAAACAATAATGCAATTTGACTACTTTAGAGGCCAAATTGATGCGAAAATACGATAGGGTGAAATCGAAAAATAGGGACTACTTATTGCAAGGGCAAAAGTAACCTTTAAGCCTTTTTATTATTTGAAATTAATTGATTTATTTTGTTTCAAAATTGTTTTTCTTGATTCAAATCATTATTAATCATGTTCATTTTTAATTGTTCATATTCTTAAACATGATTTTATCAAAACCCAATGTTTTCTCACAAAATTTCAAATTTATGGGTATTTCAAAAATATTGAATTTTTTGATGAAATTTTTTGTTAAAAATAATGCATTGAGTTGATGATTTTAATGTTATATATTGTTTACCATTGCAGGAGGTTTATCCAATCATCCCAAACCCACTTCAAAAAAAAATTCAAACCCTTGCCCACCAAGTGTTTGATAAAATTCTCAAACCAAGTTATTCAAGCTTAAACATCTATCTTTTTGAACCATGCCTCATAGAACCAAACATACTCGTTTTGAAAGAGGTCTAAATTCCCGGTCTAATCAACACGTCCCTAATCTTATTCCTAATCATGTTCCCAATCCTAATTTTAAGGATCACTGTTTTCAAGATATTATTCATCGTAATCAATATTTAGATATTTATGAGTCCAAAGAGGTTAAAGCTGAACGCACCATAGACTTAGATTTTCTCATGTCTCCCGATTATGATTTTGATCTCTTTAACTTATTCGCCAATTGAAAATGGATTGATTACTTAGGGCATTCCTCCTTATACTCGTCGTAGGTTAGTCCGAGCTTTTCATGCTAATGTCAAGTTTGTTCGGTCTCCTAATGAGATTAATCCTATTATTGGCATTCAATCCTATTTGATGGATATCAAGTTTGAGTTGACACCCAAATCTATTGCCGACCATTTAGGTGTCCCTTTTAGTGGAAAATCTAATGAGTATGAGCCTCATCACATTGCTTCTTTTGATGATAATTGTCCTACTCATCTTCCTATTGAGGAGCATTTCTTTCACCTCCTTACTACTTGGTTTTTTCGTCCTTTTAGCGGATGAGCCACTTGTATGAGGGTTATTGACAATTGGTGGCTTTGCCAATACCGTGATAGGACTCGTCCCAACATTGCTACGATCATCTTTCTCAACATTTTGAAAGTCATATCAAACCCCACCACCTATTTTATTTCCTCTGGATGGGTTCTTAGCCACATCTTTAGGAGGCTTAATATTGACACATCTCTTGATCCACCCATGAAGAACAAGAGCAACATTGTTGAGATAAAGATTTTGATATAACTTGAATGAAAATATTTTTGGACTTAAACAAATTTGCAAAAAAAATTCAAAGTCCAAATTACTTGAAAAATATATTTGAAAATGTTTTAAAGTGTTTTTTAATTGAATAAATATTTTTAAAAGCATTTAAAAGTCAAAACTGACTGCCTGTACCGGTACGACACTCCTCGTACGGATACGTAGCAGCCCGTACTGGTATTGTAGTCACCTAATTTTATTTGTCTTCATTTTTTATCTTTATTTGCTTATTTATTTATTTATTTATTTTAAATATTAAAACTCATGTAAAAGAAATGTTAAACTCATTTAAAAATCTGAATACCCATTAAAATGTTCATGTATACAAATAGGGGACCGTTCGACCCAAGATTAATTTAAAAAACCCTAAAAGCTAATGTTTTTTCCCATGCGCAGCCAAGCCTCAATCGCTAGATCAAATCTGATTCAACGACCCATATTAGCACCTGAAAACCCTAGCCCCTTTGCTTCTTGTGTCACACTCTTCATCACCGTTAGATATGAGGAAGATCCAACAGTCCATATCCCTTGGGAAAGGGTCACTCGGATCAACAACCGCACTTGAAGGCCATGCACTAGGCCCTTCATCTCCCACGACTTCTCAACTACTGTGGTTATCACCGAAGTCCTCAATGGCCGCGTGCACCGCCGTTCGTCGTTGGCTTCTTCGCCCGATCGTGACATGCAAGCAACATAAAAAGTGAAATGGATTAAAAACCGAATCAAATCAAGAAAATAAGGCAAGGAATTGGTCAAAAATGGAGAAAATAGACCAAGCTGAATCAAGCAAGAGCGGAAAGAATCAAAGTTAAATCGAGAAAGAAAATCCCGTAGATGCTAGGGTTTTTTAATTGTAATATGGGAAATAATTCATGAGATTTTCCCTATGTTTTTTACCCTTGTAACCGACTATAAAAGTCGAGATATTCAACCATTTGTAACACACAATTCACAAGTAATAACAAGGAAAAGTGCAGTCGATTTTCTGAGGTATTTTTATACAAAAATTTCTTCTCTTGTTTATACATTTTGGTTCAAATTGGAAGAGAAAGAGGGATGCGAGTGTTACTGTTGGAATTTCCAGAAGAGGAACCGCCGTTGGGAGCATAGAATCATCATCGCCATCATAATTGAAGGTTGAAGTTGGGGGAAGCCATCATTGGCGAGCAACAACCATCGTTGTACCACGATGGTCGACGTGGCGAAACATGGTGGACTGTAACCTAAAACTGGGTATTTGAGACAATGTTCTTCATATCCATGAAGAACACCAAGAATGTTTCAGAGAAATTGAGGGGGGAAGCTTTGATCCATTCAGTTTAACGGGAAAAAAATTGAGACTTGTTTCTCATTTTGGCCCTTTTATTTGACCTATGAAACGGACCATGAACCGGCCCGCACCCAAACACGACCCGTGCCCTACTCATACCATCTTTGTACTCCGGCTCCACTATTTACATTTCTTTCATTTCAGTCATCTTTTACTTCAATTTTGCTTTCCTTTTTTATTTTATGTCGTTTAGCCTTTATTTTATTTAATTTGTGTTTCCTTTCTAATTTAATTTGATTATTAACTATCTCATTTAATCAAATATTTTTAGGTTAATATTAGTTTTAGAATAATAATTCATTAGTGTAGTCTTTCCTTAAAATGATTAGGAACTTTCCCTTATATAAATTAATTTAATAATAAACCTATTATTAAGTTAGATTCTTGATATGTCTTTTAAAAAGCATGTATTTTTCCTAGATTTATAGATTTAATTGTCCCCATATTTGTGTTTATCGCATCCATTTATGCATTTTCATGTCTATTTCTTGCATTTTATCTAACTTAGTCTCAGTAGCTCTTATTTCACATATTTTTGCTATTTTGCCTCGTTGTCGTTGTATTTCCAATGTCCTCGCAGAGGAGGTTTCACCACTGCAGCCAGCTCGACACTATAGCTGCTAGCTGTCCAGTCTACTAAAAGATAAGGATGACCTTGCCAATTGTACTATTTGTTATGACAAATTCGATACATCCTTGGGCCACGCAAAATGCCTAAAGAACATGTGTCCTTTCTTTGGTGACTTATAAAATAATGAATTCGGGAAGAGAGAGAGGGTCACACGATTTCTATTTTCATATCATCTTCAACCTTTGAGATTTATCTACCCTCCCATGGTGGCTTAAATTCATTTTCGGGAAATCTGAGGTGAAGCAAGGTGGAAATCATCCAAGGAGAATAGGATTCAAATGCAACATCAAGAGAATATTTTGTTATCTTCTTAAACTTCTTTAGTTAGATTTTTGTTGAAGATTTCCATTATATTTTGTGCTTTATTGATGATGGTTTACTCCTTTTAAGCTCTATATGAACTCTTGGAAATCTTATCTGTTAGTTCAATTTATTTCTACTAGTTTTTTCTTATACTTTGATTGTTGGATCTGATTATTGTTTGCATGAAAGTGCTAAACATAGGTACTGACATCGATGGATGAAATGACAAATCAGATTAAAGAGCTATTACAACAAGATTTGGGTGAGGATACAATGAGAGTTGGTACACTTGTTCAAAGAGTTGTAGTTTTGACTTATAACGAGAGTTGCGGCCGATCTACTTCTTTTCATCAACAGTTGAAGACTGAATGGAAGTTAGTAGTGAGCTTGCTTTTTACTTGCCAATTAAACCAACGTACTTCCTTAAGTGAACTTGATTTTCTGCCAAGCTAAACCGAGGAGATCCAAGCTTTATTTCATTATTTCTTTACTATTTTATATTTGTTGTTTGCTACCACAATTGATCATTTAAACTTTACTTTATTCCTTCATTACATCTACCATTACACTCACAATATCCACTTTTACAGAATTGCTTGTGGCTACATAATACATAAGTTGAATACATCATCCTCGTGGGATCGATATTCAAACAAGATTCTCATGTTTCTATTCTTGCATCGATAGTCTTTACTTGCACTTATAGAGTTCCATTTTCACATCGACCAATTCTTCATTTAAAAAAAATATCATAAACAAATTGCTAGAGATCCTAGGTCTTAATCTTGATAGGTTAGCTCATTAATAATGTAATTTTATATTTTCTAAAATATTTTACCCTTTAATCAAGCTTGGTAATATTCTTAGATAAATTAACAAGATAACTCTTTAATTAAAAATTGCCAAATAGTGCCTTTTAGGACTAGTCTCTCTAAAACATATTCTTTTAATATAAATGTAATGACCCGAAATCTGGGTTAGCAATCGGGTCTTGGACTCGAGATTTGGGCCTAGTGGAAAATAAAAAGAAGAAGAGGATAGTTTGAATTAAAAGGGTATGGAAGAGAGAGAAAAATCAGATTTTAGATTCTTCTCTCTCTTTCTTATCCATCTTTCCTTTCATTTCTCATTCTTTTTCATTTTCTCCTACAAGTTTCTATGTCTGATCTACCGCCATTAGAGTGTCCGTGTTTGACACCTCCTACACCATCGTGTTCACCTCACCAAGACAAGTCGACCGGTGGTCACGGTGTCACCGTCAGAGAGGGTGAGAGAGAGAGTTTTAGGGTTCGTGTTGAGGAGGTTTGAGTGCTCAAAACCAAAATCTGATGCCACCATTGCAATTAGAGTGGCCAGAAATGGTGGATTGGAGCTTGCTGGCCGATTTCGACCATCGGACATTGCCGCATGCACCGTCAGTCGCGTGTGGGCTTCGTTCTGCAATATTTGAAGCCATCTAAGCCGAGCAGTGTGGAGCCAAGTCGCGTGGATGAGCCGTTGACTCGAGCTGGATGAGCCGTTGACTCGAGCTGGATGAGCCATTGGCTCGAGCCAGATGAGCCATTGACCCGAGCCGGATGAGCCATTGACCCGAGCCGGATGAGCCGTTGACCCAAGCTAGATGAGACGTTGACCCCGCCGTTGTCACCGCTGATCGGCGTTGACTTTTGCTACGGGACCCTACCTGGGGGTTTCTCGACGTTCCAAATCTAATGGCACAATCTGTTTTGCTAAATTTGAATCCAATAAGTTGTTTTATGCAATTGACCTTGTGAGTTGAATAGGGGATGCATGAGATTAATGTGTTTTCACATCGTTTTTGCATGAGGGTTATTCGGTGTCGGACATCAGATCAAGTGGCATACTCAGGAAGCTCGGATAAGATTTTAGCGATAACGACTTAAGATTAGTACACCTCGAACTCCTATTGCTGTATGAGCATCATAAATATGATTGCTTTGTATGCTAATGTCTACAAAATAGGTTGTTGATAAATACACATGTTTGTGTACCGATAGTATGAGATTTGATATCGACGAGATGCATGATGATGCTATGAATATGATAAGACTTGTGGAGGCTTCAGAGAGTGTTTAGGGTTGTTGAGGTGCCCATATGATTATTTGATGATTGTTTGTCTGATTGAAATATTTGTGATGGCTCGTATGTTTATTCGAATAGGTTGATGAAATTTGATGGAAATAATAATAATTGTACTGATTATTGGTAATATTCAAATAAATGATTATGAAGCTGGTAAATAATATTAATTGGGTGAATGCGTTAGTAAACCAACTCTAATGACTTTCATAAGGTTTAGGGATCGAGTAAAGTGTTGTAAATCGTAATTGAAGGAAATGGCACGAGCCTGTTAATAGGGTATTGGTACGAGCTTTTGCCATACTGGTACGCGATTAGGGTTCGTATCGGTACGGGTTGACCCATACTGGTAATTAAGGAAATCTAGGGTTTTCAATAAGTAATATCTGTATTAGTACGTGTATGAGTACTGGTACTTGGGGTGACGCATCGATACTCGTGTTCGAGTACTGGTACCCACTGAACGAAATAAATTATAATGCCAATAAAAGATGGAAATTTACGTGGGGTGATAATGAGATAATATGGGTTAATAAAGATAATAAATGAGAATGATTAATGTACACTTTGATAATGAGTAATGACTTGGTAAATGTTGGATGACTTGCTTGTAATAGTAAACCGTAGGGACCCTTGGTGGATCGTGTGTTGTGACGTGCCAGGTATGGGCACTTGTGTGGTTGAGTCACCGTTGGTTGATGGGATCTGGATACCCAGTGAGAGAAGAAGTGTGTTGCAACACCGTGGTTGAAGATTACTGAATGTAGAATCCCGATGCTTAGTGGACGCGGGCCTCATTTGAAGGCTCGATGAGAGATTTCGAGCATGGCTGTATGTATCTCGATTAATGGTCACGGGTCGCAATCCTATATATTGGTATGATACTTATATGCTTGATGAGAGATTCCGAGCATGAGTGTAGGATCTCAATGCTTCGTGCAAGCGAGCATTACTCCATGTTTATGGTATGACTTGTGTGCTTTCGCTCAGATGATCTGGTGAGATCCCGAGTATGGTTGGGCCTTTTGGGCCATGTATGATGATTGTTATGATGAAAGTATGTGTTTAGGTGACTCGTGGTAGCGCCACATGTTTATTTATCTATCTTTATTGCTCGTACTAGCTTGCATGCTTATGTTTATGATTAGCATGAAGTATAATAGAGTAGATATGTACCTCTGAGCTTTGTAAGCTCAACGGTCAGAATCTTTGTTTCCGTGCATAGGTTGATCATCAGATCGTGGGATCGAGGAGCACTATTATTACAAGATTCCAGCACGTGGAAGCTTTCAAAGTATGGTACTTGTGTTTAGTGGGCTATGTATTCATAGGACCTTACATGGTTGAGTCTGTAATTCTTAGTTTTAAAATTGTATTAATCAAGTCAAGTATTTAAATGTTTTAAATTAAAATAGAGCTCCTTTGTAACTATTTAAATGATTTATCTATATTTTCAATTGTTGACTTTAAATACTTTTAGGAAATAACTTGTTCGGGATAAACCCAGTTTGAGAATTTTTATGGTTTTGGTTTGGGCTTGAGGCCCAAATTGTGACATTTGGGTCGGGGGTGTTACAATAAAGCATTAGACTTAAGGTTTTCTTAGAGAATTAATGAAAATTACATAAAATGTTATTAAAAAAAGGGTATTAGAGCCTGAAAAACCTAGCCCCTTTGCTCCTTGGGCTGCACTCCTCATCACTATTAGATATGAGGGAGATCCAACGATCCAGATCGCTTGGGAAAGGGTCACTGAGATCAACACCCGTGCATGAAGACCATGCGCTAAGCCATTTGTCTCCCACAACTTCTCGACTCCCGTGGTTATCACTGAAGCCCTTCATGACCGCGTGCACTACCATTTTTCGTTGGCCTCTCCATCCAATCATGACATGCAAGCAACATAAAAAGGAAAATTGATTTAAAACTAAATCAAATCAAGCAAATAAGGCAGGAATCGGTCAAAACATGGAGAAAATTAGTCCAAGCCGAATCAAGCAAGAGAGGAAAGAATCGAAGTTAAATCAGGAAAGAAAACCTCGTAGATGCTAGGTTTTTCAATTGTAATCCGAGAAAGAGTTCATGAGATTTTCCCCATGTTTTTTTACCCTTGTAATCGGCTATAAAAGCCTAGAGATTCATTCATTTGTAAAACACAATTCACAAGAAATAACAAGGAAAAGTGCAATCGATTTTCTAAAGTATTTATATACCAAAATTTCATCTGTTTTTTTTACATTTTGGTTCGAATTGGAAGAGAAATAAGGCGCGGGTGTTATCGTTCAAATTTCTAGAAGAGGAATCGTAGCCGAGAGTGTATAACTGTCATCACTATTGGAATTGAAGGCCAAATTTGGGGAAAGCCATCATAGATGAGCAGCAACTGGCGTTGGACCATAGTGACCAGCACAACAGAGCACGATGGACTGTGAAGGGAAACTGGGTATTTGAGGCAGTGTTCTTCATATCCTTGAAGAACACCAAGAACATTAAAGAGAAATTGAGGGGTGAAGCTTTGATCCATTAGGCCTAAGGGAAAAATGAGATTTATTTCTCATTTTGGCCCTTTTATTCGACCCGCGAACCGGCCCCCGAACCAACCACACCCTACTTTCACCATCTTTACACTCGAGCTCCATTCTTTGCATCTCTTTCATTTCAGTCCTCTTTTACTTCAATTTTGCTTTCCTTTTTTATTTTATGCATTTTTGCCTTTATTTTATTTAATTCATGTTTCCTTTCTAATTTCATTTGATTATTAACTATCTCATTTAATCAAATACCTTTTTAGGTTAATATTAGTCTTTCCTTAAAATGATTAGGAACTTTCCCTTAGACAAATCAATTTAATAATAAACCCATTATTCAGTTAGATTCTTCATTTTAAAAAAATATATCATAAACAAATGGCTAGAGATACTAGGTCTTAATCTTGGTAGGTTAGCTCATTAATAATGTACTTTTATATTTCCCGAAATAATTTACCCTTTAATTAGGCTTGTTAATGTTCTTAAATAAATTAAGAAGATAAATCTTTCATTAAAAATTGCCAAATAGAGCCTTTTAGGACTAGCCTATCTAAAACATATGCTTTTAATGTAAAGCCCTAGAATTTAGGTTTCCTTAAGGAATTAATAAAAAGTTACATAAGATGTCATTCAAAATAGGGTTCTCATTGCATCATGAAAAACAACATATTTTATCAAGTGGAGTTAATCCTGACTTTCCTCTATCAATTGAGGAACGATCGAAACTCCCATACGAGACTATGCTTTCGAATTTTAGAGATTAATACCTTAATCCTCATTGCGTTTAAGTTTGACTGGGGTTTCCTCAGCTGTGAGTAAATTCAGGGTCACCTTTAAAACTTTGTGGATTTTTACATTAATCTTTGCACGCATTCATCCGGGTTACGAAGGAAAATATTAGTGATCAAGTAAGCGCCATTCTACAGGCGTTGTGGGGGTGCTAATCCTTTCCCATACGTAACCATTCCCCCAAACCCAAGGTTTCTTAATCTCTAGTTTCGTTTTAGGTTTTCGGTCCGCCTAATTTAAAAGGATCGATGGCGAATATGTTACCATTGTTACGGTCATAAGCGTACCGATACAAAGATGGGTTTCAGTTTTCTCAGATTAATACCTTAATACTCAAGTATCGCGTATTGGCACTCTCTGTATTAAATGTGAGTAACAACTCTTTCTTCTTAAGGTATGTACTGTTAGCTCCTCAAAAAGTTCTACTTTTCACGTATATATTGTCATTCTTTTGCTTGACTTTTGAGTATATATTTGTTAATTTAACTAGTGGATTAATGCATTTGCATCTAGGAGTTAAGGAATGTTTCCATTGTTATAGTGAAAGGGTATTTTCTTGTTGTGGTAGGCATGTCAGGAGCAGGAAGAGCAGAAGAGAAATGTCGAGTCGTTGGCAAAAGCAGGGCAATGATTGCAAAGCCCAGTTGGCAAAAGAAGGACGACTGATGCCCGTTCAGTAGCCATTAGAGACATGTCAACCCTATATTCAAAAAGAGAATAAGAAGATAATGTACCTATCTTGATGCATAACAAACTATCAAGATTCAAAACTAAACTAGGATTTACATGAGTGCCTATATAAAGGAAGCCATCGATGAGCCAAATCAGGCTACATTGTGAGAGAGTAGAGGGCAAACCATGGTTCGACCAAGATGTGACCGAGAGCTCTAGATCAATTGAAGGGCAACATCGATGGATCTCTTTCTTTGTCTATTTCTCTTAGTTTTAATTCTAATTTGATGGTGATGTCCAAAAACAATATTTTGTTAATGGTTTCCCTAGCCATGAGCTAATTCCTTAAAGTTAGCTAGGGGTGTTTGCGATGAACGCTTGATTTAGGTTTTTAATAATTGGATGCCTTGACATTTTTGTCTACTTTGCTACCGTTTTTTTTATTATATTTTATTTCATACGACAATTGGCATTAAATTCTCACTATCCCTTAATATCTTAACATACTTAGGAGATAAGGACAATTGCAAAGTACTAAGAAGAGAAACTTCGACAGAAGATGTTCAAGTAGATGAGCTTACTTCGGAAGTAAATCTACCCCTTAGGAGTAAAGACTAAAATATTTCCAAGTTATTATTGAAAAACATCGCTATAGACATATAGGATTTAATCGTAATTAACTTAGGGTATTGACATCAACAGAGGCAATACTAACTTAAAATCTGCTTGGCAATAAATCCAAGGCTGAAAGTTATTAATTACCATTCTCGCTAGTGTGAAATCCAAGCATCCCTTGCCAACGCCCATCAATCATCTGAATACACTTGTTTGCCAATCTGTCTGACTTTTTACTTTATTTTCATTCAATTATTTTCTTAAGTAAAATTCGATCTCATTACAAACTAATCCATTTCAATTCACAAGTAAAGATCGTGGCATTTAATTCTTGGACAATCCCTGTGGATACGATACTCAGCTTACTGCAGTATTACTTGCTGACCGTGTATACTTGCACGCAAAGACCTATTCTTGGCATAATTTCATCGGCATATTACATTACTTCATCAATTGTTTGCCAAGATTTAGTCAGTCGACAAGTTTTTGGTTTCGTTGCTGGGGATTGCAACAGAATTTAGTGTTTTTATTTTTACTTATTTTTGTCTATTTTACTGATTTCGTTTTGTTTTGTGTATGACCAGGAGTCGCACTACAAAGGAAGATATAGTTTACGACCCAAAGATTGAAAGAACCCTACGCATATTAAGAAGAAAAATTCAAGAAATGGCTCATAACGAAAATGGTGGATTAGATGGTGTCATAAATAATGCCAACAACTAGGAGAATCTGAGAATATATGATGAAATTCCACTCGCCCATGCTACTGTTGTGGAAGAATAACGACATATCAAGAACACTTGGCACCAAACATGGATAACTTGATGCCAAGACTGATTGGTCCAAAGGTAAATACAACTAATTTTAAACTTAAACCAGTAATGATACATACGCTGTTGAATATAGGTCAATTTGATGGATCACCTATTAGAGACCCAAGGAAACACTTGAAGCAATTCTTAGAGGTTTGCCAATTATTTAAGCAACCTGGTGTAGCTGAGGAGACAATAAAGTTGAGACTATTCTCATTCTCTTTGAGAGATAGAGCTAAGTTCTTTTCCACCTGGTTCAGTTATTTCATGGGCTGAATTATGCCAAAAGTTCCTTATGAGATTTCAGCCACCTAAACTTAATGCCAAGTTGGGAGTGAAATCATTACTTTTAAGTTGGCTGATGATGAGACTTTGTATGATGCTTGGGAGCATTTCAAAGACCTGTTGAGAAGATGTCCCGTGTATGGATTTCCTACTTGGACCCAAATGGAGACCTTTTATAATGGACTCAATGCTCATGCCAAGACTGTGGTTGATGCTTCGGCAAATGGTTCATTTCTAGACAAGAATGACACGGAGGCATTTAACATCCTTAAAAGGATTTCCACCAATAACCTCAAATATCCTACTACCAGACTGGAACTAGAACAAAAACTATTGGGAAATTGGAGTTAGATGCTTTATCATCTATCAATGCTCAAATTTCCAACCTCAGTGACATAGTGAAAATAACGCAAAAGCCTACTGAAGTTCGAGAAGTAAAGGAACTAGACCCATTCTGCACTATTTGTGGAGAGTATCATAATGTGGATGAATGCCCAGCAAACCATGAATCGGTAAATTTTGTTGGCAATTTCAATTGTAATATTAACCCACATTCCAATACTTATAATGTAGGTTGGAAGCAGCATCTGAGCTTCTCTTGGGCAAATCAGGGAGGTAACTAATATAATGAACAATGTCAAAGCAACAATGACTGTTGCGCGTAATAAGTGCTACGCAAATGTGCAAGTATACACGTCGCAAGTTATAGTATAAAATATATCGTCTCCATAGGGATTGGTGCTACTTCAAGAATCTAGTCTCTTGCACTGTAAAAAGTAAAAACACAAGTAAAGGATTATAGGAGTTTAACTAATGACTAATCTAGAAAGAAATAAAGTAAAAGAAAAGATGAATTCAAATGAGAGAGAGATAGGCCAGGTTATTGTGAGTTGAGGTGTGATACCCGATTGGATCGTCTTGCTAAAAGAGTGCAAGGGCAACTCAGTTGTCGTGGCAACTTGCACAGCGGGGTTGCCTTGGCAACTAATCGATGGTTGCCTGGGCAACTAGCTGGGCAACTACTTGGGCGTCTGGGCAGCAACTTCAAGGTTCGACGGAGCGTTCTTCAATGGTTTCTTCTTATCCCTAAGTCGAAACTCTAGCTACTTGTGCATGCCTTGATAATACATCCCTGCGTGAATCAAGGGTGAACAACAACCAATCTTGCGCTCCTCTTAGCCGTTGAAATCCTTAACTTATTCCTAAGCCGGATTAATCTTCACCATCAATAGATTGAATAAAGATCATATTCATTCGTTTCTTGAATCTAACTCTCCCGTTATTAGATAAATAGATGAAGTTACGAGATCCTCTCCCAATTCACTCGCAAACAAGAATAAGAACCAAGAATGAATAAACCTTGAAATAGAAAAGTGCAAACTCTTATTACCTAAACAAAATCCAATAGTTTCTCACAACAACAAAACACAATAACCCCAGCCAAGTAGATTTAGTTCATGGCTAGGTTCCAAAGAAACACAAGATAAACAATCCCTAGCATGAACCCAATCGAACAAGGAAGAAAAGATGAAGCTTGTCGAAAATCCCTTGCCCTAGATGCTTGCCGAAAATTCCCCTTGCTTCCTCTCTTGGACTTGTCGAAATTTGCCCTAATGCTCTCTCTCAAGTTGTCGAAATCTCCTATCTATTTATAGGGCTAGGACAAAGTCCTTCTTTGAGGAGGAGTTTGAGTTGGAATTAAATTATCTTTAAAGAATATAATTCTTTATTATAATTTTATTCCTATTAGAACTTCTCCTATCTTCTTGGAATTTAATTCTTCTTTAATCTCTGCATGGAAATCAAATTCTTTTGGGCTTGGGCCTTGCTCCATGTCATCTTGGGCTTGTAAAGTCATTAATTTCGACATCCCTATTGCATTTTCTCTTTGTCGACAATTGCCATGGCAACTGGCTCGGCGTCTCCTTCATGCATTGCCCTGGCAACTAGCTCGGTATCTCCTTCATGCATTGCCCTGGCAACTAGCTCGGCATTGCTTTGGCAAGTGATCCTGCACATACACACACAAAGCACACCAAAGCAGCATCTTTTCCACAAAAACTACCAAGTTATGTAATCAAGCTCAACGATGGAAGGAAACATGGATTAATGCATGAATGGCTAACTATGCAACTAATATGAGCCTAAGTCTAACAATAATATGAGTAAAAGGGTAAGAAAATAGTACTTTTGAACACTTATCACACCCCCAAACTCGAACTATTGCTTGTCCTCAAGCAATGCAAACTCATAATTACCGCCAAGACTTCAACTTTCACAAACTTAGCTTTGAACTTGATTTCAATTCTCAACCGGGGCACAAAGTATGATTGGCTTTTTATTTTTTTTAAAAGCGAGGAATTACTCGGAATCAAACTATAATGCTTGTGAGTGTGTGCGGAGTTGTGTGCAAGTTGATTTTTCGGATCCTATGCAAACAATAGGTTTTCAAATTACTTTATTGGGTTCTTTTTAACATGTTTTAGCTAGAGCCAGTTTTGGGCACCTCTAGTGTTTTATTTTTAGTTTTCTTAAGTTAATTTAATCGACTAGAGCCGGTTTCGGGCACCTCTAGTTAAAATTTTTTTAACACCTCCTAGAGCCAGTTTCGGGCACCTCCAGTGATCAATTTTTTTAGCACATGCTAGAGCCAATTTCGGGCACCTCTAACATTCATCCAATTTTTATTCTAATCCCCCAATTTGTTAATTATCAACCTAAGTTTACTAGAATTCCTTAAATCAATCAAACCACAATAGTGTTTCATCAAATTTAGCATCATAGTAAAATTCTAAGTTTTTCCATGGTTATCCTAGAATAAAAATTCTATCAATTAAGTGCATTGGCAAAGTCATCATCGGATATTCATCAAATCTAAGCAATTCTTGTTCCAATTAAAGGCATCGCAAGCAATTTATGTATCCTAAATGTAATACTTAAGATGAATGAAACTAAACATGGTAACTACTAATAACAATCCCCCCCAAACTCGAGTGAGGCATTGTCCTCAATGCATGCATAAAAATAACAAAAAATAAAAATAAAAATGCATACGAGGACTTACTCCGAGAGTTCATCATCGTAGATGATTAGTTTCCTTCTAGTCGGTGTCTTGATTCTTTTGCTTGAATACGATGGTTGTTTTCTTGTTGCCGGGATGTCTTTAGCTTTGGTTGCCGTGGCATCTTCAGGGTTGGTTGCCGTGGCATCAGCTTTTGCAGGCACGATGTAGGTTGCCGCGACATCTTCTTCATTGGTTGCCGGGGCAAGGATCTCGACAGTAAATTTCCTTAGCATAGTAGTTGTGAGTCTTGTTGTGAAAAAGAAAACAAAGAAAACCTGAAAACTAAAGATAATGAAGAAAAAATAAAATATCTCCAAAAAATAAAAATGAAAATAAAAAGAAAAAGAAAATATTGAAAGGAGAGCATGCTCATGCATCTCCCAAGTTGACCACTTCTTTGTTACGTTCCACATGGGCACCATTGTAGTGCTTCAATCTTTGTCCATTAACTTTGAATTCATGGTTGTCAGAGATGGACTTGATTATCATGGCACCATGGGAGAATGGTTTGACGACTTCAAATGGTCCCGACCATCTTGATTTCAGCTTTCCCAGGAAAAGTTTTAGCCGAGAATTGAATAGGAGAACTAGTTGCCCTGACGTGAATTGCCGTGGCAATAGTTTCTTGTCATGCCAAAGCTTTGTTTTCTCCTTGTAGATTCGTGCATTGTTATAGGCGAGTGCACGAAATTCTTCTATCTCATTGAGATCCATCAAGCGCTTTTGTCTGGCACTTTCCCAATCCATATTCACGGTCTTGATTGCCCAGTACGCCTTGTGCTCGATTTCCACCGGTAGATGACATGTTTTACCATAGACAAGTCAGAAGGGGGACATACCTAAGGGTGTTTTGAATGCAGTGCGATATGCCCAAAGTGCGTCATCTAGTCTTAATGACCAATCCTTCCTTGAGGGATTTACAACTTTCTCAAGTATTCCCTTCAACTCCCGGTTGGAAATTTCTGCTTGCCCGTTGGTTTGTGGGTGATATGCCATGGCGATCTTGTGTGATATGCCGAAGCGTTGCAACATCCTGGCAATTAGTCTGTTGTCAAAATGCTTGCCCCCGTCACTGATAATTGCTCTCGGCATCCCAAACCGTGTAAATATGTTTTTCTGCAGGAATCGTTGTTGGGAACTGCAGCTGCCTCTACCCATTTAGACACATAGTCGACGGCAAGTAAGATGTAGAGGTTTCCGAATGAAGATGGGAAAGGTCCCATAAAGTCGATCCCCCATACATCGAACAATTCCACCTCGATGATGTTCTGGAGCGGCATCTCATGTTGTCTAGAGATATTGCCCGTCCTCTGGCAACGATCACATTGCTTGTAAAAGTCTTGGGCATCTTTGTACAATGTTGGCCAATACAACCCGGATTGCAAAACTTTGGCCGCGGTACGAGTTCCTCCAAAATGTCCTCCATAGGGTGAAGAATAGCATTGCCGGAGTACATTCTGTTGCTCTTCTTCAGGGACACATCGGCGTATAACCTGATCTGCACATTGTTTAAACAAAAGAGGCTCGTCCCAAAAGTAATGCTTAGCATCATGGCAGAACCGCTTCTTCCCTTGGTGAGTAATGCCATAAGGAAAAATACCACAAACAAGGAAGTTAACTAAATCCGCGTACCAGGGTATTGCCGAGGCATGTGCTGCCGTTGTGACTGCTCCCAAAATTGCCGAGGCGTGTGCATCCATGGTTGCCGAGGCGTCATGGGTTACCGAGGCATCTAGGGTTGCCGAGGCGTCAAGGGTTGACGAGGCGTTGAGGGTTACCGAGGCAACTAGAATTTGTTCATCCAGGAATGCATCGCGTATCTCTAGATCTGCGTCCTCCTCCCTATTGCATTCCAAACGTGATAAGTGATCGGCCACTTGATTTTCTGTTCCTTTCCTGTCCTTAATTTCAATATCAAATTCTTGTAAAAGTAATATCCAACGAATCAAACGAGGTTTAGCATCCTTTTTAGCAAATAAGTATTTGATTGCCGAATGGTCCGTATGAACAATTACCTTTGTACCAATTAAATAGGATCAAAACTTGTCAAATGCGAAAACTACAGCTAGTAACTTTTTCTCCGTTGTTGTGTAATTCACTTGAGCGCTATTAAGAGTTTTACCAGCGTAGTATATCACATGGAAGGTCTTACCTGTGCGTTGGCCTAGGACTGCTCCTACCGCGAAATCACTTGCATCACACATGAGCTCAAAATGTAGCATCCAATCTGGTGGAACGACAATGGGTGCCAAGGCAAGCTTTTTCTTTAGGGTTTCGAATGCTTGAGTGCAAGAATCATCAAAATCGAAGACTTTATCCTGTTCAAGCAGATTACACAAAGGTTTAGTGATTTTAGAAAAATTATGAATGAACCTCCTGTAAAAACCTGCATGTCCGAGAAAACTTCGAATTCCTTTAACCGAATTTGGTAGGGGTAATCTCTCGATCATGTCCACCTTGGCTTTGTCTACTTCAATTCCCTTGGATGAAATCTTGTGGCCGAGCACTATTCCTTCATCTACCATAAAGTGGCATTTCTCCCAATTGAGGACTAAATCCGTTTCTTCGCATCTTGCCAACACCCTCTCTAAATTGCCGAGACAGCCGTCGAAGTCATTACCAAAAACCAAAAAATCATCCATGAAGATCTCAAGGAAGTCTTCGACCATGTCTGAAAAGAGTGCCATCATGCATCTTTGGAAGGTTGTCGGGGCGTTACACAATCCGAACGGCATCCTTTGGAAGGCATAAGTACCATATGGGCATGTGAAGGTTGTCTTTTCTTGATCTTCTGGTGCTATGGCAATCTGATTGTAACCTGAATAACCATCAAGAAAACAATAAAAGGGTTTACGCAAGACGGTCAAGCATTTGATCAATAAAGGGTAATGGGAATTGATCTTTCCTAGTGGCTTTGTTTAGCTTTCGATAGTCCATACAAACCCTCCAACCGTCACTGATCTGGTTGGGATAAGTTCATTATTTTCATTGCTTACCTTTGTTATACCTCCTTTTTTCGGTACACATTGTACCGGACTTACCCACGTACTATCGGAGATAGGGTATATAATGCCGGTGTCAAGCCACTTGATGATTTCTTTCATTACAACCCCTTTCATGACATGATTCAGTCTCCTCTGGGCCTCAATTGAAGGTTTGTGATCATCTTCCAACAAGATCTTGTGCATGCACACCGCCGGGCTAATTCCCTTCAGGTCGGCAATTGTCCACCCTATTGCCTTTTTGTGTAGCTTCAGCATCTTGATTAGCTTCTTTTCCTGCTCAGGCTGTAACTTAGAAGAAATAATTACAGGCAAAGTATTATCGGTCCCTAAGTATACATATTTTAGTTGCTCTGCAATTGTTTCAACTCAAGAATTGGTGGTTGTTCAATAGAGGGTTTTTCGAGCTTACCTTTCTTACCTGAGTAGTCCAGTGGTTCAAAGTATGTACCTGGTCGATTGACTAGCCAATTTGCCTCTTTTGGTTGTTCATCATCGACCGGTTCTTCATACTCCTCATGTTCCTCTTGATCCGCAATGTAGTTGTCGAGGCAACTAAATTCCTCATCGAAGTTAAACTCTACCGTGGCCTGAAGTAGTTGGCATTCTTCTGGATCATCGGCATGCCTTAGTGTTTGGAACACGTTTAGTTTAACTTGCTGGTCATTCACCCTCATTGTGAGTTCTCCCTTTTCAACATCAATCAAGGTTCTCCCTGTCGCTAGGAATGGTCTCCCGAGAATGATAGGTGCATGCTCATCCGCTTCACAATCCAAAACAATAAATAAAGTCGGGAAAAATAAATTTATCAACTTTTACCAAGTATGTCCTCGATTTTTCCCTCGGATGCACATAGGATCTGTCGGCTAGTCTGCAAGATAACTATTGTAGGTCTTGCCTTCCCGATTCCTAGTTTCGGAAAACCGATTTAGGCATCAAGTTTATGCTAGCCCCTAGGTCGCATAGTGCTTTCCCGACATAGTGATTTCCAATAGAACAGGGGTATTGTGAAACTTCCGGGATCCTTCAACTTGGGCGGCATACGATTGTGCAACATTGCCATGCATCCCTCTGTTGCGGCAACTGTTTCAAACTCTCCTAGTCTTGTTCTCTTGGACACAATGTCTTTAAGAAACTTGGCATAGTTTGGCATTTGTTCAATTGCTTCCACCAATGGCAAGTTGATGTGGACTTGCTTTAGGATATCAAGAAACTTCTTGAATTGGTATTCTTGCTTTTGTCGCTTCAACCTTTGTGGGAATGGTGGTGGAAGTCGATATCTTCGATCCTTTCATTGGTTTGAAACCCGATTGACGGCAATCGCTGGGGCATCTGGAGTTGCCGAGGCATTATCAACTGGGGTTGCCGAGGCATGCTTATCGCAAGTTGCCGAGGCATCTTTATCGTCGATTTTCGAGGCATGCTTATTGCGGTTCTTTGCGGCAATTCCCGGTTCAGCATCCGAGGCTTTGCCGCTAGGTTCGTCTTGATCTTTTTGTGGAGTTTTGTTTGACGAGCGGGTTTGAACCTCTCTAAGTTGTTGGCCACTTCTAGTGGTGATTGCCTTACATTGCTCATGGCCAATTCCTCTTGCGACTTCAGTATCGCTAGGTAAACCTTCTTGTGGTCTAGTATTGATTTTGAGCAAACCGTCCGACTTGATTTTCCAATGATTTGATTGCCGCCTCTTGGTTTTGCAATCTCATCTCGGTCTTGTTAATAAAAGCATCAGTTCTTTTTATGAAATTACTATTCTCAGCCATATAAGATTCAGTTTTCATCATAAAAGCATTTAGAGAATTTTCCAAAGAACTAGATGTCGTCGGTTGTTGCCGCGGCATTCATTGCGCGTGGCATATTCTGCTAGAATCCCGATGCTTGTGCATTCTGATTGTTCTGGTTTAGAGCATTGTTGGGATTACTCCATGAAAAATTTGGGTGTTTCTTCCAAGCTAGACTGTATGTATTGGACATCACGTTGTTGCTCGATTGTAATTCCCCACATAGAAGTTTGGATTAGGATTCTCGCATACATTCGAAGAATTATGGTTATCACCACATAACTCACAAAAAGAATCCATTACCTTGACTTCATGTGTGTTGTTTGGTTTTTGCATGTTCTGGACCATCTTGGTTAAAGTGGCCAATTGTGCCGAAATTGAATCTGATGATCCTAGTTCATGTATTGTGGCTTGGCGTCTAACTCCTCCTCTCCTAGTGGATGGGAATTGATAATCATTCTTGGCCAGCCTGTTTAAGATTTGCATTGCTTCCTCCGGCGACTTATCTAAGAGTATGCCGTTTGCCGAGGCATCTAGCATCATCCTTGTTGGTGTATTCACGGCGTTGTAAAACATTGTTACTTGAGTCCACACCGGGAATCCGTGTAGAGGGCATTTGTGTAGAAGTTCTCTATATCGCTCCCAAGCCTCGTACATGGATTCATCATCTGCCTGCCGAAAAGAAGTAATGTCGTTACGAAGCTTATCAGTCAAATTTGTAGGATTAAATCTAGCAAGGAAATCACGACAAAGATTAGTCCAAGATGCTATGGATCCGGCAGGAATGCTATTCAACCATGCTTTCGCCCTATCCCTCAGTGAATAGGGGAATAATCTTAATCGTAGGATATCGGGGGTGACTCCGTGTATCTTGAACGAGTTGCAAATCTCGAGGAAAGATTTCAGATGTTGTCGTGCATCTTGATTCTTTGAGCCGCCAAATTGACCTATTGTGTTGATCATATTAAACATTACCGATTTCAACTCAAAGTGGTTGGCTTCAATTTCAGGTGCGACAACTCCTGGGTTAAGTCCATCAAGATCTTCTTCAAGATAGTCTCGAATAGTTACATTTCGGCAAGAATCACTCCTCCTCCCGCTCGAACATCTTGATTCATATTATTGTCTTGATTTGCCATTGCTTCTCTTATCCTTCGTCTAAGTCTTTGTAAGGTTCGTTCGATTTCTAGATCAAAGGGATATTCTGGTGAAGTAGGTCTCGCCCTGGTCATATACCAATGCAAAACCAAAGTTTGTTAGCCCTTTGAATTTTAAACAAGAAAAATAAAAAGAAAGTGCAAGAAAGTAAAAACAAAGTCGCTATTTCCATTCCCCGGCAACGGCGCCAAAAACTTGTTGCGCGTAATAAGTGCTACGCAAATGTGCAAGTATACACGTCGCAAGTTATAGTATAAAAGATATCTTCTCCATAAGGATTGGTGCTACTTCAAGAATCTAGTCTCTTGCACTGTAAAAAGTAAAAACACAAGTAAAGGATTATAGGAGTTTAACTAATGACTAATCTAGAAAGCAGTAAAGTAAAAGAAAAGATGAATTCAAATGAGAGAGAGATAGGCCAGGTTATCGTGAGTTGAGGTGTGATAGCCGATTGGATCGTCTTGGTAAAAGAGTGCAAGGGCAACTCAGTTGCCGTGGCAACTTGCATAATGGGGTTGCCTTGGCAACTAATCGATGGTTGCCTGGGCAACTAGCTGGGCAACTACTTGGGCGTCTGGGCAGCAACTTCAAGGTTCGGTGGAGCGTTCTTCAATGGTTTCTTCTTATCCCTAATTCGAAACTCTAGCTACTTGTGCATGCCTTGATAATACATCCCTGCGTGAATCAAGGCTGAACAACAACCAATCTTGCGCTCCTCTTAGCCGTTGAAATCCTTAACTTATTCCTAAGCCGGATTAATCTTCACCATCAATAGATTGAATAAAGATCATATTCATTCGTTTCTTGAATCTAACTCTCCCGATATTAGATAAATAGATGAAGTTACGAGATCCTCTCCCAATTCACTCGCAAATAAAATAAGAACCAAGAATGAATAAACCTTGAAATAGAAAAGTGCAAACTCTTATTACCTAAACAAAATCCAATAGTTTCTCACAACAACAAAACACGATAACCCCAGCCAAGTAGATTTAGTTCATGGCTAGGTTCCAAAGAAACACAAGATAAACAATCCCTAGCATGAACCCAATCGAACAAGGAAGAAAAGATGAAGCTTGTCGAAAATCCCTTGCCCTAGATGCTTGCCGAAAATTCCCCTTGCTTCCTCTCTTGGACTTGTCGAAATTTGCCCTAATGCTCTCTCTCAAGTTGTCGAAATCTCCTATCTATTTATAGGGCTAGGCCAAAGTCCTTCTTTGAGGAGGAGTTTGAGTTGGAATTAAATTATCTTTAAAGAATATAATTCTTTATTATAATTTTATTCCTATTAGAACTTCTCTTATCTTCTTGGAATTTAATTCTTCTTTAATCTCTGCATGGCAATCAAATTCCTTTGGGCTTGGGCCATGCTCCATGTCATCTTGGGCTTGTAAAGTCATTAATTTCGACATCCCTATTGCATTTTCTCTTTGTCGACAATTGCCATGGCAACTGGCTCGGCGTCTCCTTCATGCATTGCCCTGGCAACTAGCTCGGCATCTTCTTCATGCATTGCCCTGGCAACTAGCTCGGCATTGCTTTGGCAAGTGATCCTGCACATACACACACAAAGCACACCAAAGCAGCATCTTTTCCACAAAAACTACCAAGTTATGTAATCAAGCTCAACGATGGAAGGAAACATGGATTAATGCATGAATGGCTAACTATGCAACTAATATGAGCCTAAGTCTAACAATAATATGAGTAAAAAGGGTAAGAAAAATAGTACTTTTGAACACTTATCAATGACCACCAGTATTCAACCAGAATGTGATGCCACAAAGAGCACAAAACAATTTCTATCAAGGGTAAAGATCTAATGAGGGGAGCACTTTAACAGAGTACATGGAGCAGAATGATGCAACTGTCCAAAATTTAGCAGCATCTATGCAAAACTTGGAAGTCCAGCTAGGACAGATTGTCAATGCACTCAGTAAAAGACCGTAGGGAACTTTGCCAAGTGATACAAAAGATGCTTGGTAGAAAGGGAATGAACAATGCAAAGCAGTCACTCTTTGGAGTGGAAAATAATGTGAGAATGAGACACTTGCCAAACAACCAATTATATGTCAGGACAAGAAGATGGTGCCATCAGATGAGCCTAAAGAAGCAGAGGAAAAAGAGGCAAGCACCAAAAATGCCAGAACTCAATTTGTTGCCAACACCACTTTGGAAAAACCAAAAGAAACAACATTTTCCTATCCACCACCACCTTTTCCACAAAGGCTCCAAAACATAAAGAAGATCAACAGTATAAGCGCTTCTTGGAAGTCCTTAAAAAACTGCAGATTAACATACCATTAGTGGAAGCTCTCGAACAAATGCCAACTACATCAAATTCATGAAGGGCATCTTGTCCAAAAAGAGGAAGCTGGGTGATTTTGAGATTGCCGCTCTTATTGAAGGATACAGTGCAATGATAACCAACATATTGCCACCAAAACTGAAAGATCTGATAAGTTTCAATATTCCCTGTACGATTGGCAATAAATTCATGGGTAAAGCACTGTGTGACTTGGGAGCCAACATTAAACTGATGCCAATGTTATTTTTTAGGAAGCTTGGAATTGAAGCAAGGCCTACCACAATAACATTCTAGCTGGCAGATCGATCTTATGCACATCCCAAGGGTAAGATTAAGGATACATTGGAAAGGTAGATAAATTTATATTCCCAACTAATTTCATTATTTTAGGATATGAGGCTGATGTTAATGTCTCAATCATATTGGGAATGTCACATCCCGAAAATCGGTCTAGTCGAAATTAGGTTTTGGTGATTGGAAATTTTGTACCGGTTATGCTCGAATAATGTAATTGCTCAATCTTTGTACCTCATTTTGAGGAAATAAAAGTTATTTGGGCTTAATCCAAGTTGTTGGACCGTTTTGTAAGGAATGAAAGTCTTTTAGTGACTAAATTATGAAAATTCAAAGTTTGGAGACATAAGTGTAGACCTTGGAAAGTTGAGGGACTACCCTCGTAATTATACCAATTAGTGGTGTGAATCATCTCCTTGCTTGCCTTTAACCCACGTGAAATTAGTCATCCCATTAAACAAAGATGACAACATGAGTTTAGGGAAAAAAAGTAAGGATTAAACGATTATTAAAAGGGTTTCCTCCCAAGCTAGGAAACCATTTGATTGGTTGCTTGGGAGGCAACCATTATGAAGTGATAATTGTGTGTAATGGATGGAGAAAAAGCTCTCATCCTTGCCTTTGCCTCTACAGAAACCAATCTCACCCTTGTTTGAAGGAAACAAGCAAGCACCTCCATTGTCATCTTCCTCCTCAAGCTCAAGCAAGCACCTCAATCCAATCTTTGATCTTTGTTTGATTTCAATATACCAATTGAGAGCTTGTAGCTTGGTATGTAAAACCCCTATGTCAATTTGATGATTCCATCAATCCTTAGAGTTTAATTTCAAGATTTTAAGTCTTGAATGTTCAAGCTAAACCCATGTGTTAAATGGTTAATTTCCCTTATTTTGATGTTGTCTACAAGCATTGGTAAGCTTGAAAAATAGTCATGAATCATTAGTTTTGACTCTAATGTAATTCTCTAATTTTTGAACTATCTCAAGTGGTGGAAGACAAGACATCTTCACCATCTTCATTACCAAGCACTTCCAGCGGTAAGGGGATCGTTATTCGAGAACCTTGAAGCCTCTGAGCATTAGGTGAGTGTAGTTGTGTCATGGGATCGGCTAGGTGCCATCCCGGTTTCATTTGTTTGTGCTTAAAGTTGCTTCTTGTTTAAGGGCTCAAGTAGAGCAAACATGTGTGGATTCAAGTCGTAAGTGTGGTAAGACCAACATCTTCAATACCAAGCACTTCCAACGATAAGGGGATCGTTATTCGAGAACCTTGATACATTTTAAGCTTTTATGTGGCATTTAAAATATGTTATGTGTGGAATCTGTTATGAATATGCTATATTATGCTATTTGAAGCAAAAGCTTAATATGTGATGTGAAATGGCCTAAGGCCACAAAATGTAAGTTTTATGATAAAATATGTAACCTTGGAAACTTGTAGACTTGGATACAATTGGCATGCCATAGGGTTATTTGAGCTCACTATGTAAGGGATCAGACTACGGTCTTAGGCTACGGCCTATATGTGGGGAGAAAAGGGTAGATTGTGTAAGGGACTCTAGAGCAACGGCTCTAGGCTAAGGCCTATTTTTGATGTGCGTGGAGTACAGGGGAATCCATGTATCCATTGGTTACTATGTCCAAGGAGATGATATGTATTTGTGGTTTACATTTGATATATGGAAACATAACACTTGGCTTTGAGTATGATGTATACATGATTAATGATGTATATATGTCATTCAAGCATGTTTACATGCCATTCATGCCATTAACGGGCTTATTTTATATTTTTTATAACTACCTCACTAGGCTATGTAAGCCTAACATTTGTGTGTCTCATGTATTTCAGGATCTTGAAGGAATCCGAGCTTTGATCGTGTGGTTGAAGTTGCAAGTCACTCCCGTCAATCTCATGTATGCTTGTATTTTGCTTTGAACTCTTAGTAAGGTGACATAAGGCTTAGACATGTTATGTTTGTCTATTATGATATGTGTGTAATGGCCTAATAGTGTGTAGGTGTTAGTTGTGAAATTTGGTACGGTTGTAGAATGGTAAAACTAGTCAAATGGGCTTAAAGGCACTAAAAGGTAAAAACTTAGTAGATGGACTCAAATGCCCTAAAATTTGACATGCTAGTAGATTAAAGTGATTGAATATTGCTGGTAAAATTTCATTGCATTTGGACATTGTTTAACAGGTTAAATTGAATAAAAACTAGCTAAAATTTGTCATTCCAGTGCAGGTGTATCGATTCAGGTCAAGATGTATCGATACAGCCTTGCATATTTGGGCTTGGTAAAACAGGGTGTATCGATACACTAAGGGGGTGTATCAATACAGGTTTTGGCAGCAAGGTATGGGAAATAAATTGTATCGATACGGCCTTAGGGTGTATCGAAAAGGGTCAATACCAGTCAACTAATATCGATACGGGCTTAGCTGTATCGATACAGGGTCTACTAAGTGAGGTCAACCTGTATAAATACAGCCCTAGTGGTATCGATATAGGGCATTAGTTACTCAATACTAAAATTGAATCTTTGCATATCTGTATATACGATGCCAAGGTGTATCGATACGGAGGTAGTTAATTCCGTTAGAATGCATTGAATGTAGTTTTAAATAGTTTACAAAATGGTCACTAAATCTTGTATGGTCTAATTGGATAGGTAAATGACCTCCGTTAGTGATAAAATTTCACAAGCTAATAATTGATAAGTTCAATTGAAGTTTAGTAAAGAGAAATTCTCATAAAGACCCTTAACTTAAAAATTTTACATTTTGGTCCCTAAGTTTACACAAGTTTAAAATTGACCCCAATTGGAGTAAGTTGATAATAAGTTAGTTTGTTAATCCTCAAAAGAGATTAATAAAATATTCTGATTAAGTTTCCGATCTCTGAATACGTTTCTGATAACACTTTTTGACCTTGTTCCCTACCAGACCGGGAAAGGGGTATTACATTTGTGGTATTAGAGCTAGAGTTTAGTCGATTCTAGGTCTAAACTGAGGCTTATCATGAGTTTGCATGTGTATATGCCACCTAGGAGTTTATTTGTGTATGTTATCCGTGACTTGCAACTGACACAATCTAACATTTTCTATTTAATTAGATTTAAGAATTCTACGCCCATCGATAAACATATCGTAATAGAACCACATCCCTGCTCCTCCTCGATACAGGGGGACCATCTTGGAGCTAAAACTCGACCCGAATAGGTGGGGCAAAATAACCCACCAATCCTCCTCCGATGCCTCTCGCTCAGCAGGAGTATTTGACGTCTATGGCTGAGATGATCAAGCAGGTGGTCGTGTCTCTCAGGCAAGAGCAGTCACCTCAGCCTGTTGAAGCGTCCTCATCTATTTTGAGAGCTCTTATCGACAAGCTCAGACAATACCTGATTTACACCTTCACCGGCCAGGAACAAGACAATCTCGAAGTAGCAGAGTATTGGCTGGAAAACATTCTTAAAGTCCTGAATAAGCAAATGAAGTGTCCTGATGAACACAAGCTGGAGTGTGCTCTAGCATTGATTTTTGAAGAGGCTTAGAGCTGGTGGGACACCGTGACACTTATAGTACCTGAGCACAGACTTACGTGGGACTTCTTCCTTCAAGAGTTCTGCAAGAAGTACATCAATGAGCATTATATCGCTGAAAGACGTAAAAAGTTCCTTCATTTGAGACAAGAAGGAAGACCTGTGGAGCAATACATACATGATTTTTGCAAGTATTCGAGGTATGGTGCAGAGATCATACGCACGGAGAAGGAAAAAAGTAAATGTTCATTAATGGACTTTGGGACGAATTGCGTACTCTCTTCACTACCTTGGAGTTAGAGGACTTTCAAACTTTGGTCAACCGGGCAATTGCTACTGAAGCCTCCTAGAAGGCTTATGAGAGAAGGAAAATGAACCAAGCCAGATCCGATAAGAGATTCTGAGATAATTCTAAGCCTCCCATGCCTTAGAAGAAGGGTGGACAGTGGGACCAAAAGTCTGCCACTCTTTAGCAACCACCAAAGATAAGATACATGCCACAATTCCAATCTCAAGGAACATTTGTAGCTCGTACATCTTCAGTTGATAGTACAAGTGGTTCTAGAAGAGGTTCATAGATTCCTTTATGCAACTTTTTTCAGAAGAGGCATCCTAGGCAGTGTCGCAGAAAGGCCGGATCTTGCTATCTTTTTGGTGAAACTAGACACTTTATCAGGCAATGTCCGCATAACTCAAATGATCCTACCTATATGGCTTCTCAGAATAATTCTCCCAAGGGAAGAAGAGTGAAACAAGTGCATTCTAGATCAGTAGGGAGACCTCGCAACATGAGCTCTCCTTCAGTGAGGCATGACCTTTAGACCTTAGCCCAAATGTACCACGTTTGAGGTCAAGAGCAAGAAGACGATCTTGATGTAATAGCAGGTATGCTGGAATTATATTCTGACCTTGTCTATGATTTGGTAGATCCAGGCTCTACGCATTCCTTTATTAATGAACCATTGATTGAGAAGTATGCTTTAAATCCTGAACCAATCACTTCTGAGATAGTTGTCTCTAACCCACTAGGAGATAGTGTGGTTATATGGTTGATCTGTAAAGCTTGTCCTTTGAGGATCCAAGGGATCCCATGTCTGACCAATTTGATGTTCTTGCCTTTTCATGATTCTGATCTTATCATATGCCTCGATTTGTTAGTTGAACATCTCGAAGAAGAAGCTATACTTTTGTGGGCTCGACAAGGAAAACATAACTTTGATGAAAACCAAACCCGATCCTAATAAAGCTATCATGTGTGCTATGGAGTCTAAAGAAGATCCAAAGCTTGAGAATGTGCCGGTAGTGAAGGAATTACCTGATGTGTTTCCTAATGAACTTTTAGGACTCCCTCCAACCTGAGAAGCAAAATTTAGAATCGAAGTGCAACCAGGGACTACACCAGTCTCCATTACTCCGTATAGGATGGCTTCGTTTGAATTAAAGGAGTTGAAGGTCCAAATCCAAGATCTTTTGGACAAAGGATTTATCCAACCGAGTTCCTCACCTGGAGAGCACCAGTTTTGTTTGTTAAGAAGAAAGATGGGTCAATGAGTCTGTGCATTGACTATCGTCAGTTGAATAAAGTAACAATCAAGAATAAGTATCAGTTACCAAAGATCGATGATCTCTTCAATCAGTTGAAGGGTGCTTCCGTCTTCTCTAAGATAGACCTGGGATCTGGGTACTATCAAATGTTAGTGAAAGAGTCTGACGTCCCAAAGACTGCCTTCCAAACTAGATACATCCATTATGAGTTTCTGGTAATGCCTTTTGGGTTTACAAATGCACCTGCAGCCTTCATAGACCTGATGAATCGGGTGTTCTAGCTCTATCTAGATACATTCGTGGTTGTGTTTATAGATGACATTTTGATCTATTCCAAGGACACTGCCATTCATGAAGAACATCTTTGGATTGTACTTCAGACTCTTCGGGAGAAATAGTTGTACGCTAAGTTCAGTAAATGTGAGTTTTGTCTCTCTAAAGTATCATTTTTGGGACATGTGATCTCCTCTACGAGAACTCAAGTTGATCTAAAGAAGATTCAAGCAGTTCTTGATTGGATCCCTCGAAAGAATGTTGGAGAAGTTCATAGTTTTCTGGGTCTTGCAGGCTACTACCGTAGATTCGTTAAAGGGTTCTCGATAATTGTTGCACTCTTGACGAAGCTTCTTTTGTGTGGACAGAAAAACAACAAAAGAATTTTGATCAACTTAAACAGGTTCTAACACATGCACCTATTTTGGTGCAACCTGAGTCAGGCAAGGACTTTACAGTGTATAATGATGCATCACACTTGGGAATAGGTTGTGTATTGATGCAAGAGGGAAAAGTCATAGCCTATGCCTCATGTCAGCTTAAGCCACACGAGCTAAACTATCCGACACATGATATAGAGCTAGTTGTTGTTGTGTTTCCCTTAAAAATTTGGAGGCATTATCTTTACGGTGATAAGTGTTACTTGTACACCGATCACAAAAGCCTGAAATATCTCTTGACTCAGAAAGAGTTGAATCTTCACCAACATCAGTGGATGGAACTTTTGAAGGACTATGAATTGGTCATTGATTACCATCCCTGTAAAGTCAATGTCGTAGCTGATGCCCTTAGGCATTATCTATACATGATTAATGATGTATATATGTCATTAAAGCATGTTTACATGTCATTCATGCCATTAACGAGCTTATTTTACATTTTTTATAACTACCTCACTAGGTTATGCAAGCCTAACATTTGTGCATCTCATGCATTTCAGGATCTTGAAGGAATCCGAGCTTTGATCGTGTGATTGAAGTTGCAAGTCACTCCCGTCTATCTCATATGTGCTTGTATTTTGCTTTGAACTCCTAGTAAGGTGGCATAAGGCTTAGACATGTTATGTTTGTCTATTATGATATGTGTGTAATGGCCTAATAGTGTGTAGGTATTAGTTGTGAACGTCGGTATGGTTGTAGAATGGGAAAACTAGTCAAATAGGCTTAAAGGCACTAAAAGGTAAAAACTTAGTAGATGGACTCAAATGGCCCTAAAATTTTACATGCTAGTAGATTAAAGTGATTGAATATTGATGGTAAAATTTCATTGCATTTGGACATTGTTAAACATGTTAAATTGAATAAAAACCAGCAAAAATTTGTTATTCCAGTGCAGGTGTATCGATACAGGTCAAGCTGTATCGATACGACCTTGCATATTTGGGCTTGGTAAAACATGGCGTATCGATACACTAAGGGGGTGTATCGATACGAGTTTTGGATGTAACACCCTCTTCTCAGCCTGGTAGAGAACCGGGTCATAGTATGCTACTGGAGGATTAAACGGTGATCGGTATAATAATTTTGAACGCCAATCGACGCTACCATGCTTTTTAAACAGTATTAAACAATATCATTGTTCTAAATAGTCTTTTACAAGTCTACGATTATCAGATTGGGACTAATTTCAATCTTTTACAAGTTCTAGGGACTAAAATGTAATTTTGGTGTCCTTAGGGTCCTTACTTGAAATTAATATTACTATAGTGAAATTCGATCTATAATTAGTGTGCATGCAAACTTTCATTCCAATTAGAGACCATTTGTCCTATCAATTTAGGCTTACAAGATTTGGTGGTTATATTATAAAAACTTAAAAACTGTTCTTTAGCACTTATAACTAATTTACGTGTCACAATATCGATACCCTAGAGACCGTATCAATACGCCATGCCTAATTCAAGGATTCCAGATTCAAATGAAATAAGCCCGTATCAATACAGTTGGGACTGTATCGATACAGGTTGACCACGTTGACCTTGTATCGATACACTACATAATCGTACCTATACCTTTAACTTTTTCAGATTCTAGTGACCAAAATCTGTACCGATATGCCCTAGGTAGTATCGATACACCCTTTTTTGACTCATATTGACCAGACCAATTAGGCAAGGCCGTATCGATACACTATCACCTGTATCGATACGTCACTCCTTGTAATGACAGATTTTAGCTGGTTTTTATCTGATTTACCCTATAGAACGATGTCCAAATACAATGAAACTTTACCATCAAGATTTAAACATATTAAAATACCAGCTTGTTAAATTTTATGGCCATATGAGTTCGTTTGCTATGTTTTCACCTTTTAGTACCAAATACGACATTTTAGTCCCTTTTAGCAAATCTTAAAAGCCATTTAAAGGCCATATAGCCTTATACAAAACATAGACCATATTTATACAATAAAAGGGCCATAAGTGACTAGTTTAACTACTTTTCCACCATTATAGGAGTTTAAAAGGATGATGTACATTACTCTAGCTTGCTCGTGACTTGTCAATCTTCAACCTCTCCAATCTCGATCCAACTACTCGATCAACCTGACATGCATGAGATGAAATACATTAGGCATACTTTGCCTAATGAGGTAGTCAAAAACAATGTTAATATCGATGTTATGCATTTCCATCCTTGTAATATCAATGACAATACAATAGATCAATAATAACAATGCAATGGCTATGTTAATTAACAATAGTATCATATTTCAGCAATAACCCTTGGATCGATTCGGGATAGTAGATACGCGAATTCCTACGCCTTGCCAAATCAAAGAATGGTAGTCCCTTCGCCTCTCCAATATGACCAATATCACAAATATCCCTTCACCTCGCCAAATCAATATAGGTCGTAGCCCGAGGACCATAGTCCACTCGTACACTAAGCTCATGAATTCTATGGCATGCCAATTGTATCCAATGTCCTTCAAATCCAAGGTCCGGTAACAATATCAATGATCGGTTTTCAATAGCAATAACAATGTTCAATGTTTTCAATAACTTTATCAATAAGCAATGATTCGATATCCATGTCCAATGATAATATCAATGACAATAGCAATAACAATGCCCTATGATCAATACTCTATACTTCCATGATTCAATGGCGATGACAATGACGATATCTAAGTCTGATATTCAATAACGATGTCGATAATGGTGACAATGCTCAATCCTCAATACGATAACTTACCAAATACTTACCGCAACATCCACTAAGTGATTCGATGCAATATCCCTTAGCAAATAGGGTTAGCTCGTCGGTAATGGTGACAATGCTCAATCCTCATTGTGATATCTAAGTTTGAATCTTTTCTCGGACTTACTAGATCCACCCATTCTCTGAGCCCTTTGTGCAGCTTCAGTGGCCTTAACTCGATTCACGAGGTCCTAGAAGTCAGTGATGCCCACGGCAGTAAACATAGGGCGTAGCTCATCGCTAAGCCTGGCAATGAACATCCTACATTTGTCTTCCTCTTTCTTGATGTATTCCACACCATACCGGCAGTAGTTGCAGAAATCATAGATGTACTACTCGATAGGTCTACCACCTTGCTTCAAACTTCAAATGAAGGAAGATACTACGTCTTTCTGCAAGGTAGTAATCACTAATATACTTTTTTCAGAATTCTTGAAGAAAGAACTCCCATGTAACAGTCTCTTCCAGAACAGTGAGAATAATGGTCTCCCACTATTGGAGTGTTTCGTCAGCTAGCAATGCTAGGGCGTACTCCAGCTTATGCTCATCAGAACACTGCAACTATTTATTCAGGATTCTTAATGTATTGTCCAGCCAATATTCCACAGTATCAGGGTTATCATCATCATGGCCAGTCAAAGTATAGGCCCGGAACGATGCCATTTTATCAATTGGGGCCCGAGCATACTGGATAGCAGGCGGAGTAAGTTGCACTATTGTCTCAGCCCTCATCGATGTCATGAATTGCTTAAACATGTCAGCCATTTCCGGTAACACTCAGCCTGAGCATTAGGCAACTTCTGCTCGACGTTCTGAGGTGGGGGATTAGGTGGATTCGGTGGGTCTCCCCCTTACTTCCTCACCATGGGTCGAGGAGCCGGTAGCAGGCTCATTGATGTGAGCTTGGTTAGTCTCAGACATATCTATAACATAAAAAGATCGGATTAGTTGATAAGTCACAATATACAACTCCTAGGTGGAAAGTAACACAATAACAATGCAATAAGCTTTAGTTTAGTCCTAGAATCGACTAAACTCTAGCTCTGATACCACCAATGTAACACCCATTTCCCTGCCTAGTTGAGAACTGGGTCGGAGTATGCTACCAGAGGATTAAACGGTGATCGGTACAATAATTTCGAACGCCAATCGATGCTACTATGCTTTTTAAATAGTACTAAACAATATCATAGTTCCAAATAGTCTTTTACAAGTCTACAATTACCCGATTAGGACCAATTTCAATCTTTTACAAGTTTTAGGGACTAAAATGTAATTTTGGTGTCATCAGGGTCCTTACCTAAAATTAATATTACTATAGTGAAATTAGATCTATAATTAGTGTGCATGCAAATTTTCATTCCAATCAGAGAACATTTGTCCTATCAATTTAGGCTTACAAGATTTGGTGGTTATATTATAAAAACTTAAAAACTATTCTTTAGCACTTATAACTAATTTACCTGTCACAGTATCGATACCTTGTAGACCGTATCGATACGCCATGCCTAATTCAAGGATTCCAGATTCAAATGAAATAAGCTCGTATCAATACAGTTGGGACCATATTAATACAGTTGGGACCCTATCGATACACTACATGACCGTACGATACCTTTAATTTTTCCAGATTCTAGTGACCAGAATCTGTACCGATACGCCCTAGATAGTATTGATACGCCCTTTTTTTCATCATATTGACCAGACAAATTATGCAAGGCCGTATCAATACATCATCACTTGTATCGATACACTCTGCCCTGTAATGACGGATTTTAGCTAGTTTTTATCCGATTTACCCTATCGAACGATGTCCAAATATAATGAAACTTTACCAGCAAGATTTAAACATATTAAAATATCGGCTTGTTAAATTTTAGGGTCATATGAGTTCGTTTGTTATGTTTTCACCTTTTAGTACAAAATACGACATTTTAGTCCCTTTTAGCAAATCTTAAAAGCCATTTAAGGGCCATATAGCCTTATATAAAACATAGAACCTATTTATACAATAAAAGGGCCATAAGTGACTAGTTTAACTACTTTTCCACCATTCTAGGAGTTTAGAAGGTCGATACACATTACTCTAGCTTGCTCGTGACTTGTCAATCTTCAACTTCTCCGATCTCGATCCAACTACTCGATCAACCTGACATGCATGAGATGAAATGCATTAGGCATACTTTGCCTAGTGAGGTAGTCAAAAACAATGTCAATATCGATGTTATGCATTTCCATCCTTGCAGTATCAATGATAATAAAATAGATCAATAATAATAATGCAATGGCCATGTTCATTAACAATAGTATCATATTTTAGCAATAACCCTTGGTTCGATTCGGGATAGTGGATACGCGAATTCTTACGCATCGCTAAATCAAAGAATGGTCTAGTCCTCCACCTCGCCAATATGACCAATATCACAAACATCCCTCCGCCTTGCGAAATCAATATAGGCCGTAACCCGAGGACTGTTTACACTGAGCTCATAAATTCTATGGCATGCCAATTGTATCCAATGTCCTTCGAATCTAAGGTCTGGTAACAATATCAATGATAGGTGTTCAATATCAATAACAATGTTCAATGTTTTCAATGACTTTATCAATAAGCAATGATTTGATATCCATGTCCAATGACAATAGCAATAACAATACCCTATGATCAATACTCTATACTTCCATGATTCAATGGCAATAACAATACATGATAGCAATGACGATATCTAAGTCTGATATTCAATAATGATGTCGATAATGGTAACAATGCTCAATCCTCAATATGATAACTTACCAAATACTTACCACAACATCCATTAAGTGATTCGATGCAATATCTCTTAGCAAATAGAGTTAGCAATCATAATTTCAATAACAACAAAATCGAGAAAGGCATCTAGCTCAATCCCGAGACTCTGACTCTACACTTACCTCAATTTCGAAGCTTTCAAGGCTCTCAAATTACAACTCCTTTGCTTCTAGCTTTTGTTGGAGATGACAAGAGATATTTCTCCACTTCTTGAGCTAGGTTACAACAATAGGAATTGATTAGAATCGATAGTATGATATCAAAATCAATATAACAATACCAAATTCAATATCTATGCTTGAAATAACAATTGGTTATTAGATTAATGGACTTTCCATGGATTAGCTTACAAGCTCCATAATTTCAATTAGAAATTAATCTCAATATATCCATGAATTTGAACAATTGTTTGATGGTTTCATCTTACCCAATCGAGGGCTATCTAATAATGTAGAGAAATTCTAGAAAACCTAAGCAACCAAGGGAGATGCTTGCTTGAGCTCAAGGAAGAAGATGGAAATGGTGGTGCTTGCTTGCTTTTTCAATGGGAAAATGATGAAAGAGTAGGAAGATTAGTCTTGATTTACTAGGATTATTTCTTTCCTCATTTTCTTTAACTTGACCGATAGCTTTCCTTTACAGAAAATCACATGGTTTCCTAGCTTGGGAGGAAACCTTTTAATATTAATAAATTCTCTCCCTTCAATCCCTTATCATCCTTTGATAGTAGATGGTCAATACTCATGTGGGTGAGGACAAGGAAGATGGTGACTCACCCTTACATCTCCAGCTCTCTTAATTTAATCACAAAAATCATTTTTGAAAGATGCCCGTACCGATACACCTCATAGTCGTATCGATACGATTCAGCCCAATTAGCTAAGTTAGTTAATAACTATTGAGCCGTACCGATACAAGACCCACCGTATCAATATGCCCAACTTAACTTCAGAATTTAATTCTTCCAAAGAAGTTATAAACTGAGGAGTGGACACATCTAAGGCTCATTATCAATGAAATAAACTTGTGACCAATTTCAAGGCAATATTTAGGCTCTTTCGATACCGGGTTTCTGATCGTCGGAACCCAATTCTGATTAGGCCAGTTTTAGGGATTTTACATTTGGCAGTAAGTTCTGGGAAATAAATTGTATCGATAAGGCCTTAGAGTGTATCGAAACGGGTCAACACCAGTCAACTAGTATTGATACGGGCTTAGTTGTATCGATACAAGTCTACTAAGTGAGGTCAACTTTAGCCAACTTGTATCGATACAGCCTCAGTGGTATCGATACAGGGCATTAGTTACTCAAGACTAAAATTGAATCTGTGCATATCCGTATTGATACAGCGCCAAGGTGTATCAATACGGAGGTAGTTAATTTTGTTAAAAGGCATTGAATGTAGTTTTAAATAGTTTACAATATGGTCATTGAATTTTGTATGGTCTAATTGGATAGGTAAATGAGATCCGTTAGTGATAAAATTTCATAGGCTAATAATTAATAAGTTCAATTGAAGGTTAGTAAAGAGAAATTCTGATAAAGACCCTTAACTTGTAAAATTTACATGTTGGTCCCTAAGTTTACAAAAGTTTAAAATTGACCCCAATTAGAGTAAGTTGATAATAATTTAGTTTGTTAATCCTCAAAAGAGATTAATAAAATATTTTGATTAAATTTCTGATCTCCAAATACGTTTTTGGTAACACGTTTTGACCTGGTTCCCTACCAGGCTAGGAAGGGGTGTTACAGGAAAGACCATTTCTTGCCACGGGTAAAGCTTTAATTTATGTTCAGAACGGTGAGCTTACTATGCGTATGAATGACCAACAGGTTACATTTAACGTATTTCAGGCTCTTAAGTGTGCAGATGAACTTGAGGAATGCCAAGTTGTTGAGTTGATGGAGTCTATTCTTAATGTGGACATAGTGCATATTTGCCAGAGCGTAGATTTTGATGCCATGAAGCAGGATGATAAGGATATGATGAGTGAGGAATCTAAAGAATCAACTATGTTGAACGAGGTCATGAGTTATTTTAGTAGACCTAAGCCACTCGAGTTGGCTGGCAGAGAAATCAAGGTACCCAAACCATCTATTGAGGAGCCACTAGAATTTGAGCATAAAACTTTGCCAAGCCACCTCAAATATGCTTACCTAGGAGACAACTGATCATTGATGCTGATTTGACTGGAAATCAAGAGAAATTTATTGCTAGAAATTAAGTCACCAACAACTATTAACAACTCCCAACGACTAGTAATGATCAAAAACTCATTAAAGGACTTAAAAATGTTATTCAAACAACTAAGGAACAATAAGAAACATATTGCCAACATTCAATGTATAGAGAAAGTGTTTTTGAGCTTTAATTTTCATTTTTCTTGTATAACACGCTTGTAAGATTAATTGTTATATTGCTCAAGTGTTGGGTTTTGGGTGAGAGCTTAGTTTGCAAACACATTTGCCTAGAGATGTTTTTTTTCTCTAAAATTTGTATTTTCTCTTTGGAAGATAGTGTCCCAATGCTTTGGGCGTATCGGTACGAATTCTGGTCACTAGAATCTGGAAAAATTAAAGGTATCGGTACGGTCATGTAGTGTATCGATAGGGTCCCAACTATATTGATACGAGCTTATTTCATTTGAATCTGGAATCCTTGAATTAGGCATGGCATATCGATACGGTCTACAAGGTATCGATACTGTGACAGGTAAATTAGTTATAAGTGCTAAAGAATAGTTTTTAAGTTTTTATAATATAACCACCAAATCTTGTAAGCCTAAATTGATAGGGCAAATGGAAAATCCTTAGTGGGGAAGCTAAGGTAGTGGATGTAGACTTACTTGAAAAGTCAAACCACTATAAATCCTTCTATAAAATTTTAAATTTCCACCGCTTCCACCAATTTCACTCAAAGGCCAATTCAACCCCTCTTGGTGTATTCGGTTGATCAATTCGAGCCCAAAAAATATTGACATCAAATCTTTCCACAAAACTCAATGGTACCTTAATGATATTGGTTGGGTTCATCATAGAGGCGAGGAGGAGGTTGATGAGGAAGTTCCCGTGGCTCCGATGGATGAGGATGCACCGACTCCAGTGGCTTCGATGGATGATGATGCATCGACTCCCGTGGCTCCCATGACCATGGAATCCATGGGTGTGGCTATGGTTACTCGCTTTGACAACATGGATACCTTTCTTCGTAGATCTCATGAGAAGGCTATCAGCTTGCTTCGTAGCTTAAATGGTCGTGTGACATATTTAGAGCATATATGCATGATGTTCGCGGTCATCTTTTCCCACCTTCACCGCCTCATGATGCACCAGATGCTTAGGACTTATTATGCATTCTACTATGACTTTATGCTATTGTCATGGTATTTTGGACTTATTTTGATTAGGCTTTGAACTTTGCATTTAAGATTTGATATTATGCACCTTGTTGGATATTTTTAGGCCCATTTCTATGGTTTTATCTTGGATTTTATATTTAGATTTTATAGTACTTCTTTGGATATTATGGTTTATTGTTTCGTTAATTTTTGGATAATACCATATTGCTCTAATGGTGTTTGTTATTGTGTAGCACTTTATTCTTTTTGATATGACAAAAATGGGGAGAAAAACTAGTGCTAATTGTAAATAATTTGTTTTTTTTTCTCAAAACTTAAATGTCCATGAAACTTAGCTTTCAAAGATTTTTTTAAGACATTTACAAAGGGGGAGTCTAAGTGGGAGATTTGTAAGTTTCACAAAATTTTCAAAAACAAATTTTTACCAAAGGTTTTGTATTATAAAAAGGGGAGATGGATATACTTATTTTGATTTTGATATAATTTAAATTTAATTTTCAAGGACTAATTTGTAAGAATTTGTAAAGTCACATTCTCAAAATAAATTTGTCAAGAACTCGTTTTAAACTTGTCAAAACAATTTATAAAATACTTGACTTTGCTTTTATATCGAATATACATTTTAAAGTCAATACTTAGCTAGAAATTGAGTTTTTAAATGATGGTTTCATAACCTTCTCTAGAAGGTCTCGAAACCATTTGGGCAGAATGGTTTTGAAATCAAAACCTTAGCAAAGGTTTCGAGACCATATCAATGGTTTCGAAACCATACTTAAGGTTTCGAAACCTTAGACAAAGGTTTTAGTCCTAACCAAAAAATGACGGTAACTAAAGTGTAACCCCCTAAACCCGGCCTAAAAGAAAAGACCGAATTTAAGAAGTTACAATTAAAAATTAACCCTCAAGAAAACAAAATTTGAAAATTATACTTTAATTTCAAAATATATATATATATATATATATAATTTAATAAATATCTTATAATAAATAAAACATAAATTTCATAATTAAAATTTGAATATTTAATAAAATATCTGAATAACAACCCACAATAAATGATTACTAAAAATAATCCTGAAACATAAATAGTCTCAATGTCTAAAATTACATTAATGTCCACATAATAATAACTAATAATTTGAAACTTAAAAAATGTAGTTTGTACTAAAAATAAAATAACCATATAAAATGTGAGATCCTCCAAGTACCAGGTCGCCTAATGTCCAAAGATATCTATAAGAGAAAACTATGGGGAGTAAGCTAAAGAGCTTAGTGTGTCTCTAAAGTGCAAGAAAAACCATAATCTTGAAACATAGTATTATTTTCTAAACCATAACACATAAATCACAAGCGCACTGCAATGCACCCAACTACAACCGCCAAGATGAGAGGAAAGTTCCCCAAAACTCCTCACTACAACCGCCATCCGAAGTGAAATTCAACCCGAAAGGGTGAAACCACTAAACTTCTCCGTACAAATCTCAACCTATGCTCTTACATATATGATGTTTAAAACTCAAATTTCATAAACACAATTTCATAAATCCGATATTTCATAAATATACTTCATAAATCATAGTACATAAATTCATAAATCATGGTTTCATAAATCTAATGTTTCATAAATCATACTTCATAAATCATAATTAAAACACATTATGAAAAAGTATGCATGTGATGACAAGCATACAAAGCCATAGTGAAAATTGCAATCAAGCAAGGTGTAAAATACCAACATGAAAAAAATAATAATTTATTTATAGTACCGAAAGAAACACACCTTAAGTATGCAACAATAGCTCTAACGTCGAGAAGAACGCCTCTTACATTCAAGTCTAGCACTGAGCCTAGCTAAATCAGAACCTACGATATAAAACTTTACATCAAATCTATCACTATGCCTAAAGAATTATTCCTAAATACATATTCAACGAGTTTTAATGAAATAAGTACACTTATCTAAATCGTATCATTGATCTCCAAAACAATCGAAGAATGGATGGACTGAACGGTTCAAATAAAACGATTCGGGTCAGACGAGTCAACAAATCAAACATAGGTCAGATTAGATACAGATCATATCGAGTTAAAAGAAGAATAATTTAGGTCCAAGATTCGATATTTGTTTGACTTTGGCTAGAGGAAAACCACATGGTTTGAAGCAAACCATACTGACAATTACGTGAGTATGCATTCCAATTCCTGGAACCAAATTCATAATACGTAAATTTATATTTAGAAAAGAGATTTAAAAATTATAATAAATGAATTAAGAGTAGTCTTGCAAACTAAAAGCAAAATCACTCAACTTACTTATGATTTTTAAAGCATTGCTTCCAATTCAATCGAAGTTGGGATAAGAAAGAGTACTTGAGCGGCGATAGGTTTAGGGGGAAATTCATAAAAATACGATTGGAATTTTTAGGGTGTTCGGTGTCACTTATTTATGTATGAGTATTATATATATATAATTCCCATATTAATAATAAAACAAAATTTAATAGAATAAATACTCCTTTTTACTGTCAAACTGTAGAGTCGGCGTAGTTTAGGGATAAAAACTTAATAGAATAAAATTAATTATTTATGGAGTCAATCCATGAACTCTTTGTGGTTCATATAAAAACCCCCCAAACTTCTTAGAATTTACAAAATAAAATCCCAAATTCAAATTTTCAGTTTTTAACAAAAAGATTAAAAATTTCCAAAAATTAGGCTTTCAGAAATTTAAGAGTTTTAAAATTAGGGTTTTTAATGTTGAATCTAACAATAACCCTTTTCCAACAACTTTCATTAAGTGAAAAATAAGGTTGAATTCAACTACCATAATTATCAACCCCAATTATAATTAGCTTATAATCACCGGTTATCGAATCAAACCCAAACTCACATTAAAATACACAACTTCACAAATGTTCACTTGATGCAAATAAATGTACTTCTGAATCGATGGGTTCCAAACAAAGAATTTCAAATCATAACCACATAAATCCAACTGAACACAAATCAACCCATTGCAAAGAACCAACTACGGGATGATCAGCAACGTTACCAAAGGGAGGGAATTGAAGCTGCTTGAACTTATCAAACCCATCATTATCATAGTGTAAAGAGAACCTTACTTTACCCTTTTCTCGGGCCCAATAAGAAGAAAGGGAGTGTTGTTGGAAAGTGAAGATTGTAAATGAGTTGAAATGAAAGATTGATCGCAAATAAGAGTGTTTCAGGTCTTGCAAACTGACCTGGATCTCACCAGGATCTTCATAATTAGACATCTCTTCAGTTTTGTTCGGTTTGATTTTATTTCCTTTTGAAAAGGGAAAGGTGAGACTTGGGAGAAAGGTAAAGCGTCAGTTTGGCAGAGGACAGAGAAGAGTAGATGGATACTTTAATTTGGTTTTAGAGTAAGACTCAATATCAAAATGTTCTACGGTTGTAAATACCCTATTTGTTAGCGGTTTTTTAGCTACAACCGCTTCAAGTTCCTATTTGCAAGTGGAATCTAAAAACTAAGAATTAATATCAAATTTATTACGGGCTATTTTAGTGCCTAACAACCGTTAAAAAATACTATTATTTAATTATAATATGATATGTAGCATGTTTTTTTATTTAATTTTTAAATTTATTTAAAATGTAAACTTTTAAAAATTCTGAAGTTTTATTTTTTTTAATCAAGCTCTCAAATCACATTTCTCTCACCGTCTGACATCCTTACACGGCGATTCACCATTCAAATGTCGCATACCTCATCATTCAGCATCCCCACCCTCTAGTTGTTGGTTAGAAGCCCAATCAGCTTCTTTGTTCTTCATTGTTGGATGTTCGTCGAAAGAGCAATCGACGATTCGTTCGTCGAGTTTCGACGGCGGAATGATATAATTTTCAGTCGTGGGGGTGGCGAAGTCAAAAGTGACCTATAGTGAGCAATCGACGATTCATTCGTCGAGTTTCGACGACGGAATGATATAATTTTCAGTCGTGGGGGTGGCGAAGGCAAAAGTGACCTGTAGTGGTTAAATCGGTGGTGAAAGGGAAGAAATTTAGGGATTGGGAGGTTTTAGAGAAATTAAAGATTTGGGTGTTTTTATAAGATTAAAGATTTTTTAATTTTTAAAAGATAAATTAAAGAAAATATCAGAAATATGTCACGTGTCGTGCTTTTATTAGATAACAAAAAAATTTAACATCTGTCATGCAAAAACCTGATTTAAGTTGCGGAATAAAACGTTAGGCCCTAAAGTGGCCTGAAAAAAATGTTAGACACTAAACTATAAAAGATGGTATAGGTTGGGCACCTATATACAATACAACATTAAATTTTATCATTTCATTGTAATTTTATGGAGGCTCTTGGAAATGAAATTCATATTTTTGAGTTATATTTTGATATATAAAACGTGTAAGGGTTGCCCCTCCCAACAATATCGTCTCTAAAGTTTGAACTTGTGTCCTCACCTTATGAGTCCAATGTGCCTTACCAATGCACCCAACACTTATTGATAGTTTCTATTCAAATTTAATTATAAATATTTATAATATTATGATACTAATTGGTTCTAATTTAAACGATTTTCTATAACCGTATACAATATATATATATATATATATTTCATATGTGATAAACATACATCAGACAAAGTTGAAGGACTCGACTCAAACTTGAAAATTGATCTACTAATTACTAAAAATTTTGAATTATTCAAAGTTTCATTTTATAACTCAAACTCTATTTAAAATTTTTTGAGTTGAGATCAGATTTATGAAATTACGACTAGATTCAAATTGAGTAAAAAATAATAATTTTTTTTCAAGTCTAAGTTTTGCTTAACCTTAGTTGTAATGTTCATGCATTACTTTAGAGTAATTTTTTATATACTTACTTTAAGTATAAAATTTAAAATCTAAAGTCTTAAACCATAAACCCTAAATTATAAACTCTAAATTCTAAATATAAATAAAACTTAATACTTTTCTTATCTCCTTTTCGCTTAACCAATGGTGACAATCAGTATTCATTATTTTTCTTGCTCTTTCATATTTTGTTTTTCAATTTTAATAAAAATTTTTGCTCTTTGGCACGCGTTTCCTATGCCTTCGTGTCATGCTTTTCGTTGGCTTTTGTGGTTCGTTTCATCTTTCGTTTGGCACGATTTCAGCATACCGTAGCGGTCGTTTGGTGCTCGTATAGAGATCCTTAGAATGCTAGCTTTCTGATTTGATTCTGCCGGTGGTCATAAAAAAGATTGATCCCCACTCGTTTGATGGTTTGTTAGCCGATGTAATCAGAACTGTGTAGCAGAGCAAACTGCCTGATAATTTAGTTCGCTCACCACTTCTTTTTCATCCCTTAAAGCGTCTCGTTTGGCTAGAGATAATAAGATTCGTGAAGATTTCTCGATTTTGATGGCATGCTAATCTCCATAGATCTACTTTGCTTTGCACATTTGTATGAAATTTTTAGTAGACTAATACATTTTTCCTCTTTTTTAATGTATTGTATTTATAATATCTTTTATAATGACTAATAAATTTAAATATCATTATTCAAAAATATATAAATAAAATCTATAAACTCTAAAATTAATAAATTTATGTAAATTAAAGTTTACGGTGCGTATCAAAAATATTCTTCTTATTTTATTATACCACGAGGTAGAGAAACTGAAATTGACCAACTATGACAACAATCAACATATAAAACAAGACACACATTATAATATCATCACTCATATTCTTCTAGCATAACATAGTATCATAGGCATACAATTATTCCAATTAACTCAGATTGATACATTTACGTAAGTATACTTTCATTATCATATCACTCCCTTACCAATAGAACAAAAAATCCTCTATTTTTTGTGGCTTTTTTATTCCGCAACACTGAAATATTAAATTCTAAATTATAATCTTAAATTTTAAATTTTAAATTTTAAATTTTAAATCATAAACTCTACACCCAAAAAATACATCATGCTCTTAATTCTTTGAACTCTAACTTTAAACCTTAACTCTAAACCTAGTATTTTAGGGTGAGGGTATATATAGGGACACCAAATCCCACACAAATCAATCACATTTAAAAAGAACAAACAAAAAGGAAATTGAAAGTAACCATTCTTTACTCTTTCTTTTTCACTCTATCTCTAAGTTTGGTAAAAACTCAAACAAATGTTAGTAAAAGAGAAACCTTACCTTATTGGCTGAAAAATCCAGATGGAAAAATATGATATTTTTCTTACTGAGAATATTACTCTAAGTGACATTTCAATTTATGGATTGGATGAAAACATATTAAAAAGAATAAAGAAAAATAAAAGCAGCGGATCAAATACATATGCTATGGAGAAAGATCAAATATACAGAAAGGAAAGGAAATGGGAAGACTCCATCAAGCAGAACAGTAACAGTCGGCATTATACAATGAACAAAATCACTGGTTCCCACCACACTCGAATATTCATTCCGTCGAAGGTGAAGCCAAGGAAAGACTTAACAGAAAACCGACCATTATCCCTATCAGTCCCACAAAGGATGCGGACACGAAGGAGAAGCCGGAGTTGTTCCTACGCTTTCTTTGCCTTTTCAGAAAATCCTGTTGAGAGAAAACAAGATTGTTTACTTATCGGCCATGGCTGCAAAATGAGTTGTAGGACACCATAACTCAAGACATAAAAACATGGATGCATTGGAAAGTTCTAAGATTTACCATTCAGTTTGATCCGGGTGGGGAATTGGAGACTTACATTATCAATTTATGATAACTAAAAACATGGTACTGTAACTAGCAAACATATCCCGATGCTTCTATAATCACAACACGAAAAGCTTTTGGCTTGACGTTCAAACATTTCACAGATCAAGATAGATAATCTCTTTAGTCACCTAATAATGGCACTTTTATATTACGGACAAACTAAAATATAGCAAAACCATGAAATTCCAAATTAGGAAAGCTGGGTTTCTCTTATCATTTTCCCTGTATTTGTGTATCAGAATGCGTGTCCGTTATCGTGCTTATTATTGGGGCACTCATCAACTTGTGATGGAAACTAAGACCAAAATATCAGAAGAAATAACGTACCAGTTCTTGTTGCAGCTTCACTGTTTGCCGAACTGCGGCATCTTTTCAATCCTTAAGGTGCTGTATGGTCTGATTTCATGAATAATGAAAGGAAATTTAGAAATGAAGACATCAAAAGCGGAATCTGGGTTTGAGTTTTCAAGTTAGCAACAACAGAAAATATCATGAAAGGTAGAAAAAAAATGATTTTCAATATCTAACTGAACATTTTTATGGGGCGGGGGACCAACAGATTAGGAGGGAGCTCTCCACATCAATTCATATTGCAACAACTATTCCAAATTTCAAATTATGCAATTATAAAAAGGCCTCAATCGAACCTTTACTCGAAACCTCAAAGCTAGGATGTGTATACATGTTGTGAAACTATGCATTTGTAACATAAATAGTTCCATGAACAAACAAAATACACCCTATTACCCCCCCCCCTCAAGAAATAAAGATCAGATCACCAACAGGACTCACAGAGTTTGCATCAGGGGTTTGTGACGTGGAGCTCTTCAATTCTCCGTCTTCTGAATTTGCTTGACCCGAAGGAGATTCATAGAAAACTTTAAGCTTGCGCTCCTTTATCTCCTTAAAACTATCCTTATTGAACTGGAAGTAAAGACAGAGATCACATTCCGAAAATAAAATTTGATTTTAGACAATATCATAAAGGTAGTCAAATGAAAACATTAATTTTCATGTAAGCATTCTTACAGTATCTGCCGGTAGATCATCGACGTCGGTATTTGGAGACACTATAGTACTCTGTAGCAGAAATTTGTCCTTGCATTGCATGTCAGGAGGATAATCCCTTTGGGCTTGGAGAGTGACTGTTAGGTCAATGAAACCGGTATCATTCATAAAGTCATCTCAATGAACTTAACAGAGAAATGTCCTGCTCTCGTAGATTGCTTACTTTACGAGAAATGAAATGGTTTGTGGGATCAAAAGCAATACCTCTAATGATACATGAGCCGCAAGGCATTACAACACCGGTGTTCGGTCGCACAAAGTACTTCTTAGGTGAAGTTGTTTTAACCTAACATGATAACAAGTTGGGAACATTAAAATCAAACAATCACATAGAATCCCAGAATGGGAGGAGAATACAGACACATAACAAGATATTCATGCACATAAGGAAAATTGGCAGAAATGGCACCTTAAATGCCACATGGCTATTCGTGTTGTTCGTCAATTGAAGATCACAAAAACTCGGCTTGTCTAGCTCAACTGAAAACATGAATTACATGAACAAAAGTAAATTAAAACCTGTTTAACAAAATATACTATACCGAAGAAAGAAGTGCATAATAACGTCTAAGAAGGATCTTAGCAGTTGTGCATTAGAAATAAAGAGGCTCCCAAATGCAGAAATCAAGGCAGCCAAACGTCGATGAGCATCGACATATTAGAAAGACTAATAAACTTAAAATAGAACATTCAGAATTGCTTTCTTTTCCCTGAATCTTTTAAATAACTATAGGTTAACGTTACATTACCAACTAATTACACAAGTAAGCATCCGAACAATATCTGCAATGGTTGCCAATAACAGATCAAGGGACCCCAATGAAACCAAGAATTTCAAACATGAGAAGCAAAACAATAAAGAAATTAATCAGTCAATCAAAATAGGGTTCGTCTCCATTGCACCTTCCCAACCGAAACCTGAAATTAAACACAACAACAATCCTTTGCTAGTTCATCACATAACCATGGATTGAATCATGAACCAGAACTTCCACTTGCATATCCAATTGGACTATGCAGATGTAACAGGGATGGACCTAGGGGTGTTGGGGCAGAAATTTAAATTCTCATATAGTTTATATATTTTCTATCTATTATCTAAGTTCCCATCTAAAAATTTTGTAATTCCGCCCCTATATTTTTAGTATAACTGCTAACAGTTCACACCCAACGTAAAATCATGCGTCCAGAGCCCCTGGATGTATATACATAGAAACATACATGATGCATGCATGCAAGTTTGAACATAGATAAGGATGGACTTACAAAGGAACTTGAGGTCATTGGGTTGAACAGATATCAACTGATTAGCGTCACCAGCGGTCATGATTGGACCCCCACCACCTCCACAACCACCACTAGATCCTTTAATCTCTTTGAAAAACTTTTCAATCAAAACAACCCACAAACAATCATTAACAAAAGGATAATATAAAATCAACAAACAGAACCCAGAAAAGCCTTAAAAACTAATTCCCCAATAGAGTTTCTACTTTAAGAGAGAGATAATTTGGTTAATATTAATCACCCAAACTAGTACGAATGAGGAACTGACATGTGGCGCGAACTGCAACTGGTTCGGTCTTATGCGAAAGGAGTCACCGATATAGTCGCCACCGAGGTCGGAGTTTGTCCGAATACGAGTCAATGAAAAGGAGGAACTAGAGGTAGTTTGGAGATTCTATGCACCGTCCGTCTGTTTGTTTTGGGAAAAGACAGAGCAGAGAAAGGAAGGAAATAAATGTCGACACATGTCTATTTAACATGGAGTGCAGCCCGGTTCTAATGTAACAGCCTGGGGATGGGACCCATCTGCCTGGCACTAATTAAAAAGAAACCTCTTACCTGCCACTTTAATGTAAAAAAAACGGTCTTTCAAAGAATAAAAAATAAAAACGGGTAAACTACATAAATAATCACCGAACATTTAGGATGTTTTTAATTTTGTCACATTTTAGACCTTTTATTAAGATCATCAAACTTTTATTTTGCTTCCCGTTACTTTCCTTTAGAAAAGGGTGACGTGACCTATTAATTTTCCTTTTCTTCAATAAAGTATTATACTTTGATCTCACTTTCAGCTAATTAAACCATCCTACGTGAACCTTCTCTTTTTTCTTCTCTGAATTCCATGATTTGTTGTCGACTTCTTCATTGTTGCTCGTTGCTGTAAATCCTCAGCAGCTCAACCTCAACGAAACTTTACTCAACTTAGCGTTTTTGAACAAGGACAAGAACCATGGAGTAATTAATTTTGGTGGTCCTCTTGTTGGGTTACGCCGGTACACCCCATGGCGCAATGGAAAAATTAATCGGCGATTGCCACTAGAGATCCATATACGAGGAACGAATCGGGTGAATAAGGGTGTAGAATTACCTGTTTAAAATTTAGAATTCTGAATTTGGAGGAGATAGAAATCCAATCACGATTCCACGATGTCAATTTCTAAGCCGCAACGATAACACTCCAACCTCTACGTAGTTCACCCAATTGAAATGAGCATATAAAACTCTCTAAACTATTTAAAGGGTTTTTCCAAAAGCATTAATAATTGTTATATCTCTTATGCCTTTATATAGCATTTGAAATCCTAATTCAACTCATATTAGGATTTCAATATATATATATATATATATTAATATATATAATCTCAATTTAACTTTAATTAGGATTTTAATATATATAATCTCAATTCAAATTAATTAGGATTTCAATATATATTAAATATATATAATCTCAATTCAGGATTTCAATATATATATATATATTAAATACATATAATCCCAATTTAACTTAATTAGAATTTCAATATATATAATCCCAATTCAACTACTTAAGATTTTAATATATATATATATATATTAATGTATATAATCCCAATTCAACTTTAATTAGGATTTGAATATATATTAATTTAAATCGAATTATATTATTTATATTATTAAAAGAGTCATAATTACAATAATTAATTTCTTTTAATATTTATCCAATAGTTAAATTATATATACATCAAATATATATTAATTTAACTATATTCGTGTACAACAAACTTGTACATATATAATTTGTTTAATATATACTTATTTCAACCGTGGGTGTGACCTTGTAGGTTCATGTAACGTTAGTAGTAAATATTAGAACATTTCTAATATTACAAACAATGAGTAACATCTAGCAATATGTCATTGTCACCTAAGTTACAAGAAATCATGATTCGACATAACTTTTTCGTGATTAACTCTTTTTCATGTATTACATCATTTTATCCTTTATATCTAGATTGGACACAAGTCATGGAATAGTCACACTTGTATAGTCCATCTAATATTTCTTGATATCTTGAGTAGACTATTATAAACGAATAACTACGATATCTCATATCAACTTATTCGAGCATGACCATGCATTTATAGTCTCACTCAATCAAGTGGCCTACGATATTACTCCTATTATGTAGGAGAGACAAATCCTATCCTGATCAACCATATCCCACTATATAGATTGTGATATATCCAATAACAGTCTTTATAGAGTAGTCAGTTACGACACACGTTTGACTGTATCAAAATATGTCACTCACGATGTTGGAATAATTATGATCTCACGTATGAGGATCATACATGTAGTTATCACTATGAGCAATGTTGTGACTGTCACATAATAATCCAAGAAACATGCTCATAGCGGGTCAGTCTAGTATATCGTTCTCTAACACATACTTATGTATTGATTTTGACATCTCCATGTAAATGACAACACTTTGTCATCAATCAACTACATATTAGTCTTAATGCATTATTATTATCCATTCCCACAATAATACTCGACTAAGAACATTTAAGAATAATCATATTATTTTAAAGGACTTTATTATAATTCATTTTATTTATGCACGTAGAATTGTAACTAAAAATAATAATGGCAATGCCTCTTTATGAATGAACAAGGTAAAAGCAAATGTCATTTACAATCATCTTATTATTGGTCTTTGGGCATACTCTAACAATATCCCCCTAGCACTAAGACCAATCATTCATGTATCTAATACCAAGTGACTTAGTGTGACGATCATGCTTTTGCTGCGTCAGAGGCTTTGTCAGTGGATCGATAATGTTATTATCCGTTGGCACTGTACATATTTCCACATCTCTTTGATCTATAATTTCTCGAATAAGATGGTAACGTCTAAGTATGTGTTTAGATCATTGGTGAGACGTGGGTTCTTTTGCTTGTGCGATGGCTCCGTTGTTATAACAACGTAGATCTCTAGCATTCAAAATGTTTAGCACAACCCCTAGTTCAGATATGAACTTCTTGATCTTAACACCCTCTTTTGCAGCATCGCATGCTACAATATACTTGGTTTTTGTTGTAGAATTATCTACTATATCTTGCTTTGAACCTTTCTAGCTCACAGCGCCTCCATTAAGGTAGAACACAAAAACCGATTGCGATCATGAATCATCTTTATCGGTTTGAAAGCTGACATTAGTATAACCTTTATAATTAGCTCTTCCTCACCTCCTTATATAAGGATTGTATCTTTAGTTCTTATTAAGTACTTAAGGATGTTTTTAACTGCGACCTAGTGACCTTCATCGAGATCTACCTGGTATAGACTTGTCATACTTAAAGTGTATGATACATTTGGACAAGTACATAGCATGATAGATCCAATTGCTGAAGCATATGGAATCTAACTCATTCACTTTCTTTCTTTAGTTTTTGAAGGATACATTTTCTTCGAGAATGAAATTTCATGTCTCATAGGTAAGAACCCAGTTTTAGATTCTTCCATACTGAATCTTTTCAGTACTTCTTCTATGTATGTATTTTGACTCAGTCCTAGCAGCCGTCTCGATCTATCTCTATAAATCTTGACTCCTAATATGTATGTTACCTCACCCAAGTCTTTCATGGAAAAACATTTTTCCTAACCAAGTTTTCATAGATTGTAAGCTAGATATGTCATTTCCTATTATCAGTATGTCATCCACATACAATATTAAGAATATGATAGTGCTCCCATTAATTTGAGAAGCTTGTTTGATAAAATCAATCTCTTTGATTGCATCGTTAAAAAGAAGATTCCAACTTTGAAAAGCTTGTTTCAATCCATAAATGGACCTTTGTAGCTTGCATATTTTTTGGCATCTTTTAGATCGACAAAACCTTGAGGTTGTGTCATGTACACATCCTCATCTAGTTTTCCATTAAAGAAAGCGGTTTTAACATCCATTTGCTTTATCTCATAATCATAAAATGTAGCTATCACAAGTAAGATCGGATGAATTTAAACATAACAATAAGTGAAAAGGTTTCATCATATTCTATACCATGAATTTGACCAAAACCCTTAGCGATTAATTGCACTTTGTATGTTTGTACATTACCATCCATGTCGATTTTCTTTTTGAAAACCCATTTGCACCCTATGAGCTTAATCCCTAGAGGTGGGTAAACCAAGGTCCAAACTTGATTTTTTTGACATGGAATCCATCTCGAATTTCATGGCCTCCAGCCATTTCTCAAAGTCTAGGTCCGTCAATGCTTCTTGATCAGTCCTAGGCTCACCTTGATCCATGAAGAGAACATCACCATGCAATGTGACAAGAAATCCATATTTCTCAGGTGTATTGCATTCTCTCAAAGATCTTTGTAGTGGTTGTGTTTCCAAAACTGTTGAATGTTCCTCAACAACTTGTGGAACTTGTTGTTGTTCAATCTCTTATTCAATGATATGTGGTTGATCTCGAATTTCATTGAGTTCAATATTTCTCCCACTTCCTTTTCGGAAAACAAATTCTCTTTTTAGAAAGATTCCTGTTCGAGCAACAAACACTTTGTTCTTGGTAGGATTGAAGAAATAATATCCTTTAGTTTCTTTAAGATAACCCAAAAAATTACATTTATAAGATTTGGGTTCGAGCTTTGTAGACATCTTATGTTTAACATGAGTTTCACATCCCTAAATTTTCATAAAAGACATACTACGACATTTCCCAGTCCATATCTCATATGATGTCTTTTGAACATATTTATATGGAACACGATTTAGTGTGAAAACAGCTATTTTGTGCATATCCCCAAAAAGAATCTGAAAGATTACGTGAATCATCATTGATCGAACCATGTCTAACATTGTTTGATTTCTTTTTTCAGAAACTCCATTCCATTGTGGAGTACCAGAAGGTGTGAGATAATCCCACATTCCTTAAGAAGCTCACCAAACTTTAAGCTTAAGTATTCTCCTCTTCGATCTGATCGAAGAGCCTTAATGCCTTTTCTTAGTTGGTTTTGTACTTCATTTTAAAATTCCTTAAACTTTTCAAGGGCTCTAGATTTATGATGCATTAGGTAAATGTACCAACATCTACTGAAGTCATCTGTGAAAGTAATGAAGTATTGAAACCCTCCTCTAGCTCGTGTATTCATTGGTTTACATACATAACTATGTATTAATCTCAATAACTCACTTGCTCGCACACTTTTACCATTAAAAAGAGCTTTGGTCATCTTTCCCAAATAAGCAAGGCTCGCATAATCAAGTTGTTTGAAAACAAATGAATCCAAAAAATCCATCTTTATGGAGTTTTGAAATGCGTTTTTCACTTATGTGACCCAAGTGACAATGCCAAAGATAAGTTTGATTAGAGTCATTTGTTTTTGATCTTTTCGTATTTATGTTGTAAATTAAATTCTCTTGATCCAAAATATAGAGGCCGTTTATTAATTGTGTCACACCATAGAAAACATTATCGAGATAAAAGAACAAAAAATATTCTTAATAATTATCTCAAAACCAATCTTGTCTAAACAAGAAATCAAAATGATGTTTTTAGTTAAACTGGACACAAAATAACAATCCTCTAAACATAAATTAAGTCAACTAGGCAACGATAAAGTATATGTTCCTATAGCTAATACAACAACTCTTGCTCCATTACCAACCCGTAGGTCCACGTCTCATTTTCTCAAATTTCTACTATTTTGTAGTCCTTATACAAATGTACAAATATGAGAACAACGACCGGTATCCAATACCCAAGAAGTAGGTGTTGATAAATTAATATCAATAACATAAATATTCGAGGAGGATGCTCCGCTTTCATTTGTCTTCTTGACTTTTCAAGATAAATAGGGCAATTCCTTTTACAATGACATATCTTATTACAAATGGAAACATTTTCCTTCCAGGGACCAGTCAAGGTAGTTTACGTCATTCAACTTGTCCTTCTCAAGGACCGATCGCAATGATAACAAGTTTGTATAATAATGTCTACAATAATAAAATATGAATTTTTGAGTACTTTTACCATGTTTGCTTATAAAAGGACTTGATACTCCCACTATTTTTATTAAAATTAATAACCCTCAAATATTAAAGTTGAAAATACTTTCTGTAAGGTTTTTCTAGTGGGCAAGGATCTAAATTTCACATTCTCTTAAGTCAGCTTTGGCTTTTCTCTTAAGATCATGGTTTATCTAGGTAAGCAACACTTGCTAATTACATCTCATGTAACTCCTTCATTTGGTGAACAACTCTTGTTCATAACCATTCTATGATTATCCAAATAACTAACCTTTAGGTTTCTAATCCTATTAGAGTAACCTAGTTAAGTCTTTAAGCAATGTTACAACCAATGAATATCACTTGCTTATTCTTTGCCTTTTGCCAAGATAGATACAAGTACCTCGCTTTAGCATAACCTACATTGTATCGATCTAGACTTTAACGAGAGTTAACATTGGGAATCAATAAAAGACTTAATATTTTATTGAGGAGTTTTGTGAATATTATATCACCATTTAACATTTGATCTTATCAATTAACTAGCATGCATCTCATACATTCATTTTATCACATATATGAAAAGCAGGAAATATGAATGCAATAGTTATAGACCATATCCTAAGGTGGCACGTCCCAAACCAATGGGAGAACCAAATTATTCTAAGGATAAAAACACTTCTCAAGCATCTTTCTATCGGCCCACACTTCTGTTCCTCTAGTCCATGCTTCTTCGTATAGATTACAATTTCAGAAACTTGTTTAACATACAAGGGAGTAAAATGAGAAAAAAATTACAATAAAAGTAGAGAAAGGCATGACACGCAGGCCGTATTTATAAAACCTTATAAATAAAACTAAATGGGCTATAACCATGCATTCCAAACACCGTGCATATCAAACATAATAACGACGCCGTTTGTTATTAAAGTATTACCAGATTGTTCCTACGCATGTGTCAAGCCCCTTGCAAGGTTTTGACGGCCCCATAGCTGCCGGCAGGGTTGCCACTGCTTGGTTAGCGGTAGGGAAATTTTTAAATATTAGCATCTTAATTGCTGTTTAAAAACCTCATGATTTGATAAATTTTATCAACATTATCGTGTTTTTCAGGATTTTAAAATCCACGAGGTTTTTACTAAAACAACTCTTGTTACTTTCCCGCAGAAATCTATAAACTAACGATTAGTCTAATATATAAATATAATACACACATGTTAACACTTAACATCTAAAACCCTAAAACTATTTTTTGAATATGTTAACAATTAACATATAATATTTCAAACCCTACTGACAAAGATCCTGATGATTAACTCTTAATCATCCATCTTAGGAACATCTTTTAACTAGATTAATAGATTAACTGTGATTGAATAGATTTGCTCAAACAAATATCATATATTCGCTAAATAAATAAAAAATAACATGTATCTCATACAATTACATCACCCAAGTAGTTAAAACCCGAATCTATATCGTACAAGTGGCCCTGATACCATTGTTGGGTCATGCTAGTACACCCTATGGCGTAGCAGAAAAATTACCCGGTGATTACCATCAGAGATCCATGTACGAGGAATGAATCAGGGTGAATAAGGGTAAAGAATTACCTATTTAAAATCTGGATATCTGAATTTGGAGGAGATAGATATCCAATCACGATTCCATTATGTCGGTTCCTAAGCCGCAACGATAACGCTCCGACCTCTACGTAGTTTACCCAATTGAAACGAGCATATAAAACTCTCTAAACTATTTAGAGGATTTTTCCAAAAGCATTAATGATTGCTAGATCTCTCATTCCTTTATATTGCCTTTGAAATCATACTTCAACTTATATTAGGATCTCAATATATATATTAATATATATAATCCTAATTTAACTTTAATTAGGATTTCAATATATATATTAAATATATATAATCCCAATTCAACTTAATTAGGATTTCAATATATATTAAATATATATAATCTCAATTCAACGTTAATTAGGATTTCAATATATATATATATTAAATACATATAATCCCAATTTAACTTAATTAGGATTTCAATATATATTAATACATATAATCCCAATTCAACTAATTAGGATTTTAATATATATAATCCCAATTAAACTTTAATTAGGATTTTAATATATATAGTAATTTAAATCGAATTATATTAATTATATATATTAAAAGAGTCATAATTACAATAATTATTTTCTTTTAATATTTATCCAATAGTTAAATTATATATACATCAAATATATATTAATTTAACTATATTCGTGTACAACAAATTTGTACATATATAATTTGTTTAATATATACTTATTTCAACCATGGGTGTGACCTTGTAGGTTCATGTAACGTTAGTAGTAAATATTAGAACATTTCTAATATTACAAACAATGAGTAACATCTAGCAATATGTCATTGTCACCTAAGTTACAAGAAATCATGATTCGACATAACTTTTTCGTTATTAACTCTTTTTCATGTATTACATCATTTTGTCCTTTATATCTAGGTTGGACACAAGTCATGGAACATTCACACTTGTATAGCCCATCTAATATTTCTTGATATCTTGAGTAGACTATTATAAACGAATAACTACGATATCTCATATCAACTTATTCTAGCATGACCATGCATTTCTAGTCTCACTCAATCAAGTGGCCTATGATATTACTCCTATTATATAGGAGGGACAAATACTATCTTGATCAACCATATCCCGCTATATAGATTGTGATATATCCAATATCAGCTTTATAGAGTAGTCATTTACGACACATGTTTGACTGTATCAAAATATGTCACTGACGATTTTGAAATAATGATGATCTCAAGTATGAGGATCATACATGTAGTTATCACTATGAGCAATGTTGTGACTGTCACATAATAATCCAAGAAACATGCTCATAGCGGGTCTGTCTAGTATGTTGTTCTCTAACACATACTTATGTATTGATTTTGACATCTCCATGTCAATGACAACACTTTGTCATCAATCAACTACATATTAGTCTTAATGCATTATTATTGTCCATTCCCATAATAATACTCGACTAAGAACATTTAAGAATAATCATATTATTCTAAGGACTTTATTATAATTCAGTTTATTTATGCACGTAGAATTGTAACTAAAAATAATAAGGACAATGCCTCTTTATGAATGAACAAGGTAAAAGCAAATGTCATTTACAATCATCTTATGATTAGTCTTTGGGCATACTCTAACAATATCCCACTAGCACTACAACCAATCACTCATGTATCTAATACCAAGTGACTCAGTGTGACGATCATGCTTTTGTTGCGTCAGAGGCTTTGTCAGTGGATCAACAATGTTATCATCCGTTGGCACTGTACATATTTCCAGATCTCTTTGATCTATAATTTCTCGAATAAGATGGTAACGTCTAAGTATATGTTTAGATCATTAGTGAGATGTGGGTTCTTTTGCTTGTGCGGTGGCTCCGTTGTTATCACAACGTAGATCGTTGGTAAGGTCTTCACTAGAAGCTCATACTTATTTTAAAACATTTCTGGCAGTTTACAATCATTAGCTCAAACCTTCTTTATAAACAATCTATATACTTATGGAGTAAAAGTTCTTAGGTGAACCCTGAAGTTCTTTTCTATAGACTCAGTAATTTCATCTATTCCTTATAAGGATTTTACTTTTCATTCATAGTCTCATTTACTAGGTTAGGTTTCCATGGTAATCAACACTACTCAAACATTCAAAACATAACACCAACATTCATAACTTTACCACATACTCATATTCATTTATACATTGGCATAAACAATGACCTTACTCATTCAATCATTTATTCAAGACACAATATCTAATCAATTATACATTTAAGAATTTTCCTAATCATCATTCATCATTTCATTTCTAGTACTAATATATCAATATTCCTGCATCAAGACCATTCTCGTTTAACAATAGGATCAAAGATAGTTAACATAGTGTCTAACTTATGTCTTGTGTGACTTGCTGCCAAAAGTTGACACGATCCTCGTTGACTGAATAATAGTTACCTAAAGATCAATCATTTAAACTCAAGTAAGTTCAAAAGAACATAGTGTGGTAACTAAACCAGTCCAAACATACAAAGATGCAAGAAGATATATTTTCTTCTAAAATATCCTTATGATTTAGTTTTGATAGATTCCTTTCATTTAGTCAGAGTTCACTCCATTCTCTTTACCTGCACTTTCTTTGAGTCATTTTATATTTTATTCACCAAGAATCATATAACTTGAGTTTTCGATTTATGTCTTCCATGCTTCCCATTCAAACTTTTTTCATTATCAAAAACATCAAACCTTTATAACATTCTTTAACCATGTATACTCTTTACAGTTTTGGTCAAACCATTTACCATGTCAATAGATGGTTCTTTTCCACTTACCATTACTTATAACCTGACTACCGATTCTTTCACAACATTTCAATATTCTTATAATTTTAATATACCCTTTATTATTCAAATTATTCTCATTATTTCTTAAATCAATCCTTCTTAACATAAACTACACCTGAGTTTGTGATAATAATGATATTCATTCATTTGAAGATCCCATATTACCATTTCCATTTAATTTCCAATGGTACATTCACATTTATCACTTTGTTATAGATTCATTACTTATGAATTCACATTACCTTTTATTCGAGTAATATTTAACCTACTTAATTCCTATACATACCATAAAGCATGTCTTATAAGTTTGAAGATTAGTATATCAATAAACAAGGGTTATTCCTTAGCAATCTATGAGGTTTCTAATCAGTGGCTTCATGTCTTTACTCTATTGTTTGAAGTCTTAGAAAGTATATGCTTGATTAAGCTTAACAAGTAATATTACCTACTTCAAAGTTTATTTTCACATTTATTCCATAAGTTTATTAGGTCATACCATTATTTTCTTTAAATCATTAACCCACTGCCTAACATTGATGTCTTATTTTCTTTGTATACACAATTAACATGTCAAAAATCATATGATACGCAATTTTATTAATTTCACTATCCTAATTTGTTCCATACTCATAGGCATATAAATGTCTTTCATATATACTTCAAGGACCAAACATAACAATCAATATCATATCTTGTTTCCTTATTAAACATATCGTAACAATCTTTCATATACGTTTTAAGAATCACAAAAAACAATCAATTGTATTTCTTTCATGGTCATAAGCATTATAATTCATTTCATTATGTTATTTACTTCAATGTCATTCACATACAATGTGGAAACATATTCATTTTCATAGATAAGTATCATTTATATTCACTTATAAGTTCTTTCTAATCTTATCATTTTTATTTCAATCAATTTCCTTGGACTTAGACAACATTCGGACACTCAAATCCCTAGTCTACCGTCGCCAATAAACATTTAACAATATGGTCAACCCTCATATTGTCGGTAATGACCTTTCACAACACATACTTCCCACTGTCCCCAAATAAGGACCTCAATGTCTTGGACTGTAGTCCCTTCTACACATGAGATCAATGGATCCTATGGCATGACAATTGTGTCCTAGATTGACTCAATCCAAGGATTTACAAAGTTTTACATTGATTTGTATCAATTCATAACCAATTGCGTCCTGTTTTCACCATTGATATATGTCACCTCCTCAAAAGTACTATTTTTATGCCTATTTTACATTGCTTTTGCTTGCCTTTAAGTACATTTAGCTGCATTTAGTTGTTAAATTCATGCATTTACATAAGGAGTTAGGATTTGTGTCTATGCCAATGTGAAGGGTTGTTTTCTTGGCAATATTACAGGCTTGGCATAGTAGTTGGCAGAGCAGAACAGAGCAAGGCATCGCAGGAAGGAATGTCAGAGAGAATGCTGAGATGCTATTGGCATAGATAGACCAAATAATTCCAAAGCTCCGGTTGGTAGAGAAGAGGAATTTGATGCTCGGCCAAGTAGCTGTTGAACCCGAAAAAATAGAACCAGATCAAGTTGCGAGAAAATAGCAATTAGATCAAACTCCGAAAAATAACGAAAAAATAGTGCCAAGCTTGGTTGGCAGAATGATGCCAATTTTGGTTGGCGAAGCAATGATAGAAGATGATGTCAGCCCTAACCTAATCAGCTCACATTCAAACTTTGGATAAGATGTTCACTTCCCTTATCCCTTGAGCATTCAAAATTCAAACTCAAGAGCTTATCCTAGGTCTTCCTTGCATGCCTATTTAAAGAATGATCAAGCAAGCGATTTAGAGAGACTTTTTTGGGGGAGATCATGAGATCCATCGACAATTGAATGGACCAAGGAGACGTGGTTTGACCAGCTTGACCTAGAGCCTAGACCTTGAAGGGCTGCATCGAGAGACCCCTTCTCACCCATTCTCTTTGTTTAGTTGTTTTTATTTTCTTTTTAATGATGATGTGTTTGCAAAACATTGAAGGTTTTTTGGTTGATATCCTTACCATGAACTAATTTAATAGTTGGTGGGGGATGTTTGTGTTGAACGTTGTTTCTATGTTTAGCTTTTAATAATGAAAATGCCTCGTCATTGTTTTCCCTATTTGGCATGTTCTACAATGTTTTATAAAAATAGTGCCAAGAGAAAGCTGACATTGTTGGCTTATTGAACCTTAATATCTTAACAGACTTAGGGGGCAATGATCTGTTGCCAGATACTAAGGCGAGATGCTTTAAAAGAAGATGTTCAAGTAGATGAGCTTACTTCTGAAGTGAATCTACCCCTTAGGAGTATAGGTTGGGACTTAATCAAATTGGTTTATGAAAAAACATTACTATAGAGTTATAGGGGTTTTTACATGGTTACTTTAGGGCATTGACCATCGAGAGAGGCAATGCTAATTTTGAATATGCTTGTTAAACGATGCCAAGACATTACATTATTAAAGGCTGGCATGACATGAATAACGTGAAAATCAGGCATCCCTTGCCAGCGCTCATCACTTATTTGAAAACTCTCCTTGCCAATGCTGTTTTATTTTTATTTCTTTCCTTTTAAGCTATTTTCAAAACTAACTTCAAATCAACAACACTTTTCCTTTTACAAGTAAACAAGCAAGGTAATCAAACTCTTGGGCAATCCTTATGGGATCGATAACCAGCTTACTGTTGTATTACTTGCCGACCGTGTATACTTGCACGCAAGAGACTAAATCTTGGCACTATTTTATACTTTTCCAATACATTTTCTACCATTTTGCCAAGCACTCTCACAGTCGAACAAGTTTTTGGCGCCGTTGTCGGGGATTGCAACTGAGTTTATTATTTTAAGATTTTTACTTGTTTTCTTTTTATTTTATTTCTTTGTTTTGACCGGTGTATGACCAGAAACCGCCATGTGGTGGAAGATTGGCTATACGATCTGAAAATTGAAAAAACCATGTGAAGGTTAAAGAAAAAGATTCGAGAGATAGCTCAACAAGGCAATGGAGGAATGATGTGTTAAATGATGAGGAAAATCCACCCAACACCATTGGGATACCACCAGCTCCTACTGCCCTGGTTGTTAATGTGGAGGAAGAGAGACCTATTAGAGAACACTCAGTGCCAAACATTGACAATTTGATGCCAGGACTAATTGTTCCCGAGGTAAATACACCGAATTTTGAACTTAAATTGGTAATGATACAAACTCTTTTGAATATAGGACAATTTGATGGAGCACTTACTAGAGATCGAGGCAACACTTAAAGCAATTCATGGAAGTTCTCTAGCTATTTCAACAGCCTGGAGTATCAGAGGATACAGTGAAACTGAAGTTGTTTACATTTTCCCTAAGAGATAGGACAAAAATGTGGCTAAGTTCTTTGCCACATGGTTTTGTCACCTCATGGGGAGATCTATACCATAATTTTTTACTACGATTCCAACCACCTAAACTCACTGCCAAGCTGAGGGGTAAGATCATCACATTTAGGCAGGC